>CM064057.1:47314883-48659383 GCA_032594955.1 Panicum miliaceum | reverse complement strand
AGTGCTGGTATATCATTGTCGCCCTCCAAGTGCAAGGTATCAAGAGGAAAGAGAGCAGGTTGCTGGAAATACTTTAAGGTAGTCCAAGTTGCTGAGGGTGGGGGTACTGTGAGTAAGGCAAAGTGCAGGTTCTGTCAATTTGGCTATACATACCATGAAGGGGGGTCGACAACTCAGCTGAACTGTCACCTAAAGAGGTGCACCCAATATTTGAACAAATTGGCACATGCTACTAAAACTCAAGGTACACTGAACCTTGCTCCAGATCAGAGTGGGTCTCTTGTTGTTAATCCTACTGAATATGATCATGATCACACTCGTCATTTAATTGCTAAGATGATAATTGTCCATGAGTACTCATTTAGGATGGTAGAGCATAAATGGTTTAATGTGTTGATGAAGTGGCTAAATAGCAACTATGAATGGATTGGTAGGAAGACAATCAAAACTGAGTGCATGAAAGTTTATGAATCTGAAAAGGACAAACTCAAGAAGAGTCTTAGAGAGGCTGAATCGATAAGTCTAACAACTGATTTATGGACATCAAATCAAAATATCCAGTACATGTGTTTGGTTGCACATTACATAGATGCTGATTGGGTTTTACAATGTCGTGTTCTAAATTTTGTCGAGTTGGATCCTCCCCACTTCGGCATAGTGATAGCAAATGTTATTTTTGATTGCTTGGTTGAATGGAAGATTGAAGATAAGGTTATGTCAATAACTTTGGATAATGCATCAAATAATGATGGTGCCATTACAAATTTGAAGTCCAAGCTTCTTGCTAGAAAGAACACCAAGTTTGATCCAAATTATTTTCATGTTCGGTGTGCTGTCCACATAGTCAATTTGGTGGTTAATGATGGTTTGCAGCCAATAGATTCATTGATAAGTAATCTTCGGAACACGGTGAAGTATTTCAAAAAATCACCATCTCGTATGTACAAGTTTATTGAAGTTTGCAACAATTACTCCATACGAATTGGAAAAGGGCTGGCTCTTGATGTTAAAACAAGGTGGAGTTCCACATATAGAATGCTAGAATCTTGTGTTGCTTATAAGGAAGCTTTTGGTTATTATGCTGAAGTGGACCATAAGTATGCTTGGAAACCTACACAAGATGAATGGGAATTGTTTGAAAAACTTAGACCAATATTGGAAAAAATGAGTGGGACAACCAGAGCCTTTTTCGGGTCAATCTACCCAACTGCCAATGTTATCTATCCTTACATAGTCAATGTTAAGATTGTATTGAGAGAGGCACACAATTCTGGAGATCCTTATTCGATGAGTATGGCTGATGCAATGTTGGACAAATTTGATAAGTATTGGGAGGAGAAAAATAATTTAATGGTTATTGCTACAATCCTTGACCCTAGATTCAAGATGAGGTACATTACTTGGTGTTTGGAGAGATTTATCATCCCTATAGGTGTATCAAAGAGCTTGATGAAATCAATAAGGAATTGGAAATATTGTACAAAAAGTACAGCAAGCTGGTTGATAGTGGCAAGGATAATGCTCAATCTAGCTCAAGTTCAAGGGATACAACTAACTCATTGGCTAGTGTTGTTTCATCCGGATTTTAGTCATTTCTGCAGTCCAGTGCTACAAAAGTGTCAAAGTCTGAGTTACTTATCTACCTTGAAGAAGCAAATGTGAGTTTAGATGATAAGACTTTTGACTTGATGAATTATTGGAAGGTGAATGGTCATGCTACCAGATTTCCACTATTAGCAGCTATGGCAAAGAGTTTCTTGGCTGTCCTAGCTAGTAGTGTATCTTCATAGTCTACATTTTCTACGGGATAAAGAATTCTTGATGACTACAGGAGCTCTTTAAAACCAGCCATGGTTCAAGCATTAGTTTGTGCTTCTAGTTGGATAAGAGCCTCTTCAAAAGACAATGATTCTCCTCCTGTTCTTGTGGTATGTAATTGTTATTTTGGATAGTATTTTAAATAATTTTTTATTAAGTTATGCATCTGATTATCTCTTTGTACTATTTTTCTAGGAGCAAGATGGCGATGATGATGTTGAATCTGTGGAGTTTCCAACATGTGTGGTGGCCAACAACTAGTAAATATATTTTTAATATTTCCTTGTATCATTTTCTTTGCTAGTATGCATTTTAAGCATCTCTAAAATTTCTTTACTTGTGTCATTTGCCACCAACTAGGTTGCTGGACCTTGGAGTATTTTGTTTTGCTATGCTGCTGGCAGTAAGGAGGGATCGGACCTAGGGAGGACAAGTCACAACTCCCCAAGTACCTGTTGTCGTTTTGTTTATTGGGTTGTTGGCAATGAAATGTAATATGGTGATTTTCTTTGTGCCTTTGTGCTTGTCCAATATCCATTAAATGGACCGATCCATTTATGTATCTGAGAGACAAGACTCAGTATTTTGTAAACTCTTTGCTTATGATAGGTTAGCTGCTAGCATATGGGCATATGTTATTGATAGAACATGTATGGTTCATGAATGATGGAATTATCACCTGTGGGCTGTGGAATTATGTGTGGTCTGGTCCTGAAACTATGAAAATGGAACCATATGTTGTCCGAATATTTTTTTTGTTTGTTCTGTAAGATGTATATCACCTGGGAGACAGTATATTAGTCTTTGGTTCGCGAGCTGCCCGAGCTAGCTCGCGAGCTGGACCGAGCCGAGGCAAGCAGACTTTTGTGTTCGTTAGGATAATGAGCCGAGCCGAGCCAGCTCGTTAACTTAGCGAGCCGGACTGAGCCGAGCCGAGCTGGCTCGTTATCCAGCCCTAGCTTAGTCGATCTCACACTGAGAGTTGTGTGGTTGTTGTGGCAAGGATCCAAGCAAGTACACTCTATGTTCCGTTGTTTCTATTGCGTACATATGTGAATTCTCTTCAGAACCCGTTGTGAATTCTCATACGAATATATTGCCATCCGACGTATAGCAAGCAACGAACACGTCAATGGAACAGAACTTTGCACTGTGCTGCATTTCCTTGTGCCTAGCTTACATTCCTATTTATTATTAATAGTGACTAAAAAGGACATGGTAAGTGGTTGACACCTACCGGAGCATGGATGGATGTGAAGTTGGAGTAATTGAAGTGTGGGCGAAGTATCAATTTCATTCTATTACTTTATCAACATGCATCCTTATATGTTATATGTAGCTACTTATCAATATAAGTATCAGCTTTTTTTCTGTTTCATCATAGCTAAAGAGTTCAGGTGTAACTTGTCATAGATAAAGAGTTCAACGTATGTGGAACAATGTATCGACATTTAAAACTAAACTTGTTGAGATAAGAATGGTGCTCCTCAGGGTACACAAATCATCTGGGGCTGGGGGTGCTGCAGCCCGGGTCCAGCAAACAAAACTCTATTAACTTTCATGCGGTATATAGTGAAAAATTAGCCTATGTATATTTAAGTATGTTTATGTAGCTCAATCTCCATTGGTGTAGCCCGGGTCCAACTCGATTTCTGGCTCCGCCCCTGTCTGTGGGTGTGTGTCTCCTGTCTTCGTCACTATATAATACAAATCATAACTGGACACATGATTTTTTTATTAATGATGAATTGAACTACCAAGTGCATTTCGTTTGTCGCCAACAAAAAATCTTAGTAACCCTGCGTTTCCTCAAAGAAGTCACTAAGTAGGGCATTTTTGTACTGAAAATGTTTTTGTTCTGAATTTTTGTACTGAAATGTTTTTTCAATTTTATTCCAAAAATTCATTTAAATCTTTACATATAGCAAAACAAATAAAAAAAGTGCAACTTCTACACTATAACTATTGTGAACTATAGATAAAAAAAATATATCAAGTATATTTCGGTGTATATAAAGATTAAGATTGTTAAAATCTCAAAGTATGATTTGAGTTGTATGAGATACTATATAGTCATAGCCATATGTAGGTTCATAATAATTTTTTAGACCATTAATTAAATGATCTTAAATGAAAAAGTTATCAACTATAAACTTTTAGATCTTGTCATTATCTACAATTTTGATATAAAGTTTGACTTCATCCGAGATCATATGAAAAAGTTACGTATTTTTTGCGTGGAACCATTTGTAGGGGCATGTCATGTCATCACCCGCCCCTAAAAATGCATTTTTAGGGACGGGTGATGCCATGCCCCGCCCCTAAAAATGATGCCTATTTGCAGGGTGGGTGATGGCGTACCCCGCCTCTAAAATGCTTTTCTAGGGGCGGGTCGGATGCTACAGTACTTCCGCTCCATTTGTAGGAGCGGATTACATTTTAACCTGCCCCTGGAAAAAATATAGGGACGTTACTACGAATCATTTTTGTAGTAGTGGACTACTCTCCCTACCTCACTATATCTACAGTGCAACAGTATTATTCTACAGTTGCAGGGAAACGATGGAGAGGAGTGCAATCAACCTTACATATGTTGATCGTTGCCTAATGCCTACACTATGTTTGCCTTTTATGTTTGCCTTCGTGTTGGTAGGTAGCTAGCACTCCCATATTTTTGTGCGGCTACACAGAGACTCAGCAGTCTTGGTTGGTAGGCTGGTAGCAGCTAGCTTGCTATTGAAATGTCATGGCAAATTATTAGGCTCAAAGGAATAACTGCAGCGCAACATCACTATTTTTTCTCCATCAATATTTTTTCTCAGCTAACTAAAATTAATGTTGCCGTGATCAATTGGCAAGGAGACCGTGGACCATGTGGCATGGAGACTAGGGCAGTTAGTTGTACTTGACTATCACCATCACTCTCGGTGGCATGTTATTTTTAAGAGAATTTCCCTGGGATTACTGTAGCTGATAGAGAGCTGCAGTAAGTTCCAATGACCGACGGTTAAGGGCATCTTAATAAGCTATCTTTCGTTGCCAATGTGGTCCCACTCCAACTAGAAAGTCTGAGGTGTGTAATCTCTGCATTTATTGTTCATATGGATCCGATATCAAATACAGTAATAATTCAATAGCTAATAATAAGGCAAACTATTATTCTCATACAGAGAGATCCATACCAAGAGAGCATACTGCCCGATATGGAGGCGATTACATCTGCTGCTGCTAGTGAGCTAATTAGCCGTGCCCTCTCCTTTCTCATTGATAAGTTCACAAATCAAGAATGCATGGATGAGAAGTTGTAGCGGTTGCAGCTTCTCCTCCTGAGAGTTCGTACGGTCATCGAGGAAGCCGATGGGCGACGCATCACAAACTCTGGTATGTTGATGCAGCTCAAGCTGCTTTCAGAGAGAATGTACCGAGGGTACTATGTGCTGGAAAGCTTCAAGTATAGGCCCATAAGGGAGACTGCTGAACAGAAGGTGAGTGGCTCCCGTACACTTGTGTCATCTTTTGGAGCTTCTATAAAACGTTTCCGTATGAGTAACAGCACCGCTAGGAGCTCAACTGGTGATGATCTCGATGGTGCTTTGCGAAGCTTAGAAACTATGGTAGACACAATGAAGAAGTTTGTTACACTTGTTGGGGGATGTGAACGGATGTGCTGCAATACCTATGACACGTATCTTCATATCAATAATTTCATGTTCAGTCGCTACGTGGAAAAGCAGCATGTTCTCAACACACTGCTGCAGGAAAATTTCAACAGTCCGGGTGCTCCAGCCATTCTTCCAGTCATTGGTGGTCATAAGGTTGGCAAAAAAACTCTTGTTTCTCATGTCTGCAATAACGAGAAGATTCGTAGCCCTTTCTCTTCGATATTGCATATTTCTGATCATGTCATTAGCAGAATAGAACATGAGAAATTCCCATGTGTGAGGA
The DNA here is from genome assembly GCA_032594955.1 of Panicum miliaceum. Classification (NCBI taxonomy): domain Eukaryota; kingdom Viridiplantae; phylum Streptophyta; class Magnoliopsida; order Poales; family Poaceae; genus Panicum; species Panicum miliaceum. The sequence goes on along the minus strand of CM064057.1, from coordinate 48,653,620 downwards.
CTTTAGTCGTGATTGAATTTATGTCAGATGTAAATGATGAAGATTGGATGAAGTTCTATTCTTGTGTGTCTCGAATGGGTGAAGGAACCAAAGTGATAATCATAAGTAGGCTTGAAAAGCTTTCAAGATTCGCTACTGTAAAGCCTCCTCATCTGAAACTGTTGTCACAAGAGGAGTTCAGCTATATCTTCAAGGTTTTGGCATTTGGGAGCACAAACCCAGAGGACTACCCACAGTTACTGTCGATAGGAAATGAGTTAGCAGCACTGATGGATAGATCATGGATCATTGGAAACGTTCTGGCTGATGTACACTGAGAAAGAATCTCAACACCCAATTCTGGTTCCATGTCTTAAAAAGATACAAAAGAACCTTAGAGAACAATATGTTGTTGTTTGGTGACCATCCAAGAAGTATTTGTTGGAAAGATCGTCCAATTGACATCACAAAATTGATCTATTATCCGGCTCCATTTCGTACTTTGCCTCCTCATATAGCAGGGGATGTTTCTGCAACCCAACTTCCTAGGGTCACATTTGGGGACTTAATAGTAGGCTCAGCTTCTCCTCCAAAGGAGATGTTCAAGCTTATGACATGGGAATCACGGCTGCCTCCTTATTCAAAGATTTTACATATCTATGTTGAAGATAAAGTTCAAAGTACTGTGCCATCGAACAAGAAGCGCCGAGGAGTAGATTTCTATATATTAAAGCAGCCACGTCGTCCCAATATTTTTCCACCATCCGATCTTGTTTCGATGACCTCGATACCCTTTGACAGCTCTGTCCACGTTTTCTTCCGTTCACACGCTGAACCTAGCCCGAGCGTCTCCCGGGAAATTTCGGTTCGCTTTCCTAAATCCACGTGTCCGAAGCTGATTGTTCACCATAAAAATATCTGCCTCTCGAAGCATCCTGGTCTTCCTCGGCTGCGCTTGCTCCTCCGACCTCGCCGCGTCCTCTCCTCCGCCCCACGGATATCCAGCTGCTAGCCCTCTCCCACTGCCTCCCATCTGACGTCCGTGAGCTGGTTGTGGAGGCCTGCTCTTGCTGGCTGACAGCGGCGAATCGGTCACCGGCGTCGCTCCGGACTCGTCGCCAGTGAACGGGTCCCCTTCCTCTTGATCTCCACCAGCTTCGCCGCGGCGTCGAAGCCTCTGTTCCCCTTCTCCTAGTGCACGGCGAAGATGCGGCGGCGGTGGCGAAGTTGCGGCGGCGGCCTTCGCTGGGGCCTCGCCTCGCCTCGCCGCCTGCCGCCGTGCAGTCCGCGCGCCCACCTCCTCCTGCGCCGGCGCGGCCTCTGCTCCCCGCCGCCCGGACAGCCGGTTCCGCGCCCCGGCCCCGGCCCAGGCCACGACCCGGACCCGCAGCTCGTCGGCGCGCTCTGCCGCGTGCTCAGCGATTTCCGCGGGGCGCGGCCCGACATCCGCCTCGCGCTCCACGGCTTCGCAGGGCGCGACGGAGCCTCTGCTCCCCTCCTCGTTCGACGCCGTGCTCTGCGGCACGACGCCGTGCTCGCCGCCGCCAGGAAAAAGGTCATCCACTCCTCCAGGTCGATCCCAGCCCGTTCTATAGCTCCCTCTACTCCTCCATCCCGCTCCCCTCCCTCCAGTCCTTCCTCTCCCCCGACCCTTCTCCGTCCTCATCGACCGCGGCGTTGGCCGCCTTCTCCTATTCGCTCACTGTCGTCGATCTACACCGCCGCGGCGTGTACTCGGAGGTCGAGATCTCGGGGATTGTCCCCAAGCGGGCGAGGCGGTTCACCGTCGACCTCGTGGGGCCGGGTCCTGTACTGCACCGACGAGGTCGTGGACCTCCTCCTCCGCTTGGGGGTTAGCCACCATGTGGAGTTCGAGACCGTTGATGGGGGCAGCCTCCTCTACTGGGAGGGCTGCCTCTACCCAGTGCCAGACTCGAAGGGGCCATCTTCAGAAACACTACACTCAAGCTCTTGGAGAAGAACGCCCTCTACAAGTTCTTCAATCTTGTCAAGGCGCACATTGCTTCCACATCAGCTCCTGCTGATGAGATGGGAGAAGGGGACACGGCTGCCATGATATCCGAGGAGCGGCTGGACCGCCCCTTTGTTGAGTTCCTCACACAACAGGGTCTTTCTCCCAAGATGAGAGCGTAAGGGTGTTCTGAATTGGTCAAGCACGCACTATTTTTAGTAACCCGGCTAAGATTGAGCTATTTGTGGTGTTGTAGGTTTGTGCTTTATGCGATTGCCATGGATGATTATGATCAAGATGGTCCTAACCCAAAGTGATAAATTAATTACGATGAGGGAGGGAACCCAGACCATTGATCTGTACTCCACATCTATTGGGAGGTCAGTTACTTGCCTAAGCCTTTTCTTGTCCCCTTTGGAAAGTCATATATTGTGTTATGTGAATGCCTTGCTGACTAATCCATCTTTCATTAGCCTTACGGACATATGTGGTCTAGCATGCGAAATTTTAAAAGAACTTAGCTGTGGTACTAACTTTACAGCTTTCTTATGGTTTCACCATACCAGGTTTGCTAATGCAGAAGATGCTTTCATTTATCCTATGTATGGGTATGGTGAGCTACCTCAAGCTTTCTGTCTCTGTGCTGCGGTTAAGGGTTCCCTGTATGTAAGATGATGTTCACAATTATATGTGGCAATGATTTTTGTGCTCTAGCTTTGGCTATTGTTTATTTAGTCATGTGATTCGCTACATAGAAAGACACAGCCTTCATAAAGACCTCACTGTTCTCAGGATGGAGAAACTGCTTGTTAAGCTTCTTCTCTTCCTTCTTCTATTACAACTCTCACGCCTATGCCACCCTGCATAAAAGGAAGAATCCAATGTCTTGAAATAGGTCATTACATAGCTCCTCCCATCCTTGCACTCTTTGCTAACTCAGGCCAAGCAACCATGCGTACAAACTAACGGAAAATCTACTCTTTTTTAGAAGATATTGAACCTGGTTGTCAAAAGCCAAATAAACTGTCCAAATTCTATTCTACACCTCCATTGCACCTGCTCCCAACAAATGAAATCTCAGAAGAACAAGTGGAGGAGCAGCACATTTTCAGTGTTCAGGGAAACAAGGTAACAGTTCATGACCAATGCAGATAATACTGCCTTTTCTTGCAGCTTCGAGTCTCTTTGGGCTTATCAATATACGACATTCTAGCATATTCTTATGTACTCATTTGACAAAAAAAACATACAGGAAAAATAAGTGGATGAGGTAACCAACACCTACCTTCTCCAACAGCAAGCATACCAAGGAGAGAGGATGCAAACATTGCCAAGGAAGAGTCTTTTCCATTGCAGACAACACTACTAAGAATAATAGCATCAGCTTAAATATGAAACAGGCTACTACATCTTCAGCCAAAGATGAAGCAAGCATCACGACTCAAATCGGCCAACAACAAGGTGCATAGCCTTCTTTCCTAAGAAACAACGCTTTTCTCATTTTTCTATAGATTACTTATTTTGTACTCACACTTTCATAATAGTTATCATATGTAGATAGATCTTTTCTATAAAGCTTTGTAGAAAAGAACACTGCATTTTTTTTTGCAGAATCACCGGATTGCTTTTACGGTACAACCAAAGCTTGGAAAAATGCTCGTATTGGACTCAGCTGATTATGATACGAGCAAATACAAAGAATTTGTATCCATCCTCAACGTGTTAGGAAAATTCTTATGTTCTACATGCACATCACGCTAAATCTTCCACTAAAAACTACATATATAAACTACTTCTGATTTATTTATTTTTAAAACAGGGCTTACGGGCACTATATTTTGAAAGTAGGAATTCATCCCCCCGATGTAACAAAAGAAATGAGAATGCGCACAAACTTCCCGTGCCACAAGCAACCCGCAGGTTCCGTGTACTGGGTACTATTTGTGCGAGCACATAAGGGAGCTCGGGAGATACACAACTAACCCCAAACGTGTAACGGGCTACTCTTTGTTAGGAAAAGATGCATAAGTGCATATATAATATTTTATGTGTGTAACAAACACTTGCTTGATTTTTTCATGGATCTTTGAATTGCAGATTCAGCCAAGCAAGTTCCAGTTTCAATTTCATGAGCAACAACTTCTCAACGTAGTCGACGATTTATGCTGTTTCATTTTGCATGAAGTGGTCAATGTAAGGGGGTATTTTGTTCACCCTGAACATGAATTAGCAACTGATAAAAAATACGAAGGTCTTCATCAGTGTGAAGCTCAGCAACTCCGTGCCGGCTCCAGTAGCGTTAATCAGGGGGAATAGGAACATGTATTTTATGTGCACTTTGATGATGTGCTCTGATGATGCATCGTAAAGATATACTTCTATATAATTTAATAAAAGTGTAATTATATATTTATATTTATGAAACATATTCCGTGTCGGTCACTATAATATTTGATGTGCACTAGCTTGATAGGTCAAAATTGGCGGAAAACAAAATTCTAAAAATTAGCAGGAAACAAATTTGAAAAATTTAAATTCAAATCCGTGAATAGGGCGGGAAACCACTTCCAAGGGCGGGTCACGCCCTCACCCGCCCTTAGAAATCGTTTTCCAGGGGCGGGCTCGTTACCCGCCCCTACAAACAGCATTTGTAGCTGTGAGAAATAGGAGCGGGTAATGCACCCGCCCCTAGAAATGCTATTTTATCCGCCCCTAAAAATTATTTCTGTGATAGTGATACACATACCATTTACAATTACATACATTGCCGATGAACCATAAAGCAATTTTAACATACAAGAGTTCAACATTTAGAGATTACCAATTCAACATAGGAGGGTTCAGATCTGAAAATTAAGGTTCCACAACTTACAAGCCTTGGGCTCTTAAAAGAGACATGAAAATAAAGTTTAGTGGTCCATTATATCCAAACAAAAAGCGACAACTATGCAGCGGATAAACGATAAAAGTGATAAAAGGTATTGAAGCCTTGCTCAAGGACACCATCGCGATCAACCATGACCTACTTCTCACCCGCACCAGAATCGGCAGGCTAGAAGTGACCAAAAACGCTCCGGCTCACTTGCAACTTAGTTTAACAAAAGCAATATGAGTACAAAAGGTACTCTCAAGGCTTATGCAATTTAATAACTAAGGAGTATGCAATGAGGGCTCAACAAGATAAAGGCTTTAGGTTTAATTAAATTAGCATAAGCATAAGCTCTAATATCCAACAACTAGCTCTCTAGTCAAAATTAATTTACCTTGCCCGGTCCAACATAAATTTTAGTTGATTAACCAAGGAACAAGTGCTAGCTCAACAAGGTAACATGAAGTCATAACCACCGTACATGTAACATCTACGAAGATTTCGACGGACAAAGAGCTTGCTCATAACCGAGAGCGCGGCAGTTCGAATTGATTATTAAGCTTGCGAAGGTGTACTACTTTACCCACATGACACAAGGATCATGCGGCTCACCCGACCACCTAGCTTACGCGGAGAGTCACTTAGGTCCACCGGGGACACCCCTAAGCCTCTCTACATAGCCCCTTGGCCACACATTTAGGACCAGGCTTCCATGACCAAGCCAAAAGAGGTAATTGGCTCATCCTCCCCATGATGGGATATGTGGTAGCACGAAAAGTTGCTCAAAACCGATGGCATCCACGGACGATTCTTAAACGGTTCAAGCAGACTATGCCTCCAAGACTCCTTTCTTACTATTCCGCTCAAACCACGATACTTTTACTAACAAGATTATCCCGATACTTCCATCGTATTCTAAACCAAGCAAGTGCCATCAAAAATAAACAAGTGAGTGTAGTGTGATACTATTCCAATATTTTCCCTACAAGTTATAAATCAACTCTAAGCATGGCTAAGCAAATAATCAATTTAAGTAGATACTAACTACGAGTGGCAAGGATACGGATAAATAAAACAAGGAAGGTAAATGCATAAAAGTAGGATTAGCTATGCAATAGATAAACATATATTATAACCATAAATACACAAGTCAGATAACTAATATTAAAGCAATTTAGGCGGGTCAAGGAATCATGCTTAGCTGTTTGCCTTGGTTATCTTCGGGCTCAACCACAAACTCTACGTCGGGCTCGGGCTCGATGATATCGGTAGGCTCAACGGGTTCGTTCTCCGGCGGTTCGATCACTAAAATGCATGAATGGATGCGTATATTAGCATGATTCCATGTTTGTACATGAAATGATATGCATGAAGGGTGAATGGCAGCATATGCAATGATACAAAAACATAACCACAAGCGAAATATAACTGAGCAACTCTATTACTTAAATAAAGAGACCTAACGCAAAATTTCCATTAAGAGCTTAAACAGAAAGCAAAATTCATGAAATAACTTGAGCATATAGAGAACAGTAAAACAAACTCAAGAGAGTTGGATTTGTAGCAAAAGTATTTTTAGAGAATTAATTACAATCATAACAATTTTCAGCTACTCTACACAAGTTAAATAAGAAAAGACTTGTAAAACTATTTAAACAAGTCCCAGAAAATTACCACAGGAACTAGACATGGAAATAAAGCTAACAGAAGTGGATTTATCATTTTTTGAGTAAAAATTATGAATTAAACAACTTTCAGACAGAGAATATGAAGTCATACTAAAATCCTATCAAACAGTATAGATTCATTAGAACAAGATGCATCACTTGATAGGAAATTTCACAAGGAGTCTAAAAAAATTTAGTTTGGCATTTTTGGAGCAGCATAGAAATTACTAAGCAATTAACTTACTTTTTTCTGTAATAATAAATTGCAAACAACCAACTCAACCAACAAAATAAGTTACGCAATTTTTGGAGATCTACATAATTTATACATATTTTACAAGATCTCAGCCGATTAAAACAAATCTTCAAAACGTTTTTGCACAAAACCTAGGGAAACCCTAGATCCACGTGTTTCCACCTAGCAGCATAAGCTGACAATCGGGCCCAGGGTCAAAGGAGACCTGGCCGGGTCAACATGGCCGGCCAGCAACCTTTCACCGCCGATTCCTCGCCGGCGGCGAGGTTCCAGCGAGGAGAAAACGGCCGGTGAGCTTCCCCAAGGCGAGAGGCATTTGTTTTGTACCTCGGCTCGACGAACGGACAACCGGAGGTGGGGCAAGCAGGCGGCGGCGGACGGCGAGGTCAGGCGGCGGCGGCGGTGCGCGAGCAGGCGAGCTGGGCGCGGCGCGGGGGTGGTCGGCAAGTTTAGCCGAGTGGAGGAGGAGGAGGCGCGCGTGGTGGTTAGTCGGGCGGGGGTGAGCTGCAGCGGCGGATCTTTGGTCGGCGGCGAGCTCGGCGGCGCAGCAATGGTGGCGGCAACGCACTGGAAAAAAAGCTAGGGTTTGGGATGGGGAAGGGAGGAGTCGGCGGACGTGGGCTTTAAAACGGAGGAGCGGAGCAGGGTAGGAGAGGGATTTCGCGTGGCTCGGCCGTGGCGGCCGGCGGCCGGCAGCCACGTGGCGTGCCGCACCTGCACGCCCAACCAGTGGCGGAGAGAGGAGCTGGAGGTGGAAGAAGACACTGACGGGTGGTGGGGCCCACACGTAGGTGAGACGGTTTTAAAATCCAAGTTCAAACGTTTTGCTCAAAAGGAAATAGTTCCCCAAATCCAAAAATTACCCAATTTGGAAATATTAATTCACAAGGAACACACTGTAAGTTGAAGATCACGAAAATCAGTTTTGGTTTGGTCACAGTTTAAATTTGAAATCAGCACAATTTGAATTTGGCACTAACTTTTAACCCCAGCAAATGAACTCCAAAAATCTTGGAAAAAATACTATAAATTCATAATTTGGAACCTAGTATATTATCAAAGTTTCTCCCAACACAGTTGCAACATGAATTTTGAACTTCCTTCACAAGTGTCAACTCAAGCATTTTTTCTAAAATTCAAAATGCATTCAAATGCTTATGACTGTTATGAACTGGATTGGAACGCCAGGAAACCCGGCCAGATCATCGAAGAACAAACCGCCTAAGGCTGGTTCTATTCTTCTTCGATGATTCTAACCTTAGGACTAGACCGTCTTTATATACTAGACGCCCCATCAAACCCTAATCACCCACGGGGGTACTGTAGCCGCATGAAGAGTACCGCGGGCCTCCCTTTTGGGTTCTACGCAGCCCATACAGGCCCAACCCGCTGCCATAACACTACTCCCCCTTTTTTAAGCAGCTCGCCCTCGAGCTGCAGCGGGAAGACGACTTGACTCGACACAAACCTATCACCTAGAAACAAACCTTTTACATCTCGGCTTTTTTATTGTGATGACTAAAAGAAATAGCAAACTATCTTGATCTCCACTGCCATGATCACTGGGTACTTGCCCTCTCCACGTGAATAACTTGAAAGGCTGAACCAGCAGTGTGCGCATCCCTCCTGGATCCCACATAAACAGCAGCATACATGACTGCACAAGGGCCTCAGCCCACGAGAAGCAGCAGCAGCGCAGCAGCCCACACAGCAAAAGAGCATAGCAAAAAAGCCCAGCTGTTGGCTCCTTATGGGCTGATGCGTTCAATAGGAGGTATCCCACCAGCCCAGGCCTATCGCGGCCCGGCCGGAAGCTGGCCCGGAGGGAGGCGAAGCAGAAGAACTGGAGCGCGAGGTCAGCGCATCCCGCGGCGGCGCCGCCGGCGGAGATGACGCCATGGACGAGCAGCGCGTCGAGGGTGGGTGAAAGCCGGCGGATGGAGTAGCTCGAGCGCGGCCAGCGAGCTGTCGGCTGCAGCAAGCGAAGGCAAGTGACGCGCCCCTCGAACAGATGCTGCGGGCATGGGCCGAACGGCGGCGCGGCAAGGGCCGACCGGGCGCCGGGGTCCAAGGCCCTAGCTTCCCCGAGGCCGCCGCCGCTGGCGGCCTTGACGGCGGGAGCAGGCACCTCGTTCCCGCCGCGGATCCCGCTGGCTAGCTTGGTGTCGCGGGTGAGGACCTTGCTGTTGGCGCCACCGCGGCTGGACCAGTCAACAACACGGCTGATTTTGTTTCCGTCACCGGCAGCGCCGCCCTTAGCATAGCCCGTCTCGATGGTGTCCCTCGCCATCTCCACAGCCAGGATGCGAGTTTCAATGACATTGTGGATTGAAGATGGGCTCCACGGCGGCGCACGGAGACAAGGCGTTGGCGGACAACACGGCAGCCTCCTGCTGCCGATGGGTACGCGCGGCAGACCCAGAAGGAGCCATGGCCCAGCCGGCGACGACTCCGTGCAGGGGCCCGACGGCACGCCAATCTGAATGGTTGACGTCGCCACGTCCTCCGGCAAGACACCAGCAAGATCCGCGCCCGCTGATGACATCGTTGAGGACGGCGGTGCAGCAACCACAACGGAATTGATCCGATCCGATTCAGCGACGTGGACGGCCGCCGGTGGCTCGTCGAAGCTGCGCAGCTGGTTGCAGTGGGCGATCTGTATGAGCTCCTCCATGTGCAAGGTGTGCTCGAGGATGTCGTACAAGATCATGCTGATCTGTGCCATTCATAGCCACAGCGCCCTGCTGCAGCGCAGGGTCCTCCACCACGAAGTCCATTGTTAAGGAAGGATGTGCAGCAGATGTATTGCCGTTGATGACTAACGAAGCACCTTGCGTAGCCATCTCCACTGCCACGATGCAAGCTTCATGGGCGTCGAGACGGTGGGTGATGATCTTGATCTCAGCGAGGACGCGGTCGATCTCGGCGGAGAAGGTTGCAGGATCGATGCTAGGACCGGTCATGGTGGATGACGATACCCCTGCGCTGGATCTCTGATACCAATTTATTATGAACTGGATTGGAACGCCTGGTCGGGCAGGAAACCGGCTAGATCGCCGAAGAAGAGACCACCTAAGGCTGGTTCTATTCTTCTTCGATGATTCTAACCCTAAAACCTAGGCTGCCTTTATAGACTAGGCGCCCCATCAAACCCTAATCACCCACGGAGGTTGTGTACCGTAGCTGCATGAACAGTACCGCGGGCCTCCCTTTTGGGCTCTACTCAGCCATACAGGCCCAGCCCGCTGCCATAACAATGACATAATGCTCTTTTGTATGCTAATGATGCTCATGGTGCTAATTATTACATGTTAACCATGTTTATCAAGTTTGGGGCGTGACATTTATACCTATTTCCCTGCAGCCTATCAAGTAATTTGCTTTTGTATGTATTGAGTTCAGCCTTCAGAATGTGTCCTTTCCGCTAACAAGATCAGTTATACATTTGCAAGCAATCAGTTCCTTAATTCCTTAATGCAAAGCCTGAGTGTTTTCTTCTTTTATCCTGGTATGTGGGCACTGGATTAGAGTCCTTTGAATTCAGACCCTATGAACTATGATTGCACAGTTGCAGGCACAAATGTTCCTACTTTAGTCCATGGTTATCACTTATCATGTGCACTGACATTGCTGTCGACTGGATCTTCTGAACAGCAACCAAAGAACTCTTGATGCTGCGGGCATGGGCCTTGGGTTAGTACTTTCCCTTCATTCTGGGATGAATTAGTTTATACTCGTCCGTCCGAATTGTGTCCAATTTAATATAAATGAGAAATTACTAAGATCATAAATGGATATAAGTAAAGTTCTCCACAAATGGATATGAAGCTGATAAGCATTCTGAATAAACTTTTACTTGAACATCAGCTAGGCGCCTTTTTTTTTGCGAGTAAAGAGAGATCTATTTTAATTGCTCATAAACGAATTACAATCATGCGCAACAAACTGCTCAACATAGCTTGGGAAGCGGTCACGCCACACAACGCTGTGGTTCAGTCGCTTAGCCAAATGCGTTAACTCATTTGCTACTGCATTTCTATCTCTCTTTACATGACACAACTCAAAATCAGGGAACAGCTCGATATCCTGACAGCCTCTTGGATGATAGTGAAGCAGGCCGGCCTCATTGTCCTCGATTCCTTGAGATAACTGATGACCATTGCACAATCCGACTCAAGCACTACCGGTGGCTGGAACCATTCCGCTGCCAAGTTTGGCTTCCATTTCCTCTGCATCTTTGGCTCCGAAGACTACTCTCCAAGCAGAGAGTTTTACCGCTCCTTGATGGTCCCGAATTACAATCCCCAACCCTGCAGAACCAGTGGACTCCGTGAAGGACCCATCAACGTTAACCTTTAACCAGCCCGGCTTTGGAGGTTCCCAATATTGCTTCCCCTTTCTGCTTGGCCCATCAGGATTGTTGGTCGGCAATTGGTGTACTTGTTTCTTCCCCTTCACATCAGCAGCTCCGTGTTGACGGATAGTAAACAGTTCGTCGCTGTATTTTGTGAGAAATTTCACTGAGCCAAGCAAGGAGACATTTTTATCGTGTGTTACTTCATTGCGAACCATGACCTCCAAAATAGGAGTAGAAGACGCCCAGCTGATTGGCCATCTAGATTGTTGATCAACTCCAGCAACCATTCAGGACCGGTATTAATCAGTTTTTCCTCCTCTGGTAGGAGCCATACCTTGCGCATTTCAGCCCTCAGGGAAGTAGCCAGATTACAACGAATCACAGCGTGATGTTCATCCTCTTCCTCCCTGCCACAAACCTCACAGATGTTCAACTCATCTAACCGACGAGCCTGTTTATTAGCCCTTGTGGCCAGCCCTTTATGAATAAGTCGCCAGGCAAAAATTTTCACCTTCTGCGGTATCGGCAGTGTCCAAAGTTTCTTCCAAATCGGTCTTGCACCATCAGGCCTGCTGCTGGATCCTGGCATACCACCTTCCAGATCACGGAGTTGCATCGCCAACCTATAAGCACTCCTGACCGTAAAGCAACCGGTCTTCTCATAATGCCATGCAATCGTGTCCTCCATGGGACTCCAGGGGATCTTTATTTTTGTAATTTCTTCCACATCATGATCAAAGAAATATCTTTTCAGAACCTCGGCATCCCATCCTTTGGTATTGATGTCAATGAGTTGCGACACCCATTTTAGTCTGCAGGAGCTGCGTTTCCCAGCAGGTTTCAGAGATACGCCTCTTGGAATCCAATTGCGTTGCCAAATCTTGATTTTTTCTCCATTGCCTATGCGCCAGATAACCCCCTTTTTCAACAGCTCTAGACCGAACATGATAGATCGCCAAACCAGGGAGACATGAGTAGGGAATGCAGTATTGCAGAGGTCGCCATTGGGGTAGTAGACTGCTTTCATGAGCCGGGCATACAGGCTTTCAGGAAACTCCAATAGTCTCCATGCTTGCCTAGAGAGCAGTGCTTGGTTGAAGACCTCAAAGTCTCTGAAACCCAAACCACCTTTTGACTTACTTCTAGTGAATTTGTCCCAGGCCATCCAATGTGTCTTTCTCACTCCATCACCATCCCCCCACCAATAATTACGAACACCACAAGCTAAATCCTCACAGAAGGTTTTGGTCATTTGAAAAACACTCATGATGTAGGTAGGAATTGCTTGGGCAACTGCTTTAATAAGCACTTCTTTTCCTGCTGCTGACAGTAATTTTTCGGACCAAGCTGGAACTCGTTTTCCAAAACGTTCACGAAATGGCTGGAACCTCTCCCTTTTTTGTCGGTCATCTGGGGCTGGTAGGCCCAAATACTTCGGTTCAAAATTAACATTCTCCACTCCCAGAATTAATCTGATTTGCTCCCTGCACTCCTCATCTATGTTTTCTCTTGTTAAAAGTGAGCACTTAGCCGGGCTCAGTTTCTGTCCTGTACATTTTTCAAAGCGATGCAGCAGCTCTTTAACCCAAGATGCCTGATCAGCTGTCGCCTTGAAGAACACCAATGCATCATCAGCAAACAGAAGGTGCGACACACCAGGGGCTCTTCTTGTAATTTTGAGTTCCTCAAGCTGGCCCTCCTGAATTTCTTTTCTCAACGCAACAGATATCGCATCAGCCACAAAAAGAAACAAGTATGGCGACAGTGGATCACCTTGACGTAGTCCGCATGTTGGAGAAAAGGGTTCGAGTTGAACCCCATTTAAGCGAATAGAGTAGCGAACGGTAGAGACACAACTCATCACCCAACGCACCCACGTACTATGAAAGCCCATCTTCAGTAACACTTTCTCAAGTAAACTCCAATCCACACGGTCGTACCCTTTTGAGAGATCCAGTTTGTACACACAAAAATTGTTCCTTTCCAATGAACTCTGTTGGATAGCATGAATGCACTCGAACGCGATGATAGCATTGTCAGTAATTAGTCTCCCAGGAACAAACGCACTTTGATTGGGCGAGATCAGGTCCTGTAACAAGGGTCTCATCCTGTTCACCAAGCACTTGGACACCACCTTATAGATAACATTACACAAGCTGATTGGCCTAAACTCCGATAGCTTTTCAGGATGCAACGATTTTGGAATGAGAACAATGGCAGTGTCATTCACCCCTTGTGGCATATCCCCTGTTCTGAAGAACTCTTGAACTGCACGAACTATATCTTCCTTCATGAGTCCCCAGTTCCTCTGAAAGAAACGTGCCGGGAATCCATCAGGGCTCGGTGCCTTTAGCGGTCCAATCTGGAACATTGCATAAGCAATCTCCTCCTCTGAAAAATCCTTGCACAATGCTTCGTTCATCTCGGCAGATACCTTTTGTTCAAAAAGTTGAACCATCTCATCTGGTAAAACTTGATCATCACGCTCATATAAATTTTCAAAGAACATTTTTGCCATGCTAGCCATTTCCTGTGGTTCGGTGCACCAAAAACCGTCATCATTACGCAGTCCTTTAATTTTGTTCTTTCGTGCTCGCCACTGAGCTTTTTGGTGAAAGAACTTAGTATTGCGATCTCCTTCCTGCAACCAGGAGATACGTGATCGTTGAAGCCACATCATCTCCTCCCTGTACAAAATTTCATTCATTCTATTTATTGTGTTTTTCACCTGTACATTACTTTCCTCATCATTCACACTTTGCATCTCCGCCAATTTTTTCCTTAACTCTTCTAGCTCTTTTCTTATTGAGCTGAATTTCTCTTTACTCCATCCCTTTAAGGCCCGCATGACCTCATGTAAGCTCTTGGAAATGGAGCCCAAGCACGTTTTTTGTCCTGATTCCTTCCAGGCCATTTCAATTTCTGCTTCTAAAGAATCCTCCCTCTCCCACATAATTTCATAGCGAAATATTTTCTGTCCATGTGCTCTTTCATCACAGCCTAGCCTAAGCAACAATGGGCAATGATCTGAACATGGTGACACCAAATGTTCTACTGCCGCCTGCTCAAACAAACATGACCATGATGAAGATGCCACCACCCTGTCAAGGCGCACTTTTACATTGCGTCTACCTGGTTGTCCATTGTCGTACGTCCACGGCAGCCCTTTAAAGCCAATATCATGGATATCGCAATCGCCTAGGACTTCTCAAAAAGCCTCCATCTGTCTTTCTCCCCGTCTGCTCTCAGAAAAATGCTCAAACTGCCACAGGGCTTCATTAAAATCCCCCATCACAACCCATGGGAGAGCTGAACGAGGTTTGATGCGGCGTAGGAGTTCCCATATAAAGTGTCTGTTCTCAACTCGTGGTTCTCCGTACACAAAGGTAGCTCGCCAACGCGGAGCAGTGGGTGACACTTGAACTGAAACATCAATTAACCTGTTATTTATAGTCAGAAGCTTGACATCCAAACTTTCATCCCAGAACAGAGCTATACCACCACCCAAACCTGAGCTCCCCACTGCCAAACATCCTTTAAGGCCAAGACGCCATCGCAAATTTTTCACACGCTTTTCACTCTGCCTTGTTTCTGATAGAAAAACCATTTTGGGGTTATGGTACTGCACAAGTGCAGTGAGATCGCGAACTGTCCGGGGGTTCCCCACCCCCTGGCAGTTCCAACAGATAAAACTCATTGCTCCTGATGGGGCTCATCGTGAGCGCCCATCAAGTTAACAGCTTGTGTCGGACAAACTGTGATTTTACAACCCTTTCTTCCTACCCTTTCCTTTGTTTTGTTTTCTGATATCAACAACCATATTGACAAGCAACACATCAACCAAACATTCCCATACCCAAAGAAGCTGCTCTCTTTTATTTCAACAGAAACTTTCACCAATACAGGAAGGACAAGATGATCAGGTGGATAGAAGCAAATAGCTACAAAAACATCCATGCAGAACCCCGCAGAGAAGATGCAGCTGCTACTATAACCTGCTCGCAGCCAAGCAAACGACGGTGTCATCTCAAACTGCCAACAACCTGAGCAGATTGCTAGTCCGGGATTTAGTGTCCAAACAAGCCGGACAAAAATTTGAACTGCCTGTGGCCAACCCTCGCCACAGCAGTTCACCATGGAGGGATTCATGGTTTGTGCTGGGCGCTCTCAGTAGCGCCCGACAGTTTGCCGGTAGCCCCATGACCGGTCGCTGCCCTTCCTCCTTCTGACCCCGAAGTTTCCTTGCCACCATCCTTCACGTTACCCCCAGCATTCTCACCTCTTTTACCTGTAGCATTTTCTGTGGTTTGTTTTCTTCCCTTTTTATCTTTCAGGCCATCTTTGATATGGCCATCAGCTGCTGAAAAAGACTGCTGGGCAGTCTTCTTTGCCGCTGGTTCCACTCCCTTCTCCTCCACCTGTCTTTCTTCTCGAGATCGCACATTCCCAGCACCTTGTGCTAAGAATACACTTTGGTTTACAACATTTTTGGGATTATCACTCTGATTACACGTCTCCTCTCTTGCCTTGCGTTTCCAGCTTGTTTTCCTCTTCTTGTCAGTCACTTCCTGAGTTGTTTGATTATCATCTTCCATCTTTTCCTTTTCATCAGTATGGCTGATCTGTTTGTTGTCATGTTTGTTGTCGCTTGAGGTTTTTTCCTCACTATCTTTTTCATGGTTTTCTTCAACTGAAAGTCGTGCCACTTCCGCCACCACCTGCTCAACGGTCTCCTTCCCTGCAGTATCATGCCTATCACCAGGAGTTGCTGGGGTCGGTGCACGCCACAGACGTGAGGCTGAATCTTCTGACGAGGCATGTCCCATGGCATCTGGCAGGAACCAACTTTGAGGAAACTCAAAGTGAACCGGGAGCACTCGGAGGTTCTGGTTGTACTCGATTCTGCGCTCCGCCTTGGGCACATCGCATCTTGCTTCCATGTGCCCTATGAAGCCACAAAAAAGACAGAAGTTAGGTACTCTTTCGTACCTGAGTTGGACTGCTACCTCCTCTCCAGTGAGCTCGTCGGCCAGCAGAATCTCCTTTCGTAGGGCCCTATACAAAGGTAACTGGACCCTAGTCCTAACAAACTTCTCACTGATAAGCCCCCAAGCCTCATTATCAACTCTCATAGTTTTACCTATACATTCTCCTAATCAAAAGCAAGTTTCTTGGTCAGGAGGTAGAAAGGTATCTTCCTAAATTGCACCCACATTGGCACATGAGTGAAGAGAGCAGACGAGGGGTCAGCATCCTCGGCTAGGCCCTCCACCAGGAAGGCATCTCCTTTGTAGTTCCACGGACCGCCGACGATGGCATGCCTTCGGTCACCTTCCTCTGAGAAGACAAGGAACTTCCTGCCCGCATCTGACTCCAGCGAGCTAACTTCTAAGACCCCGCGGATTTTCCATACCTTTTTCATGTGGTCGATCAGCTGCTTGGAGAACACCAACAGAACGGACAGGAACAGCCCCACTGCTAGGAACTGGGAGCGACGCGCCTCCCGCTCACCGGTCATGTTGATGACCAGCACGTGCTTCTCCTCTACCATGCTGGGCTCGGCAATCTCCTTCCCGGCGTGCCGAATGGGAGCGCAAGACTGGCTCCCTCCCTCTTCTTCAGCTTGGTTGAGAATCCCCAAGGGACTGTCAGGGAGAGGTCCATTTTCAGCCGTGAGGCAATGTGTCGAACACCTTGCCTGCAGGTTAAGGTGGTGAATTGGAAGCTGCTGAAACAATAATGGGATTTGCCCACCATTTGCTTCTCCTTTTAAGGCCTCAACTTGTAACTGGTCTGTTGAATTCTCAAATAACTGCATGTAAATGGCAGCAATTTCTTCCATGGCGGCATCCTAGGCACGAATTCATCACTCCCTTCATGGCCAGACTTTATCTCTTCATAAGTGAGGGGCAATGTCTGAGTTGAGGGACCCGGATCCGGAGGTACCTTGTAGACATCACTTAGCAGGCTTGATTTACTCTTGAGGCAGTCTAAACGTTTCTTCAAGATCTGCAGGCGGGAGAGCATGTCCCCTAATCTTGCGGTGAGCAGAGCAATTCTGTCACGGATAGGATCATGGCTTTGGACAGAGGTTTTGCTGGGCTTGCATCTGCTTGTTTCTGGACTCGGTTGCTGTGGATTTCGGGTTTCTGTGGTTGGATTTCGAGGATGGGGGGGGGGGGGGGGGGGGGGGGGGGGGGGGGACACGGGAATCGCCTCCCAAGGGGCAGAGGAGAGGAACGGACGCAGGCATCTCAATCATCAGCTAGGCGCCTTTTTTATGTGTCCGCTTCCTTTTTGCACATGTTCCTGACTTTTTCAGACTTTTAATTTGTCTCTTAAGTTAGATTTGGAAGATAACGTCATTGTAAGTATCAATTCATTTTATTAATAATTTTATATACATCAAAATCATTATATTTATATAAAAGGAAGTAAAGGATGAATATATAGCACATGTGTACATAAAGATAGCAAATAAAAGACAACATACTCAGCAATGGATAATTTTAGTAATTAAATATATCAAAATAATTATAAATATAAAGTAAATAAATATTACTGCTGGAAATTAGGAAGTCACCTATCCCCGCACTGCGCCATCGAGTATATTACTGCTGGAAATTTGGAAGTCACCTGTTTAAATTGTGGACCAAGATTTGTTGCCATTTATCTTCCCTTTCTATTTAATATTTATCATCAAAACTGTGTGCCTCTTTATGATATCAGATCTTTTTTTTCTCTCCATCTCTGAACTGCTCTTCATCGTTGTCTCTTGCAAATCGTGATTTCACTATCCTTCTCTTCTTTGCTCACTTGATTGAGAATATATTTAAGTTGCCATCATGTTGTGTAAGACCATTCCCTTACAGAACAAATGAGTATTGCCCTCTAGATTTTCTACGCATAAAGCATACATAAAAAGAACATTTAAGCTAATCTGTACCAGAAACATCAATGCAAAATGTGCAGATGCATTTGTATAACCAAGATAGCCGACACCATTGTAGATAACAAATTTTCTGCTATCAAATTACCCATTCATAAAAACGAATCGTCTCATAGGACAACTCAGTAGGTTAGATATCTGCTAGAGTTGACATAATACATTGAAGAAAATTAATAAATCTGAAAATAACAAACTGACCAATTAAGCCTAAAGCATCAAAGACTTGAATTCATACAGTAACTCTTTGAATTCAATCCAACAATTTCTTTCAAGAGTTTGATCTGTGGTGAAACAGCTTCTAAGGTGAAGCTGAAACTGTTTTGAAAATCGTTTGGTGAAATAACTTATTTCTGTTCTTTTGATGAAGCTGGTCGAAGCCATGATTTTCCGGCTCCTCCTCCCTAGTGTAAGCCGAAAACATTTTCACCAGGTGCTTCGTCGATGAAACTGCTAGTAAAATATCCATTTGGCACAGCTTAAGCTCTCTGTGAAGTTATCTAAGAAATTGTGCCAAAGAGGACCTAAAATGGAGGAGCCGAAAAGGTGGCTTCACTAGAATTCTTCTCCCCTTTAACCATTAAGTGATCATAAATTATTCATATTACCATTGAGAAGACGGTTTATCAAAACATTTTTTAAGAGGGCTTTAGCTCTATAATAGCTGCTTCACCATTGTAACGGAAGTCAGAGATATTTTAGGAGTCGGAACCTACCAAATAAGTTCAGTCTTAACTCAATTCTTTATACAATCGGCGCTTTATTAGGGCAACTTTAATGTATAAATTTTTGGAGGGTGCTAAAATCTAACACATGAGTGAGGTGCTAAATTCTGAAATCATCTCCAACGTGTAGCATCTTGATTTGGACTAAAGTAGGTCCCCACGGTTTACTTAAAATATTCCCCAGCTACTATCCCCGAGAGCATCTCCCTCCAGTGGTGCAGCATGTAGTTCTAACACACATGATTTTTTATTATTTAGCTAGGGTGCTCAACTAAGCTTCGGATGCCCGGGATAGCACCTCCTGATGTTTTGCTCCAATATTTTCCTCCAACTTATTGCACACTTCTCAACACACTCTCTCTCATCTTGGCACCACCTAAAAACATACACTGAAGCTGCTCTATCATCACTCCAAATAAATATTTACAATCATGAGCAACTAAGCGGTCAATGTAGACCTAGCGCATTAAATGGGAGAAGTATTTTCTAGTATGCGTGACAGCGTGAGACTGAACGACAAGTGAAGTTCTGTGCGTAGCATTTTGCTTAGCTGGCGGTGTCTACTTTTGAACCCGGTGCTTTGTTAGCTCGTTTTTAAAAATAAAAAATCGTTAGCACGGCCGGGTTGAAGAGTGTGTTCCAATATAGTTTTGCACATCGTTCATTCTTTATCTCGGGGCACCCTTAAAAATAGCACACTGGAGCTATGTAGTGAGCATGGTCAAATACTCGGCTAGTGAATCCCATCATCCCATGGCAATTGGCAACTCCCTGAGGCCAGGAGCCCAGGATGAGGCCAGGAGCCCAGGATTGGCACGGCCCAAGGATCTCCTCTGGTCACAGGTCGATCGTTGCAAAATATAGCGCCACGCCACGGATGGGAGAATTTTTTTTTCCGAAGAACCTTCGAAAAAAGAGCAGGGAGGTCACGCAGTTCACTTAAGAAGAATAAGAGTTGACCCGGTTTATAAGAAAAATTGGACCCGAAAATTATACAGCGCATGGTTAATGAAGGAAAATCGGCGAAAAATCTACACCGGGCATCCGAAGGTTAACCCACCTACGCGACGCAGCAGAACGACAACAGCCCTGAGTTATCATTGCCGAGCATGGTTGCATAGCAGCCAGCAGCTCCGACTCCCCAAGATTGACCCCAGACGACTAGCGATGCAAACACAAGTGGGTCCAAAGCAAGAGGCCGTGACAAGTTATCGTTGGCAAGCTCAAGGACGAGCAGCTCTGACTTCTTGCCAAGGCCCCACGCCCCGCTCCCAGTGTTTGCTCGACCTCCTAAGCAAAAAAAAAGTGGACGCCGAAGGAGGGGGTTCGCCTTATGTTATTGTTGCCAAACCACGTTACTAACGCAGCAGTTCTAACTTCAGGCAGCTAGTCCCACCTCCTCACATCAACCGGGCGCCGAGAGATGAGCGAAAATCAGGTTGATTAAAAGCCATTGTGTTTTGCTTCTCTCCCCGCATCCCACGCGTCCGCTCTTCCCGCATGGGCTTGTTTAGTTGCTGCCCGCCAAGCAGCACCCATCCACCCCCAAGCCATCAAAATCCAACGCCTGGGATCCGTAGCGGGCCTGCCACTAGGGCTATTCGGGCCGTGGTCCTAATCGTGGCCCACTAACATCCACTACCACAGTTAGTTTAAGTCCAATATCATACAGCCCAATCCATAGACAAGGAAAGCATACAGCCCAATTTATAGTTTCGGCCCTAATTTTCATCGATTGCTGGGTACGCTCCTGCCTGGGATTTCTGCCTAGGCAGGGAGCGCGGCCCAAAATCTCTCTCCAGCCTGCTAAGCGTGGCCCCAAATCTCTTTCCGGCTTGCTAAGCGTGAGACTCAAAACCTCTATCCGGTCTGCTGCTATTACGTGCTGCAAGGACACATTCTCCAATTACTATGCTAGGCGCTGCCGTCCACCTCTCCCCATCCTGTGTGATCACATACGTACAGATAAGAAAATATATGCATGTACTCAATGAAAATAAAACTCATAATGCCATACAACATGCATACAGCTTTGAAATTAAACAAATGTAAATCTTAAATCGCTTATTTAGATTAAATTTCAATTGCACCATAAATTTTGTATTATATTAGGCTTAAAATATGACCACACTTAATATATTGGATAATATTTCTTAAAATTATTTTTAGTTCAATAACTAATTTTGGCTTAAACAAAAAAATATATAAAATAAATATCATGAACAAATGAGTCCGTATAACTGAACAATTTAATATACATTGTGAACAAATAATTTTAGTATTACGAACAAAATAACTACATAGATGGACAAATTAGTCTGCACGGTGATCAAATGCGTCCACATCATGAACAAATAATCTTACAAATGAACAATTTAGTCTATAATCCAAAAAATAATTTAGCATTATGAAAAGATCAGTATACATTGAGTATGGATCATCCTTTAATATGAAAAAATATTTCATAATGAAAAAATAAATATAATATTAAAATTAATATTTTAAATAGCGGGCTATAGCGGTGCTATAGCGACGCTATAGCGGTTTTGCGGAGCTACCGCTATGATCCTATAGCGGGCTATAGCGGCGATAATAGCGTTTTGAGAACCCTGCCGCTAAATTCTATAGCTCGCTATTTAAAACTTTGGTTAAAATCTAACTATGTAAAACATAAAAATGGATTATATGAATTAAAAAGATGAACCAAAGAAAATACTATCTAGATCAGGTTTAGAATATAAAAAAGGTAAAGAAAAAATAAACTAATATAGCATAGGATTAGAAGGAAAAAGGAAAAAAAATAAAAGTATAAAGAAATAAAAGTTAAGAAATAAAAACGAAAAAGGAAAAATAAAAATTGTATGGGAACTTAGGCTTGGCAAGAGAAAACAATGACAAGAATAAAAAATGAAAAGAAAGCAATTATGCACATGATTGTACTTCTCTGACCAACCGACGAAGTTATTATAATTTAGTCTACGAAACGTTCCATACTCAATTTATTAGAAAGCAATAATTTAATATTACAGGAAATTATTTTCTAAAAATGCATAAATAAATAATATACATAGAATTAGAGGGGAAATGAAAAGGAAAAACGAAAGTAAAAGAAAAGAAACAGAATGGAGAAAAAGTACTCTATAACGGTCAAACTCACTCGAAGCCTTGGCTAAGAAAAAAAAATGGTCAAGAAAAAATTATCTCCTCATAGCACGTGGGTGACTCTTAGGCTGGATGACTCTAGGTCTGCTCGGTGACGCAAGGCTATAGAGCAAAAGCAAACAGACCAGATGTGGGTCCTCGGGCTCAAGAGAAGAGCCTATTGGACCGAGTCCTACGGTGGGCTGCAAAAAATTTGAAATTAAAAGCGCGTGGCGATGGGTTGGAACGTGATATTGGGCCTAATTCCGCTATTGGCCCACCCGCAATCTCTTAGGTGATGGATTGCTAATTTGTAGCACAAATATAATATATAGTCTCTCCTAGCCAGGCATCTTTCCCAAGATCCCAACCAAACAAGCCCCCCATGCGCCAAAACGGATGCACGGTGATAAGCGCGAGGGAGAGAGCCATGGACGTGACAGAGAGGGGGGACGTGAGGTAGAGGGCGAGGAACGGATGGCATAGATGGCAGAGGGCGAGGAACGGATGGCATAGATGGATTTGCTGCAGCTCACCCCACCTCGATTCTCGTGCAATGCACATCCAAATAAAAAATGCTCTATTTCACAAATCAGTTATCCAAATTAAATTTTGATTGCACCGTTGCTTTTCTTACGTTAAGATCTTCAAAACTAGACCAACGCTTTACTATATTTAGATGATATTTACTCTAAAACATTTTTATGTATTCCTAAATATTTTTTCTAAAATATTATATGTTGTTCTGGAATACTTTTTATTTTAGGACCAACTTCTATTTTTTATAGAATACATTAGGAATATTTTTTCTGTTGAATATTTTTATTTGTTTCCAAACAATATTTACCTTTTAGAACACTAGCTGTTCTGCAGTACATGGGCAATGCATACAACGATGGTGGGACATGCGCTCTGTAATAGTATAGCAGGTGATTGCGCTGAGGATAGAAGTCCCTCGGAAAGGACAGGGCTGCAGTTGATGGCCCGCACGTTAGGAGGTGCGTGGTAGGCCCCGCCTTATCTCTTCCCGTCCCTCACCTTCTCTCGTCTGGCTGCTCTCTCTCTCTCTACTCTTTCGCATCACTTGGATTTTTACCGCTGCTCAGATCTGTCGTGGGCAGCAGAGGGCGCCACGCTGACGAAGAGGTCGTCGTGCCACCCGTCGTCGTTCGAGCTAGCACCACCCATTATCCCGTTGCTCTACTTCTCAAGGGTGTCGTCAAGATAGTGATGGGTGGCGGCGGCAGCAACGGTGGCCAATGGCAACATCGACCAGATGGTTGACGGTCGGAAGATCATGCTGCTCCCAGCACGCCTGCGTCATGAACCTCACGTGACTCGGTCACCTGGTACATGTTGTCCAGGTATATGTGCACCATATTTTCGACAACGAAGTTTGATGGATAGATAGTTGGTTGATCGGGTGTTTGATGGTTGAGATGCCAAACAAGACTCCTAATGGATAGAACAAGTATTAGTGATGATGTTTTCTATTAGCATATACTATGATTTCATGATAGATTTTTTCTGTGACATGCATCTGTCATCTAAAATAGATAGAACAAGCGATTGTTGCCACAGCTGTCCCGCAAAATATATGGGCCCTGTGCCAAATTATAATGTAGGCCCTCAATCTAACAATCAAAGTTCTATATATAGTAAGTTTTATAGTTCTAACAATCTAACATATTTCTAAAATCTACTCAGCTGCCCTGTTCCTTTTTTTCTTTCCTTGCTTTTCATAACCATAGCCATATTTTCTATTTCAGGTTTTCAACTATCATACTTAAAATACCAATGCACAAATAAAAAAATGAAATCAAAAGGGCCACAAATTCGAGAAGAAAACTGGCAGGTGTATGCAGGTTGTAGAAGTACTGGCATGATGAGTAACCCGATCCAACAAGAAGGGGCTTCAAATGGTCTGGCAGAGTCAACCGATCCCAATTGATCAATTGATGCTAAGACTAGGATTAGGTGCAAGGACAAACGAGATAGAGGAGAAGAAAACAAGATATAAATATGAGATTGGATTTTGGGGATGATTCATGGTCCAATGGAATTTTACTTGGCGCAAATCGCTGATTAATTGGTGTTTTGAAGAATCAGGCGTATAACTGTTAGGAGATAATTAGCATGTGGCAAGAAAAAAGTGGAAGGGGTTGAGGAAGTAGAGGGAAAGTATGTATAGGTTTCTCCGGGAAGCTCCATGGGAAACTTGAGTGGCCTTACTGTTGTGCGAGAACTACTAATACTGATTAGTACTCCTAGTGCAGATACTAATCTAGCTGGGCCCCTGCATTTTTGGGGGCCCTGTGCCGGTGTACCGGTAGCACGTGCCCAGGGACGGGCCTGATTGTTGCCTTTCGTTGACTCCTCTCATTGAGTTACGCAAAATTGAGTTGCGTAAATTTAGCTGTCTAATACTTATATTTGGTTATTGAAACATAAATTTAGTTATCTAATACTTATATTTGGTTATTGAAACAATAAGGTGCACCAAGCGCGCCGAATGTTTTAGTACATGGAAACACATCAAGAGAGCAACCCATATAGTTATAAAGAAAATGTCGATTGGCGAATATGTATGCAGGCCATTTTCCCATTTTCGATGTCATCTTTTACAATAAACAGTTTCGATAAGCTTGAGTAGGAAAAATCTCAAAATCAGGTTCGGCGAAGGATTTTATGTTGCATTTCCATCCCTATAGATGTTGCACTATACAACCCTCCTCTGATTTATTCTTTTGGGTCTGGAAGGGTCGGAAAGAATGGACATTTCACATTTGGTTCCGAAACTGAGAAGTGCGTATACGTTTGGTGTTGTCCTGCAGAGTCTTGTTCTCCTGTAATAAACAGACGCAGTATACCATGGAAGTTCGAGACCCGTGTTCTGAATAACAGTTTCGAAATCATGATATCCAAACTGAAATTGAGTAACTGAAACAGATAACGGAGATTGCAACATGTACCACACAGCTTTATTAATGATAGAACATAGCAGGGATTGCCGAACAACCTTTTGAAGCAAAGCGTTCTTGATAGGGCTGTGACGACACGACTCCAAAACACCTTGTAAGGTGTTTTGAACCAACATCGATACACAGACCGTAAAACAAGAGCTTGCCTGAAGCGAAGCATCATCTAAAGTGGCACATTTATTTCTGCTGTCCTGACAAGTGTTTAGTTTGTTTGCCTCACCTCATACTGGTGGCAAATCCTTATCGGCGTATCCTTCGAAACAGGCCTTTCCTCCGACCAAAGCTCCATGTTCACATCACCAGTTCCCCAGTGCACCAGGCATTTGCTAACCTCACTGGGATCAAACAGGTTCACCAAGCTCAGCCCGACACACTTGTCCACTAGCATCCATTCCCCTGAGGATTTGCCAAAAGATAAGAGTAAATGAGTTAGCAGATGGGCCAAGGTGGAAGGGTCTTCAAATGGCGCGCAAAGTAACTTACCATCGGGTCTGAGGTCTCCCTCGAATGTTATTTCTCCTGACTCCGGGGAGATCTCTTGCTTTGAACCATTGATGGCCGTAAAAGCAACCACCACCTCAGTTGAGTGAAGCAGGGTGAATGTAGGATGAACTCGTAAACAGACCAACCTTCAGAGCGAAAACAATCAAACATGATTCAATGTCTCAACTCTCAAAATATATTCTTGAAAAAAAACTCTAAAAGTAACCTCACATTATAAATTCAATGTACAAAACAGTGCCGTTTTGAGTTGCATACACTCAAAAGTCAAAACATTTACACTTGACAACCAATATCCTTTTGAATATTTCCGTTGAAGTTTCAAAAATTGAGAAACTAGATTTGTCTAAGTACTTCCAAAATATTCAATTTTGCTCTATTGTGCATACATTTCACAATGGTAATATGTGATCAAGGTAGAACATAGTGACCATGTCATGTCCAAAAAAAAACAATCTTTCGTGAATGAAGTAGCTAAAGTTTCTGCTATAATAATTGAGCAAAGCATATTAGATGCAAACTCCAAAGCAAACAAAACCAATACATAATCAAGGATAAGGTCAGCTGATGCCCAGGAACCAAACATGCCTAAGTTCTGTTTCTGGTGTCATCTTTGTCCTGCATTTTGTCTAGTCCATAAACAACAATTAGTAGAACCTGTATCTGGGCAACTTAGATAGAAGCAGAGGGTGCGAGGGCAGTATTAATATGGGCATAACCATAGCTACAAAATAACTTCACAGCATCTTAGGCCTGGCTACCAACATGCAGGCTGAACAGCGTCCTCTTGCCTTTTTTTGCTTGCTCAGCCTTTGATAAGAAAAAATCGGATTGTTCTTAGATTAAGCTACAAGTTGAATCAAGCTCTTTGAGTTCCAACGAAATGCACTAGAAAATCATTAAGTGCTTGATCTTCCTTTTTGGTCGCACTTGAGTTCAAATCATCGACAGAGAGCAAGAGTAATCGAGTATGTATAATGATGGCGGAAAGGCACCTCTGTTGTTGGTTTGTTTATCTTTTGTTTGTTTGGTTTTTCAAGGCGATCAAGATGGCTTCGACGGCCCCCTTTCGAGTAACACATACTGCCAGAATGTCATGGCAATGTTTGCTGGTGGTGGGCAAAGGCAGCATAGAATTGGCAGAAAGGAGTGGCGGGCAGCTATACAGGCCCAGACATTCCGGTACCGAAGTTGGAGAATGGAATCACTAGTAGGGCAAATGAGAGAACAGAGGAGGATTTTTTTTTCTTTTTTGTTCCCATTCACTGTCATATCTGGTTCTCTGTAGTGTGGCCATGTGGTGGACGGCATGCCAGCGAGGATAAAATCAGTCATACTTGATCCAATGGTCGCACATGTTTCCCTAGCTGACAGGAATGGCATAGGGTATGGTCTACTTTATTACAAGAAATATAGGAAAATTTCCGGAGCATGTCGATGGCGGTGGCGGCAGGGTGACCGAGGCGATGATGCCATATGGTGGAGATGTTGGAGTTGAAGAACTCCAACTACACCAAATATGCAGCTCTCCTGCGTGTTCGAGAAAAATTTCACACGACCACTAATATGTCTGAAATAAAAACTAGGTTTGGACTCTTCATGGGATGGAGGGAGTAATCACTAGTATCTTACAACTACGTATATCTTACAACAATGTGTGTTATCTTTTGATTGAAAGCAAGACAGTCTACTGAGAACGATTGCCTGTATCACTCACAAAACTTCGTTTCATCTAGTTATGTTTCATTACAATCTATTATTCTTGTTCTCTGTTTCTTTGAAGTTGAGTTTTTAGGCATACCATTCATTGATTATTTTACATATAAAGTTGAATCATGTTTCAATGGTGAAAATGTTGCCATTGTGATCTAAGAACCAAAGCACACATGTAAAACCTAACAATGTGGTTATACATTCAGGGTCTCAGTGGTCAACCATTGTCAGGTCCTGACATTGGTGGTTTTGCTGGAAATGCTACTCCAAAACTTTTTGGAAGATGGATGGGTGTGGGTGCATTGTTTCCATTTTCACGTGGCCATTCTGAAACTGGAAGCTTTGACCATGAGCCATGGTCCTTCGGCGATGAGGTATTGCTTTATGCTCCCTATATGCTGCCACTCACACAAGCAACAACATATTCACACCCAAATTATTCCATCAGATCACTTAACCCTAACCCCTACAGAATGTTTCAAACTTAGCCCTTGGATTATTAGTACCCAAGACTACTTAACACCCTACCCTGATTTAGTTGGATCATTAGCTAGGTGGACATAGTTTTGAAATAGAATAGGAACCCTCGAAAAGTTCACACATGCTGAGTCAAAGGGGTCAGTTGTACAAACTAATTCAAGAGAGTAAAATAGACCTTTTCTCAAACACCAAAATGAAGAGAAGTAATATTCTTGGCAATTTATTTTTTCGACTATGAAGTGAGCATATGTCAATACCTCGTATGCATTAACTGCACTCCAACCATGCTATTTTTGTATTTACATTCCTCTGCCTCACATCCTAAATTAGTATATCTGTTCTCCCCATGATAGACACATATGACAGTTAATGGTGATTTCATCTTGTTATTATTTTCTTTCACGAGCACCCAGGATTGTTGTGTATCATTATGTTAAAGAAAAGAGGGTTAGAAAACCCAGGCTACACACACACACCCTTAGCTAGTGAACGATGATTTCTTTCAACTCCTGTTTGGCTATCAGGCAACTGAGCTCTATACGATTAGGATTACTTGCTCGACATTTTCAACTCACTATATTCCATTAAGAAACTGCGGTCAAACTAGGACCAACATATGGAATTGTTTGAGTAGGTCTTGCTTAAAGCTACTTACAGGTGGTGTGGCAGAAATTTTTCCTTTGATAATTGTGATGGATCTTATATAGGAGGCTTTTAAGCATTATTCATTTCTTAATTGAGATAGTGCTGGCTAATTCTAACAGTCTCATACATATTTCATTGTGAGGAAGTTTGTCACCTTGTATTAGGAAATAGGAGATTGTATATTGTATATTCAGGCAAGGTGGTCAATTAGGATCAGACCTGCCATGTTTAGAGATAGTCCAGTCAATTAGGATCCGAGATATATTCCTGTCCTTGTATTCGTAAACTGCCATATATGGCAGCAGCCGCTGCCCTATAATACAAGCGCCCCTCTCCTATTGAGTGCGTGGCTAATTGCCCCCAACTTCATCTTTCTACATGGTAACCAGAGCAATCTGATCTTGGCCCTCCCTCTCCTTCCCCAAACCTACGCCGCTCTCCCTAAGTGCCGCCCAACCTGCTGCGCCGCCCAACAGCCGCGCCATCATGTCCACAGAACCCTCCACCACCTCTGCCACCTCTCTAGCCATGGCTGACGCCATCAACCCAGCCGTTTGCCCATATGCTCTGGTTAACGTGAAGACCCACATCCCCATGACCCTCGAGCTGCGACCCTCCAACTACACCAAGTGGTCCACAACTTTCCACGCTATGTGTGGCAAATTTGGGCTGCTCTCGCACCTTGTCGTCGTCTCCCCTACGCCCACCGCTGACACATGGGTGCAGCCTGACTTTTGCATCCGCAGTTGGATCTTCGGCACCGTCTCCGACTCCGTCCTCAACCACGCAATGACCGGCGCCCAGCAGACCGCCGGCCAGCTCTGGACGGCCATCGCCGACCTGTACCAAGCTAACAAGGCGCCCCGCGCCGTCTTCCTGAGTCACGAGTTCCACTCGATGACCCAGGGCGACTCCTCCATCGACGAGTACTGCGTGCGCATGAAGGAGGCTGCCGACAATCTTCGCGACGTCGGGCAGACCATCACCGAGCCCAACCTCGTCCTCAACCTACTCCGCGGCCTCAACGAGAAGTACCAATCCGTCGCCGACAACATCGCCGCCCAGGAACCTCTCACTTTTGCTGTTGCCAGGAACCAACTCCTCCTCAAGGAGCTGCGTCTCAAGAACAAGGGCAAGGTCCGCACCGCTTCGGCCCTTCTCGCTGCCTTCAACGGCGCCCCTGGTGGCGCAACACCAGCCGGCGTCCAGCAGCAGCAGTTGCGCCAGCGGCAGCAGCCGCGCCAGCATCAGCAGCAGCAGCATGGCAACGGCGGCCGCTGCAACAACACTTGGCGCGACAGCAAGCGTCAGCCCTGGGGTTTTGATCCTTGGACTGGCGCACGTGTCAACCCTGGCGAGCGCGTCATACCTCCCTGGGAGCGCGACCAGGGCGGTTCCGGCGCCCCTGGCAGCCACCCATGGTAGCCCCCACGCCAACAGGGGGTGCTCGGTGCCCCTCCGCAGGCGCACACGGCGTTCGCCCCTGTCCAGGCTTCCTCCACCAACACTGGTGGATCAACATGGGACTCGGCCGGCCTCATTGCTGCCCTGCAGCACTTGGCTGTCCAGGGCAGCCCCTCATGGGTTGTTGACTCCAGCGCTTCATCCCACATGACGTCTTCTGATGGTATGCTCCTCCAGCGCCTACCCCTCTCCACCTCCTCTATAACAGTAGGCAATGGCACTAGCATTCCGGTCACATCTAGAGGTCACTCCATCCTACCCACCGCCACAGCAAACTTCTCCCTCAATAACATTCTCGTCGCCCCTTCCCTTGTTCGTAATCTTTTATCCGTTCGTCAATTCACCCGTGAAAACCGCTGCTCTCTTGAATTTGACGCTCTTGGTTTTTCTGTTAAGGATACCCAGACGGGACGCGTGATTCATCGCTGCAATAGTACCGGCGATCTCTACACCATACCTGCTATCCCTCCGACCGCTGGCGCCTCGTCATATGCTCTCCTCGCTGTTTCGTCGACCCTGTGGCACCAGCGTCTCGGCCATCCAGCCCCTGCTGTATTAGAACATTTAAATAAAATACACGCTGTTTCCTGTAATAAAGTAGACCGCTCCCTCTGCCATTCATGTTAACTAGGCAAGCATACGCGTCTACCCTTCAGTGCCTCTCAGTCTTGTACTCATGCACCGTTTGAACTAATTCATTGTGATGTTTGGACCTCTCCCATCCCTAGTATATCTGATTTTTCATACTATTAGTCTGCCTGGATGATTACAGTCACTATTGTTGGGTTTTTCCTCTCCGACGCAAATCTGAGGTCCACCAACACTTAGTTGAGCTCACAACTCTTGCACAAACCCAATTTAACCTCCCTGTAAAATGCTTCCAAACCGACAATGGCACCGAATTCGTCAACACAGCCACCACCACCTTCTTCACTGCTCGGGGAACTCTTCTCCGTCTCTCCTGCCCATACACTTCCCCTCAAAATGGCAAGGCGGAACGCACCATCCGCACCCTCAACAACTCAATTCGCACCATGCTGCTCCACGCTTCCATGCCTCCTGCATACTTGGCTGAGGCTCTTGCTGCCGCCTGCTACTTACTCAACAGGCGCCCTTCCTCCTCCATATCCCATGAGGTTCCCTTCACTCGCCTCCATGGACAGCCACCCACCTACAGCCACCTTTGCGTTTTTGGGTGCCTCTGCTACCCAAACCTACAGGCCAGCTCCCCACATAAGCTTGCACCTCGCTCCGCGGCATGCATTTTCCTTGGGTATCCATCCTCTCATAAGGGTTATCGGTGTCTTAACCTGACAACTCAACGCATCATTATTTCTCGTCATGTTGTATTCGATGAGACTGTTTTTCCCTTTTCCACCACCAGCGTCATCCCATTCCCTCGCTCCCTGGATTTCCTTCTAGACAACGATTCGTTTTTGCTGCCTTTCTCTACTGTTCCTGCAGGTGGAGGTCCCTCCTCAACGACCACGGTTGCTCCATCCACCTTGGACGTTGTGCAGCCGCCCCCTGATGATGAGCCGGACCCGGCTCTTCTCCTACCTGGGGGGGCGCGGCCCTGTGCCCCCTAACCCCAGTTCGGCTTCTCCACCACCGGGCGGGTGTGGTCACGTGCCCCCGCCTGGCCTTCCTATGGCTCCATTCCCACGGACCTACAGTCGACGACCCCAGCCAGTGCCTGCACCATCAGCTGCTCCTGCAGCACCGGTGCCCCAGGCTGAGTCCGTGGCCGCAACCCCATCTCCGCCGCTCACGCGCACCAGGGCCGGCGCCCTCCCGCGTGTGAGCTACGAGGGGCTCGCTGCCACCTTCTCGCCCTCACCATCACCTCTACCGGCGAACTACCGCAGCGCCCTGGCCGATGCAAACTAGCGGGCTGCGATGATGGATGAGTACCAGGCACTCGTCGACAACAACACCTGGCATCTTGTTCCTTGCCCTCCTGGCGCGAACGTTGTGACGGGCAAGTGGATTTTTCGGAACAAATTCCATGCCGATGGGTCCCTCACTCGTCACAAGGCCCGCTGGGTGGTCTGCGGGTTTTCTCAACGAGAAGGCATTGACTACGACAAGACCTTCAGTCCGGTGGTCAAAAAGGCCACCATTCGGACCGTTCTCAGCATTGCCGTCTCCCGCGCCTGGCCAATCCACCAGCTAGACGTGAAGAATGCCTTTCTTCACGGCCACCTCGACGAGACGGTCTACTGCCAGTAGCCACCAGGTTTCGTCGACCCCGCCGCTGCACATCACGTCTGCCTCCTGCAGAAGTCCCTGTACGGACTGAAGCAGGCCCCGCGAGCTTGGTACCAGCGGTTCGCGGCCTTCCTTCAACAGCTCGGATTTGTCACCTCCACCTCCGACACGTCCCTCTTTGTTCTCACCGAGGGGATGCGTCTCGCCTACTTGCTGCTCTACGTCGACGACATCATCCTCACTGCCTCGACTCCCGCTCTTCTGCAGCGACTCATGGCCCGACTCCAGTCTGAGTTCGCCATGACCGACTTGGGTGCTCTTCACCACTTCCTTGGCGTTGCCGTCACCCGCACCTCCGACAGCCTGTTCCTGACAGTACGCCGTCGATCTCATCCAGCGGGCGGGCATGGCCGAGTGTCATCCTACGGCAACCCCTGTTGACACTCAGGCCAAGCTCTCCGCCCATGAAGGTACCAAACTGTCAGACAAGGACAGCTCAGAGTACAGGAGCATAGCTGGGGCTCTTCAGTACTTGACTCTTACGCGTCCTGATCTGGCTTATGCAGTTCAACAGGTGTGTCTCTTCATGCACGCCCCAAGGGAGCCCCACCGTGCGCTGATCAAGCGCATTCTGCGCTATGTGAAGGGCACGCTATCCTCCGATCTTCACATTGGCGCTGGCTCCATCCAGATGCTGAGCGCATACTCAGATGCTGTCTGGGCTGGTTGCCCTGACTCCAGGCGGTCCACTTCTGGCTTCTGCGTCTATCTCGGCGACAACCTGGTCTCCTGGTCTTCCAAACGCCAGGCCACGGTCTCCCGCTCTAGTGCTGAGGCAGAATACCATGCTGTAGCTCACGTTGTGGCCGAGTGCTGTTGGCTGCAGAAACTCCTTCAGGAGCTTCATCTTCAGCTGCCCCAGGCTACGGTGGTCTTCTGTGACAACGTCAGCGCCGTCTACATGACAGCCAATTCGGTCCACCATAAGCGCATAAAGCATATTGAGATTGACATTCACTTTGTGCGTGAGAAGGTGGCCCTTGGCGAGATTCGGGCCCTTCATGTTCCTTCGTCTCATCAGTTTGCTGACATTATGATGAAAGGGCTCCCAACGCCACTGTTTACAGATTTCAGAAATAGCCTGTGCGTCCGCAAGCCTCCCGCTTCGGCTGCGGGCGGGTATTAGGCAATAGGAGATTGTATATTGTATATTCAGGCAAGGCGGTCAATTAGGATCAGACCTGCCATGTTTAGAGATAGTCCAGTCAATTAGGATCCGAGATATATTCCTGTCCTTATTGTTGATGCCGGATTTTGACACGTGTTGAATCGGCGTCAGGAGGAGAAGATTGGCCGATGCGGCAGATCTGAAGGCTACAGTAAGGAATCGGCCGATTGAGGTAACAGTTGGAAATCGGCCGATTGGTGATACAGCTTGCGCCAACAGGATGGGACTATTTTGGAGGGTCCTGGTCAAAAGTTGGTCAACAGGGCACGCTAAGTCGGTCAAGGAGCAATTAAAGGGAATCCTGATTGGATTATGGAACGGCGGCGGAAGATTCTGCGGGAGTCCGTTTCCTTTAAAAGTTCTTATAGATATAGTAGTTTTCCTGTTGTTTAAATAAGGTTGTAACAAGTCGTGATCGACCAGGAGTCCTAGTTTTAGGGTATAAATAGGAGTCGTCAGGGTCTTGCAGGAGATCAACACATCAATCAACAACAATATTTCTACTTTTCCAGCAATTTACTTTCAAGCCGGCGACTTCGCCAATATTTTTCTTCTTTCACGAGTTCGTACGGATTTGTAGGGTTGCATCAACCTGATCTCCGGCCAACTGGTAGGTTCCGCTTATCGAGTAATATCCGAGCTCTAACTACGGGCGCATCGCTGTGGTTTCGTTTGGATTTATTCATCAGTTATCGATATTTACTAGAATTGCAAGTTTTACCTGTTATTCTAGTATTATCACCAGTTATCCAGCTTGAGATCAGAGTAATCGGCTTCGTCATTGTTCTTCCTCAACTTATCATCACACAGCCGATTAGATCTATTTCAAGTGTTGCCTCTGTAGTAATCGTTTAGATCACTCCCGCAGTTTTCTTTACAGTTACTACGCGATTATTGGCTGATCCATAGCCGATCATCTCTACAGCAAATCGGCCGATTCGCCGCCGACGCGCTCCTCAGGACAGATCGGAACTCCAGCCGATCGAGGCGTCTGGAATTTAATACTCTATTTCCTTGTCAATCAACAGGTCAGATTGACTGGCACGCCGCGCGAACCGTACCAGGGCGATAACCCGAACAGGAGCTAAGCAGATTCTCCCGGGTCGTGTGTCCGACGCTGAAGACCATCGGTCGATTCCTATCCGGCCGATTTTAGCGCCAACACTTATATTTGTAAACTGCCATATATGGCAGCAGCCGCTGCCCTATAATACAGGCGCCCCTCTCCTATTGAGTGCGTGGCTAATTGCCCCCAACTTCATCTTTCTACACCTTGCACTGCTAAGATGGTACCGGTTACTGCGACACATCTATACCCTTTTTTACCATTCACATACAAAGGGTACTCCTGTTGCTGCTCCTGTTTTCTTTGCCGGTAATACTTCTTTGCCATGTCTTTATAATAGGAATAACAAAGATGTTTGGCAAACTTTTGCCTCCATTTTATTGAACGAAACTTTATACTGAAATATATTTAAATTCTACTGCTAATCAGACTGTTTGGTGGGTTAGCTGTGGGTGGTCTTCCCATGGTGCAACTTGTAAATGGGTATCAAATCTCATTCCTTGCTTTCTTTGTAGATCCACAAGATCCAGAACTGAGGAAAGTTGAGACTTCCTTTCTCCTCGGATCACTATTAGTCTGTGCAAGGTAATGGCTTCACACCATGGGCCTCTCGCTCTCGCTTGCTCTCGCTCCCTCCCTCCCTCCCTCCCCCCTCCCCCTCCCCCTCCCCCTCTCTCTCTGCATTGTTGTCTTCATCTTCTGTATGCTCTTGATGTGTCTTCATCTAATCCTTCTGATCTTTTGGTAGCACTTTGCCTAACAAAGGAGCTCAGGAATGTACGCATAAGTTGCCAAAGGGTATTTGGTTGCCTTTTGATTTTGGAGATTCACATCCTGTAAGTTGGTCAATAAACTCCAATTCTGCTGGCTTGAATGATACTTTGAACGAGACATAATTTACGAATGGATAACAATGCAGGATCTACCAGTGCTGTATTTACGAGGTGGCGTGATACTTCCTGTAGGCCTTCCTATTAAGCATGTTGGTGAAGCAAGTTTGGAGGACGATTTATCACTAATTGTTGCAACATCTTGCAAATATGTTAGATGTTTAAAATTGTATTTTTTAAATAGGTAAGATAACAGAATTTTGCCTGCAACAGATTAATTTGTATTTCCATTATATCTCACGTTCTCTGAATTAATTACTCTTATTCATTATTCAAGTGTTGATTGGAAATGTTTCCTCAAAGTTGTGTACATAATGCCTGCACAAAAATTAATTTATTTTACAGGTAAAGCTGAAGGTGTCCTCTTCGAAGATGCTGGAGATGGATATGAGTTCACACGGGGAAACTATCTTTTGACATACTATGTTGCCGAGCTTCACTTGATGGTGGTTACCATCAAAGTTTTCAAATCTGAAGGATCATGGAAGAGACCAAAACGTAACTTGATTATAAATGTACTACTCGGTGGAGGTTCTATGGTATGCCTATTAGTTAACCTTTTGTTTTGGTCACATGTATGCAGGAAAAGATCTTTATTGCGCTTCTGTTTGTTGACTTAGATAAGTTCACTAGGTGTTGATGGTGAAGAAGTACATCTTACAATGCCTTCTGAATCTGAAGTGTCCAACTTAGTTACAACTAGTCAACTTGCTCACAATAAACGATTGGGTATTTGTCCTACTATGGTTATACTATTTTAGATCTCCAAATTCCTACCATTATTGAGACATTCTTAGTTACCCAAGTTTGGCTCATGTTGTTATCTTCTGATGGCTGCAGAGATGATTCAGCCTATACCTGATATAGATGACGCATCAGGACAGGGAAGTAATGAGCTCTTAAAAGTACCTGTTGATTTAAAGAGTGGGGACTGGTTGCTTAAGGTTGTTCCATGGATTGGCGGTCGTATTATCTCGATGAAACATCTTCCTTCAGGTAACCTTCATCTGTATCATATGATTTACTGAGTCCAGTCTTGTGAGAGTGGATATTTGTTATCTTAAAAATAGAGATTACTGTAAACATTGAGATGTGTTAGGAATAGACATAACTTTTATTTGTTCATTTGCTGATACATAATATTCTTCTGAGATGCTAGTATTCAAATAATGTAATACTTGTATGTCCTTTCTTGCAATGAAGTGTATATAGAGTCAGAAGTTAGTTTCCCCTTAGTTAAAGCATCATCTAAAATTGATGTGCACAGATTCCCAGTGGCTTCACAATAGGATTGAGATTAATGGTTATGAAGAATTCAGTGTGACTGAATATGGGTCTGCTGGTTGCACAGAAGAATACAAAGTCCTTAGGTAAGAGATTTCATTGTTGGAGACTAATGTTTCTATTTCTTGTTGTTCATTGTATCTGTTGGTAAATACTGTGAATATATATTGCTTGGTCAGAAATTGACTATTCCTACAAAATACAGGAGGTATATTGGTCAATTAGGAGCGGAATAATATATTTCTATGGAAGGAGACATTGGTGGCGATCTTATTCTCCAGCGACGGATATCCATTTCGAAAGATAAACCAAATATTGTTCAGATCGTATCTAGAATTAAAGCAAGCATTGCAGCTGGTCCTGAACGGCTTTCAAGGTGAGTGCTCAGTTTTTCCTGTAACATTACTTTGGGAAAATCAATAATTTGGCGTTTTGCAGCTCTGCAGGTATTTTTATTTGAATTGAAGATATTTTGGCACTCTAGTGCTTATATTTATTTTGAATTGAACACAAATCACACGCTTAGTACTCCCACACAACATTGATGCATGGAAAGTAACTTCGTGGAGATTTAATTGGAGAAAATATCTAATTTTAGTGCTTAGTGTTTGCTTAGGTCCTTCAGTTGTTGCATCTAGTGCCAACTGCCAAGAACATCCTAAGACTGGCCTCTCATTCTGTTTCCATGAGGGGGCGCTGAGTGTGATCCTACACTAGCTGACTAGCATGCCATCCACAGCAATGCAGTTTGACTAGAGTATATATGCTTTGTTTCACTATTAAGAAACTTTGTGTATCTGTGTTTTTATATAAGGCTATTTTTCAATTTATTCATAGAAAATGATTATTTGAAAACAGATGAATATCTTGAAGGCTCAAATTACATTTTTTTTTACTTTGCAGGTTTGTATATTTACGAGTTCATCCTACTTTCACGCTTCTACACCCAACTGAGGTGGTAGTTGCTTTCACGGCTATCAATGGTTCAAAGCAAGAGCTCTCCCCAGAATCCGGAGAGATAACATTAGATGGAGACCTTAGGCCAAATGGTAAAGCACTGTGTGCGTTGTTTCGAAAACGTTTGCCATTTCTGTAAATTCTTACATCTTTGTTTCTATCTTTTCGCAAACTCTCAGGGGAATGGATGCTGGTTGACAAGTGTGCAGGGATGAGTTTGGTGAATCTTTTTGATCCGCGTCAGGTTAGCAAATGTTTGGTGCACTGGGGAACCGGTGATGTGAATATGGAGCTTTGGTCGGAAGAAAGACCCGTTTCTAAGGACACACCGTTGAGAATTTCCCACCAGTATGAAGTGAGGCAGACAATCTAAATCCTGAAATAAAATGACAATTCTATGTATGCTTCTGTTCACGATAATTCTTGTTTATGGTCTCTGTGTGTATCTATACTCTAGGTGATACCCCATAGTTGCGGAATTCTAAAATAAATAGTATACTGCAAGTGGGGCTTTTTAGATGAAAATGCAAGATGCAATGGAACATTTCAGTGGTTGCAATTAAGAAAATAGAGCATGGAATCAAGTGGTACTGGTGCAGAGTGGGAAAATGTGTGCTGAAGAATTTCAAGGCCGAATGTTAAAATCCTTGGACAATTCAGTACCATGGAAAATAGTTAAAGAGAGAGATGAAGCCGGAGTGCATTAGTGTTTGCAAATTGCTAATCTACCACTAAAACTATGCACTTCATAATTGCAGACTGCATGAAATGGATTTGTTGAATATGACTTTGACCACTACTTTTTGTTATGATATGTTTTGTAATACATAGAAAATATATTATTAGGTGTTGTCATTTATAGTACCTGCATAAGCCGACTCCATTTATAGTACATACTATATATCTTGATTCTAAAATATAATATGCTTTAGTTCTATCCTAACTCAAAGTTCTCTAACTTCAACCAAGTTTATAAAAAAGTATATTAACACCTATCGTACAAAATAAATATACTATATTACTATCGATGCATATTTTTTTGAGGGAATCGTCAGAGGAGCCCCCTACCTAATTTTTAATATATTGAATGAAAAGATGGGTATATATAGATGGATTTTTACAAGGTCACAATGCCTAAACAGAAAAAGTGGAAAAAACTATAAGAAACTACTCAGCCAAAGATCAAGTTTCTCCTGTAACAATAGTCCTGCCCATAGGGTAAACATTTTTAACTCATCTATAAAAGCTTTCCTCCACCTAGCAAAGGAGGTGGATGCTCGATCAAAGATAATATTATTCCTGTGTTTCCATAAGGACCAACTTGCAATTATCACAACTTCTCTGAAGATAATGTCCAAAAGCTTGTCTTGACTGAATTACCATATCAAGCATAGGAAGATTAGTATTCCAAACGATGCCTA
Source organism: Panicum miliaceum (assembly GCA_032594955.1). Classification (NCBI taxonomy): domain Eukaryota; kingdom Viridiplantae; phylum Streptophyta; class Magnoliopsida; order Poales; family Poaceae; genus Panicum; species Panicum miliaceum. The sequence continues at coordinate 48,614,867 of CM064057.1, read as the reverse complement.
AGAAAGTCCAGCAAGCTTGGCTAAGCGAACATTCAAAAAAGAGATGGAGCAGTGTCTTTTCCACTTCTTCAATGCAGACCGGGCAAACATAAGGATCCTGGCGTAACAAATTTCTGGTGTATAGTGTACCTCTCAATAGAAGGCAGAAAAAAAATTTGTGCTTATTTTGTGCCTTTGACTTCCAGGTCCACTTGAAAAGAAGGGATGCAGGGAGAGTGGGAGAGTATCTGAGAGAGCCTTGTATGCCTTTTTGCAAGTAAAATCACTTGAGCCCTAGATATAGATCCATCCATCAAACCCAGTTTCATATCTAGTGACAGTTAGCAATGAGTCCTTCAAGCCTACCAATTGTAGATGTGCTTCAATAGAGAGAGGCTATCGAAAATTCAGCTCATCTGAATTATTCAGAAAATGCCAACATGAGGCCTTTTATTTCTCACAAAGGAGAACAATTGAGGATATTGCCACTTAAGTATACCTAGGCTCCATCGATCCTGCCAGGAGACAGTGGACCCCTGCTGAATTTTACATTTAGCAATCTTGAAAAAGTTATCTGACAATGACATTACATCTCTCCATCAAAAGGAGCCAACATTCTTCCTGAGATGAGGTGTCCCATTTCTACATAGGCAGTCCCAAGTCAAGTGTACCCAAGGTAAGTCCACATGATTGTAGAATTTATGCAGGAACATCAACAACAAAGAAGTGTTGTGGGTTCTGAGATTGATGATTCCTAGATCCCCTTCTTTTTTGGATCGACAAGCATGCTTCCAAGCTACCAGATAACCACCTTTCTTATTTATGTCACCACCATGCCAAAGACAGTGTTTCCTGTATTTGTCAATTTGCTCTAGAATTTTTAGGGGTACCTTCAAAGCACAAAGATAGAAGGTAGGCATAGCAGAATAAATGGAGTTGACTAGCACCAATCTACTAGCAAAGGATAGGTTTTTAGAGATGCCCATCAAGTGTCTTTCCATTCTTGTGAGAATTGGCAGATACCCATTTACTGTGGGTTTAGTTAAACCAAGAGGTAAACACAGCAGCCCAGAACTGAAGCTAGAGTCGGAAGATTTTGATCCTCCACATTGATGCCCACCATCGAAGATTTACTGAAGTTGACCTTAAGCCCAGTAGAAGCAGCAAAGGTTTGGAGTATATCTTTCAAAGCAATAAGTTGAGTGTCAATGGCTGGCATAATTAGGAGAGTGTCATCTGCATACTGCACAATTGGATAATCTCCTCCAAACGTCTAGCCTAAAGGATGAGTTATAGTGTTTTTGTCTGCAACGTCATTTATCACCGTTTGCAGTAAATCAGCAACCAAAACAAAAAACAGGGGAGAAAGGGGGGCTGCCTTGCCTTCACCTCTCTTACACTTGAAGGGTGTACGTGGCACACCATTCAGGAGAACAGAAGAATAGCCAAAGGATATGATTGCTTTAACCCAGGAGATCCAGCGCTGAGAAAAGCTTTTGTGTCTGAACATTTGTAGGATGACTTTATGCTCAACTTTATCAAAAGCTTTCTCAAAGTACAATTTTAAAATTAATAAAATAATTTGGTTTTCATAGATGTTGGTGTATTTTTCTATAAACTTGGTCAAAATGAAAGGAGTTTGGCTTAGGACAAAAACAAATCGCCTTACATGTTTTAATAGAGCAGAGGGAGTAAAAGACAACTTAACAAGTTTTTTTCCCCACATATCCTTCTATTTGATCATGTCCCATCTTATTCCACATGGATGAAATTTTTGAGGATTTTTCACTCACAAGCATACAAACTCAGAGAGCTAGCACGTGTTTAGTTCTTTGCTTTAGGGGTTAGTGTTAAAGCCTGCTTGACAGAGCTCCCAAAACAATTTTTAGGCTACATCTAGGAGAAGCTTTGCTAAATAGATTTTTTTTGTTGTAGAGAAGTGATTCTAGTCTAATTCCATGAAGCGATTCTTTAAAATGAACAGGGCGTTTGGTTTTCGGATTTGCTTAGCCTGGCTCGTATCTAGGAGCGAGGCTCCCACGGGCCAGGTTGAATTGGTGCAAGAGCAGTTTGATTGGTTGTCCGTTTTTATCCAGCCATGCTACATATAGAAGTTGTTTGGTTCCGCACGAGTACATGTCGCATGAGAAGAAATATTAAGAACAAGTGTCATTATGATATTTATTTTGTATTATATTTTTATACCCTTAGTTCTACTTCATCAAACCTTAATCAACCTTGAAAAATACTAATATTAATTAATATAGACTAATCATCTAGTAATACCATCATTAGCTGTAAGCCAACTCACATGCAGCGAGCCAGGCCCGCTGGAAACGGAAACGAAAATCGTATCCCGGGAGCCAGGCCGTGTGGACTCTTTGGCATGCAGCAGGACAGGCCCAGATCTGCATCCTAGCAACCAATCAGCGAGAACCTGCATCCAGCCGGCCTGGTTGGACCTCATCCAGCTAACCAAACGCCCCCTTAGAGGCTGGGAGCTGGGAAGCCGGTGTCATTCATCCATCCACGGACCAGGCAGTGGCAGTGCAATGTTGTCAAGCCCCGTTCAGAAAATTCAGAACTGCACGAGACGAGTTACACAAAGGCCAATTAAATCTCAATGAATTTATCTGGTAAAAACAATCCTTGAACTATCTCTTTATACCTCCTCACTTGTATGTGTGACACAACGAATCGGTTCATATATGGTCCACGAATTTGTGGAGTTGCCTCTTTGGCTGGCTCAATCCAGCTCTGGCCAGAGTTGAGAGTTGAAGCCATGCCAAGGCTCCAAGCAGTCTCTTAATGAATAATGAGGACTCAACTAAAACAAGTGGTGGACACATACGACAACAGGGACAAGGGTAGAGTTTGCCTTGCAAACAACAATACCAAGATAAAGATGATTTGTACTGGTCTTTCCCCTCCTTTTATCTTGTCTCATGGAAGCAGGCCCCTTTGTCACTTGATCTCCCTTGACAGTTGACAGCAGCACCATACCTCCCTTCTCCTTCATTCACCTGGCACAGCAGCAGGCAACAGAAGGGAGAGTAAGGCACCACAGAAGCACGCCAGGGAGCATAGCACTGCAGGGTGCAGGAGACACATATGGTAGCAAGGGTGGCGCTGGACTAGAAGGTTGGTGGCTAGAAGGGTTGAAGGGGCTAGGAGGATGCCGATGGTTTATTTGAGGAGATAGGGACTCGATCACCACAAGAACCCCGAGCGTGTTGGATAAACCTGTCCATTGTAGCTGCAGGTGGTAATGGATTATGTCCTAAATACACCTTCACAATCCAACTTGGTTCTTATATATTCTTAGTTTAAAATCTTATAAAATACAAATCCGGCTGTTAAATTATCCAAGCTAAATTTTAGGACCCTTTACCACCCCTTTAGATATCCTTTATTAATTCTAATAGACAAATATAACTTTGCGGTCTGAACTCCAACCAAGGCGTGTAGGTAATCAAATCGAATGCATTCATTGAACTCTACCAACTACAGCCTCCCACCATCCATTAGCGTAAGATAAAAAGTTCAACATTTAGGCTCTCTTTAAAGTGTCCGCCAACCTTTTATAAATTTTACATATTCCTACGTCCAAAATATGTCGAGAAAATCCTCTATACACTACTAAAGTTGACTATCAAATCACCTCCAAAATTCAAGAGACATTTTGTAGTGATATATTAGACGCATATGAACTCATTTTGCAAAAAAAAAAACAAATATGTAGCATTCAAAAACTTAAAATTTAAATTCACCAAAATAGGCTACTTTTAAAGATTAATTGAATTTTTAGGGCACAAATGTCCTCTCCAAAAATTATGGAAATTTCTAATATTCCTATAATGGAATGAAAGAATTTATAAAATTACTTTACATTATAAGTTACTCCCTCCATCCTAATATATAAGGCGTAACCACTTTTTATTCAAGTCCCATAATATAAGGCGCTCTCTCTCTCTATAGGTACACACATCGATGAAGTAATACTAGTGTTGATAATAGAACTAAATGCGTTCCTTGATCTCTGAACCAGAGGTGGTTACGCCTTATATACTGGGATGGAGGGAGTACAAATAAAATTTTGAAGTTCTTTAGCAAAAAAATTTAAAGTTCATTCAAAAAAATATATAATTTTAAAATAACTTCAAGATTCTCCGAGTAACATATGAACGAAGACAGTTTTACAAATTATTTCATAGCATGATAGGAATCTTAAGTATTTTCTATGTTTTTTGGAAAGTAATGTTATGCCCCAAAAGTAGCCTATTTTGGTGCACTTGTGTTTTATGATTTAAATTCTACATATGTGTTTCCGTTTGTTATATCACTACACAAGTTTCATGAATTTGAGAGGTGATTTGATGGTGATTTTAGACAAGAAAAGAGAGGGGAGAATTCACGGCTTACTGTTCACATGAGGTAATCAGCGGACTTGATGGAGGTGTCAAATAGGGAATAAAAGTTCAACCTAGTGTCAAATATGGAAGTTAAAATCTTTTAGTGTCAAATAAGAAAATCTCAACTTTTATGATGTCAAATAGAGAATTTTCTCATCCTTTTATCTGAAATTAAAAAAATAGCATAGAGCTAGCCTAAATATGGTGCCTCCTGCCGTCAAGAGGATGCCCTGCAAATCAATCACCTTTATTTTTTGGACAACTTGATTTTTGTTGAAGCATGAATATATTATCTGCATTTCCTCATTAGCTTAGATACACTTATGCAAACGCATTCAGTCATTTGAACTTTGTTACAAATCAGAGAAAAGACAATCTGCTATATATTGGGTACATACGGAAACATAGGAAGAACATGCAAGGATAAAACAACCCGAAGTTATGTGTCTGTGTGTTGGGTCTCTCTATGACTCTTTTCTCTACTTTTAATTTAATGATATGCAGCTCTCCTGCATGTTCGAGAAAAAATCTAAAGTTATTAATTTTTAAAAGAAAAATGCTATCATTCACTAGCTTTATTTTAAAAAAATGATATTTTGCATAATATTATGACTTTAGAAAATGTGATGTTCTTAGGGCTGCTAGAATGTTTTATGTTTACTAATGGTGCATATTGACCTGATGGTTCCACTTCAGTTTCATGTGTAGAATGCCCTTGCTACACTCAAATGGAAACCAACCCGATCCATTTTCTTTGGATTCAATCGGTGTTTGTTTCGGTGTTCTGGGTGAGAGTGGAACTCACGTTACGTGACGGGTGCATGAAAGCCACATGACATCTGTATGACTGTAATGAAGGCACAAGGGAACAAGTGAGCTTTGACCTTATCACAAATTCGCAGCAGTCGTCGCTTTTGAGTGACACCGTTTGTCTTGGATTGTTGGTAGAGAAGACATCAGATAAATTAGCAGTGAGAAGGAAAAGCATTGTGAACTAATATGGGGCATATATAACTCGTTTTTTCTTCTTCAAATTGGAATCAGAGGCCAGAGGTAGGTGTGCTTTCCCTTGTCTTGATCTGTAGAGGAAGAAAGAGATAGGCATCTCGTGATCCACTTAATCAAACGGGCCGGGACTGGATGTCTGGATTTAATTTGTGGTTCAGGTTGGTCTTCCATCCGTGGCACTTATGTGAGATCAAACTGAAGATGTGGAGACATGAGCCCATAAGAGGTGCTTCACTGGATTAGTAATCCTGGTGTTTATTTCTTGAATTGCATACGTGTATATTCTGCAGCAAAATAACTCAGGAGGTGTCTTATGAAAGGCAAAATTGGCTGACGGACATGGCTCAAAGCTTGCTTTTGCCACGAGCCACTAAAAAATGATGTCTTTGCTGAGAGACATAATACAATGGTGGTAATTTGCTCTAGGACACTAAATCCATTATAATACGATTTTAATAGAATGCTATATGCATTTACGTTCTTATCCTTGCCTGACTCCAACAACACCAAACGGATCGCAACCTGACGCCCCTCCCACAGCGTCACCGCCATGGCTGACGCTTCTCCCATGGTCTTGAGGTTTTAGGGGGCCGCGGCGAGCTGGGAAAATAGGGGCCCTTTAATAGAATTTTTATTAATATTAGATAATAAAATAATGATGATGTTGCTGATAAAAACTACATGTGCATAGAGAAAAAAATTCATACTAGATAATAGGCATCCACAGGAAAATCTGGTTGTTCATCACGTTTAGAACTGCACTTTCTGTAGGAGGTAAATTAAATGTGTGCTAATGATTACTCAAGTTGTTATTACCAAAAGGAACGCCGGCAAACTCATCTAGATTTCTTGAAGTGCTTGTGTTACTCCTAAAAAAGTTATCAATGACTCCTCTGAGTTATTCTACAACTCATCTCTTTGTCTCCTCTTCTTCATTTTCTCACTGATTGAAGGATGGAATTTTTTATGACATGATGGTGCTGTGTGCTGAAATTAAAGAAAAACACAACTAGTGGAGTGTCTCCCTGAATGTATGCTGTGTGCTGCCGTGCTAAAAAAATTAAAGTATGAAAGGATTAGAGAGTCAGATATGGGAGATAACTGCTGATCGCTGATCCAAAGAGGTAAACACGAACTCATGGAGTCACGGATTGTCACCTACTTGGCTGACGGACAGTCGCAGTTCACAAGAGCGAAGGAGACAGGCAGACAGCTTCCTTGGTGATTTGGTGAATTGATTTCCCGGCGTGAGAGCGTCAGACATCTGCGAGTCGCCAGCGTCGGACGGCCTGTCGCAAACTCGCGATGCATTCATGCGTCGATGGCTCGACGGGTATGCGCGGCGCTGGCGTGAACATGCCCGATCGGGGGCCCCTTGGAATCGGGGGCCCGGGGCAGCCGCCCCGCTCGCCCCCCTTCAGGACCGGGCCATGCGGCCACGCCCAGCATCGGCGAAGCCGCAACTCCCCGCGCGGCGCGCGAGGGAGGAGTGGGCGGGCTGGCAGGCGGTTTCGCCGTCACTCACCACGCGGCACGCGAGGTAAGAGCAGGCTGGTCGACCTGTGGCTTTGCCGGCGCTACCACACACGGCCTTGCTCAGAGGCAGCCACCACTCCATGTGGCGGCGACCACTCAGGCAGAAGCTAAATCTTCCTCACCAGCCGTGCCGATCGATGATGGATGGGCAGGGGTATACTTGTCCTACAGTGACCTACCTGAGTAGAAAATATTATTATATGTGGCATAGTGTCCAGTAGCAAATTAGCGTGGAATTGCAGTGTCTTCTAGCAAAGATATATTTTTTTAGTGGCTCATGACAAAAGCCATCTTTTAGCTGTGTCCGCCAGCAAATTTTGCCCTTATGAAAAACAAACATACTCACGAGGTGCGAAGCTGAGAGCATAATGCCCCCCTCACCCGGGACTTTGAGAAATAAGGTGGTCCATCACCTCATCGCTCCTCAAATTCTTATTTGGTTTGCGGAGTTACCTATATAGGATGAGGTGATTCCTCAAATGAGGCACCACATTTGTGTCTTGGAGCAAAAATTGAATGAATTACAAGAATGTTTGTCAGTTTTCTAACTTAATGTCAATATAGGGCAAAACCAAATCTATCATTGTTTTGAAAATATTGTGTTTAGTCTGAATTAGCGAAATATTCAAGAAAATTATGTTAAAGTTGTGCTTTTTGGTTTTGTGTCAACCAAAAGCATAACTTTTACAAAGAGGTACTAACGAAAAATTATCATTAGGTAGTGGCCGACCTGATAGTTTACAGTGTTATATGGCCTGAGAACTGAAAGTTTCGGAGACTTGTAGCCATCCTGTGTATTTGAACATACCGTTTTCATTACAACACACCTTGCTGTGCAGTTGCCTATGTAGTTTTTTTTTAACGAACCAGCAGGAGACATACCCGTTGTATTTATTAGAAGACAAGGCTAGAGAATCAAAACACTAAAAAACTGTCGGAAAATTAGACAATTGCAGAATTAAATTCCGAACAGAACAAACCCTAGCATGCAATTCTCTAGCATACAAAACAGTACGATCAGCATAACCATGATCTCAGAAAACATAATTAAGAACTGGAATAAAACACAGTGTACGTACTGAGCAGGAGCGTCGAGAAGCGGAACGGCGCAGTCGGGACGAAGATGGTTCTACGGACGGAGTGCAGCAGGCGACGTTGTAGATGACGGTACGCCGCAGCTCCTGACTTGGACGGAGGACGAGCCGTGGTGAAGATCTTGAGCAGTCGCGCGGAGCGCTTCCAAAAACCATATTCGCCCTCTCCCGGTGCAGGATCACAAGAGCGAGAGGTTCCGGAGACCTGCTCTCCCGTTCGCCGGTGCATGCCGGCGCTCAGGATGAAGTAGACTACGAAGGCAGCGCAGCAGCGAGAAGAGGCAAAAAACTAACTCGATTAGATGTGTTTTTGGTGGAAGCCAATGGGACATATATATACAGGAGAGCCCACGTCGCGCCGCGATCGGATCTGAACCGATTAGGTTTTTTCACGATCGAAACCGATTAGGTTTCCATATATATCTCCAAGACTTAAAGGCTAAGTAACCAAAAAATAAAACAGCAAAAGGAAGTCGCGCCCCAGCAAGACGAGGGATCGGATTTCGGCGGACCATTCATGCGTACGTCGTGCGCCCGCACCCTTCGCCACGCCACGCCCGGTGAGGCGAGCGGGCGCGCGCGTGTGGAACTCTCCTTCTCTCCCCACATCCATGACTTGGAAGGGTGTAAACAACCTCCATATTTATGTTGGTCATCCCCCTCCTCCACTAGCAAGGTGGGACTAAGGAGTGCATCACTTGCTCACTTTCTCATGCACACATGGGCCTTTGAGATTTACATTGAATTTCCGAAATTGCTAATGGGCCTAGCCCAATTATTCCATCAATCCCCCACCATATCTCAAATGCCCATCAGAGATTTTGCCTGTTTCTCACTACTATTTCTATACCACTGTTTCAGCAAGGACTGTTAGTTGAACTCTCGCGTAGAGCTTCAAGCTACACTCATCCACAACTTGAACAATGGACTAAGCCTTGAATTGCAAGTTTTGTGCGAATAAGTTTCACTCGAAATAATCAGAACTAGTACCTGGCTCCAGTAGCCTACCCCGTGGGTGGAGCATATACGTCGTACTCCCTGGTCTCTTCATGAGCTTACTAGAGATCACCCAGGTCTCATAGACTGCGCGGGTGGAGCATATACGCCGTACTCCCTGGTCTCTTCATGAGCTTACTAGAGATCACCCAGGTCTCATAGACTGCGACGTTCTACAATCGGCCTCATATAGGTGTGTTCTTTCAAGAATGATTTGTGGGACAACATCTTCGCTTAATCAAGCCAATAAAAACACGTTAAAGCATATTGTTAACCTGCCTTACAGCATTTGAGAGTATTGCATCTTCACTTAGAGAGGATTTAATGTTTACTCTCCTCACTCAACCGACAAGTTGTTCTTTCCAAATCCTAATTCACGGGATCTCTGATCACATAGGTTGGGTTACCACAACGGCAACTCATACGGGTCTCATACCCATCTCCCTCGATGCATTTTCTATCACATTTCGTCATAACCTTTTGTGAAAGGATCTACCAGGTTTTTGTCTGTTTGAATATAAGTCACACTTACACTTATTACTCCAGAGTTTCTCAACTTCCTGACAGACTACAGTCATCTTTTGACATGTCTTGATGACTTCCCATTATCCTTAGCACTGTTCACTATGACTATCACCGTTTGATTGTCACAGTTCATAAGGATAGCCGACACTAGTTTATCAACCACATGCAAGTCCATCAAAAGCTCACGCAACCATTCAGCCTCACCGGTGGTTGTGTCCAAAGTAGTGAGTTCTACTTCCATGGTTGACCTCGTCAAAATGGTCTGTTTGCAAGACCTCCATGATATAGCACCACCTCTAAGGGTAAACACATACCCACCTGTAGCATAAAGCTCATCAGCATCAGAAATCCTATTCGGATCACTATATCCCTCAAGCACAGCAGGATGCCCAGAATAGTGTATCCCATAACTCATAGTACCCACCAGAGAGCGCATAACCCTTTCAAGTGCATGCCAATGATCAGAACCCAGGTTTGACATGAACCTGCTCAATTTACTCATAGCAAAAGATATGTCAGGTTTCATTGCGCTACCTAAGTACAGGAGTGAACCAATAATCTGAGAGTATCTCAGTTGATCTTTGGCAATTTTTTTGTTCTTTCTAAGCATCACACTAGGATCATAAGGTGTTGGAGAAGGCTTGCTATCCATGTAGCCAAAGCAGCTCAAGACCTTTTCCACATAATTTGATTGTGAAAGAGTAATCCCATTCTCATCCTTAATTAGCTTGATGTTTAGAATAACATCAGCTTCTCCCAGATCTTTCATATCAAAGCTCTTTGATAGAAAAGACTTGACCTCATAGATAGCATTAATGTTTGTGCCAAAGATCAGTATGTCATCCACATACAAACATAATATAACTCCTTCACCCCCACCATGGTGATAGTACACACATCTATCTGCCTCATTAATGACAAAGCCTGCAGACATTAAAGTTCTATCAAACTTCTCATGCCATTGCTTAGGTGCTTATTTCAGACCATACGAAGACTTCAACAGCTTACACACCTTGCCCTCTTGACCCTTCACCACAAATTCATCAGGTTGGTCCATATAGATCTCCTCATCCAACTCTCCATTCATGAAAGTTACATCCATCAGGTGGATGATAAGACTATGAGGCAGCCAGTGAAAGCAGTCCTCGAATCGTGATCAGTCTAGCGACAGGTGAGTAAATATCAAAGAAATCTTCACCTTCTTTTTGTGTGTACCATTTGGCCACAAGTCGTGCCTTGTACTTCTCAATAGTACCATCAGGCCTAAGCTTCTTCTTGAATACCCATTTACAACCCACTGGTTCGCAACCATAGGGTTGTTCAGTGAGCTCCCATGTCCCATTAGAATGAATCGAATCCATCTCGCTCTGGATAGCTTCTTTCCAATCATCTGCATCTGGAGATGCATACGCCTCAGTAATAGATGTGGGAGTATTGTCCACAAGGTACACAGTGAAATCATCACCAAAGGATTCTGCAAACCTCTGTCTCTTGCTCCTTCTAGGAGCTTCACTGTCATCCTTCTCTAGGACATCCTCATGCTCATCAGGTTGTTCAGAAGACTCAATAGGTGCAGCTGATTCAGGAATTATCTCGATAGAAAATTTATAGACAATTTAGATTTGCTATGCATATCTTTCAAAGAAAATATATTCTCAAAAAATGTTGCATCATGAGATTCCATAATAGTATCAACATGCATATCAGGTACCTCTGATTTAACCACTAAAAATTTATAAGCAATGCTCCTCTGAGCATATCCTAGAAAGACACAATCCACTGTCTCAGGCCCCAACTTGCGCTTCTTCGGAATGGGCATATTGACTTTCGCCAAGCACCCCCAAGTGCGCAGATAAGAAAGCGATGGTTTTCTCCCAATCCACATCTCATATAGAGTTTGATCTTTATTCTTGTTCGGAACTCTATTCAGGACATGATACGAAGTCAATAAAGCCCCCCCTGTTGGTGTTTTACCGCCAAGCCCACCGAGGGATACCCCCGAGGTAGTAGGTTGTAGGTAGGGTGTCGCCGAGATCAAGAACTCGATGGTGCAAGGAACATAAAGGTTTAGACAGGTTCGGGCCGCCGAGAGCGTAATACCCAACGTCTTGTGTGGTTTGTATTGCCTTGAGGATTATGAGATGTTTTGGAGGGGTCCCTGCCCGCCCTTATATACTCTGGGGCACAGGATTACATGGAAATCCTAGCCACATACGGCTTGAGGAATCCTCCCCGAGTACTACTCGGGTAGTTTCCTTCCGTCCGACTAGTCCTAGTTCTATACGACTAGTTACAATGAGGATAAGGTATGGCCCATGCGCCATCCCCTATTACAGAAATATGTACGCCAAGTGTGCAGTCCCGCTGCCCCGGGTCTGACACCCACCATGCCTTAGATAAAATAGCAGTGTCTAACATGGAGTTAACCAAGTCAGTCAGCGTGCGATTTTTCCTCTCGGCCACACCGTTTGATTCAGGTGAATAGGGAGCCATCCTCTCATGAATAATACCATGTTCCTCACAGAATTCATCAAAAATTTTAGGAAAATACTCGCCACCACGATCAGACCTTAGACGCTCGATCTTAGTTTGCAACAAATAAATATAGCAAAATCTAGTCGTGTCATCAATCAGCGTCATGAAATATCTCTTTCCACCTTTTGTCAACACACCATTCATCTCGCACAGATCAGAATGTATGAGTTGTAGAGGTGCCATGTGTCTCTCCTCAGCGGCCTTGTGAGGTTTCCGAGGCTGTTTCGATTGAACACAGCTATGGCACTTAGAACCTTTGGCAATGGTGAAGTTCAAAATTAAACACATGCTGGAAAGCCGAGACATCAAACTAAAATTAACATGGCACAAATGTGAATGCCAAATACTCGCATCATTACTAACATTGCCACAAATATGGTTCACGGACTTATTACAAAATTCAGCAAGAGAGAAGCGGAACAAGCCTCCGCAATCATAGCCTTTACCAACGAATTGTCCATGCTTCGACACGACTAATTTATTGGACACTAACACTACCTTAAACCTGTCCTTACATAGGACCGAGATGCTCACGAGATTCTTGTTGATAGTAGGGACATGTTGCATGTTCTTCAGCTGCACGATCTTTCCCGAAGTAAACTTTAGATCTACCGTGCCAACACCACGAACAGAAGCATGTGACCCATTCCCCATCAGCATGGAGAAATCTCGGACGACCTGGTAAGAAGAAAATATGGAGATGTCAGCACACACATAAACATTAGCACCCGTATCAAGCCACCAACTTGTGGATTGAAAGACTATTAAAACAGTAGGTAGATTACTGTACCCATCTCCAGTGTTGCCTATGGTCACCATGTTGACATCTTTGGATCCATTAGCCTTGTTGCCTTGTGATCTGCACGATCTGGACAGTCCTTGGAGAAGTGCCTAAGCTCACCACAAGTAAAGCACTTCAGCTTAGCTTTATTATTCTTCTTCTTGAAGGTAGTAGTCTTGACGACCTTGTTCTTCCCTTTGTTCTTGCCACGTGGGAATTTCTGGACCATGTTGGCACTAGACTGACCTTAATCTCCTTTCTCAGTAGCATCCTTCTTCCGAGCCTTCTCTTCAACATCAGGAGATGCTATCAGGTTTTCAACTAATATTTCCTGTGTCCTGTATTTCAGAGTTGTGGTGAAGTTCCTCCACAAGGAAGGCAACTTTGCAATAATGCATCCAGCCAAAAACTTGTCAGATATAGGACACTTGATGAGGTCAAGATCCTTGACAATGCACTGCACCTCATGCGCCTGTTCCACCACAGAACGGTTATTCACCATCCTGTAGTCATGGAAACTCTCCATGAGATACAGCTCATTGCCTGCATCTGTTGCATCATACTTTGCAACCAGAGCATCCCACAACGTCTTCGCCTCTGTCTCGTCTATGTAGACATGGACTGGACGGTCAGACAGATTGCTGATGATACATCCCACGAAGAGATTATTGGCATCTCGAACTTTTTTTGTTGTTCAGCAGTAAGTTCGCCCTGCTTGCCAAGTCTCGCGTCCCAGATGTTCTTAGCATTAAACCAGAGGTGAACATTTGATTTTCAGATCTTAAAGTTCACACTATAAAACTTTTCTGGACTCAGTGACTTAGCAAACCAGCCATTGTAAAATCAACAGATTACCTATAATAAGGTTTTCGGATTGTTGGAAAATTAGACAATCGCAGTATTAAATTCCGATTAGATTTAAACATGACGAGAACAAACCCTAGCATGCAATTTTCTAGCATACAAAACAGTACAAGCAGCATAACCATGATCTTAGAAAACATGATTAAGAACTGGAATAAATCACAATGTACGTACTGAGCAGAAGCCGTCAGGAAGCGGAACGACGCAGCAGGCGACGTTGTAGACGATGGTACGCCGCAGCTCCTGACATGGACAGAGGACGAGCCGTGGTGAAGATCTTGAGCAGTCGCGCAGAGGGCTTCCCAAAAACCTTATTTGCCCTCTCCCGGTGCAAGCTCACAAGAGTGACACGTTCCGGAGACCTGCTCTCCCGTTCGCCGGTGCATGCCGGCGCTTGGGATGGAGTAGACTACGAAGGCAGCGCAACAGCGAAAGAGGCAATATATCTCCAAGACTTAAAGGCTAAGTAACCAAAAAATAAAACAACTAAAGGAAGCCACGCCCCCACAAGACGATGGACCAGATTCCAATGAGGTGAGCGAGCTCGTGTGGACCTCTCCTTCTCTCCCCACATCCATGACTTGGAAGGGTGTAAACAACCTCCATATTTATGTTGGTCATTCCCCTCCTCCACTAGCAAGGTGGGACTAAGAAGTGCACCACTTAATCACTTCCTCATGCACACACGGGCCTTCAAGATTTACATTGAATTTCTGAAATTGCTAATGGGCCTAGCCCAATTATTCTATCAAAAACACAACTATAGATAAGCGTTGGAATGCTTTGACCACATAGGTGGGGCAACTCAACAGCTCAAGAAGATAAATGAAAACAACATCAAAGGGGAGAGAACTCAAGAATGTTGGGTGGTCTTAGGTGTTTAGGTCCCACCGTTGCCTACCTAATTATTTAGCTTAAGTTTGCTGCACTCGAGTCCCCTATCACATAAACTGCAAGATATTCGGTCATTTAAACTTCATGCTGGCTGTCACGGATAAGCCCTTCACATGAAAGGCGAAAGGGTCTCAGCTATCCTCGCAGTAAATCGCGAACGAACAAGCACTCTGAATTAGCAAAAGTATTTAAACGTTTTCAATTTATCACGGTTACCAAGAATTATTAGAGCAAATTATTAGAGCTGATTCACCGTGTATCTTAACATAAAGCAAGTTCGTTCACTTGTAGTTGTAAGCTTATTACCAATCTATCATTTCACCCTAAAAAACCAATCTAACATTCAAAGCTAAGTGCTGTCCTGATAATAAGCCCATAACACCCTAAAATATGCTTTCAAAAGTACCTAGCTTAGTTTTATAATTTTCAGATTTCAAAAATATTAATTTTGGAATTTTATAAACACACCATAATCTCTAATTTGAATTGTTGCATTTAGACTGGTGCATATTTTATTTTTTTATGGTTGTGTTGAGTTCTAAAGCCTATCTAGAATTTATCTCAAATTTTCTAGGATTTATTCTAGTTTTTATGAGTTTATTTCATTTTTTTGGCACCAGAAAGTCCTTTTTTATTTCATCTTTTCTGTCTCCCTTTCTCTCTTTCTCTCTTTTTCTCTTTTCATCCCTCAACTTGGGCCACCAGCCACCTCTCTCTCTTTTCTCCACCGGCCAAACTCTCCTCTTCCCTCTCCCCTCCCTTTCTTTTCCTCTCCTACTATGCCAAGGCCGGCCCAAACCAGCCCGCCGCTCCCCTCCCCACTCCTTCCCACTTCCTCTCACTGGTGAGCAGGCCCCGCCCATCATCCCCTCCTCTCGAGGTCCGAACCGGACCCGAGCCTCCCCTCCGCCCGGGGCCCACGGCCCGCACGCCGAGGCCTGCTTAGCCTCAGACGCGCGTGCCTTTTTTCCATGAAGCACCAGGACCCGGTTGCCCTCACGCCGCCTTTTTCCTTTTGCCCCACGCGCACAAGCACGTGCTCGCCTCCACCGGCCGAGCTCCGTCCACCACCATCGCTTTCGCCTCGCCGCCACTCCCTCGGCCGCGCAGGCGCCCGCACAAGCAACACGGTGAGCCCCTCTCCCGTTTCCCCTTCTTTCCGGCCTTTTTTCCACCCCCCTAGCCACCTCGCCGCCTCACCAAACTTAGGTTGCCACGGCTCGCCGTCGCCGGCCGTCACCAGTGAGCACCTGTCGCCCCTGACCCCCCAGGGCGATTCCTTGCGCCGCGCCCTCCCTTTTGTGCCCGTCAGCGCAGTTTTTGGCGCACCGGAGCACCCAAAATCGATGCGCTCCGATGAGCCCCTGTCGCCCGACGCAGATCAGCGCATATCAGATCTGGTCCAGTCAAACATAGTCCCCACTGGTCAGTTGTGGACTTTTTGCAAAAAAATCCTTGGTGTTCTTCAAAATTAACCCACCGTCCACACCTATTCAAAAATACTTCAATTTTAGTGCCATTTTTTAGAAAAACCCCTGTGTTCCTTTAAAATAAAACCACCTTAATTAGTTGAGGTTTTAGCATGTTAGCCCTTCATGTTTTATATAAAATTACCTTTAGCCCTTAGTTTCTTTCTGTTTAGCCTTTTTTGGTAGTTTTTCTCGCAGTTAAGCCCCTGCAGAGCTGTTTTTAGCGTATTTTCGTGTTTCTAATCCGTTTTAAGTGTTCGTAGTACCGTTTTGATCGATGTTACGCATAGAGTTAGTTTATATTTGGTGTACTGTTTCAATTTATTTCTATCATTTGCTTATATGTGCTTGTGTTGCTTGGCTTGATCTTGACGAGTAGACGAGGATCCGTTCATGAACTTTCAAGAGCAAGAGTTTGAAGAGACTGGGCAACAACAAGAGGCTGAGGAAGGAAAGTATATTCCTTGATCATATTTCATCCTAATAATTTTTATTTACTTTACACTTGCATGCATTAATTTGATGGGTCCCTATATGTCCATATTGCTTATCCCTGTTCTTGAAAGTTGGGTTATATTTTAACTCTTGTTTAGTATGCTTAGTTGCTAAACTTTGGGTACAGGTGGCTCATGAAAACAATACTTGATATATGTTTTACATCTTTTCGAACTATTAAGATGAATTGATGTTAATGATTAATTTAAAACCATGGAGTGACCACTCGGGAAAACAGTGCAACCACAAGAACTATATAGCTCTGGTCTTATCTAAGTAATTAGATGTCTCTAGCTCGTTAGTGGCTTACCAGAAGGCGCATGGGGGGCCTGTTGAAATGAACCGGGTTTTTTGTAAAGAGAACCCGACTCTCTTTATCATCATGATAGTCCCTAGATCAGTAGCTATGACATACAAAACTCATTTCAATTACATATCACAGTCCTACAACATGTTAAAACATTACATGGGTTCATTTATTACATGATCCAAAAGATTATAATACGAGTCTTCCAGTAAAAGCCCCTTGGGCTAAGGGAAACAAATAGAAAACGGAAGTGATAGCCAAACTTTTGGGCCATCCTTTATCTTGGGGAAAACACTCCTCCACAGGCAAACTCGAGTGAAGCACATGCCATTCTTAGTTCATTCTTCATTGTTGGGGTTGCTCTTTGGATTGAATCATGCATCTACCAACTATTCCCAAGGAGTGGGATAGGTTCATGTCGGATTTGCACTCCGGCAAGTCTGCCAAGGGCAACCCCCAAGCAGTAGATTTGCAGGCGGGGTGGATCGGAGAGAGCCCATGAACTTGATGGTAACACAAAGATGCAGAGGTTTAGACAGGTGCGGGCCGCACGGAGCATAACACCCTACGTCCTATGTCCGGGGATTTGTATTAGGGCTTATGGTATGAGCTGCGATGGGTTGGATTGAATTCTCTATGGGTCCCCCCACGGCCCCCTTATATATCCTAGTAGCCGTGGGTTACAAGTTAGGGTAAATCTACTCGAGTTTGTTACAAGGAATCCGATCGGTTAAGATACACAAGATCATGCCTATCCATTTAGACCTAGATCCTGACCCCGGGGGATCCTGCCCACCGTCCAGCCGAGTGCCTGCACGCCGGGTCATTTATGCGGAGTCGTTCATCTGGGTAGCTGTCTCCACTCGGCAGGGTGGTACCTGGGTCTACCTCCGTCAAGCCCCCGAGTGCCGAGTCGCCGAATCGAGCCTTGACCGAGCAATGAGGCCAGTCAGTGATCAAAACAATGATCCTTACATCCTCGAGCTCCTGTTGCGACTTGACTTCAGTAGACTCCTGCCTTCATGTTTCTTCATCAACGGGATGCGCCCCTGGGTACAACCATTGGGTGTAGCCCCCGAGCCTCGGAAGTTTTCGCAGAAGCGTTTCGAGGGTTAAAAAGGAAGCAACCTCTAAAACCCTTTGTTTGTAATCGTCTTCCAGCGCCTAGCTCTCAGCCAGAGCAGCCAGCAGAGACGCGAAGACACGCCGGGTCAAATAACGGCGCCCAGCTCCCGAGCAGGGTCACTGGCGGAGTCACGGAGACACGTTGGGCCGAATAGCGGCGCCCAGCCCCCGAGCAGGGTCGCCGGCAGGGTCACGAAGACACGCTGAGTCGAATAGCAGCGCCCAGCCCACGAGCAGGGTCGCTGGCGGAGTCACGCCGAATCGAATAGCGGCGCCCAGCCCCCAAGCAGGGTCGCTGGCAGAGTTGTGGAGATGTGCCGGGTCAAATAACGGCACCCAGCCCCGGAGCAAAGTCGCTGGCGGAGCCACGGAGACACGCCGGGCCGAATAGCAGCGCCCAGCCCCCGAGCAGGGTTGCTGGTGGGGTCACGAAGACATGCAGCATCGAATAGCAGCGCCCAGCCCCCGAGCAGGGTCGCTGGCGGAGTCGTGGAGACGCGCCGTGTCGAATAATAGTGCCCAACCCCCAAGCAGGGTCGCTGGCAGAGTCACGGAGACACGCCGAGTCAAATAGCGGCGCCCAACCCCCGAGCTGGGTCGCTGGCGGAGTCATGGAGAGACGCTGGGTCGAATAACGGTGCCCAGCCCCCGACCAGGGTCGCTGGCGGAGTCACGGAGACACGCCAGGTCGAATAGCGGTGCCCAGCCCCCGAGCAGGGTCGCTAGCGGAGTCATGGAGACGCGTTGGGTCGAATAACGGCGCCCAGCCCCCAAGCAGTGTCGCTGCCAGAGTCACGAAGACACACCGGGTCGAATAACGATGCCCAGCCCCCGAACAAGGTCACTGGCGGAGTCACGGAGACACGCCGCGTCATATAGCAGCTCCCAGCCCCCGAGCAGGGTCGCTGGCGGAGTCACGGAGACATGCCGGGTCGAATAATGACACCCAGCCCCCGAGCAGCGTCACTAGCGGAGTCACGGAGACACGCCGAGTCAAATGGCGGCTCCCAGCCTCCGAGCAGGGTCGCTGGCGGAGTCATGGAGACACGTCGGGTCGAATAACGGCACCCAGCACCGGAGCAGGGTCACTGGCGGAGTCAAGAAGACACGCCGAGTCCTTTGGCATCACCTGGCATAAAGGAATATTTCGATCCAATGGTCAGATCCAATCCGATCCTAAAATCCTGGGATCTATTCCGATTTTTGATTAACTGCACAACCTATCCTTCAGGGTTGCCTTCCCTTTTACTGCTTCCCTCTCTGCCTCGTGGAGAGGAAGAGACGCTCTCGGAGCCAATTCAAATTTCAAAAGAAGGGAGAAGCTGAACGGTCTGTTAGGGTTGCGGTCGATATAAAAGGGATCGGCTCGGCACGACCTTATCCCTCTGTGCCCTTTCGTCTCTGCCACCACCGAGTCTTCCAGATCTCTCCAGCCTCCTCTCAAGCACTCGCCTCCAGAGCACTCCATTGCCCCTTTGTCCGCCACCACTCGCCTAGTGCAGAAATGGCAGGCGAAGTCCCAGCAGCAGCCGCCGCCACCGCCATTGCGCCGCCAGCCCCGGAGCTGGCCTGGTCCCCGAGCACCACGACAGACGCTGATATAGGGGTGCTCGTGGCACAGGGTCTGCTATCGGAGAAGGCTATCTCCGGTTGGCGGAGCTACCTCGGGGAGGCGTTCCCCTCGGTGGACCGGACAGAGATGGTCGTCTTCCGATCCGTCTACGAGAAAGGATTCGGTCTGCCCGCGGGGGCGTTCTTTCAGGGGCTGCTTCACTATTACGGGTTGGAGGCGACGCACCTCAAGCCCATCGCGCAGATTGCGACCTTCATCCATCTGTGCGAGGGGTTCTTGGGGATCGCGCTCCACTTCAATCTGTGGAGGGCCCTTTATCACCTGCAGGCATATCAGAACAAGGATACAACGGATGTGGTTGGCGCCGCCGCCTTCTCACTCCGCCAGGGCGGGAAGTACCCGGAGGTCTCCTTCAAGGACACCAACAAGCAGTGGGCGGAGGAGTGGTTCGTGGTGGCGAACCCCGCTCCTGGCCTTCCGCCTCGCACCAGCATCCCGCCGGTGCTGAACGCCAGGTGGGAGGAGAAGCCTACGGATGAGGAGATGGTGGAGGTGGAGGTGCTGCTGGCCGAGCTGCAGAAGCTCAAGACCGAGAAGCTGACTGGCGCCGCGGTGGCGCTGTTGTTTGCGAAGTGGCTGACCCAGCCGATCTAGGAGCGGGTCCACCTCGGGTACGAGTACTCGGATCGTGACGACCCAACCCGCGTGCAGAACCGCAAGGTCTCGCGCGGCGAGGCTCACACGCAGGTCACACTCATCATGAGCGGGGAGGTCCGCGACAAGGGCTGCCCGAACGCGTACTGCCTTAATGTAACACCTCGGGTGTTTAAATTACGAAATAAGCCTCATTAGCTTAACGCGATGCATAAATAATTGAGAAAAGTTTAAAAGAAATGAATTATAAATTGGTTTTTCTTTGAATTGAAAATAGTTGTGTATATGACATGTACGTTAATCAAACAAATTAAATAACTTTCACATCGATGCAAACATGGCTACGAAATTTGAATAGGCACATCGTTTTTGACATGATAAACAAAAGTCTAGTTGAAGCCTAGGAGTGAATGCAAATTTTTGCCTAGGAAATGACGTGCCCTCCGAGTTATACTTTTTGAGTTTTTAAAATAACTGCTAAACTAAAACCAAATGAACTTGGGCCTGAAATAAAACTTGTGTAACTTTTTATTTTGAACAACTTTCATGTTCAAGGATTTTTGAGTTGCAAAAAGAAAATTTGAGAAAC
This sequence comes from Panicum miliaceum, assembly GCA_032594955.1. NCBI lineage: Eukaryota > Viridiplantae > Streptophyta > Magnoliopsida > Poales > Poaceae > Panicum > Panicum miliaceum. Next base: position 48,594,031 of record CM064057.1, on the reverse strand, counting down.
ACTTGAATTTGCAAACCATCCCCTGTCTTTTCTTCTATTTCCACTGCAGACCCTTCTTTCTCCGCCCCGCCCGACCCTCCAACGCGCCGTTGCTGGAGACCCTTCCTTCTCCGTTCCGCACGACCCTCCGACGCGCCGCCGCTTCGCCCGACCCTACGCTCGCCCGACCCTCTGCTTCGGCCGACCCTACACTTCGCCCGACCCTCCGCTCGCCCGACCGTACGCTCGCCCGACCCTCCGCTCACCCGACCCTCCGCTCGCCGCGCAGTCGCCGCTTGCCACCTGGCCGGTGATGCCTGACTGGTGCTAGGCGCCATGCCAATGCCTGGTCGTGCCCTGCTCGCTGCGCTCCTCCCCAGCCCGCGCACGCTGGCGACGCGCGCCTCTGCTCGCCGCCCGCCGCGCCCAATGGCCAGTCCGCGCCGTGCCCATGTCCTCGTCGCATCCCACCAGTCGCCGCGCTCGCCGCCCGACAAGCCAGCTGCTGCAGCTCCTCGCCCAACCCGCGCGCCGCGTGATCTCCCCCTCCCCCACGCCAAATCCCCGGCGCCCAATCCCCTGCCCGCGCCCGCCGCATGCCGTGCCGGCTCTGCTCGCCGCCCACCGCGACCAGTAACGCGCCCCCGTCGTGCCGCCCCTTCCCAGCATTGCCCGGTCCTCTCCCTTCCTCCTGCAGCCTATAAAAGGCGACACCAGGCCACTCGCACGTTTTATACGGCTAGTTTTTCAGAATGGGGTATTTATACCCCTCAGCCCTCTCCTTCGAGGGTTGCTGGTTCTTCTGGATTCCTGAGCTCCCAAAAGCCTTTCTACTGACCAGCAAGCTCTCCCCAACCACTCTTTGTGAGTTGTGCTAACTAGATTGTATATCCTAGTGTTGGGTTGAGAGAGAGATCTTGTGTGAGCAAAAGTGAGTAGTAGAAAACTGCAGAGAGCATTCCATAGCTTGAGCACTTGTGGTTGAAGTTGAAACAACATTTGAAGCATTTGTTACTCTTGGAGGTTCTTCCTCCTAGACGGCTAGGCGCCACCGGCTAGGTCCCAAGGTGTGGTGAGCAGCGGCAAGTTTGTAAGGGCTGTGATCTTGCCCTCTTGGTAGAAAGAATCAAGTTAGTGAAGTGAGAATTGGTTGGAATAGACCAAGCTCAAGGGACCGAGTTGAAAAAGACTCAAGCCCAATGAGCTCCTCAACGGAAATGTAGGATTCACTGTGGTGGATCTGAACTTTGGGAAACAAATCCTCGTGTCTCCTTTTGGTTTGTTTTGATGTCTCACTCTCTAGCATTTACTTGTTAATTCCGCATTGATCTACTTGGGTGTGTTGTTTCTGTGTGAAGTGTCTTGTTAGAAGTACTTGAAGACATCTGCAGAAGCTTTACACCAAGTTTGGTATGTACTAGAGCTCGAGGAGGGAAGAAACTCTGATCTTGTGTGTTCTCTGCTGGGGACCGGTCTGACCGGTCACCTCAACCGGTCTGACTGGTTGAAATCTTTTCAGCGTGTTACAAGTGTTAGACCTGTCTGACCGGTCTACCAAACCGGTCTGACCGGTTTATGTGCTAACATTTGCAATTAAGTTTGTAATTTGCAGAAACGCCTATTCACCCCCCCCCCTCTAGGCGACATCAAGGTCCTTTCATGGTCGCGCCGGGAGACAGGGCCAAGGGAGGGGTCGTAGAGGACCCTGTCGACCCGAACGCGGGGCCCCGGGTCATCGCCCCCGCGCTCACTGCTACCCAGGAGCCACCTGAGGAGAGGGCGCCTGGGGAGGAGGCGGCGGTGACCAAGCAGGCGCTGATGGAGGCCACCCAGCATGCAACCGAAGCTACCAAGGTGAGCTATTGGAGTTTGCGTTTAGCTGCCTGGGCATGCTTGCTTGATATGCTTTGTTTGTGCTGGCTTTGGCCGACCTGAGTCGGCGAGCTGCGAGTCAGCTCGAGGTGGGAGATGGGTCGGCGAGCCGAGTCCTCCAGCTAGAGGAGGAACTGCGGGCGCTGAAGCGCCACCACTCCGAGGCCTCGAGGATGCAGTCGGCGAAGCTGAAAGGTTTGGCTTTTTTAGTTGTCTTTGTGTCTGGCTGCCTGACTTGCCACAAGGGGCTGACGCCTGGGGCTCTGCAGAGCTGAAGGAGGCCAATAAGATAATGGCCCAGGAGCTCAAGGTTGTCATGGCAGCGAATGAGGAGCTGCACCGCTTGCGCGAGGGCGCTCAAGGCCGGGAGTCTCTCACGGAGCAGAAGCTCCCGCTAGAGGAGCAGCACTGCCAAGGTTACTGGTGTTGTTCGTTGGACATTACCTGTGCTGCCGAGTCGCTCGTATTGATACGAGTATCTTTTGCAGAGATGGAGTCCCATTTGGCTAGTGCTCATGCGGACCTCGACAAGCTGATGGCCAAGATCGACGCCGTGCTGGTGGCGTTCGAGCCGGAGGGGGTCGCCTTGGTGGAAGAGGCGGCGCAACATCTCGACAGTGCACGGGAACGCCTCAAGGCCTTCATTAGGAAGACGGCCAAGGACTCGGTGCAGTTCACGATGGCCCTCGTGAAGTCCCACAACCCTGAAGCGAACCTGGATCCCGTGGGTGAGGGAGCCGTGGAGGACCGCACCGACACCAAGTGGGATGCACACTTCACCGTTGTTGAACCCCTCGCCGAGCGCATCATGGTCCAGGTGAACATGTGAGAAAATCGTTAATAGGGCAGAAACATTATGGGGCCGAGTGTTGGCCAAACAATAATGTTTATTTTGCATGAAATTAAGTGTTGCTTTTGTTAATTTTTGTAGCCGAGTAGTTTTCTGACTTGGCCGAGTGGTTAGGATGCCGACTCTGCAGGACCATGTCACCTATGTTAAAGTCTCGCTCCTGTACATTTTGGTTGTGGTAGCGCCTGAGCTGCTGTTCGTAACGTGCGTGCTGCAAGGCAGCTGTGATGCGATGTTCCTCGACTAGGTCGATGTCATTGCGCCGAGTCGTTTCTGCTTCACCTTCCTCATAGTTTTGGATGCGTGGGGCACCAAAGGTTATATCACTCGGGAGGACAGCCTCCGAGCCATACACTAGGAAGAAAGCAGAATAGCCGGTGGCCCGGCTCTTTAGGGTGCGTAGGCCCCAAATGAACTATGGTAGTTCTTGGATCCACTTAGGACCGAACTTCTCGAGTGGGTCAAAGATGCGCGCCTTGAGCCCCTAGAAGATCATACCGTTGGCGTGTTCCACCTGGCCATTGCACCTTGGGTGAGCCACGGAGGTGTAGTAGACGTCAACGCAATTTTCCAGGCAGTGATCCCAGAACGCGCTTCCGGTGAATGATGTACCCAGGTCAGTAATGATCCTATTGGGCACACCGAACCTGTGGGAGATTTTTGGATGAACTCAACTGCCTTGAGCGTCATGGTTGCCGCAACTGGTTTGACTTCAATCCACTTGCTGAATTTGTCGATGGCCACAAATATGTGGTTGTAGCCACCTACGGCTATTTTGAGAGGTCCGATCGAGTCGAGCCCCCAGCAGGCGAAGGGCTAGGAAGGAGGAATCATTCACAAGGCCTGAGCCAGAACGTGCCACTGCTTGGCAAAAAATTGGCACCCTGGGCACCTTTTCACGATGTCGTGGGCATCAGCGGGTGTCGTAGGCCAGTACAAACCAGACCTGAATGCCCGAGTGGATGTCATGGAGTAGGGCGACTCCTTCGCTCTGAGCGATGCACTTGGAAAGCGTCCCTGAGGAGGCCGAGTGCTTGAACAAGTCGGTACCAATGACTACGTAGCTGGCAGCTCGTCGTGAGAGCTTCTCATGTTCTTTTCTGTCGGGGGAGGACTTGTTGTTGACGAGGAAGTCGATGATGGGAGAGCGCCAGTCAGAGTCGATCACCAACACCTCTTGGCCCTGAGCAGGCACCAAGTCTGGCTTGGTGGGAGGTGGTTCCTCGACCTCGACCGTGGGTCATCTCAGGGCTTGGACGAAGACTCTGGCCGGGACAAGGGCACGACTAGAGCCGGGCTTAGAGAGGACGTCAGCCGCGACATTGTAGTCTCTGATGACGTGGTGGAACCCCAACCCGTAGAAGCTGGCTTCCAGTTTTCGTATCTCCTTGCAGTAGGCGTCCATCTTCTCCTTTATGTAGTCCCAGTCTTAGTTGACTTGTTGGATAACAACTTTGGAGTCTCCATAGGCGAGGAGGCGCTTGATGCCAAGCGAAGCAGCGATCCGGAGACCATGGATAAGGGATTCATATTCAGCAGCATCGTTAGTTGCCTTGAAAAGTAATTGGAGGATGTACTTGAGTTGTTCGCCTTTTGGGGAGATGAGTAGGACTCCACAGCTGGCTCCGTCGAGGTTGAGGGCATCGTCGAAGTTCATCTTCCAGTGCTCGGGTCGTTCCTCGGGTGGTGGGTCTTGTATCTCTGTCCACTCGTCCACGAAGTCAGCCAAGGCTTGAGACTTGATCGTGGACCGATGGGAGAACTGTAGGTTGAGCGCACCCAGCTCGAAGGACCACTTGACGACTCGGCCGTTAGCCTCGCGGTTGTGGAGGATGTCGACGAGTGGGAATAAGAAAACGACTCTGATGTTGTGTGCTTGGAAATAATGCTGCAGCTTCCTGGACGTGATGAGGACAGCGTACAGGAGTTTTTGCACCTGAGGCTAGCGAACCTTGGACTCGCCGAGTACCTCACTGACGAAGTAAACGGGTCGTTGCACCTTGTAGACGTGACCTAGCTCGTCTCGCTCAAAGACCAGGACGGTACTCACCACATGAGTGGTTGCCGCTATGTAGAGGAGGAGCTCCTCATCGGGCTCTGGAGCCGTGAAGACCGGTGGGTTGGTAAGAAATTCCTTGAGCTCCTGGAAGGCTCTGGTAGCGTCGTTGTTCCAAATGAACTTGTCTGCTTTGCGAAGCAGCTTGAAGAAGGGGAGTCCCTTGTCGCCAAGTCGAATGATGAATCGACTCAGGGCCGCCATGCACCTGGTCAATTTCATCACGTCCTTCTTGCACCGAGGGGGTTTCACTCTCCTGATGGCGTTGACCTTGGTGGGGTTGGCTTCGATTCCTCGGTTACTGACTATGAAGCCGAGTAACTTTTCTGAGGGAACACCGAAAACACACTTGCACAGCTTCCATTTGAATTTCCTGAGATTTTCAAATGTTTCAACTAGATCTGCTATGAACTGATCATAGGACTTGGTTTTGATGACTACGTCGTCAACGTAAGCCTCAACGTTGCGGCCGATCTGCCCCTGGAGGCATCTCTGGATGGCTTTCTGATATGTGGCACCCGCGTTTTTAAGGCCAAACGTCATGGTGTTGTAGCAGTACGCCCCAAAGGGTGTGATGAATGAGGTCTTCTCTTGATCTGACTCCTTGAGGGCGATCTAATGGTACCCGAAGTAGCAATCAAGGAACGAAAGGAGGACGCACCCGGCCATAGAGTCAATGACTTGGTCAATGCAAGGAAGAGGGAAGGGGTCCTTAGGGCAATGTTTGTTGAGATCTGTATAGTCAACACAAATTCTCCATTCACCATTTTGCTTTTTTACAAGGACTGGGTTTGCCAGCCATTCGGGGTGTGTGACTTCACGAATGAATCCTGCGGCTAAGAGCCAAGTAACTTCTACCCTAATAGCCTCCTTCCAGTCTTGAGCGAAGCACCGGAGTCGCTGCTTGATAGCTCGCGCCTTTTCGTCAAGATCCAAGGAGTGCTTAGCCTCCTCCCTCGGAACGCCTGGCATGTCAGAGGGCTTCCATGCGAAGATGTCCCAGTTGGCACGAAGGAAGGATGTGAGCGCGTCTTCCTATGCTTTATCGAGGTCCGCCCCGATGAGGGCGGTCTTGCTGGGTTGTTCTCCCTGAGGTGGATGGTCTTCATCGCGCAGCCGGGCTGCAGCTGTGACTCGGTGGCCGAGTCATTTGTCGGGATGGGGATGTCCTCTGGAGGCATCGCCTTTGCCGACTCAGCAATCATGACGGAGTTCTTTGTCCTCTCGAGTGCCTCCGAGATATTTATATTCTCGGTCTCACAAGAGTGGGAAGTCTGTAGGTCGCCGTAAATGGAAAGCACACCGTTGGGAGCGGGCATCTTGAGGACAAGATACGTGTGGTGTGGGATGGCCATGAACAAAGCGAGGGCGGGCCTCCCTAGGAAGGCATGGTACGATATCTCAAAGGAAGCCACCTCGAAGTGGATGTGCTCTGTCCTGTAGTTCTCCCGGGTGCCGAAGGTGACTGGGAGAGTAACTTGTCTGACCGGAGTCAAGCCTGAGCCGGGGATGATGTCGTAGAAGGCCTCCTGGGTTGGAACCAGGGAGGTCATGTCGTACCCCAAGCTTTCCAATGTCTTGGAGAAGATGATGTTGAGGCCGCTGCCTCCATTGACGAGTACCTTGGAAAGGCGCACCTGGCTAACCACCGAGCTAACCACGAGTGGGTAGGAGCCAAGGCTGGGTAGGTGGATCTAGTGGTCGCGCCGATCAAAGGTGATCGCGACCTCCGACCAGCGCAGAAGTTCAACCGGGTGTTGGAACACGGAATTGACCTCGCGCTGATCAAGCTTGAGGCGACGTCGGCACCTTGGGGCCCTGGACCCACCATAGATGAAGTTAACCGCCCGATCTGCCTCCTGGAAGTCTGCTGGGGACTTGTCGCCTTGGTTGTCCCGATCTCGCCTGGGCGAGTCGTTCCGACGTCCTCAACCCTTAGAGGCTTTGGAGCTGTTGGGCTTGTCACGATCGTCATAACGAGGACGCTTGGGGTCATCCTGGGCCACACTGTTGCGGAGTGCGTGACACTCCCGCGTTGTATGGTTGAAGTCCTTGTGCCAGGGGCACTTGCTATCGAGGAGTTGGTCCAGCTCCTCCTAGTTGAGGGAGGTGCGCTGTCGGGGTCGATCTGCAACTGCAATAGTGTTGTCGGGGCCACGCTTGCGCTCCTGCTGCTTGGATGACTCGGATCAGTCGTTGTGCTTGCCGGAGTTGTGGCGAGGCGATCGACCGTCGGGTCGTTGGTGATCGTCGTGTCGCTGCTTAGGCCGGTCGTCGGAGTGACGCTGGTGCAGCAAAACCACCTGAATTAATCCGGCTCAAGTGCGCTAACCATCACCACGAGGGCAATCAGGGCTAACTCGCACTTCAAACGGAATAATCCATTGGTCTGTCGGGCAACCTCCCGATACAACCACGGTTTTTGCCGATTGAAACCACACATACATGTACCCACACGAAGGTGAGCCCAGAGGATACAACATTCCACAAATTTTACACCACAGGGTTCATCATAAATTATTATTACCATTGAGTTCGAATTCATAAAACCAAGTACTTCAGAGTTCAAACTAATTGAGTTCTTCAGAGTTCAATGCAGCGGAAAAATAACGATAAACTACTCGACGATAGATGATGTCTCGATGAAGCCCGTACGAGACATCACTCGGCATTATCATCATTGGCCGGGGGCGCATCCTATTCCACCGACCAACCAATAGGAAGGGTACACGGCCAAGTCAAACTAGCGATCATATCCTCGAAAGTATCACCTGAAAACAAGCCACAAGCAAGGCTGAGTATACTGATACTCAGCAAGGCTTACCCGACTAGTGGAATATACTTAGCCGACTCCTAGACATGCAAGGCTTTTGGCTTGAGGGTTTGTTTTGCCGAAAAGCATATACGAGTAGGTCCTTACTTTCAAGTTTTACCTCCAAGTTCTAGTTTTCTTTAACCATTCTAGGTAAGCAACTATCCAAAATCATACATGGTGGAAGAATTAATTTGTATCCAACAAGATTAATCATCATCATTGTTCCTCTTCTTACTCTATGTGGTAAAAGGGTCAAGCAGTCTCAATAACCGCGACAAACGGACGATTCGAATCGAATTTCTTAACCTTATAAGGGAAACCTAAACACACGTCACGTGGTTACTCCCAGAGTCACACGTGCAACCTTTCCCCTTTCTTCCCGAGTTGTGGATCAGGGCCACCATCCGAGACTACAGAGCCCGGCTCTGTACCCACCATGTGCGCACATGGAACCGAAGTTGAGAGGGTGGGAAGCTGTCCACTTGCCGGTCCGATTAGGTACTTAAGCTTACCGATTACCATATTCTCGGCATGTGGTTAGTACGTTCAAACGCTTAACCACCACTACCACACACTGCGGCCTTAGCATTTTTCACTAAACAGACGGGGCCACAATCACCAACATGAACATCGCACCATAGCCCCGTCTGTCGACCTTATGATTGCAGCATGTAGTAAACATTCCACTCCTATATTCTCGCGAGTGACAGGAAATCACTCTACTTTTACCGGGTCCTATTATATCCAGTGTTCAGAGCATGGGTACCTAGGATCATGCAACTAGGTTTTCATTCAACTCCTATACACTTAATGCACAAGTAAAAATAGAGTAATAATTTGCATAATTTGGAAAATAGGGTTCATGCTCCAGGGCTTGCCTTCTTAGGTAAAGTTAGCTTGGGGCTCGTCCGAACTCGGGTTCGGGTCTTCAAAAGCTTCAGTTAGATTCACTTGAGCTTCACGCTGCTCACTCTCGGACACGGGCACCAGCTCGTACGTCCCGTCGGCGAGAGTAGTCGATTCTATATAAATGCACAAGTCTAAGTTGTAGCGGTGATACATAATATTTATTTTCTTCATGATAAAGTTGCAGTCCACAAAATATAGGTTTTGTTATAAAGTTAATTAGTTACAATTTCTTGGGCAATCGTTAATAGAGTATAACTTAAATTACTTAACTTCATTAAACAAGAAGGGGTTATGTTGTATAGGAATTTTAATTTTCGAATTATAAGCATGGAATAAGCACAATTACTGTTCTATGTGACTTCTGGTGATGAAATTTTTATTTAAGGCACAACATGCGGAGGCAAAACCACTATAAAAATTTCAGACATTTTCATGAAGCAGATTAAACATAAAAAATATAATACACAGCCACTGCTAGAACCTAGTTGTTTTTATACAGGACGAACCATGCAAGTATTGACGCCAAAAATTTTACAGGTGGTTAAGCTATCCACAATTATGTTACTATAAATTTTTTGGATTTTATTTTGCATGATACAGAGCATAATAAATAGGACAAGATACACTTAGGTAAATGAAGATTAATTTCTACAGAATGTTTTACAGGTTTCTGAGTATGAAACTTTTTGTACAGCAAGAACTACTCTAGTGTGTCCTACAGTAAAAAGTTGTACATTTTCCAAACACATAAACTAATTATTTGAATTAGTGCATTTTTCTACCACACAATTATATAAATAGGTTACAGAAAGGAAAAAGGTTTTAAATTTTTTCTGTGGTATTTAGGTATCACTATAATAGCTTTGGAAAAGTTTCACAACATGAATCACAATATAATAGCAGGTACAAATTTGTTCTATTATTTCATGGCATAAACAAAGTTTAACAAAAAGTTTAGCTAGAGATGGGTTCTGATCCTAATATTTTTACACTGGCCTACACTTCAAGGAACTAATATACTGTTAAATTTTCAGATTTAGCCTTTGTCTACAACAATGGGTACAAATAAAAGCTATTAAACCTTCCGTTTAATCTAGAGCAAAACAGATTGAGAAACTGAGAAAGTGCATGTAAAAAAATGGTAGATAGTCTTCTAAGGATTATAGAATAGAAGAGTTTGGATTTTTCCGATTTTTCTACGATTTTATATGAATTTTACAAGTTCACTATTTTTGAAACTAGGTTTAAAACTTTCTATTACAGAGGGGTCCCTGGAAACTTGCGTGCAGGCCCCTGGGAAGATTGCAATCAAAGCATTGTGGTCCCTGGCGGCCAGCCGGCGAGCTCGAGCTTGATTCCGGCGAGGAGAGGGGCCGGCGGCGAGGGCAAGGTGGGGTAGGAGCACGGGGAAGGCATGGGCTACCTTGGGGAGGTCTCAGTTGTGGCCGAGGTGGCAGGTGGCGAGCTCGCCACGGTGGAGCAGGGGCGGCGGCGCTTGGAGCTTGGCTCCGGTAAGCTCCGGCGATGTGGAGCGGCAGCGCTTGGCTGGGGAGCTTTGGTGGATGGTGGGAGACCGATTCCTAGGGTTGGATTGAGTGGAGGCGGGGCGGAGGGAGGGGCTCAGCACTGAGCTCCGAGCGGCAGCATTAATGGCGGGCGTCAGCGGGTCTGCGCGCGAGCAGGGGCGTGCCTCCCTTTTATAGCGAGCCAAGGGAGGGGAGAGGGTTGGGGCGGGCCGGGCATGGCAGGGGTGCGCCATTGGGCGCGGCCGGCGGTGACCAGAGCCGTGCACGGCTGGGGCACGCCATTGGGCATCGGGGCGACGGCGTTCTACTGGTCGTGCGGGATGTTGCATGGGGGAGAAGGAGGATGCGGCCGCGGGTTGGGCAAGCTGGGCGGCGAGCAGAGGTGTTGGGGGATTGGTTTGGCACGACGTGGCGGCAGGCATCGCCAGCGACGTGGCGCCGGCGGCTTCGCTGGGCGGCAGAGCAGGGGAGGGAGGGAGCCGAGAGGGAAATAGAAGAAAGGTGAGGGGCTGAACTGCAAATTCAAGTGTTTCTCGAATTTTTGTGTTGCCACTCAAAAATATCTGAACATGAAAGTTGTTCAAAATGAAAAGTTACACAAGTTTTGTTTTAGGCCAAAGTTCATTTGAGTTATAGTTCAGAAGTTATTTTAAAAACTCAAAAAGCATGATTCGGAGGGCACGTCATTTCCTGGGCAAAAATTTGTATTCTCTCCTAGGATTCAACTAGACTTTTGTTTATCCTGCCATCAATGGTGTTCCTATTAAATTTCACAGCCATAAGTGCTTTGAGGTGAGAGTTATTCAATTTGTTTGATTAAAGTACATGTACTTGTGCACATATACACATCTATTTTCAATTCAAAGCAAAACCAATTTATAATTCATTTCTTTTAAACTTTTCTTAGTTATTTATGCATCGTGTTAATCTAATGAGGCTTATTTTGTAATTTAAACACCTAAGGTGTTACAGCTGGTCCTCCATGTCGGCGTGCTTGTTGACGACGACAATCATCTCGAAGATGGTTTTGGGGTTGCTTTCGAACATCTTGCGCCAAAGCTCGATGTTGTGCAGCCCTTGGTGGAAGTAGTGGATGACGTCCCTATCATCAACATCCGTAATCATGTTATGGTTGGTGAAGTACCTCTTAGTGTAGTCGCGTAGGGATTCGTTGGGTTGCTGAGTGACGCTGCCCAGATCCCATCTGGTTTTTGGACCCGGGCATGAAGCCTGGAAGTGGTTGACGAAGGTGTTGCAGAGGTCCTGCCAGCTGTTGAAGGAGCCGGGGCGAAGTCCCTCGAGCCAGTTGAGAGCCTGGCGACTCATCATGATTGGTAAGTAGGCCGCCATGATGTCGTTCTAGTCGCTCACCGCCTGGACGGCGATGTTGTAGGTGCGCAGCCACGTCTTGGGGTCAAAGTCGCCACGAGACTGCGCGGAGTCGGTTGGAGAAGGCAGAGAAGCCATCTAGGTCAACGGTGACGTCGTCGTCAAGGTTGATCAGGGCCTGCTGGGGCCGATGTGGACGCTGGTCGGTGTTGCCGTGGAGAACCCGACCTCCTCGGTTAGTAACGGGTGGGCCGTACTGCTCATCGTACTTGCGGCGACGCTCCCGCTCGGCCTCGTCGCGTTCACGGTGTCGATCGTTGATGACGGGTCGAACGTCGCGGTTGCGGAGGTTGGTGCGGAGGTCCGGCTGGTTGACCTCATTTCCGTCATTGTGACAGGCTGTAGAGTGGCAAGAACTACTGGATTGGGCTCGTAGAGCCGAGTAGTCCTTCCTCAAGCGTTGGACCTGAGCAGCAGCAACATGCAGACGAGTCCGAGCTCGTTTGAGCTCGGGTGAGTGAGGTACGGTCCCCAATACCTCGAATCTGGTGGCTAGGTTGCCAGATGGGGTGGCGAAGATGTTCTAGCCATCGCACTCGAGGACGAATTCGTCGTCGAGGTTCCACAGGGTCGTCGGCGCGCGTCGGGGTGGAACTCGCGGTTTGCGCCCCTCGGCGTTGCGGAGATCTTCTTCAGCTTTGTCAATGGTGTGCTCGTTGTTGCATCATTCTTGGTGGTTCTGGTTACGTTGAATTCGTTGGCGCCTGGCCTCATCATCTTCTCCTTCGACAGAAGCTTCGTCAGAGGAGACGACAGAGATCTCCCGCCGATCTGGAGAGCTCACGGGGTTGGGTGGGAGGGTGAAGAGAACCTCATGGTAGCCGGCTTGTGGTCCTGGGACCATGTCAGATCCGATCTAGTCAACGTTGGGTTGACTTAGGTCAGAAAGGCGCAGCTTCTCCATCGAAGATTGGATCTGGTCCGAATAAACAGAGGAGCTGGAGCGGAGCCCGAACGGGGCCTGAGGGGCTGAGTCACGGGGACGGCGGAGTGCCGACTCCGCGAGACCGATGCACTCGGCCAGGGAGGCATTGACTCGGTCCAAGCCCGCAAGGATATCGTCGATGTTGATGCGCGGGCGACGGGTCATCCGCGAGGGGTTTTGGGCCTCATCCTGGATGGACAGATCCTCCACCTGGTGCAGCACTGAGCTGGAGATGGTCAGATCGGATCTAGAATCCTGGAGGCCTTCTGTCTCGGAGACAGATGAGCTTGGCGACGAGCTCCAGGGAGCAGACATCTCTGGAAAGCTTCTAAAGATGATAGAGTGGTCAGCGGCAGCCTGGGTCTGGAGCGTTACTTGCACGGAGAAGAAGATGACGGAGTTAGAAGCCATCAAGGTTACCAAGAGGACCCTGGAGATCCCCTACCTGGCGCGCCAGCTGTTGGATTTGCACTCCGGCAAGTCTGCCAAGGGTAGCCCCAAGCAGTAGATTTGTAGGCGGGGTGGATCGGAGAGAGCCCGTGAACTTGATGGTAACACAAACATGCAGATGTTTAGACAGGTTCGGGCTGCATGGAGCGTAACACCCTACGTCCTGTGTTCGGGGGTTTGTATTAGGGCTTATGGTATGAGTTGCGATGGGTTGGACTGAATTATCTATGGGTCCCCCCACGGCTCCCTTATATATCCGAGAAGTCGTGGGTTACAAGTTAGGGTAAATCTACTCGGGTTTGTTACAAGGAATCCGATCGGTTCAGATACACAAGATCATGCCTATCCATTTCGACCTAGATCCTTACCCAAGGGGGATCCTGCCCATCATCCAGCCGAGTGCCTGCACGCCGAATCGTTTATGCGGAGTCGTTCATCCGGGTAGCCGTTTCCACTCGTCAGTTCACGTCACCATCCATATGCAAGCTTTAAGTGGAATGCAAGTGGTATAAAGAGTAGTGAAAAGAATAAGGCTGGGGTTTTCCTATGCAAGTTGAAAGCAAGTTTATCACCATCCAAAACACCTCAACACGGGCCATCCTGGTATTCCAGGCTCCCTGGTTACTCACACCTTCCATAACCATCAAGTCGGTATGAGGACTCGCTCTCCTCGCACCTCAGCTGCCCTAGGCAGGAAAAATCATCACTAGAGGAAGGTAGAAATCAAGTAACACTAATCTATGAAAGTGAAGCCAGATCAAGAGATGTACATGGCCGAGTACGCGGGTATACGTATAGTTTTCACTCTGCAGGGTCTGTACACCTGGACCCACTCGAATTGAAGCCAGCCTGTTTGTCAACCGACTGACTCCAAGACATCGGTCTACTAAGAACAAAATTAGCCACTACGACAACCATCCTGCTTTCGCGGGTTTGGGATGCGTCCTCCCACGGGAGGTCGCCCCAGGACTTTGAAGCCTTCTACACTGGGATCGCACAAGATTCTGCTATTCGGGGGACGTGAGGTCAACACCTCATCCCCTTACATGGATACCCTATCCTCCTACAGGCTTGGTGCCACGCGTAGCTAGCTCGGACCGGATCCACCCGCATAATGGAAAAGTGGTGTTGACATTTGACATAGTTCCTTCTCCAAGTCCACTAACTTGGTCTTAAGTGCCGAGGCGGGTACCTTCATCATGTGACGTATCCGCCGCAACGGTCCATCGACGACACCCATTACAGGTATGGCCCTCCAACTCCTCAAGTATCACAAAGTATCCCAAAGGTCATGTGCCCACCACAAACACTCTGTAGGATGTGCCCAATACACATCCCAAGCCCCTAATCCGAGGATCAGGTTAAGTTCACTCGCCCCCGCTAGAAGTCCTAATCACCAATCACCAACTCCTCAAAAGTGTATCTCCACTCACTCTAAGACTATGTCACCATATCCCACACATACACATGCAAGTATAGCAGGGTATCTCAAAACTGAGTATCAAGTGTATAGGGTTGCAAGGAGCTCTGGTAAGTAAATAGGCTATGCAGGATCCTCTCATAGTAACCGCAATAGCATATCTAGCAAGCAATGCCTAATAGGTATTCAAATCATAGATGGGCGTGAACCTGGCGGCTTTCATAGTCCTCCTAGTTCTTCTAGTCGTCTGGGAAGTCCTCCCGGGTCTTCTGGATATTTAGGACGTCCTCCTAGGTCTTCTGGTCCTCTGGAATGTCGATCAGCTCCTTCTCGTAGGGGCCTAATCATAACTACACTTAAATATAGGGACCAAAGTGCAAAAATGCATAAAACTACTCAAATAAGATTCAAATCACAATAAAACCTACTCTAATAGGTAGATCATGATGTTAGAAGAATTATGAAGCTGGTTTCATAATTTTCGGAGGTCGAGTTAATTAGTTATGAACTTTCTAAGGAAAAACCTATTTCTAAAACTAATAAAAAGGATTTCATAAAAGAAAAACACATAGCAGTGACACTTGGAAGCACTAGAGCATGCCACGTGGCATGCTGACATCATGATGCGTTAGCATGATGTCACCGGGGGGGTCAGGTCCTGCTGACGTCAGTAGTGGGCCCTGCTGACATCAGCGATGACTGGTCAACATTGACCAGTCAACGGGACAAAGTCTCGGTCCACGGGTTAGTGGACCCACATGTCAGCCACCTAAGGTCACCGACATTTGGGTCCCACGTGTTAGGTCAGAAAAACAAAAAGGAAAAAGGCTAGGTGGCTTAGGTGCATGGGCCGAAAGAGTATAGGTCGGCTCTACCGGTCCAACATGCATGGCTCAGCTCGCAGCTTACAAAATGCTGGTTCTATCCTGGCCAAGCAAGCAAGGGGTGGCTGACTAAAGGTCCAGCTCAACAACGGCTTACAGGCCGACTCGGCCTGGTAGGCCGCTCAGGCTAGGTACTGTGGCTATATGGGCTCGGCTCAGGCCTTCGGCTCGCAGGTTGGTGTTAACGCTCGCTACGGATCAATTTCGAGCGTCAATTTGATCAGAAAATTGGGATGACTAGTATACTTAACTTGCATATTTATCTAGAATAATATTGTTTCCATATTCCCCTTGGAGAATCTACAATGCAGGGAAATTGAGCAAAAATCAAGTGTAAACAAGCACTTCAATCCAAGGCAAATGGCGTCGACCAATCAGAGCGCATCATTCAGCCTCCCATGGATCAAAAGGCCCACCAATAGGCACAACCGACTTAGGACAGACTCGACTCACCCACAGGAGTGACCAGCGCCCACGTGTCAACCCCTCAGCCGAAGCTGAGGTCGGTTGGAGCCCAACCTGGATCGGCCGAACCAGGTGGGTCGGCCGAACCATGCCGAGCTCCACCGCCTTACCTCTGCCACATGTAGCTCCCTCATTGGTCCTCCATGTCAGTTCCAAGTGCTAGGGGGTGAAGGGGCGCCGAGAAGCTGCTGCACACCTCCCTCGCTCACCCCTATAGATATAGGGGGGTGGTACTAATGAAGACACACCTCAAGTTGCTGTCTCTCAAGTTCCTGTCTTGCTTAGTCTTTAGGATAGTGGAGTTTAGGTGAAGTAGCTCTTCTTCGGTTCTCGAGTCTTGCCTAGGAGTATTCGGTATGGGTTTTACTCTTCCTCTCCTTCGTAATATTCGGAATTCCTTAATAGAGTTATCTTCTAGTTTTCTGTGTAGTATATATTCTGTGTATTCAGATGTGTGTGCTATGCTTAGTTTATATCTAGGTTTCATATCTTGCATGATTAGACGTGGTAAGACATCTAGGCTATGGCATTGGTTCCAGTATACGTATGTTTTCTCTAGTGTGATGTCTGTCCATCCGAAGGGTGGGGCCTCCGCGCGGGGCATTAGAGTATCGCTCATTAGTGTAGACGTGGTGTCTGGGCTAATTAGTGTTACTGGATGCGGCTCTATACCATGGTTAGATGAGGTAGGCGGCAGGTGGTGATAGCCCTGTCCGTCCATCGTAACCCTCCCCATTCGTGTAGTAGCTGTAGGAGGTGCATAAAATAGCCGTGAAGAACTAGTGGCCACCTAGCCATTTCTTGTGCGGTCTCCCGGTGATGCCTGGGGGCCTAGAGCCCGATCCTAATCATGTGTATATATATGAGTGCTTAGTATAGACTGTATGCTTAGTTAGGAGTACATAAGTCCTTAGATTAGCTTTCTTCTTCCTTTCTCCCTTCATGTAAGCTTTGCATAGAGTTAGAGCTTGAGTAACTTGTGTGTCACACTACCTCTCTACCATATATTATCTTACCCCTATTTATTCAAGTGAATATCCATGCTAGAACTAATCAACCTACTAATCTATTCCAATAACCGCCGCCTTCCCTACGAAAATATAAATACGACCCCGTACTCATAGGTAAAATAATACAACGATATTCTGTGCGCTTGCGGATCCTTCTCTAACGTAAGAAATACCATCAGTCATTTTTGGCACTGTTGCCGGAGGATGGATTCTATGTCCATACTTGGTGATTGCGTTATAAAATGTCAACAACCGGCTAGGCTGCGACTTTACCGGCCGGCTTACTGGCCCGCTCTAGTCTCTCTTCTCCTCTCCTCTCTCTCTCACAAGGCAGGCCTAGGGGCAGCGCCCCTTGCTACCCCTGGCAGTCGGGTCCCGTCTGTCGGTCTCTCCTCGGATCCGATGTGGCAGCCAGATTTGGTGTGGTACGAGCATGTGTGGTTGTGCATGTAGGCTGGCCATGTGTGTCAGCAAGGGCACCCGCGAGGCGCTCAACAAATTGCCGTAGTGGCATCCGCGGGTGCTATGGCGCGGCGCAGGGCATTGTGCACGGTCACCATGGCCTTGGTGTGGCCATGGCGCACCGGAGACGAGATGTGGTGCGGCTAAGGTGGAGTCCTAGAGGTGTCGAGAGGGCTCGGCTCAGTGCGGGGTGGAGCAAGGCAAAGGTGGGGCCTTTCGGCCAGGTTAGCGAGCGCGTACGTGCTCGCAACCGCCTAGCATTCCAGGGGCCGCGACACGACGCTGGCGAGGCTAGGACGTTGGAACAGAGGCGGCAAGCGATGGTGCAGCACGACGACGAGGACAAAGGCAGCGGCCTTTCGGCCGGGGAAGCTCGTGCGCGGGTCCTTAGCATTGCCAAGGCTGAAGCGGCCGAAGCATGGCCGCGACGCGAGCGGTTGGCCGGCGAACCAGGTCACGGCAACGTCGGGCGATAAAAGCGGGGTGACGGTGGCGACGGCTCAAGGCTCCTCCAAGCAAAACAGGGATATGGGTTCCTAGGGCCAACTATTGTGGGCTCATCGGCACAACGGTAGGCAGCATGAAGGAGCAGGAACGAGTGGTGACCTACCGGCGGGCTCGAGGGACACGAGGCGTGAGGCTGTGGCGAGTCGAGGCTGGCGGGTCGGAGCAGTGCCGTGCAGCGCAGCAACGACGGTGTAGAAGATCTAGGCATCAGCGTGGTGAAGCGGCGTAGAGCTTCCGACGACAGTCCTCTTCCTCCTTGGCGTGCTCGCCCTCGGGTCCTCCTCCTCGGCTCTCCCTCTCTCATCTCGGACTGTTGCAGCGGCAAGGGAAAAATCCCCGAGGGAGCTCTAGGGTTTTGGGAGCGCGGCGAGGGGGTTTTATAGGGGTTACCTATGGTTTCGGCCACGGGCATGAGGCGTGAGGACGGCAGGGATCCTCGGCGTTCGCGCCGAGGACGCGTGGCGCACACATTGGACGGCTGCGGCTACGGGGGCTGGGGTTCTGGGGAGCGCGCGGGCGGTCAAGGTGGTTTGCGGGGCAGCGTGGTTGACGTAGGCGGGGCGGGGCCGTTGCGCCCCTTTGTCGCCGCAGGGGTGGAGCGGTGTGGGCACGGTGGCGGCATGAGGCGAGGCGCGATTGAAGGAAGGGGAAACCTGACCCGTGGGGTTGGCTGGTCAGTGGGTAAGGGAGAGAGGGCGGTGCGGTGCGGGTTGGGCCAAGCCGCATGTGAAGCTGGGCTGCGAGCGTGCGTGCTGGGCCGGTGCGGGCGAGGCAGGCCAGGCGGGTGTAGGCCGCGATGGCCGGTTGGGCTGGTAGCAGGAGTTGGGCTGGTGTGGGCCATGCGGGTTTAGCAGGCCGGGCTGGGGTTAGGGTTAGGTTCGACCTTGGGCCTGGGTTGGATCCGGGCTAGGGCTAGGGCTAGAGGTTAGGGTAGGTTAGCGAGGTAGGGTTTAGGTGGGGTCCACGTAGGGTTGTTAGGCTAGGTTAGCTTTGAATTTAAATTGAAGGGCACATTTCAATTTAAATTCCATTCAAGTTCGAGCAATCAAAATAAATCCAAATTGAAATCAAATAAACAAGGTAGATCCAATTAAATCCAAATAACTCCAAATATAGTCACGCTAACAATATTATCCTTAATTCAACTTAGCATTTTTAATTACTAGGAATTTTAGAAGGGTAGAAATAACACTTAAATGGATTTAGCTACTACATTACCACAAAAAATTTTGAAATACACATTTTTCAGTTTATAACATTCCGGGAAAAAATCCGGGATGTTACACATGTGATGAGGGGTTGGCTGCCTGCTAAGGGTGTACACTTTTATTTGGTTTTTGTCATGCCTTGGGGAGGTTCACTCACACAGCTGCTAAAACCTTAGCGGGCTACTGACTTAGGGTGTCTTTGGAAAAACTTCGTAGTGAATCTCTGCTACTCACCTCGGAAGTGTTAAAGGGCTATGCAAACCCGGGCATCAAGGGAGACACGACTTATGGGTAAAGTGTGCAACCTCTGCAAAGTGAAAAACTGATATATCAGCGTGCTCACGGTTAAGAGGGGCTCAGACCCTCACATGACTTAATTAAATAGAATTTGTGTTTTAGTTTAGTTATTTATTGTTCAAGCTTATTTAGTTGTGTCTTTATTTCATTTATTTCATAAATGTCGGCAATGTTCATTTATGACTTAGTAAATAGGTTGTTTAATGTTCAACTGTTCATTAAATGCTTACCGCTTTATTCAGCAGCCATTTTCCTTGCTCAAGCCTTACATGTTATTTATTTTCCTAATATACTTGTTGAGTACCAACCATAAGTGTACTCACTCTTGCTAAATAATGCTGCTCAGAATAAGGCCAGTTTGAGAAGTTTTCAGACGATATTCACGAGTACTAGGCATTTGTTCCCCAATCAGCTGCATGTGGAGTTTGGTCGATCTGCTGCTAGAATAAATACGAACTAAAACGCTTATTTATTTATATTTATGAATGTGGTTTGGTTTGTAATAAATGACTACGGTACATTATAACATTATTTCTTTTATTCACTTTTATCGTCTTATATATGTAATTTTGATCCTGGCTCGTATATAATTAATCGCTCGATTTATTAACAAGCTCCAATAAGAAGGCACAATTAATCGCTCGATTTATTAACAAGCTCCAATAAGGAGGCACGACTAATTGCACCCGCATGCGCATTCCATCGCTCGTCATCCCCGAACTCATCGATCAAGTCGAAGATGTGGAAAGCGAGGGGACCTTCTACTCTAGCTCACCGAAGCAGAGATGATGACAGTGAAGCGGAAGAGGAAGAGGATGACAGTGAAGCGGAAGAGGAAGAGGAACAGGAAGAGGAAGAGAAGGTCATGCACGAGGAGGAGAGCAGGCAGTGCAGAAGAAGGCTCGCCGGTTTCGGATGGTCGGTGGGCTCATCTCATCACTCCCTTCCCCTTCCTGCAGACGTTCTGTGAGATTTGGGGGCCCGGCCCGTGAATCTCCGATACGATAGCCTGCGAGTAGAAGCGGCCAATCAGGACCCTATCTTAAATCTCCACCATTCCACCCTTATCGACCCCTGCCTCTCGAACCCCTCTCGCTATCGGTTCCCTCCTTGCCTCCCTCCCCAGGTCTGGTCACCTCCCGGCCTGGCTCTCCCCTCGTCTCCTCCCCCTCCTCCCCACTCTATCCTTTCGCCCTCCTTCTCCCACCTTCTCTTATCCCGATAATGGCAGCCTCCAGCAGCTCTGACTAGCCACCTGCTGCTCCTTGCTTGGTACCCGTGCTCGCTGAAGAATTACACTTTCCATCCACAGCCTCGAGGCAGGTCGTCAGGCGCAGGGCGTGTGCCCTGAGGAGGAGCAGAGCAGCAGCTGGGGCGCCAGCGCCCATTGGTAAATCCTTGGAATTTCCTGCTGGCTGCTGTTTGTTATGTGTCCTTGGCCCTTTGCTCGGCTGCCCTTGAACATTGCGTGCTCGGGCTTTGGCATCTGGTGCGTTGTGCCGGGCGCTTCAGGCCAATACGGGAAGCTTTGGTTTCCGTTCACGGCTTCGCGCTGTTTCATTCTTCATCCTTTGGCTTTGCTCTGTTTGTTCTTTGCTCGCTCTGGGAATTCGGACACGCACACGGCATCGGGCACTGAAGCTAGCTAGCCTCACAGCTGAGCATGCAGCGGCTGCGGTTTTCTTTTTCTGCCTCTCTGTGAATTGCTTATCTTCAGTTCAGTATTCGGTGTGTGTGTTCTATTGTGTCCATTGTTACATCATTTGCTGTTCTTGTTCTCTCCGGTTCCTTGTTAAGCACATGCTGCATATTAGAATGGTGAGATGAGCTTATCATCTCGGCGTGCGTGTCGAGAATCCGAAGCGTGTTCTTTGCGCACTCTCTGTTTCTGCTGAACAGAATTGTATCTGTATGGTGCCTGCAAACGCAACTGGGTTTCTCATGTCCACAGGTTCAGCCGCCTCATGCTCCTTATCCCTTTGTAGTTGGCCAGAACGGAACCAACTCCTTGAATTCCATTTTACCTCTTTTCGGCTTTTGCATTAAACTTCTTAGTTAAAGTCATATTGTATGCACAAGTCAAGTTAATCCTAGTGAGAACAGGAGAGATGGAATTTAAATATTAAACCTGTTGCTTGCTGTTTTTTCTTACACCATCAGTGTTTCACTTTTTTTCCTGGTCAATATATTCGTGCCGTGGGCCGGACAAGATACAAGAAAACACGTACGACGAGTATTTCTCTTTCACGTCTCCCTGTTGTTATGAACATGGTATGCCCACATGTCAAGGACAGCGCCCTAATTTGTCCTCACTGTACTTTTCTGGAACTAGTCTCTATAACCATTTCTTCGCCCTCGCCCTCTTCTTCAACTCAAATCAAAACATGTGCTGCCACACACATGTTTCTCTTCCGAGCAGCCGTGGGAAAAACGTATAAACCCGGTGCGTGTTTCGCTGCAGTGATGTGTTCATGGCGGTGTTAGATATTAGTACCACCTTTTGTTACCAATCATATCATTATGATGCCATCACAGACTAGGATAGAAGGAAGAAAGCGGCGCCTTTTCTTTTCCGTCGTTTGGCGGTCACGATGATTGTTAAGCAATAAGCATGCGATCGAAAGGCGCAAAGTTTTCATTTTTAATCCGTTCTGAAGTACTGAAGATAGAAAGACAGTGTATTAAATCTTTTTCCAGCAACTGAAGATGGAAAGGCTCTGAGTCGAATTAACTAATTCCAGTGTATCTAGTGAAAGTGACCAAATCTTGCTGCATGCCCCACTACTGTGCTTGTTTACATCCTAGTGCTTGACAGCCATTCTATTGTGTCAAACCTTCTTAGCAGCAACGAACTTATGTGTTGGTTTCACATCTGTTGTGCAGTTGGGCTGATTGAGCTGGGCTTGCTCGCCGTTGCGCGTGTGCATGGCGCCTAAGAGCAAGCGCGGGAAGGCCAAGGGTGAGAAGAAGAAGAAAGATGAGAAAGGTGATTGCTTTTGCATTGATGTCCATAGTTCTCTTAACACAATTCATGATCAGGTGATATGATCGTTTAGCTTATCAGTTAACTCTCTGTTCTTCATTCTTGTTGTTTCTAGTTCTCCCAGTGGCCATTGACATCACCGTGAACCTCCCGGACCAGTCTCATGTCATTCTGAAGGTTTTGTTTCCAAGTCCTCACAAATGCAGTCGTTCTACTCGTAGCAATTTTCTCATCTGTCCTCGCTGAACTACACAATATAACGAGAACAGAATTCTCATAAAACACAAGAAAAAAAAGATGAACTAAATCTTGTTTCTTGAGAAAGGAACAAACTAAAGTTTCAGCTTGCATTGTATTTTCTTGCATATGTAAACTACAGATCCCTAGCATTGAAGATAACACTGTACCTTTTGTTTAGTCCTCATCTTCTCTATTTTTAAATCATAGTGTGAACTACAAACTATAGGCTTACAGTATAACCAGCTCTGGTGGTATTCATAATTTTACTCCATATTTGTCTTCTCCGGTGCAGGGGATTTCAACGGACAGGATCATCGATGTGAGGCGGCTCCTCTGCGTCAACACCGCAACATGCGCCATCACAAACTACTCCCTCACACATGAGGTATGTTTCAGTATCTTCTACCAAGTAGTCACAGGGGCAGCAACCAAAGTCAATGCATGGGTTGATCTAAAAGAAAATTCCAAAAGAAATAGACTCCTTTTTCTTCCGAACCTGCATGGTCATTGTTACAATCCTTTACTTCGTTAAATTTTTATTTTTCCCTCGGGGGCTATGTTCTTACAATCTGTACTATGTTCAAACGGTTGTATATAATGTTAAAATTAGACGGTGTTTCTCCAGTATGCCTTGACCTGCTGCGTCCAAACTTTCTTCTTAATATATTAATAAATTGATACGCAGCTCTATGAGTATTCGAGAGAAAAAAACTGCTGCATCCAAACAATATTCGCCTTAGCCTACTCGCATGTTTCCGGAATTTTGGAAAACGGCGATGATTGCATAGTGATGATTCATTTTATTTTGCTTTGTTGTAGACGCGTGATGGCCAGTTGAAGGATGCTGCTGAGATAGCGACGTTGAAGCCTTGCACGCTCACCCTGGTGGAAGGTAAATTTGAACTATTTAGCTTATCCTAAACGCCACACTCAGCCCTTAAATATATGAAACAAGCAAATTCGATCAATTTTGAACTATATTTATGGATGGAGAAGTAACAACTGTTCCTTAAAATTCTTCTTCCTTTGAACTATATTTATGCACTTGTATTAGATGCAAGGAACTATATTTTTCATCCGTAGATATATAGATTTATAATGGCAACTAAAGCGGAAAAAATAATAATAAGAATTTTAATTTTGTAACTAATTGAGTGATAAAGCTACACATATTAATGTATTAGGCCGAAAATGGTGACTTTGCCATGCCATCATGACCTCCAAGGGGCTGGTTCATAGGATTATAGCCGCGTCTCCTTCTAGTTCAATACTTAATTTAGGTTTTCTTATTACGGTCTTTTAAAATCTATTAAGAGATATTAGAATTATAACATGAGCTTGGTCCTAGAGCTAGGAGAGCTTTCAATGGAAATTAGATAAGTTAACATGTATACTGCTCCCTCCATCCCAAATTATTAATCGTTTTAATTTTTCTAGATAAATTCATTTTGTTATGCACCTACACATAACATATTACATATATCTAACATATATCTAAATGTATAATAAAAATTATATACTAGAAAAATCAAAACAACTAATAAAGAATAGTTTGTGGTTTGTGCTGGTATTTTATTGTATCTTAGACAGTTGGATTTTATCAACCGTGACTAGTGTTTGATTTGCTATTGCACCTTTTGCGAGCTACTCTTCATATTCACCGGGACCCATTGATCCATCATCGTTCACTCATTTCTCTTCCAAGTTTATGATTTGGGAGAAAAAATTCACTCCAAAATTCATCCTAGTCTCTCTCGTGTCTACTCTGTGTTACGAAGCCAATTCATTATCTCAATTAAAAGAGCACAATTTGATCAATTTTCCACAAATTTGAAAATAAGTCTTGTTTCCTAAAAGCGAATCATCCTCTAACCAGCCAAAGAAACCCTCGTTCGAAAGAAAGTATAAAATAAAATTTTAAATGCTGTCCTTTTTCCCGTTTATATTTCTCAAAAAACTGGTACTGATAATAATAAAAAATGCAGATGAGTACAGCGAGGAGAGTGCGGTGGGGCACGTCCGGCGGCTGCTGGACATCGTCGCCTGCACCACCTCCTTCGGCCCCGCGCCGCCACCTCCGCCGCCGCCGTCCCCCAAGGACGCCGATGCCGCCAAGGAGCCCTCCAGCTCCAGCGCTACCTCCAAGGGCGCCGCCTCTGGGTCCTCGGGCGGGCGCCGCACGGCCTCGCCGCCGCCGGCGTCGCCGTCCAAGGAGTCCGCGGCCGCGACGGAGCTGGAGGCCGAGATGAGCGGCGCGTGCCCCCGCCTCGGCGCCTTCTACGAGTTCTTCTCCCTCGCCAACCTCACGCCGCCACTCCACTGTATGTGAAACGTGACAGCCTCTCACTATTTCCTATCTTAATTTCCCATCACGCATTGCGTCCTCATTTCGCTAGAGCCGCTAAATATTTACTTGCATTTATCCAAACTCTTGATTGGTTTCATTTCAGTTATAAGGCGCGTGTCACAGCCTCGGCAGGAGGAGCAGCCTTCGGATGACCACCTGTTCTTTCTCGAAGTAAAATGGATCAGTGACGGCCTTTTCATTACCTTCGTTGTGACAAAGTTCCCGCATGACTTTTCTGTGTAATGTGCTGGCCCTAATCAGAGAATCGTTGTCTGGTTTACAGGCAAAGCTTTGTAGTGGGAAATTCGTTGTTGTTGAAGCTCGGAGAAAGGGGTTCTTCAGTTTGGGGAAGCAGCGTGTCTTGTGCCATAACCTTGTCGACCTTCTGAGGCATCTTAGTAGAGCATTTGATAATGTTCGTCAATCTCACTCAACTTCTTGACTTTGTTTGTTATGATTTCTATTATAGGGTAACAGTAGCTTGAATGCCAAAGGTATTTGACCTTATTATTTACTTTCCACTTGGATTATTGTTTTTCCTGAACAATAGAAGAGGTGATTCGTAGTACATGGAGAATTTGAGGATCTCCTTCACTTTGTATCAAAATGATTGGTATCTGTGTTGAAGAGCGCACATCTTTCTTCAGTACTGGAAAATATTAAACTGGCAGTAATTTTAGGATTATGACGATAAATCTATTTGTAAGGTTACAAACTAAAAGCAATATTCTCCTGGTGCTATTTTAATTGTAGCAGTGACATACTGCTGCAGAAAAATTATCTGCATTTGCACATCTTTTGAGAGCTTTTGATGAGAAACATTAGAACCATAAGCTGCTATAGTGCAACATGAGGTGTCTAATCACAGGCAGTTATAAGTTTCAAGATTGTCCATCGCATTTGATGTTTCATACTACTTATTTCATTACTTCTAACTCTAAGCTCTATTCTTTTTGTTGCTTTGATATGTTTTAGGCTTATGAAGATCTTATGAAGGCATTTTTGGAACGAAACAAGGTTTTCTGTAACCTCATTCAAGTTATTTTTCAATTCATAATTTGTGTTGCCATTGATGGAAACTATCAGGGTGGAGCTAGAATTAGAATTACTTTAGCATCTTCGTTCTATGCCTAGGGTTAGAACTGTGGCTGCCCTAGGCTTGACTCGCCCCTGGAAACTATCTGACATTAGTTGTATCAGAACTATGTAATACTCAGGAATGCACTAGACTGTATATGAGAACAGAGTTAGATAAATTTTAGTGTACGTGTACTTCAAGTAACAAATAAAAATTTTGGTTGTGTTCTGGCCTTCTGGGAATACCTTAGCTACTCGTATAGATATGCTAATGTAGTTTAACTTGTTTCTTCCATATTGGTCGCATTATAGTATTGTCTGTTTTGTAGAAGCACCTTAATTCAGCACTGATGTCTAGCGAATTCGTTGCATCTTGTCTTCTTTTCTGTTACCCAAGTGCTTCATTCTTTGCTGCATCTATGTTTGATAAATCTTTCTCCTATTCCATTTTTATGTCCTCACCTAGTTGGTGTTGCTCATACATTGCAGTTTGGAAATTTTCCTTACGGATTTCGTGCAAACACATGGCTTGTTCCTCCAATTGCTGCCCAGTCACCATCAACGTTTCCTCCTCTTCCTGCTGAGGATGAAAACTGGGGAGGCAGTGGAGGTGGTTGGGGAAGGGATGGCAGAAGCAATATGTTGCCATGGGCAGATGAATTCCTTTATCTGACATATATGCCTTGCAAAACTGCTGAGGAGAGGGAAATCCGTGACAGGAGAGCATTCCTACTACACAGCCTCTTTGTAGATGTTGCCATCTTTCGGGCTATTGCAGCAGTAAGGCATGTAATGGAGAGTACAGGGATATCAGCATCAACCAAGATAGATGAAGTTTTGTATTCTGAGACAGTGGGAAATTTTAGCATCACTGTCACAAGAGATTCTTCAGATGCAAGCTGCAAGTTGGACACTAAGATAGATGGAAGCCAAGCGACAGGAATGGACTCTAAGGATCTTGCCGAAAGGAGCCTTTTGAAAGGAATAACGGCAGATGAAAACACGGCTGCCCATGTATGATTTCAGAATTAAGTTTGCCTTGTCCATATTCTGCATGAAATGTGGTATTTCTTACTTTTCCCTTTAATTTGCAGGATGTTGACAGTTTGGGCATTATCAACCTTAGGTATTGTGGGTATGTTGCAGTAGCAAAGGTTACCGATATCGATAAAGCCAAAGTGACCTCTTCTATTAAGCCAATAAATATAGCAGATCAACCTGAAGGTGGTGCACATGCATTGAACATTAACAGGTTAATAACAAGACTAACAATGCTTTTATGTTATTCTCTATTTAATTTGTATATCTTCAACCTATATTTGTCTGTTGTTGATTAACTTCTGCTCATTCGTTTAGTTTGAGGATGCTCCTTAATGAAGCCAATTCAACTGGAGAGAAAAAGATATCAAGCCTTTCACAAAATCATAGGCATGAAGAACTAACTATGGCACAAACTTTTGTTGAGAAATTGTTGAAGGAAAGTCTTCAAAAGCTCGAGGAAGAGGAAAATGAGAAACAATCATTTATGAGATGGGAACTTGGTGCCTGCTGGGTTCAGCATTTGCAGGATCAGAAAAATTCTGATAAGGATAAAAAGCAAGGTGGTGAGAAGGATAAGAAGAAAACAGTGGACAAATCTCTGAAAGAGACAAAGATTGAAGGGCTAGGGAAGCCTTTGAAAGCCCTTAAGAACTCGAAAAATGCTGGTACTGCTGACACGGGATCCTTATTGGGGACCAAAAGCTCTGCAGAAAGTCAGAAAGACAAACCTATTGAATTACCACAAGGAGAGTCTAATGCTTCAGAGAATGAGAACCTGCTGAAGGATTTATTACCAGAATCTGCCTTTACAAGGTTGAAAGAGTCAGAAACTGGGCTCCACCAGAAGGTGACACATTGCATTTTATTACAACTGAAAAGTCAAATTAGCTATATGTTGCTTTCTATTGTGTTGATCCTATTGTCTGAGATGTTGATAAAATATTAAACAACCTTTTCATGTGATGTATATCTTTGGGAGCCATACATGTTTATTATATAGCTAGTAACTTTAGGTTGCCACATTGCACATGATATGATGTTGGCTAATAAGAAGGATATCAAGCTGAGCTGTCTGAATGTTAAGAAAGTGGTTCTTTTCTGACCTATAGTATGAAATTTGTGGACTCTGACTAAGGTAAACTAGTTATATATAACCTCAAATATGAGCTTTTTCAATACAGTTCTTATTTCTACACAACTAATATGTTCAATCATGCACGAGTGTTGGAATTGATGCAACATAGGTTATTTGACACACTTGTTCTAGGAAAGCCATTAGAAGTACTATTCTTTCTTTGCTATGGTTCATTTACTTTTGCGCTTCAATCTTCTGCTCAGCTATTTTTATTTTGTAAAGTGAAACTATTTTTTTGTCTGAAAGAAAGATAAATTATTCTTTCGTCCATTGTTCATGTTTATCTTGAGTTAGCTGATGTTGGAATTTTTACTGTTCCTGCTTAGCTAACACTCATTGTATCATAATCGTGCATGAAGACTGAAGACTAACCTTGTTTTTTCTACAGTCACCTTCTGAGTTGATTGAGATGGCTCTAAAGTACTATGATGAAGTCGCGCTTCCTAAGCTGGTATGTATCAATATACTAGATAATGAGTTTTTATGACAGCCAGGGGACATCTCCCTGTAGTCAAGTGTTTTATGAGATTATGAGTGATGTACATAATCAACATGCACATTGTTTTGTGTTAAGAACCCTAATCAAAGAAAATATTCAGGTTGCTGATTTTGGTTCTCTGGAGCTTTCACCTGTTGATGGTAGGACTTTGACAGATTTCATGCATACCAGAGGCCTACAGATGCGCTCTCTAGGACGAGTTGTAAGTTTCTAGTTCTGTTTTACATTTGAACTGAATGAATGCCATTTCTTTCCAATTACTCTATAAATGCTGACCAGCTAATTATCTGTTTAGGTCAAGCTTTCGGAGAAGCTTTCACATGTTCAGTCCCTATGTGTGCATGAAATGATAGTGCGAGCATTCAAGCATATCGTTCGATCCGTGATTGCTGCTATTTCAGTCACACAACAATTAGCACTAACAATAGCCGCAGCTCTGAACTTACTGCTTGGTGTTCCTGAATCTGATGTCTCTGGAAGTTGTCCTAGTGTGCATCCCCTAGTATGGAGATGGCTGGTGACATTCTTGAAAAAGAGATATGAATTTGAGCTCACAGAGAAACATTACAATGATGTGAGGAAATATGCTATCCTGAGAGGACTATGCCATAAGGTAAACTTTACTATTTGTATCTTTATTTTAAAAAACTCATCCCGATTTGGCATAACTTGATTTGAGGATTACTGCTGCTGTTAGGTGGGCATTGAATTGGCACCCCGAGATTTCGTTATGGATTCTGCTTTCGCATTCCATAAGCAGGACATTATTAGCCTGGTTCCTGTACATAAGGTAAGGTTTGCAGGATAGGATTATTACTTGTTTGAAATTAATTTGACCCATCATATGTAATCAGATATATTGATAGCATGTACGTCGGTTATGAGCATCAGTAGTTTAGAACTTTTTTATTTATTAATACTTTGTTAGACACTATAGGAAATGACATAAACCCAACTAATATGGTTTTCATAACATGCAGCAAGTCGCATGCTCATCTGCAGATGGAAGGCAACTGCTAGAATCCTCTAAAACTGCCCTTGACAAGGGAAAACTTGAAGATGCTGTCAATTATGGGACCAAGGTATGTTTCTAAAATCATGTCTAAATGTTGCAATTCTTTTCATATACTTTCTCCGCTGATTTGTAATTTTCTATATGAAAATGCAGGCTCTTTCTAAGCTCATAACTGTGTGTGGTCCCTACCATCGAATGACAGCTGGAGCTTATAGCCTGCTAGCTGTTGTTTTGTACCATACTGGTGATTTTAATCAGGTACATATTGCTATGTGGTTGGAAATCAGGTCATTTGATGAAGTGCTAAACATTTTCAGGCAATTCTAGGTGGTCTTACGTGGTTTCAGAACATTGATTCTGTCTGCTTATACAATATATTACAGGATCGAAGTATCATAGGACTAAAGTAATTTGCGATGAGTCGTAATGGAAAAATGAATCTTTTAGGTTGATATCATGTCAGAGTGCAACTGGGGGGATGAAGTTGTCTGTAACACGATACCTGAAAGCATGTGACGGCCATTGAATCAATGTTTTTAGAACGGATGTTCCTATAGATAAAAAGTTTTGACATACTTTTTTGTTCTAGCTTTTAATGTGCCCAAAAAACTGCAGGCTACTATTTATCAGCAAAAGGCCCTAGACATCAATGAGAGGGAACTTGGACTTGACCACCCGGATACAATGAAGAGTTATGGAGACCTTGCTGTATTCTACTACCGTCTACAACATACAGAATTGGCTCTAAAGTAAGGAATATTCATAAAACTCTTCCATATTGCGTTTCATGCAGCTCATCTATGTTTTCATAACAGCCTAATGGACTACAATACTCTTTTTTGGTCTTACCTAAGTTAATTCTGTATCTTTTCACAATCTTCAAGATCTTGATTGGCCCTAAGAGTAATTCTATCTAGTTTAATGATATATCATGTCATGATGATTGGCAGGAGATAAAATGAAACATATTTATTGTTTTTAGGGCATGCACTCGTTTGTTCTATAACCCATATTCTAGCTTCTGTTCACAAACATGTCACACTGAATGTGCATGTTTGGTTTTCTCTCTTTATTGGTATAAATTTTATTTGAAATAAGACCTATTTTTAAGATGATAGTTCCTACACAAGTTATACAGGTTGTTAGCTATGGAATAACAGATGAAATGAATATGTTCAGTAATGTGATCATGCAATGGAATACTGATATTTGAGTGAATCCTGAGATGGTGTTTCTTTTCCAAATATCTTAGTTAATGCACGAAATGTGCATTTTTTCTTCAGATTATGAGGAAAGGTTGGAAAGGACAAAGAAAATTGTCATTTTTTTCTACCGCAGAATTTCTAGTACTCAAGTTAGATTGCTGTTTGTCCTTTTTTTTATTTATGTAACAGGAGGGGTCAAGCCCCTACTGATCACACTCACACACACATTAAAAAGAAAGTTTAAGTTAGAAAGCCAAAGAAAAAATAAATATGCCATTGTTTTTAAATTATGTTATCTGTCTATTGGAGCTATTTCATATGGTCTGCTTAAAGCTCCAAGATATAAACATGAAAGCATTTTGAAAACAAAAGTGGATCATACTTGTTGTCTTATAATTTGATCAGTCCTGGTAAAACGTACAATTCTGATGTTTGGAATTAACTGTAACAGTATCTGCAAGCTTCTATATTTACTCATATTCTAGTTTTGTTAAGCTTATTAACTATTGGTGTAAATTAGGTATGTCAAGCGTGCGTTATATCTTCTGCATCTTACGTGCGGGCCATCTCATCCAAATACAGCTGCTACATATATCAATGTAGCTATGATGGAAGAAGGATTGGGCAATGTGCATGTAGCTCTCAGATACTTGCACAAAGCTTTAAAATGCAACCAGAAATTACTTGGGCCTGATCATATACAGGTAATAGTTTTTCTATATATATAGTTTAGAATAGGATGTCTCCTTTCTTGCAAGGACATGCTAGATATACTTGCACTAAGATCTCTTCTTTTTTTTTTCTCAAAAGAGTTATCCTTTTGGTTGGGCAATACTTATGTAGTGATCTTCTGTTATCTGTAGACTGCTGCCAGCTACCATGCTATAGCCATAGCTCTCTCGTTGATGGAAGCTTATTCCTTGAGTGTTCAGCATGAGCAAACAACCTTACAGATCCTTCGTGCAAAGCTTGGACCAGATGACCTACGGACTCAGGTATCCTTTCATGAAATGAGATTGTTGACATGCTCAAGAAGTACCTCCTCCAATTAGATATCATTTTAAAATGCGTGCAGTCAAATAAATATTTTGACTAGTATTAGCAAAACATTGAAATTGTAATATGGGAATAGTGTTACTGTATAGCCATCAAATCTACTTCATAATAACTCCACACTAATCGAATTACCCCCTTAAATTGTAGATTTAAATCCTTTAGCTGCTCCACAGGAATTAAATAGATCAGAAGACTTGGTTGTCCTTCAATTTTTTTCAAGTTCTCATACTAGAAAAGATGCTTTTGTTTATGAGAGTGATAGAATTCTTTTAGCAAACCATAAGAGGAAGAAAATAGGAAACTAACTGAATTTTTTCTACTAATTATATATGGAGATACTTCAACAATCTAAACAAAAAGTAACTGGGATGAGTTGCATATATACAGATTTATAGTCATTAGTCAAAGATGTACATTAGAGAGCATTTTTTCGTCCAAGATGACAGTTCCTTTATTTTTGGGAAGAAAGAAATGTTTCCTCCTTTGTGACATAGAGGGTGATTCTTAACCTTTTGGCCTTGTCTTAATGCAGGATGCTGCTGCCTGGCTTGAATACTTTGAGTCCAAAGTAATTGAGCAGCAAGAGGCTGCACGGAATGGAACTCGGAAACCTGACGCATCAATAGCTAGTAAAGGACACCTAAGGTGAAACCTTGATTGATAATAAATCCTTAGATTTTCTGTGTTAGGATAGTATACAAAAGACTGGGTTCGCTGATATTCTGATGACTTATTTTTAGATGGATACTTAGATATTATATTGACTTTTACATTGTACTTCCAGTGTGTCTGATCTTCTTGATTACATAAATCCCAACCAAGAGAACAAAGGAAGAGATTCTGAATCTGGCAAACGGAGATACTCCAGTATAAAGGTTGGTTACGTATCTTTCTTTCTGCCTGTCCTTGTTTTTTGTTTAAGAATTTTATTCACCTCATACTCATCCCGTCAGGTTTTATCACATTCAAATGAAAGTTCGAATGGAGCAAGTCCTGAGATATCTCCGAGGGATTCAACTCCCATTATAGATGAGGAACAGCAAGTTAAAGAGCTGTCGAAAGATGATGGTACTGATGTTATGTCTGAAGCTGAGGTTAAACAGAGTCCTAAATCGTTTGAGCAACCAGCACCTTCTGAGCTACCACTAGAGATACCCGAGGTGAACATTAATGTACCTAAGGAGGTTCTTCAAGATGAAGCTGCAGAACCTGAAGATGGTTGGCAGCCTGTTCAAAGACCTAAATCAGCTGGAGGACCAGGAAAGCAGATAAAGCATTATCGTCCCACCACCAGAAAGGTGTATGACCCTGATAATCATGATCCAACATATACTTCACAATACAAGGCTAGGAATTCCTATCCAAATAATCGGTATTATTTCTTAAGGAAGAGAACTGTTGTACCTACAACGTATACAGATCCTCAGCAGCATGTGAAAGTCCAGACATCAGGTGCCAGGTTTGGTCGCAAGATTTACAAGGCTGTGACCTATAGGGTTAAGCCAGGGACTGCACCCACAGAGGTGCAAGATACTAAGAGTACAGAGCAGGTGAGTGGTAAAGCAGAATCCCAGGTGACATACTCACAACCACACAATCCTACCTCAATAGATCACAAAGAAAGTGAGCTACATGGAGGTTTAGTTGCAAGTAGTGGAAATGCTCCATCATACAAAGATGTTGCATTGGCACGTCCTGGAACAATTGCCAAGACTCAAATTCAGAAATCTAGAGATGATGTACCGCAGAACCAACCATCACTTGGTCAAATCATTGCACAAGAAATGAAGGATTCTTTGGTTGATTCACTTCAAGTGGAACAGAGACCTGTCTCTTCAAATGCCAATAATCCTAAAGAAGTAGCCAATGTAGCAGAACAAATCCAGCAATCAGAAGAAACTAAATTCTCTGGAAGAGAACCAGAGATTGAGAATATAGGCAATGATGGTTCACAAAATTTGCCGATGTCTGTAACTGGTAGTGAGTCTGGAAATAGTAAAGAAGATGCCAATGTGTTCAGTAACACAAGCCAAGAACTATCAAGTGGTGACAATGATGGTGCAGCCATTGAGTCTTCTGAGTGTACCGGATCTGCTAAAGCTGAACAGAGTGGGAAGTCTGACATGGAATTTTTTGAAGCTCTGCCCAGCAGTATAGAACCTATATCAGATTCAGCATCCACAACAAACACAGGGAGTCTTGTAGGTATTGGAACTGAGAAGTCCAAGCCTAACTTATTGCTAAGTAATATTGATTTGAGAGAGATGCCTAATAAGAAGCTATCTGCTGCTGCCCCACCATTTAATCCATCTCCACCGGCTGTACTTAGCCCCCTTGCTGGAAATGTTGGTCTCCCGCCACCAGGTGCCATGCCGGGAGTAGCGCCTTGGCCTGTGAATGTATCCCTGCATCCTGGGCATTCAACTATGGTGCCAAGTGGTCCTCCTTTGTGCACTTCCCCTCATCATTTGTATCCTCCTGCTCCCCGGTCTCCTAATCTCATGCATCCTGTGCCATTTATTTATCCACCATATAGTCAACCACAGGTGGTTCCAAGCACCACATTTTCCATGAACACTAATATTTTTCGGCCTAACCATTATGGATGGCAACCTTATATGGGCTCAGCTCCTTCAGAATTTGTGCCAGTGTCAGCATGGTCAAGTGGCCATACAATCGACTTCATCCCCCCGCCACATGTTGTTGACCCCATTTCACAGTCTTTAGCAGATAAACATATTCAATCTGATGCAGCTGTTGTTAGTATAGGACCTTCACTGGACAGTAATGCTGTAGCGGCCAAAGAGGAAATGGAGACTCCTGCAATGGTAGGAAGTGACAATTTCATCAGCAACAAACATGATGATCAGGATAAACAATTAAAGGATGCGGTTAGAATTGAGCTGAATCCCAACATGAATGCAGAGAACAATCATGACATTGGTGTAACGAATCAATCGCGAAGCAACATGAAGAACGAAGATGAAGGTAGTTTCAGGATATATGTAAAGGGGAAAAGCCGGCGGAAACAAACTCTGAGAATCCCAATAAGTTTGCTTAACAAGACATACGGGTCACGTTCTTTCAAGCTTGTCTATAACAGAGTAGTAAGAGAGAATGACATCTTCAGGCCTTCGAATGTGTCCTTTGCTGAAGTTGTTTCATCTGGTAACTAGGCAAATCAAATTGTTCTAAGCATCAAATATTGGAATTATTGGTCACAAGAGAGTTTTGATGGATCTCCAATTCAAATCTACTGAAATGTGATAAAGTTCTTATTTCGAAGGCAGAATGATGATCCTTCAGTGTTCTAGGTAATGAATTTAGTCATATACTTCTCTTGTTATCTATTATATTTCATTCATTGATAAAGCTATTTTCTGCAGATGTGAATTCCACAACCAAAACTGTTCAGAAAGGATAAATCCGTTATTTTCATTTAAAATAAGGTATGGTTTCTTTGCAAGAATCTTTTGGGTCATTGGATGTTCATCTTTTCTGTTTCCATTTGATGGATCGGTTTTGATTGCAGTTAGCTTCTTGATATTCTTCTATGTAGCATATAAATATTAGCATTGTTTCAATGCCTCTAGATCTTCTTAACATATACATGTTTATCATCAATAATAAAAGTATTTGCATCTAAATGTACAAACGGTGAACATTTTGTGTCATAGACAACCATATTATAATTCTTCAGAACAAAAGCCTTGTCATGAAACAGTAGTTCCAATGAGGCATGAGCAAGTGAAATTTGAGCACATTACATGAATTTATTATTCGCAATGTAACGTCATTAACTTTATGCAGTTTTCATGAGATAAGTTTGACCACTACTTTTTATAACTTCAACATTAACATATTCTAACAAATTTTACTTTTGTGAAAGCATTTGTAACAACAAATCTAGTGACAGTTTCATGTTACCAATCTTGATCATTTAAACATATAAACTGTGGCAGAACTGATTCTAGAGCATCCAAAATAAAAGGCACAGACATAACATGTATATAGTAATCTCCTTCCATTTGTCTACATTCTTACTCCAATTTTTTCAGTGATTTCTTCATACACTAAATTCACTGCCCTCTTACACACATTACAGGTGTCGACAATCCGGTGAAAGTCTAGAGGACTTGCTAAGAGTTTTGTGAGATCCAGAACTAATAGAAGATGAAAGTATTACCAACAATATAGACTGTTTAGACAGGCTGATTTTTCTTCAATTTTGATAGATTAAGAAAAAGAGAATCCTCTTTGAGTTTTTTTTAGCAAAGTTTTGGGCTTTGAAACCTAGCACTTAGATTCTGATTTTTTTGTTGCCTCGGCACATCCAATAATCACCTAAGATTTTTGTTTTTGAGAAACTAACGTTATTCTTTTTATAGAACAATAATAATGTCTATTCACTAAAGCTGCTTGTTTATTCAGAACAAGAGGCATTTCGATATGATTAACCAATATATTCTTAATTCATCATCGGCAATAACGTCTATCCATATTTTGGCAATGTTTTATGTTAATGAGCTATGGAACAAGCGCTGAAGTTGTGTCACTTCATTTTGTTCGGATACAAAGTTCTCTGAATCCGGATGGAAACTGTCATTATCATTAAATTTTATGTCCCGCTGTTTGCTTCAGTGACTATGCAACTCAAGATTCTACCAAATTGGATAGGACGAGGAGAAAAAGATGATTATGCTCTTAGATCTATTTTTTAATCAAGATTTAGGTTTATGAAAGTTGATAATATATTATAAGAAAATTTAATTAGTACTCTGCTCGAAATTGGAGTAAGGATGTAGATAAATGGAAGGAGACACCTCTGTTTGCAATGCCTGTTGGCCATTCAGGTTTATAGCTTGATTAATTCTTGGTCCAACAATCTCATTCAGCTACCGGGTCCTGAATGCTCGGTGGAGGATTCGTGATCTGCTTCGCTGAGATCATTGCCTAAGCTGCAAAGAAGAACAGTGGCTGCAATACTCATGTACACCTGCTGGAATTTTTGTAAGGAAAGAGGAACAGACCAAGGAGTACGACACTACTGGAAAACACGGCATCAACATCGGTTCTCCAACCGGTACTACAAGATCGAAACTTTTCTCAATCTTCGCTGGGTAAAACCCCGACACTAAATAGGGCGTTCTGAGCTAGAGTTCTTGCTGTTTTTTTTTTATATAATCGAACTATTGTAAACCTGGATTTCTACTCCTCTCTTAAATGATGTGACAGCGCTTCTGTTTTTTTCTTAAAAAAATTAAAAAAATGATCAATATAAGAGTATTCGTGGAAAGTTATTGCTATTAACAAGAAGTACATAATGATATA
Organism: Panicum miliaceum; assembly: GCA_032594955.1. Lineage (NCBI taxonomy): Eukaryota > Viridiplantae > Streptophyta > Magnoliopsida > Poales > Poaceae > Panicum > Panicum miliaceum. The sequence continues at coordinate 48,557,078 of CM064057.1, read as the reverse complement.
TTAATTGGACGATAAGAAGGGTTTGTTTCTAATCATTGTATAAAGTTAACTAGTTCTATCAAAGAGAACGGGAAGGAAAAGGGTATCACTTACAAGAGTAGCCTAACTCCTGAACTTTATTCGTGTGAGGCCGTCAGGCCGAGACGCAGCTATACGGGCAGGCTTTCCACCTGCTCAACGGCCATCTCGACACGTCAACCAGTAATCCTCCACGCCAACGCTAAGTTTAAATCTCCCACGCAAGCGCTGGCGCGCACGGACGGATATGGAGGGGCCTTGGACCGGGCCCGACCGACCTCGAGAGACGCACACGGTCACGAGCAGAATACTCCAAGTCCAGAATCCGGTGGCCGTGGCGACCCTCCAGAACCATCCGCCCCGCCGGGATTCGCCAGCGCGAGCGGTGGCAGGTGCACGCTTTGCTTTGCTCCGGCGCGCGCGGCCAGGGCTCCCGGCCGAGCACCGAGCGCGCACGTGTCCCGCCCCCACCACCTTGGACGCCGCCTGGGCTCGCCGCGCTGGCGGGGGCGCGCACACGCGTCGCTGCCTCCCCGTCCCCCGCGCATGCAGAGACAGCTAGCCGGCCGAAGCTTCAGTCTCACGCAGTCCGGCGGCTCTCGGCAAGTCGGCAGCGGATCGGATGGATAAGCCCTGGCAGCCGGTTTGGTCCCCTACCAAGTCGCCTTTAAAAACGGGAGCTGCTGCTTCGTCGACCTACTAGCCTGTCCATTACTAGTCTTCGCTACTGCTGCTAGAGCTCAGCTTAGCTCGAGCGCCGCCTGCTCCCATTGCTGTGCTGTGCAAGCTTATTAGGCTCGCCGCTCTAGATTCTGTGAGGAAGAAGCAGGGAAGAGAAGCTACCTAGGCTTCAACGACAATGGCCGGGGTCGGGAGGAACATGGTGGCGCCGCTCATGGTGCTCAACCTCATCATGTACCTCATCGTGATCGGCTTCGCGAGCTGGAACCTCAACCACTTCATCAACGGCCAGACCAACTACCCAGGTACGTGCGAATTCAATTCGCAACGCTTGGTTCTTGTTTGGAGGTGATGGCTGGTCGATCTCACAGTGTGCACGCACGCGCACGTCTTGCTTGCTTGCAGGTGTGGCCGGCAACGGCGCGACGTTCTACTTCCTGGTGTTCGCGATCCTGGCCGGCGTGGTGGGCGCGGCGTCGAAGCTGGCCGGCGTGCACCACGTCCGCGCGTGGCGCCACGACAGCCTGGCCACGACCGCGGCGTCCTCGCTCATCGCCTGGGCCGTCACGGCGCTCGCCTTCGGGCTGGCGTGCAAGGAGATCCACATTGGCGGGCACCGCGGGTGGCGCCTGCGCGTGCTGGAGGCCTTCGTCATCATCCTCGCCTTCACGCAGCTGCTCTACGTGCTGATGCTCCACGCGGGCCTCTTCGGCGGCAGCGGCGGCTACCGGGACCACGACTACGCCGGCGCCGGCGCCGCCGGCGAGCCCAAGGGCCCCAGGGTCTGATCCCGATCGATCTCTGCAGTTCCGAAAGCGGGCGCGGCGTTAATGTAATAGTAATGGGATGTGTGTGGGTGTTGATGGTGTGTACCTAGTGTCGATCGATCGTCTGCTCATCTCTTCTGTTTTTAGTCAGCTCAGCTCAGCTCTGGCTTGTACATGTATCCTGTCAAGTTTATTTTGTGTGCCGTCGGTTTCAGTCGGTGACGACACTTGCGAGAGATGAGGGTGTGTTTGTCTCCATCTGTGAACTTCTTCGGGTTTTTCGAATACCCAATTCCACTCCATCGATGATGCGTGCATGAATCCATCCATGACACTAAACGTTTTGAACTTGACTATATACCAGTCAGTCGCTATCCTGCTGATTCGAACAAAACTTACATCGATCCGTTGCGGTTACTGCTGATTTGCAGTAAAGCGGCCTCTTCGAGCAAGATCAAGATTATCTGAACTTGCTGGCCATTTCTTAGCAGGGTAGAGGGATGTACTAGTTCAGCTATAACAAATGTACTAGTTCAGCTATCGAGCACTCGATCTGCTCATGTGCTCGTTGCATGGTAGACTCGTGGGACTTGCGTGATCCGACGTGGCAAAGCCTGTCTAGGTGGCACAGAGAGTATACGCAGGAGTTTGCGTACGTGGAGGTTTGTCCTCCGCTAAGAAGCCACACGGGCACAACCACACGTCCACACGGCGTCTGGTCTGATCTCCAGCGACAAAGCTGGCCGGCCGGCAGCAACCTATAACCTCCGGCATAAAAGAGCTTCCTCCTAGTGCAAGGGTGTGTCCATTGCAGTAGATTGCTAGGAACAGTCATGTATGATGAGAGGCCTGCGAACAGAGGAACAAGCAGGTCGGTAGGCGTTTTTGTTGGACGACAGATCTTCTCTATTAGATCTGATCATGGGCCGTCCGACCCGACCATATGATGGGCTGGGCACGGGCTGAATTTTGATCCGAAAATTTTGATCCAAACCCGGAACGGAAAAATCCGATCCAACCATCCGATCCAACCCGAAAATTAAACGTAAAAATCTGAATCCGACCCGACCGTGTGATGGGTCGGACGCGGACCAAGAATTTTAACCCGATAATCCGAAAGAACCCGACCCGACCAATGATAGTCTTCTTTGTACCCGTTTGAACTCGGATTGTACATGTTCACGCAGCAGTGAACGCTACTAAAAGTTTATTTGAATCTGAATCAATTAAAAATGTTAGCAGCATGAAGCATGCATTAAGATGATCTCGTGAACGTGACTTTCATCATGGTTGTTTCGCATCAACTCCTCACACTTGTTTATTGCATATCTATTTGCCTTCAAATAGAGCAACCTTTTCCTTAACGCCATTCACTGATCCACAAGATGTTGAATGTTCAGATGAACCCTAGCAATGTTGCAAATTGCGGGCTAAAGATTCAGCAGAGTGCTCTCAGAAAAGCTACAAGCTATAGAGCCGGTGCAGTTATGTATCGCTTCAGGCGATGGTTCCGCCAACCATCACCTAAAGCACGTGTGATTAATTTATCTCGGGTGTAGATGACGTGTTGGACTGTATCTTAGACCTGTTAGCATTTTTTTCCACGAGTTAATTTTCCTGCGGATATTTCCGCGCAAGTTTCTAGCTAAAAGGAAAGAGAATCTGAGCATGCATGAAGATACCAAGATGTAGACAAAATGCTGACGTTACCCACATGCATGCAAATTCAAAGGTAAAAAAATTTATAACTATTAAATAGAGCATCCAAATCAAATTTCAATTGCACCATTATCTTTCTTATGACAATATCTTCAAAACAAGATCACACGTGCCTATGTTTGCACAATGTTTTTTAAAAATATTTTTAATACTAAATAATTAATTTTAAATAACGCGAACAAATATTTTAACAACATGAATAAAAAATTATTTTTACGAAAAAAAATTAAACTTCACGAATAAATAATAATGTACAACGAAAAAAAATATTAAACAGTGCAAACATTTGATGGCAGAGGATAAATAATGAAAAATAAATATCGCGAATAAATGAATCAACATCGCCAGACAATTTAATCTACAAAGTGAATAAATATTACACACAGACAAATTAGTGTTGGCGCTAAAATCAGCCACACAGGAATCGGCCGATGGTCTTCAGCGTCGGACACACGACCCGGGAGAATCTGCTTAGCTCCTGTTCGGGTTATCGCCCTGGTCAGTTCGCGCGGCGTGCCAGTCAATCTGACCTGTTGATTGACAAGGAAATAAAGTATTAAATTCCAGGCACTCCGATCGGCTGGAGTTCTGATCTGTCCTGAAGAGCGCGTCGGCGGCGAATCGGCCGATTTGCTGTAGAGATAATCGGCTATGGATCAGCCGATAATCGCGTAGTAATTGTAAAGAAAACTGCTGGAGGGATCTAAACAATTACTACAGAGGCAACACTTGAAATAGATCTAATCGGCTGTAAGATGAGAAATCGAAGAAAAACGATGACGAAGCCGATTACTCTGATCTCAAGCTGGATAACTGGTGATAATACTTGAACAACAGGTAAAACTTGCAATTCTAGTAAATATCGATAACTGGTGAATAAATCCAAATGAAACCACAGCGATGCGCCCGTAGTTAAAGCTCGGATATTACTCGATAAGCGGAACCTACCAACCGGCCGGAGATCAAGTTGATGCAGCCCTGCCAGTCCGTACGAACTCGTGAAAGAAGAAAAGTATTGGCGAAGTCGCCGACTTGAAAGTAAATTGCTGGAAAAAGTAGAAATATTATTGTTGATTGATGTGTTGATGTCCTTTGCAAAGCCCTGACGACTCCTATTTATACCCTAAAACTAGGACTCCTAGTCGATTACGACTTGTTACAACCTTATTTAAAAACAGGAAAACTACTATATCTATAATAACTTTTAAAGAAAACGGACTCCCGCAGAATCTTCCGCCGCCGTGCCCTGATCCAATCAGGATTCTTTTCAATTGCTCCTTGACTGACTTAGCGTTGCCCTGCTGACCAACTTTTGACCAAGACCCTCCGAAATAGTCCCATCCTGTTGGCGCAAGCTGTATCACCAATCGGCCGATTTCCAACTGTTACCTCAATCGGCCGATTCCTTACCGTAGCCTTTAGATCTTGTTGACGCCAGATTTTGACACGTGTTGAATCGGCGTCAGGAGGAGAAGATTGGCCGATGCGGCAGATCTGAAAGCTACAGTGAGGAATCGGCCGATTGAGGTAACAGTTGAAAATCGGCCGATTGGTGGCGCAGCCTATGCCAACAGGATGGGATTATTCCAGAAGATCCTGGTCAAAAGATGGTCAACAGGGCACGTCAAATCGGTCAAGGAGCAATTGAAGAGAATCCTGATTGGATCAGGGAACGGCGGCGGAAGATTCTGCGGGAGTCCGTTTCCTTTAAAAGTTCTTATAGATATAGTAGTTTTCCTGTTTTAAATAAGGTTGTAACAAGTCGTAATCGACCAGGAGTCCTAGTTTTAGAGTATAAATAGGAGTCGTCAGGGCTTTGCGAGATATCAACACATCAATCAACAAAATACTTCTACTTTTTACCAGTACTTTACTTTCAAGTCGGCGACTTCGCCAATACCTTTTCTTCTTTCACGAGTTCGTACGGATTGGCAGTGCTGCATCAACCTGATCTCCGGCCAATTGGTAGGTTCCACTTACCGAGTAATATCCGAGCTTTAACTACGGGCGCATCGCTGTGGTTTCGTTTGGATTTATTCACCAGTTATCGATATTTACTAGAATTGCAAGTTTTACGTGTTATTCTAGTATTATCACCAGTTATCCAGCTTGAGATCAGAGTAATCGGCTTCATCATTGTTCTCCTTCGATTCATCATCATACAACCGATTAGATCTGTTTCAAGTGTTGCTTCTATAGTAATTGTTTAGATTGCTCTAGCAGTTCTCTTTACAATCACTATACGATCATCGGCTGACCCATAGCCGATCATCTCTACAGCAAATCGGCCGATTTGCCGCCGACGCGCTCCTCAGGACAGATCGGAAATCCAGCCGATCGACGCGCCTGGAATTTAATACTCTTTTTCCTTGTCAATCAACAGGTCAGATTGACTGGCACGCCGCGCGAATCGCACCAGGGCGATAACTCGAACAGGAGCTAAGCAGATTCTCCCGGGTCGTGTGTCCGACGCTGAAGACCCATCGGCCGATTCCTATCCGGCCGATTTTAGCGCCAACACACTTTTGGCACGCCCAGTGGGACCAATCCAAGATCTGATATGTCAAACAACGCAGAAATCTCTGACAGCAACATCATTGGGGTCACAGAAGCTGATCTCAAGGACGACCAGAGGGAGGAATTGGCCAAACATCTGGAAGATTACAAGAGGATGTACCTCCAATCGTTCAGTCGTACCAGAAGCGGGGAAGCAGTCAAGAAGACTCCTATCCCAGCGCCTCGCCACATCACCATTGCTGAAGACTCGGGCAAGATGTCAGAAATGATTGAACAGTCCGTGTATCAAGCATTCATTGATCAATCTTCGGTGATGAGCAACACGGTGTACAACGCCGTCGTCAACTCTCTGGCCAGCGGAGCCGTTCAAGGTTATCAGGGACCGGCATATGCCCCTCCAACTACTCTGCCGGCCAGAAACTTACCGTACACATCCCAATCGGCTTCTCAGCCGATATTGACGCAACGCGAGGGATACAGCTCTCCACCACTTCCGGCGTCTCCAAGATACAGCGGTGCACCATGTCTCCCATCGCGAGCGCCGTTTCAACCCGTTCAGATGGCTTCTGTGCAAACACCACCTACGAGCTCAGTGCCTTGGGGGACGTCAGCCGTGACGTATTTTCCCGAGCCAGCGAACGGGCATGACACTTATCCGTTTCAGATGCCATACCAATCGGCCGCCCGGCCGACGGTCTCCCAGTATCAGCCGATTTTACCAGAAATCGGCAGGGGGGCAAGCACTGTGGAAGCATTCAGAGGCACGGTGCCAGCAACGACGTACGAAGGGGGTGCGGACTCATTTCGCCATCAGTTATCGGCCGCTCAGCAAACTTCGCCGATTCATCACCTGGCCGAACCAGCCCTTCAACACATGCCCGCGCCGCGAACAACTGTTCATCAGCAGCAGGTGGACTGGACGGCAAGAATAGCAGAAGTAATCCAGGATCAGTTTGGACTAAAGCCGAAAGTTCAGACTTATACTTACAAGACGCTGTATCCACCGGCTTATGACTCGTTGCCGTTCCCACACCGCTACAAAGTTCCTGATTTCACCAAGTTCTTAGGGACGGACGACACATCCACTGTGGAGCACATCAACAGATTCATCATCCAGTGCGGAGAAGCTGCCACGCAAGATGCTCTGAGGGTGCGTTTATTTTCATCATCTCTGTCCGGATCGGCCTTCCAGTGGTTCACCACTTTACCGCCAAATTCTATCGTCACTTGGGCCGATCTGGAGAAACAATTCCACAAGTACTTCTATGCAGGAGTACACGAGATGAAGATTTCGGATTTAACCAGCCTCAGACAGAGGAGCGATGAACCAATGACAGGGTACATACAGAGGTTCAGAGAGATCAAGAACAAGTGCTACAGTCTGGCTCTGACCGATGCGCAGTTGGCCGATATCGCTTTCCAAGGTCTCTTGCCACAAATCAAAGAGAGATATGCTGCCCAAGAATTTGAAAGCCTGAGTCAAATCGTCCACCGATTGTCAGGGCAGGAGGTCCGACCGTTTGAACAGTGGAGGAGCTTCCAAAAGAAGGTGGCATACTTGGAGGGATCTGAATCCGATGCAGAGGAAGAAATCGGCTTGGCAGAATGGGTAAAAGGGAAAAAACCGATATCCTGCCCCTTTGGCAAGAAGGAGCCAGAGACATTCGGCTTTGACACGTCAAAGGCCGATAAAATTTTTGATCTACTGCTTCAGGATGGGCAGATTAAGCTGTCACAACATCACACCATCCCTACGGCCGATCAAATTAAGAAGATGAAATACTACAAGTGGCACAACGCTACTTCTCACGACACAAATGAGTGTAAAGTCTTCCGCCAGCAGATACAATCGGCCATTGAACAGGGGCGGCTCAAGTTTGAAACTCTAAGCCAATCGGCAAAGCCGATGAAGATAGATCAACATCCCTTCCCGGCCAACACGGTTAACGCTGAAGGAACCACAAGTCAAACCAAGGTGCTGACGTCAGAATCGGCGAGAAGAGGCGGCGCTGTCGACCCTAGGAGGCAGATCTCGACGGAGGAAATCAGAAGAAATAGGCGAGGGCCAGAACGACCACGCAGGCCTGTCACCTCCCGATTCTTATTGAGTAAATATCGGCAGCAGCAAGAACAAGCACAATACCAGGAAGAGATGATACGTCGGCATGAAGATCACTGGCAATGTCCGTTCTTCATCCACTGCTGGAAGAACGATATCAGGTTGCCATCTGCCGATAACTGTCCGGAGTGTAACGGGTCAAGCCGCAACAATCGCCCGAGGCCACACTCTAGGGATAGAGGATCAGAGCCGATCAACAGAAATCGGCGCGAAGAACGGCGCGTTTCGGTACATGATCGGCTGGGGGGCAGAGTTGACCAGTACAGCAGGTCAAAAAGCAAGATCGGCCAGCAAGATGGACTGGGGGGCAGGATCAGCGCACACGATCGGCTGGAAGAGATGGTCGATGATAGGGTGTCAGACGAAGATCCCCTAGGAAGGGAACCAGATTGGGAACACGCCAGATCATCGACCATCTCTTCGAATCCCAGGTGGTGTCCCGATGGCCTATCCAGATCCCAAAAGCGAAGGATCCAACGCCTACGCCAGCGGGAGCATCAAGAAGAAGAACAAAGACGCGTGCCAGAAAGAAGGAATGTTAAATCTCGAGTTTGGCGCTCAAAGAAAAGCGATCAAGAAACGGATAACCAAGAATCGGCAGCCGAGATTGATATGGTTTTCATACTGCCGATGGAGTTCATGGCGCCAAGCGATCGGAACAAAGTGACAAAAACAGAGGAAGAGCAAATGGCACAACTGGTATTAGAGCCGATGACGGCTACGTTTGAGAAACCGGAAGAGGAAAAACGACAGCATCTTAAGGCGCTGTTTCTCAAAGGGTATGTCAACGGAAGACCCGTCACCAGATTACTGGTAGATGGAGGCGCGACAGTCAACATCATGCCGTATGCCATGTTCCGCAAGCTGGGCAAGGGCGATGACGACCTCACCAAGATGGACATGACGCTGAAGGATTTCGAAGGCAACGTGTCACCCGCCCGCGGAGCATTCTGCGTCGACCTCACCATCGGCAGTAAGACCCTCCCTACTACTTTCTTCGTCATTAATGGCAAGGGGTCCTATAATATGCTGCTTGGTCGCGACTGGATACACGCAAATTGCTGTGTCCCATCTACTATGCATCAATGCCTTGTGCAATGGGTCGGCGACAGTACAGAGATAGTCGCTGCCGATTCCGTCTACAGCGTTGCAGCGGCCGACACACAACAGTGGAGCTGCGAGCACGTCAAGTGTATATCTGGCAGGACTTGGGACACTGACTTCCTAAAAGTGTCCGATTTCGGTCTACAGCCGATCCAAGCAGTCGGCTCTGAAGATTCAGAATAAATGGGTCAGCTCGTCCGAGAAGATGGGAAGTTGGGGCACGGGTTCACGTCGGCCGATTTATTAGAGATGGTAGATTTGGGAGATAGCAGCAAATCAAGGCCGACGTACATTAGTGCCAATTTGAATTCTGAGTACAAATGCAAATTGATAAGATTATTGAAAGAGTTCAGGGATTGCTTTGCTTGGGAATACCACGAGATGCCAGGACTAGACCGGTCTATTGTTGAGCACCGGTTACCTATAAAATCAGGATATCGGCCGTATCAGCAACCTGCACGGCGGTGTAACCCCAAGATTCTACCTGACATAAAGGCCGAGATTACAAAATTGATTGAGGCAGGATTTATTCGGCAGTGTCGCTACGCCGAATGGATTTCTAACATTGTGCCTGTATACAAAAAGAATGGTAAATTGCGTGTGTGCATCGATTTCAGGAACTTAAATCAGGCTACGCCGATGGATGGATATCCGATGCCAACGGCCGATATCTTGGTGGATGCTGCCGCAGGCCACAAAGTCATAAGCTTCATGGATGGGAATGCCGGATACAATCAGATATTAATGGCCGAGGAAGATATTTCGAAAATGGCTTTTAGGTGCCCAGGCCATCTTGGTTTATTTGAATGGGTGGTTATGACTTTCGGCTTGAAAAACGCCGACGCTACATATCAACGGGCCATGAACTACATCTTCCACAAGCTCATTGGTTCATCAGTGGAAATTTATATAGATGACGTCGTGGTCAAGTCAAAAGGTCACCAAGATCATCTGGCCGATTTACAGGAAGTGCTGGAGTGCACAAGGAAACATGGGCTGAAGATGAACCCAAACAAGTGTGCGTTTGGTGTATCGGCCGGACAATTCTTGGGATTTATGGTCCATGAGCGTGGGATAGAAGTCAGCCGCAAGACTATAGACGCCATCAACAAAGTAGTGGCCCCACAAAATAAAACTGAACTGCAGTCCCTCATCGGCAAGGTCAATTTCATCAGAAGATTCATATCCAATCTATCGGGACGTATTCGGGCTTTTACCCCTCTGTTGAAATTAAAGCCCGACCAAGAATTCACATGGGGAGAAGAACAACGCAAGACACTGGAGAATATCAAGCAGTATCTGGTTTCACCTCCGGTGTTAGCCCCGCCACAGCCTGGTAAGCCGTTCAAGTTATATTTATCGGCTGACGAGCAGGCTATTGGATCGGCGTTGGTACAGGAGTTTGAAGGGAAAGAACAAGTGGTATACTACGTCAGCAGAAGACTTTTAGACGCCGAAACAAGATATTCTTCGGTGGAGCGATTATGCTTGTGCTTGTACTTTTCATGTACTAAGCTCAGGCACTATTTGCTATCGGCAGAATGCATAGTCGTGTGCAAGGATGATGTGGTGAAGTATATGCTATCATTGCCGATTTTGAAGGGGCGGATTGGAAAATGGATCTTGGCTTTGTTAGAATTCGATCTAAGGTACGAATCGGCCAAAGCCATCAAAGGTCAAGTGATGGCCGATTTCGTAGTTCAACATTATGGACCAGAAATTGCCACCGTTGAACCGGTTCCACGGGCTCTATATTTTGATGGTTCTTCGTGTGGGGTCGGATTAGGAATCGGCATTGTTCTTGTATCGCCTCGGGGGGCAACTTATGATTTCTCTCTGCCGATAGAAGCCGCTGCAACTAATAACCAGACGGAATATCGAGCTGTTCTGAAAGGCATCCAATTATTAAGGGAAGTCAGGGCTGATGCAGTCGAGATCTTTGGGGACTCCATGCTCATTGTGGATCAGTTAACAGGACGATCTGAGTGCAAGGATGACATCTTGAGGATTTATTATGAGGATTGTCTTCAACTTTTGAAAAAATTCAAATCTGCAATAATTGAGCATATCCCCAGGAATTATAATGAAGAAGCCAACAGACTGGCTCAGCATGCTTCTGGGTATCGGCCGATTCAGGGAGCGATGACGCTAGAACTCGCGGCCGATGACTGGCGAAAGGAGATCGCCGATTACTTGGAAAATCCATCCCAAAAGGTGGATTGGCGAACACGTTTTCAAGCTACAAAGTATGTGTTGCTTGCAGATGATTTATTTTATCGGACGATTGATGGAGTTCTTCTCAAATGCCTGGGAACAGAAGAGGCAAAGGTTCTGATGGGAGAGATCCATGAAGGCGTGTGTGGAGCTCATCAATCGGCTCACAAAATGAAATCGATGATCAGGAACAATGGATATTACTGGCCAACCATCCTTGAAGATTGTTTCAAGTATTACAAAGGATGCCAAGACTGTCAAAGGTTTGGCAATGTGCAGCGCGCACCAGCATCGGCTATGAATCCAATAATTAAGCCGTGGCCGTTCAGAGGTTGGGGAATAGATCTTATCGGACAGATTCATCCTCCATCTAGCAAAGGGCATAAGTTCATATTAGTGGCTACAGATTATTTTACCAAGTGGGTGGAGGCAGTTCCTTTAAGGAACGTGACATCGGCCGATATGATTGAGTTTGTTAAAAGCCATATTATATATCGATTTGGTATTCCTCAAACCATCACAACTGATCAAGGGACAATGTTCACTTCTGGAGAATTCGGAGAGTTCGCCGCCAATATGGGAATTAAATTATTAAATTCTTCTCCATACTATGCTCAAGCCAATGGCCAAGCAGAATCGTCTAACAAGGGGATAATCAAGCTAATCAAGAGGAAGATAGAAGAGCAACCCAAGAAGTGGCATATGTCTTTGGCTGAATCTTTATGGGCGTACAGGATGGCTTGTCATGGGGCCACTAAAATATCCCCTTATCATTTGGTTTATGGTCATGAAGCGGTCTTACCATGGGAAATAAGGACAGGGTCAAGACGCATATCGCTACAGGATCAGTTAACGGCCGATGACTATTCCTTTCTCATGAAAGAAGAACTTGACGATTCGGCGGGTTTGCGGTTAAGAGCCCTGATTAGCATAGAAGAGAACAAGAAAAGGGTGGCCAGATGGTATGACAAAAAGGTCAAAGTCAAACAGTTCTCTCAGGGAGATCTGGTATGGAAGCTGGTGCTGCCGATAGGATCTAAGGATCCCAAATTCGGTAAATGGTCACCCACTTGGGAAGGGCCGTATAGAATCGGCCGATGTGCTCCTGGAAATGCATACATTCTGAAGACAATAGAAGGGGAGGAATTCCCAAGAGCTCTAAATGGATGATATCTGAAGAGGTACTATCCAAGCATTTGGGTAGATGCATAACTTACAGCAGGATATATCAAGGTAACATGGCCGATTTCTCGTCGGTTTTCTGGCTACACATCTGGTGAAGGAAACATTGGGATTCATTATTGAATGGAAATCACAGATTACATGGCCGACATGATATAAGTCGCCCTTAGAATAAAAAGTACTACTGATTACGCCTACGTTGGATTTCTTTTTCGACGCGACCTAGTCTTATCATGAGGGTGAGCCTTTCATCTTTCAAGTCCTCTGCAGTGGCTCCAGTTTCAGCTTGGTTGCAGAGTTCTTTCAGCAGGCGGGCCTTCTCCTCTTCCAAATCTTTCATGGCGACTTCAGTTTTAGCTTCGGCAAGTCGATATGAAGATGAAGAACTCTCGTCAGAGGTTGGCATTTGTTCAAAGCAGACAAGATCCATATAATCCAAGATTGGTCGGATAGTAGCAGGAGCATGATTTTTGAGTTCTTTAGAATGAGCTTTTATCAAATCTATATCAGCTTGCGATAATGGTTTGTCTGAATGTACGACTTCGATCGCTCTTTCCAAACCAGGTTTAAGATGGTTCGGCTGAAAGAAAGAACAGACAAACATGTTGGAACAAAGTAAGATATCTCAGGAAGGGATGGAGAGAAAATTAATACCTGGTTAACAGAAGAGGAGGATCGAAAAGACATTTTAATGTTTGACCAAAGACGGCAAAGGCCGGGATTCAGAAGGAAAAGAAGACGAACAAGATGATCATTTTTGGAAATAGTGCGAAGAGTCGTATTTGTAGAAAGGAAGAGACAAAGGGTTGGCAAGATGTGTACCGTCGGAGTAAAGGCATCAGTAAATGTAAAGCTGCCAGGGGAGATGGTCAAAGTTTAAGTCTACACGCCAACATGATGTTTATCCTGTTACCGGATTCCATATCATGGAGCTGATTCTAGAGTAAGGATTAGATGCAGAGGAAAAGGTAACACAATTGACTCTGAGGTTTACTCCTGTCACAATTGGGAAGTTTAGAGAGAAGGATTAGAGAAAAGAGTTTCGAAGGAAAAGTTATATTTTACTCCGAAACTGGGGGCATGTGTTGACGCCAGATTTTGACACGTGTTGAGTCGGCGTCAGGAGGAGAAGATTGGACGATGCGGCAGATCTGAAAGCTACAGTGAGGAATCGGCCGATTGAGGTAACAGTTGAAAATCGGCCGATTCGTGGCGCAGCCTATGCCAACAGGATGAGATTATTCCAGAAGATCCTGGTCAAAAGATGGTTAACAGGACACGTCAAATCGGTCAAGGAGCAATTGAAGAGAATCCTGATTGGATCAGGAAACGGCGGCGGAAGATTCTGCGGGAGTCCGTTTCCTTTAAAAGTTCTTATAGATATAGTAGTTTTCCTGTTTTAAATAAGGTTGTAACAAGTCGTAATCGACCAGGAGTCCTAGTTTTAGAGTATAAATAGGAGTCGTCAGGGCTTTGCGAGATATCAACACATCAATCAACAAAATACTTCTACTTTTTACCAGTACTTTACTTTCAAGTCGGCGACTTCGCCAATACCTTTTCTTCTTTCACGAGTTCGTACGGATTGGCAGGGCTGCATCAACCTGATCTCCGGCCAATTGGTAGGTTCCGCTTACCGAGTAATATCCGAGCTTTAACTACGGGCGCATCGCTGTGGTTTCGTTTGGATTTATTCACCAGTTATCGATATTTACTAGAATTGCAAGTTTTACCTGTTATTCTAGTATTATCACCAGTTATCCAGCTTGAGATCAGAGTAATCGGCTTCATCATTGTTCTCCTTCGATTCATCATCATACAGCCGATTAGATCTGTTTCAAGTGTTGCTTCTATAGTAATTGTTTAGATTGCTCTAGCAGTTCTCTTTACAATCACTATACGATCATCGGCTGACCCATAGCCGATCATCTCTACAGCAAATCGGCCGATTTGCCGCCGACGCGCTCCTCAGGACAGATCGAAAATCCAGCCGATCGACGCGCCTGGAATTTAATACTCTTTTTCCTTGTCAATCAACAGGTCAGATTGACTGGCACGCCGCGCGAACCGCACCAGGGCGATAACCCGAACAGGAGCTAAGCAGATTCTCCCGGGTCGTGTGTCCGACGCTGAAGACCCATCGGCCGATTCCTATCCGGCCGATTTTAGCGCCAACAGATCTACTGCATCGGCCGACCTTCTTTTCCCGACGCCGATTTAACACGTGTCAAAATCTGGCGTCAACACATGCCCCCCAGTTTCGGAGTAAAACATAACTTTTTCTTCGAAACTCTTTCTTTAATCCTTTCCTCCGAAACGGGCGCAGTAAAAACCTTCTTCCGTTCCGCGGCACAATGATTGCAATTTCCTCGGACCGAGCGCGCAAAACGGTTGCTCCCCTGGAATTCGTGTAGACGGCGCGGTAGGAATACCATCTTTGCCCTTGCTCTCCCGATTTTTTCTTAAGTACTGGCCTTCTCCGCCTACTCTTCCCCACAAATCTAGCATTCTCTTCCAGCGAACCACTGTTCGTCTCCCTCCAAGCTCTCTTTGATCTCCAAGCGCTTCCCCTCCTCCAGCGATCTCATCCGCGACCTGCTCCAAACCTCCAATGGCGTCACCATCGGCGACCGCTCCATCCACGGAAGCTCTATCGGCAACTCCTTCAGCGGCGGCGGCCCAATCGGCGGCTTCCCTGGCGGTCCCATCGGCGACGATGATTTCCATCCCAGAGGTAAATGCTTGAAATTTTTTCCTTTTTGCTTTTCTACTGCTTCAGTACTTTCCGGATCCTTTCTCAGTTTCTTCCCCTTTTCTCCCTTTTTAGGCACTTAGGCACCAAATCACCATCCCCCTCTCAGAATCCCCTGACCTTTGATAGAGAGCTTATGGATGTTTTGATCAAGCCGAGGATTCTGTCAGCCAATTTCTTCTCAGGAAAGGACTCTCCCACCTATGAGTTCTACAATCCATCGGCTGCAGCAAGGCAACTAGGTTTTGGCCAACTGCCGATTCGGGTCTATTTCGCCGGTCAAGGAAAATTCAGAGATGGACTGACTTCAAGTCTTGATTACAGTCGGCTGTGCGACCTTGTACCGGATTCCAGTACCATCAATCTGAATAATTGGTCAGTTGCCTCTTTTGCCACCCAGCAATTCAAATTATGGTGGGCAGAATGGAAGCAACACCTCTTCTGCAAATCTCCATCATCTTATTGCAACATTTTGGACCCAGAAAACATTGATCCAAATGCAGCGGCATGTCCTTTTTCTCAGCCGATTCCAATGCTATCTCTTTTCATATTGTCATCTTGTTATTAACTCACGTTCATCTTCTCAGTCTGAAAGCCATGTCCCTCCGATGCGGAGCCGAAGCGGCAGGCCGATAGATAGTCACCATCAATACACGCCGTATCCACTTATCGGCTTCCATGCTCCAACTGTCAAGGATATCTCTACTGGCCGATCGAAACGAGCACCGAAAAGGCCAACATCGAAGATAACCAGCCGTCGAGTGCGAGCTCGCATCGGATCAACCGATCAGACGGCAATAGCATCGGCTGAGGTTCCTCGTATGGGATCGGCCGACCAGATGGCAGTGGCATCGGCCGAGACTCCCTGTATCAGATCGGCTGACCAGATGGCGGTGACACTGGCCGAGACTCCAATCCCTTTACCTTTGCCGGTTGTCGAGATGGCCGATCCCCAAGTCACCGCCGAAGTTGGGGCAGCTGCAGCATCGCTATTAGTAGAAGCTGTTCAGGTAATCTTACTTATCTCATATATTCTTCAAATCTTCCACTGTCATTAACTCTCTTCCTCTGCCAGGCTGCACAAGCTATTCCACCGCAGTCTCCGCAGCAATCGGCCACATCCCAAGTGGAAGCCGAAACTCCAGCGGCTCCTATCATCGAGGTAAATGATCTCTTACCTTGATCTCCTAACTTTCAGAAAACTTAATCGGTCTTGATGCAAGCCGATTTGGGTATGCTAATTACAACCCCACAACAGACATCGGCCGGGAGATCCACAGAGTCATGGCAAATTTCTCACACCATCTTATTTCAATTTCCCATAGCATACTCACAGGATCTTCTTTTATGTCTTTTTCAGGAAGCTGGTCCAAGCGAAGCACTGATAATCGTTGAATCCTCTTCTTCCGACGAGCCAACTGCACCAGTCCCTGAGACAAGGGAGACGCTTCCACCGGCGCAGGCAAGAGAAATTCGTTTTAAGGAGGTAACAAACTTACCATTAGAATCGGCCGATTCCCTTTTACTGCTTGCCTACCCTTTTCTTTATTTCCTCACAGGAGCAAGACACGCCTAACAATAGCATCTTCTCCTTTGCCGTCTCCTTGCCTGATGACGAGGAAATTGCTTCACACCCAATTCCATCGAGCTCTTCCTCCGATGATGTCCGCGCCAAGCTCGAAAGCATGCGCACTCTCCTTAAAGACGACATCGGCCGATTGGTAGAAGATGCTTCGCCGATTCGACGACTTTTCAACGAGATCAAGGGTCGAATCCCGGAAGAAGTGTCAGAAAACTTGGCTCATGCTGCCTATATAGAGCATATGCATATTCCGGTTTCCAGGGCACTGCGCCACATGGCCGATCATGCCCAGATGGAAAAAACTCGGGAGGAGGTCAATTCATACAAGCACCGGACTCAGGAGGTACACCACAAGATCAACTTCCTCGAGAGCTGCCGTCCGGACATTGTCGGCGCGATAGATCGGCTGAAACGGAGAAGAGCAGAGCTGGCCAAGGAGATGGAGCAGATAACCAAAGAGATAGCCGCTGAAGAAAAGAAACTCCAAGAACTCCCATCCATCATCAGCGAGCTGAAGCAAGAAAGATAGCACCTGGCCCGTGAAACGATAAGGCTTCGTCGCCGTGTGTCAGAAGTTCCAGGATCGGCCGATGATGATCAGAGAGTACTAGATTCGGCCGATCAAATTAGACGACAAGCTATTGTAGCCATAGATGCTTTCCTTGGGTTGTAAAGAACATTGTAAACATTTATTGCTCCTTCAATGTTACTGCGCCGATTTGGTTTTGAACTGTTTCTTCAGTCAGCTTTGCATTTATGTATGTATTTACTCCGACAGGACGTGTCTCACCATCCATCTACCTCTTCTTCCTTTATAAGTAGACCCTTCAACATCTCCAGAGGCATACACATCACTTATCTTCTCTTTCCCTCTTTACTGTCCCAAACTGAACGACAAGATGTCTTCTTCGTCCTCTTCATCTTCTTCCTCTGTCAACCATGTATGAACTCTCCTCTGCCTTTCCCCTAAGCATCTCAATCGCTCTGATGTTGGGTAACCCCTTTTATCTCTGTTTAGCCAAAACGTCTCAGCACTTGTCTAGAACGAGCGATTGAAATCATGCATTCAGAAGAACCACTATCACAGGTAGATACAGATCTGATAAGAGCTCATGCTGAGGAACTCAGAGATCATGTCCCTGCTGTTGTCCAAGAATACTGGGACCTTATAGATGCTCACTTTTTGGTCCGTAAGCGACCATCTTCCGAAAAAAATCCTCCACTTCCTTGTAAAGCTAAGACCGAAGTTGCCATGGAGGATCTGGAGGAGAAGAAGACCCGCCTACTGATAGAACTTTGCAACCAAGCTGAAATTGGAGCCACTGCAGAGGACCCGAAGGAGAAAAGGCTCAGCCTTATAATAGAACTGGGTCGCATCGAGAGAGAAATCCAGCGCAGGCGTAACCAGTAGACATATCGGTATTTTTATTCTAAGGGCGACTTGTAACATGTCGGCCATGTACTCTGTCATTTTCATCCAATAATGAACCCCAATGTTTTCTTCATCAGATGTGTAGACGAAAACCGATGAGAAATCGGCCATATTATCTTGATATATTTTATTGCAAGTTATGCATCTACCCAAATGCTTGGATAATACCTCTTCAGATATCGTCCGTTTAAAGCTCTTGGGAATTCCTCCCCTTCGACTATCTCCAGAA
Organism: Panicum miliaceum; assembly: GCA_032594955.1. NCBI lineage: Eukaryota > Viridiplantae > Streptophyta > Magnoliopsida > Poales > Poaceae > Panicum > Panicum miliaceum. The sequence goes on along the minus strand of CM064057.1, from coordinate 48,538,762 downwards.
TATATGCATTCCCAGGGGCACATCAGCCGATTCTGTACGGCCCTTCCCAAGTAGGTGACCATTTACCGAATTTGGGATCTTTGGATCCTATCGGCAGCACCAACTTCCATACCAAATCTCCTGGAGAGAATGGTTTAACTTTGACCTTTTTGTCATACCATCTGGCCACCCTTTTCTTGTTTTCTTCTATACTAATTAAGGCTCTCAACCGTAAACCTGCCGAATCATCAAGCTCGTCCTTCATGAGAAAGGAATAGTCATCGGCCGTTAACTGATCTTGTAACGATATCCGTCTTGACCCCGTCTTTATCTCCCAAGGCAAGACCGCCTCATGACCATAAACCAACTGATAAGGGGATATCTTAGTGGCTCCATGAAAAGCCATCCTATATGCCCATAAAGATTCAGCCAAAGACATATGCCACTTTTTGGGTTGCTCTTCTATCTTCCTCTTGATCAGTTTGATTATTCCTTTATTGGACGATTCTGCTTGGCCATTGGCTTGAGCATAGTATGGAGAAGAATTTAATAATTTAATCCCCATATCGGCGGCAAACTCTCCAAATTCTCCAGAAGTAAACATTGTTCCTTGGTCAGTTGTGATGGTTTGAGGAATACCAAATCGATAGATAATATGGCTTTTAACAAATTCAATCATATCGGCCGATGTCACATTCCTTAAAGGAATTGCCTCCACCCACTTAGTAAAATAATCCGTGGCTACCAATATGAACTTATGTCCTTTGCTGGATGGAGGGTGAATCTGTCCGATGAGATCTATTCCCGAACCTCTGAACGGCCATGGCATAATTATTGGATTCATAGCCGATGCTGGCGCGCGCTGTACATTGCCAAACCTCTGACAGTCTTGGCATCCTTTGTAATACTTGAAACAATCCTCAAGAATAGTTGGCCAATAATACCCATTGTTCCGGATCATCCATTTCATTTTGTGAGCCGATTGATGAGCTCCACATACGCCTTCATGGATTTCTCCCATTAGAACCTTTGCCTCTTCTGTTCCCAGGCATTTGAGAAGAACCCCATCAATCGTCCGGTAAAATAAATCATCCTCAAGCAACACATATTTTGTAGCTTGAAAACGTATTCGCCGATCCACTTTTTGGGATGGATCTTTCAAGTAATCGGCGATTTCCTTTCGCCAGTCATCGGCCGCGAGCTCTAGCATCATCGCTCCCTGAATCGACCGATACCCGGAGGCATGTTGGGCCAGCCTGTTGGCCTCTTCATTATAATTTCTGGGGATATGCTCGATTATTGCAGACTTGAACTCTTTTAAAAGCTGAAGGCAATCTTCATAATACATCCTCAAGATATCATCCTTGCACTCAGATTGCCCCGTTAATTGATCCACAATGAGCATGGAATCTCCAAAAATTTCAACTGCATCAGCTTTGAGTTCCTTTAATAATTGTATGCCTTTCAGAACGGCTCGATATTCCGCTTGATTATTAGTTGCGGAAGCTTCAATCGGCAGAGAGAAATTATAACTTGCCCCCCGAGGCGACACAAGAACAATGCCGATTCCTGATCCGACCCCACACGAAGAACCATCAAAATACAGAGTCCATGGGACTGGTTCGACGGCGGCAATTTCTGGTCCACAATGCTGAGCTACGAAATCGGCCATTACTTGTCCTTTTACAGCTTTGGCCGATTCGTACCTTAAGTCGAATTCTGACAGAGCCAGGATCCATTTTCCAATCCGTCCTTTCAAAATCGGCAATGATAGCATATACTTCACCACATCATCCTTGCATACGACTATGCATTCTGCCGATAACAAATAGTGCCTGAGCTTGGTACACGAGAAGTATAAACACAAGCATAGCCGCTCCACCGGGGAATATCTTGTTTCGGCGTCTAGGAGTCTTCTGCTGACGTAATACACCACTCATTCTTTCCCCTCAAACTCCTGTACCAACGCCGATCCAATAGCCTGTTCATCAGCCGATAAATATAATTTGAACGGCTTACCAGGCTGTGGTGGGACCAACACTGGAGGTGAAACTAGATATTGCTTGATATTTTCCAATGCTTTGCGTTGTTCTTCTCCCCATATGAATTCCTGGTCGGGCTTTAATTTCAATAGAGGGGTAAAAGCCTGAATACGTCCTGACAGGTTGGATATGAATCTTCTGACAAAATTGACCTTGCCGATGAGGGATTGTAGCTCAGTTTTATTTTGTGGGGCCACAACTTTGTTGATGGCGTCTATGGTCTTGCGGTTGACTTCTATCCCGCGCTCGTGAACCATGAATCCCAAGAATTGCCCAGCCGATACACCAAATGCACACTTGTTTGGGTTCATCTTCAACCCATGCTTCCTTGTGCACTCTAGTACTTCTTGTAAATCGGCCAGATGTTCTTGGTGACCTTTTGACTTGACCACGATGTCATCTATATAAATTTCCACCGATGTACCAATGAGCTTGTGGAATTGTAATTCATGGCCCGCTGATACGTAGCACCGACGTTCTTCAACCCAAAAGTCATAACAACCCATTCGAATAAACCAAGATGACCTGGACACCTGAAAGCCGTTTTCGAGATATCTTCTTCGGCCATTAATATCTGATTGTACCCTGCATTCCCATCCATGAAACTTATGACTTTGTGTCCTACGGCAGCATCTATCAAGCTATCGGCCATTGGCATTGGATATCCATCCATTGGCGTAGCCTGATTTAAATTCCTGAAATCGATGCATAAGCGTAACTTCCCATTCTTCTTGTATACGGGCACAATATTAGAAATCCATTCGGCATAGCGGCACTGCCGAATAAATCCTGCTTCAATTAACTTTGTAATTTCGGCCTTTATATCAGGTAGAATCTTAGGGTTACAACGTCGTGCAGGTTACTGATATGGCCGATATCCTGATTTTATAGGTAACCGGTGTTCAACAATGGACCGGTCTAGACCTGGCATCTCATGATATTCCCAAGCAAAGCAATCCTTGAACTCTTTTAATAAATTTATCAGTTTACACTTATACTCAGGATCCAAATTAGCACTAATATACGTCGGCCTTGATTTGCTGCTATCTCCCAAATCTACCATCTCCAATAAATCGGCCGACGTAAACCCATGCCCAAGCTTCTCGTCTTCTCGGACGAGCTGATCCATCTATTCTGACTCTTCAGAGCCGACTGCTTGGATCGGCTTTAGACCGAAATCGGACACTTTCAGGAAGTCAGTGTCCCAAGTCCTGCCAGATATACATTTGACGTGCTCGCAGCTCCACTGTTGCGTGTCGGCCGCTGCAACGCTGTAAGCGGAATCGGCAGTGACTATCTCTGTGCTGTCGCCGACCCATTGCACGAGGCATTGATGCATTGTAGATGGGACACAGCAGTTTGCATGTATCCAGTCGCGACCAAGCAGCATGTTGTAGGATCTTTTGCCATTAATAACGAAAAAAGTGGTAGGAAGGGTCTTACTGCCGATGGTGAGGTCGACGCAGAGCGCTCCACGGGCGGGAGACACGTTGCCTTCGAAATCCTTCAGCATCATGTCCGTCTTGGTGAGGTCTTCATCGCCCTTTCCTAGCTTGCGGAACATGGCATACGGCATGATGTTAACTGCGGCACCTCCATCTACTAGTAATCTGGTGATGGGTCGTCCGTCAACGTAGCCTTTGAGAAACAGCGCTTTAAGATGTTGCCGTTTTTCTTCTTCTGGTTTCTCAAAAGTAGTCGTCATCGGCTCTAACATCAGTTGTGCCATTTGTTCTTCCATTCTTGTTGCTTTGTCTCGATCGTCAGGCGCCATGAATTCCATCGGCAATATGAACACCATGTCGATTTCGTCATTTTTCTTTGGGCGCCACACCCGAGACTTAACATTTCTTTTCTCTGGTGTCTGCCTCTGTTCTTCCTCTTGATGCTCCCACTGGCATAGGCGTTGGATCCTTCGTTTCTGGGATCTAGATAGGCCATCGGGACACCACCTGGGATTAACTGGTTTGGCCGATGATCTGGCGTATTCCCTATCTGGTTCCCTTCCTAGGGGATCCTTGTCTGACACCCTGTCACCGACCATCTCTTCCAGCCGATCATGCACGCTGATCCTGCCCCCCAGTCCATCCTGTTGGTTGGTCCTCCCTTTTGACCGGTGGTGCTGGTCAACTCTACCCCCCAGCCGATCATGCACCGAAACGCGCTGTTCCTCTCGTCCGCGCCGATTTCTGCTGATCGGCTCTGGTTCTCTGTCCCAAGAGTGTGGCATCATGCGATCGTTGCAACTCAATCCATTACACTCCGGACAGTTATCGGCAGACGGCAATCTGATGTCGTTCTCCCAGCAATGGATGAAGAACGGACATTGCCAGTGATCTTCATGCCGGCGTATCATCTCGTTGTGGTACCTTGATTGCTCTTGCTGCTGCCGATATTTGTTGAGCAAGAACTGGGAAGTGACGGGTTTGCGTGGTCGTTCTGGCCCCCGCGTGTTCCTTTTGATTTCTTCCATCGTGACCTGCCTCCTGGGATCGACGGCGCCGCCCCTTCTTGCCGATTCTGACGTCAGCACCTTGGTTTGACGTGAATTTCCTCCAGTGTCAACCATGTTGGCCGGGAAGGGATGCTGATCTATCTTCATCGGTTTTGCCGATTTAGCTGGGGTTTCAAATTTAAGCCTCCCCTGTTCGATGGCCGATTGTATCTGCTGACGGAAGACTTTGCATTCATTTGTATCATGAGAAGTGGCGTTGTGCCACTTGTAGTATTTCATCTTCTTAAGTTGATCGGCCGAAGGGATGGTGTGATGCTGAGATAGCTTAATCTGTCCTTCCTGGAGCAATAAATCGAAAATTTTATCGGCCTTTGATGTGTCAAAGCCGAATGTCTCTAGCTCTTTCTTTCCGAAAGGGCATGATATCGGTTTTTTCCCTTTCACCCATTCTGCCAGGCCGATTTCCTCCTCCCCATCGGATTCAAACCCTTCTAGTTATGCCACCTTCTTTTAGAAATTCCTCCGCTGTTCAAACGGACGGACTTCCTGCCCTGACAAACGGTGGACGATCTGGCTTAGGCTTTCAAACTCTTGCGCAGCATATCTTTCTTTGATTTGTGGCAGGAGGCCTTGGAAAGCGATATCGGCCAACTGTGCATCGGTCAGAGCCAGACTGTAGCATTTGTTCCTGACTTCTCTGAACCTCTGTATATATCCCATTACCGGTTCATCGCTCCTCTGCCTAAGGCTGGTCAAATCCAAGAGCTTCATCTCGTGTACTCCCGCGTAGAAGTACTTATGGAACCGCTTTTCCAAATCGGCCCATGTAACAATGGAATTTGGTGGCAAGGTGGTGAACCACTGGAAGGCCGATTCGGACAGAGACGATGAAAACAAACGCACCCTCAGAGCATCTTGTGTGGCAGCCTCCCCGCACTGGATGATGAATCGGTTGATGTGCTCTACAGTGGATGTATCGTCCGTCCCCGAAAACTTGGTGAAATCGGGGACTTTGTAGCGGTGGGGAACGACAGCAAGTCATAGGCCGATGGGTATGGTGTCTTGTAGGTGTAAGTTTGCATTTTTGGCTTTAATCCAAACTGGTCCTGGATCACTTCTGCTATTCTTGCCGTCCAGTCCACCTGGCTGCTGATGAACGACTGTTCGCGGCGCGGGCATGTGCTGAAGAGTTGGCACGGCTGGGTGATGAATCGGCGAATTTTGCTGAGCAGCTGATAGTTGATGGCGAAGTGAATCCGCCGTCCCATCGTATGTTGTCATCGGTGTCGCGCCTCTAAATACTTCTACAGCGCTTGCCCCCCTGCCGAATTCTGATGAGATCGGCTGATATTGAGGGACCATCGGCCGGACGGCCGATTGGTGCGGTGCCTGGATTGGATAACTCCCGTATCCGTTCGTTGGCTCGGAAAAAACCGTTGTCGCCGATGTTCCCCAGGGTACTGACCTTGTGGGAAGCGATTGCACAGAAGCAATCTGGACGGGTTGAAGCGGTGTCTGTGATGGGAGACATGGCGCACCGCTGTATCTTGGAGACGCTGGAGGCAACGGAGTGTTGTACCCTTCGCGTTGCGTCAATATCGGCTGAGGAGCCGATTGGGACGTATATGGTAAGCTTCCGGCTGGCAGCGTGGTTGGTGGGGCATACGCTGGTCCCTAATAGCCTTGGACTGCTCCGCTGGCCAGAGAGTTGATGACGGCGTTATACACCGTGTTGGTCATCACTGAGGATTGGTCGATGAATGCCTGATAAACGGACTGTTGGATCATATCGGACATCTTGCCCGAGTCCTCAGCAATGGTGATGTGGCGGGGAACTGGAATAGGAGCCTTCTTGACAGCCTCCCCGCTTCTGGTACTACTGAACGACTGAAGGTACATCTTCTTATAATCTTCCAGATGTTTAGCTAATTCTTCCCTCTGGTCGTCCTTGAGATCCGCTTCTGTGACCTCAATGATGTTGTTATCGGAGATTTCTGCGTTCTTCGACATATTAGATCTTGGATTGTCCCACCGGGCGTGCCAAAAGTGTGTTGGCTCTAAAATCGGCCAGACAGGAATCGGCCGATGGTCTTCAGCGTCGGACACACGACCCGGGAGAATCTGCTTAGCTCCTGTTCGGGTTATCGCCCTGGTGCGGTTCGCGCGGCGTGCCAGTCAATCTGCCTGTTGATTGACAAGTAAATAAAGTATTAAATTCCAAGCACTCCGATCGGCTGGAGTTCCGATCTGTCCTGAAGAGCGCGTCGGCGGCGAATCGGCCGATTTGCTGTAGAGATAATCGGCTATGGATCAGCCGATAATCGCATAGTAATTGTAAAGAAAACTGCTGGAGCGATCTAAACAATTACTACAGAGGCAAAACTTGAAATAGATCTAATCGGCTGTAAGATGAGAAATCGAAGAAGAACGATGACGAAGCCGATTACTCTGATCTCAAGCTGGATAACTGGTGATAATACTTGAACAACAGGTAAAACTTGCAATTCTAGTAAATATCGATAACTGGTGAATAAATCCAAATGAAACCACAGCGATGCGCCCGTAGTTAAAGCTCGGATATTACTCGATAAGCGGAACCTACCAACCGGCCGGAGATCAAGTTGATGCAGCCCTGCCAGTCCGTACGAACTCGTGAAAGAAGAAAAGTATTGGCGAAGTCGCCGACTTGAAAGTAAATTGCTGGAAAAAGTAGAAATATTATTGTTGATTGATGTGTTGATGTCCTTTGCAAAGCCCTGACGACTCCTATTTATACCCTAAAACTAGGACTCCTAGTCGATTACGACTTGTTACAACCTTATTTAAAAACAGGAAAACTACTATATCTATAATAACTTTTAAAGAAAACGGACTCCCGCAGAATCTTCCGCCGCCGTGCCCTGATCCAATCAGGATTCTTTTCAATTGCTCCTTGACTGACTTAGCGTTGCCCTGCTGACCAACTTTTGACCAAGACCCTCCGAAATAGTCCCATCCTGTTGGCGCAAGCTGTATCACCAATCGGCCGATTTCCAACTGTTACCTCAATCGGCCGATTCCTTACCGTAGCCTTTAGATCTACCGCATCGGCCGACCTTCTTTTCCCGACACCGATTTAACACGTGTCAAAATCTGGCGTCAACAATTAGTTACACACAAACATGGAAAAAATATATCTACATCAAAAAAATATAAATATTCTTATAAGTATATAAACATGTGTTAAACAAGTTAATATATAAAGAAAATAAATTATAAGAGAACTCTACACGATACGTCCACACTCCACACCTTACATAGATTCATAGTTAACAAGTTAGTTAAACAAAATATGTAAGAAAAAATATAAAGGAAGGAAAAATAGAAAGTTAGTATTACTGAGAGGAAGAGAAAATGAGAAATAAACATATAAAGGATGTGAAAAGGACTTTTTTCTTCTCGACGTCGTTCCTTGACCCAACGAGAGCCCAACACTCTGGGAATAAAACTCACCAGACAGCCGCACTCTTCAAACCTAACCCGCCCGTAGCCGATGGCGGCGCGGTGCCACGGACCAGCGCCCCTACCACCACCACCTCGCGTTGTTCCTCAGCGAGTGAGGGTGCGCCTTGCCAGGTAAGGACGCGAGACGCGCGAGGCTCTGTTACCCAGACACGGCTGGAAGGTGCCGTATCGCGTGTCTGATACGTGTCGGATATGGATACGGCTCCGATACGGCACGGATACGTGTCCAGGGAGAATCGGAAAAAAAATTAAATCGCAATTAATTTAATACGTGGGCTGGATACGTATCTGTTCATTTTTTAGACACGGCCCAGCCCAGTTAGCACTCCATCCTCCTCTCGCATATCCTAACCTAGCCCCCCGACGCACAGGCACAGCACGCTCGCACACGGACACACGCCCGCAGGCGCCACCCGCAGGAGCGCCGCCGCTCGCCGGCGCCGGCGACGAACCGCCGCAGGGAAGGAGAGCCGCGCCGCCGAGCTCCCTCCGGCGGAAGAAGCCCGCGCCGCTGGAAGCCGAGCTCGAGCCGCCGGGGAAGAAGCCTGGGACTCGATCCGCGTCGAGCCGGAGAGGAAGAAGCGCCGCCTGCTCTCGATCCGTGCGCCGAGCCTCCTCTGGATCCACGCACCGCCGCCCGCGGCCCGCGGGAAGGAGTGCCCGAGCCGGATCCGCGCCGCGCGCCGCCTGGGGAGGTGAGCCCGCGCCACCTGCCTGTAAGACCTGATCTAGTGACTTGTTCTTGGCCTCTTGTTTTCTTCTGTAGATAGCCACATCGAGTAGTGCTAGTGCTACTGCCTGTGCTGGTGCTGGTGCTCGCGCTAGTGTTAGTGTAGGATCTGCAGCCGCGATTGATATAAAATCCAATTGAACATGCTGATTTGGTCTTTGTGCACTCAAATCTGAGACATATGTCAAGAAAAAGGATGCATACAAGGCAGGAGACTAGGAGGAACAAGAACGCGGGTTGTCGGAGGCTCTTATTGTTGCGAATTTGCTATGCATTGTTTCTTATTTATTTATTTTTTTTAAAAAATCTGAAACGTATCAACGTATCGGTGGTTTTGGGGAAGATGCCGTATCCGCGTATCCGTATCGGCCTCGATACTGATACGCGTATCCGTATCCGTGTAACTTAGGCACGAGGTTGCGACGGCAGCGAGCACTCCTCGCCCCCAGATTCTTCTTGGTTCTTACCTTCCAGTTTCTATACAGATCGATTCCTGTTTCTATACAGTTCTGACTGACGATTTCCCTTCCCCTGTTAGGCTCTATGACGCGCTACAGAACTGTGGAGTTCTTTCACCGCTCCCAACTTAAGCGCAGGGTATGCTATGGTCCCGAGGGACCTTCTTGTGCCCTCACGGCAATCTATAACTATTGCTCTGTGGCCTACATGAATTTCGTACCATCTCAAATACCACAATACATTGAAGCGCAAGATTTGAAAGAAGCCTTGAATGTGTTAGTGGATAACACCTTTGTAACTCTCCGAAATGCTGGGGATTTTAGTCTTGAAGATTTGAATGCACAACAAGAGCGTATCAACCAGCATATCAATTCCATGAACCCTGATGCTGTTGTTCTGTTGGAGCCACACCCTTCCAGGTGATTAGTTTGCGTGCCAGTCAAAGCATACTGTTTTGATTCATACAATTTGTGTACTGTTTTGATTCATACAATTCGCGTACTGTTTTGATTCATACAATTTGCGGACTGTTTTGATTCATACAATTGGCATACTGTTTTGATTCATACAATTGGCTCACTGTTTTGATTCATACAATTTGCGCACTGTTTTGATTCATATGTGCTGTGTGTGTGTGTTTCTTCATTGTAGTGTGGATTCATTCGAGAAGAAAAGTATTACTTGGATTGCTCAATGCCTTGGGATTTGACTTCTACATGGCTGGCTGTGCGATCCTGATGAATATGATTTCTTATGTAAAGAAAAAGTGACATATGACGCCTTGAAAATGTTCCTTTCATCCTTGGATTTATCAGAACTTGCAGATCCTGATGTAGCCAAGAAATGTGAGAATGCAACCTCAATCTATTTGCTAACATTAAGCTACGTTGTCTGTCCTTATTTTATCAATTTATTTGCAGGTAAGATTGTACAAGATTTTCTGAAAGAGGCAAAGAAACTATGTACCCGTTATGGGTACCTCAAATTGTGTGAAATGGCTAATGGATCTTTTGCTCTTTATTACTGGAACAAAAAACTGGATGTCATACACAAGGTAGCATCGTCCCTACTAAATTAAGTAGCTGAGTCAATTTGCATTCACTTGGTAAATCATTAAATAAAACTGAATGTATGTTGTGTACTTCTTACAACAGTTTTGCTGGCACTACATCTTAAATTCAGTAAAATTCAAGTTTTATTCTCCAATTTTACCAAGATTCCCAAGATTGTATTAATTCACACTAAACAATGCATACTTTCCATTTTCATCATCATCTCTAAGCTTATCTAGGTTATATATGTTCAACAAGATTGATAGCATATTAGCTTTTTTGAGATAGACATAGTCACGTACAATATGTTTTCTGCTTTTAAGATGTTTTGGCTTTACAACCTATGTGCATCATCAATGATGATGATTCTTTGATATGTTTCATAAAGTATTTGAGATCTAAAGATGAACTGACACAGTTGGAATCCAACATGCTTATGTTTGAACTTAAGTCATACTATAAATTTGTAATATTAGTTCATTTGCTCTGCAGAATGAGACCTATCTGCTCATCCTGGAGACAGACCAAGGTGTTCTGGACAAGTTACCTGGTGTAACCTGGAGGGTGTTTGAAGAGGTATGATTGCATACCCCATTCACCCACTCCAAAATTACCATGGTTCAACTTATTTATGTTTACATTGACAGGTTGATGATGGTAATAGCATCTATTTAGCAAGTGATTATTCGCTGGTTGGCAATCAACCGAATATTGCAAAAGTAAGTGAGTCCACTTAAATATCATTTAGATCATGTAAAATGTCAGCAAATGTCCTCTGGCTTAATTGTCTGCATCTCTTATTGTGTAGTTTCTTCTATATGGTCGTTCTCATATGTTCTCTTCATGATATCTGTTTATGATAAAATGCAATATATAGTTGTTACTAACTTTGTTACTTTTTATTGGACAGGCCCAGCTATGGTTCAAAGACAAAGGGCTCTCAGACAACAAGGAGTATTCCATTGAGCCTGCTGCAGGAAAACGATCTGATTGTCAAGAAGATAAGGCTGCAGTAACTCAAGATGGCCAAGGAGATGAGGAACAGCTGTCTGCAAGACAAAGAAAGCGAAGAAATAAGAAGTTGAAGAAGCAAGCAGAAGAGGAGGAAGCTGGGAGGAAGCGAGCAGAAGAGGAGGACGCCGGGAGGAAGCGAGCAGAAGAGGAGGAAGCCGCGAGGAAGCAAGCAGAAGAGGAGGACGCCGGAAGGAAGCGAGCAGAAGAGGAGGAAGCCGCGAGGAAGCGAGCAGAGGAGGAAGATAAGGCTGCAGTAACTCAAGATGGCCAAGGAGATGAGGAACAGCTGTCTGCAAGACAAAGAAAGCGAAGAAATAAGAAGTTGAAGAAGGAAGCAGAAGAGGAAGAAGCCAGGAGGAGGCGAGCAGAAGAGGAGTTTGCCGGGAGGAAGCGAGCAGAAGAGGAGGACGCCGTGAGGAAGCGAGCAGAAGAGGAGGAAGCCGCGAGGAAGCGAGCAGAAGAGGAGGAAGCTGGGAGGAATCCAGCAGAAGAGGAGGAAAGAGAAAAATTGTCCGCAATCTGCAATGATTTTGAGCACTTCTTGCTTGTGGAAGCTTCCGTCTTCATCAGTTTGATTGTTTGGATAATCAGTTTTTTTTACTGGCAAATCTGTAGGATACAAGAAGCCTGAGTACGAGGATATGATTTCATTTGCCATCTCGCTACAGTAGTCTGATTGATGGCATCCGACTTTTGTGGGTAGATTTGTTTGCTGACACGCAAATTAGTGACATGGAACAGTTGTATTGAGTGACATACTAGCAACACTATTTTTTACCTATTCCTCACTTGTGTCGCCATTGCTATCTTAACTATGAAATTTGTCATGCTTGACTAGCCCACCAATTTTGAGTCTGTTTGGTTTGTGGGTCAGTCCAGTTCAACTTATAGTGTCCATAATTAGTGGATGTGGTGCCACGTGAGAAGACATTATAGAAACTCTGGTTTCCAACGCTAGTTTCTTTCCGAGGGTCCACTCCTTGAAATGCGGCTCAGATCACGTGCGGTTGTAACGTGCTAGTTTCTCTCCTTGGCCATTTTTAATTAGGACATGACCAGGGCTAAACGTGGGCAGTGATGGAAAAAATGGTGCAGTGTGTGCATGTGGGGTGCCCACTGTTGTAAAGTGAAAAGAATGAACAGTGAAAGAATGAGTGAAAGATTGAATGAGATCGTTTTCATTGATGGGGCTGTGTACAATATATACCCACCGAACAGATAGGGTGGCCCTTTGGAGGTACCCATTTGGGAGGTGAGAGGCCTTTGTTGTAATTATTTATAATTACGTATTTACATATAAGGATATTCCTAATTGATTACTAATGGTGTAACTTCTTGTTTCATAACACTCCCCCTTGATCAATTAGTTTCGTGTAATCCCCATCCGTTGGTTGATCTTCATGTGGAAAACTACTCCAAAAACTCAGTGGAAAAATTCTTGAGGAGAAACCATTTTGTGTGTTGAGATGCCATTAAAACCCCTTAAAAACCTAGTGGAAAAATATAAGGAGAAAATGATATGGCATATCGTTGATTGCAAACTTTATATGAGAAAAATCTTGAGAGGAAAACTCATAAATAAGTTTGAAAATTGATAGTATGATCTGCGGATCATGTTTGAAATAATCTCCCCCAAAAATCCGATGGGAAAAAAATATGAAGAGAAATAATATCTTGAATATCTTCTTAAAAACTCCATAGAGAAACAGAAGATATGATATTTGTGATATGTCTCGAATACCCCTTTAAAAACCCCGGTGGGGAAAATTAGGGATATGACATAAAGTATTGCCTCATTAAAAACCTATGTATGAGAAAAACCTTGATAGAAAAACTCATTAGGAAAAGAGTGCAACTTATATAATCGGAAGATTATAAGTATGTTATATCAAGGGTTTACTCCCCCTGATACTTGCAAATTATTATGTCATCTCATACCAATTCCGAAAATATATTTCTGGAATAATAATGTAGGTAAGAACTTAATGAATAAATCTGCAAGATTAACACTTGACTTAGTTTGCAAGATTTCTATCTCCCTTTTTCTTTAATTCATGAGGATAGAATAATTTAGGAGCAATGTATTTTGTGATATTGCTCTTTATATAACCTGCATTCATTTGTGTAATGCAAGCATTTAATGATTCAATAGAATCATAATTTTATCATTCAGAGAAGTCTTATATTGATGCTTCAGAATGATATGCTAAAGTTTTTCATTAGAATCCATTTGATGATTCATATGAAACTTTAGTACTTTGGTATTAGATTATATTCTGGCAATATAGGGATTAGTTAGCCAGTACCTCAATATCCCACTTTTGTCATGTTCTGATTTGATAATAAATCAAGATCTTTGGTGCCATTTAGATATCTGTGGATATCTGATTTGACTCCGACCTGTATGGCATTGTTGGAGTTGTGCTAATTTGAGATAGCAAGGTATCTACAAAAGCAATATCAGGCATGTTGCAATTTGTATGATACAAAAGCGCAATTTGACACTAAATTCCTCATCCCAGGGTCTAAATGGATATTGATCCATTTTCTTTTAGGGATTGAATGGACAAAGTGTTGATGGATATGATTGTCTAATATTATCTGGATATTGATTCACAATATCACTTGAATATTGGTAAACTTATATAGGTATGTTTAGTCGAAGACTTAAACATCCATTGTGTTTACCCAATTTTCATCTCGAATTCCGTCATAAATGAATGCTTGTTGTTTGTGTGTTGAGATGATGAAAATTCCATTTGGAATTTCTTTATGAACACACATAAGCGATCATAGTTATTAGAGTAATCCTTTTATGGGAGATACTCATATATAGTTAGTTGTACCACAATCAACTTGACTGTCTCAAGTCATAGAGTGACTTGTACACAATGATGTTGCAATTTTCTTTTGGATTCAACATATAAAGTTCTATGGGACATATGAATCCAAATATATCAAATTCAATTGATCTGCCAATGATTGAATATGAGAACATAATTCTCACACATACGATGAGGTATGTTGATCGGTCTCTGCGTGAAACCATGTGCTACAAGCTCTCGCTATCTCACCACCTTGCTTTCTCAAAGAAAGGTATTGTGAGAAGTAGATAATACTTCTTATTTGAAAATGAGAGCAGTTCTCCTTAATTGCCACCTTTGATTTGACCCAATTTGAGCGTTTGTTAACACACTGCCTAGGACTTTTGGTCTGGATCCAGTTGAAGGTGTATAGCAATTTTTGAATAGGAGTATATGTCAACAAATTTGTAGTCTTAATATGATTGATTGATCACAATCAATATATCTTGTGAGAAATTAGCCCTTTTGAATTCTATGTCATTTCCCACGACAATAGAATTAGGTTGTTCCATGACTCAGTGCCTGAATTTATGTGCACATATACTAGGCTTTTAAATGCTAAGCATTCATAGGCTTCGGATTTAAATAAATCCATAAAGTGTCTAACAACATTTATGATGTTGATTTGCATTTACTATCTTGGAGGATATCTCCCCCTATTTCCGCGGGTGCTTGTAATAAGCTATATTCCTAGCTTGTGGCCATACTTCTCCCCCTCTTATTTTGAAATGGGAGTTTGGGTGATTTTTCACTCTTTCTGGCACATTAACCGTAGGAATTATTTTGATGACACTTTTGATGAGTAAATGCATTTGGCAGGATATTTACAATGCGTTGCAAATATATGTTCTGAACTTTTTAGTTTAGATATTCTTTATATGTATGTGGATATGAGGATTGAATGTGATAACACTCTTTTGTAATTCCTGACATTCTATGTTTGTGGTATTAATCTCCCCCTAATGCCTGAAATTTTCCTCAAAATGTAGTCAATATATGGGCTTGTGAATTAATCCCTTACGAGTGATCCAAGGTATTTTATGAATGACGGATAAATACCTTATATGGATCCTCAATGCCCATGGATGTATGGTGCGGTGGTGATATCGGTATGTGCAAAACATAACCGACACGCAGATGGGAAATATTTGGCTGAGGCCATGATTCCACGTACTTACTGCAACGGGGGGCACTGTATGATTGCAGTTCAATAAATTTGAATTAAGTTTACGGCGTGTACGACCGCATGATGCCAACAAGATGTTGGTAATTTGCAAATCTGCATTAATGGTCTTGTAAGTAATTTTCTCTCTTGATGAGAGATTCGGCTAATCTATTTTGTACATGTACATAAAGTACAGAATGTTCCACATTAATGCCTAGAGTCATACTATAGTCATTGAAGACTTTTGAGAAAAACTCAGTGGCATTATCTATCCTGATGGATTTAATTGAATTATCCGGATAATATGCTCTTAATTTGATAATTTGAGCAATGAACCTTGCGAAAGCATGGTTTCTAGTGGATAACAAACATACATAGGACCATCTTGTTGATGCATCAGTAAGTACCATGAAGTACCTAAAGGGCCCAGTTAATGGATGAATAAGACCACAAATATCTCCTTAAATGCGTTCAAGAAATGTTAGCGGTTCAGCCTATCTTAGGATAAGAGGGTTTTAAGATTAATTTCCCTGTGGCACATGCGGTGCTCACAAAATCTGAATGTTTGGGAAATTTAAGAATTCATGTGATGACCAATTGAATTGCAGATAATTTTTCGCATCACCCCAATTCCCCAATTCCAGGTGACCTAGGCGATCATGCCAAGTCTTGAAGACATCAAGATTTTGAAAAATTATCTTAAATGCAACATGTTGTACGGGTTTGTTATATGTAAAATACAATCCATTTGATAGCGAAGGAATTTTGTCAAGCAATTGCTTGGCAATCCGTCAGTTTTGGTGATGAATAGATATTCATCTTTGTTGTCATTATGTATTTCAATTTGGAAACCATTATGACAGATATTTTTATAACTCAATAGGGTACGACTTGAGTCGGGATACATGAGTGCATCCTCTATTACTAGTTGAGTACCCATAGGGAAAATTATTGTGGCTCGACCTCAACCAACAATCACGGCATCACGGCCTGCGATAGTCGTGACATTTCCTTTACTCTTTATTGAGAGTTTGAAAATATTTAATTTTCCTGAGTGTTGTTTTAGTGGTGTAACTGTCCACTAAACAGATTTCTTTTTCCATTAGGATTGTTCCTGTAATGTAACCTATAGTGAGTAAATCATGAAAGATTTAACTCATAGATTGTATATATCCATATTTTATGGATCAAGTATCATATGTCTTATAATACTTGTGACAATAGTTACGTACCACATAATATAATAATACATGATTATGGCTTATAAAGATAAATCTTTCGAGGATTAGGAAGACTAGTTCATGTCTCCAAACAAGTCGTTGGATTGCAAATCTATGAGCATATTGTTAGTGCTGAATAATGCATCCGACTGCGGTGGGATTTTCCAATTATCATATTCCGTAAGAACATCTTCATTGTGTTCCGCAGGAACATCTTTGGAGCTATTGGCGTTAGTAGGTCGATTAGTGAAGTGAGCTTCAAACTTGTCCCCTTAAACTTGCTACCAATAGTTTCTGGTATAATTCAACCAAATGACTGGGAATGTGGCAACTCATGTTGTTGTGGTTGTGACAACCACACCTTTGACAAATTTGAGAGTTGTCTTTTTGAGTGCTTTTCCCTTTTGTTATGACCTTTGTCTTATAGTTCTGCCTGTTGATGTTCCTTTCTCCCTTGAAATTCTATTTGAATTTCTCGCCAACAAATTTCTTTTTGATCTCTTCTGCATTATCTATAGGTTGATTGCAGAATTAAAGCTTGGAACAAATCTTATGTACTGCAGAAGTATTCTGCAATAGATTTAAAGTCTATCAGACGTAGTTTACGTCTTGCTTCTGGCAGAATTGTGGCTTGATGCTGATTATAGCGCTCTTTGAGTGAAACCCAAAGATTTCTAGAGTCTTATTCCATCATGTATTCATTCTTAAAATTAGAATGGAGATGGTGCCTTAGAAAAGCAAGGCCGTTAACTTGGTTGCTTATAAAATAGGAGCTTCTGGATTAGGATCATTAATTGCATTAATGAAATCTTTTGTTGATAGCATAATTTTCATATCCATTGCTCAAGTCAAATAGATGCTACCATCTACTGCAAGTTCAGCGAAATCTTTATTGACTAAATGAGCCATATTCTTACATGAGAGATCATGTATAGGATTAATTTACTGTGGTAAATAAATAATATATGTGTGTAAATTTATGCAAAATAATGAAGTCAAGATGATTCTTGCAACATAATTTAAGGTATATTTGATTGAATAGTGCAACTATTTTGTTTGTATTCCTGCGAGAATGAATGACTTGATAGTCATATTTTAATGCTACTCGCATTATATACAATATTTGGATATACACTTTGTAGGTAATCATCATAAGATGTAGACCTCTCAGTAATGGGCAAGAAACTTGCTGCCTAAAAGCATGGTCTCAGGGCAAATAAATTCATAAAGAATTTATCGCAGCCAATGCCTAGATCTCCATCACCTTGTGTTTTTCCAAAATTCATGTTTATATACCTTAATTTTCATTTTTGCATTATCTACTTGATGTAGAATATGAATCAAGTGCCATATTTGTAAACATACAAATAAAATAAATTGCACTTGAAAGGATTGTTCTAAAATAATTTTTGCATAACCAATGTGAGATCTGCGGATCTCATAATATATAATTACTGCAATAATCATAGCATTCATATTACATTGGTGCTATCGTGCAAACCTGATGGTTAGATAGCTATTTACGATAATTATGCAAATTTAGAATAGTCTGAGGACTAAAACATAACAATCTAGGTCCTTAAATATAAACATGCAGAACTAGATAGTCTCAGCATGTAAATATATAAAAGTTTGGGGGTCTAAATACAAGATTGCATAGGGGAGAGAGAGTGGAGGCTTGGGCAGCCTGCTTGGCGGCCCACGGCGCGTGCTGGGGCCGACCTGCGAGCCGGCCTGTGTGTGGCCTGACTGCAGCGGCTCGGCTCGGCCTGCGGGCGGCCGGCTCCAGGCAGCCGCGGCTCGGCTTGGCCTGTGAGCGGCCTGCTTGCAGCCTGGCACGGCCCGTATAAGAGGGCACGGAGGGGAGGGCGGTTAGGGAAACCCTAACCCGCCTCCTCCAGAAACCGCATGCCGCCCCCTGCCAAGAGCCGCCGCCACCTTGTGGCCCTTGCGCTGCCGCCGGCTGGCTTTGAGCGCCGCCTCCTCCTAGCCTTGGCGCCGCCGTCGGCGGACGCCACGGACGCTGCAGCGCCGCGCTCGCGCGGGTGCCTGAAGCTCCGCCGCACCTCTTCTATCCCCCTCTGATGTGGTCTGCCCACCCCCCTTGTGCGCCGGCCCTTGGCCGGTCGTCGGCCGTCATGGCTCGGAGGAGCCCAGGAAGGCAGGGCGGCAGGGCTTCGGGAGCCTCGCCGCACGCCCGGCCTGCGGTCTGTGGCCGTGACACGCCTAAAGACGCGTGCGGGTGAGGGAGCCGTGGTCGAAGAAGGTGCCGGTCCTTGATGGCGTGGATGCGGGTGCCTCTGCGAGCACCGCCGAGGCTGTTGTCGACGCTGCTGGTGGTGCAGCCGTGGAGGTGCCATTCGCAGCAGTGATTCCGACGAAACCGGGTACAACGACGGTGGTGTTGCAGTTCTTGTGCTATCAGAGGAAGCACCGGTGGTGCCCCGTATCGCCGTTGCAGCGGTCGTGGAGGGGCCAGGCCGTTGTCCTGGGTTCAGTGATGGTACCGGGGTTCCTTGTCGACAATGAGGACTCCGATTGCGAGGTAACCGTCACCCCCAGGCCCTTTGCCATGGTTGAGCGCCGGCCTCGACCACCACGGATGCAGCGGCCACGGTGACCACTTCAGCCATGGCGTTCTACAAGACGACGACCATGGTGTCTGAAGAAGTGGCCTCTCGGGCGTGGTGTCCAGTGTCGGTGGCCTCCAAGCGGAAGAACTAGGAAGCGATCTCCGGTGCATAGAAATGTAAGACTGTATATTACTTGTTGAAGTTTAGGCCTCGTGGCCTCGTTCTATTGCCTTATATCAGTAGAGAGCAAAGTGCGTGATAACGTGTTGTAAAGTGAAAAGAATGAACAATGAAAGAATGAGTCAAAGATTGAATGAGATCGTTTTCATTGATGGGGTTGTGTACAATATATACCCACCGAACAGACAGGGTGACCCTTTGGAGGCACCCCTTCAAGAGGTGGGAGTCCTTTGTTGTAATTATTTATAATTACATATTTACATATAAGAATATTCCTAATTGATCACTAATGGTGTAACTTCTTGTTTCATAACACCCACGTCATTTTTTGTTCTTCTTCAATGATCAATGAAAATATAGCTATGTGGAATCTTATTTTGTAATATGGTGAAAACAAATTTCCAAATTACCCGTTGCCGCTCCTCGCGCTGCCCTGGGCTGATGCCGACGCCACCACCTCCTCGAACACGCGCCCCGGCCGCGCGGCCACCGGATCCGGTCGGAGCAGGTCCGGATCCGTGGCCCCTCGCCCTCACCGCCGCAGAAGACCGCCCGCGCCGGCGAGCTCCCTCAGGGGTCGGGGCGCCCGCGCCCACCGCGAAGCACCCAAGGCCGGAGAAGAAGGCCGCGCCGCCTCTGTAGTTGAGAGCCACCCCGGCTTCCGGAGGCCCGCTCGGACGGCGGCACGATGGCGGGAGGCGGACGGGGGAGAAGCCGATGGCTAGGTTTGGGGCCGCTCGTGTCGCCCGCGCGGGGGCAACGCGAGCGTCTTGGCCTTGGGTCCGAAACTAGAGGATTTCTCTATTCCTTTTTTTTTTCAGCACGACAACAAGTTGCTAGGTAAAGCTCTTGCTGGATGAAAACTTGTACGTGATGTGTTGGAAGAAAGATTGTATTTGATGTAATACTGAATGAAAAGTTATTGTATTTGATGTGATGCCAGTTCTGTTTAATTTTTGGAAATGAGATCCATGGGCCAGAATTGTAATCCTGAAATGGGCTGAAAAACCTATTAAAATTGGTGGGCTAGATTTTTTATGGGCTGTACATCTAGTGGGCTTGAAATGTGGTGACGTCATCGTCCACGTGTGCGGACACATTGTCGTCCACGTAGGCGGACACATTGTCATCCACGTAGGCAGCTACACAACCATGTCATCATCCACGTAGGCAGCCATATCATCATCCACGTAAGCAGCCACGTCATCCACATGGCAGCTATCCGTGATGTTTATTTTCATCACTAAAACTGGACTTGGCTTGGGCTGCATGGGCCTAATGCTATTTTATGACGGTTCTAAAACGTTATGGATTGCTTCAATCCATGACGATTTTACAAGAACGTCACGCGAGTTAATCTATGACGTTTAATACATAACATTATCCAAAAACGTCACAAATATAGTTTTATGACGATTTTTTGTTGATCTCTAACAAAATTAGACCGTCATAGATTACAAGATTTCTTGTAGTGAATAAATTAAAAAAATACTTAATTGTTGGGTCCTGGGACCTTCGGCCGTAGTAACGCACGGGCATAGTTACTAGTTATATTAAAAAATAGAAGTAAATCTAGACTGGCCGATTAACAAATGGAAAAAAATAAACAAAAAAACAACCACACCACTACATCCAACGCAACAACTCAACTTAAACTAAAACAACTATCGACTACGGCCGGTTGGAATGGGACTTCAACATGCGTCGTACCAAACCGCCTCGCCGCTACTGCACATAATTGCTCTACCACTCTACAAGCTCCACCTCAAACCAGCCACCAAAATGGCACCACCATCACCGAGCAACATAAGCCGTCAAATCAATACGCACGCCATTGTCACCGCTTGCACCGTAGTTACCAACGATGTGTTGCATCGAGTCAGCCACTGTTGTGCAGGGCTAGCCGATGTAGTCCCCTACGAGCCGTGTAGCTGTTATGCCATCGGATCCACTTGCGCCACCTTGCGACGCTGTCGCACACCGGGCTAGCCCGTCGTAGTCTGCTGCAACCTGCCAAACCAAAAGCATGAGCAGCTGCCTCAAGCAGCCTCCATGCCGACTACGTCCACCCTAGCTCTCTTAACAACCTAGCCGCCTCCTTGAAAAATCTAAAGTGTCACACGGGCCTCCAACTGCTAACAAAAGACATCCTTGCGCTGAAACAACCACCGCTATGAGAGACCGCTCGCCGCCACAAAATGAAGGTCACTTCGAAAATACACTCCTGCTGGCCACCTCCTTCCACACCATCCTCGTCGCCAACTTTCGCAGTCACCACTGGCGCACGACCCTGCCAAACTGTCGCGCTCCTACTACCGCACAGAAGTCATGCATGTCCTCCTATCACTGCGCCAACACGCTCTTCGTCACCGTCTTCCACCACCGTAGACACCTGCATCTCATAGTCCTTGATCGGCTTGGTCTCCACCCTAGCTCGTGTACCAAATCGCCGCCACTGTTGCACCGGCCTGGTTTGCGGTTGCTGACATGCATCCGAGAAGGCCGCCTCCAGCGACACCATCACGTGTCAGTCTCCAACTCTCGCTGCTGCAGGCTCGTAGCATCAACAAGCGGCCGCCACCGAGACACCTCTGCACCACCTCCCTGCCCCTGCGCTGCTATCACCGGTCCGGCCGCCTCATCGCCGCTGCCTAGCCACCGGCGCCCCGTGACAGGGTCTCCTCCGCGCTAGCCTCGAATCCACCTAAGGCCTCGTTCGGTAAGAGGGGAACTGTATGTTTCAGAGTCTGATTTGTTCCCCTTCCGGATTGGGTGGATCCCCTTGCTATCACCCAATAATCCACGTGGGGTTTGATTCCCCACATTACCATCAATCCCCTTCCTTTTTTTCTTATTCAGTTTGTTAGGCAGGGATTAGAAATTATAGTATGCAGAGATATCTAAACCTTTGGCTAGCTGAACAAACACAAAAACATAGTCAACTGCTCCGGTGCTAACGATGGTCTTCTGGAACAAATCTTGGAGGTCGATTATATCAGCAAGAACACCTGCAACTGTGGTGTCGTTGCCAGCTCCTGTGCCCTGGATCACCAGCGATGAGCTCTCGTAGCATCGGCTGTATATCCCACCTGATCACAACACAAACACATTTGTCAATTCTCAAATCAAGGGACAACCAATTGATAGCTGGGACATTGAGGACAGAAAAAAGTTTTTTCCAGACCCCGGCCCAGAGTGAGATTGTCATCATAAAGATCATAAGTTCTTTATGGTGCTATAAAAGAAAACATTACTCTGGAAAGAGTGAAATAAACACAATATGCACCTTAGTAATTCAGTAAAATACAGCGATGCCCATATAATATAATGGCATAGAATCATTTGTCTCTCTACCAGTAGGAATCAACAGATAATGGTAAGAGGAAGAAGGGTAGCATACCACATTGTCACTTCCCCTCAATCTACCAAGAGCAAAATCTTTTGGGAGCTCTTTAAGGCATACTTGGCACCTGCAGGGCGTTAGACCACAGAAAGATTGGCAGCCAGCCAGCAAGAAACAAGACTGGAAGGAAGTTCCAAGTAAGTAAAGTGGTACACAACAAGATTTTGGAACAATAATGACAACAACAATAAACCATGTTCTAGAATAGGAAAACAGATTGGTCACTGATTTAATGAAGCAAGTGAATATTGCAAAGTACTATCACACTAAGCTGGATGCATACCCTGTGCTTTCAATCTCACAGACATAGGGAAGAACATTTCCTCTTGAAGATGCTGCTTTGACTCTTTCTTCCATGCTCTTGTCAAGCTGTACTACCACTTTCAAGGAAGTCCTTTGTGGATACTGCATCAGGTCCTAACTCGCTAGGATATAAGCTCTCAACCTGAGACTGAGAGTGAACAGAAACACAAAATTGGCTCACTCAAACATTGTCAAAAACACAGTTCCTGATTGATTACAATCTCAGTGATTCACTTAACTGTAAGAAATTATATTAACGATGTAGCTCTGTACAAAAGAAAGGAATCTATCGTAAGAAATGATTTTTAGTGTTAAAACATTCAAATTAATAGCCATCATATCATATAAGATCTTTTCAGAAAAAAATATAGCATACAAGATCTGCACTACAAGAAACAGATGGCGCCATCAGTCAGATATATGAAACAATTTTACAAGTTTGGAGGCTGGTTACTGTAACTCAGACTTGGCATATCTGCAAATGATTGGTGCAACAAATTCAGGCGTATATCTTTGTTCCTATAACCAGAACACAAGCCTAAAAGATGGCTCCATGCAACCATTCCAATGAAAATGAGGCATACTATCCACAAGTAGAGCACGTGAAACAGAAAGTAACATTGCCCAGACCTACTTTAACATTAATAGAAAAAGTAACAGTGAGGTAGCACACCCATATAAGTTTCAACTATATATATGTATATATATATAGGACGAGTTTTATCTACACTCGCGTGTAGCTGCTCTCATCATCATTATACCATCGTGTGTATGTCCACATACTCATTTATCACTTTGAATATGTTCATATGCTTATTCTAAGATACTTCAATGGAATATATACGAAAAAATTCAAAAGCATGCTTATTTTTTAAATATATTATGATTATACCTTAGTACTAGTATATAAAATTGAGTATGTCCACGTATTCTATGTATGATTATATACCCAATGTATATACCATCACAGATGGTCTAGTATGATTATATACACCTCATACATACTCTTCATTTGGTCAGATACATCTTAAATTATGAGATACACACGTAGGATAGCTACAAGCGAGTGTAGAAAGGATTTTTTCTATATATATATATATATATATATATATATATATATATATATAGATATTTATATATAAACTCGACCACGGGAGGAGACTCCACCCGGGCTTTGTTCTAAGAAGGTGCCGTCCTTTGAACCCGGGTTGGGACGGAAGTTTCAACGACTTCCGGAGTTCAACGATCTAACCGGTCCATCGCGAGAAGCTAGGCGTTTCAACTATATATAATCAATAGCATTGAAAATATCACCAGTGTATGACGCTATCAAAGTTAAAGTCGTAAATCTTGAAAAATAGTATAGATAGACATACATTGATATTTTCCATGCTGATTTGTTGCCCCAGAAGCCTTGCCAGGATCAATGCCTGCAGGCAAACATGAAGTTTTTAGACCTAACTGCCTGTTAACAAAGATAAACTGAAACATTTGAAGTTTTGAACCAAACCTCAGCCAACCCTTTCAAAAAAAT
Source organism: Panicum miliaceum (assembly GCA_032594955.1). Lineage (NCBI taxonomy): Eukaryota > Viridiplantae > Streptophyta > Magnoliopsida > Poales > Poaceae > Panicum > Panicum miliaceum. The sequence goes on along the minus strand of CM064057.1, from coordinate 48,514,285 downwards.
GTAAAATTTATATTGTTATTTAACCATACACAGATGGCTATATGAGAGTTGAAACCGTGAAAGTATGAAACTCAAATATGAACAAGTGGATAACATGGCCTACTGGAAAATGAGGAACATTTTGGTGATAACAGTTATATTCATAAGATTTTCCAAATCAGATCCTAGTAGGACACAAATAAACTCAGCATAACAGCAGTTCATGCAATACATAATAGTTCACTTATAACCGAACATATAATTCTTGCAAAATTTCATTTTTGTTAAAGCACAAGGCTGCTTGTAGCTAGCTCTGTTGCTCATCTGATCAAAAACTAAACTAAACCGCTGATTCAATGACAAACTGAAGAATGATTCAATGGAATAGTTATTGGCTAGTTTACTGCAGTGATGAATCACTTGATACACGGTTGTGGGGGGTGTGATATACAGCATTACTGAACTGCTGCATATTAGTTCAGACAACTGAAAAAGGTTGACAACTGAATCCTATAGGATGCACCGCCGAAACTTTTTTTTTTCTCGAACACGCAGGAGAGCTGCATATCTTTGTATTAAGAGGAATAGAGTAGTCCAATTACAGAAAACGCTCCACACCTTGGACCAGAGTAAGGAGCGCAGCAACCTAAAAATTACTTACAAACTCATAGGGATAGGACCAGACCACTAAAAACCACACAAACCCTAGCCAAGACCCACACCCAACTCGAGGTAAAGGGTTGAAAGTCTTTTGGCCCCGGCGTACTTCCATGTGTGAGCTTCATCCTTAAACGCTTGCACAACCTGCTGCAAATTAGGAGCCACCCCCTCAAACACACAAGCATTTCTATGCTTCCATAGGGTCCTGGCCCCAAGTTTTCTACTTTCTTAGTACACGAGGGGCTGCCTGGGTGGTGTTACACGAGTATGAAATACTAAACATCAAAATGGTCCAATGCAGAATCGACTACTGAATTACTGATGATGCTGAAAACATGCCATGCTGAGTTACTCATTTACAGGTCGAGAGGCTATTAACACTGAAAGAAGTATCAAAATATTGAGCAAACATGTTCAGCATATTCAGTTGTCGAGATACTGACCATAGCAAAGACTTAGTTGAGAACCTACCATGCCTGCTGCACTTTTTGCTTTTTAGACCTTTTCGCGAAAAAATTTCACATTTAGACCTCTGGGGAAACGAATTACGTTTTTGGACGCAGGGGGTCGGCGCCATAGGTCATGGCTCCGAGGTAACACGTCTCGGCGCCATGACCTGTGGCCCCGAGGTGCCGGCCCTTGCCACATGGCCGAGTTGAGGTGGCACCATGGTTCAAAAAGGTGGTTCTAGGCGGCCGCCTAGGCGTGACTAAGCGCTAGGCGAGGCCTAGGGGGTAGGCGGTCCCCTAGGCGGCTTGTGGCAGAGGCAGAGGCAGGGATGGGCGTGGCGGCGGTGGAGGAGGAGGTAGGGAACGACGCCGGAGGAGGAGGACGCAGGGGATCGGCGCCGGCGGCGGCGGAGAAAGCAATGGACGGGCGCCGGTGGCGGAGGCAGGGGCGGGTGCGCGACTGAGGAGGAGGAACGGCGGCCGACGGTGGGCGGGCGGCCTTGGCAAGGAGGAATGGCGGCCGGTGGCGGGTGGGCGGGCGGGTGGCCTGGGCAGAGGAGGCGGCGGGTGGAGACAGGTGGGAGGCTCGGAGCTAGGTCTAGGTGAGGGCTAAGATCTAGGTTGGGCTGGTTTGATGGGCTCTCTATTCAACTTTAGGCCTATTGGTCTTTAGTTTTTCTTTTATTTTAGAGATATAATTGATACATATTGCAACTACAGCACCGTCTTGCAAACCACCTTGGAACGCCTAGGCTCGTCTAGACTCTAGGGGATGGATCACCGTCTAGAAACCGCCTAGCGCCTTTTTGAACATTGGGTGGCGCTTACGTGGCAGCCAGCTGTTGACACCGAATTTCGTCAGCACATCCGATGTAATCTGAATTACGAAGTAATCGGCTATTGGTATACGTGGACAGAATATCAACGTGGAAGCCGATAAACATAGGCAGTTGCCGATGGAGCCGGAAGCAAGCTAGCATGTGAATTCTACACGTAAAGGCAAAGGGAGAAAGCTAATAAAGCTTGCATGCACATGTGTAGTTACACCACGTGAAGGATCTTGATTAATCAGATGTGATTAGCATCGTGGACGGATTATTTTATTCTTTCTACAAGAAGGTGCGGAGGTCAATGGGTTCTTGGAATAAAGAAAGGATGCATGTGTTGACAGTCCTTAAGTGTTAAATCCGACCGTCAACGATACTCATAAATAAAGAAAAACCATGCTTCTTACTCACATATTTGTATCACTAACTTAGCTCCACAGTTATTCTGGAAGACTTAACATTTCAGGGATGCAAGTCCGAAATAAGAAGAAAACACGAAGAATACGCAGCAACATATGCACAGAAGATCATCCGCTACATCACAGTTATAAAAAGGGCCCACTTAGCAGGCCAAACCAACGTATTACGGCGGCAAACACCAAGGGATAATGTTTAGGCCCACCTAGCAGCGACCCATCCGAAGGCGGTGGCGAAAGGCGGTCAAGGGGGGTCGGCCGCACCTAGGGTGCGGCCGCACCTGCCCTGGAACCCATCCAGGTGCCCTTTGGCGGGAAGGCAGATATGATCCTCCCAAGGTCGGTGGGCGAAGTTTCCATCCAAGGAGATGGCGGGAACCAACCCTTTGAGCTATAAAAGGAGGCCCTCACACTCATTTCAACACACCACCACTTGGAGCCATTCTCTCTACTCTCACTTGTGACTTGTAATCCTAGGGTAGTGGAGCTAGGCTAGAACCTCTCTTAGCGAATCCAGTCATCCTCAGGATCGGAGAGCAATCCTCGGTCCCTGGTATGGCTTTGTATTCAACTTGTCGGTATCTTATTCATATTATAGAGCTGAGCTTTGGTAGCTATGTTATCTTGATAGTCTATCATGCTTATGCCTGTTATGCTATCCTGGTAATATGTCATGCCTTAGCTTGTTGCTTCATCAGTTATACTCTCTATATGCTTAGGCCAGATGATCTGGGTAAGGATAACGGTTCGTCGTGCCTCCGGGCTTGCCTTAGTGTTTTACTTGTCCATTCGAAGGGTGGGAGACCCGGGGACACTAAGGTAGTGACCTTATACACGGGCGTGGTGCTCGGGTATGCGGGATCCTTCGGATATGCCCGTGCTCCATGGTATACGCAGGGGTAGGAGTTCATGCAAAGATGTAACGTTCTAGATGTACTCCAGGACGGAAGATTCTCCCGGTTGTCCCTTTTTTCCCGGCACCTGCAGTTCTAAGCATGTTTAACGTGTAACCTTTGCTTGTATGAATAGATGTTATTAGGACTTTGTTGTATGCCTATGCTCCCACTAACCCGTAGGTTTATTCGTTTATTCTTTATTCTGAGTTGGCCCGGTGTGTGTGTCACTCTACCCTATTCATATCTTTTATCTTAACTTACCCCTGTTTATGCTATAGTCTGTGGCTTATTCATATGGTCTTACTCACGTTCTAAGTAAATTCTTTTACATCATGCTTTTCTTTGGGAAAATATAAATAACGATATCCGAATACTCACCGGGTGAAATGCTACAGTAGTATATCCGTGCGCTTGCGGATTTTTCTGTAAACATTAAGATATACTTCTCACATTTCTAGCGCCATTATCTGGGACTAACAATCCTGATGATGATATTAAGAAATGTCAACAGCATAAAGCAAGGTCAGAGGGCAGCCCGTGCTTGGCAATTTAATTAGAATAAAGAAAGCAAAGGTGCCGCACGAGTAGGAGTCTAGAATAATTACGCTTGGTGATCAATATCTGCACGGACGCGTCGACGAGAAGCTTCGTTAGCAAGGATTCTATATAAAGGAAGTTAGAGTCCTATCGTAGTATTTCTTTTTAGTTTAGATTTTGCTTGTTAGTCAAGTTTGTTGCCTATGTGACAACCAAGCTAGCTGTCCTTATAAATATAAAGGGACTGGGGTCATTGTAACTTTTTATCTCTCGATCAATCAAAAACATCTACCTTATCGCATTAATCTTTTTGCCTAGGAGTAGGAGTAATGTAGTTTCTCGATAAGTTCTTCAGCAAGCTGGGCTGCATCGCCTCGATCCCTAGTTCGCCGCAATCTTCGTCACTGGGTATCCCAGATCCTCAACTTCCGGACACATCGCTGTCGTTGGCTCTGGTTCTTATCCACCAGTTATCAATTCTCATCATATCTCATAAGGCTGCATCATCTCGATCTCTTGCTAGATGTGGTAGAATCACGGTTATCCAGCTCAGATTAAGCTTTCTAATCGGCTATCTATCAAGTTCTATTGTTCCAATTATTGTGTTCACGGAGTAGCCGATTGGATCTTATTTTGAGTGTTGTTTCGTGAAGCTTTATTAAGTTTGTGTTTTAGTATCCTTAATACTGCTTTGCACTTGTATCGGCTGTCTAGCCGATAGTCCTCACGCTTCATGGATTTAGATCTATTTTGGATAGCCGATGTGCCGCTCATGCTCATCAGGATGCTGTAATTGGCCTCATGGCCTATTATTCATTTATCATGCTTTATTTGCTGTATCATTATCGCTACCGGTGCCAGGATCGCATCGGCCTGATCGGCCGATCGCCGCAAGCTTCAAAAGGATTATCTTCACCTCGTCAGTTGAATGGTCAAGCTGACTGGCACGCCGCGCACACCACGCGCGCCAATTTGGATTCTGCACTGGAGTCAAGCAGATCTCTCAGGTCCTCGTGTGGGTCGACGCAGGATCCATCTTCGTCAGGATTTTGCGTCAACACATTTTGGCACGCCCGGTGGGACCAGATTAAATTGAATATTGCTACTGACGCAGCTGGTGATATTCAAGATGGGGAATTTAATGAAGATATGCCATGCCTCCTGGTATCAGACATTCAGGAAAGATGTGCCAGTAACTACGAGATAGCCAATACATCTATCGGCTCCATGGTGCGACACGAAATAAAAAACTCACATTTTCATTTAGAAGAACTATCATCTCTAGCAGCTATCTTGAGTTCATCGGCTATTGGAGTATTTATTGGCTCGATTAGAGTTTACTCAAATCAATATCCCAACAGGAACAGCTGATGTAACAATATGTACAGGATTATTGGCTATTGTATTCAAAAAGGTAATTCAATTCAGATAGCCATGCGACGATAACTACTTGGTTGATGATGTATCGGCTAATAGACAGCCCCAAGCAATATTATTTCAATGGCCGATACAGATTTAATTTAGCATCAGAAGTATTGAGTCAAATTATTGGGTGTTGTCGATTCGGAAGCACAGTATAGACGACGAACTCATCAGGCCCATCGGCCAGTGATTAATTGGTGGAAGGCAATTTTCTATTACCCATCGGCTAGTGATATTAAGCCAAATGATACATTGGCTGACAAGCATCGAAGGCCGATGATTAATTTCAGACATTTGGCCGATGGAATTGTATTATCAGCTGACGTCATCCCCATTGGCCATATGTATATATATCTATTGTGTCTATGGTGGCAGCGATAGAGTATTTCGCTAAACTGGTGGGCAGAAGGCTGATGAACATGCTGGTTATGAAGATCGAATTAAGCCTACATGTTAGCAGAGAACCGGATTGATCAGAGGCAGCATTGGTTGAAAAATTCTACGCGTTCCACCTCGACTGGTGCGTGATACTCGGTATCGGCGGCGTGTCCTACGCGCGGTCATAATCACCAGGATGCTGGAGGATCGATGCAGTGGAGCGTCTGGACAATATCAAGTCCACAACAGACGTCCCCAAAGACACTAATGATGGAATTCATTATGTATTAGTCGGTTATGGGAATATTAATCAGCTTGTTAGCCGATGAAGTGGCCGTGACGCATGCTCAACTTATTGATCGTACCTGCTTGTCTCTGGAGTTCATTGGCTCTTGATGAAATTTAATGGAAACTGAAGATCAACTTTCTAATGTCAGGACATATCTATTGGCTGCTGGGACTTTATTGACTCTCATCAGTTCTATGGCATATTGCATGGACGTTGAGCTGCGTGAAAGCCGGCATTGGTCCACCTAAGTCCGTGGTGTGCGTGTGGAGATGCACCCGGCCGCTATCTGTGTTCTTGTGTGGCTGACCAGCGAAGCATGAGCATGTAGATGTTACACGTATACAAGCACAGCAGCAAAATCATGGACGATGGATAGGTGGACGTGCACTGTTAGCAGGTGGCTGATAATTATGGCTGAAGCAACATTGAGTCGATAGAAGGGTATAAGTAAATTATCGGCTGCTAGCATTTATCGTCGGGGTCTCTGAAGTGTTGGATAGCCCATGGGCCGAGGATTCATTCAACTACAAGCTAAATGAAGTATACATGTATGGTTGGGAAAAGCCAGGTGTGTCAGGAAATTTAGAAGCCTTTGGTACATCATTGATCCATGGAGGCAATATTAATGATCGCGAAAGGAAAAACAGCTACTGGTACTAAGTTGAGCCGATAGTGATGTGTTGACCACTGGTGGTGTTTATTCTTGGAAGATGGGACTTTTGAAGTGACAGACACGTTGGCCGACTCTTTGCTCAGTATGGAGAAACATCGTCCGAGAAGACGTTAAGCTGAGGGTTTGATGCGAGGCTGCATCATCTAGCCATGCGTGATACCTTCATTGCCCACATCGGTTTCGCGCTCGGTGACATCACCATGTTGGCCGACAATGGCGATGGTAAGTACGGCTCTTCGCCATGGTCTGCAGTGGTTCCACGGCACCAACATCAGGGGCATGCTGGCTAAGTTGCACGATGCCGTTGCCGATCACTTCCCCACGCTCTACGATGTCGACACGAGAGCCAAGCTCGGCCACCACATGCTGAGCCTCGACGATGGCCTCATGTTGAGCGGGAGCTGGACGGGTGAGATATCCGTGACTCGCGAGGACGCCACAGAAGAAGACAACAATGCCATGCTGATCGGCCAAAGGCGACATGACGCAGCCATGTTGGTGTGGTTATCACACTGCTCACACATGTTGATGGCCAGGAGTGTTCGTATGTGCGATTACTTCAACATGCAAACGAAGAAAAGTGGTTGAGCTCCTCTGCAATTCGACCTAGATATCCAAGACTTGAAGGTCACCTATACCTCGGCAACCTCGTCGTGGACGTCATCACCGATAAGAACCACATTGCGAGGCTGCCGGATGTTCAGAAGACAGCTCCAAGACGACGAGGATGCCGCGGAGTTATTCGAGGCAGAACTATCTCAGATGGCACTACCGGCAAGTTGATGCCAACTGCCGCTACTGCCGTGGGGCTGCCGGAGGATGTTCGGAGAAGACAACACAACGCCGCTGGCTACCAGAGGGGCTAGATATTGTTCACGTAGTCACCACCAGAATGAAAATGATGGAGATGCCGGGTATGATCGGCAATGTCATGACTTTCCCGTGGCTGCCATACTGGAAGCTTCGGCTGATCTATCAGAATATATGGAGAAGATTCATTCATGAACCTGGCCGATGTTAAAAGAGTATTGGCTTGTTCTGGAGCACATCAATGTAAAAACTTACAAGGCATATATCACTACTAGAAAACGGACCAAAGATCCAGGCCATAGGTACCAGCTGCTGCATCAGTACCGGCTGCAACAACAGCTGGTACCTATGGCCTAAACCAAACCAAGGCAGGGCATTTGGTACCGGGTTGTGGCATGACCCGGTGCCTATGCTCCAGCAAAGGAACCGGTTCATGTCACGACCCGGTGCCTAAGGCTTCGCGGCACCTCAAGTGCCGGGTCGTGGCATGACCCGGCACCTATCCAGCGGCCATAAGCACGGGCTCGTGCCACGACCCGGCGCTTGGTGAGCCCAGCGGCATTAGCATCGGGTCATAGCACGAACCAGTGCCTATGTGTTGGCCATAAGCACCGGGTCGTGCCACGACCCGATACTAATGCCGCTGCCTATATATACCAACCCTCCCTCCCCGAGCTGCCATGAACGCAGCACTGTTCATAGCAGCCGTGTGAGGGGAGGAGAGGAGAATTTTTGCAGTTTTTTTCACTCAAGGTTAGTTATACATTATTATACACTTGCTAATTAATTTTTATAGTTTTACTTTTCAAGTAATTTAGATGTAGTTAGCCAATGAGTTTTACTTTGCAAACAATGTAATTTAGATGTAGTTAGATATATTTAGCTATCTATTTAGAATAATTCAATTTACTTTTGCATTCAATTATTTATTTAGAAATGGCTTGAGTTCATTGAATTTACTAAAGAGCAATTAATATTTTATCCGTAGAAATAGCACTGCAACATGATGCATTAGAGCGCCGTGCGTCCGCTCGAGCATCGATACGCAATCATTTGAAACGCACTGGACATTCCCTTGAGTTCCGCCCTGAAGAGCGTCTTGGACTTGTTAGCGGTCGTATCCGTTGTTGGACTAAGAAAGCATTTGATTGCCGCACGCAATGTAATGCAAGACGCAAATTTGAGTATGAAATTAACGTCAAGTTGCATGGTACGGATGATGATCGCGAGTTGATGGCTCGACGTAATGCAAGGCGTGAAGTGTCGGGGATGGTAGAAATTGACCGTTCAGTGTCGAGAGTTCGCGAGGCGGTTCGTGAGGCATCGGTCAATAGGTCACTTGAGTAGTTTGTATTAGCATGTAGTTTATTTGGTATTTTAGATCTTTTAATTAGTCATGTTGCGTAATGGATAATTAGACCTTTTTATTAATCATGTTGTATAATGGATAATTCGTCCTTTTTATTAATCATGTTGTGTAATGTATAATTAGATCTTTTTATTAATGATGTTGCGTAATGGATAATTAGACTTTTTAGTAATCAAGTTGTGTAATGGATAATTAGATATTTTTATTAATCATGTTTCCAGATGAGTCGTCAATGGATGTACAATGCCGATCGACGTTCAATGGAGTTTATTAATGGCGTGCACAAATTCATCGAGGCGGCCAAGAAACACAAGTGTGACGGTTTCTTTCGTTATCCATGCAAAATCTGTAAAAACGAGAAGGATTACTCGTCAACAAGAAGCATTCACAGTCACTTGTTCGAAAGTGGTTTCATGCCCAACTACTTTGTTTGGACTGAGCATGGAGAGAGAGAGATTATGCTGCAGGACGGAGAAGAAGATGTCCGTGACTTTGGTGATGATTACGGTGCTATCTATGAAGGTATTGCAATGGAGACTGAAGAAGATGTTGGAGCCCAGGCTCCAGAAGATGATCTTGGTCAGATGTTGCGTGAAGCGGAGGAAGTCTGTGAAATTGAAAAGGAATCTAGGGATTTGCAGCTATGATTGAGGACTACAGAATATTGTTTTACACAGATTGCAAGCAAGGCCATAAAAGGTTGGGTACCACATTAGAATTGTTGCAATGGAAGACATCAAATGGTTTATCTGACAAGGGTTTCGAGAAGTTGCTGAGACTTATAAAAAACCTACTCCCTGAGGGTAACACATTGCCCGAAACATGGTACGAGGCAAGAAATGTTGTTTGTCCTCTAGGATTGGAAGTAGTGGTGACGCTAAGAAACGCCAACAGCCAACGAATCAACTTTGCATTAGTTTTGTTCATGAACAGACATTTCAAACGTGGTATTATAGGAAAATACCACATCACCTTGGAAGGCACTCTCTTCTTGGTATGCACCCCCTCAACATCGCCTGGATCATCTCGAGGGATCTTATAACAACATGCTTTGCATACCGGACAGGCATCTAAATTTTTATACTCCTCACCACGATAGAGGATGCAGTCATTAGGACATGCAACGAGGGTGTTAGTCCCATCCCTAGCAGCGGCGCTAGGAAACGCCCCTTGAGGTATGTCTTAACAATTACATAATGAATCCGCATGCACACGGATATACCGTTGTAGCATTTCACCTGGAGAGTATTCGAGTATCGTTATTTATATTTTCCCAAGGGAGGGCATGATGTAAAAGAGTTTACTTGGTACATAATCGAGATGGCATGAATAAGGTACAGACTATAACAATACAGGGGTAAGTTATGATAAAGATATGAATGAGGGTAATGTGACACACACAACCTGGCCAAACTCAGATAAAGAATAAACCAATAAACCTATGGGTTAGTGGGAGCATAGGCATACAACAGAGTCCTAATAATATCTACTCAAGCAAGCAAGGGTCATGCAATGTACATATGGTTAGGACTACACGTGCCGGGAAATTAGGGATACCAGAGAAAATATCCCGTCCCGGAGAACATCCGGACCGTTACATCTTTCAGAACTCCTACACCGCACCCGAACGTCGGGGAGTGCACTAACCACGAAGCAGCTTCGTAGCGGACGGACAGGGCTGTCACCACCTGCCATCTACCCTAGTCACACCATGGAGCATGGTCATATTCGAAGGATCCCACATACTCAAGCACCACGCTCGTGTATGAAGTCACTACCCCAGCGCCCCCGGGTCTCCCACCCTTCGGATGGACGAGTAAGATGCTAAGGCAAGCACGAAGGCACAACGAACAAATATCCTTACCCAGATCATCTGGCCTAATCATATATAAAGCATAACTAGTGTAGCACCAAGCCATGATATGATTGACTAGCAAAGCAGCATAACAATGCAAAGCATGATATACTACTAGGATAGCAAAACAACCAAGGCTCAGCTCTGCATTAAGAATAAAGTACTGACTATACGAATACAAAGCCATTACCAAGACCGAGGACTGCTCTCCCGCCCTGAGGACGACTTGCTTCACTAAGAGATGAGGCACTAGCCTAGCTCCACTACCCTAAGGAGTACAAGTCTCAAGTGAGAGAGAGAGAGAGGCTCAAGTGTGTTGTCTGTGGAATGAGGGGGTGAGGGGTCCCTTTTATAGTGCTCAAGGGCGGTTCCCGCCATCCTAAAATATGGAAACCTTATCATCTGTGATCAGGAGACTTGGCGGAGACTCCTCCTCGAAATGCCCCTGGACAGGAGTCAGTCCAGGGTCGGCCGACCCAGGGCCCTGGATGGCTCTCCCCAGGTGCAACCTTCCCCTGGTACTCTAACAGGTGGGCCTGGTCTTATCCTTTGGGTGATGGTGCCTCGGCACGCCCGTTTGCTCTGCCAAGTGGGCCATATTTGTATGTGTGTTGCTGCGAGTGATCTTCTGTGTATGTTTTGCTGCGTATCCTTTGTGTTTCCTTCTTATTTGAGACTTGTATCCCTGAAATGGTTAGATAGACAATACATCTGTGGAACTAGGTTAGTGATACAATTATGCGAGTAAGAGATATAATTTTCCTTTGTTTGTGAGTATAGTCGACGGTCGGATTTTGCATTTAAGGACCGTCAACAATGGCACAAAGAAATGAGAAAGCAAGATAATATGTTGCGACACTCCACTGATGGGTCCCAGTGGAGGAAGGTGGATAGAGCATTCCCAACTTTTGCAAATGATGCAAGGAACGTGAGATTTGGCTTAAGTACAGATGGCATGAATCCTTTCGGTGAAAAGAGCTGTGGCCATAGTATATGGCCTGTGACACTTTGTATATATAATCTTCCTCCTTGGTTGTGTATGAAGCGGAAGTTCATTATGATGCCGGTGCCTATACCCGGACCGAAGCAACCTGGTAACGATATTGATGTGTACCTGCAACCGCTGGTTGACGATCTTATTTTGCTGTGGAAAGAGGAGGGGGTTCGTGTGAGGGATGCACACGCAGAGGAGCATTTTAACCTGCGTGCATTGCTTTTCGTAACCATCTATGATTGACCTGGACTTAGCAACCTGTCCGGACACTCCAATAAGGGTTATAGGGCATGCACCCATTGTTTACATGAAACCGACAGCATGTATCTGAAGCACTGTAGGAAGATTGTATACATGGACCATCGTCGATTTCTTCCTGTCAAGCATCCATTAAGAAAGAAGCATGCTCATTATGGTGGAAAGGTGGATCATTGTACGAAGCCTAGGCACATTTGCTTCAATGTTGCATTTCCAACTTATACCTTAGGCACAACAAAGTGTTCTTATGAATAAGTTGGCCTTGTTCTTACCTCTTACCTTACTTCGTTGGGGCTTATAGCTTCACCTCATCTTGGGCGGTTGAGAGTCAGAATGGTTTTGTAGAGTTCTAATATTTCTTACCCCTTTGCTCAATCGTCAATCCGGAGGTTTTTATATGGTTTTTCAAAGAAATTTCAAAGTTTCTCAAATGATCTCTCAGATCGCTCATTGTGTATGATTCCTCACCAAGGCTTTTTATTTTTCCTTTCTTCCTCAACCTATTTTCTAAGGGTTAAAATTTTGTGGAGCTGTAGGTAGGGAGGATATGAAGGCATACTTGTTTCTCATATGTTGCTAAGTCAAAAACCGGATCCAAAGGAGAGACAAGTCATAAACCTTGATCAAGAAGTGCAAGTGTGTGGATATTTTTGGTGGATGAACTCCTTTTTTATGAACCATCTCTCCATTCAGTTTCTTCTTTTGAGCATGGGCTATCTTTCTTTTGTTTTAACATGCCTTGTAAGCATGTGGCATACCTTCTTTGGGTATGCATCTTTTCTCTTTCTTTCTTTTTTTTGACATGCCTTGTGAGCATGTGGCATACCTTCTTTGGGCATGCATCCTTTTCTTTTCTCCCCTTTTTTTTATATATATAGCCCATACTCCTTTTTCTTGTGGAAATTGGAGAGAGTGGTCATGAGGTCAATAGAGTTTTTATTTGTGGATGGATGGAATGCTTGCTTACTTCTTGTGTAGAAGCGTAGCATATGGTGGAGTGTGTACGTGATCTTGATCATGGGAGTATGAAATGAATCTCACTAAGGGTCACAACAATTTGACGAAGCTCAATGAGATAACAAGTTGCATATATGGAAGGTTTTCATTTGGATCAACATATGGCTTTGGATAGAAATTTCATACCATTGAGGAACTTTGTTTGTTTTCGTATTTTCAAAAATAAATACTCCGGAAATCAAGAATCACTTAGGAGAAGATCATAGCAACTCTATTAACCATATCTTGACTCACAACAACTTAGATTCGGATCATGCTTTTTGCTAACCACAAGTTTCAAGTTTAAGGTTTGAACATCTAGCCAACAAACTCAAAACTTAGGAAGAGCACTAAGTTGTAACTAGGTATAAGAAAGAAATTTACAGAGCAACTATTCATCATCTCAACAAGGAAAATTACACCATGCTTACTACACATAAAGAAGCAAGTAAATATTTTTGGTCTTTTTTTGGGTTTTGCAAAAAAATTATTTTATTTTAGTTTTGCAAATTTTTGTTTTGTTTCGTGCATAAAGTTCTGAAAGCAATAGAGAAATTTAAGATACAAGATACAAGATACTTCTCGTGGGGGTCCTCCCCCAAGCTAGTTTTAGGCTCACTACTGTTGGTCGGGGTTAAACCCTCTCCAACGGTAGTAAGCGTTCCACTCCTCCTACTGCTGCAGCTGCCTCTGTTCCATGGCGTGGATCCTTTCGCCGGTGTACCGCTGCCATGCTTGGTTGGTTTCAATGTGTTGGTGCAGCGTATCCTCGATGTTGTTGGCCTGAACCCGCAGCTCGCCTAGCTGCTGGTTGATGGAGCCGAAGTCACGGCTAGAGGCCGTTCGTCGTGCAAGGCTTGGGATCCCGCCGGAACTGGAGCTGGTGGATCGGCGACTTTGAGCCTGCCGTACTCACTCGCCGGTGGTTGCATTGTGCCAAGATGAACCACCCGCCTCAAGGTGATATGAGGATTGAGGCTGCTGTGGCAGTGGTGCTGGTTCAATTCCTCTCCTTGATCTGTTTCGTGTCATCCTGCCAGGCAAACTAGAAACACTATGTCTACGTGCCGCCTCTTCTAGGATGAGAGGGGTGGTTAGTGACTGGAAGTTATACAAATGAGACCCCGCGTTTGGCAACGGGATTTCATTTGCATAGCCTAAGGAGAAGAAAATCAAAGAGTCATTCGGGCCTTTCTTGAGTGTATGCCTATAAATCAAATAGGCCTCATCGATAAGAGTACGGGATCCTCAATGAAAGGAATGGCATTCCCATCTAAGACCCTGAGACTCGAAGCGATGCGTGTAATCAAAGAAGTACACTCAATAGGACTCATCATCTTGAAATTAGTAAGCCATTGCGAAATCATTGCCTTTACTGGGGAGACTTTGATCTTGTTGACCATGGCGTATAATATCATCAACTCATGATTCCGCACGGTTCAAACATCATCCCTTGGAAAGAGAGTGATGGCTAACCATTTGTGCATCAACTGAAGAGTTGGATTTTGAATGTCATTGCACCGAGGTGCAAACTTGCAATGGACAACTTGACCCAAAATCAAACCCCAAAAATCATGACGATTAAAACCGCGGCAAGGATTTTCAAGAGAAACCGGCAAGCATTTGATAAAACCGAGGTGGTGACTCAAATCCTTCCAAGTGATATAGTAATCAAGCCCAAAAAGTCGAAACGAAACACCGTCATCCACCTCTCGAAGAGTGCAAAGAAACTAGATGGTGAGGAGACAAGAACGTTCTCCTCAACGGGCACAAAACCATCCCATCCAATCGCATGCCACACATTAGCAAAGTCTACGTCCATACCTATTTTGGCAAGGAGGTCCAGGTCGAAAGCTTTGGTGTGGCCGAAGCTTCGATTCTTGAGGATGGTGTAGGCTTGTCATTCGCGGTTATCTCGCAAGTCGAGGTAGGGTGCGTTGTCGTCGTCCATCTCCATGTCCTTGGCTTGCGGTTCGGCTTGCGCTTCTTGTTTTTGTTCTTCTTCTTCGTAATCCATCATGCATGGGCTTGGCGTAGGTTCGGGAGTATGGTGGGAGCTCGAGCCACCGCGAGAATAGGATGAGCTTCCTCCGGTCACTTTCTTCAATGCACCGGAAACCTTTCGCTTAATACCCTTCATGCTTGAACAAGAACACAAAGAACAACTCGAATCGGGTTACGTTAGTGAAACAAAACGGAAATTCTTACCTGTAGTTGTTCCTCCAAGTTTGTGGGATTTCTTGCAGCAAACAAATGAGAGAGATAGAGAGGATTCTTGCATTTGAATTTGAGCACAAAATCGAATGAAAACCGAGAGCAAAGTTTGCAAGAGTGTGAGAGGGAGTGAGTGATTGAGAGTTGAGTGTGTGAGCTCAACACCCATCCCTCGGCCTCTATTTAAAGAGCATGAGATGCAAACGGTCGGGGAGGCGCTGGGCTCAACGGCTAGTAGCCGTTGGAGAAAGCTGACAAGCAGCAACGGTTAAGTGGGGTCGGCTGACCCCTGGGTTCGCCTGACCCCCCAGTGGGCCCGCTGACTGACAGCCCGGGCCCACAGGCTCCCCAACGGTCATAAACTTTGAATGCCTAGGTGCTGGGTCCAGAGATTTTGATGCTCGGAAATACTTTTAGTTTTTTTTGTAAAAAGAAAGAAAAGGTTGAAAAATTTCAGCATGCAAGAAAAATTTGAGAAATCAAATATGCAATGGAAGAAATTCAAAATGGCAAATTTTGAAAAATCAAATATGAGATAACTACCATTTTACCTTTGGCAAGGGCTTGTCGTTTTAGAGTCTGACAGGCAAGACTTTTCTCCATTGTTACTTACCATTTGTTGTCCCGTCGCGGAGAATTTTACGAAGACGAACTTTCAACCTTTCGCCATATTTTCTGGTCTTCTTTCTTTTGGTGGTCGAAAGTTTTTTTGGCTGGGGTTCTGGTGGCCCCCGCTTCCATCATAAGCCTGCTGAATTATGAAGCGCCGCTCTTTCTAGTATTGAAACTTAAAGAAAATGTTTTCCGTTCCAATGCGGAAACAGATGTCTCCCGCCCCGACATCTATCCTTGCCTTGACGTCCCTTAAAAAGGGGCGCCGAAGGATGAGCTGTATACCCGTGTCACCCTCCATGTCGAGGACGATGAAGTTAGCGAGGACAAAGGAGTTCTTGACTCGTACGAGCATATTTTCGATTATCCCTTCGGGATATGGAATTATAGAGTCGGCGAACAGCACGTACATGAGTGTCGGGGAAAGAGCAGTATATTGTAGTTGCTCAAAAGTTACCTTGGGCATAATGTTTATGCTTTCCCCAAGGTCCCAGAGGGCCCGGTTGTAGGGCTGGTCATAGATGGAGCAGTGGATCATTGGCACCCCTGGGTCTTCGTGCAGTGCTGTTGTCAGTCCTCTCCATGCACTTGTTTTGGCATGTGCGGTTCTACCTGCATGGCTAGCACATGGCATCCTCCGGGACGGGTTGCCCCACCCGGTAGACACCATATTTGCATTTTCGACGGGAGTTTCCGGTTGCCCCGGAAATTTCCCGTCATCAACAGCAGAAACAGCGGTAGCAATTTGAGCAAGTTGGGATTCAATCATTTTGTTAAAACTTAGTTGATTCCTGAGAGCAGAAGACAAAGTTTTAATTTTTAAGTTTATGCTCTCAAGAGTTTTATCGTTGGAGGCAAGCTTTTTAGTTATATTTTCATTAATTTTAGCTTGGCCAAGAACCAAATCATTTATGGAGGGTTGGTTCAAATTGAAATTCGAATTGTAATTAGAGTAATAATTGTTACCACCTTCTTGGTACGGTGGGCGTGCTTGGCCCCACCCTTGGCCTCCTTGTGGACGGTACCTGCCGCTACTGTTGTTGTGTAGGCAGCGTCTTCACGGGTGTTAGGGCAGTCGTTCCCCGAGCGTCCACTATTGCCGTATACCTCGCACATAGAGTGCGAGTCTACGGCTTGAGCGTAGTTGTTCATACGCTCTTTGTAATGCGCCCGTTCGTCTAGGCACTTTAGTAGGAGGTCCATCTTTGCGGCGAGCATATCCATCTCTTTGACGATGTGCATTCCGCCTTTGGTTCGGGGTTGGGAACGCTCCTCGTTCCAACCCTGGTTGGAGACCATCTTTTCAATCAAGGTCGTAGCCTTGGTTATCGTGAGGTCCAGAAAGGCTCCTCCAGCAGCAGCGTCAAGGTGGGCTCTTGATGTTGTCGTTAGCCCGTTGTAGAAGGTTTGGAGTACGAGCCACTCATCCATCCCATGATGAGGACAGGCGAGTATGTACTCCTGGAGTCTCTCCCAAGCTTCCGGGATGGATTCCATCCATGTCTGCTGGAAAACTTGAAATTTTCCCGCGCAGGGCATTCGTTTTGCCCAGCGGGAAGAACTTAGTGAGGAAGGCCGTGGAACATTTGTCCCACGTGCTGACGGCTTCTGCGTTTTGGTAGAACCACTATTTCGCCTTCCCTAGAAGGGAGAAGGGAAACAGGCGGAGCCTGATGGCATCAGCAGCAACGCCCCGTATGGTAACGGTCTTGCAAAGCTCCAGGAAACTCTAGATGTGGGCGTTGGCGTCCTCGTTAGGCTTGCCACAAAAAGGGCTAGCCTGCACCATGTTAACGAGGCTTGATTTCAGCTGGAAGTTCACGTCCCCAACATCAACATTGGGTCCAGTCGCCACATTGGCGGCGGAGGGGACGGAAAAGTCACGGAGGGTCTTCTCAGCCATGGGTTCGGTTGTTGTTGATGGTGCTTGAGGAAGAGCTGGTTCTCTTGACGACAGGACGATCTAAGGAGGGACGACGCAAGGTCTGATCCTTCTCACGAGCTTCTCGGGGTCTTCAACGATCATTGTCAGCAAGGAGAAACCAGTTATACACTACCCTATTTTCATCAAAGCAGAAGAAAACAAAAGCAACATTAGCCTGTATAAGCTACAGCTACACAACTTAGACACGACATCGTGATCATTTATTAGTAAATCTTTTAATCAATGCCACTCCTCGGAAACAACGCCAGAAATGCTTGTTGGCATTTCTTTGCGTCACCACTAGGAATGAGGGTGTTAGTCCCATCCCTAGCAGCGGCGCTAGGAAACGCCCCTTGTGGTATGTCTTAACGATTACAGAATAAATCCGCAAGTGCACGAATATACAATTGTAGCATTTCACCCGGAGAGTTTTCGAGTATCATTATTTATATTTTCCCAAGGGAGGGCATGATGTAAAAGAGTTTACTTGGTACATAATCGAGATGGCATGAATAAGGTATAGACTATAACAATACCGAGGTAAGTTATGATAAAGATATGAATGAGAGTAATGTGACACACACAACCTGGCCAAACTCAGATAAAGAATAAACCAATAAACCTACGGGTTAGTGGGAGCATAGGCATACAACAGAGTCCTAATAATATCTACTCAAGCAAGCAAGGGTCATGCAACGTACATATGGTTAGGACTACACGTGCCGGGAAATTAGGGATACCAGGGAGAATGTCCCGTCCCGGAGAACAATGCAAAGCATGATATACTACTAGGATAGCAAAACAACCAAGGCTTAGCTCTGCATTAAGAATAAAGTACTGACTATACGAATAGAAAGCCATTACCAAGATCGAGGACTGCTCTGCGGCCCTGAGGACGACTTGCTTCGCTAAGAGATGAGGCACTAGCCTCGATCCACTACCCTAAGGAGTACAAGTCTCAAGTGAGAGAGAGAGAGAGAGGCTCAAGTGGGTTGTGTGTGGAATGAGGGGGTGAGGGGTCCCTTTTATAGTGCTCAAGGGCGGTTCCCGCAATCCTAAAATATGGAAACCTCATCATCTGTGATCAGGAGACTTGGCAGCGACCCCTCCTCGAAATGCACCTGGACGGGAGTCAGTCCAGGGTCGGCCGACCCAGGGCCCTGGGTGGCTCTCTCCAGGTGCAGCCTCCGCCTGGTACTCTGACACGTGGGCCTGGTCTTATCCTTTGGGTGCTAGTGCCTCGGCATGCCCGTTTGCTCTGCCAAGTAGGCCCTCTTTGTAAGTGTGTTGTAGCGAGTGATCTTCTGTGTATGTTTTGATGCGTATCCTTCGTGTTTCCTTCTTATTTGAGACTTGTATCCCTGAAATGGTTAGATAGACAATACATCTGTGGAACTAGCTTAGTGATACAATTATGCGAGTAAGACATATAATTTTCCTTTGTTTGTGAGTATAGTTGATGGTCGGATTTTTCATTTAAGGACCGTCAACAATGGCACAAAGAAACGAGAAAGCAAGATAATATGTTGCGACACTCCACTGATGGGTCCCAGTGGAGGAATGTGGATAGAGCATTCCCAACTTTTGCAAATGATGCAAGGAATGTTGGCTTAAGTACAGATGGCATGAATCCTTTCGGTGAACAGAGCTGTGGCCATAGTACATGGCCTGTGACACTTTGTATATACAATCTTCCTCCTTGGCTGTGTATGAAGTGAAAGTTCATTATGATGCCGGTGCTTATACCCGGACCAAAGCAACCTTGTAATGATATTGATGTGTACCTGCAACCTCTGGTTGACGATCTTATTTTGCTTTGGAAAAAGGAGAAGGTTCGTGTGTGGGATGCACACGCAGAGGAGCATTTTAACCTGTGTGCATTGCTTTTTGTAACCATGAATGATTGACCTGGACTTAGCAACCTGTCCGGACACTCCAATAAGGGTTATAGGGAATGCACCCATTGTTTACATGAAACCGACATCATGTATCTGAAGCACTGTAGGAAGATTGTATACATGGACCATCGTTGATTTCTTCCTTTCAAGCATCCATTAAGAAAGAAGCATGCTCATTATGGTGGAAAGATGGATCATTGTATGAAGCCTAGGCACATTTGTGGGAAAATGGTATTTGAAATTTTCAAAGATATAAAAGTAGTCTTCAGAAAGGGTCCTGGTGGCAAAGCAGTGCCTAGTGTTGAAGGACGTGCACCTATGTGGAAGAAAAAGAGTATATTTTGGGATTTACCTTATTGGGAAGCCTTAGAGGTCCGCCACGCAATTGACGTGATGCACCTCACAAAGAATCTTTGTGTGAACCTGCTAGGCTTCCTTGGTGTGTGTGGCAAGCCGAAAGATACACTGGAAGGGTGGCAAGACCTGCATCATATGAAACAAAGAGCTGCCCAACATCCAGAGAAAAGCGATAAAGGACGCCATTACCTAGGTCTTGCCTGCTACACTCTAAGCAAGAGAGAGAAGGAACGTATGTTTCAATGTTTGAACAGTATCAAGGTCCCGTCAAGCTATTCTTCGAATATAAAGAAGCTACTAAATATGAAAGAGAAGAAATTCGCACACGTAAAGTCCCATGATTGTCATGTCCTGATGACGCAATTACTTCCAGTTGCATTGAGGGGTATTCTACTAGATAATGTTCGAGCAACAATCATAAAGCTATGTGCATTGCTCAATGCAATTTCACAAAAGGCAATCGATCCGACATGACGATGTTGTCCAAAGTATTGTTAGCCTTGAGATGACATTTCCTCCATCATTTTTCAATATTATGGCGCATCTCCTGGTTCACCTTGTTAAAGAGATCGGTATTCTTGGGCCTGTCTTCCTCCATAATATGTTTCCTTTCGAACAATTCTTTGCAGTCCTATAGAAATACGTTCGTAACCGTGCTCGCCCAGAAGGAAACATTGCGAAGGGTTATGCGATAGAGGAGGTCATTGAGTTTTTTGTTGACTATGTGGATGAACTTTGCCCCATTGGAGTTCCAATATCACGGCATGAGGGGAGGCTGATTGGGAAGGGCACACTAGGAGAAATCAATAAATGCCAATGATCACGCTTCGTTGAGCAAATCACATTTCACGGTTCTGCAACAGTCAGCCTTGGTGGCTCCGTACTTCGATGAGCACAAGCAGCTCGTACGAAATAAGTACCCTTGGAAGTCTGAAACCTGGATCACAAAGAATCACATCAAAACTTTTCCCACCTGGTTGCGCTCAGAACTTATGGCTAACGAGGACATTCATGAACAACTTGCCTGGTTGGCCAGGGGTCCTTCCAATACAATCATGACATACCAAGGATATGAAATTAATGGATACACATTTACACAAGATCCCAGGACAAAAAGAGTACCAATCAAAATAGTGGTGTTCGTATAGATGCCATAGATACTAATGGCCAAAGCAACTCATATTTTGCTTACATTGAGGAGATCTGGGAACTAGACTATGGGCCTTTGAAGATTCCTCTATTTCATTGCCAATGGGTGAAGCTAACTGGAAAATGCATCGATATTGATGCGTACGGAATGACAACTATAGACCTCAAAGAGCTTGGCTATCGAGACGAACCGTTCATCCTAGCCAAAGATGTCACTCAAGTTTTCTATGTGAAGGACATGTCTAGCAAACCAAAGAAGGACGATGAGGCAAAGCGTCACATAGTTCTTGCAGGTAAAAGAAAAACTGTGGGAGTCAACGATGTTACTGATGAAGAAGAATACAATAAGGATGAAGACATGACTCCATTCGCAGTGGATATTGACACAAGTATTCTTTTAGCCCAGGAGGATGCTCCCTACCTATGGCATGATCATAATGAAGGGACCATTGTAAAGAAAACTACCGTTAATATTCCATTAGATGTTTAGTATCCTCTTGACATATTTTGACTCATCATCTCAAGTATCCTTGAAATATTTTGACTCATCATTTCTAGTATTTGTAACATAAACACACGCTCTCTCTCTCTCTATCTCTAACACACACACACACACACTCACTCACACACACAAGGTTAATATTCATTAGGTGATTAATTGTCTCTTGAATAAATTTTAATCATAATGCAATATTTTGACTCATGTAATATTTTTAATCATCATTTATATTTTTATTATTTTGAATAATTTGTAACATAAACACACACACTCTCTCTC
Source organism: Panicum miliaceum (assembly GCA_032594955.1). NCBI lineage: Eukaryota > Viridiplantae > Streptophyta > Magnoliopsida > Poales > Poaceae > Panicum > Panicum miliaceum. Next base: position 48,492,545 of record CM064057.1, on the reverse strand, counting down.
TCTATCTCTAACACACACACAAGGTTAATCATCATTTATATTTGTATTATTTTTGAATAATTTTTAGTCATCATATAATGTTTGACTAACACACACACTCGCTCACTAACTCACACACACACACACACTCACTCACTCACTCACTCACTCACTCACACACACACACACACACACACACTCACTCATTCACTCACTCACACTCACACACACTCACTCACTTACTTACACTCACACACACATGAGAAATGAATTATTTACAGATATTTTGTTAAATTTTTGCACCCATATATAATTTTCTAGGGAATTAAAAGACTTTCAGTAGAAAAGAAAAAACTAAACAAAACCAAAAAAGAAAGAAAAATGAAATGGCGGGAAACGAATTCCCTGTATGCCTTTAGGTACCGGGTTGAAATATTGACCCGGTACCTAAAGGGGGGAATTCATTTCCGGCCCATTGGCACGCCTTAGGTACCGGGTGTAAAGCTCACCCGGTACTAACTCTCCACCAAAGGTACCGGGGTTCTACCCGGTACCTAAGGCTTCCTTTGGTACCGGTTTTGCTTTTCAACCGGTACCTAAGGGCCGGGTACATTACTCCCCGCCCCTTCCCTCTTCTCCTCCTCCTTCCTTCTTCGATCACCCAGACGCCCGACGCGACCGCGCCACCGCCACCGTGCCCTTGCCTCCCCCATGCGCCACCGCCTCCACCGTGCGCCACCGCCTTGACACGACACGCCGCGCCGCCGTACGCGTGCCTCCCCACGCCGACCGACCCTCACCTCGACGGCTGCCACCGCCTCGACGCCCCGCCTCCTCAATTAAGGATGCCACCACGGTGCCCCGCCTCCCCGGCCTCCCTCGTCCTCAATTGAGCACACCACCATCCTCTCCTCCCTGCAGTGAAGCTCACCGGCCCGGCCTTGCCCCTCCTTCCTCGCCGGAGTGCTGCCATCGCGGCACAGCAATGCCCGCCACCCTCGCTCACCGTGGCCGGCCCTACCCCGACCACCTCCGGCCCCATCTTCTGAACCAAATCGGTCGCAGATGATCCCCTCTTGCTCCCCCACCACTTTCCCCTCACCGCCGGCGAGCTCCCTCGCTGGATTTTGGCCGGCAACCATGGTTGCCCCGCCAAGGACTCAACTGCAAGCCCAAAAATCTTTATAGGGAGATATATGCAAGAACCAGGGACCTATCTGCGAAGCCAAATCAGTGAACTTGTAAAATACATATAAAATCACAGAAAAATTGGTCTAGTGAATTGTTAAATTAGTTTAATTTGGTCTAGTTTAGCAACTAGTTTAATTTCATGTATATGTACTATAATGATTTGTAATTTGAAAGAGATATATATATATATATAATATTGTTTATGGAAATTACATGGGTCATTTTGTAGAGTTATTAATTATTGTTTATGGAAATTACATGCGTCATTTCATGTAAATGTACTTAGACACACGCATGCACACACACAACACACACACTCTCTCTCTCTATCTCTATCTCTCTCACACACACACTTAGACACACACACACAACACACACACATGTACATACACTCACTCACACACACACACACAACACACACATTCTCTCTCTCTCTTTCTCTCTCTCCCTCACACACACACACTTAGACACACACACACACATGTACATACACTCACACACACACACACACACACACACTCACACACTTAGGCACACACACACATGTACATACACTCATTCACACACACACACATGTACACACACTCACTCACACACATGTACATACACTTACAATCACGCACACACTTGCTAATTTGTTTATCTTTGATGTCTAAGGGTGTCAGTTTAGATGGACGGCGCTGGAGAAGAAGCAGAACGGATCCTTATGGATGCTATCAACGAACATAGTACGACCGTCTATGAGCATTATGGTGAAGAGGCCAGGACTGCTGATTCTTTTCTAAACATGTCCGGAGATGGCAATGTAGAAGAACAAGATGATGACTTTACGCCGATCCCTGAGCAGCCCGTTCGTAGTGATAATCCTATCTGGGTACCTAACTTATGCATATATGCTTACAGAATCTTGAATAACAATTTTGTATTAGTATTAGTTTTGTTAATAATATATCCTTTTTCAGTCCTCGTCCGGATCGACAAAGAGCTCATCGAAAGGGAAACGAAGACAGACCAAGAAGATGGAGGGAAGACAGGTTGTCACACAAGTGGACGCAGAGGGCTGCCCATGTGCTCCTGTGGAGGCTAGTACAAAATTTACAACCCAGTGTGGGGTTGTTGTTCGGGCACGTGTGCCGATCACCATAAGACTCTGGAAAACGAAGAATCCGACGAAGAACGCTACGCCGTGCCTCCACACCAAAAGGAGATGTTGTCAAACCTCCGAAATACAGGCAGCCATGCACGTTAACAATATATGATGTGGCATGTACAGAGTGTTGGACAAAGAAGGACAAAACTCTTGCTGAAGGAATGTATAGAGTGTTGGACAAAGAAGGACAAAACTCTTACTGAAGAAATGTATGGGGACTTACAACTGCATCTAGCCGCGGCACTCAAACCGTTCTTGCTGCTGGTATGGCAGACCTTGAAGGCTAACACGGCATCCACTTCAGTGGGTTCGGCATCTTCATCAACTTGGAGCTCTACATCCTTGGTGACTTCAATGGGTTGGGCATTGTTGCTCTTGTCCTGGTACTGATGATGTACCAAATGCATGAATCAAACTTAAAGAATAATGAGACTTGCCGCGAGACACAGACGGAAGTGCAACAATAATGGGAAGCGGAAGAATGAAAAGGTTACATTAGAAGCGTGTTGACACTTACATATGAATGCGACTGCGCAACGTAGCAGTGTGATCCTATTGCTGAAGGTAATAAGACTGTGCCCCGGTTTAGCTTGTTCTTCTCAGAAACCTCCTGCATGTGATGTATGTGTTAGTCTCCATCATAAGTTTACACCGCTGTGCATCAGTCATTTTGGAGACAGGAAAGCACACAAAGAGAAATTACCCTGTGGTGTGCACTTGACCACTTGTCAACAAGTCGACACCATTGTGCATCAGTCATGTTGGGGACAGGAGAGGTTGTGCGGATCTCATTTGCAGCGACGCCAACAAAGTATTTCTGCTTCAACTTATACCGCGTCTGCCGTATGGATTTTTGGAACACACTGCTACAAGCATCTGTTGTTGGCTGCTGCCTAGTGTCAATTCCTAACCTTCCCTGGTGATTAGAATCCAAATCAGACTTTCATGTAAGAGTTGAATGTACAACAGGGACTAGTACGTAGGCACTCATAGATAGCCTTCCCATGGAGCCATCGAAAAGTTCAGGCTGTTCTTTGTATTCTTTCCAATGGGTCAAGATAGGAACTTGAGACCTAACAGCAACACCAGCCTCTGATGAAAACTTGGCAGCTTGCTCCGGAACATGGGGCCTTTTGTTCCCCTCAAGAACAGAGATGTGCATCCTTGTCCCTGTTACTTTGCTCATCCTGTCAAGCAAACCTCCACGTGTTGCTTCCCTCGCCTTCCTCCGGCCACCTCTTTGTGTAGGTGCTGCAGAGATTTCATTCAAATTATCATCATTCATCAAATATGAAACCATGAGCGCTAAAAAGCTTTAGGGTCAACAGACCAACCTTCATCTTCACTGATGGCATTACCATTATCTTCACATCGTGCCCAGTCTCTAAAAGGACTTGAACAACCATTAAAGTGCTCATTACAGGTAGTGTTTTCTGGTACTGCTAGCGATTCTTCCTGCACAACATTGTCACCACCGCAACTGTTTTCTGCAGTTGACTGCAACCTTTCATGCACAGGCCGTTGAGGTGCTCCTGCAACGTCCAGCCTTTTTTGTATCCTTGATGAAGTTTCCTACGTGACATGTGTTGGTGGGACTGACCTCACCCTCTTGGATTGTCTTCCTCCAAGACACAGGGCAGCACTTGTTGTCCGCACCTTCCTACGCCCAGGGCCCTGTACATTTCCAAAGGTATAACTTGTAAGCATGTCAATAAATTAGAAGCACTTGTAAGCAGTGGAAATATGTAACGGGTGTAACGGGTGCGGAAAGATAGTCACGTTGACACGGCACTGGGTAACTCCATTCTCTGCAAACTCCAGTCCGGCGTAACGTGGGGGAATTAGATAACCCGCGGTACGCAGAACATCCCACAAAATAGAGGGAAAGCCCTCCTAGTGGAGACACTGCGAGTGTACGCGTCCATCCTCATCCACCATCATAGCAACAGGCTCGGCCATCTGAACAAAAGATCAAATGGAGTGAGATAGCGAAAAACTGTGAACAGCACAAGGACAGATTCTGTATAGTGTGCAAAAATAACCATAACTTCCACAGTTCGAATCCAAAAATTTTCAAATTTCACTAGATCACTCCTAAGATATTTGTGAACAGCTTTGCTAGTCAACTCCAGAGCTAGATAGGTCTCTAAGATGGTCTTTCCTTTCGGGTTTTACCTCTCTGTCTACCCAGAATTTTCAGTGAACAGAGGGCTAGAGTTTCGTGCACCAGAGAAAATCTACCCAGCCAAAATCTACCAAATTTTAACAGAAGCTTCCTGGGTAAATTTGGAACAGGTTTTGTGTTGTACTCCTTTGCAGAAAACGGTAGGAAGGGGGCCTAAAAATTTAAGGGGCAGAAGTGCTTATTCGGGACAGATTTCTGACATTCCAAGGTTTCTGTTATTTCTTACTATCCATAAGTTCAGAATTTTTGATTTTTGAACAGGGGATAGAACACAAAATTTGGAACAATCCTTTCAACATGAACTTTACCAGAAAAGGTCATTTTCTTGGGTCAATAATTCGCTCCTTTCAGTCATGGCAGATTTGGGACAGGTTCTCTAGATAATCCTTATGCAAACCATGCTTAGATACGCGAGGACCTTACCACTCTCATACAACGTATTTTCACTTTCCGATATATATGGTCATAATGCATGCACGTCCTATTCGTCCTCACAAAATAAAATAACTGCCAAATACTTTTGGTCTTACGAAGATAGTCTCGGTGGCATACACAATACGGCTCTCGCTATAATAGCTAGTCGAGTCTTTCTAATCATTCCTTAACTTATCGTAATCGCGGTTAGTGTACCTGCAGAAGATTGACAAAGCATATACATTTTATGAACCTTTCATGCCAGCACTCATGAAAGCGTCCGTATTCATTACCGTTTACTTATAGAAACGATATCTGTACAATTTCCGCCGTACAGACGACGTTAACATACGCTATCGAGATAGCGTATTCACGGGGGTACCGTCATGAGACGGGGGTATGAACAGCGATCGCCATACCCTGCGCCAAATCTTCTACTCCCAATATGTTCAACTAACAGTTGGCATATTGGCAGCACCTCAAGTAAGCCACTGCTTGAGGGCAGCGTTCGGTTCGCATCACCGACAGGAAGGCCAAGCTCTCTCAGTTGGCTGAGGATCCTTACCTTCTTACCTTAGCGATGAGCGCGTCGTTACAGAAATTAAGGTCGGTTGTGCATGAAAGTAAGTTTTGACAGAAAGTAATGTGCTGGAAGTCAGTTGATAATTTATATAGCAGTTAGATAGCCACCTAGTAACTTTCCCAATAATCCCTTAGGGCTTTACGAACTAGGCACCATCCTTAACGTACCAACGCATTTCGCAACACATCCTTCTAGTCAAGTTTTAGTAAATCGAGTTTTTAAGGCTTGTCGCATTCTCTGGCGTATGTATTTTGGCTCTGGCGCCAGCTGTTGCCAGCTTTGGCACCAGCTACGGCTCTGATACCAGCTGTGGCAGAACCACCTGAATTAATCCGGCTCAAGTGTATTAACCATCACCATCAAGGCAATCTCGGTTAACCTTACACTTCAAACGGAGTAATCCACTGGTCTGTCGGGTAAAATCTCCCGATACAACCACGGTAGAGCGGATCGAATGCCATACATACAAACGCTCATGCGACGATGAGCCCAGAGAATACCACATTCCAGCAAATATTACATCATTAGCATAAGTAAATATTACAGACCAAGTTTTGAGTTTAGAAACCAAGTACTTCAGAGATCATAACTAATAAGTTCTTTTGAGTTGCAGCGGAAAATAAAACAGCGAAAGCTACTTCGACGATAAGGATGTCTCGATGAAGCCCGTACGAGACATCACTCGGCATTATCTCCGTTGGACGGGGGCGTATCCCATTCCACCGACCAACCAGGGGGAAGAGTGCAGGGCCAAGTCAAGCTAGCAATCATATCTTCGAAAGTCTCACCTGAAAACGAGCCACAAGCAAGGCTGAGTATACTAATACTCAGCAAGACTTACCCAAGTAGTGGAATCTACTCCACCGACTCTAGATATGCAAGGCTTTTGGCTCAGGGGTTTGTTTTGCCGAAAAGCTTCTACAAGTGGGTCCTTACTTTCAATTTTTAGCTCAAGATTCTAGTTTCGTTAGCCATTCTAGATAAGCAGCTATCTAAAAGCATACATGGTGAAGCATTAAATTTTCATCCAACCAGTTCATTCATCCTCATTGTTCCTCTTCTTACTCTGTGGGTAAAAATGGTTAAGCAGTCTCAATAGCCGTGAGAAACGGACGATTCGAATCAAATTTCTTAACCTTGCAAGGGAAACCCAAACACACGTCACGTGGTTACTCCCTAGAGTCACACGTGCAACTTTTCCCCTTTCTTTCCGGGTCGTGGATCGGGGCTACCCTCCGAGAGTACAAGAGCCCCACGCCACGGTTCGGCGCCGGGTCGTGACCACTCTCTGCACTCGCCATATGCACATGGGACCGAAGTTCAAAGGGTAGGTTGTTGTCCACTTGCCGGGCCAATCAGGTACTTAAGCTTACCGATTCCCATAATCTCGGCATGTGTTTAGTACGTTCAAAGACTTAACCATCACTACCACACCCTGCGGCCTTAGCATTTTTCACTAGACAGACGGGCCTCAATCATAACCATCGTTCCATAGCCCGTCCGTGTCCTTATGATTGCAGCGTGTAGTAGACATTCAACTTCTATTTTCTCGCGAGTGACAGGAAATCACTCGGCTTTTACCGGAGTCCTATTAGCACAACATTCTATCGAACCTTACATCTAGTTTTCAAGCATGGGTCCCTAACATCATGCAACTAAGTTTTCATTCAACTCCTATAAACTTAATGCACAAGCAAAGAGTAGTGAGTTGCATAATTAGGAAAGAAATAGGTTATGCTCTGGGGCTTGCCTTCTTGCGAAAAGTTAGTCCGGGGCTCTTCCGAACTTGGGCTCGGGTCTTCAAGAGCTTCAGTTAAATTCACTTGAGCTTCACGCTGCTCACTCTCGGACGCGGGCACCAGCTCGTAAGTTCCGTCGGCGAGAGTCGTCGATTCTACATGAATGCACAAGTTTAAGTCGTGGTAATGGTAATCGACATGATTTAAGTGTAATTACTATAGTGGATAGTTTCTGGTCATGAAACTTTGGATTTAGGCACATCAGGGAAATATGTGCTTACTGTAAAATTTTCAGACAATTTCATGTAGCAGATTAATGATGAAAAATATATTACATAGTTGCTGTTAGACTTTTGTTCTTTTTATAAAGGACAAATGGTGCAACAACTGAGTCTAAGATTTTTACAGAGCTTTCATTTAAGCATGAAGGAGCTACTGTAATTTTTGTAGGATTTATTATGCAGTATTCAGAGCATAGAAAATATGACATTACACACCTAGGTTATTCAAGGATTCATTTTTACAGGACACTACAGAGGGTTTTTGTCCATGCAACTTTTTACACAGCAACCTCTACCACAGTGTATCTCTTAGTAAAACGTTGAGAATTTTCCAAGCTAAGATACTATTTCCTTGATTTAATGTAGGTTATTAGCACATAAATCAAATAATTAGGTTCCTGTGAGATATAAATTCTCCCAATTTTTCTCTGGCATCTGAGTTCCAATACACTAGCAGAGAAAAAGTTTCATTAGGTGATTCATCACCTAACGGCAGGGATAAAACATTCTACTTAAACATGGTATGAAACTAAGTTTAATAAACAGTAAATCTAGAGATGGAATTTGGGCCTGGTATTTTTACACGGTCCTAAACATCAAACAACTAACTCACTGTCCAATTGTTAGGGCCAGCATTGATCTACAACAGTGGGTACAAAATAAGTCCATTAAAGCTTCCATTTAATGTAGAGCAAAATATGTTGAGATTCTGAGAAACTTTTTGTAACAAAAGTGGTAGATTTTGTTCTAAGGATTCCAGAACAGTTGAGTTTGCATTTTTCGGAATTTTTTACGATTTTATACGAATTTTACAAGTTCACTGAATTTGAATCTAGATTTGAAACTTTCTTTTACAACTGGGTCCTTGAATCTTACGCGCAGACCCTTCTAAAGATTTAAATTCTTGCAATTAGGTCTTCGGGCGGCTCGGGTACGGCGGCCGGCCGAAATTCCGGTGAGGGGCTCGCCGGCGGCGAGGGGTGAGGGTCGGGGAAGGTTCAGGGGTGCGAGGGCTACCTCGTGGGGGTGTTGTTCAGGTGGGGAACGGCCGGGAAGGGCTCGCCGGCGTTGGAGCAGAGGCGGCGGCGGCGGTGGCGCGCGACGACGGCGGTGCTCCGGCGGGCTTGGGGCGGCCTGGTCCGGTCAGCGAGCTTCAGTGGCACGTGGGGAAGCTGCTCAGGGGCTTGGCTTGGACGGAGGAGGTCGGGGTCGAGCTGCCCACGGTGAGTAGGGGCGGCGGCGGCGGCGGCAGCGCGGGCGGCGGCGCTCCGGTGGTCCTGGGCGGCGTTGGGTGGGTCGGCGAGCTTCAGGGGGATGATGTAGTGGTGGCTGGAGGCTCAATTTGGGCGGTGGGCGGCGGTGGAGGGCTGTCCACGGGCGGGCGTCGCTCGGCGGCGGTAATGGCGGCGGCGAGGCGTTCTGGTTGCTGGGGCTCGCGCGGGCGGCCGGGGCGCAGCTTTTATAGGGGCAGGAGGGGGTGTGGAGGGGCCTGGGCAACGCGCGGGGCGGAGGCACGGCACGGCGTGCACTGGCCACGGCGGGCGGCAGCAGAGCGCCGGCGCGGCGTGCGGCGAGCGGGCGCGGGTGATTGGCGGCCGGAGATTTGGCGTGGGCGCGAGGGGATAGCGCGGGGCGTGGATTGGAGAAGGGGTTGCTGCAGCGGCTCGGGCGGAGGACAGGCGCAGCGACGGGCGGGGCGCGGGAGCCGGGGCGGCACGGCGCGTCGCGGTGGTTGGGCGCGGCGGGCGGCGGGGCTGGGCGCGGCACGGCTCGCGCACGCGCGGATGCTCACTGGGCAGCGCGGCGTGGGGAGGGGGCAAAGCCGCGCGTGGGGGAGAGGCAAGGCGGCCACTGGCCTGGCGCCTCGCGCCGGTCAGGCGTCGCCGGCCACCTGGCGTGCGGCGGTCGGGCGGGGAGGAGAGAGAGGGGGGGGGGGAGCGAGGGGCCTGATTGCGAGAATTTGAAAAACTTCAGGGGGCTGGGTGCAAACAGGGCGTTTTCTCCTCTTTCTAATTTGAATTTCAAAAACTTTTGAACATGAAAGTTGTTCATAATAAAAAGTTCTACAAATTTGGTTTCAGGCAACATCTCATTTGGCTTATGGTTTGAAAGTTAAATTTAAAAGTTCAAAGGTGTCCAAATGTGCCCAATTCAAATTTGAATTTCAACTAAACTCGTTCTAATTCTTTTCACCCTTTTATCAGTTGGTTAAGCATAGGGTTAGGCTAATGACATTGATTTTAGAAATGAAATTTTACCAGGGTTGTCACATCATCATTCGTAATTGTGAAAGCTGGATCTAACTGCTGGCAGTATGTCTTGACCGATCGGCAGAAGAGATGCAGACTCCACTCTGACCACCACTGTCTGAAAACTTTTGTGGAGAAGGTAGCTATGATCCAGTTATCCAGACAAATGGTTTCGGCGTCAGGCGCCAAACTCTTCAATCGACTGTACTCGAGACTGCTCTCCACTGTTTCTCGAGGCTTTACCAGAGTGCTGAAATACAACTGAGGGGGTAGTTGGCCAAAGCCAAGCTGACGAGCTGCCACTGCTGGGTGACAAAATTCATATGATAGTTGATGACTTCGGCCAAAGAAAAGGTTAACAGGAAGAATGCCTGGAGTAATTGACTCTTTAAAACTGGCCTTACCCTCTTCATCATGAGCAGAAAAGTTGAAGTCAAATTTAACAGGGTTCTCAAAGAAATCTTTTCCATCCCCATAAGCAAACCATATGACTTTGTCTTCAGCAGGGCCATGGTAAAAGCACTGAAAAAATGCTACTACCTTCGCTTGAGTTAGTCTGGCGCAAGAGAAGGTCGATGCAGCTTCACCATATGATGAGCATCAGCGAGTTTTGGGTTGTTCTTCTTCGGTATGGTTCCATGGAAAGGTCATTTTCTCAAGATTCTGGGCCAAGAACTTATGCATATACAAATTCAGCCACAGTTTGATGAACCACCATGGGCCTCAAAGATTGCCAATCGGTTGACCAGATGATAGCTTAACAGAGACTTGGTGGAGCAGAAAGTAAATCGATCCAAGAAGGTGTTTCCCCAAGGGGATTTTGCGCCTTGAAACCAGAGACTTAGCAATGCTTTAGAAATTGGAAGTCGGGCCAACTATTTTTCCACAAAAGATAAATTTCTCTAGCCACATAGTAAGAAAGGCGGTGTGCTCCCTGTCAAGAATGGTGCCTGTTCTAGCATGGTGTTCAATGAAACCTTTCCAGCCCCTAGCATTCTTGGTTTCCAGTTTATGAGACGGTTTTGCCAGCAGGCTGTAAGCAGAATCCGGTGTTGTGATGTTTAGACCAGTGAGCATGAGAACGTCAACCAAAGTTGGGGACATTGGGCCATGGCTGAAGAGGAAGGCGTTCAAAGTGTCCGACCAAAAGTAAGATGCTGCAATAAGCATGGATTCGTTTCTGGGCATGTTGGAGAGAGAAAGCTCAATGCACTGACCGATGTCGTCTTCGTCCCACAAGGTTCGTTTAGAAGCTGACATTCTCAAGTACCAATTCCTCCATCCAGGAGTGATGCTTGGCCAAGATCTAAAAGTGTGCGCCTAGTCTGACAAGTCCAGGGAGGAACGTTTGAAAGGAATGCGGCGAGTCTCCAGATTGATAAATTCTGCAGGGTCTAGGTCTCCCATGGGGCCTAAACAGATACAGTTCAGATGGTTCTCTAGATGGATGGTGATTCTGGATCTAGGGCCTAGAGAAGAAGCGCTTCTCAGGGAAGAAGAAGAATGGGATTCCATGAGTAGGCAAAAGAAGAAACTCACCACAGGGACGTCTGATGAGGAAGCCATAGACGATGAAGCGGTGGTAACGAGGAGGAAGATCTACTGCGATCGGAGATGATATCCAGCGAATGGTTTCCGTCGGAGGGGCAGATCTGTTCTTCAGCGGCTTGAGCAGAGACGGTGGAAAAGAGGAAGACGATTGGGAATTCACAATTTTGCCCTCGGAGAGTTAAACGGTGACAGCCGATACGTACAGGACGACCGGAATTTTGGAACATAATGCTTCAATTCCGAAATTGGGGGGCATGTGTTGACACCGTTTTTTGGCACGTGTCTGACTGATGAGGATGAAGAAGCCGATGACAGAGGATCAGCCGATGGAGTGTTTGAAGCCGACGGAGCTGAACGACGCTGATGGATGACGTCAGCAAGTTATCTTAGAGATAGGAGATTTGTTATTTAGGAAAGTTTTGTTTTCTTTGTTGACAAGTAATGTAAGTCGTGATCGACCTAGGGTTTGTAGCTTAGGCTGTAAATAGCTGCCCTCGGGCATGTACCAGATCCATCCAATGATCAATACACAAACCCTTTTTTCTTTTTTCTCTTCTCGGCAGCTTCACCTTAGTTGCAGTAGATTTTTCTTTTGCGAGTTCTTTCCTACATGTGGGGCTGCATCGACTTCGATCTCCGAGTTGCTGGTAAGTTCCACGTCGAACGAAGCAGATAGACTCAAGATTGACGGCGCATCACTTCTTCCTCTATCATGTATTAGTTCAAGTTATCTAGCAGATTGGATCTAGGTCTGGTCTGTTTACCAAGTTATCGATACCAGCTTGTTCTTGTTAAATTAATCTAATTAGTTTAGATTGTTTCTTGTTGTTATCACAAGTTATCGGTATTTGCTAGATTTGATAGGATTAGATTCGTTTAATCTTGTTTTTATTTAGTTCTTACCACAATTTATCCAGCCTAGATCTAAATACCATCGGCCGACGCGCAGCTCGCCTGTTTCTCATCGCCAGGCCGATCGGGTTCGGATCTAGGTGTTGTTTACCGAGGCTTCGCTAACCTGTTTGGCGCTGCCTTACTTGCACAATCGGCCAGAGTGTTGGCCGATTGATCTGTTGATGCATCGGATGACTGGCCGATGCCCGTGGCGGAATGATTCGAAGCACCAGCCAATACATTCCGGTAATTTAACGTTTTACCGGTCCCTAGTCAATTGTAGGTCAAATTGACTAGCACGCCCTGCACCACCACGCAGCCGATTTGGACGCTGCGCAGGAGCAAAGTAAGAGGCTCCCAGGTCCTCGCGTGTGCCGACGCTGAACTAACCCACGGCTTTTTGCGTCAACATGCACATAGCTGCGAGATCCTCTATCGGTTAGAAGCGCCGAAGATGCTCAATATTCCATGGATTTCCTACGTTCGTGCCATCCTCCCTCTGCAAGCGGCAGGAGCCAGGGGAGACGACTGCGTTGACGACAAAGGGACCTTCCCATGGGGAAGATAACTTGTGTGAACCGGTAGTAGACTGGAGGCGGCGTAGTACCATCTCGCCCAGGTTGAAATCTCGCTCTTGCACGTTTCGGTTGTGGTAGCACCTGAGCTGCTGTTCGTAGCGTGCGTTCTGCAAGGCAGCTGTGATGCAATGTTCCTCGACTAGGTCGATGTCATGGCGCCAAGTCGTTTCTGCTTCGCCTTCCTCGTAGTTTTGGATGCGCGGGGCACCAAAGGTTATGTCACTCGAGAGGACGGCTTCCGAGCCATACACTAGGAAGAAGGGGGAGTAGCCGGTGGCCCGGCTCTTTTGGGTGCGTAGGCCCCAAACGACCTGTGGTAGTTCTTGAATCCACTTGGGACCGAACTTCTCGAGTGGGTCGAAGATACGCGCCTTGAGCCCCTGGAGGATCATGCCATTGGCGCATTCCACTTGGTCGTTACACCTTGGGTGAGCCACGGAGGCGTAGTAGACGTCGATGCAATTATCCAGGTAGTGGTCCCAAATCGCACCTCCAGTGAACGACGTGCCCAGATCGGTGATGATCCTGTTAGGCACGTCGAGCCTGTGAGAAATTTCCTAGATGAACTCAACCGCCATGAGCGTTGTGGTAGCTGTGACTGGTTTGACTTCAATCCACTTGGTGAACTTATGAATGGCCACAAATATGTGGTTATAGCCGCCTACGGCTGTCTTCAATGGGCCAACCGAGTCGAGCCCCCAGCAAGCAAAGGGCCAAGAAGGAGGAATCGTTGCAGGGCCTAAGCCGGAACGTGATGCTGTTTGGCAAAAAATTGGCACCCTGGGCACCTTTTGACAATATCGTGGGCATCGGCGAGTGTTGTGGGCCAGTAAAAATCGGACCTGAATGCTTTGCCCACCATGGTAGAGGCGCCTGAGTGGTTGCCGCAGATGCCCGAGTGGATGTCGTGGAGCAATGTGACTCCTTCGCTCTGGGCGATGCACTTGGACAGCGACCCTGAGGAGGCTGAGTGCTTGAACAAGTCTGTGTCGATGACCACGTAGCTGGCGGCTCGTCGCGAGAGCTTCTCGTGTTCTTTTTGTCGGGGGAGGACTTTTTGTTGACGAGGAAGTCAATGATAGGGGTGCGCCAGTTGGAGTTGATCACCAGCACCTCTTGACCCTGAGCTGGCACCAAGTCCGGCTTGGTGGGAGGGGGTTCTTCAACTTCGACCGTGGGTCATCTCAAGGCTTGGACGAAGACTCTGGCCGGGACGAGTGCTCCACCGGAGCGGAGAGGACGTCGACTGCGACATTGTAGTCTCTAATGACATGGTGGAACTCCAACCCGTAGAAGCTGGGTTCCAACTTTCGTATCTCCTTGCAGTAGGCATCCATCTTCTCCTTTGTGCAGTCCCAGTCCTTGTTGACTTGCTGAATAACAACCTTGGAGTCTTCATAGGCGAGGAGGCACTTAATGCCGATCGAGCGTGGCGATCCAGAGACCGTGAATAAGGTCTTCATACTCAGCAGCATTGTTAGTTGCCTTGAAACTTAATTGGAGGACGTACTTTAGCGGTTTGCCTTTTGGGGAGATGAGTAGAACTCCAGCCCCGGCTCCGTCGAGGTTGAGGGCGCTATCGAAGTACATCTTCCACTATTCAGGTCGTTCCTCGGGTGGTGGGTCTTGTATCTCTGTCCACTCGGCCACGAAGTCGGCCAGGGCCTAAGCCTTGATTGTGGACAGAGGGGAGAACTGCAGATTGAGAGCACCGAGCTCGAGGACCACTTGACGACTAGGCCATTGGCGTCGCGGTTGTGGAGGATGTCCCCGAGTGGAAATGAAGAAACAACTCTGATGTTGTGTGCTTGGAAATAATGTCGCAGCTTCTTAGACGTGATGAGGACCGCGTACAGGAGCTTCTGAACCTCAGGATAGACGGGTCACTTTGGACTCGCCGAGTACCACACTGATGAAGTAGACGGGTCACTGCACCCTATAAACGTGGCCTGGCTCGCCTCGCTTAACAATCAGGAAGGTACTGACCACATGAGTGGTTGCTACTATATAGAGGAGGAGCTCCTCACCAGGCTCTGGAGCCGTGAGGACAGGTGGGTTGGTGAGGAATTCCTGGAGAACCTAGAAGTCTCTGGAAGCATCGTCGTTCCATGCGAACTTGTCTGCTTTTGCGAAGCAGCTTGAAGAAGGGGAGTCCTTTGTCACCGAGTGGACTGATGGATCGACTCAGGGCCCCCATGCACCTGGTCAACTTCATCAAGTCTTTCTTGCACCGAGGGGGCTTCATTCTCCTGATGGCGTTGACCTTGGTGGGGTTGGCCTTGATGCCTAGGTTACTGACTATGAAGCCGAGTAACTTTCCCAAGGGGACACCAAAGACACACTTTCTTGGGTTCAGCTTCCATTTGAATTTCCTAAGATTTTCAAATGTTTCGACTAGGTCGGCTATGAACTGATCATAGGACCTAGTTTTAACTACTACATCGTCAACGTAGGCCTCAACGCTGCGGCCGATCTGCCCCTGGAGGCATCTCTGAATGGCTTTCTGATATGTGGCGCCCGCGTTTTTGAGGCCAAACATCATGGTGTTGTAGCAGTATGCCCCGAAGGGTGTGATGAACGAAGTCTTCTCTTGATCCGAATCCTTGAGGGCAATCTGATGATACCCGGAGTAGCAATCAAGGAACGAGAGGAGGATGCACCCGGCCATAGAGTCAATGACCTGGTCGATGCGAGGAAGAGGGAAGGGGTCTTTAGGGCAATGCTTATTGAGATCTGTATAGTCAACACACATTCTCCATTCACCATTTTGCTTTTTTTACAAGGACTGGGTTTGTCAGCCATTCGGGGTGTGTGACTTCACGAATGAATCCTGCAGCTAAGAGCCAAGTAACTTCTGCCCTAATAGCCTCCTTTTGATCTTGAGCGAAGCCGGTGTCGATTCTTGATGGGTCGCGCCTTTTCGTCGAGCTCCAAGGAGTGCTCAATCTCCTCCCTCGGAACGCCTGGCATGTCGGAGGGCTTCCATGCGAAGATGTCCCAATTGGCGCGGAGGAAGGAGGTGAGCGCATCTTTCTGTGCTTTGTCGAGGTCCGCCCTAATGAGGGCGGTCTTATCAGGGTCGTTCTCCCTGAGGAGGATGGTCTTCGTCGCGCAGCCGGGCTGCAACTGTGACTCGGTTGCCGAGTCGTTTATCGGGATGGGGATGTTCTCTGGGGGCATCGCTTTTGCCGACTTGGCAATCATGACGGCATTCTTGGTCCGCTCAAGTGCTTCCGAGATATTAATGTTCTCGATCTCACAGGAGTGGGAAGTTTGCAGGTCGCCGTAGATGGAGAGCACACCGCTGAGAGCAGGCATCTTGAGGACAAGATACGTGTGGTGTGGAATAGCAATGAACCTGGCGAGGGCAGGCTTCCCCAGGATTGCATGGTACGACGTCTCGAAGGAAGCCACCTCGAAGTGGATGTGCTCTGTCCTATAGTTCTCCCGGGTGCCGAAGGTGACCGGGAGGGTTACTTGGCTGATCGAAGTCGAGCCTGAGCCGGGGATGATGCCATAGAAGGCCTCCTGGGTCGGAACCAAGGAGGTCATGTCATGCCCCATGCTCTCCAGCGTCTTGGAGAAGATGATATTGAGGCCGTTGCCTCCATCAACGAGAACCTTGGAGAGGCGCACCTGGCTGACCACAGGGCTGACCACGAGTGGGTAGGAGCCAGGGGTGGGTAGATGGATCCAGTGGTCGCGATGATAAAAGGTGATCGCGACCTCGGACCAGCACAACGGTTCGACTGGGTGTTGGAATATGAAGTTGACCTTGCACTGATCAACCTTGAGGCGACGTCAGCACCTTGGGGCCCTAGAGCCACCATAGATGAAGTTAACCGCACGGTCTGCCTCCTGGAAGTCTGCTGGAGACTTGTTGCCTTGGTTGTCCCGGTCTCGCCTGGGCGAGTCGTTCCGGCGTCTTCAACCCCGGGAGGTTTTGGAGCTGCCGGGCTTGTCTCTGTCATCGTAGCGAGGGCGCTTGGGGTCGTCCTGAGCCACACTATTGTGGAGTGCATGACACTCGTGCGCTGTGTGGTTGGAGTCCTTGTGCCAAGGGCACTTGCCGTCGAGGAGTCGATCCAGCTCCTCCTGGTTGAGGGAGGTGCGTTGTCGGGGTCGATCTACAACTGCGACGGTGTTGTCAGGGCCACGCTTGCGCTCCTGTTGCTTGGACGACAACCGGCCCAAGCAGCAACATGACTCGGGTCGGTCGTTGTGCTTGCCGGAGTTGTGGCGAGGCGGTCAATTGTCGGGTCGTTGGTGATCATCGTGTCGCTGCTTGGGCCGGTCGTCGGAGTGATGCCGGTCCATGTGATGACGGTGTGCCTTCTCAGCATCCTCCATGTCAGCGTGCTTGTTGACAACGACTATCATCTCAAAGACGGTTTTGGGGTTGCTCTCGAACATCTTGCGCCAAAGCTCAATGTTGTGCAGCCCTTGGTGGAAGTAGTGGATGACGTCCCTGTCATCAACATCCATAATCATGTTACAGTTGGTAAAGTACCTCTTGTTGTAGTCACGTAGGGATTCGTTGGGTTGTTGGGTGACGCTGCCCAGATCCCATCTAGTTTTGGGACCCGGGCATAAAGTCTGTAAGTGGTTGACAAAGGCGGCGCAGAGGTCCTACCAGCTGTTGATGGAGCCGGGACGAAGTCCCTCGAGCCTGTTGAGAGCCTGGCGACTCATCATGACTGGGAAGTAGGCCGCCATGATATCGTTGTTGCCGTTAGCCGCCCGGACGGCGATGGCGTAGGTGTGCAGCCTCGTCTTGGGGTCGGAGTCGCCGTCGGACTTGTCGATGTCGACTGGCTTGAACGTATATGGCCACGAGACTCCGCGGAGTCGGTTGGAGAAGGCGGAGAAGCCGTCCAGATCCCTGGTAACGTCATCGTCGAGGTTGATCGGAGCCTGCTGGGGTCGATGTGCACGCTGGTCGGCATTGCTGTGGCGATCCCGACCTCCCCGGTTAGAGCCGGGTGGACCGTACTCCTCGTCGTATCTGCGGCGGGGCTCCCGCTCGGCCTCCTCGCGCTCGCAGTGTCGATCGTTGATGACGGGTCGGACGTCGCGGTTGCGAAGGTTGGAGCGCAGATCCGGCTGGTTGACCTCGTTGCCGTCGTGGTGGCGGGCTGTGGAGTGGTGAGAGCTGCTGGATTGGGCTCGTAGAGCTGAGTAGTCCTTCCTCAAGCGCTGGACCTGAGCAACAGCAACATGCAAACGGGTCCGGGCTCGTTCGAGCTCGGGTGAGTGGGGTAGAGTCTCCAGTACCTCAAATGCGGCGGCCAGGTTGGCAGATGGGGTGGCGAAGACGTTCTAGCCGTCGCACTCGAGGATGAAGTCGTTGTCGAGATTCCGCGGAGTCCCTAGCGCGCACAGGGTGCAACCCGCGGGTTACGACCATCGGCGTTGCGGAGATCCTCCTCGGCTTGGTCGATGGTGGCCTCGTTGTTGCGTCATTCTTGGCAGTTTTGGTTGCGCTGGAGTCATTGATGCTTGGCCTCCTCGTCTTCTCCTTCAACAGATGCCTCGTCGGAGGAAACGACGGAGATCTCCCGCCAATCTAGAGAGCTCACTGGGTTGGGTGGGAGGGTGAACAAAACCTCCTGGTAGCCAGCTTGTGGTCCCGAGATCGTGTCAGATCCGATCTGGTCAACACTAGGTTGACTTAGGTCAGAAAGACGTAGCTTT
The DNA here is from genome assembly GCA_032594955.1 of Panicum miliaceum. Classification (NCBI taxonomy): domain Eukaryota; kingdom Viridiplantae; phylum Streptophyta; class Magnoliopsida; order Poales; family Poaceae; genus Panicum; species Panicum miliaceum. The sequence continues at coordinate 48,474,057 of CM064057.1, read as the reverse complement.
TCCATCGAAGATCGGATCTGGTCCGAATAAACGGAGGAGCTAGTGCGGAGTCCGAACAGGACCTGAGGGGCCAAGTCGCGAGGACGGCGGAGTGCCAACTCTGCGAACCCGATGCACTCGGCGAGAGAGGCATCGACTCGATCTAGGCCAGTGAGGATATCGTTGATGTTGATGCGTGGACGACGGGTCGTCCACGTAGGGTTTTGGGCCTCATCATGGATGGACAGGTCCTCAACTTGGTGTAGCACTGAGTTGGAGAGGGTCAGATCAGATCTGGAACCTTGGAGGCTTTCTATCTCATAGACAGATAAGCTTGGTGATGAGCTCCTTGGAGCACACATCTCGGGAAAGCTTCCAAAGATGATGGAGTGGCCCGCGGCGGCCTGGATCTGGAGCGTCACTTGCACGGAGAAGAAGACGCCGGAGTTGGATGCCATCAAGCTCGCTAAGAGGACCCTGGAGATTCCCCTATCTGGCGCGCCAACTGTCGGATTTGCACTCCGGCAAGTCTGCCTAGGGTAGCCCTAAGCAGTAGATTTGTAGGCGGGGTGGATCGGAGAGAGCCGTGAGCTTGATGGTAACACAAGGACGCAAGGACTTAGACAGGTTCGGGCCGCACAGAGCGTAACACCCTACGTCCTGTGTTCGGGGGTTTGTATTATGAGTAGCAATGGCTAGGGTTTCGGGAGTTGTAGGAATTTTCTTCTATGGGTACCCCCACGCCCCCCTTATATATCCGAGTAGCCGTGGATTACAAGTTAGGGTAAATCTACTCGGGTTTGTTACAAGGAATCCGATCGGTTGAGATACACAAGATCGTGCCTATCCAATTCGACCTAGATCCTGACCCCGGGTGATGCCACCCATCGTCCAGCCGAGTGCCTGTACACCGGGTCGTTTATGCGGAGTCGTTCAACCGGGTAGTCGTCTCCACTCGGCAGGGAGGTACCTGGGTCTACCTCCGTCACAAACCAATTTTTTCCTAATGTCACCATCTATTCAAGTCACAAACTTTATTTTTACACTGTTCTGTATGTCACGTTCTTTTGGATCCTTTCTCCAAACCTTCTGATTTGGATTCAAGGCTCGGGGGCTGCGGGACATGGGTCATTGATGGCTTATTTTTCAAAAAATATTTAGAAGATAAGAAAGAAGATTCAAGACTAATTTGACCCTCAGCCTGATTCTTCGATTCAACCTAAGGTTCGAGGGCTACTCCATATGGAGTGCGATTTTCATCGCACCCCAAATAAAGGAAGACATAAAAGTACTCAGGACATGAGCACCTCATAGCCTCAAGACACCCAAGAAAGGACTCGGAAGACACCTTCAGGACGGAGTTTCAGAAGAAACCGAAGGACGACTTCAGAAGTACTCGAAGCCTGCAGTACTCGGCTATGAAGAGCTCGGGGCTTGTCAGATCCGAGGCTACGGGACTGCTTACGTGGCGTAGAATGTGCTAGAATAAGAGGTGGGCATGTCCCATACCTTATCCATGTTGTAAAGTACTCGGATATGAGTACAACTACTCGGTACATAAAGAAACTACCCGAGAAGTACTCGGGTAGGACCTCTAAGCTAGTATCGGTCTAGGATTTGCATGTAACTCTGTCCCCCCAGAGTATATAAGGGCGGGCAGGGAACCCCTCCAAACATCTCATCATCAAGGCAATACAAACCACCCCAACATGACGTAGGGCATTACGCATATTGCGGTCGGAACCTGTCTAAATCTTGTGTTGCTTGCACTTTCGAGTTCCTGATCTCTGCGACACCCTAACCACAAATCTAGCTACTACCTTACGGTATCCCTAGGTAGGCTTGCCGGTAAAACTCCAACATCAATGACTTGATAATGGCTGAGGATAATACATGAAACTGCAATAAGGTAATATTCGTTAAAGTTTGTGTTGATGTCTCTGTTTTGTGTTACTAGATTTATGATACAAACGGGTATGTTGTATTTTTTTTTGTTCAATTCACTAGTTTAACAATGTCTCCGCTATTTTCTTGTACAAACAGTGAAAAGCGTTCCATATAATGAATTCAGTTCAGCGCATTTATACTTTGTGCAGTTCAGTTCAGTTCAGTTTACTTCTTCTTTTGTGCAGTTCAGTTCACTACTTTCATGCTGCCTTTTTCCATAATTTCAGTTCAGTGCATTTATAATCTGTTTCCACATGCACTTTGCCCATCACTACATACTTTCCTATCTGTTAACAACTGCATACAATGAATATTTTTTACCTCAAGCAATTTAGTGTTGCAGTAAGAGTTAAAGTTTAGATTCATTTTGTAGGATTCATCCAAGATGATGCTAACACTAATAGTGCAAAGATGAGAGACAGTTCAGATGTGCAAAGATGCTAACACTAATACCTGAAGAACATGTTGCTCTGCATGGTGAGATATCCGATTCTGATGAGAGCATCGCAATGATGACCTTGAGAGTCCTGTTTACTTCAATGATCCTGAAGCTTAGTTGCTGAAACATTGTAGTACCTGTAGATGTGGTCATAGCTTTTTCATCAGTTTTATTATCTGGTATGCCTATCGGAACTTAGAATCTGGAAACACCAAACATTAGTGGTAATTAGAGCATCTCCAACAATAGCCCCTACTTCAGGGTCGCTACTTCTCAGCCCCTATTTCTTTTTCTTTTCTATTTCAAGGTACTCTCTATGTATATCCTTCGTATCACACCACTACAATTCAAATGCAAATATTTCTAAAGCACAGTGATAAACCATATTCAAACTCATAATTTCAGACATGATAATTCAAGCTCAAATTCAAAAATTTTTAAAAAAATCAGCAAGCATGAATGTAATGGAGACAACCAGCAAGACAATATTCAGACACATATTTCACCACAACCGGCAATGCAAGATAGATAAGCCTTGGTCTGATACTACTGCATACTCCAAAAACATGTGAATTCAAGCCTTCAACTTGGTTTGACCAAGACAAGAAAATGAATATCCATTTAATTCTGGTACAGTAAAAGACCATAGTGATATAAGCATCATAGTGAATAATAACTACAGAACATTTTAATCTTGGGCCCAAAATCCACTTCAAGATGTCATCAGATATCATATTATCTTGGTCCAGGGTCCACCTCCAGGCTCCAGTAGCCATTGCGAGCTGCAAGCCACATATGAAACATGTCACAATTGGCTTCACCAAGTAAAAAAAATCTGGCACTAATGGTCCCTTTTTATTGATAAGAGAGACAAGCACAAGACTCCATTGCTAAATTAGTCACACACACTGAAAGAACCATGAATGAATAAAGTAATGGAAAAAAAGAGCAAGGCTTCAGGCTCATAAGATATTCAGAGCATACATATACTGAAATTCAGAGTCCAGATACAATAAAATTCAGATAACTAGTTCAATATTAATGTTCAAAATAAGATATGCAGTTTGGGATTCCAGTTATCCTACCATCTTAGTTCACTTTTCTAGCTAATTCTTTATCTGAATGTATTCAAAATAGACCACTTCACTAAAAATAAGTGCATTATCTAAACTACTGAAATGAGCAAACAAAAGGGAAAACAACTCACCAAACACAAATTAAATGGCTGCACCACTGGCATCACCTCCACTACCACCACTAGTAGCGCTAAACCCACCATCAAACCCACTGCCAAACCCAGCACTGAAGGTAGCCATCTTTTGTGCTGCAATTTGTGCCCTCATCGCCAACACATATGTCTTTTGATCTGGATCCAAGGTAGTCACATCACAGAACATGATTTTCTGTTCTTGTTCCCACATCAATTTTTTCTCTTCCAATAATATCTTTTGCTGATGAATCATCTTTGTGTCCTTCCACCTTTCCTCCTTCAGTTTTTTCTCCTCCTCCCACCTGACCTCCCTCAGTTTCTTCTCCTCCTTATTGTCCAATATCAACTCTTCAATAGCTTCTTTGTATGGTCATGTATCAGCTCCACTCTTCAACCTCTCCTTTGCTTGTTTCTTTCCAATTGGCCTCTTGTTTGGGTTTGGTTCTGTTGAATAACTCCTGCCATTGTCACCTCCATCATCCCCTTCAGTAGCTCCATTAGGAGACATGTTACTATGTGACCTTCTGTTGTTATCTACTGTTTGGAACTTCTGACAATGCCTCACCTTGAGCCAACAATGAAGGAACTGAAATGACTTTTTAAGTGGCCGCTTTGCAAACAATGTTTGTGCTGCAAGAATCTACAATAAAGTTAAGTGTTAGCACAAATGAATGCGAGATTACAAACAGTGAACAATACACAAGCAATCTTACATGTTCTTTGTATGGTATGCCACTTGGATGGAGACACTCAACCTCATCGTAGTATCTCTGAAACTTCTTGCACTCCTTGTGAATGGTACTCCGACGGTGCTCAAGAGAGTTGGCATTTCTATCTGGCTCAAAGGTCTTGTTGGCATGATAATGGTCTGCAATCCTCTTCCAATATGCTCTCCCTGGCAGCTCATTGCCAACAATAGGATCAGTACTGATATTTTCCCATGATATGCATAGCTGGATGTCCTCTTCATGGGTGTAGTTGCCTGCCCTTTTCGGAACTGCTTTTGCAACCTTGGTTTGGGTCCCGAGGTCATCAAGTGGCCATTGAAAGCCACTTGACAGGGAGATTGCGTCCAAATCAGTTTCATCAGATATCATATTGGTCCAGGGTCCGCCTCCAGTAGCTATTGGCTCTAACGAATAAGAAAAATCTAAATTTTGTACAACTATAAATTTAATTGCTGATAGAAAATATCACATTGCTGAACTTACAAATTAGTACCAAAATTTTTCTAAAACTATAATCTATCTATTGGTATTATATTGGAGTTAAGTCTAATTGATTCCTAGTTTGAGAATTAAATTCGAACTTCGCCAATAATTCAACAATAATAAATAAACTTCTTCCATCTTTTTTTAAAAAGCTGAATATTGTATATTAGCTGGGACTCTAGCAATAATTTATCTGTTTTTATATATTTATGCATGTAATAATTTAGAATGTTAATATTGTGTAATTTAGTGCCCAAAATGGTATATCATCTTTTGTTAATTTGGTTAATCAAACACGATTTTAGTTTGAATGTGGCTTCCTTGAACAGATGGATTGATTCGAGTGCTTATGAAGCATCATCAATGTAATAAATTATAATATTATTAATTAAGTGTCACCAATCTAAGCTATATTGCAAATTAGAATGTCATGTAATCGAATCTATCTCATCTACGTGATAAGATAGAAATGTCATGCAATTGTTTCCTAATTTGTTTCGTTAAGCATAATCTAGTTAATGTTACCTTTACTCGATATCCGAAGAAATATCTGTATCTGATAGTAACCGCATCCGGTTCGCTCCGTATTCGAGACATATCTATTCGTATTCATAACCGAAACAATCCGCATTCGTATATGTAGCCGAGTCTATCTGTGTTCGAATCTGAATCCGATAGAAAATATGAAAACAAATACAATATTAGCGATATCCGTCCGTATCCGATCCGTTTTTATCCCTAGGGGCAGCAAAAGGAGCGCTCCGATCTCCCTTGTAGATTGAATAAGAAATGAAAAAACATATAGCAGTAAATTTCTATATAGTGTCAAAATTGGATATATTGTCAATATTGTAAGTGTCAACATATTGGGTGAGGTGTGACATCTGCTGAGATAAGTTCTTTGTGAAAATGAACAGAATTTGGTGTTGGAAAGACTCAGAATATATACAGATTTTGTTGCCTTTTTTGTTGCATGCATGTATTATTATTGAGGATTATCTTAAAGATTTAATTTTGTTTCACTTTCATCCACATCAAGATGTTGAATGTATTCAGTTCAAAAGAGGTGCTAATTATTTCAATATTGTTAATAAAACTACCAGTCTCATGTTTCAAATTCTTTGAAAACATCATAGTGATGATTAACTGACTTAAATGCACACCTCTATTGCTACCTCCATTCATAAAGTATTTTAGTTTTGATGTAAATCAAAATTTTCTTACTTTTACCTATAAAAAATATACGAACATGTACAATACAAAATATTTCATGGTAGATTTAATGAAACTAATTTGATATTATAGATGATGGCGCATTATTTATAAACTTGATCAATGATAGATAAATTTGACTTAGAAAAAAACTTAAACAGTGAATACTTTCCTAGGTGATGAAATATGTCGATCACTTCTAAATATAAAATTTAAGGTACCAACTTTAGGATCAAATTGGCTGATGAATATTCTGATGACCTTGAGCCTCCTCGGCCATCTCCGTCGTGTCGATATGTTTGGTCAAAATATTTCAGAAACCTGCATTTGTAGTCTCATGTGAACAAAGAAAATCTAAATAGGAGAAAATCAAGAAGGAGATATATACTATATATAATTTCTAAAGCAAGCAACATTTCTTTTTCAGTTTTTTGGTCCGTCACTTGTTGAATCTTTACTTATTGGAGTAGTATTCATGTTGGTTGCAGAGTTGGACTACGTATTTGATGCTTTACTTGTTGGAGACATACTCAGGCTGCTTGCAGAGTTGCATAGAGTAGTCCAGGCAGCCCCTACCTAAATAAATCCACCGAGATAGAGTTACAGCTCGCAAAGATGTACGCGTAATATACCTTGCCATGCTCGTTCTCCTGCAGCAGGATGTTGCACGGTGGCACGAAGATCGCAAAAGGTCCTTGCGATGTGCTACATGGCAAGCTGGAACCAAAGCATAAACATGTTCGCTTTTCTGGAGGCAACTCATTTCTCCTGAAAAGCAATGACTTCTCCTATTAACATCTTCGAACACATCAACTCAACCATTTTGGAGTTAAAATCATGCGTATATTTGAACTTGAAATGTGATTACCAATGATTTACCTAAAAGCCATAAGGTAACACGCATTTCCAGTTCCTAAGAACCTAATAATGCGCAAGTGCCCTGCGCACTTTTCCCCTGCTAATGCTCTTATGGACTACCCCTTTCCTTGGAAGCCGTCAATTCTCTCAAAATTTAACTCCTGAAAATTAAAGCAACTCTAAGTTCAACCGAATCTTTGGTTTGAGACTTTAAATTGACCGCATCAATTCAAGTATTTTGAAGATGTGGGAATCCATATCTTTGAACTTGAAATGTGAAACTATTAATTAGTTATCTCATTAGTTCAAGAAGGTCCGACCCATTAATAATCCATATATTCAAATAATAACAACATGTGAAGCATAAAATCAATAGGAGTACAAACTACTCGCTTCTGATCTGAACCCATTGATCCACATATTACAACAATAACAACATGCATGTGAAGCATAAAATCAATAGGTGTACAAACTATTCTCTTCTAAAGTCTGAACACAAGCTTCCACGTGTAACATGTGGAAGCAGATGGACGAGGATGGTGATTTATTTATTTTTAAAAATACCAGCACACGAGTCCATGCTAAAGGTTGGGGAGTTTTTTGCTGCTCACTGGAACCAATGGCATGGCGCTTCTTGTTCGGCTGATATAGGGTGCTGTATGCAGGTCATGAAACCTCCTCCAGTTTTGTTTTTCTACTCGAAGTGGTGATGGGGACTCCTGTAGTTCCATTCTCCATATTTTCTAGCTCTCCTAAGCATCAGATGTTGTTCTGCTACTTCCTTCATATCAGGTCTGTCTTCAACCTCCTCATTCAAACACTCAACGGCAAGCTTGCCCATTTCTTCCATGACAAACACATCTTCTTCAGTAACTGAAATACCCTTGTCGAACATTGCCCTTCCACTGTTATTCTTCTCCAGAACTCTATGGAACTCAATGATGAGGCTGCAATGATCATCGTGTATGGTTGGCTTCCTGCAGATAAGCTCCAAGAGAATGTAACACCCAAATCTGGAGAGAAAAAAGAAAAAAAAGAAGAAGAAAAAGAGAAAACAAACCCAGCCCATCTCTTTCTTTTCCTCTCTCCCTCTCCTCTTTCCAGCCCAGCCCAATCTCTCTTCCTCCCTCTCTTTCTTTTCCCTGCGCGGCCCAAACCTCGCCACTGGCCCAGCTTGGCCCAACCCAGCAGCCTGCCTCCCCCCCTCTCTCTCTCCTGCTCCCTCTCCCTCACACTGACACCCGACCCCACCTGTCGGCGTCGTCTTCCTCCTCCCGCCAGTTGCGCCGCGAGGCTCGCGTGCCCGTTGGCCGCCCGCTCCCCTCCCTCCTTCACTGCGCCCGCCGTGCCCACCTCCTTTATGGCCACTAGCGCCCCTCGCCTTCACTCCCCACTCGCGCCTCTCCCTCTTCTCCGGTAACGCCCGCGACCATGATGGCCATTAGGCCAGCCACCACGGCGCGCCGCCCCTTCCACTGCCGGCCGCCCCGCTTCCCCCCCCGCCCTCGGCCAATAAAAGGCGCCCGAGCCCTCGCCGTACTCTCACACCCTCGCTCTCTCGCTTCCACCACTTACACCACGCCCGCGCGCACCGCTGCCATCTGCCGGAGCAACGCCGCCGCCGATCCGCCGCCCTCCTGCACCTCGTCGACATCAAGTGGCCAACGGGGCTTCGCGTGGTGGTGGGAAACGTCTTCGACCCTCTTCCCCCTCTCTTCCCTGTCACTCCGCGCGGCGATTGCTCGCCGGAGCAACCCTGCCGCTCGCCGCCGTGATGCGCCCGATCCGGCTACTGCACCGCCGCACCAACCTCTCCAACGAGTTCGCCGTTCCCCCCACTCACTCCCTGTGCAAGCTGCGCTCGAAATGAGCACCGGAGCGCCGATTATGGCCAACTCCGGCGAGACCACCGCCGCCTGCCGCCGTGCGCCGCCGCTAACCCCGACCAGCGCCGCCGCCGAGCCACCCCCCCTTCGACCCAAGCCGTTGGATTTGGATCCAACGGATCCAATCCATTCTGATCCAAGTCAAACCACCCCATACTGGTCAGCCCTGGCACTTCTTCAACAACACCCCTGCATTGTACACAAATCAACCCGCCGTCCTAACTAGTTTAAAGACCTTTGCAGTTATGCCCTTTATCTATCTGTTTTAGCCCCTGAACTTCTCCAAAATAAAATCCGCAGTCCAGAAGCTTCTGTTTTTCAGTCAGGCCCCTGAATCTTTAGTTTAACTCTTTTTTTTCCCTTAGTTTCTTTCAATCTAGCTCCTAGAAGTTCAAAATTCCCGCAGATAAGCCCCTGGAATTATGTTTTAGCCATATCTTTCTCGTTTTAACTCCGATTTCAGTGATTCTCGCGCTCATGCGATCCTTACATCATGCACATCATCTTTATCATATTATTTTGATCAGTTCGTACTATTTGTTGTACTGTTTTTTATTTTGTGTATGTTTTTATTTGTGTGATCGTGTAGACGACGTGACGTTCGAGGAAGGGCAAGAGCAGCAGCTCGAGGAAGAAAATATGCTTTTTGACGAGGAAGGTAAGTGGATTTTCCCCCTCTGCATATTCTATTTGGTCCTAATAATAGCATGATAAACAATTTTACTTTATTTGTTGAAATGCATAAACTTGACGAGAATGCCTACTAAGGATTTACCTAGTCTTTTCACCCAAGCCTTCAAACACCTGGTTTTAGTTATCTTTTTGGGTAGCTATGCTTAGTTGCTTAACTTTGGGAATATGGTGTTGCTTTAATCTCTTAAAATGTTATTTATGGTTTTATACTGTTGTTTTATCTAGATAATTTGCAAGACCACTTTGTTTAATTGGAACATGGAGAACTACCCAAGAAAACCGTACAACCACAATGTTACATGGTTATGACCTTAGCTGATTAATTAGACTGGTGGTTAACAGGTAGTCTTACCGAAAGGGCAAGGAGCGGGTCGGTGTAGGGGTCATAGCTCGGCCCTCTTGGGGTTGCCGCCATTGCTACGGTGTAGACCATTAGGGAGGTTTATGGACTACACCGCTACCGAAACTCTAGCGGGCTATCTAGTTTTCCACTTGTCTTTGTAAAGGCTTCGTAATGGACCCCTCGCCACTCACCTCGGAAGTGTTTAAGGGCCTTGCAAACCCGGGCGACTAAGGGGAACATGAATTGTGGTGAAAGTGTACAACCTCTGTAGAGTGTAAAACTGATAATCAGCCATGCTCACGGTTATGAGCGGCTTGGACCCTCACATGATAACTTAACTTAAACATTTATTAACTTGTGGTTCTTTGGCTTTGTTTCAATGATGTTGTTATTCCTTTTTGCTTAAAGGGGTTGGTATAAACTTACATCTAGTTAATAGGTTGCATGCTAATAAAATTTGACCAACTAAAATGCTAACCACTTAAAAACCTCAGCCTTTCCTTGATAGCCTTGCATATTTTCACCCACTTGCTGAGTACCAACCATAAGAGTACTTACCCTTACGTTGTTCAGAAGGAAACTTTGGAGAAGAGAACTTCGACGAGTTCGAGGAGTTCTAAGCGAGCGTTCACCGGTCGACAGCCTGTGGAAGAAGACGTTGCCTAGGATAACGGTGGAACGTCTTTATATTATTCGGAGTTTAATAATGTTGATACTACCTTTTATTTATATTTCGAACATTGTCTTTTGATATATTCACTTATGACGTCTATCATATGTGTGTAAACTGATCCTGGCGCACATATGAGATGCATTTGATTTTGCCATAAAAATCAGGTGTGACAGAAGTGGTATCAGAGCTATGTTGACTGCAGGACGCTAGCTTAGATAGAAATGGTCGAAATTAAGGACTTTATTCCAGAAAGCCATGTCAGCTTCCTCATACCTTTTATTTTCGCATAAGAATCTACTTTATTTTGTTTTTTACTATCTCTATTTAATTTTATTTTAAAATTTTGCTTTGAGTTTTGTTCATTCTCTGTCAGATGGCCAGGACCAAGCAGACCGCTCGCAAGTCCATCGGAGGTATGCGGGTTTTCCTCACCCCGCCCAGCCAGCCCCTCCAGCCCAGCACGAGGAGGAAGACCTGGAGGAGGTCATGGAGGTCGACTCGCCTGCACCAGCGGATGATGCACCACTAGCTTCATCTGTTCCAGTACCTGCCGCTGTTGGTGGAGACCCGGATGACTCCGGGGATGACGATGATGATGACGACGAGGAGGACGATGATGAGGATGATGATGCCCACGGCAACAACGACAACAATGCTGACGGGAACCAGGGTGATGGTCCGCCTAAGGAGGGTGAGACCAACTGCACCCACACATCGGAGGACGAGCGCGGCTACTTCCCCATCCTGCTGCAGGATGTGCTTTGGGAGTTGGGCAACACTGTGAAGCCCCTCTACGTCACCGGCCACATCTTCGGGCTGGATTGCGACGACACCTACATCACCCGAGTCCACATCCGGGAGCGCTTGGCTACTTCCAGAGGCACCAGGACCCGCTCGACGCATGACTCCATGACGCCTCATACTACCTACGTCGCCTCCGTCAGCAACGCTGCCAGGAGGGCACTGTGGTCCATCTGCTACACTCACCACTAGGAGCTCAGCACCACCGAGTACCGCCACCTTCCCCGCCGTATTAGTGGCACTGAGGAGACCGTTGTGCTGATGGGGGCAGAAGGAGAAGACCGCATCAACGTCCTTGCCCCAGTCACGGCCGCCCTCAACACTGATCTTGAGCACGCCACCGCCGAGCTTGACTCGACCCAGGAGAAGCTACTGTAGGCTCAGGCCAAGATTGCACAGCTGGAGGCCCAGATTGCTAGAGTGGAGCCACCGCCTGCCAAGGATGATGAGTCCAGCTGCCCCGACCAGTCCCCGCCCTGCAAGAGACTCCGCGACGGCGCACCTAGCTCCATCACCGGTCTTCTAGGCTAGGCTTCTAGGTTGGTTATCCTTTTAATGCTTTTGTCTCGAAAGAACCGTTCCTGTGAGGACGTGCAATGTAATAATGCTTGCTTTGTGGACAAGTGCTTGTTTTATTTTGTTTTGTTTGGTTTGTGATGTTTTGTGGAGTGATGACCACAAATGCATCCTTGAATAATTAGTTAAAGTTTGATCAAGTTCAAAATTTGAGTTCACTTCTTCTTTATCTATCTTTATTCATCTTTATCTGTTCATCTCTATCTATTCACCTTTACCTACTTATCTTTACCTGTTCATCGCTCTTATCCGAGATTCATTTCTCTAACAATCAGATGGTAAACACCAGGTCAGGTGGAGGTCAAGATATTCCCGGTACAAGGCGTGCACGTATAATCAATCGACAGAATCAGTTGCCACCGCCACCACCAAATCCAACCATGGAGCAGTTCTTGGCAGCCCAGATGCAGTTGTTACAGAACCTCACCGCCACCGTTCAAAACCTGCAAGCACAGCAGAACCAGCAGCCACCACATGCAGCTCAACAACCCAGGGACAAGCACAGGGAATTCATGAGTCATCATCCTCCAATATTTTCACACTCAGTGGACCCCCTGGATGCTGATGATTGGCTGAAGGTCATCAGCAAGAAGCTTGATATTACATAGTGCAGTGACCGTGAAAGGGTCATGTATGCTGCAGGGCGTATGGAAGGATCATCAGCTGATTGGTGGGATGCCTTCACCGTTGCTCATGCTAATGCCAATGCCATCACTTGGGAGGAATTGAGGACCCACTTCCGCACACACCAAATCCCGGCAGGACTAATGAAGCTTAAACAGAAGGAGTTCTTGGGTCTGAAGCAAGGCAGTATGACTGCCAGTGAGTATCGGGATAAGTTCACTCAATTGTCCTGTTACGCGCCCAATGAAGTTGACACTGATGAGAAGCGACAGGAGCGCTTTCTGGATGGTCTGATAGGGCGACTTAACTATCAATTGCAGAGTCACACATTTCTGAATTTCCAGACATTGTTGAACAAAGCTATTGGCTTGGAAAGCAAGCGTAAGGAAATCGGTGAACAAAAGCGGAAATTTTAGTCTCAGGGACAATCTAGTAGCAATACTCGCCCACGCTACAACTCTCCACAGGGTTTTCCGTCTCGTTCTGGAGGACAAGGCGGGAATTATCAACAGAATCAGCAGTCCCAGCGCACTCAGTAGCAACCACAACGCTATAACCAGCAGTCTCAGCACACACCCAACTAGCAGCAGCATAGGTCAGCTAATGCCACAGGTACACCTGTTCGGAACAATAATCCAATTGCACCAGTTCAACCCAACGGGTGCTTCAAGTGTGGTGAAGTGGTACACAATGCCAATAATTGCCTGAAGCGCGACATGCAGACTCCCCAGAACCAAAGGAACAATGGGCAGAGACAGACTCCGCAACAGCAGCAGCAGCCCAGAAATAACAGCCAGACTCCTCAAAGCAATAAGGGCCAGCAAAATTATGTACGCGGAAGAGTCAACCACGTGACAGTTGAGACATCTCAAGAAGCTCCTGATGTTGTGCTTGGTACGTTTCTTGTCAATTCTAAACCTGCATCAGTTTTATTTGATTCTGGAGCATCGCATTCATTTATTACCGATCAATTTGTGACAAAGCATAATCTACCTATATGTTCTATGAAGCAAAGTCTTCTAGTTAGTTCCCCGGGCAAAGAATTGAAAGCTAGTGACATATGTCCACGGGTCACTATAAAAATTATGGGGGTAGATTTCCTAGCCAATCTGATAATTGTAAAGTCTAGTGGCATTGATGTGATCCTTGGAATGGATTGGTTAGCTGGATGTGATGGGGTTATTCAGTGTCGCAAGAGCTCAGTGCTTTTAACCAGCCCTCAAGGAGACAAGGTAGAATTTGTGGCAGATGCTTTACCCAGTGGAGTAGGGACCTTGAATCAAATGAAGGGAATGTTATTAGAAGATATAAAAGTTGTATGTGAATATCCCGATGTCTTTCCGGAGGATTTACCAGGTATGCCACCTGATCGTGATATTGAGTTTAGTATTGATCTTTTACCTGGCACTGCACCTATCTCTAAAAGATCTTATAGAATGGATGTTAAGGATCTGAGTGAATTAGAGAAACAAATAGAAGAATTGTTAGCAAAGGGATTTATCCATCCTAGCTCTTCACCTTAGGGAGCACTTGTTATCTTTGTCAATAAAAAGGATGGTAGCAGAAGAATGTGTGTGGATTATAGGTCGCTGAATGACGTGACAATCAACAACAAATATCCACTACCTAGAATCGAAGATCTGTTTGACCAGATGAGAGGTGCTAAAGTCTTCTCCAAAATTGATCTGAGATCAGGCTATCATCAATTGAGGATCCGACCAGAAGACATTCCCAAGATGACATTTACAACCAGATATGGTTTGTATGAGTTCACAGTGATGTCTTTTGGGTTGACAAACGCTCCAGCTTTCTTCATGTACTTGATGAACAAGCTATTCATGGAATATCTCAACAAGTTTGTGGTCGTGTTTATAGATGATATCTTGGTATTGTCCAAAAATGAAGAAGAACATCTGAGAATAGCGTTGCAGAAGCTACGAGAAAACTAGTTGTACATCAAGTTGAGTAAATGTGATTTCTGGTTAAAGGAAGTTTCTTTCCTTGGGCATGTTGTTACCGATAAAGGAATTGCAGTAGACCTGAGTAACGTACATGATGTTCTGAATTGGAATCCACCCAAGAATGTACCCGAAATCAGAAGTTTCCTTGGACTCGCTGGTTACTACCGCAGATTCATTGAGGCATTCTCAAAAATCGTAAAACCACTCACCTCTTTATTGGAAAAAGGGAAAGAATTTAAGTGGGAGGCCGCATGCCAAGCTTGTTTTGAAGAACTGAAAACAAAGTTAACCACCGCTCCTGTGTTGATAATGCCAGATATCCACAAAGGGTTTGACGTGTATTGTGACGCTTCACGATTGGGTCTCGGATGTGTACTGATGAAATATGGCAAAGTCATAGCATGTGCCTCCAGACAATTGAGAAAACATGAACAGAACTACCCCACTCATGATTTGGAGTTAGCTGCAGTTGTGCATGCATTAAAGATATGGAGACACTATATGATCGGAAATAAGTGCCAGATATTCATAGATCACAAAAGCTCGAAGTACATCTTTACTCAACGGGATCTTAATCTAAGACAGCGCAGATGGTTAGAGTTGATCAAGGACTATGATTTGGATATTCAGTATCATCCTGACAAGGCAAATGTGGTGGCAGATGCCTTAAGTCAAAAAGGGCAAGCTAATATGATGATCGCTCGATTGATGCCCCAGGAATTGTGTTGGGAAATGGTGCGACTCAATTTGGGAATTGTCACCCATGCTGAAACAATGACCATGGAAATGGAGCCTACACTGGAACAAGAGATCAGGAAGGGACAGTTGGCAGATGCTAGGATCAAAGAAATCAAGATCCAAATTGGTTTAGGAAAAGCCCCAGATTTTATAGAAGATGATCAAGGGACTGTTTGGTTCAGAAAGAGAATATGTATACCCGATGTTGACCACCTTCGTGAACTCATTTTGAAGGAAGCCCATGATTCTGCTTAATCTATTCACCCTGGCAGCACCAAGATGTGAAACAGAAGTACTGGTTATATGGTCTGAAAAGAGATGTGGCAACCCATGTTGCTTTGTGTGATGTATGTCAGAGAGTTAAAGCAGAACATCATAGGCCAACAGGTTTACTCCAGCCATTGAAAGTACTCGAGTGGAAATGGGAAGAGATTGGTATGCATTTTGTTGTAGGGTTACCTCATACTCGTGACGGCTACGATACCATATGGGTTATTGTAGAGATTGGACAGAAGCTTCATGAATCAATGGATACAAAGCTCAATTTCAGTTCCGCATATCATCCACAGACAGATGGTCAAACTGATAGAACCAATCAAGTTCTAGAAGATATGTTAAGAGCATGTGCATTAAAACATGGAGGTAGTTGGGATAAGAGTTTGCCATATGCTGAATTCTCGTACAACAACAGTTATCAAGCTAGTCTTAAGATGGCCCCATTTGAAGCACTGTACGTGAGAAAATGTAGAACACCGTTGTATTGGAGTCAAACTAGAGAAAGTCAGGTTTTTGGGCTAGAAATTTTGCAAGAAGCTGAAACGCAAGTACAGATAATTCAGGACAATCTCAGGACTGCACAGTCACAGCAAAAGAGTTATGCAGACACACGAAGAAGGGAATTGACTTTCGAAGTTGGGGATTATGTGTATCTTAAAGTATTACCCATCAGGGGTCTCTGCAGATTCAAAGTGAAAGGAAAATTGTCACCTTGTTACATCGGTCCTTTTCAAATCCTGGAAGGGAAAGGAGAAGTGGCATATCAGTTGGAATTGTCGGAACGATTATCAGATATCCATGATGTGTTTCACGTATCTAACCTGAAAAAGTGTTTGAGGGTGCCTGAAGAGCAGTTACCACTAGAGGAACTCAATGTGCAAGATGACCTGACCTATACAAAGTGTCCGGTTAAAATATTGAAAACATCTTAGAGAGTCACTCGGAGAAAAGTAATAAAAAATGTGTAAAGTACAGTGGAGTCACCATTCGGAGGATGAGGCTACGTGGGAAAGAGAAGATGAACTTATCGCAGAGTTTCCTTATTTGTTATCCAATCTTCCCGAATCTCGAGGATGAGATTCTCTTTAAGGGGGTAGGTTTTGTAACACCCAAATCTGAAAAAAAAAGAAAAAAAGAGAAAACAAACCTAGCCCATCCTTTCTTTTCCTCTCTCCCTCTCCTCTTTCCAGCCCAGCCCAATCTCTCTTCCTCCCTCTCTTTCTTTTCCCTGCGCGGCCCAAACCTCGCCACTGGTCTAGCTTGGCCCAACCCAGCAGCCTGCCTCCGCCGCCCCTCTCTCTCCTGCTCCCTCTCCCTCTCACTGACGCCCAACCCCACCTGTCGGCGTCGTCTTCCTCCTCCCGCCGGCTGCGCCGCGAGCCTCGCCTGCCCGTTAGCTGCCCGCTCCCCTCCCTCCTTCACTGCGCCCGCTACGCCCGCCTCCTTTATGGCCACTAGAGCCCATCGCCTTCATTCCCCACTTGCGCCCCTCCCTCTTCTCCGGTAACGCCCACGGCCATGATGGCCATTAGGCCGGCCACCACGGCGTGCCGCCCCTTCCACTGCCGGCCGCACCGCTTCCCCCCCCCCCCCCACCTCGACCTATAAAAGGAGCCCGAGCCCTCGCCGTACTCTCACACCGTCGCTCTCTTGGTTCCCCCGCTCACTCCACGCTCGCGCGCACCGCCGCCATCCGCCGGAGCACCGCCGCCATCGATCCGCCGCCCTGCTGCTCCTCGTCGACATCAAGTGGCCACCGGGGCTTCGCGTGGTGGTGGTAAACGTCGCCGACCCTCTTCCCCCTCTCTTCCCCGTCGCTCCACGCGGCAATTGCTCGCCGGAGCAACACCGCCGCTCGCCGCCGTGGTGCGCCCCGCTCCGGCCACGGCACCAACCTCTCCAACGAGTTCGCCGTTGCCCCTCTCTCTCCCTGTGCAAGCTGCCCTCGAAATGAGCCCCGGAGCACCGATTCCGTCCAACTCCGGTGACCGCGCCGCTGCATGCCGTCGTGCGCCGCTGCTAGCCCCGACCAGCGCTGCCGCTGAGCCCCCCCCCCCCCCCCCCCCCCCCCCCCCGCCTTCGACCCAAGCCGTTCGGATCCAATCCATTCTGACCCAAGTCAAACCACCCCATACCGGTCAGCCCTGGCACTTTTTTCAAAATCACCCTTGTAGTTCTCACAAATCAACCCGCCGTCCTAACTAGTTATGCCCTTTATCTTTCTGTTTTAGCCCCTGAACTTCTCCAAAATAAAAACCTGCAGTCTAGAAGCTTCTGTTTATCAGTTAGGCCCCTGAATCTTTAGTTTAATTCTGTTTTAGCCCTTAGTTTCTTTCAATTTAGCCCCTGGAAGTTCTAAATTCTCGCAGATAAGCCCCTAGAATCATGTTTTAGCCATATCTTTCTCGTTTTAACTTCGATTTCAGTGACTCGCGCTCACGCGATCCTTACATCATGCACAACATCTTTATCATCTTATTTTGATCAGTTTGTACTGTTTGTTGTACTGTTTCTTATTTTGTTGATGTTTTTATTTGTGTGATAATGTAGACGACGTGACGTTTGAGGAAGGGCAAGAGCAGTAGTTCGAGGAAGAAAACCAGCTTTTTGACGAGGAAGGCAAGTGGATTTTCCCCCTCTGCATATTCTATTTGGTCCCAATAATAGCATGATAAACAATTTTACTTTATTTGTTGAAAGGCATAAACTTGACGGGAATGCCTACTAAAGATTTACCTAGTCTTTTCACCCAAGCCTTGAAACACCTAGTTTTAGTTATCTTTTTGGGTAGCTATGCTTAGTTGCTTAACTTTGTGAATATGGTGTTGCTTTAATCTTTTAAAATTTTAATCATGGTTTTATATTATTGCTTTATCTAGATAATTTGCAAGACCACTTTGTTTAATTGGAACATGGAGAACCACCCAAGAAATCCGTACAACCACAATGTTACATGGCTTTGACCTTAGCTGATTAATTAGACTTGTGGTTAAAAGGTAATCTTACCGAAAGGGCAAGGAGGGGGTCGGTGCAGGGGTCATAGCCCAGCCCTCTTGGGGTTGCAGCCTTTGCTAAGATGCAGACCATTAGGGAGGTTTATGGACCACACCGCTACCGAAACTCTAGCGGGCTATCTAGTTTTCCGCTTGTCTTTGTAAAGGCTTCGTAGTGGGCCCCTCGTCACTCACCTCGAAAGTGTTTAAGGGCCTTGCAAACCCGGACGACTAAGGGGAACACAAATTGTAGTGAAAGTGTACAACCCTTGTAGAGTGTAAAACTGATATATCAGCCATGCTCACGGTTACGAGCGGCTTGGACCCTCACATGATAACTTAACTTAAAGATTTATTAACTTGTGGTTCTTTGGCTTTGTTTTAATATTGTTGTTACTCCTTTTTGCTTAAAGGGGTTGGTATAAACTTACATCTAGTTAATAGGTTGCATGCTAATAAAATTTGACCAATTAAAATGCTAACCGCTTAAAAACCTCAGCCTTTCCTTGATAGCCTTGCATATTTTCACCCACTTGCTGATCCTGGCACACATATGAGATGCATTCGATTTTGCCATAAAAATCAGGTGTGATAGAGAACAACTCTAAAGCTGTAGACATCGCTCTTCTGAGTCAAAAGCCCAGTTTGGTGGAATACCGGGTCTATATAGCCCATGCTCCCTACCACAAACATCGTGAAGTCCTCATCTCTTCCTAGTAGCTTGGACGTCCCAAAATCTGAGATTTTAGGCATGAAATTGCCATCCAAAAGTATGTTGGCTGACTTAACATCACCATGTCGTATTGTATGGTTTGTGGACGAGTGCATGTATTTTAACCCCTCTACCGATTTAGTTGCAATGTCCAGACGCAAGTCCAAAGAGAGAGGCAGGTGGCGGTTGGCTTTGCCATGGAGGATGCCGTAGAGGTTCCCATTAGGAGCAAACTCGTATACCAGCATTGGGATATCAACCTCTAAGCAGCAACCCAAGAGCTTGATGATGTTCTTGTGGATCATTTGTGATTGGATGATCACTTCATTGGTGAAATCCTCCTTCAGAGCTTCTCTTACCTCAATGGACGTCTTCACTGCCACCATTGTGTTGTCCTCAAGAGTGCCCTTGTAGACATGGCCGGAGCCTCCTTTGCCGAGCATATGTCAATTGTTCTTTGTGATTTTCTTGAGCTCCTCCTTGGTGAAAATCCTGATGTTATCCACCTTCCAAAGCACTAAACCACCATTCCGTTGGAAAAGTTGGTTCATCCTTCTTTTGTGGTACACCATTAGTGTGAACAGCAGAGAAACAGCTAACAAGAAAAAGCCTGAATAGATGCCTACATACAAAAGATTATGGAAAATCCGTAAAAGTTCTCATTAACCTTTGGTTTTAATAAATGGTGAAATAGGCAATCGACACATTCACTCTCTCAAGGTTGGGGTGGGGATAGAAGTTCAAGGGTTAGGGCAGGGGCGGAGGGCACTCCCTGGCCCCGTCGCGCCCCGTTGATATCCCTATGGGTGAATGGCGAGGTTGGCAATGTCTTGATCATGATGACAGGTGTTGATGGTACTGTTTTGTTATATTTGCAGCTATCACTGCCAGTCTTAGAAATAAATCTACCATGCTAGTGTTATGTTTTACTATCAATTTTCTACTGCAGGTTCCAAATCCTGAAAAAACCTAGTTTTATACCAGAAAGGGGCTGGGTGCTAGCGCTTTTATAGTAGTGGCACCAGTACCTCATTAGATTAGTTAAAAGGATTGAAGTAATCTTTTAAATTTGTTGCAGACATTCAAAGCCATTTAGGTATGTTAGTTCTTGAAATCCAACAACACATAAAGAACAATATTCAACTTCTCAAACGTCAGGGGGGGGAGGGGAGGGAGGGCGAGGGAGGGAGAGGGGGAGGGAGGGAGAGAGGGCGAGGGAGAGAGAGTGAGAGTAACCTAGGGCAAGCTGTGCTTGGAGAGGGTGGGACACATTGTTGCTTCTTTGGATCACCACCATTGGTGGTCATGTAACCCGAGGGGCACTTGCAATGATAAGTTCCTTCAATGTCCTTGCAAATGCCATAGCAAGGATACTCGTCGGGGTGTGTGCATTCGTCGATATCTGTTTATCTCAGGAATTAGTATATTGAGGTAGTTATATTATTTAACTGAAAGTGAATGATAAGTTACCCCTATGTATCATGCATTGTCTACATTGCTTTAGACTGCAGCTAGTCAATTTCAGTAGAAAATTCCACAAAGAAGAACTAAATATTTAAGAAACAGAACTTAAACGTCTGTACTACCCTCAAACCCCTGCAGGTTACAGATGGATCAAAAGAAAACATAATTGCAATTAGACATTTTATACTTTTTACATTACAAGAATCACATGCTTACCATGTTTCGCACCGTCTTATCCGTCTGCAAAGATTTCACCGATCACCCCCCCCCCCCCCTCCACACCCCACCACCCCCATCTGTAGGTTATGCAGTGCTATTTGTAGTGAGATGTGAGATACACGTACACAATCACTACTGGGAGAGGCTAAATAGTTTGAAAAAATTTTGCAAAAAAAAAGGAACATGCGCGGTTCTGGTAGTCCAGGTCTCAAAAGTAGTTTTGAACTGCTTTGGATAGTATTAGAATTCAGAAGGTTTTATAAATTGTACCGTTTCTGATTGTCTCCCGTCGATCAGAAACCGATCCAAATTGATATGTTTCTGACTGTCCACTCCAAAAAAATTGCTTTTGTGCATCTGTTTTTTTATCTTGAAGATGTTGTGAACCTGTTTGGAGCAACGACAGGGAAGGAAGACAACAAAGCAGATGAGGGGGTTCAAGAGAGAAAAACAAGCAACTAACCAAGTGCAAGGCAGATTAAGATGTGAAAACTAACTATTAGTACACTTATTGTACTATAGAGGTATTTGGGAAAAAATAGTAATCATATTTTTGTGAGGAAAAATAGTAATAGTATGATATTAAAGCTTTCTTACTACAAACATCAAGTACTCACCCTGGCCAAAAAATAGTTACTTTTTTTTGTCCTGAGTCAAAGTATCTTAACTTTAACTAAATTTATAAGGAAAAGTGTTATTTCAAGATCAATTAATATAGTTATTTCAAGATGAATTTAATGACAGTTACTTCAAAATACTTTTTATATAAACTTGGATTAGGACGTAGGGAGTAAATATGGTATATTTAGGAAACAACTTGTAATGGTTTCAAATATAATATTCAACAGATTCGAGGTATCTTGAAGGAAAAAATAGTAATAATGTTGTGACAATAGTATTGCCTTACTATAAGTATCAAGTAGCGAATAAAATTACTACACTGCTTAGTACAATACATTTAAAAAACAAAATATGATACTCCATTCTAAATTATAGATCATTTCTTGATACATAACTTTTGCTATACTCCTAGATATACGCTATGTCTATATACATAGTAAAAAATATGTATCTAGATTGCTAAACAAACAGAGGGAGTAGTTTTTAATATAAATGACAGATCAATCAAAGAATAGAGGAACGAAGGGAGAGAGGAGATATTTACTGGTGCATCCGTTGTCTTCGTACGGGTTGCCCTCGAAGCCTTGCTTGCATCTGCAGAAGTAGCCAGGAACATTGGCCGAGTCCACGCACTCACTGTGCGCACTGACGCAGGCGTAGCGAGTGCTGTTCCTGGCCAAGGCGCACGTCAGGGCGCTCTCGTCGCGGATGGCCCAGTCCAGCCACACCGGCATGCTGGACCGCTCCACGTCCATGCGCAGGTCGGAGGCCCGGAAATCGTAGCCGTCCTTGTCGACGAGGAAGGCGATGTCGCAGGGGCTGTAGTCCATGCCGTCGTGCGCCCATTCCTCGAAGTTTACGACGTTGTTGGTGAGGCCGGGCGCGATGTCGACGCGGCAGTTGCCGACGCTGGCGCACCGGCCGTCCACGGCGCTCCCGGGGCCGCTGCAGTAGGTGAAGAAGCCCATGTAGTACTGGTAGTTGTAGCGGCCGGTGCCGTTGCTGACGGAATTGCTGGTGTAGGCGCCGGTGTTGCAGCCGAGCACCACGAACGCGTTCTGGGCGTCGGAGATGCGGTACACGCCGTGCGTGTCGACGTCGACGTGCCCGTCGAAGAGGCGGACGGTGCCGCCGGTCGAGTTTTAGCACTGGTACGCCACCGGCAGCATCACCCTGGCCTCCGGCTGCGGCGCCACCGACAGGCTCGTCACCGGGATGGTGTAGTGCGTGGCGGAGGGGAGCGCCGCCGTGGTGCCGTTGACGCAGGAGATCTCGAAGCCCTTGCTGCGGAAGCAGCCGGCGCCGATGCCGAACGGGTAGGGGACGTCGACGCCGCCGCACTTGGTTGGGCATCCGCGCCGCCCCGCGGCGGCCGTTAGGGTGGCCACTGCAAGAAGCAGCGTAGACAGCAGCAGGGACGGCGCCGCCGACTACATTGGCTGCATTGCTCGCGGTCAGCGCGCGCGGTGCACTGAATGGCAAGCTTTTGGCTTTTGGTTTAGTTTGCGCGAGTCATTCGCCTGGTTTGCCACGTACTACATTTAAATAGCATAGATAGAAGCTACCAGCTGACCTGCTCACCCGTCGACTGCATATAGACATTTTCGTCTGGTTTTTTCCTTAAAAATACGTACACGCAAGTAAACAAATGAAATTCTACCAAAACAACTTCCAATGAAGCATGTTTAACACCGGTCTCAATGGGGTTTCATGGAAAGTTTCATGGCGTTAAATTCTATATGCCTCATCATCAATTTTGCTGACATAGCGAAGAGAGAGAAGGATGAAGTTTCATCATATAAGAGAGGAGTTTCATCCCATTAGCATCTCCGAGAGGCCCAAAATCCCCTCCCAAAACTCTAATTTTGGAACGTTAAATTCTATATGCCTCATTATCAGTTTTGCTAACATGGCGAGGAGAGAGAAGGATAAAATTTTATCGTATAAGAGAGGAGTTTCATCGCATAAGAGCATCTCCAAGAGTGCCCAAAATCCCCTCCCAAAACTCTATTTTTGGAACCACGAAGAAAAACTGATCTCCAATGGCAGCCTAAACCGACTCCCAAACTATCCGCGTGCCCAATCGGAGCAGCATCTGGGGCTAAATTTCTACCGGCCCGTCGCGCTCGCAATCGCGAAAACAAAACGGCGAAACACGGATGCCCGCTAAAATTCTGCTCCTCCCCTCCGTCGTCCGCTCCTTTCAGTCGCCGGCGCGCCTACTCCCGCTCCCGCAGGACGCGGTGCCGGCCGTCTCGCAGGCCCGCGGCGTCCACGCAGCAGGCCGCGTCGCCCGTCTGCCCGACTGCGACCAGCGCCGCCGCCGTCCCGATCTCCCTGCTCCTGCCTCCTCCGCCTAAGCCGGCTGCAGATCGGAGCTCTCCTGCACATGCTCTCTCCATTCATCCCGTCAGCAGCTCATCTCGTTGCGTGAGAGGGGGGCACGATGCTTGGTCAAGGCGATCCTATTCTTTTTTTCATAGAAATCTCGGAGAGATCAGGATCGGCGATCGGTGATTCCCGCGAAAAAAACATGCATTAGGCCCACAGACGATGATGTGGCAATAACTAAAAAAAATTAGAATCAAATTTTTAGGAACTGTTGGAGAGAGGTCTCTTTTTTGCACCCAATAATATTTGGCAAGATCCAAAAACTAGTATTTTGGGATTATATTTTTAGGTACTCTTGAAGATGCTCTAACACTCAGCAGGAACAATTACCTAATTCTTATTAGTGTTGGTAACAGTGCCATGCACTGAGACTGGCATAAGGTGAAGTTTCTAAACGACTCTTTACGATTAAGTCGCCGCAAGAGTTGTTTTGTGGCAGTAGTAGTAGTAGGGTCCTCAACATAAGTTAATTACTTAGGTCTACATGTAAACTTGCTTCGGAAATACTCTCAAGTTTTTAGCTATTTATGTGCTGATATACTAGTAGTAGCTTATTCTATAGTATGCCCTTACTTAACTTTAATTTTCATACGCTAAATGGTAATCATGATGACATCGTTGCAGGTCTTTAGATCCATGGGTAATCCTATCTGGCATCCAACCTCTTGATCAAATACATGCCAAACACATCGCGTTCATTCACTCAAGAAGTCATTTACAAAGTATATATAGTAACACATTTACATTGCTTCTTGATGTTTGTATTCAAACTTTTTTTAGGAGCCTCAGCGTATAGCACAACCCTGAATTGACTATATGATCTACTATGTGTACTATTTAACTGTGTGACCACTATTAAAGTATTCTTAAAATATAAATAATAACCCTTCCAAGAATTCAATTTCATTTCATTTTGCTTTTCCAAGACATACCACTTTGCCAAAAAAAGCCCCGAGGCATAACCTTAATTATAGAGTCCACTATGTGTATGGAAAGGACCTAATAAAGCATCAATGATGTGATATTGGCACGTTCCTGTCCCAGTGTCCAATTGAAAGAAGAAGAGTTCTTCCCGTGAGATTCAAGCATGCATGTACACAGGAGCAATAAATCTAGAAGTCAAGAAAAAAAACCAGGTTCATGCATGGAAAAAACTGGGGTGACCTGTTGAGTATTACTCTCTTGTCATTCATGATGGCAAGTCACAAAATGACCTCTCAAAAAAAGGCGTAAAATTAAATGATCTTGGTGGATACTCTTCATCTGGGCTTGCTCAAGCTTGACAACTTGTTCACGGATCCTCTTTTGCAATTATATGGGACGAGCTATTAGTTTGTTTTTCAGTTCATACAGCATGTTCCTATACTACAAGTTGCTCTCCAAAATTCATGGTATTTTTTCAGTGGAGGCAAGTGTTGCTATATTATCATGTATAAGGTGATATATATGCTCTAGCATGCCCATAGGAAAACATAAGATGAGATTGGTGCGAACACCAATTAATTCAATATATTTTCTTAGCAAAAGAATCCTGTCAAAGTATATATATGATTGACCATTGTCCTTGTCCAGTACTAGAATTCTAACTTTCAGCTAGATTTTACTGACAGATTGTTGCATTGAAAATCAGATTCCTAACAGTTGTCCCACTCATTTATATATGTGTCTGTTCAGTGTCATTTTTGGTTCTTTTCTCGTTTACTGATGCATTGTCAAGGGTTTAAAAAAGATCTGATTTCTAACCCTAGAGAGTGTTCATAAGTACATTTTTTCCAATGCGAAACAGAGAGTTGCACATCTTTATATCAATAAGAAAGGAGTCCATAATGAATTATACACACACAGGCGCGCACACACACAGTTCATAAGTCTCTTTGAACAAGAATTATGGCAGGTTAATTTGAGTGGACATGTACCTTATTAACTTACACCAATTTTGGTGGCACACATATAATTAATAGCTAGATCGGCATGCCACACGGGCCTATATCAAGATGTTAAACTGAAGTAATAGTGAAAAAGTGTTGGCTCCTGCTATGCTCAAAACAGTGTCACATTGATGAATCGAATCAAATTAGAAAAATAAAACAAATCCTATTTTAAATTCATATAAAGTTTTCTTCATCATACTGGTCTTTCAAGCACTATACAATATTTTTCGTTTCAGAAATTCGCTGAGTTTACACATTTAGTGTATTTAGTTTATTGATGTACATAAGAGATTGACACGCTATGCTACCAGTTGAACCTACCATGGACCCACTACTACAGTAGCAGGACTCCTGAGAGACCTCCAAATCTTGGAGCTTTATATATGTAGTAGATGTGTCAACCTCGAATTTTATTTAACATTTCTTATTTTGGATTTGGATTTATCTTTTTATGCTAGTATAGACTTTTGGTGTAGGCAGTAGCATCTTTCGGACGTTTGTTTCGAGTATCGAACCTGGCTGGGTGGACATTTTTCTAATAAAGTAGCTGGCACTACTATGCTGCATGCATTGGTACGGTAGTACCAACTTAATGACCTGGTCTCAGGGGAATTTATAATGAAAGCAACCTCACTAGAAACGATGTGGACATCGAACCAAGCTAATAAGTAATCAGTGTGGACATGAAACGAATAACTGCCCCAGAGTCTCAGAAGAAAGACTCCTTTGAGATGTTGACGCAGACATAGGAGCATGGTACTATCAAGTACTCACTCCATATCTCAATCCTGAAATATAAGACATAGTTGAAGGGTTCAAAATTTAGCGCCAAGTATGAAGCATTCTAGTAACAACATTTGTCCATTAGCATCGATTGGAGGAAGGGGTGCGCATCAAGGGGAATATGAAGGGATGACAGTTGCAGGCACGCTAAGGTTATGAGCAGGGGCGGAGCTAGGCCCTTTTATTGGGGTCAGCTGATCCTGACGATTTTCTGAAAATTCAGTAGAAAATCACTGTTATGAAGACCCCGGCCGATAAGGCGATAAGGTTGATGACGTCGGCAACATATTCGACTAGCTTCGCCCTTAATTACGAGGGAAGGGGAGGAGACTACTGACTTGGAAGTGGATCACGAATAATGCTCGTGTGTTCATTTCAGTTCAACATCGTGGACACATGGATGGCTAGATGGGACGGGAAGGCTCATGGTTCAATATTATGGACATATGGATTGGTGATTCCAACACTAAATACACACATTTGGGGGGAGCTCATTCTATACTTTGTAATTTTGGAGACTAACAAATTTTCAAGCTTATCTTATGTAGTCTCAACGAGGATGCGGTGAAATCACACTAAGAGAATGTTATTCACTCTCAACGTGAACTAACAACTCCATAAACATATTGAGTCATGCTCTATCGAATTTAAATTTTATATCTAAGTTCATAGGTTGTGCTTATACATTAGCTCACCTTGGTGTACCAAGTGCTCAATGATAGACTTACTTGATCATCTAGGAGTAGATCAGTGGGTGAATTGCTTGCTGATGGATAAATCACAATGTTTTACATTGAGAGAACATGAACAGAAAGAGAGAGGGAGAGGGAAAAGGAGTAGAGGACCGAGGGGCTTGGTGGAGGTGCACAACATTGAGATAATGGTGAGAACGGCGGGGTGGCGCTAGTAGCCGGTGCATAGGTCACAGTGGTGGGTGGCAACGCTGAGGGCGGCGGCGCTGCGAGCCTTCCCTCCGGTTCAGCGCCCTTGCTCTAAGATCGGATCAAGACTAGGGTTTTGTGGGGCACTGTTTGCCCACTTCTGGGTTTTATATCGCGCTGTGCAAAGGGGGGCCCACTGCTAGTGAACTGCAGGCGCGCCCCCGATCAGGGTGCGTGGGGCTGAGAAGAGATTGGTCCTTTGTCCGATCCGAAGATCACAACTAACATTCTCCCCTTTGATCTCCACCTTCCACACTTACTACTTATACTTCACATCTACTTCTCAATGAATCGATATATTGAGCACGCTCCACCAGGATAGTCACTTCGGTACCATTTGACGCAACGACTACAATACACCTTTCCATCTCAAAATAGACACTAGGCCCCTTTGTTGTCAAGAAATCTTAGGCTCTACCATAGACTCATGTCGACTGAGTGTTCCCTGAACACACTGGGCTGTAAGCCTTCGGTAAGAGGATCCGTAAGTACTTGCTTGGTGCTTATACTTTCAATACTTCAATATGATTATGGATTCGCTCCTTGACAATATATCTCTTAATATCAATGTGTTTGACATCACACTTGACCTGTTGTCATGGGAGCATAATACTTGATTCCGGTTATGACTTTATTAACTTTAAGTGCATGCTCAGTGGCATCATATCATTGATGACATCACAACTGTTTATTTATTTGGTGCTTTTCCACAATAAAACTACAACTGCGAGTGTTAGCAACACTATGTAAGAACCGCCCTATAGCGACGCGCATAAAGGTGACGAGTGGTTGTTGCGCGTCACCTGTATACGAAAAGTGACGCGCATAGATTCGGTGCGTCACCTTTTTATTCTCCTAGGGCCTCCTTCAAAAAGTGGCCCGTCACCTTTGACCGAGCAAAAGTGACGCGGCTCATGAAGCCCGTCACCTATATTACAAGTTACGGGGGTTATTTGGAGCCCGTCACCTGTAATCATGTCATAGGTGATGGGCCATGACCTGGTAGCTACCGGCGACGACCTTGAATGAAGCCTGTCACCTTTGTATAGTACAAAGATGACGGGTCTAATTGATGACCGTCACTTTTGAGCCTGACCTATTATTTCCCTCTTGCAGCCGCCGCTAGGGCAGGCAGTTGCCAGTAGGCAACTGTGGGCGGCGGCGGCGGCCATTTTGGGCGATTTTGAGGTCGTGCAAGGTTAGAGTTCCAAATTGTTCCCCTCTCCCTTCTCTTTTCACCCCCATTCCCTCTTCTCCCCCTCCTCTTCAATTAATTGTTGAAAATTGTTGTGTTCTTGCGGATGTAGATGGAGAATAAAAGTTGGATGGGCTTCCTAGCCATTGTTGTCCGCAGTACATGAGAGGGTTGAAGTCTTTCATGGAAATTGCGAGGGCCGACATGGAAGTGAGGTCTAAAACAACAATCCATTGTCCGTGCCTCAATTGCAGAAATGATAAGAAATACTCTGACTTTGAAGTAGTATATGCGCACTTGATCCTTCGTGGATTTGTACCAAATTACACTTGTTGGAATAAGCACGGAGAGGAAGGGCCTAATGTTGACGTTTCCTAGCATCACGAAATAAATCCGCAAGCGCACACCATTGTAGCTTTCACCTTGGAATATTCCAAGAGTATCATATCCATTGAGGAACGTGTGTATATTCTCTAAGGTTCAGGTTCGTCCAAGGACACCACACCAATTGGAGGCAAGGGTCAGAGAGGATTCCTAAGGCAAAGAGTCAAAGATAAGATAGAACTATCCTAGTCGTTCGCATCGGGCTACTGGCTTCCCACAGAATAAAACTGGTGAGTTCTAGTAATACGGCATTGGGATATACCCGAATGGGGAGGGTTCTGCTGGATAGATAGGGCTGTCACCACCTGCTACCTACCTCATCTAACCATGTGATATACCACAACCAATAGGTAAGTCTAGTCTAGACACCTGGTCTACACTATCGTTACTAACTCTAGTCTTAGCTACAAACTAGAGCTACCCACTAAACTAGTGAACTATTGATCCGGCAAACAACTAGGGAGAGCTAGATCTAACTTAACTAAGAAGCTAAAGCACAGAAGAAGTCACGAACACTTACTATGATTGATAAGCATCCGTCGAGGTCCAAGCTGGAGAAGAGCGCCGGTGTGCACACCGGCTCCTCCCCGACCCCCCCTCACTCTCTCCCTAATTCCTAAGCACTACCTAAGAAGCACTAGCCTCTAAAGAGAAGCTCCAAACTCCAAAAGTGAGAGAGAATGGAGAGGTGAGTTGTGTCCTCTTTAGAAGCCCCTCCCCTTGTATTTATAGGGGTGAACCAAGGTGCTCTCGACCGGCAATTGAGGGGTCTCACGCAGAACCGCCTTTGGGAAGAGCTGAGGAGCCGCCACGTGGAAGATTTAAGGCGGTGGAGCTGGTCCTGGGTCGACCGACCTACCTGGGCTCCAACCAGGCTCAACTTCGGTCAGGTGGCTGGTAAGTGGGCCTTGTGGTCCTGGCAGGTGAGTTGGCGCTGTCCTAAGTCGGTTGCACGCGTTGGTGGGCCCTTTGATCCGTGGGACGCTGAATGCTTGCGCCTGATTGGTCGAAAGTGTGTTGCCTTGGATCGCGAGTGTGTTGCCTTGCTCTTGAGGTGTGTTTCCTGATTTGCTTGAGCTGCATACACATATTCACCAACACATGTGGAGTTTGATAATTAAACACCTGCTCTTTGTTGGTCGGCGCGCTCCTATCAGTCGGCATTTTGTGGCTTGGATCCTGGAGCTTGTTTTACCTGCATTTCTTGCCCAAATCCCTACATTGCAAAATCTCCAAGGGAAATATGGAAATGATATTATTTGGGTTAAATGTGCAGGTTAAGTATGCCAGTCATCCCTATTTTTGGGTCAAATTGACGCTCAAAATTGGTCCGTAGCGAGCTTCAACACCTAACAAAAGGGGGGAATGGGTCGCCAATCATGAAGAAGGGCCCAACTGCTGGGAAAGGCAGGACGGTGATCATGATGGGGAAGAAGGCAACGGTCAAGCTTATGATGACATCATTGAGGAGTGCATTTTGGAGTGCAATGATGAGCAGTTTGATGCCTTGGTCGACAATGTTGAAGACATGATCCGTGATGTAAGGGGAGAAGAAGATGAGATGACAGAAGCTGAGATGCGTAAAGACATGCAATTTGTTGAAGATTCAAATAAACCTCTTTATCCCCATTGTGAGAAGTACTCGCGGGTAACCGGGGACCTGAAGCTTCTGCAACTAAAGGCTACTTATGGTTGGACGGACAAGAGTTTCAAAGCATTGCTTCTTCTCCTGAAGGATATGCTGCCAGAGGGAAACTTGCTCCCGGATACTGTGTACGAGGCCAAGCAGATTGTGTGTCCCGTGGGATTGAAAATTGAAAAAAATCATGCATGCTATCATAATTGTGTCCTATTTTGTGGAGAGAATGAAGATCTGGACCGTTGCCCTAAATGTGGAACATCAAGGTACAAGCGTCGAAAGGATGGTGGTGATGATGGAGAGGACAACATTAATGAGGAGAGGAAGAAGGGGACTCCTAGGAAAGTTGCATGGTACTTTCCTCTAATTACCAGACTGCAGCAGATGTTCGCAAACAAGAAGGAGGCAAAGTTGTTGTGTTGGCACGAGGAGGGTCGTAATAAAGACACAATGATACGTCACCCTGCAGATTGTGCTCAATGGAGACATATTGATAACACCTATGACTGGTTAGGGGATGATCCTAGGAATATCAGGTTTGCTCTGAGTATAGATGGAATGAATCCGTATGGAAACATGAGTACCTCACATAGCACGTGGCCTGTTCTATTGTCAATCATGAATCTGCTGCCATGGCTTTGCAATAAACGCAAGTATATCATGTTGTCAACATTGGTCTCTGGAACACAAGTATATCATGTTGTCAACATTGGTCTCTGGACCGAAACAACCCGGTGATAGAATTGATGTCTTCCTCCGGCCCCTCATAGATGATCTTCAACTTTTTTGGAAAGGTGTGTCCGTTAGGGATGCTGTCGTCAATGAGCATTTCACTTTGCATGCTATGTTGATGACCACCATCAGTGATAATCCGGCTCATCATAATTTGTCCGGGCAGAGCAAAAGGAAGGGTCAAGGTTGCTCCCACTGCTTGTCAGAAACATGTTCATTGTGGCTGAGGAACTCGAACAAATTTGCATACATGGGGCACAGGTGATGGCTGCCGAGCAATCACCCGTACCGAAGCTTGGATAGACAGTTTGATGGTTCAAGCGAGTCACGAACTCCTCCAGCACATTTCTCAGGGAGCGATGTGTATATTCAGGTTAAGGATATCACTCCAGTTCTCGGCAAGCGGAAATGTGGAGTTCATGAAGATGATGACGAAGGGATCTGGAATAAGAAATCCATACTATGGGAGTTAGAGTATTGGAGCATCTTAGCAGTCCGACATTCAATTGATACCATGCACTTCAAGAAAAACATATGTGAGAGCCTTGTCGGCACATTCATGAACACGAAGGGTAAAGGAAAGGACCACGAGAATGCCAAAGCTGATCTGGAAGAGATGGGCATTCATCCTGAGCTTTACGTCCAAGAAGTGAAAAATGGAAAAGACCTTCCTGTAGCCACCACCACAATTTCCAGAAAGGAGAAGAAAGATTATGCAAATTCTTGCATAGTGTAAAATTTCTCTCAAGATACGGTTCCAACTTTGCCAGGCTTGTCAACATGAAAGAACTGAAGCTGAATTTCACCATGATGAAGTCTCATGACTGACACATGCTTATCACGTCATTACTGCCTGTAGCAATCAGGAATGTGCTCCCTGTGAAGGTTCGTGAGACAGTCATGGGCCTCTGCTTCTTCTTCAATGCCATAGAGCAAAAGGTCATAGATGATCACTCGCTACCAGCTCTAGAGAGACGGTTATAGGAGACACTTTGTCTGATGGAGGCCTTCTTCCCTCCGATGTTCTTCGATATTATGGTTCACCTCACGATTCACCTTGTAAAGGAGATACACTACCTTGGCCCCTCTTACCTCCACCAGATGTTTCCTTATGAGAGATACATGGGCATCCTGAAGTCATTCGTAAATAGTCGTACATATCCGAAGGGAAACATCATTAGCCGATACGGGACCGAGGAGGCTGTTGAGTGGTCGATGAGTTACTTGGATCCAGATAACCGAATTGGAGTGCCTCATTCAAGACATGAAGGGAGGTTGGATGGGGTTGGGACTCTAGGCAAGAAGACTACAAATCCGGAATGAAAATCTTATGATCAAGCCCATTTTCTTGTCCTAGAACATATGGAGGTGGTGGAGCCATATGTACTCGAGCACAAACAGCTTCTTGTGCAGCAAAATCCTAAGAGAGGTGATGCTTGGGTTGCCAAAAAGCACATGATAGAGTTCGACAATTGGTTCAAAGACCGTGTGACAGCAAGCGATGTATCAACTGATGACATTAAGAAACAAGGTGCAGGCCCTATATTCACTGTGATCACATATTAGGCTTATGATATCAATGGATACACATTTTACACAGTAGAGCAGGACAAGAAAAGTATCTACTAGAACAATGGGGTCCGCATTGATGCTTATGATAACAACATGCAAAAGGCCCCATACTATGGTCAAATAGAGGAGATTTGGGAGCTGAACTACCTGGGATTCAAGGTTGCCCTATTCAAATATCGATGGGTTCAAGGTTCACAGGGAGTAACACATGACAAGAATGGGTTTCGCAACGTTGGGTATAAAACAGAACCCTTTGTCCTGGCAAAAGATGTGCAACAAGTGTTTTATGTGTCTAATACAATGAGGACGGCACAACATATTGTCCTTCCTGGCAAGAGAAGGATTGTTGGGGTGCAAAATGCAGTGGATGAGGAGGAGTTTAATCAGTTTGATGAAATCCCTCCTTTCGCAACTTGTGAACTTCCCCGCCTAACTGCCAATAACAAGACTCTGTACCTGCGCACCGACCATAACGAAAAAATCCGTGTGAGGGCAAAGTCTGGCCGTGGCCGTGGACGTCGATGTAAAGAAACCTAGCTAAATGATAATGTCTTTTGATGTAATATATTTCTATTGTAATGTACATTAATTGTTGTTTGAAATTTGATGTCCCTAATTGGATGTTCATTTAATTTGAAGTAAGGGCCAAATCTTGAACCTTGAATTTTGATCTAAAGAAACCTAGCTAATTGTTGTATATATGCAAATGCCTGAATTGCAGTCTGGAATTGCAGGGATTTAGGCCACATAGCAATTATCAATGGTGACCGGCGACATGTGTTGCCCATCACCTATAGTGCATCACATGTGACGAGCGACATGTGTTGCCCGTCACCTATAGTGCCTCAGGTGACGGGCGACATGTGTCGCCTGTCACCTATAGACATTTTCTCCATTTGTAACTAGAATAGATCTCTCTCAGCACTTAGTCATTTTCATTTCGCATTTCAAACCCTAGGTAGCCACCACCGCTCCCCTCTCCGCCACCGCGCCGCCCCTCCCCTCTTCGCCGCTGCACCATTGCTCCCCTCTTCGCCGCCGCCGCACCGAGGAGGAGAAGGAGTGGAAGAGAAGGAGGGGACGCCTGCCGCCGCCGGACTTCACCACGCCGGTGCCACCTCTTCGCTGCACCGAGCACCCCTGCCCCAGACCCGACCCACTGTCGCCTCGTCGGAGCCGAGGTCCAACACCGCCTCACCGAGAGGGAGGGAGAAGGTGCCGAGGAGGAGAAGCAGAGGAAGACAAGGAGGGGACGCCAGCTGCCGCCAGACTTCACCACGTCGGCGCCACCTCTCCGCTGCACCGAGCACCCCTGCCCCAGACCCGACCCACCGTCGCCTCGTCGGAGCCGAGCTCCAGCACTACCTCACTGAGAGGGAGGGAGAAGGAGCCGAGGAGGAGAAGCAGAGGAAGACAAGGAGGGGACGCCAGCTGCCGCTAGACTTCACCACGTCGGCGCCACCTCTCCGCTGCACCGAGCACCCCTGCCCCAGACCCGACCCACCGTCGCCTCGTCGGAGCTGAGCTCCACCACCGCTGCCTCCACCAAGACCCTCTACAGGTGTGCCTCGGACCTCTCTAGCCTCTACATTCACATGCTTAGATTCTCATTCTATTTTAATCTAAGATAAAGGTTAGAATAAATGGCTAAAAAATGTAGCACATGTTCAAGAGCAATGCTACACCTGATTTTTGGAACTTAGGCTTATTTTGACATCATGAACTCTGTATAAAACTTTGAGACCCATATCACAGTTCTAGGGTGGTGTTCTTGCAAGATCTTATTCTAGGCTTGTATACATGGTTTTATTTGCTTCTGATGCTCAATATTTGTTATCATTTTTCCTATGCCATATCATGTACTGCTGCCTATTTTGCAGGATCACTGGAAGCAGCCATGTCTCAAACTGGATCCTCTAACACTTCAATTGCACAACATGAAGAGCCTGCGCACAGTCAAGCACCGTCTGGACAGACAGCTGCATGTAGCACGTCCCAACGTAGGAAGCCAAGAAAACAGACAAAGTGGCCAACTGATGTTGTAAAAGTCGAGGGCATCGACGATGAAGGGTTCCCACTAAATGATAATGGTCTGAAACGGTGGCGACTGATCTGTGGATTAATCGCTCGGCAAAGGGTTGGAATCAACGTAAAATTTGAGGATGTGAACCAGCCCACGCGATAGGGCTTGTTCGAGATCATGAAGGAATACTTGGAGTTTCTTGAGGGCACATTCGAGGCACAAATGAATCATGTCAGAGGGGCGGCATTAAAGTCAATCGGCAAGCTCCACAAGCACTTCAAGTCCAATTTGGTACGAAATTTTGTCAACAATGGTACAGAGCCCTTCGAGGTGCACAAGCACTTGGATCGTCGAGACTGGGAGACATTCGTCGAGACTACCACCTCTAAGCAGTTCTTAGAGAAGATTGAGCGGTTCAAGAACCTTCGTGGTAGGATCACGGACAACCATCGCCTAGGTCCAGTGGGCTATGTTGGGAAGGAGAAGGGGAAGTGGCGCAAAGTGGACACGGCAATGGAGGAGGCGGGGATAGAGAACCCTTGGAGACAATTTCCTGGACGCTCATCGCCATATTTAAGGGCCAGGGCTGATCCGACACCGTCCACTAGGGAAATCACCTGGAGTAGTGACAATAGCAAGAGGCCGGCCGACCGGGTGATTGAGCTCAAGGATCAAGAGATCAGTGTAAGAGAACATGACATCCTCTCCACTGCCATCATTGATACGCCAGAGCACCGAGGTCGTGTGCGTGGAGTCTCCAGTTTGAAGGGCTGGAAGGAAGGGTACGGCAAAGATAATGAATGCTTGTGGAAAAAGAAGAAAAGGACATCTATGGATCGAGACTGATTGAAAAAAGAGATAATGGATGAAATATTTTGGAAGCTCAGGGCAGTGGGGATTGACGTTGACGCAGCATTAGGCGCGTCCATTGGCAAGAGCAGTTGCGCCTCTAAGGAGGTGGAACAACCCTAGTATCACCAGCAGGCCAACATAGCCTCCCCTCCCCCGGTGGATTTAGTCATGATGAGCCGGACACAATCGACAGGCTAAATGGTCCAACCCCCTGCAGCCTTATAACTGGAAGTTTCTCAACGATGTTGATTGAGCTAGGACAGGGGGTCGTGCTTACCCGAGGAGAAGGTCTGTAACACGGTGCCGGTGAAAGAAGGGTATGTCGTGGTGAAGATTGATCACGTCCATCAAAACGTAGAAGCCATCCCTCTGCCAGATGCCGAGATTTTTACTTTGGGGGATGCCCGTAACACCCAGATCCAATGGAAGAAAAGTGGTATTCTCATCCCGCCAATTGGTCGGTCCTCATCTACTGGTGGTGCACAAAAGCGGACACGCACCCCAACTCCTAGTCCACTTTCTCCTATGGTACAGACGCTGCATCCACCATCCCGGAAGATTGATCAGGCAACAAAGGACCAAACGCCTGAACCTGTGACAGTTGTCGCCTCAGGCAGCCCCGCAAAGAAAAAGGGACGAACCACCCCAATGACAGCAGTAGCAAAAAAGGGAAGGGGTAAGGCAGCATCAGCAAAGAAAGCAACGAAAGTGAAGGGCAAGGAGGCACCCAAGGAACCAGCAAATACGTGGACTTTGGCTCACCCCAAGTTTGTAATGGGCAAGCCAATGCTGACAACG
The DNA here is from genome assembly GCA_032594955.1 of Panicum miliaceum. Lineage (NCBI taxonomy): Eukaryota > Viridiplantae > Streptophyta > Magnoliopsida > Poales > Poaceae > Panicum > Panicum miliaceum. Next base: position 48,437,380 of record CM064057.1, on the reverse strand, counting down.
GAGGAGCTGGCGAGTGCAGGGGTGAATACCAGGGGACTCCACAAAGCACTACATTTCCTATGCCATGCACAAAGAGGATCCGTCAATCGTGGGTGAATTAAAGGCCCGGGACTTGCACAGTGGGCCTGGTTATTTCTCCGTTGCGTGGTCTGATCTCTACGACCTCTTCAACCTCGATGCCTTGGACATCTCACTCATCCATTGCTTGACATTGTGAGTATATATATAGTACAAATGATTGTTCATAGTCATTAATATTTTACATCAGAAGCTACCTAAAAAACTAATATATTTGTATGTAGGCAATTCAACAAAGAATCAAAGGAACATCAGCTCGGTGTTACGTTCATTGACCCCCCAACATTTCTCTGCCACCATCATCGCTAAGGACCTGGACCACGTACAGTCTACCATCTCAAAGGTCTTGAAGTCTGACACCGGTTGTGTGCTTTCTGCATACCAGACAGGCTCCCACTACTTCCTAGTTGTCATCTGTCCGAAGTGGGAAATAGTGTGGTACTTGGACTCTAACAGACCACACAATGAGGACGACACTTTGGGACAGCGAGACTACACCACCATCAAGGCAGTTATTGATAGGTATATCTCTGAGTTACCACATTTGCAATTTTCTCATTTGTGAACTGTCACATATTTTGCAGCTAACGACATCCATAACGCCTAATGCAGTGGTTTCTCCTCCTTTCGAGTTGACAACCATCTTCCAAAAACCAAATTGACACATGTGATCAATTTTTCGGTATATCTCTGACCGCCCGCATTCTATCTTTTCATGATTTCACCAAATATATTTGACCTAACAGTATATCATCTTGTGCAGTGCATGCAGCAACGATCTGGAAATGAATGCGGGTTCTATGTTGCATACCACATGATCAGGCTTACTTCAACTTTCAAAAATTTTAAAGGAGCAAAAGTAAGCCTTAGTCAAATGTAATATTATATATATATGCATATAAATACATACACTCATCATTTGACTCCCTCTACTTCTTGCTAGGACTTGCGGGATGACAAGGACAAATTGGAGAAGCAGCAGCTCCTTGCATTAGAGAAAAGGTTGCACAGTTCTTGCTGGTAGACGTTATATACGACAAAGGTGACTTCCACTGTCGTTGTTGAACTAAGATCATTCATGGACTGTTGGATTCATGTTGAACTTCTAACTGACTGTTGGATTCATGTGATTATTGTACAGTGTGATATATGAATGTTGTTTCTGACTGACTGACTTGGTGGTTGTTTCTGATGTAACCTATGTGATATATGAATGGTGATTTGAATATGCTGTCTCTATTCTATGTGTTTAATTTACAGGAACAAGATGGCTGCCAAATCCTATGTGTGCTCCAGGATGCAGCCGGAAGCGCAAAATGACCCGACTGGGGTCTGGTATCAAAGGTGACGGGCAAAAACCAAAGCCGGTCACCTTTAATATACACTAGGTGACGGCACCTGGAAGCATAGCCCGTCACTTATGCTTGAACCCTAGGTGACGGGCTATGTGCTACGCCGCTCACTTATTCTTGAATCATATGTGACGGGCGCTATGTTAGGACGTCACCTGTATTGGACAAAGCTGACGGGCGTAGATTTCATACGGGGGAGGGGGGGGGGGGGCTGGTCACCAAGAAAGGTGACGGTTCTCTAGTGAAGTCCGTCACCTATTACATCACATAGGTGATGGGCAGACACCCATCACCTTTCTGTTCAAAACAGTGATGCAGTAGAAGTGATGGGCTCTTTGCCCGTCACTTTAGGGAGATGATGTCCGTCACTATAGGGCTTTTCTTACATAGTGCAACTACTGTGGACATCTCGCAGAAGTTCTATCTTTGTACCCACAACTATTTAAGAGTACTTGTTCTTTTTAACATAGCATGAGGCCTGTAATACTTTGCAAAAATTGCAAAACATTCTTAAGTCCATTTCAGTGATCTATATCTAGAGTGGACTTCGGCCAAAATATCTCGGATACTTGAGCTACGTCAGGGTGAGTTCTTACTTGAGCACTCTTTAAGCTTCGACAGCTGAAGCACATGGAACTGCTTTTATTTGATCGATCATTTCTTGGCTCTTGGAACATTGTAATTTCCCAAAACTATCACTCTTGACTATAGGAGCAGGCGTAGGTTTTCCCGCATGCATACTATGTTCCTTTAGAACCTTCTCTAAGTATGACGTTTACGATAGTCCTAATACCCCTTTTCTTCTTTCTCGGTGATCTTCAATTCCTCAAATGAAGGAAACTTCACTGAGATCTTTCATATCATAATTCGAGGACAAAAAACTTCATCTCCAATAGCATATTAACATCACTACTAGTAAGTAAGGTGTCATCCACATATAGAATTAGGAAAATGAATTTCCTATTCTTGAACTTTCCGTAAACGCAATTGTCCTCCTAATTCTCTTTAAAACCCAAACTTTCTTATTGTTTCATCAAACTTTAAATACCACTGCTTAGAAGCTTGTTTTAACCCATAAATGGATTTCTTCAGGCGACATCCCATACATTCTTTTCCTTCCATGACAAAACCTTTGGGTTGTGCCATGAAAATATTTTCATACAAATCCCCGTTGAGGAATGCATATCTTTACATCCATCTGATGTAACTCTAAGTCGTCATGTGCCACTGATGCTATTATGATTCTAAAAGAATCCTTGCATGAGACTGGAAAAATGTCTCATTATAATTTATTCCTACTCTTTGCGTGAAGCTATATGCCATGAGTCATGCTTTCTATCTTTCACATTCTATTGGAAGTCACATTTTGTTTTGTAGACCCATTTGCAGTCGACTTTCTTAGCTCCTTTAGGAATATCTTCTAAGTCCCAAAATTTGTTGGTACTCATTGATCTCATTTTAGCTAGCATGTCTTCAAACCATTTCTACGAGTGAGCACTTCTCATGGCTTCTTCAAATGAGATGATAGATGGTTGTCAAAATAGCTTTCCTAAATGGAAACCTGGATGAGGACGTGTATATGATACAACCTAAAGGTTTTGTCGATCCGACCAATGCTGGAAAGGTATGCAAACTTCAGAAATCCAATTATGGGTTGAAGCAAGCATCTCAGAGTTGGAATATTCATTTTGATGAAGTAGTCAAAGGGTTTGGTGTTCTTCAAAATGAAGAAGAAGCTTGTGTTTACAAGATGGAAAGTGGGAGCTCTGTCGCATTTCTAATCCTATATGTGGATGACATACTGCTAATTGGGAATGATATTCCTATGCTGGAATCCGTAAAGACTTCACCGAAAAAATAGTTTTTCCATGAAGGACTTAGGGGAAGCCGCATACATTCTGGGCATAAGAATCTATAGAGATAGATCATGGAGGCTTATAGGATTAAGAGAAGATATTTACATTGACAAGGTGTTGAAACACTTCAATATGGAACAATCAAAGAAAGGGTTCTTGCCAATGTCACATGGTATGCATCTTAGCAAGACTCAGTGTCCCTCGACGACTGATGAGCAGGATCACATGAGCAAGGTTCCATACACTACGACAATTGGATCTATCATGTACGTGATGATAAGTATACGCCCAAATGTCTCATATGCTCTAAGTGCTACGAGCAGGTACCAGTCTGATCCAGGTGAGAGTCATTGGATAGCTGTGAAAAACATTCGTAAGTACTTCAGAAGGACTAAAGATATGTTCCTAGTCTATGGAGGTGAGGAGGAGCTCACTGTAATGGGTTACACTGATGCTAGCTTCCAAACCGACAAAGATGATTCAAAGTCGCAATCAGGATTTGTATTCACATTGAATGGTGGTGCTGTGAGTTGGAAAAGTTCCAAGCAGGATACGGTGGCCAATTCTACAACGGAAGCCGAGTACATTGCAGCTTCGGAAGCTACGAAGGAGGGTGTTTAGATGAGGAAGTTCCTCATTGAGCTTGGTGTGTTTCCGAATGCGTCTAGCCCATTGAACCTCTACTTTGACAACAATGGGGCGATAGCGCATGCTAATGAGCCCAGGAATCACCAAAAGAACAAACATGTACTACGGAAGTTTCATCTCATACGAGAGTTCATCAGATGAGGTGAGATCAAGATATGCAAGATACGCAGGGATTTGTATGTTGTTGTTCCATTCAAAGCCTCTTCTGCAACCTAAGCGTGCGGTGCACACAAGAGCTATGGGTATTAGATATCTTCTAGATTAGATCTAGTGCAAGTGGGAGGCTGTTAGAAATATGCGCTAGAGGTAAACATTGAGATGATCATATTTTGTTGTATCCATGATGTTTTATATGTATTCATTGAATATCAATGAAAGGTAACTTGTATTGATTGGCAATTATGTGAATTGTTTGGTGAAACCCTTTACTTGTATGGTTATTCTAAAGTTGTTCCTAGTCGGAGTTCATGTATGGACACACATGAATATTAGACTAGCACATGTATTAGTTGATGACTATGTTTCATAAGTCATGGACATGGAGATGTCAAACTAATAATGTGGGTGCATGTATGACATGAGGCTGAACAGACCCAACACGAGAAATAGTGTGTTCTCATTACACAATGTGTACGCTATGTTCTTAGATCTGAGATTGTTTCATGTACTCAAGATGTGAACCGACCTACTTAGGAGCTATCAAACGCTACTCCGTAATTGGGTAGTTATAAAGGTGGTTCTTGGGTTTGTCAAGAAGCATGCTGTAAGACATGGCCAGTCAAGATGGGATTTGCCCCTCTCTACTTGAGTGATCGGATCAAGAAATGCATGGTTGGGCTAGAGTTAAGTGTTAACCAAGCATTCCGGATCACGACATCGAGAGAGAGAGAGAGGTTAGTTTGGAACTAGACCAAATATCGTGAGGCAAAGGGAATTGCATGTATATGAGATTGTGATGGCTCGTCTGATATGATCTTTGTGCGCGCATTTGTCATGTCTTGCTAGGGGCCGCTATCAACTATTGGCCGAGTAGGAGTACTCGTGCCATGTCTATTCTCGTGCGAGCCCATAGGGTCACACACTTAAGGGGCTAGAAGCTTAAGCAGGATATGATCTGAATTAGATCGGGCTTAGGTGCACAAATGGGCCTTGGCTTGGAAGCCCATTAGTGGGTGCCTAGGGGTGTCTATATAAACATGGGTGGGGCGCATGGAATAACCCTAATCCTCCATGCCTACTGTTGCCGCATGTTTCCCACGGCCGCGCATTCATCACCCTTGCGGACCTAGCAGTCCGGATCGTGATGCTTCCACCGCCATACGTGTGGATACCTTGGAGGTGCTGCATCTGCTGCACGTGGACGAGCCATACGTGAGGAGGTCACGCAACTCCACTGCCGGCTACCATCTGCACTACCTCGACGCGCGATAGAATTTCTGCACCTTCGCATGTAGTGGTAATTCCGTGATCTATAACAGTAGTGTTCCTGGTTTATGGGGTAGAAAATTTTATTTTGCTCTAGGGTAGCCTCCCCGTAACCCTCACCATGTCTAATGACTCCATCTTAGTTGCCACATTATACATTCATAAAATGTATATTCCACCATTACTTGATTACTCCGCAGCGAGTTACTCAATTTGAGGGCCCGCGTATGTATGTAAAAAGTTAGTTATCTGACTCTCCAACTTCTCAAGATTTAGCAATGGTGTTATTTGGGATTGCTCCCCTTATGGACTCAACTCATTGAGTGCTTAATTACCATGACACAATGAAAGTGCACAATCAATTCTAGGATAGCATAAGAGCTACCTCAAAATTTCTCTCGCTGTGTTGGATACACAAACAACACATGAGTCATCATGAGTAGCATAATTACTATGCCAAACTTCTCCCGCCATGTGGGATAATTCCCTATGAGGGACTGGAATTATCTCTTAGGAAACAAAAAGTGTTTACATATATTTCAGAATACTCTATTATACACATGTTAAATTCAACATTGGTCAAATTAAACACACAGCTGACTTATTGCAACAAAATTTAGTCATGATGACCATAAACATTCACTTTACTTCATTTTCTGATTAAATCTTCCCATTGGTTCCGATTTAATCAGAAAATTAATAAACTAACAATAGCGGAAGCTTTAGTGAGAGAATCTGTCACACCCCGTCCTCCAAAGCCGCATTGCCCAGCCCTTCCGAGGGGCGGGCACACATACACATAGCACCCTGCTTACACTTTCATCCTCGCTTCGTGTAAAAGGGTCAACCCGAAGGTGCTTTGGCTGGAGGACAAAGGCTTATAAGTTGGCTCTACCCTTGCTCAACTAGCAATGTGGTACTAAACATTTAAATTGGGCCGGGTGTCACAGAATCACTGAACTTATTTTGGCCCAAGGCCCTTTCCCCAGACAAAGCAATTGTTTGTTTGCAGCCGAGTAATCTCACATGTTGATGGAAATAAATGGTTGTCTCTCGTTTTCTCTCGGGCAAAAGTTGTATGCCTTAGTTTGACGTTGGCTAAAAATAAAATATACAACATTTTCTTCTATATTAACTCTAAATCACCATTGGGCAGAAATAGATTAATGCATGGAAAACTAATGAACAAAACTTATAATATTGCTATCATCAACGTTGGTCAGAAAAATAACAATATCATAAATGACTGAAAGTTATCTACTCTTACAATTAAATTTTTCCGTTCGTTCCAATTTAGTTGGGAGATAAATATCATAGCAGCGGAAACATGAAAAATTTCTAAGAATAATACTTGTCAGAAGCATCATTTTGTTCTCATCTACTCTCTAAACAATTTATCTCGTTGGTTCAAAATTGAGTAGTGGTAAGAAAGACTAGTCATAATTCATAAAAGAAAGCTTCTGAAAATAATAAAACTAAATTAAAAGGTCTACTCTACTTCAACCCAGCTGGACTTGTGGTTCGTGGCCCACTTGTGCACGTAGTGCGCTCGCGCGAGGCGGCTCAGCCCGGCTCGCGCTTGCTCTCTCCCATGGCCCACTCGGTCTGGCTCTGCTCGGAAGCTCCAGCACGCCCTGCTCAGCGGCGTGCCAACTCGGCCTGATCACGCTCTGTGCGGCCCAGCAGCCGCGCGCCTCCCCCCATCTCGATCCGCACCATGGGGAATCCGATGGTTGTCCATGCAGATCGGGGGGATAAAATTGGCCGTCACCCCTAGGAACCCTAACCCTAGTTCTTTCCCTTTCTTCTTCTCTCGACCAGCTCTGGTGCCGCCGGCGCATCGCCTTGCGCCGTGCAGCCCGCGCGCCACCTTCTCTTTTCATTCCCTTTCTCCACTGCCCGACGCAAGTGCGCCGTCGGCGGCCTCACGCCACCATGTCGGTCCTTCAGTCACGACATCATGGCCGCTCAACCTTGGCTCGTCTCTCCCCTATTTGCGATTGCTCGGAGCTCGTCATGCTGGTCATGCCGCCGCCTGAAAGTGCATTTGGTCCCCTAAGTGGGTTTTGGTGTTGATGACAAGCATAATTAAGGAGCTAATGAGTTTATCGAGTTTTGAATAGGTCATAAAGCAATGAAATATAAAACATGCCTAAAAAGATCCCAAAGTGCTTAATGGATGGTGTTGGAGCTCAAAATAAGATATTTATTATTTTTCTATTTCAAATTTGAGTATAGGAAATACCATACTATTAAGAGGGATGCGAAAAGATGATCTGGAGATGTCATAGTGCTTGCTTGAGATGCTAAGAATCAAAGAGAGACAGAAAGCACTCACTTGAGCACTTAACCCTGCAAAATCAGCTTGGGTTTGAAGTTCCAACAAGGGGTCGAAAATTCTGATCATGGTTAGAAGTTTCAGGGAACTTCCGACTAGGGGTGCTCGGGCAGAAATTTTGTTAAGGGTCAGAAGTTTCGACCCCGGATCGGAGGTTCCGACCAGTACATTTTCAGCACATAACAGCTAGTTTTGGGGGCTCAGGTATAAATACCCCTTCAGCCCCCCCCTCATTTGCTGCTGACTCCACACGCAAGAAACACCTCCTTCCTTGAGCTTCCAAAACACTCCCCCACTCCCTCCTTGAGCTAATCCTTGCATTGATTTGAGCTAGGGCGTGGGTCAGAGAGAGATTGAGGTGTGTGACTTGTCCCCCTTGAGCAAGAGTGCAGCCATCTTCATCTCATGAGCACTTGAAGCATCTCCAAGCATCCATTCACGTTTGTTACTCTTGAAGCTTGCTTCTAGACGGTTCGGCGTCGCCCGTGGAGCGTCCTCTGTGGATTTGATAGTAAGTGACTCTATCCTTCTTAGTGGTATATTGAGTGAGGAAAGGAAGACCCGGTTCTTTGTGGGCTCCTCAACAGGAACATAGCTTCCTTTGTGGGAGTGAACTTCGGAAACAAATCGCTTGTGTCTTGTTTTATTGTTCATATCTAGTTCTTGTTGACCTAGAGCTTGTTTTCTCCCGATCTACGTTCTCGAGTTGTTGTGCTTGCAAAGTTCACTTGCAGAAGGTTCCTAGCATCTCTACGCAACTTTTGATTCAGTCAAGTTCTATAGTTTTAAGTTTGATTTTGAATTTTGTACTAAATTTCTTGTGTTGTCGGAAGTTCCAACCAGGGGTCGGAAGTTCCTACAGGTTTAGTTTCTATGAATAATTTTCAGGTTTACAGGCTCGCCTATTCACCCCCCTCTAGGCATCTCTAAGATCCTTTCAATCGGTATCAGAGCCTAACCTCTTGATTAAGGCTTAATCGCTAAGGGATAACGATGTCTAAAGTTGGGGATGGGTTCGCGCCCACCGTCGAGGAAGCCACTGCTCAAGCCGCTGCCGCTCAAGGTCACGAGATTAGTACCGTGATCCCAAGCGGCCGCTCAAGTCGTCCACCTTCCATCTACGACTCCGCTTCAAGCGAAGAATCAAGTGAAAGCGATGAACTTGATGGGGAAGGTGTAGAATCAATAAAAAGCAGAAAAGAGAAGATGAGCGCCAAAATTGAGAAGAAGGTGAAGAAGTTGATGAAAAAAAGAATCAAGGAATAAATGGAGAAGCATCCTTTCTTCGGGATGCATCAAGTATCACATAATTATCCTCAATCTCAATATCCCGCTTCTCAATTTCAATTGGTCCACTTGGGAAAACCCCCATTCTTCGATGAGGTGGATTATCCCAAGTGGTCCTATGACATGAAAATGCACCTCTACGCGCTTCACCCCTCCGTTTGGGAAGTTGTTTTTGTAGGTGTAACTCTACCCACGAATGGTATACCCACGGCCGAACAAGCGCAAGCCATGAGGGTAATCACAAGTTTCCTTTGTGCCCAAGAGTTCAACAAGGTCCGCAATGTTCAAGTGGCCAAGAAAATTTGGGACACATTGGAAGAAGCTCATGAGTGGACCGATGAAGTTAGAGAAGGCAAGATTGATTTGTTGCAAGGAGAGTTAGAGTACTTTGTCATGAATGATAATGAAACCATGAGGAAAATGTACGATAGGCTAATGATCCTTGTGTCGGACATTAGAGCTCTTAGGTGTGAAGATTGGGATGATCACAAGGTGACAAAGAAATTACTTAGGGCCTTCACTCCAAGAAACCCTACTCTTGCAACAATGATTAGAAGAGACCCAAAATTCAAGACCAAGACACCAAATCAACTTCTTGGTGAAATCCTCCATCAAGAATTGGTGGAGAGGGATGTGGCAAAATCAATTAGCCATAAGATCAACAAACATGTGGCACTTAATGCTAGCTCAAGTGACCAGGTTGAGTCAAGCTCCAAGGCCCTCAAGTCAGCTAAAGATGATTCAAGTGATGAATGATCATCCGATGAAGAAATGACTTTGGTCTTGAGAAACTCCAAGCATTTCATGAAGAAGATGTCTTACAAGAAAAATGGTGATGACAAGAGAAGACCACAACAAAGAAGGTGCTATGAGTGTAAGGAAGTCAGTCACTACATTGCCGATTGTCCACAATTGAAGAATAGGGCCAAAGAAGAGAAGAAGTACGAGGAGAGGAGCAAGGACTACAAGAAGAAATATCAAGGTCAAGCTCATGTTGGTCAAGAATGGGAGTCAAGTCGTGAAGACTCCGATCATGAAGGGATGGCTACTCTAGCCATGCCCAAGACCACAAGGAAACTCTTCAACAACCTCTCCGATGATGAAGATGATGCTCACTTTTGCCTCATGCCAAGAGGAACCAAAGTACATGAAACATCCATACCTTCTTCCCATCCTCCTTGCATAATTAATAATGCACAAAATGATTATGAAGATGAGGAAGAAAAACATAGAGCCTTTATGATAAAATAATTTGGTAAGAAAGGTTTTAAAGAAATTAAAAAGCTTATGGAGAAATTGGAGAAAAAGAAAGAGACTCTTGAAAGACCGAAAGACTTGCTCATCCTTGAAAAGGGAAAGAAACCTTGCCTTAGAGAAGGCTCTTGTCGAGGAAAAGGTTAAGGTTGAAAAATTAGCTATTGACTTGTCTTTAGCCAATAATTCAAACAAGAGGATATCAAAGGAGAAATCCTTGGTAGATGAATCTCTAGCTTCTCTAAAGAACACACATAGTGAACTTCAAGAAAGCTTCTCATGCTTAACGGTCAAACATAAAGACCTTAAAGGTAACTATAGTGCTCTTTGGAAAAGATCCAAAATCGATTCTAAGGCAACTCTTGACTCCAATGCCTCTACAAGTGAAGGTTGCTCCAAATGCTATAAAGTTGATGTGCAAGTTTGTGTTACTAGCAAAGCTAGAGAAGCTCATCAAGGTAAAGGATGCTCAACTTGAAAGATTGAACAAGTTGGTAAGAAATGGGTATGATAGTGACTTCAAGCCCGAGTCTAAAGTTTTATACAAGGAAGGGAGACGTTCCCACAAAAAGGATGGGCTTGGTCACTATCATGGTGTCAAAGCAAATGATAGGAAGATGATCAAAGGTAAGGAATGTGTCATGTTCACTAAGGGAACAAAACTTGAGAATTTGATGGACACAGCACATGGCATGACCACCAAGCTACACTACGGACTACATGGTTACAATGGACCACAAAGGTGAAATAGTGGTCAAGTATGTTGGAGCCTACACTAAGAAGGCCATCCTAAAGAGTGTGTGGGTTCCAAAAGTTTATCTATCTAACCCACAAGGACCAAAATCTTTTTGGGTACCTAAATTCCAAGCTTAAATTGTTTTGTAGGCTTACTCCTCCGGTGGCACCGCATGGTTGCTTGATAGTGGATGTTCGAATCATATGACCGGAGAGAAGAATTGGTTCACTTCTTTGGAGACTCATGATGTACCTAAAGAAACAATTGTCTTTGGAGATAATAGAAAATGAGATGTGATTGGTTTGGCTAAAATTGCTCTTTCTCACAACAATTCAATTAATGATGTTTATTGGGTTGAAACTTTGGGATACAATTTATTGTCCATCTCACAACTTTGTAAGATGGGCTACAATTGTCTCTTTACTAACGAGGGTGTGACCATCTTTAGAAGGGAGGATTCCTCTATTGCTTTTACGGGTCAATTAAAGGGCAAAATTTATCTTGTTGATTTCTCTAAGGAGAAAATTGAGTCCGAGACTTGTTTAGTGGCAAAATCCAATTTTGGTTGGTTTTGGCACCGCTGACTAGTCCATGTTGGCATGAGGAACTTGGCCAAACTTCAAAAAGGTGAGCATATCCTAGGACTAACCAATGTTGTTTTTGAGAAAGATAGGTTGCGTAGCGCATGCCAAGCCGGGAAGCAAATGGGTGCTCCACATCCTGCCAAGAACATCATGACTTCAACAAGACCTTTAAGCTTCTACACATGGATTTATTTGGACCAATTGCATACGTTAGCATTGGCGGTAACAAATATGGTCTTGTATTGTTGATCATTTTTCCCGTTTCACTTGGGTATTCTTTTTGCATGATAAAAGTAAAGTGCAAGGAATTGTTAAGAAATTCATTAGAAGAGCCCAAAATGAGTTTGAATTGAAGATCAAGAATGTAAGAAGTGACAATGAATCGGAATTCGGGAATACCAACATTGAACAATTCCTTGATGAAGAAGGTATCAAGCATGAATTCTCCGCTCCATACACTTCTCAACAAAATGGTATTGTGGAAAGGAAGAATAGGACATTGATTGAAGCCGCAAGAACCATGCTTGATGAGTACAAGACTCCGGATATCTTTTGGGCCGAAGCAATCGACACTGCTTGCCATGCAATCAACCGCCTCTACATACACAAGTACTTGGACAAGACACGCTACGAGATAATCACCGGTAATAAACGTAAGGTGCACTACTTTTGAGTTTTTGGTTGTAAGTGTTTCATAATTAAAAAGAAAGCCAAAAGCTCAAAGTGTGAACCAAAGGTAGATGGTACTAATGAACACGTGTTGACGCCAGATTTTGACATGTGTTGAATCGGCGTCAGGAGGAGAAGATTGGCCGATGCGGCAGATCTGAAGGCTACAAAAAGGAATCGGCCGATTGAGGTAACAGTTGGAAATCGGCCGATTGGTGGCACAGCTTACGCCAACAGGATGGGATTATTTCAGAGGATCCTGGTCAAAAGTTGGTCAAAGGGGGCATGCTAAGTCGGTCGGGGAGCAATTGAAGGAAATCCTGATTGGATTAGGGAGCGGCGGCGGAAGATTCTGCGGGAGTCCGTTTCCTTTTTAAAGTTCGTATAGATATAGTAATTTAAATAAGGTTGTAACAAGTCGTGATCGACAAAGAGTCCTAGCTTTAGGGTATAAATAGGAGTCGTCAGGGTCTTGAAAAAATCATCAATACATCAATCAACAACAATACTTCTACTTTTCCAGCAATTTACTTTCAAGTCGGCGACTTCGCCAATATTTTCTTTCACGAGTTTGTACGGATTGGCAGGGCTGCATCAGCTTGATCTCCGGCCAATTGGTAGGTTCCGCTTACCGAGTAATATCTGAGTTTTAACTACGGGCGCATCGTTGTGGTTTCATTTGGATTTATTCACCAGTTATCGATATTTACTAGAATTGCAAGTTTTACCTGTTATTCTAGTATTATCACCAGTTATCCAGCTTGAAATCAGAGTGATCGTCTTCGTCATTATTCTTCTTCGATTTATCACCTTACAGCCGATTAGATCTATTTCAAGTGTTGCCCTTGTAGTAATCGTCTAGATCGCTCTGGTGGTTTTCTTTACGATTACTACCTGATTATCGGCTGATCCATAGCCGATCATCTCTACAGCAAATCGGCCGATTCGCTGCCGACACGCTTCTCAGGACAGATCGGAATCCCAGCCGATCGACGCGCCTGGAATTTAATACTCTATTTCCTTGTCAATCAATTGGTCAGATTGACTGGCACGCCGCGCGAACCGCACCAGGGCGATAACCCGAACAGGAGCTAAGCAGATTCTCCCGGGTCGTGTGTCCGACGCTGAAGACCATCGGCCGATTCTCATCTGGCTGATTTTAGTGCCAACACACTTTTGGCACGCCCGGTGGGACACTTTCAAGATCCGATATGTCAAAGAACGCAGAGATTTCCGACGGTAACATCATTGAGGTCACAGAAGCGGATCTCAAGGACCATCAGAGGGAAGAATTAGCTAAACATCTAGAAGATTACAAGAAGATGTACCTGCAGTTGTTCAGTCGTACCAGAGGCAGAGAGGCTATCAAGAAAGCTCCTATTCCAGTTCCCCGCCGCATCACCATTGCTGAGGACTCGGGCAAGATGTCCGACATGATCCAACAGTCCGTCTACCAGGCGTTCATCGACCAGTCCTCGGTGATGACCAACACGGTGTATAACGCCGTCGTCAACTCTCTGGCCAGCGGAGCAGTCCAAGGCTATCAGGGACCGGCATATGCCCCTCCAACCACTCTGCCAGCCAGAAGCCTACCATACACGTCCCAATCGGCTCCTCAGCCGATATTGATGCAACGCGAGGGGTACAACTCTCCATTGCCCCCGGCGTCTCCAAGATACAGCGGTGCACCATGTCTCCCATCACAGACACCGCTTCAACCCGTTCAGATTGCTTCTGTGCAGTCACTGCCTACAAGCTCAGCACCTTGGGGAACATCAGCGACAGTGTATTTTCCCGAGCCAGCGAACGGGTATGGAAGTTATTCAACCCAGGTGCCATACCAATCGGCCGCCCGGCCGACGGTTCCCCAGTATCAGCCGATCTTATCAGAAATCGGCAGGGGGGCAAACACTGTAGAAGCGTTCAGAGGCACGGCGCCAGCAGTGACGTACGAAGGGGGTGCGGACTCGTTTCGCCATCAACTATCGGCCGCTCAGCAAAATTCGCCGATTCATCACCCGGCCGTACCAGCCCTTCAGCACATGCCCGCGCCGCGAACAGCTGTTCATCAGCAGCAGGTGGACTGGACGGCAAGAATAGCAGAAGTAATCCAGGATCAGTTTGGATTGAAGCCGAAAGTTCAAACTTATACCTACAAGACGCCATATCCATCGGCCTATGACTTGCTGCCGTTCCCACACCGCTACAAGGTTCCCGATTTCACCAAGTTCTCGGGGACGGACGATACATCCACTGTGGAGCATATCAACCGATTCATCATCCAGTGCGGGGAAGCTGCCATGCAAGATGCCCTGAGGGTGCGTTTATTTTCATCATCTCTGTCCGGATCGGCCTTCCAGTGGTTCACCACCTTGCCGCCAAATTCTGTCGTTACATGGGCCGATTTGGAGAAACAATTCCACAAGTACTTCTACGCAGGAGTACACGAGATGAAACTCTCGGATTTGACCAGTCTCAGGCAGAGGAGCGATGAATCAGTGATGGGGTATATACAGAGGTTCAGAGAAATCAGGAACAAATGCTACAGTCTGGCTCTGACCGATGCACAGTTGGCCGATATCGCTTTCCAAGGCCTCTTGCCACAAATCAAAGAAAGATATGCTGCCCAAGAGTTTGAAAGCCTGAGCCAAATCGTCCACCGATTGTCAGGACAAGAGGTCCGACCGTTTGAACAGCGGAGGAACTTCCAGAAGAAGGTGGCATACTTGGAAGGATCTGAATCCGATGCGGAAGAGGAAATCAGCCTGGCAGAATGGGTCAAAGGGAAAAAACCGATATCATGCCCGTTTGGGAAGAAAGAGCCGGAAACATTCAGCTTTGACACGGCAAAGGCCGATAAAATTTTTGATCTATTGCTTCAGGAAGGACAGATCAAGCTATCTCAACATCACACCATCCCTACGGCCGATCAACTTAAGAAGATGAAATACTGCAAATGGCACAACGCTACTTCTCATGATACAAATGAATGTAAAGTCTTCCGCCAGCAGATACAATCGGCTATCGAGCAGGGGCGGCTTAAATTTAAAACTCCAACTAAATCGGCAAAGCCGATGAAGATAGATCAGCATCCCTTCCCGGCCAACATGGTTAACGCTGGAGGAGACTCAAGTCAAACCAAGGTGCTGACGTCAGAATCGGCGAGAAGAGGCGGCGCCATCGACCCTAGGAGGCAGATCACGACGGAAGAAATCAGAAGGAACAGGCGAGGTAGAACGACCACGCAAGCCCGTCACCTCACAATTCTTACTTAGTAAATATCGGCAGCAGCAAGAACAAGCAAGATACCAGGAAGAGACGATACGCCGGCATGAAGATCACTGGCAATGTCCGTTCTTCATCCACTGCTGGGAGAACGACATCAGATTGCCATCTGTCGATAACTGTCCGGAGTGTAACGGATTGAGCTGCAACGATCGCCCGAGGCCACAGTCTAGGGATAGAGGATCAGAGCCGATCAGCAGAAATCGGCGCGAGGAACGGCGCGTTTCGGTGCATGATCGGCTGGGGGGCAGAGTTGACCAGTACAACAGGTCAAAAAGCAAGATCGGCCAGCGGGATGGACTGGGGGGCAGGATCAGCGCGCACGATCGGCTGGAAGAGATGGCCGATGATAGGGTATCAGACGAGGATCCCCTAGGAAGGGAACCAGATTGGGAACACGCCAGATCATCGGCCAAACCAGCAAATCCCAGGTGGTGTCCCGATGGCGTATCCAGATCCCAGAAGCGAAGGATCCAACGCCTACGCCAGTGGGAGCATCAAGAAGAAGAACAGAGACAGGTGCCAGAGAGAAGGAATGTTAAATCTCGAGTTTGGCGCCCAAAGAAAAATGATCAAGAAACAAGCAACCAAGAATCGGCAGCCAAAATTGATATGGTGTTCATACTGCCGATGGAGTTCATGGCGCCCGACGATCGGGATAAAGTAACAAGAACAGAGGAGGAACAAATGGCACAACTAGTGTTAGAGCCAATGACGGCTACGTTTGAGAAACCAGAAGAGGAAAAACGACGGCATCTTAAAGCGCTGTTTCTCAAAGGCTATGTCAACAGAAGACCCATCACCAGATTACTGGTAGATGGAGGCGCTGCAATTAACATCATGCCGTATGCCATGTACCGCAAGCTGGGCAAGGGCGATGACGACCTCACCAAGACGGATATGATGCTGAAGGATTTCAAAGGCAACGTGTCACCCGCCCGCGGAGCACTCTGCGTCGACCTCACCATCGGCAGTAAGACCCTCCCTACCACCTTTTTCGTTATTAATGGCAAGGGGTCCTACAATATGCTTCTTGGTCGCGACTGGATACACGCAAACTGCTGTGTCCCATCTACAATGCATCAATGCCTTGTGCAATGGGTCAGCGACAGTACAGAGATAGTCGCTGCCGATTCCGTCTACAGCGTTGCAGCGGCCGACACGCAACAGTGGAGCTGCGAGCACGTCAAGTGTATATCTGGCAGGACTTGGGACACTGACTTCCTGAAAGTGTCCGATTTCGGTCTACAGCCGATCCAAGCAGTCGGCTCTGAAGATTCAGAATAAATGGATCAGCTTGTCCGAGAAGATGGGAAGCTTGGGCATGGGTTTACGTCGGCCGATTTATTAGAGATGGTAGATTTGGGAGATAGCAGCAAATCAAGGCCGACGTACATTAGTGCCAATTTGGATCCTGAGTACAAATGTAAATTGATAAGTTTATTAAAAGAATTCAAGGATTGCTTTGCTTGGGAATACCATGAGATGCCAGGACTAGACCGGTCTATTGTTGAACACCGGTTACCTATAAAATCAGGATATCGACCATATCAGCAACCTGCACGATGGTGTAACCCCAAGATTCTACCTGACATAAAGGCCGAGATTACAAAGTTGATTGAGGCAGGATTTATTCGGTAGTGCCGCTACGCCGAATGGATTTCTAACATTGTGCCTGTATACAAAAAGAATGGAAAATTGCGTGTGTGCATCGATTTCAGGAACTTAAATCAGGCTACACCGATGGATGGATATCCGATGCCGACGGCCGATATCTTGGTGGATGCTGCCGCAGGCCACAAAGTCATAAGTTTCATGGATGGGAATGCCGGGTACAATCAGATATTAATGGCCGAGGAAGATATTTCGAAAACGGCTTTTAGGTGCCCAGGCCATCTTGGTTTATTTGAATGGGTGGTTATGACTTTCGGGTTGAAGAACGCCGGCGCTACATATCAACGGGCCATGAATTACATCTTCCACAAGCTCATTGGTTCATCGGTGGAAATTTATATAGATGACGTCGTGGTCAAGTCAAAAGGTCACCAAGATCATCTGGCCGATTTACAGGAAGTACTGGAGTGCACAAGGAAACATGGGTTGAAGATGAACCCAAACAAGTGTGCATTTGGTGTATCGGCCGGGCAATTCTTAGGATTTATGGTCCATGAGCGCGGGATAGAAGTCAACCGCAAGACCATAGACGCCATCAACAGAGTAGTGGCCCCACAAAATAAAACTGAACTACAGTCCCTCATCGGCAAGGTCAATTTCATCAGAAGATTCATATCCAACCTGTCAGGGCGTATTCAGGCTTTTACCCCTCTGTTGAAATTAAAGCCCGACCAGGAATTCGTATGGGGAGAAGGACAGCGCAAGGCACTGGAGAATATCAAGCAGTATCTGGTTTCACCTCCGGTATTAGTTCCACCACAGCCTGGTAAGCCGTTCAAGTTATATTTATCGACTGATGAACAGGCTATTGGATCGGCGTTGGTACAGGAGTTTGAGGGGAAAGAACGAGTGGTATACTACGTGAGCAGAAGACTTTTAGATGCCGAAACAAGATATTCCTCGGTGGAGCGACTATGCTTGTGCTTGTACTTTTCATGTACTAAGCTCAGGCACTATTTGCTATCGGCAGAATGCATAGTCGTGTGCAAGGATGATGTGGTGAAGTATATGCTATCATTGCCGATTTTGAAAGGGCGGATTGGAAAATGGATCCTGGCTTTGTCAGAATTCGATTTAAGGTACGAATCGGCCAAAGCCGTCAAAGGTCAAGTGATGGCCGATTTCGTAGTTCAGCATTGTGGACCAGAAATCGCCACCGTTGAACCAGTTCCATGGACTCTATATTTTGATGGTTCTTCGTGTGGGGTCGGATCAGGAATCGGCATTGTTCTTGTGTCGCCTCGGGGGGCAAGTTATGATTTCTCTCTGCCGATAGAAGCCTCTGCAACTAATAACCAGGCGGAATATCGAGCTGTTCTAAAAGGCATCCAATTATTAAGGGAAGTCAGAGCTGATGCAGTCGAAATTTTTGGGGATTCCATGCTCATTGTGGATCAGTTGACGGGGCAATCTGAGTGCAAGGATGATATCTTGAGGATTTATTATAAGGATTGTCTTCAACTTTTAAAGGAGTTCAAGTCTGCAATAATTGAGCATATCCCCAGGAATTATAATGAAGAAGCCAACAGACTGGCCCAACATGCTTCTGGGTATCGGCCGATTCAGGGAGCGATGACGCTAGAGCTCGCGGCCGATGACTGGCGAAAGGTGGATTGACGAACACGTTTTCAGGCTACAAAATATGTGTTGCTTGAGGATGATTTATTTTATCGGACGATTGATGGAGTTCTTCTCAAATGCCTGGGAACAGAAGAGGCAAAGGTTCTGATGGGAGAAATCCATGAAGGCGTGTGTGGAGCTCATCAATCGGCTCACAAAATGAAATGGATGATCAGGAACAATGGATATTACTGGCCGACCATCCTTGAAGATTGTTTCAGGTACTACAAAGGATGCCAAGACTGTCAGAGGTTTGGCAATGTGCGGCGCGCGCCAGCATCGGTTATGAATCCAATAATTAAGCCGTGGCCGTTTAGAGGTTGGGGAATAGATCTCATCGGACAGATTCATCCTCCATCTAGCAGAGGGCATAAGTTCATATTGGTGGCTACAGATTATTTTACTAAGTGGGTGGAGGCAGTTCCTTTGAGGAACGTGACATCGGCCGATATGATTGAATTTGTTAAAAGCCATATTATATATCGATTTGGTATTCCTCAAACCATCACAACTGATCAAGGAACAATGTTCACTTCTAGAGAATTCGGAGAGTTCGCCGCCGATATGGGGATTAAATTATTAAATTCTTCTCCATACTATGCTCAAGCCAATGGCCAAGCAGAATCGTCTAACAAAGGGATAATCAAGCTAATCAAGAGGAAGATAGAAGAGCAACCCAAGAAGTGGCGTATGTCTTTGGCTGAATCTTTATGGGCATACAGGATGGCTTGTCATGGAGCCACTAAAATATCCCCTTATCATTTGGTTTATGGTCTTGAGGCTGTCTTGCCATGGGAGGTAAGGACAGGGTCAAGACGTATATCGTTACAGGATCAGTTAACGGCCGATGACTATTCCTTTCTCATGAAAGATGAACTTGATGATTCGGCGGGTTTACGGTTGAGAGCCCTGATTAGTATAGAAGAAAACAAGAAAAGGGTGGCCAGATGATATGACAAAAAGGTCAAAGTTAAGCGGTTCTCTCAAGGAGATTTGGTATGGAAGTTGGTGCTGCCGATAGGGTCTAAAGATCCCAAATTCGGTAAATGGTCACCCACTTGGGAGGGGCCGTATAGAATCGGCCGATGTGCCCCTGGGAATGCATATATTCTGGAGACAGTCGAAGGGGAGGAATTCCCAAGAGCTTTAAATGGACGATATCTGAAGAGGTACTATCCAAGCATTTGGGTAGATACATGACTTGCAGTAAAGTATGTCAAGGTAACATGGCCGATTTCTCATCGGTTTCTGTCTACACATTTGGTGAAAGAAAACATTGGGATTCATTATTGAATGGAAATTACAGATTACATGGCCGACATGGTACAAGTCGCCCTTAGAATAAAAATACTGGTGTGTCTACTGATTACGCCTACGCTGGATTTCTCTCTCGATGCGACCCAGTTTTATCATAAGGGTGAGCCTTTTCTCTTTCGGGTCCTCTGCAGTGGCTCCAGTTTCAGCTTGGTTGCAGAGTTCTTTCAGCAAGCGGGTCTTCTCCTCTTCCAGATCTTCCATGGCGACTCCAGTTTTGGCTTTACAGGGAAGTGAAGAATTTTTTTCGGAAGATGGTTGCTTGCGGACCAAAAAATGAGCATTTATGAAGTCCAAGTGTTCCTGGACAACGGCAGGGACATGATCTCTGAGTTCCCCAGCATGAGCTCTTATCAGATTTCTATCTGCCTGTGATAGTGGCTCTTCTGAATGCATGATTTCTATCGCTCGTTCTAGACCAGGGCTGAGACGTTTCGGCTAAACAGAGATAAAAGGAGTTACCCAGCATAGGAGCGATTGAGATGCTTAAGAGAAAGGCAGAGGGGGAGTTCATACCTGGTTGACAGAGGAAGAGGATGAGGAGGACGAACAAGACATCTTGCCATTCAGTTTGGGACAGTAAAAGAAGGAGAGGAGATAAGTAATGTGTGTGCCTCTAGAGATGGTGAACGGTCTGCGTATAAATGAAGAGGAGGTAGATGGATGGTGAGACACGTCCTATCGGAGTAAATACATACATAAATGCAAGGCAGACTGAAGGAGCAGTTCAAAACCAAATCGGCGCAGTGACATTAAAGGAGCAATAATGTTTAACATATTCTTTTACAACCCAAGGAAAGCATCTATGGCTACAATCGCTCGTCGTCTAATTTGATCGGCCGAGTCTACTATTCTCTGATCATTATCGGCTGATCCTGGTACTTCTGACACGCGGCGACGGAGCCTTATTGTTTCATGGGCCAGATGTTGTCTTCCTTGCTTCAGCTCGCTGATGATGGATGGGAGTTCTTGGAGCTTCTTCTCTTCAGCGGCTATCTCTTTGGTTATCTGTTCCATCTCCTTGGCTAGTTCTGCTCTCCTCCGTTTCAGCCGATCTATTGCGCCGACGATGTCCGGACGGCAATTCTCGAGGAAGTTGATCCTGTGGTGTACTTCCTGAGTCTGGTGCTTGTACGAGTCGACCTCCTCCTGAGTTTTGGCCATCTGAGCACGATCGGCCATACGTTGCAGCGCCCTGGAAACCGGAATCTGCATGCCCTCTATATAGGCGGCATACCCCAAATTTTCCGACACTTCATCCGGGATGTGATCTTTGACCTCGTTGAAAAGTCATCGAATCGGCGATGCATCTTCCACCAATCGGCCGATATCATCTTGGAGGAGAGTACGAATGCTTTCGAGCTTGGAGCGGACATCGTCGGAGGTGGAGCTCGATGGAATTGGGTGTGAAGTGATTTCTTCGTCATCGGCCAAGGAGACAGCAAAAGAAAAGATGCTATTGTTGGGGGTATCTTGCTCCTGTAAGGAAACGAAGTAAAGGGTAAGCAAGCGGTGAAAGGAAATCAGCCGATTCTAATGGTAAGACTGTTACCTCTTTGAAACGAATCTCTCTTGCCTGCGCCGGTGGAAGTGTTTCCCTTGTCTCAGGGACTGGTACATTTGGTTCGTCGGAAGAAGAAGATTCTATGGTTATTAGCGCTCCGCTTGGACCAGCTTCCTAAAAAAGACATGAAAGAAGATTCCCGTGAAAATGCTATGGGAAATTGAAATAAGATAGTAACAGAAATTTGCCATGCCTCTGTGGGCCTCCCGGCCGATGCCTGTTGTGGAGTTATAATCGGCGTACCCAAATCGGCCTGCATCAAAATTGGTTAAGTTTTCTGAATATTAAGGATTCAAGGTAAGAGATCGTTTACCTCGGCGGCAGGAGCTGCTGGAATCTCGGTTCCCACTTGAGATGTGGCCGATTGTTGCGGAGACTGCGGTGGGATAACTTGTGCAGCCTGGCAGAGGAATAGAAATGATGTCAATAGAAGATTTGGAGAATATATAAGATAGAAAAGATTACCTGAACAGCTTCTACTAATAGTGATGCTGCAGCAGCCCCGACTTCAGCAGTAACTTGGGGATCGGCTATCTCGACAAACGGCAAAGGTAAAGGACCTGGAGTCTCGGTGGGTGTCACCACTGCTTGATCGGCCGATCCGACGCGGGGAGTCTCGGCCGATACCACTGCCATCTGGCTGGCCGATCCGATGCGGGAGACTTCAGCCGATGCTATTGCCGTCTGATCGGCCGATCCAATGCGAGCTCGCACCCGACGGCTGGTTATCTTTGATGTTGGCCTTTTTGGTGCTCGCCTTGATCGGCCGTTGGAGATATCTCTGACAGTCGGAGCATGGAAGCAGATAAGTGGATACGGCGTGTATTGGTGATGGCTATCAATCGGCCGGCCGCTTCGGCTCCGCATCGGGGGAACATGGCTTTCAGACTGAAGAGATGAACATGAGTTAACAACAAGATGATAATATAACATTAGAATCGGCTAAGGAAAAAGGACATACCGCTGCATTTGGGTCGATGTTCTGTGGGTCCAAAATGTTGCAGTAAGATGATGGAGATTTACAGAAAAGGTGCTGCTTCCATTCTACCCACCATAATTTAAACTGCTGGGTGGCGAAAGAGGCAACTGACCAACCATTCAAGTCAATGGTACTGGAGTCGGGTACTAGATCGCACAGCCGGCTGTAATCAAGACTTGAGGTTAGTCCATCCCTGAATTTTGCCTGGCCGGCGAAATAGACTCGAATCGGCAGTTGGCCAAAACCTAGTTGCCTTGCCGCAGCCGATGGACTGTAGAACTCATAGGTGGGTGAGTCCTTTCCTGAGAAGAAGTTAGCCGGCAGAATCCCCGGCTTGATCAAGACGTCCATTAACTCTCTGTCAAAGGTATGAGTGGAGAAATCAAAGCATACGGGCAATTCGAAAATCGGCTCTACTGCCTGATATGGGTGCCAGCTGATCATCTCTTCACTAAGGCCATTGTAGAAACATCTGAAGTATTCAGCTGTGCGGGTGGCAGTGAATTGGCAGCCGGGAAAGGCCGATACCGCTTCTCCAAAAGATCTGCAGCGGCGACGAACCGATGGATTCTCCTCTGACTCGATGTTGGGAAAGGTCTTTGTCTCTATCCGCTGCTGAGAAACCTTGCTCATGTGTAAATTGAGCCAGAGGGTGATGAACCACCAAGGACCACCTGGGTTCCCTATCGGCTCCCCCTTCGACAGCTTGACGCCGATTTGGTGCATCAGATGGTATGCCGATCCGAGCAAGTGTTTTCCAAGAGGGATGGCCGATCCTTATGAAAGAGCCTCTGCCAACGCTTGAGTGTTTGAAGAGGGGCCGACTGCTCTGCCACAGAAGAAATGTTTCTCCAGCCACATCATCAAGAAGGCAGTATGCTCCCTCTGCGAGACTGTCCCGGTCTTCATGTTTTTACCGATGTATCCTTTCCACCCGCCGATTCCTTTTGTCTCCAGCCGATGAGATGGCTTGAACAGATAATTGAAGGGGGTATCGGCGGAGGAAACATCGAGGCCGGTCAGCAGCAGAACATCGGCCAAGGTCGGGGTCATGGGTCCGTGTCCGAAAAGGAATGCGTTAAGTGCATCGGACCAAAAATAAGAGGCTGCCATAACCAGAGGTTCGTTCCTTTCCATCTGAGACAGGGATAAGTCTATGCACTGGCCGATTTTGAGTTCTTCCCACTGAACCCTCCAAGATCCGGCTACCCTCTGGTACCATTCTCTCCATCCGGGTGTTTCATTTGGCCAAGATCTGAAAGTGCCTACCCAATGATCTAAATCCATAGATGACTGCTTAAAAGGGATCCTATGGGTTTCTAAACTGATCAGATCCATTGGATCAGGGCTCCCCATAGGGCCCAAACAGATGAGGTCAGGGGATTCTGAGAGAGGAATAGTGATTCGATGCCTAAGTGCCTAAAAAAGGGAAAAAGGGAAGAAACTAAGAGAGAGTCCGGAAAATACTGAAGCAGTAAAAAGGCGAAAAGGGAAAAATTTTGAGCATTTACCTCTGGGATGGAGGCCATCGTCGCCGATGACACCGCTGGGGAAGCCGCCGATTGGGCCGCCGCCGCCGAAGGAGTAGCCGATGGAGCCTCTGTAGATGGAGTGGTCGCCGATGGAGACGCCATTGGGGGTCGGAGCAAGCCGCGGATGAGATCGCCGGAAAGGGGGAAGCACTTGGAAATTGAAAGAGCTTGGAGGAAGACGAACAGTGGTGCGATTGAAAAGAATGCTAGATTCATGGGGAAGGATAGGCGGAGAAAGCCAGTACTTAAGAGAAATCAGGGAAGCGAGGGCAAAGATGGTATTTTTGCCGCACCGTCTACACGAGTTCCAGAGGAGCGGTCGTTTCGCGCGCTTGGTTCGAGGAAATTGCAATCATTGTGCCGCGGAATGAAAGGAGATTTTTACTGTGCCCATTTCGGAGGAAAGGATTAAAGAAAGAGTTTCGAAGAAAAAGTTATATTTTACTCCGAAACTGGGGGCATTTGTTGACGCCAGATTTTGACACGTGTTGAATCAGCGTCAGGAGGAGAAGATTGGCCGATGCGGCAGATCTGAAGGCTACAGAAAGGAATCGGCCGATTGAGGTAACAGTTGGAAATCGGCCGATTGGTGGCACATCTTACGCCAACAGGATGGGATTATTTCAGAGGATCCTGGTCAAAAGTTGGTCAAAGGGGGCATGCTAAGTCGGTCGGGGAGCAATTGAAGGAAATCCTGATTGGATTAGGGAGCGGTGGCGGAAGATTCTGGGGGAGTCCGTTTCCTTTTTAAAGTTCGTATAGATATAGTAATTTAAATAAGGTTGTAACAAGTCATGATCGACCAGGAGTCCTAGCTTTAGGGTATAAATAGGAGTCGTCAGGGTCTTGAAAAAAATCATCAATACATCAATCAACAACA
Organism: Panicum miliaceum; assembly: GCA_032594955.1. Classification (NCBI taxonomy): domain Eukaryota; kingdom Viridiplantae; phylum Streptophyta; class Magnoliopsida; order Poales; family Poaceae; genus Panicum; species Panicum miliaceum. Next base: position 48,412,305 of record CM064057.1, on the reverse strand, counting down.
ATACTTCTACTTTTCCAGCAATTTACTTTCAAGTCGGCGACTTCGCCAATATTTTCTTTCACGAGTTCGTACGGATTGGCAGGGCTGCATCAGCTTGATCTCCGGCCAATTGGTAGGTTCCGCTTACCGAGTAATATCTGAGCTTTAACTACGGGCGCATCGCTGTGGTTTCGTTTGGATTTATTCACCAGTTATCGAGATTTACTAGAATTGCAAGTTTTACCTGTTATTCTAGTATTATCACCAGTTATCCAGCTTGAAATCAGAGTGATCGGCTTCGTCATTATTCTTCTTCGATTTATCACCTTACAGCCGATTAGATCTATTTCAAGTGTTGCACTTGCAGTAATCGTCTAGATCGCTCCGGTGGTTTTCTTTACGATTACTACCCGATTATCGGCTGATCCATAGCCGATCATCTCTACAGCAAATTGGCCGATTCGCTGCCGACACGCTTCTCAGGACAAATCGGAATCCCAGCCGATTGACGCGCCTGGAATTTAATACTCTATTTCCTTGTCAATCAACAGGTTAGATTGACTGGCACGCCGCGCGAACCGCACCAGGGCGATAACCCGAACAGGAGCTAAGCAGATTCTCCCGGGTCGTGTGTCCGACGCTGAAGACCATCGGCCGATTCCTACCCGGCCGATTTTAGCGCCAACAACACGCCTATCATATTTTCAACAAAACCACCGGTTGTGTTGAGACCACGGTAGATGTGACTTTTGATGAATCCAACGACTCTCAAAAGGAGCAAGTTAATAAGAACCTTGTAGATGACGAGGAGCCAAGAAGTCTATCAATCATGAGGATGGTCTTAGGTGAAGTGAGGCCTCGTGAAGCTCAAGATCAAGCTCAAGCACCGGTTGAACAAAGAAGCAATGATCTATCATCAACTACAAGAGTTAAACCACCAAGCTCTCAACAACCTCAAGATCAAAGTCAAGATCATGGTGACGATCAAGATCATGGCATTGATCAAGGGGGAGGACAAGGTGGAGAAGATCAAATTGATACTCAACAAGTTGAAGATGATGATGATGGACCAATTCAACCACGATCACAACTGTCTCATCCAAGAGTTCATCAAAGTGTTCAACGTGACCATCCCGTTGACAACATTCTTGGAAGTATTCAAAGAGGGGTAACCACTCGTTCACGTTTATCAACTTTTTGTGGACATTACTCGTTTGTTTCCTCTTTGGAACCTCTTAAGGTAGATGAAGAACTTGATGATCCGGATTGGGTAACTGCCAGGCAAGAAGAGTTGAACAACTTCACTAGAAATGAAGTTTGGGAATTGGTTGATAGACCAAAGCAAAATGTGATTGGCACCAAGTGGGTCTTCAGAAACAAACAAGATGAACATGGTGTCATCACAAGAAATAAGGCAAGGTTAGTTGCACAAGGTTTCACCCAAATTGAAGGTTTAGATTTTGGTGAGACCTATGCACCGTAGCTAGGCTTGAGTCAATTCGTATATTATTAGCCTCTGCTACTCACCATGATTTCAAGTTTTATCAAATGGATGTGAAAAGTGCATTCTTGAACGGCCCCCTATCCGAGTTGGTGTATGTTGAACAACCGCCGGGCTTTGAAGATCCAAAGTTTCCAAACCATGTGTACAAGCTCCATAAGGCGCTCTATGGTCTTAAACAAGCACCTAGAGCATGGTATGAATGCCTTAAGGATTTTCTTCTCAAGAACGACTTTGTAATGGGCAAAGCCGATTCTACACTCTTTACTCACAAAGTCAATAAAGATATTTTTGTTTGCCAAATATATGTCGATGACATTATATTTGGTTCTACTGACTAAAAGTTTTGTGAAGAATTTAGTAGGATCATGACCAAGAGATTTGAGATGTCTATGATGGGTGAATTGAAGTTCTTCCATGGATTACAATTCAAGCAAATGAAGGAAGGAACTTTCATATGTCAAACCAAGTATGTGAAGGATATGCTCAAGAAGTTTGACATGGACGATGCCAAGCCCATCAAGACACCCATGGCACTAAATGGGCATCTCGATCTCAACGAAGAAGGGAAGTCAGTTGATCAAAAGGTATATCATGCTTAGTGTGTGCATGTGTGCAAGATTTCAAGCCAATTCCAAAGAGTGTCACTTATCGGCTATTAAGAGAATTTTGAGATATTTAGTACACACTCCTAATCTTGGTTTGTGGTATCCCAAAGGCTCCACTTTCAATTTACTTGGCTATTCCGATTTGGATTATGCCAGTTGCAAAATACATAGAAAGAGTACAACGAGTACTTGCCAATTCCTTGGTAGGTTCCTAGTATCTTGGAGTTCTAAGAAACAGAATTTGGTTGCTTTATCCACCGCGGAAGCGGAATATGTTGCAGCGGGTGCATGTTGTGCCCAACTTTTATGGATGAAGCAAACCTTGAGTGACTTTGGTTGTGAGTTTAGTAAGATTCCGCTCTTGTGTGACAATGAGAGCGCCATCAAGCTAGCAAACAATCTGGTGCATCACTCCCGAACAAAGCACATAGACATACGACACCACTTCTTAAGGGATCATGAGGCTAAGGGAGATATTGCTTTACGTCAAGTGAGCACCGAACAACAACTTTCCAATATCTTCACCAAGCCTCTAGATGAGGAAAGGTTTTGTGCTTTGAGGAGTGAACTAAATATCTTGGATTCTCGTAACTTGGCTTGACTTGTTGCACATATTTGATTGTTTACTAGATAGGAAAAATGAATTTTATTGTGTGAGTTCTTTCAAAATATTTGGTTTTTAATCTTTGGATCGAAACTTGACTTTAGAGATCATTGTTATGTATTGATGGATTGTGCTGATCACTCATTGTCAAGTTGTGATGTGTCTGCAAGCCAAAATCATTCAAAATCTCCAAATTCATTCCATATAAAAATCTATTTTTTTGGAGAAAATCAGCTACTATCGGAACTTCCAACACAAGATCAGAACTTCCGGCAACCTTCGGAAGTCTCTGGTCTCTTCCGACAAGGGTCCTCGGGAGATCGATTTTATATTCATTGAAATTTCCAATCTGGGATCGGAAGTTCTGACCCTTGTCGGAAGTTGCTTCCCTCTTCCGATAAAGGATTCTTGGGTTGGAAATTAATATTCATCGGAAGTTCCGACCCCCCCATCGGAATTTCCGATAAGTCACTTGACTATATATACCCATTGGTTGTACCCCCTCAAACCCTAACTTTATATCCTCCTCTCCCCCGGCGGCTCACACTCTCTCCTCTCAATCCCTTGAGGGGAACTTCATAATCAACCGTGGGATTTCATTGCCGTAAAGTTCTTTGGATTCCCCAAGCCTCGGAACTTCCGATTCCCTTCATCTCTTTTTCAATTTGCGTGGGAAAAGCTCAAGGTATTTCATTCAAAATCCCCATCACCTGATCTCTCTCAGTGTTGTAGGAGTTAGATGGATTCCTTTAGGGAATAGTCTCTAGATACATACTAGAACTCATGCCTAAATTTTTGTACAGTTCGGTGGGCTCAATCTCTTGATTCATGGTTTATTGTGCCGGGTCGGGCTCAGTCGGAAATTCCGACCCCAGGTCGGAAGTTCCGACCAGCGCTTGATTTGTCACAATAAACCTATCTTTCGATTCCGTTTCTTCGATGCATCCTAATATTCCACTAATATCCTTCACATGGCTCGTGGAAAGAGAGGCAAGCAGCGTGAATCATCCCCGAAGATTCAATCCTCACCGGAGCGTGAATCCAATTTCGAGGCAACCGTTGATGCTTCACCGGTCGTTCAACACAAGACAAAGAGGAAGGCTGTAGCTAAGGTGTCATTGTGTGCTCGTGGTCATGGGAGGCCGACTCATGGACAAGGAACTTCTAGCCATGCCCCTCGCATGAAGCATGCCTCCGCCCTGGGTTCTAATGTGGATGATGAAGAAGAAGATGAAGGGGGATCTCTTGCATTTCTTGAGGAGATTATTATTCGGATGCAGAAGACAACACGTCCCACTCATCCATCCTACCTTGGTCACTGCATGGTTAACTACACCAAAGGTAAGCACAACATCTACACTCTAAGATATGAAGATTACACTAATCTTGAGAAAGAGCAGCAGGGCGACAGTCGGTTTTGGACTTGGTTTCACGCTGATTGGTATGAGATAGTTATCATGACCAAGGCTCACCCAACCACCGAGATGAAGTTAATTGATTGGAACCATCTCCTAGACATTGACTTTCCCGTAATGAGAGAGGTTGTGGATGCTTGTGGAGGGATGAATCTTATGTCCATTATGTCTTTCAGTTGTGATTGGAATGAGGATGTGATAGAAAAGTTCTATGCAACACTCTATGTCAACCGTGCAACCAAGACATTCCATTGGATGGTTGCCGGCAAGCGCTTCCATGTTGAATATGCTCAATTTGCTAGCATCCTTGGATTTCCTAGTGAAGATCTTTTCAAGGATAAACTTCATGAAGAAGAAAATGTGTGTTGACATTTTATAATGCAGTCACCAAGTATGGACATAGAATCCATTCCCCGGCAACAGCACCAAAAATGATTGTTGGTATTTCTTACATTACAGAAGGATCCGCAAGCGCACGAAATACCATTGTAGCATTTTACCTGTGAGTACGGGGTCGTATTTATATTTCCGTAGGGAAGGCGGTGGTTATTGGAATAGATTAGTAGGTTGATTAGTTCTAGCATGGATATTTAGTTGAATAAACAGGGGTAAGATAATATATGGTAGAGAGGTAGTGTGACACACAAGTTACTCAAACTCTAACTCTATGCAAAGCTTACAGGAAGGGAGAAAGGAAGAAGAAAGCTAATCTAGGTACTTATGTACTCCTAACTAAGAAGTACTTGTGGAATTGCTTCTCGAGATCGGCCCAGGTTATAATGGAATTTGATTGCAGTGAGGCAAACCATGCAAAGGCCGATCCAGAGAGAGACAGCGGGAACAAGCAGATCTTCAAGGCATCTGTCGCTGTAGCTTCCCCGCATTGCATAACAAACCTGCTAAAATGCTCAACGGTTGACATGTTGCCCTGTCCAGAGAACTTGGCGAAATCTGGCAACTTGTACCGATGAGGCAATGGGATCTGATCGTAGGCTTCTGGGTAAGGCTTCCTGCACATGAATGCAGGTTCCTTTGGCTTCAAGCCGAACTGATTCTTCATAATATCAGCTATGTTGCTAGCCCAATCAACTTCAGGCTGCTGCACCATGAGATTTGGCATCTGAAAGCTTGCATCTGGAGAGGCTCCCTAGATTTGGCGACTCGTCGGCTGTCCCGTAGTATCATCCATCGGCTGAAAAGCCGATGAATCTGCGTGGTGCCCCCCAGTCTGGGTCGGTGCTGGTGGAGTCTGCGGTATATGTTGAATCATCATTGCAGACGGCACCAACGGCAATGTAGTAGTAGGAGAGTTCACCACATTGCTGTTTTGTCCGAACATCCATGGATAGATGTACGACCAGAACTCCATCGGCATGCCCAACATGGAAGGTACAAATCCAGCTGGGGTGTTGAACATGCCTCTACTTGGCGTCGATGCGTTCACCGCAGGATTAGCAGCAAATGCAGCTGCAGGTGGCGATGAAGTGTGCGCTGCTGAGGATACCGGGCACTTCAACACATACGGCGATGAGCTTGTTCCAGCGCCGGTCATCAGCAGACTTGTTGTATTGGGCAGAACACCATCGCCCATTAATGTAGATATCTTGGCACCAGCGGTAGCCGATGATTCTGTGTTGGAGTAGGATGGCCCCATGCTGCCTCCTTGAGTGCCTCTAGTGAGGACGTTCTTGATAGCGTCCTTGATGGTCTCGATCAGAACCCCTGACTGATTAATCAGTGCATGGCTTATGGATTGATCGAACATCTCCTTAAACTTGGCCGAGTCTTGCATGAAGGTAATGCCCCCTGGCCCTGGTAGCGGCTGCTTCTGTATCGCATGTGCCCTCCTGGTCAGAGTTAATGACCTGAGGCAGGCGTTTTGAGTTTGCTTCATGGTTTCTTAGACCAGCCGCTTCTGATCTTCATCAAGATCTTCCATGGTAGGCAGCAAGATCTTGTCATCATACATTCCGTTGTTCTTGGTCATCGTGGTGTCGTTGTCGTGTCACACCGGGTGTGCCAAAAGTGTGTTGACGCAAAAAGCCGTGGGTCGGCCTTCAGTGCCGGCACACACGAGGACCCGAGAGCCTCTTACTTCGCTCCTGGGTGGCGTCCAAATTGGCTACGTGGTGGTGCAGGGCGTGCCACTCAATTTGACCTACAATTGACAAGGGACAGGTAAAACATTAAATTACCGGAACATATCGGCTGGTGTTCTGAATCGTTCCGCCATGGTCATCAGCCAAGGTTCCAATGCAGCAGTAGATCAATCGGCCAAAGCTTCGGCCGATTGCATAGATGAGGCAACACTAAACGGGTTAGCGAAGCTCCGTAAACAACACCTAGACCCGAACCTGATTGGCCTAACAACGTGCAACAAACGAGCTGTGCGTTGGCCGATGGTATTTAGATCTAGGCTGGATAAATTGTGGTAAGAACTAAATAAAAACAAGATTAAATGAATCTAGCCATGTCAAATCTAGCAAATACTGATAACTTGTGATAACATCAAGAAACAAGCTAGACTAAGCAGACTAATCTAACAGGAACAAGCTGATATCGATAATTTAGTGAACAGACCAGATCGAGATCCAATCTGCTCGATAACTTGAACTAATACAGGATAGAGGAAGAGCGATGTGCCGTCAACCTTGAGCCTATCTGCCTCGTTTGACGCGGAACTTACCCGTAAGTTGGAGATCGTACTCGATGCAGCCCCACGTGCAGAAAAGAACTCGTAAAAGAAACATCTACTGCAACTAAGGCAAACCGCCGAAAAGAGAAAAAAAAGGAAAAAAGGGTTTGTGTATTGATCATTGGATGGTCTTGGTACATGCCCGAGGGCAACTATTTATAGCCTAAGCTACAAATCCTAGTCGATTACGACTAAGAAATTTCTTGACAACAAAGAAAACAAACTTTTCTAAACAAAATCTAAAAGATAACTTGCGGACGTAGCTTCGCCAGCTCTTTTCCATGCTCCCATCCGCTGCGACGCTTCTTCTGGCCCAAAAAGCCCAATATGCTCTATTCTTTGCTCCTGATTCATTGTCGGCCCATTTGCCATCGGCCAACTGCCCAACAGGTTGACACGTGTCGAAAAATGGTATCAACACATGCCCCCCAACTTCGGAGTAAAATAATTATTTTGCTCTGAAGATCTTCCAGTCTTTCCTCCATGTAAACTTTAATTCACACGGCCGATTCCTCGTATCTCGTGCCTGCAGCAAGTACAAAAACTCTTTTCTGCCCCTAGCCTCAACTCGTTCTCACCACAAGTCTGCCCCAAAACGATTCGACTTCCGTCTTTTTGCCTGTAAAACATTTCCAATTGACTCCCTTGACCTAAGGTGCTCCATCTTCCCTAAGCCGACTTATATCGCTTTCTTGGACCATAAATAGCATCCAATCGTCCTGGCCAACTCACCCCATCGGCTTTATCCTCCTTGCTTCAGCTAGAAAACCCTAGCCTTCCTCTTCATCAACAATGGCCGGACACAAGCGCGCAGGCGAGGGTCCCTCTGATCTCCCTCTAGCTCTCCGTCGTCGAGGGTAATGAATCTATTTCTCTTGCCCCATTCTATAACTTGGTCAGATCTAATCTGCTGCTGTTTCGTTTCAGAGATGATGAAGCTTCCAGTGCACCACCGCGTTCTCCTCCTTCTTCATCGTCAAATCCTTTCGATGATCTTGATGAGGGAATCCGCGATCTTATCAGGGATCTTCTTTGAGAGAAGGATGAAGCGCGCAACAATTACTCGGAGGAAACCAAGAAAACCAGCAGATTGGAGGCCCAATTGGCAATTGCTGAGGACATGGCGCTAACTGTACGCACCCAACTCGTCGCTGCCGACTCCAGGGTAGCAGGTCAGCTTCTCTCCCAAAATCCTTTTCTTTAGAATCGCCAACCTTTTCTTTATCTTTGTTTTCCCTTCTCTTTCAGCTCTGGAGTCGCAGATTCAGGCCCTCCTTGGTGCAGCGGCCACCGCAATAGAAACGGTGAATGCCCAAGGTGACACCGTCGTCACCCGATTGCAGGAGGTTGCCGGTCACGGAGTCCATCGTGGCACCGCCATCGCGCTTGCCATGGTGCAGACTCTATCCAGGAACGACCTCCGGACTCTGCATCCAATCTTCCCAGAAGGCGAGGCACGGGAAGAATTTGAAGACCTCGTCGACGACCTCGGCGTAGTTGTTTCTAGCATTAGCGATGAAGTCAGTCTAGGTGCCGTAATCGGAAATGTTTTCGCCGATGAATAAATGTAGTAATCAATGTAGCAGCCTGATCCGTAGATCAGCTTTTTGTAAATACTCTTTCAAGTAAACGAATCGGCTTTCCCTTCTATTTGAATTTGTCTTTCTTGTTAACTTGCAATCAACCGAACTTGATTGGTCAGCGCCTTTGCTTGATCAGAATCTTCAGATAGCTTTGAAAGCAGGAGTCTCAAACTTTTACACATCAACCAAAAATAATGCACAACTTAAATCCTGCACCGGCTTTTCTGGCAACGAAAACCTTTCTTTGATCATGAAGCAACTCAGGCCCCAATAGCTAGCCCTTTAATTTATGATGCCCAAGAGATCAACCATAACCTCCCATAAAAGACAAACTAATTGGCCATGATAACTTTCAAATACAACCGATAAGGGATCATCGGTCTTGCGCTAATTCCTTCAACTAAAATAATATTTAGTTGTATATTTTTTGCACTAAGGGAGATACATATCGTATAGGCCATTTGAGCCTGATCAACACGATCGACTTTTACAATACTAGTTCATCAGCCATAGATTCTTGCGTTGCTTCTCCTCAGCCGATGGGATGCTTGTTCGGACTTCTTCATGGAGTAGAGTTTTCCAAGCTGCCTTCTAGTGGTATTTCTTAACGATCACAGATAAATCCGCAAGCGCACGGAAGATACCGTTGTAGCACTTCACCTGGAGAGTATTCAGGGTATCGTAAAATCTCAGGGAACGGTTGTGCAAAGGTTTTCTAGCTAGTTTACCCCAGGAAAAGGAAGAGGTAGAATGGCTTATGGGTAGTGTGGTTATCCAAAGGTAAAGAGTCAAGGAAAGGTATAGTTACGATACTGTTCGTTCACTTCAGGCACCGGTCTGACCCTGGTCTGCCAGGACCCTCCGGCTATTAGCTCTACTCCGAGCCCGGATGTGGGGGACTTCACTAACCACGAAGCAGCTTCGTAGCGGACCAACAGGGCTCTCACCACCTGCGGTCTACCCAGCAATACCGTGGGACTCGCAGCAAACAAAGATAATCTAGGGCCTAAACACCACGTTTATGCCTTTGACTACTACTCTAGCGAAGTGCAGGGTTATCCCGTCTTTAACAGGGGCCCTCACTAGAGCATCCTCTACTAAAACGGACGATGAACCCGCAAACGAACATTAATGAAAGAATAACTTAACCAAGATCTTACCAGAAGATGAACTCAGATACTTACTCAACTGGATCATATCCATAGCGGTACAAGGACGAAGAGTAGCCGACAAGCCCGGCTCTTCTTCTCACTTCTTCCTCACACACTCCCTACTCTAAGATACAAGTGGAATGGCTCCTCTGCAACTTCTTCTCCAAATTGTGTTGTGTCTTGTGAGGGGTGCGAGGGGGTCCTTTTATAGCCTTTAGAGGTTGGTTCCTGCGGAAATTGATAAGGAAACATATGGGCACCGCCTTTAGGAGGATAAGAGCGAATCTCCCGCCAAAGTGCACCTAGACAGGTGCCAGTCCGGGTGCAGCCGACCCCGCGGTCAGCTGACCCCTAGGTGCCGCCTCTCGCGCCGCCTTTCGTCCCGGACACTGCCAGGTGGGCCCCCAAGTGGGTCCATGGTGGTTGGCGGTAAGTTGAGGCGGTTTCCTTGTGTTTGTGGGCCCATGAATCCGTGTGCCAGCCCCTGATTGGTCGGAGGTATGTTCCTAGGTATCTTGGGCTGTTTTGTTGTGGGCCCTTCTTGTAAGTGTAACATAGAGTGTGATCTTCTGTGTATTCTTCTATGTTTTGTGTACACTTTCTCCATCTTTTCTCTTAGGGTTGCTTGCAAGTCATAATTCACCAAAACTCATGGAATTGGTTAGAGCAAAACCATATAACTAAGTTTGGTGATTCTTTTGATAAGAATGACGTAGGAGTTGATGGTCGGATTTGTGACTTAAGGACCGTCAACAACACCCCCACACTTAGCCCTTTGCTCTTCCTCGAGTAAAGGTTGAAGGACTAAGGTGGATGCAACTCCTTTGAATTTAACCTGCATACAAGTTATTCCAAACTTCTCCAGAACCTGTGAAATTTTTTAGTGTCTACCAAGCTTATCTTGGTGATTGATGTTTGGAATGGTGCAGACTTCAGGTTCCTTAACCTTCCCTGCTTAGAAACTTGGATTTTTTTTGTTTTTGAAATAAGAGATAGCGAGTGTTCTCTCGAATCTCTCTTTTGTTTCAAAATCCTTACCAAGGCAAAGTGATGCCTTCTTTTTCACCTACCTCTAATCAGGCTTATGTGGAACTCAGGGTAGGGATGAAGAGGCATACTTGCTTTTCATATGTTGCTATGTCAAAAGCTGGATCCGAGAAGAAACAAGTCATGCAATATGATTAGGATGTGCAAGTGTGTGATTTTTTTTGTGGATGGTGGATAAACTCCTTTGTATGAACCAACTCTCTCCCTTTTTCCCCCCTTTTTTTTCGGGACATGGGCTATCTTTCTCTTCTCATTATTTTCTTTTTTTCATACTTTTTTCGATATGCCTTGTGAGCATGTGGCATACCTTCTTTGGGTACGCATCTTTTTTCTCTCTTATTTTTGTATAGCCCATGTCCTTTTCATAGCAACATCTTTGGAGAGAGTGGCCATAGTAAAATGTGGAGCTTTATTTTGTGGAATGGATGGACGTATGGATGGCATGTTTTTGCGCAACTTACAGTGTAGAAGTCGACATATATTTTAGTGGGGTGTACGTGATCTTGATCATGAAAGCTTGAAAGATTTCTAGCAAGGGTCAGAGAGTTTGACAAAGCTCAAATCAAAGACAAGTAGCATGATCTCAAGGTTTATTTTTGCAAGGTGATCATTCTTTGGCTTTGGTAGGAATTTAACAACCGAGGAGCCGAGCTAGAGAGTTTTGAAAAACTTTTTCATAAATAAACCAAATACTTTGCAAGGAAGAGTTTTGGTTCCATTCATCCAGCCATGTCACAAAAGTCAAACATTAGATAGAATGGGTTCCCTATAAAGTTTTTTTTCACAAGCACAAGGAAAAAGACGAGGAATAAAGAGTATGCAAATTTATTCATGGAAGTGCATGCAGTGCAAAAGGCAATTTCAACTTGAAGGGTTTGGCAAGTTTCAATGAGTCTAACTTTAGTGATTAACATAAGATTCATTTAAACTCAAAAACATAGGGAGTTTGAGGGATGTGTTTGCACAGACCATCGTTTGAAGAGGAAAAAGAGGGAGCTGAGGGAAGTCAAAGGTGGTTTAGCCGAACCGAAGGTTCGACCATCTCTCCCTGGATTCCATCTATCCTCTTCTTCAGCTAGCTGGACCATTGATATCGTGCAACGCGTTGGGGGAGAGATCTTGAATGAGTTTGCAATTGGTGATTTTGAGAGATCTCCCCCACACTTATTCTAGTACCTGCCTTTATTCAAAAGAAAAACAAAGGTGGAAACAAGCAAGGACTCTGCCGGTTTTGAATCACCGGGGACTCTAAATGTTACTGAAGTAAGACGCATGAAGAGTTTGAAACGCCTAAACTTCTTTTATTCTCTTATTATTATATTTTTTATGGCAAACAGGGCATGATGGGTAACTTAGCAGGCTGGAGACATGAGCAAAGATGCACGCACTGTGTGGGATACTTACCTAACCGGGCTTCCCAAGCGTTGGACACAAATGCAAAAGTTTGAGCTTCATAGGCATGGTGGAAAGCTTTGCATTTGGTCTGAGTTGTTTCTCGTGCATCGGCCTTCCATGAGGCCAAGGAATATTGTATGTGTGTTGGAGTTTTTGTACACTGCCCCTTGGTTTTCTTTTTGTTACCTGCAAAAGTTTAGTGGACAACAAACACTCGAGGAACATTGAAGAGTTTTGAAAAGATTTAATTGCCTTGAGATTAGTTGATCACATCCATGCTTAAGGGTTCAAACATCACGGATCCCAAAATGCTTGCCAACAACTTATTTATTTTTTTTGAGAGAGATTCTTTTTCTTTCCCTTTTTCTTTGAAGGTTTTTTTTTCAAATTGTTGTTCACAAAATTTTTATTTCTTTCAGCATAACTCAAACAAGGTTCAGATAAAATTGCATGAACATAACAAAGGGGCATTTCACTAATATACTCACGATGCACATTGAAAGGTTATGGGTGCCTCCTTTGCATGCCGTGCAATTCTTGTTGAAGTGTGTCCCGAGCCTTGATTTATCTCTAGTATGAATTTATCTTGAGGACTTACCCATCTTGTTTGAAATCTTCCTGCAGGCGTTAGTCTGGAAAAGAATATGCATCCAAAGTCTATGATAATATGAACTCGACGGTTCATTAATCAAACTCGACACCATGTCTTTTTTGATTAAAGAAGGCCATTTTAACCTAAGCACCATGCTTAATTTAAAAAGCCTATGGAAGCATTCAGCTGAAAGACAACCAAACCAGAGCATACAAACATAAACGATGGGAGCAAGGATTTGGAAGATCAAGATATGTTCATATGGAGATAAATATGAGTGAGGAATATGTGAATAATATCTGAACATACTTACCGGCATCATATGAAGACCGTCTTCTCGACCAATGTTGTAGCTTTGGCGATGGTGTGGTCGAGGAAGGTTCTTCTAGAAGCAGCGTCTATGTGGGCTCTTGATGTAGGAGTTAGCCCATTGTAGAAGCTTTGGAGGATGAGCCATTCGTACATCCCATGATGAGGATACTGTTGACGCAAAAAGCTGTAGGTCGGCCTTCAACGCCAGCACACGCGAGGACCCGGGAGCCTCTTGCTTCGCTCCTGCGCAGCGTCCAAATCGGTTGCATGGTGGTGCAGGGCGTGCCAGTCAATTTGACCTACAATTGACAAGGGATAGGTAAAACGTTAAATTACCGGAATGTATCGGCTGGTGTTCCGAATCATTCCGCCACGTGCATCACCAAGCTTCCGATGCGGTAGTAGATCAATCGGCCAAAGCTTCGGCCGATTGTGCAGGTAAGGAAGCGCTAAACGGGTTAGCGAAGCCTCGGTAGACGACACCTAGATCCGAACCCGATCGGCCTGGCGATGAGCAACAGACAAGCTGCGCGTCGGCTGATGGTATTTAGATCTAGGCTGGATAAATTGTGGTAAGAACTAAATAAAAACAAGATCAAATGAATCTGATCCTGTCAAATCTAGCAAATACCGGTAATTTGTGATAACAGCAAGAAACAAGCTAGACTAAACATATTAATCTAACAAGAACAAGCTGATATTAATAAGTTGGTGAATAGAGCAGACCTGAATCCAATCTGCTCGATAACTTGAACTAATACAGGATGAAGGAAGAAGTGATGCGATGTCAACCTTGAGCTTATCTGCCTCGTTCGATGTGGAACTTATAGGATAAAGGAAGAAGTGATGCGACATCGGAGATCGAAGTCGATGCAGCCCCACGTGCAGGAAAGACCTCGTAAAAAGAAAACTACTGCAACTAAGGCGAATCCGCCGAAAAGAGAAAAAAGGAAAAAAGGGTTTGTGTATTGATCATTGGATGGTTTGGTACATGCCCGAGGGCAGCTATTTATAGCCTAAGCTACAAACCCTAGGTCGATCACGACTTATATTACTTGTTAACAAGGAAAACAAAACTTTCCTAAATAACAAATCTCCTATTTCTAAGATAACTTGCTGACGTCATCCATCAGCGCCTTTCAGCTCCATCGGCTTTAAACACTCCATCGGTCGATCCTCTTTGTTCGGCTTCTTCACCCTCATCGGTCAGACACGTGTCAAAAAATGGTGTCAACACATGCCCCACAATTTCGGAATAAGATTATCTTGTTCCGAAATTTTAATCAACGCGACTCTACCTTTTGCGCCGTTCTTGATCGACGGAATCGCTATATTGCCGATTCTACCCCTTGCTCCTTTTACTTTCTCGGCCTATTGACGTCTCGTTCTCGGCACAGTAACTTTGCCCTTATCAACCCTCATAAATGAAATGTCAGGCAACTCGATTCTTCTTCACCAATCCTCAGGAACAGTAGCTTCTTCTCCTCTTCTTTTGGCCTCCTCCAGATTGGATCTATGGTCGGCGACAAGCGCGTAGGGGAGGGTCCTTCTAACCGGCTTCCCGCCGCTCATCTACGTCGTAGAAGGTAACAGATCTGCTATCTCTTGTATCTCTTTCTGCTGTAAGCTGGATTCATCATTGATTCTTTCAGCGATGATGAGGCCACTAGCCCTTTTCGCTAGGTCATGGGTTCAATCAACTCCTCTACCAGTTCTGGAAATGCGGACCTTATTGGCCAACTCATCCGTGAGAAGAATGAGGTTCGCGGCTGTTACTCCGAGGCAACTCGCGAAATCAATCGTCTTGAAGCGACACTGCTGATCTCTAATGGAGAAGCGCCTACCTCTCGCGCTCTCCTTGTTGACTCTGAAGCTAGAATTGCCGGTAAGATTCCCTTTTTCAACAATCTTCTTTCCCTCCGGCTAATCTTACTATCCGATGTATTTGCCAGCATTAGAATTTCAACTTCGAGAACTCCGGCTGGCCGGAGTCACCGCCACCAACACAGTAAACGACGGGGGCTTCATGGTTGTTGACCGGCTGCAAGAGATTCCCAATTGTGCCAGGCACATCGCCAGCCATTGGATTCATCAAGGAGCAACTACTTCACTGCCCGTCATACAGACTCAGTTGGGTCACAACCTCAGGAATTTCTGCCCAGTCTTTTCTGAAGATAACAATCATGATGTTCTTGAAGAACTTGCCAAAGATCTTGATGAGGCAGCTGGAATTATCAGTGCCGAAGTTGATATCAAGAGTGTGGTGAACAAGGTCTTCTCCGATAATCGAGATGTATTTGCGATTTTCATTTTGAACAATATCCCCTCCTTATGAATGCTAGAGTTTTATTTATTTTTGCACTAAGGGCGATACGTATCGTATCGGCCATCCACCCGATCTCTTGTAATCGGCTTTTAGGATATACCTTTCCCTTCCTTGCTCAAGGCGATATTTCTCATATCGGCTATGTTATATCTCGACCTCCTTCTAGGCATCAACACAAATACTAGGATAAAATTTCTTCAAGTACTTCCCAGTCAAGGCTCGGGCGTATTTTTCACCTTCCAAAGTTTCCAAAATGTACACATTGCCAGGTACTCACCGACTGATTCGAAACGAACCTTCCCATGTAGGAGACCATTTGCCAAACTTCTGATCCCTTGTCCCGATAGGCAATATCAACTTCCAGACCAGCTCCCCTTCATTGAACTCTTTGATTTTTACTTTCTTGTCATACCAACTGGCCACCCTTGCTTTATTCAACTCAACATAAACCAGAGCCCTCAGCCGATGACATGCTAAATCTTCCAGCTCATCCATCATCAGATCCTTGTACTCATCGACTGCCAATTCATTTTGTAAGGCAATGCGTCTAGAGCCGGTTCTCAATTCCCAAGGAAGAACGGCTTCATGTCCATAGACTAGTTGATAAGGGGAAACCTTGGTCGCTCCATGACATGCCATTCTATAGGCCCACAATGCTTCGTGCAAGGTGACATGCCACTTCTTCGGATTCTCTTCAATTTTCCTCTTGATTAGCTTAATGATTCCTTTGTTGGATGCTTCAGCCTGCCCATTAGCTTGAGCATAATAAGGGGAAGAATTTAGTAATTTGATCCCCATGTCAACAGCAAATTCTTCAAACTCTTTAGAAGTAAACATGGAGCCCTAATCAGTTGTAATAGTTTGAGGAACACCGAACCGATACACAATATGTTCTCTCACGAATTCAACTATGTTCCAGGATGTTACTTCCTTCAGAGGAATAGCCTCAACCCATTTGGTGAAGTAATCAGTCGCCACCAAGATGAATTTATGGCCTTTACTTGATGATGGATAAATTTGTCCAATGATATCTATTCCCCACCCCCTGAATGGCCATGGCTTTATTATAGGATTCATAGCCGGTGTCGGGGCTCTTTGTATGGTGCCGAATTTTTGACAATCTTGGCATCCTTTGTAGTATCTGAAACAATCCTCCAAGATGGTCGGCCAGAAATACCCATTTCTTCTAATCATCCACTTCATTTTGTAAGCCGACTGATGTGCGCCGCACACGCCTTCATGTATCTCTCCCATCAGGATCTTGGCTTCTTCAGTGTTAATACATTTAAGCAATACACCATCAATCGTCCTATAATAAAGATTACCTTCCCGGAGAACAAATTTAATAGCCTTGAACCGTAGCTATCTGGAAACCTTCTGCGATGGATTCTTCAAATATTGAATATTTTCCTCTCTCCAGTCATCGGCCGATGATTCCATACTTGCAATGTCGCAAGCCAATTGATAACCAGAGGCTCTTTGCGCAAGCTTGTTAGCTTCTTTATTATGCTCCCTTGGAATATGTTCCACAGAAGCTCCCTTGAATTCCTTCAGAAGATCAAGGCATTCTTCCAAGTAACCTCTCAGAATTTCATTGTTGCAACTATTTGTCCCATTTAGCTGATTGACAACAAGCATAGAATCCCCAAATATCTCCACAGCTTCGGCTTTAACTTCCCTCAATAATTTGATCCCTTCACGCACCGCTTCATATTCGGTTTGATTATTGGTTGATGTGACTGAAATCGGCAACGAGAACTCGAACCTTGCCCCCCGAGGCAATATAATAATAACGCCGATGCCACATCCTTTACCACAAATGGACCCATCGAAGAACATAGTCCACAGGACAGGTTCCACCACCTTTACCTCTACTCCACAATGATGAGTGACAAAATCAGCCATCACTTGTCCTTTAGCGGCTTTGGCCGATTGATATCGCAGATCGAATTCTGACAAGGCCAACATCCATTTTCCAATCCTTCCTTTCAGAATCGGCATAGATAGCATGTACTTGACCACATCTTCTTTGGAGACGACGATGCACTCAGCCGATAACAAGTAATGTCTGAGCTTGGTACATGAAAAATACAAGCACAGGCATAACCTTTCCACTGGAGAATATCTGGTCTCTGCATCCAAGAGTCTTCTACTGACATAATAGAATACTCGTTCATTTCCTTCAAATTCTTGTATAAGGGCCGATCCAATAGCATACTTATCAGCCGATAAATACAATTTAAATGGCTTATCCTTCTGGGGTGGAATCAACACTGGTGGGCTGACCAGGTATTGTTTAATTTCATCAAGAGCCTTTTGCTGCTCATTCCCCTAGACAAACTTTTGATCAGCCTTCAACTTCAACAACGGACTGAGCGACTGTATTTTACCAGAAAAATTTGAGATGAACCGTCTAATGAAATTGATCTTGCCGATCAATGACTGAAGTTGCTGCTTATTCTCCGGAGCCACCACCTTATTGATCGCACTGATCGACTTTTGGCCAATTTCAATTCCTCGTTCATGAACCATGAAACCCAAAAACTGACCAACTGATACTCCGAATGCACACTTGAGTGGATTCATCTTTAAACCGTGCTTCCTAGTACAATTAAGGGTCTTGCGTAAGTCCGCCAGATGCTCTTGAAATTCCTTTGACTTTACCACAACATCATCAATGTATATTTCCACAATCTTGCCGATGAGATCATGGAATATGTAGTTCATAGCTCTCTGATATGTAGCACCGGTATTCTTCAACCCAAAAGTCATGACTACCCACTCATACAGACCAACGTGTCCTGGGCATCTGGATGCTATTTTGGGGATGTCTTCTTCCGCCATGAATATTTGATTGTATCCTGCATTTCCATCCATGAAGCTGATCACTTTGTGTCCGCCGGCAGCATCCACGAATACGTCGGCTACTGGCATGGGATATCCATCCATTGGTGTGGTTTTGTTCAAGTTCCTGAAGTCGATGCATACCCTTAATTTTCCGTTCTTCTTGTACATGGGAACTAAATTGGAAATCCACTCAGCATATCGGCATTGTCGAATAAATTTAGCTTCAATTAACTTAGTAATTTCTACCTTGATGTCGGGCAGAATCTCAGGCTTGCATTTTCTAGCACCTTGGTGATATGGTCGATATCCTAGTTTAATAGGTAACTGATGTTCAACGATGGATCGGTCTAACCCTAGTATCTCATAATACTCCCAATCAAAGCAATCTTTGAATTCTTTGAGCAAATCAATCAACTGTCGCTTTTCTTCAGGATGTAGTTTGGCACTGATGAACGTCGGCCTTGGCTTGTCACCATCTCCTATATCAACCTTTTCTAATTCATTGGCCGACGTAAATCCTTGCCCGAGCTTTCCTTCACTTCCAAGCAAGCAATCATCTTTCAATTCTTCAACATCATTTGCCTGATTCGATTTCCGGTCATGATCTCTCTCTTAAGAGGAATTACCCTCTAAAACCTCCTTTTCCTCAGTCTGATAATGGACATCGAGAGATTCAATAGGGAAGGAATCGGCAATTTGGCTTTTTCTTTCAGAACTAGAAGGTGTTACTCCGCCATTCCGTCTTATAGCATAGAAATACTTGCAAAACTGCCCCCCAAGATCAGCCCATGTTAAAATGGAGTTAGCTGGCAATGAGTAAAACCAGGACAAGGCCAATCCTGATAGTGATAATGGAAACAGGCAAATTTTCAATGCATCACTTACTACCACTTCGCCATACCGAATCAGAAACTTGTTAATGTGTTCTGTAGTTGATAGATCTTCTTGCCCAGAAAATTTAACAAAGATTGGTAATCTAAATTGATGTGGTAGAGGAATCTGATCATACGCCTTAGGGTATGGCTTCTGATGTGGCCGAGCCATTCCAACAGTCTTTGAGCTGAGGTCTCCTGTCACATCGGCTATTCTGTTACCCCAATGATTCTCCGATTATCATGGTGTGGCATCTGCAACCTGGGAAGTTGCAAATCTCAACATATCCATCGGCATTTCTTCCTGTTGCACCGATGGAACTGGCGGAACTTCTACTGAAGAGATCTTGGATTCTTGGCATCGAATAATCATCTCCAGACTGAGGTATGGCAGGAATTCTAGCTTCTCAGAGATAACTCTTGTAGCTTGGCAGCGTTTCCTTTCGCTTGATGATGAAGTACTAACTATAGTAGCAGGCGTAAATATTGCAGCTGATGGAGATACGATATTCATCGGTTGTATAGCTGCTCTTTGCACAATTGGTAGTGAATAATTGCCGATGCCCTGTGACGGTATGACATCGGCAAAGATTTTTCGGATGACATTTTGCACTGAATTGAGTAGTACTCTAGATTGATTGGTTATCGCTCGATTCATATATTGATTGAACATTCCCTGAACTTCCAATGAGTCTTCAGCAATGGTAATATTTCTTGGCATTGGAACTGGTGAACTTTGTTCGCCTTTTCCTTTTTCGGTGATGACGAATGACTTGAGGCAGATTTCTTGGGTTTGCTTCCTCATTTCTTCAACTTGTAGCCTCTGCTCTTCATCAAGATCATCCATTGTAGGCATCAGGAACTTGTCATCATCAATCTCGTTGTTCATGGTCATCGTGGTGTCGTTGTCATGTCCCACTGGGTGTGCCAAAAGCGTGTTGATCCAAAAAGCCTTAGGTCGGCCTTCAACGCCGGCACACGCGAGGACCCGGGAGCCTCTTGCTTCGCTCCTGTGCGGCGTCCAAATCGGCTGCGTGGTGGTGCAGGGCGTGCCAGTCAATTTGACCTACAATTGACAAGGGACAGGTAAAACATTAAATTACCGGAAAGTATCGGTTGGTGTTCCGAATCATTCCACCAAGTGCATCGTCCAAGCGTCCGATGTGGTAGCAGATCAATCGGCCAAAGCTTCGGCCGATTGTGCAGGTAAGGCAGCGCTAAAAGGGTTAGCGAAGCCTCGGTAGATGACACCTAGACCCGAACTTGATCAGCCTGGCGATGAGCAACAGACAAGCTGCGCGTCGGCCGATGGTATTTAGATCTAGGCTGGATAAATTAAGGTAAGAACTAAATAAAAAAAAAGGTCAAACGAATCCAATCCTGTCAAATCTAGCAAATACTGGTAACTTGTGATAACAGCAAGAAATAAGCTAGACTAAATAGATTAATCTAACGAGAACAAGCTGATATCGCTAACTTGGTGAACAGACCAGACCTAGATCCAATCTCTCGATAACTTGAACTAATACAGGATAGAGGAAGAAGTGATGCGCTATCTGCCTCGTTCGACGTGGAACATAGCAGCAAGTTGGAGATCGAAGTCGATGCAGCCCCACGTGCAGGAAAGATCTCGTAAAAAGAAAATCTACTGCAACTAAGGCGAAGCCATCGAAAAGAGAAAAAAGGTAAAAAGGGTTTGTGTATTGATCATTGGATGGTTTGGTACATGCCCGAGGGCAGCTATTTATAGCCAAAGCTACAAACCCTAGGTCGATCACGACTTACATTACTTGTCAACAAAGAAAATAAAACTTTCCTAAATAACAAATCTCCTATCACTAAGATAACTTGCTGACGTCATCCATCAGCGCCATTCAGCTCCATCGGCTTTAAACACTCCATCGGCCGATCCTCTCTCTTCGGCTTCTTCACGCTCATCGGTCAGACACGTGTCAAAAAATGGTGTCAATAGATACACTAAGATGTATTATTGTAGCTCTTCCCAAGCTTCCGGATGGATTCCATCCCTGTTGCTGGAAACTCGATATTCTCCCACGCAGGGCGTTGGTTTTGCCCAGCGGGAAGAATTTTGCAAAGAACGTCATGGAACATTTGTCCCACGTGCTTATGGCTTCTTTATTCTTGTAGAACCACTGTTTCGCCTTCCCCGGGAGGGAGAAGGGCAACAGACGGAGCCTGACGTCATCAGCTGCAACGCCCCATATGATTATTGTCTCGCATAGCTTCAGGAAGTTCTGGAGTGTGGGCGTTGGCGTCCTCATTTGGCTTGCCGCCAAATGGGATTCCCTGCACCATGTTTATGAGACTCATCTTGAGTTCAAAGTTCACGACCCCGACGTTGATGTTGGGTCTGATGGCCATGTTGGTGGGGGATGGGATGGAGAAATCACGAAAGTCTTGTCGCCCATGATGATTGTTGGTACTGGGATGATGAGTTCTTCTGGTGTAGGAACCATAGTCCATACTAGCTTGATTCTATTGGCGCAATGCTTTTGGATTGGAGGCACAAAGTACATATCCTTTCGTGCATGCGAATAAGAGCCAAATGGAGTGGAGCAGCATAGGCCTGGAAAGAAAGAGGAGCATTCCTCTTGCTTTATGCGTGCAGGAGCTACTAGAGCAAGACTGCGCAAAAGCCAAGAGCGGAAGTGGTTTTATGCTAAGGTTTTGCTAGCGTAAGAGAGAACAAGGCTGGGTGGAGCCAGGCGGCAAAAATGCTATCTTTCAAGATGCAATGCCATGGCTTGGAAGAATGCGTAATGCAGCCATTGATCGATGTGGATGCATGCAAGCTCGCTCTCTTTTTCTGTCTCTCTCTCTCTCTCTCTCTTTTCATTCCCCTTTTTTTCTTGTTTTTTTTCTTCATTTCTTTTTTTTTCATCCTCTCTCTCTCTCTCTCTCTCTCTCTCTCTTCTCTATTTTTTTAGCCTCTCACTCTCTCATTTTTTTCTTTTTTTCTTCACTCCCTCTCTTTCTTTTCTTTTGTTTTCCTCTCTTCTTTTTGGCAAGATAGAGCTAGCACCTACCCTGGTACGGATGGATTTTATTGTGATGTGATCACCAACCTCCCCAATACTTGGACTTTCGTGTCTTATGACAGCAAAAACCAAGTGTGTGATGTCGGTGTTTCCTTCTGAGTGTGTTCCATCACCAAGTGTGTAGTTGGTGCAGCTCTTTTGTTCGTAGGCATCGCATGACCCTTGTTCTTCTAATTCCATCCTGAAATGGTTAGCGACCAAGAATACCCGAAGGTGCATACTATCCTAGAGACAAGTTTTTGCTTTTATCGAATAAAGAGGAATTTTATTGGAAAGGGAAATGGGAGTCCGGGCCATCTCCCGGCAGTGCTTTGTTTTGTTTATGGTCGCAAGCTCGACCATGGGGGATTCATCCTGCAGCTATCAATGGTGATGTAGTTCCCGGCTTCACCACCATTTGTTGATTTATCATCATCGTTCAAGCTGCATGGTTAGTGCCATAGTGCATCCACAAAAGTTGCAATATTTACGATAAACAAAAACATCTACAACCATCCTTCTAAGGATTTTTCTAGAGAAGTCCAGAAGGTGGTTGTGATTTTTGTGGAAGCACGCGATGCTAAGCGAGATGGACTCCTTATGCAAGCATGATTCTTGAGGAAAAACAAAAGAGAAGCTTTCATGCTCATTTGAGGAATTCTCATCCTCCAGAGTCAAAGTATCGGGAAGGTCCATGGCACAAAAGTTCTCCTCCTCAAGAGATTCATCGTGAAAGATTGGACCAGAGGGACAAAGATTAAACTCGAGTGAGGGTGATGATGGATGTTCCATTTCACAAGGATGAAAAGCTGGCCTAGGTGAAATGAACGGGGATACGATCATCACCTCCTCGAGCAGGTCATAGTTGAGATGATGCTTCGCCACTGGAATTTCTGGGCAAAAGAGAGGAGTGGTGAAAGCATTCTTTCCAAATTCATTATAGGGGCTCCCTTGTGATGAATTTTCTTGGAGAAGATTTTCTAAAGGGAAGCCTATGAGGAGATCAAAATCGAGGATGAGATAGATGTGAAAGTCTAGCTAGACCTTGATTTTGTCTATCTTGATCGGCACTGCCCGCGCGATCCCCGACATTCAAAAATTAGTCCCGAGGGACTTTTGAAGAGTTTGTTTGTTGGGACTAGAGGCATGCTTCCTATGAACGTGTTCGTAAGAATTTCGGACATGATGCAGGCCTCGGCAGCGGGATCGAGAAGAGCTTCTACGACAGTTCCTCTTATGGAACAACAGATGGTAGTGGAAGGTGAGCTAATTCGAATTGCTTCGGAAGAGCATCTCACTTCCTCCAACCATTCCTTCTTTGTGGTCTTTTTTATATAAGATTTTCTGGGAAAAGAAGGGGCTGCCGTAGATCTCTCACAGAGGAGATTCAAGGTGTTTGTAAGGTCTTAATAAGGGTCATCCTTGAAAGAGAACTTCGAAGGTTGAATTTCTTCTTCCTTCGATGTTTGTGGTTCGGGAGAGGTTTCAATAGCTAAGGATGAGATGTAAAAGGGCTAAAAGTTGGCTGTTGAAGGACCCTCACTACTCGACTTATACTCCTGGAGGGGTTCAGTTTGTAGGATGGGGGAAGTGTTCTCTAGGATGCGGTCAAGGATATCCTTTCCTTCCGTCGTAGTTTTATGAGCAAACGAACCTCTGGCGGTTATGTCGAGATATAGGGCAGACTCCTTGTCAAGACCTAGATTAAAGTGTAGAAGCAACACACGGTCGGGTATGGACAAGTCTGGGCCAGCATGGGTTAGCTGAGAGAAACGGGCCCAAGCTGCACCTATGGTTTCCTTCTCATCTTGACGAAAGTTGAGGATTTCTTTTCATAGGAAAGCGATGCGAGAAATAGGGAAGAACGCAAGACAGAACCTGTCTCTTAATTCATCCCATTCTCCATTTACCTTGCCCACGTTATGGGCGTACCATTGTTTCGCTCTCTCAACAAGGGAGAAAGGAAACAACTTCCACCGAAGTGTTTCTTGTGCCATGCCCGAAATGGTTAGGCATGAGCACAACTGCTCAAACTCTCGTAGGTGGTGGTAGGGATTTTCATTAGCGAAACCTGAGAAGGGTTGTTCCTGAACCATAGCTATAAAGCCAGGACGGAGTTCATAGCCGGAAGCTGTGATGGGCTTGGATGACTGGGGTGGCTCTAAGAACTCGCCCTTGGGAGTAGAAAGATTTTGTATAGAGATAAGCTCCATGGTATAAGAAAAGGGTAAAAGAATGAGGAAGGTAACAGAGAAGGATACACGGGCAAACTAGGTTCGAAGACTACTACAGCAACTGTTCCCCGGCAACGGCGCTAGAAATGCTTGTTGGTATTTCTTAACGATCGCAGATAAATCCGCAAGCGCACGGAAGATACCGTTGTAGCACTTCACCCGGAATACTCAGGGTATCGTAAAATCTCAGGGAACGGATGTGCAAAGGTTTTCTAGCTAGTTTACCCTAGGAAAAGGAAAAGGTAGAATGGCTTATGGGTAGTGTGGTTATCCAAAGGTAAAGGACTCAAGAAAAGGTATACTTACGATACTGTTCGTTCATTTCAAGCACCGATCTGACCCTGGTCTGGCAGGACCCTCCGGCTATTAGCTCTACTCCGAGCCCGGACGTGGGGGACTTCACTAACCACGAAGCAGCTTCGTAGCGGACTAACAGGGCTGTCACCACCTGCGGTCTACCCCTGCAATACCGTGGGACTCGCAGCAAACAAAGGTAATCTAGGGCCTAAACACCATGTTTCTGCCTTTGACTACTACTGTAGCGAAGCGTAGGGTTATCCCGTCTTTAACGGGGGCCCTCACTAGAGCATCCACTACTAGAACGGACGATGAACCCGCAAACGAACAATAAAGAAAGAATAACTTAGCCAAGATCATACCAGAAGATGAATTCGGATACTTACTCAACATGATCGTATCCGTAGAGGTACAAGGACGAAGAGTAGCCGACAAGCCTGGCTCTTCTTCTCACTTCTTCCTCACACACTCCCTACTCTAACATACAAGTGGAATGACTCCTCTACAACTTCTTCTCCAAATTGAGTTGTGTGTTGTGAGGGGTGTGAGGGGCTCCTTTTATAGCCTTTTGAGGTCGGTTCCCGCAGGAATTGATAAGGAAACATATGGGCACTGCCTTTAGGAGGATAAGAGCGAATCTCCTGCCAAAGTGCACCTGGACAGGTGCTAGTCCGGGTGCGGCCGACCCTGGGGTGCGGTTGACCCCTGGGTGCCGCCTCTCGCGCCGCCTTTTGTCCGGGACACTGCCAGGTGGGCCCCCAAGTGGGTCCATGGTGGTTGGCGGTAAGTTAAGGCGGTTTACTTGTGTTTGTGGGCCCATGAATCCGTGTGCTAGCCCCTGATTGGTCGGAGGTATGTTCCTTGGTATCTTGGGCTGTTTTGTTGTGGGCCCTTCTTATAAGTGTAACGTAGAGTGTGATCTTCTCTGTATTCTTCTATGTTTTGTGTACACTTTCTCCATCTTTCCGCTTAGGTTGCCTGCAAGTCATAATTCACCAAAACTCATGGAATAGGTTAGAGCAAAACCTATAACTAAGTTCGGTGATTCTTTTGATAAGAATGATGTAGGAGTTGATGGTCGGATTTGTGACTTAAGGACCGTCAACACCTTCCTGAATTGGTTCAAGACCAAAGTCCTCCATCTTCAAGAAGTCTCCTTCCCATACTTTTCCTGATATGCATTCCACACCATTGAAGCCCCACACTGGAGGGTCGGCCGATGCGACGCTTAGGGATGAATCCGCGTGCACCACTTCGACCGAATCATTCTCTTGCCACTGGATAAGGCATTGATGCATTGTGGATGGGATGCAGCAATTAGCATGAATCCAGTCCCGGCCTAAGAGCAAATTGTATGATCCCTTGCCGTCCATGAAGAAGAAGGTAGTAGGCAAAGTCTTGCTCCCAATCGTCAGTTCGACGGTGATTGCCCCCCGAGCAGGCGATGTCTTCCCCTCGTAACTCTTGAGAACCATATCTGTCCCCATCATGTCTTCTTCGCCATACCCAAGCTTCCAGAGGACAATGTATGGCATGACATTCACAGTGGCCCCTCCATCGACCAAAATCTTAGTTATCGGCCTGCCATCAACATGCCCCTTCACATATAAAGGCCTCAGATGCCTCCGCTCCTTCTCATCTGGCTTCTCGAATGATGCTTGGACTGGATCCAGTGCAAGTTCTGCTACTGCTACCTCATCATCGCCATGAACTGGTGCTTTGAATTCCATTGGCACCACAAAAACCATATTGACCGATGCTGACGGGGTAGTTTTATCGACCTTCACGCGCCATACTTGTTATTTGACTGTTTTCTTCTTGTAGGCACGTGCTTCTTCTTGCTCCCTGTGACGGAGCCTCTGAACCCTCATCTTCTGAGAACGGGTCAACCCCAGAATACACCAGTCCCAGAACTCCTTTGGATCATATCTGTAGCTGTCATGATGCTCGAGTGACCGATCCAGAGGTGCTTCATCAGGTACACGATCCGCAACCTGCTCTTCCATCGTGGCTTGCTCAAGGACACGTGGACCTAGCCGATCATGAACAGAGACACGATTGTGCTTGCCTCTGAAGGTCGACTGCTGATGGTTGTCTTCATGGCGCTGCCTCTTGAAATCATATCGGCCTTCCTGCGTTCCATTGCATTCAGGACAGTCATCGGCCGATGGCAAGCGCAAGCCCCCGTTCCAGCAAAAAGCAAAGAACGGGCATCACCAGTGTTCTGCATCACGCCTGTCCTTTTCTTCTTGACAGTGTCTCTCCCTTTCTTGCTGGCACTGGTATTTATTCAGGAGCATCTGAGATGTGACAACTCTGTGTGGCCTTCTGAAACTTCTGCCTTGTTCATATCGGCCTTGGTTCCCCCTGTTGTTGGCCGATTCACGAGTCTTCAGGCTTTCGGTATCATGATCAAGATGATCAGAAGCTGATACCTTTGCATCTCCATCGACTTCCTAGGCTCCCACGTCAACCGCACTGGCTGGGAATGGATGCACGTCAATCTTCATCGGCCTATCGAACTTGATCCTTTCTTGCTCAATGGCCGTCTAGATCTCCTTCCTGAATGTCTTGCAATCATTAGTACTATGAGTGATAGAATGATGCCACTTACAATACCTACGGCCCTTTATTTCGTTGGCCGATGGGATGACGTGGTTGGACAGCAACTTGAGCTGACCCTCTTGCAGTAGTAAGTCAAAGATCCTATCGGCCTTTGTGACGTCGAACCCGTAGCTTTCGGCCTCCTTCTTTGCGGACGGGCATGGGATCGACTTCTTGGTCTTGACCCATTCAGCAACGCCAATCTCAGCTTCATTCTCCGAGTCAGAAGAATCCCCAACATAGTTGACCTTCTTCTGGAATGTGTTCCTTCTAGTGTCGTGGGCTTGAACATCAACATTAGCAAGCCTGGATGCTAGATGACTCAGGCTATCGAACTCCTGGGATGAAATTTCTCCCTGACGTGCGGCAGGAATCCTTGAAAGGCCAATTCAGCTAACTGGCCATCACTAAGAGACAGATTGAAGCAACGGCTTCTGACATCCCTGAACCTCTGAATGTAGTCCGAGAGAAGCTCATCATTCCTCTGTTGCACCGCGGTCAAGTCGGTGATCTTCATCTCTTGTACTCCGGTGAAGAAGTACTTGTGGAATTGCTTCTCGAGATCGGCCCAAGTTATAATGGAATTGGCTGGCAGTGAGGCAAACCATGCAAAGGCCGATCCACAGAGAGACAGCAGGAACAAGCGGATCTTCAAGGCATCTGTCACTGTAGCTTCCCCGCATTGCACCAGAAACCTGCTAACATGCTCAACGGTTGACATGTTGCCCTGTCTAGAGAATTTGGTGAAATCTGGCAACTTGTACTGATGAGGCAATGGGATCTGATCGTAGGCTTCTGGGTAAGGCTTCCTGTACATGAATGCAGGTTTCTATGGCTTCAAGCTGAACTGATTCTTCATCACATCGGCTATCTTGCTGGCCCAATCAACTTCAGGGTGCTGCACCATGAGGTTTGGCATCTGAAAGCTTGCATCTTGAGAGGCTCTCTAGATTTGGGGACTCGTCGACTGTCCCGTAGTATCGTCCATCGGCTGAAAAGGTGGTGCATCTGCGTGGTGCCCCCCAGTCTAGCTTGGTGCTGGTAGAGTCTGCGATAGATGTTGAATCGTCGGGGCAGACGGAACCAACAACAATGTAGTAGTAGGAGAGTTCATCGTGTTGCTAATTTGTCCGAACATCCATGGATAGATGTACAGACAGAACTCCATTGGTATGCCCAACGTGGAAGGTACAAATCCAGCTGGGGTGTTTAACATGCCTCTGCTTGGCGTCGATGCGTTCATCACAGGATTAGCAGCGAATGCGGCTGCATGTGGCAATGAAGTGTGCGCTATTGAGGATCCCGGGCGCTTCAACACATACGGCGATGAGCTTGTTCCAACGCCGGTCTTTGGCACACTTGTTGTATTGAGCAGAACACCATCAGCCATTGATGTACATCTCTCGGCACCAGCGGCGGCCGATGATTCTGTGTTGGAGTATGATGGCCCCGTGCTGCCTCCTGGAGTGCCTTCAGCTAGGACGTTCTTGATAGCGTCCTTGATGGTCTCGATCAGAACCTCTGAATGATTAATCAGTGCATGGCTTATGGATTGATTGAACATCTCCTTAAACTTGGTCGAGTCTTGCGTGATGGTAATGCCCCCCGGCCCTGGTAGCGGCTGCTTTTGTATCGCCTGTCCCCTCCAGGTAAGAGTGAATGACCTGAGGCAGGCGTCTTGAGTTTGCTTCATGGTTTCTTCGACCAGCCGCTTCTGATCTTCATCAAGATCTTCCATGGTAGGCGGCAAGATCCTGTCATCATCCATCCCGTTGTTCTTGGTCATCGTGGTGTCGTTGTCGTGTCCCACCGGGCGTGCCAAAAGTGTGTTGACGCAAAAAGTCGTGGGTCGGCCTTCAGCGACGGCACACGCAAGGACCAAGGAGCCTCTTGCTTCACTCCTACGCGGCGTCCAAATCAGCTACGTGGTGGTGCAGGGCGTGCCAGTCAATTTGACCTACAATGGACAAGGGACAGGTAAAACGTTAAATTACCGGAACGTATCGGCTAGTGTTCCAAATCATTCCACCACGGGCATTGTAGGTCAATCGGCCAAAGCTCCGGCCGATTGCACAGATGAGGCAATGCCAAACGGGTTAGCGAGGCCTCGGTAAACAACACCTAGATCCGAACCCGATCGGCCTAACGACGTGCAAAAGATAAGTTGTGCGTTGGCCGATAGTATTTAGATCTAGGCTGGATAAATTGTTGTAGGAACTAAATAAAAACAACATTAAACGAATCTAACCCTGTCAAATCTAGCAAATATTGATAACTTGTAATAAGAGCAAGAAACAAGCTAGACTAAGCAGATTAATCTAACAGGAACAAGCTGATATCGATAACTTGGTGAACATACCAGATCGAGATCCAATCTGCTCGATAACTTGAACTAATATAGGATAGAGGAAGAAGCGATGTGCCATCAACCTTGAGCCTATTTGCCTCGTTTGGCACGGAACTTACCAGCAAGTCGAGATCGAAGTCAATGCAGCCCCATGTGCAGGAAAGAACTCGTAAAATAAAAATCTACAGCAACTAAGGCAAAGCTGCCGAAAAGAGAAAAAAGGAAAAAAGGGTTTGTGTATTGATCATTGGATGGTCTTGGTACATGCCCGAGGGCAGCTATTTATAGCCTAAGCTACAAACCCTAGTCGATTATGACTTACAAATTTCTTGACAACAATGAAAACAAACTTTCCTAAACAAAATCTAAAAGATAACTTGCTGATGTACCTTCGTCAACTCTTTTCCATGTTCCCATCGGCTGCGATGCTTCTTCTGGCCCAAAAAGCCCAATATGCTCCATTCTTTGCTCCTGATTCATCATCGGCCCATTTGCCATCGGCCAACTGCCCAACAAGTTGACAGGTGTCAAAAAACGGTTTCAACTGCTACTTCACCTAAACTCCACTATCCTAAAGACTAAGCAAGAGAGGAACTTGAGAGTTGAGCACTTGAGGTGTGTCTTCTATTGTAGCACCCACCTTATATTTATAGGGGTGAGTGAGGGGGTGTGCAGCACCTTCTCGGCGCCCCTTCACCTCCTAGCACTTGGAACCGACATGGAGGACCAATGAGGGAGCTACACGTGGAAGAGGTAAGGCGATGGATGATGAAGAAGAAGATGAAGGGTGATCTCTTGCATTTCTTGAGGTTATTATTATTCGGATGCAGAAGACAACACGTCTCACTCATCCATCCTACCTTGGTCACTACATGGTTAATTACACCAATGGCAAGCACAACATCTACACTCTAAGATATGAAGATTACACTAATCTTGAGAAAGCGCAACAGGGCGACAGTCGGTTTCGGACTTGGTTTCACGCTGATTGGTATGAGACAGTTATCATGACCAAGGCTCACCCAACCACCAAGATGAAGTCAATTGATTGGAACCATTTCCTAGACATTGACTTGCCAGTAATGAGAGAGGTTGTGGAGGCTTGTGGAAGGATGAATCTTATGTCCATTATGTCTTTCAATTGTGATTGGAATGAGGAGGTGATAGCAAAGTTCTATGCAACACTCTATGTCAACTGTGCAACCAAGACATTCCATTGGATGATTGCCGCAAGCGCTTCCATGTTGAATATGCTCAATTTGCTAGCATCCTTGGATTTCCTAGTGAAGATCTTTTCAAGGATAAACTTCATGAAGAAGAAAATGTGTGTTGACATTTTATAACGCAGTCACCAAGTATGGACATAGAATCCATTTCCCTGCAACAGCGCCAAAAATGATTGTTGGTATTTCTTACGTTACAGAAGGATCTGCAAGCGCACGGAATACCATTGTAGCATTTTACCCGTGAGTACGGGCTTGTATTTATATTTCCGCAGGGAAGGCGGCGGTTATTTGAATAGATTAGTAGGTTGATTAGTTCTAGCATGGATATTTAGTTGAATAAACAAGGGTAAGATAATATATGGTAGAGAGGTAGTGTGAAACACAAGTTACTCAAACTCTAACTCTATGCAAATCTTACAGGAAGGGAGAAAGGAAGAAGAAAGCTAATCTAGGGACTTATATACTCCTAACTAAGCATACAGCCTATACTAAGCACTCATATACATACACATGATTAGGATCGGGCTCTAGGCCCCTAGGCATCACCAGGAGACCGCACAAGAAATGGTAAGGATGCCACTAGTTCTTCACGGCTATTTTATGCACCTTCAACGGCTACTACACAAACGGGGAGGGTTACGATGGACGGACAGGTGTGGCAGAACCACCTGAATTAATCCGGCTCAAGCGCGCTAACCATCACCACAAGGGCAATCCGGGCTAACTCGCACTTCAAACGGAATAATCCATTGGTCTGTCGGGTAACCTCCCGATACAACCACGGTTTTTGCCGATCGAAACCACACATACATGTACTCACACGAAGGTGAGCCCAGAGTATACAACATTCCACAAATTTTACACCACAGGGTTCATCCTAAATTATTATTACACGGAGTTCAAATTCGTAAAACAAGTACTTCAGAGTTCAAAATAAATGAGTTCTTCAGAGTTCAAAGCAGCGGAAAAGATAACGACAACTACTCGACGATACAGAATGTCTCGATGAAGCCCGTACGAGACATCACTCGGCATTATCACTGTTAGCCGGGGGCGTATCCCATTCCACCGACCAACCAGGAGGAAGGGTACAAGGCCAAGTCAAACTAGCGATCATATCCTCGAAAGTTTCACCTGAAAACAAGCCACAAGCAAGGCTGAGTATACTAATACTCAGCAAGGCTTACCCGACTAGTGGAATATACTTAGCCGACTCCTAGACATGCAAGGCTTTTGGCTTGAGGGGCTTGTTTTGCCGAAAAGCATGTATGAGTAGGTCCTTACTTTCAAATTTTAGCTCCAAATTCTAGTTTTCTTTAACCGTTCTAGGTAAGCAACTATCCAATATCATACATGGTGGAAGAATTAATTTTTCATCCAACAAGATTAATCATCATCATTGTTCCTCTTCTTACTCTATGTGGTAAAAGGGTCAAGCAGTCTCAATAACCGCGAGAAACGAACGATCCGAATCAAATTTCTTAACCTTGCAAGGGAAACCTAAACACACGTCACGTGGTTACTCACAGAGTCACACGTGCAACTTTTCCCTTCAATTCCCGCTTCACGGAACAGGCCCACCGCCCTCGACTACACGTCCCCACAGACCACGGTACGTCGGGCCGTGGCGGCAAATGCACCCGCCATTAGCTAGATGTGAACGAATTCAAGATGGTGGGGGGTATATTCCGGCCTCGGTTCAATCCAGTACTTAAGCTTACCGATTACCACATTCTCGGTATGTGGTTAGTACGTTCAAAGACTTAACCACCACTACCACACACTGCGGCCTTAGCATTTTTCACTAAACAGACGGGAGCTCAATCATCACCTAAACATCGTACCATAGCCCCGTCCGTCGACCTTATGATTGCAACATGTACTAAACATTCAACTCCTCAATTCTCGCGAGTAACAGGAAATCACTCGACTTTTACCGAGTCCTATTAGCATAGCATTCTATCGAACCTTATATCTAGTGTTCAGAGCATGGGTACCTAGGATCATGCGACTAAGTTTCATTCAACTCCTATAAACTTAATGCACAAGTAAGTAGAGTAATAAGTTGCATAAGTTAAGGAAAAATAGGGTTCATGCTTCGGGGCTTGCCTTCTTGGGTAAAGCTAGCTTGGGGCTCGTCCGAACTTGGGCTCGGGTCTTCGAGAGCTTCAGTTAGATTTACTTGAGCTTCACACCACTCACTCTCGAACGCGGGCACCAGCTCGTACGTTCCATCGGCGAGAGTAGTCGATTCTATATGAATGCACAAGTGTAAGTTATAGTGATGGTATAAGACGATTATTTTCCTTCACGACAAGGTTGCAATCCACAAAACATCGATTTGGTTGTGAAGTTACTTAGTTAAGTTTTTTTTGGGCAATTGTTAATAGAGTATAACTTAACTATTAACTTCATTAAACAAGAAGGGGTTGTGTTATATTGGAAACTTAATTTTCTAAGCACAACATGGATTAATCACAACTTCTGGATTAGGTAACTTCTAGTGATGAAATTTTTATTTAAAGCACATTATGCAGAGACAAAAGCATAGCAAAAATTTCAGACATTTTCACGCAGCAGATTAATTATGAAAAAGGTAAAACACAACCACTGCTAAAACCTAGTTATTTTTATACAGGACAAACCATGCAACTATTGACATCAAAAATTTTACAGGAGATTAATATATCCATATGTGGGTTACTGTAAATTTTTCAAATTTTACTGTGCAGGATACAAAGCATAGTAAATAGGACAAGATACACCTAGTTTAATAAAGATTAATTTCTACAGGATGTTTTACAGGGTTTCTGTGTATGAAACTTTTTATACACCAACAACTACTCTAAAATGTCCTTCAGTAAAAAGTTGAACATTTCCCAAGCACAGAAACTAATTATTTGAATTATTTTTATTACTTCATGCCATAAACAAGTTTTATTAAGAAGTTTAGCTAGAGAAGGGTTCTGGCCCTAACATTTTTACACTGGCCTACAAACCAAGCAACCAAACTACTATTAATTTTTCAGGTTTAGACTTTGTCTACAACAGGGGGTACATTTAAAGTCTATTAAACCCGAGCCGACCCTGTTCCTATTGCCCGATCTGGATCTCACGGCCAGAGCAAATCTGAGCCGCGCGTGAGACGTCGCCTTCGCCCGACCCTCGTCCCGTTGCTCGATCTAGATCTAACGGCCAGAACAGATCCGAGCCGCGTCCGATTCGCCCGACCCTTACCCCGCCGCCCGATTCTGATCCAACGGACCCGATTCGCCTGACCCTAGCCGTCCCTGAAACCTTTGTAGAAAAACCACTAGGTTTCCAGGAATAAACCCGCAGTCCAGATTAGTAGAAAAATAATTAGAGTTGAGCCCTTTCTTTTTCTGTTCCGACCCCTGACCTTTCCAGAATTTGTACCCGCCGTCCAGGACCTCTAAATTTGCACCCAGACCCTCTTTTTAAGGTTTAATTATGTTTTAGCCCCTGATTTCTTCAGATTTAGCCCCTGGAAGTTCAAAACTCTTGCAGTTAGGTCCCTAGATCACTGTTTTAGCCATATCTTCATCGTTTCAACTCCGATTTCAGCGATTCTTGCGCTCAAGCCATCCTTGCATCATGAACCACAATATTATAATCTTTTTACTCTTTGTTTGCACTGCTAGTTGTACTGTTTCTTATTTGTTTGTGTATGCTTGTTTGTGTGATCGTGTGGATGACGTGACGTTCGAGCAAAACCAAGAGCAAGTTTACGAGGAAGAGAACCAGCCGTTGTTTGAGGAAGGCAAGTGGATTTCCCCCCTGCATATTCTATTTTATCCCAACAACAGCATGACAATTCACTTTACTTTAATGTTGCTTGCATAAACTTGATGGGTTACCTATACTAAGGACATACCTAGTCTTTTACCAAAAGCCTTGAAACACCTAGGTTTACTATTCATGTTGGGTAGTCACGCTTAGTTGCAAACTTTGGGATTGGTGTTGGTTTACTCTATTGGCAATATTTTTCACGTTTCATATTGTTGTTATACCGCGTTAATTCAAGATCAGTTTTGTTTAATGGGAACATGGAGAACCACCCAAGAAAACGGTGCAACCACAAAGTCATATGGCTCTGACCTTAGCAAATTAATTAGATGTGAAGTTAGCTGGTGGCCTTACCGAAAGGGTAAGGAGGGGGTCGGTAATAGGGGTCGAAATTAAGGATTTATCTTCTAGCAAGCCATGTCAGCATCAAAAAATTTCTTTGTGTTTATTTGATATTTCCGCATAAAAACCTATGTTTACATGAACTTTTTATTATTTTATTTCTTTTAAAAAATTTGAGTTTTATTCTCGCTCTGTCAGATGGCCAGGACTTACCAGACTGCTCACAAGCGCACCGGAGGTCGCCAGGTTCGCATTGCCCCAGCTAAGCCAGCTCCTCCCGCCCCAGTTCCAGCCCCTGATGAGGAGGAGGAAGCTATGGAGGAGGAACCCGCGGAGGCCTACAACTTTGTGGATGGTGATGATGGCCGCATCATGGCGATTGATGAAGAAGGAAATCAGTTCACACCGCCGGCATCACCAGTTGTTGAGGCACCACCACCACCACCCCCAGTTGTCCCTCCTCCGGCTCCCGCTCCAGCACCGGTCGCCGCTGGAGGAAGCCCGGGTAACTCCGAGGGTATTAATGATGGAAGAGATGATGACGAGGACA
This sequence comes from Panicum miliaceum, assembly GCA_032594955.1. NCBI lineage: Eukaryota > Viridiplantae > Streptophyta > Magnoliopsida > Poales > Poaceae > Panicum > Panicum miliaceum. The sequence goes on along the minus strand of CM064057.1, from coordinate 48,376,933 downwards.
ACGACAACAATGAAAACAACGATGATCAGGGTGATGATCCTACAGGGACGAGGCAACTCTGTTGTGTTTGCACTTCGAACAGAGAGCCCGGTCACTTGTCTCTGGTGCTACAAGGTGTTCTGCAGGAGTTGGGCAACCACGTGAGACCCCACTACCACACGCACCACTACATCAACCCTGCGCTCAGCGACTACTACCTCACTCGCGTCCACATCAAGATCGATACGGAGAGTGCTAGAGGCCGGAGGACTCTCACTGCGCACGACTCCGCTACGCCCCACGCTACTTACGACACCGCCGTCAGCAGTGCCGCCAGGAGAGCTCTGTGGTCCATCTGCCACACCCACCGCCAGGAGCTTCAGAACACGGAGTACCGCCACCTTCCTCGCCGCATCAGTGGGACTGAGGAGACTTTGGTTACTCTGGGTGGAGATGATGAAGACCGCCTCAACACCCTTGCTCGAGTCACCGCCGCTCTCAACACTGAGCTAGAAAGCGTCGTCACTGAGTTGGACGATACTCAGGACAAGCTACTGGAGGCCCATGACAGGATCCACATACTGGAGGCCCGACTTGAGGGAAGGGCGCCACCACCCCCACAGCTGGATGAACCCCGCTTCCCCGCCCTGTCACCGCCCCGCAAGAAGCTTCGCCGCGGCGAACCCAGCTCCATAACTCGCCCCGAGGAATAGGCATCTAGGCTCTTAGGCTAGTATCTCTTAAAGTTCATTCATTAGAATCATTTTTGCTTGAGAGGACGATGATTTAATAATGTTTGCTTGAGAACAAATGTTTGTTTTTGTGTGCTTAGTTGGAAACTTTGAGAATTGCTTGATATAATCTATCCATTAATATAAGTTGGAGTCTTTATAAATCCATATTTTGTTAAGATCTTATCTTCTATCTACCTATATTAAGTACACTTGTCTTATCCTGGGTTTATTCCCTAACGGTCAGATGGTAAACACCAGGACAGGTGGAAGGCAGGATATCCCTAGCACTAGGCGTGCTCACGTAGTCAACCAACAGAGTCAGTTGCCACCACCACCCAAACCAGCAATGGAGCAATTCTTGGCAGCACAGACGCAGGTGTTGCAGAACCTCACAGCCACCATACAGAACAAACAAGCCCAGCAGAATCAGCAAGCACCGCAGCAAAACCAGCCACCAAGAGACAAACATAGAGAATTCATGAGCCACCACCCCCCTACCTTTTCTCATTCGGTGGACCCCTTGGATGTTGATGACTGGTTGAACGTCATCACGAAGAAGCTAGACATCACGCAATGCAGTGACCGTGAAAGGGTCCTGTATGCTGCAGGACGTCTGGAAGGTGCAACCGCGGATTGGTGGGATGCTTTCACTACTGCCCACGCTAATGCCAGCACCATCACCGAGGACGAGTTCAGAACCAACTTCCGCAGCCACCATATCCCAGCAGGACTGATGAAGCTTAAGCAGAAGGAGTTCCTGACCCTGAAGCAAGGCAGCATGACTGTCAGCGAGTACCGAGACAAATTCACTCAGTTGTCTCGTTACGCACCCCATGAGGTGGATAGTGACGCAAAGAGGCAGGAGCGCTTCTTGGATGGTCTGATAGGGCCGCTCAACTATCAGCAGCACAGTCACACCTTTCCAAACTTCCAGACTCTGCTAGACAAAGCCATTGGTCTGGAGAGCAAGCGCAAGGAGCTTGGGGAACACAAGCGAAAACTTCAGTCCCAGGGACAATCCAGCAGCAACACTCGTCTCCGCTACAGCACACCCTAGGGATTTCAGTCGCGCTTTGGAGGACAAGGCGGAGGATATCCGCAGAGTCAACAGAATCAACGAACTCCACAGCAGCCTCAACGCTTCAACCAGCAGACTCAGCGCAACTCCAACCTGCAACCGTACCGTTCAGGCTATGCCACAGGAGCACCAATGCGGACGAACAATCCAGTCACCCCGGTCCAACCCAACGGTTGTTTCAAATGTGGAGAGCCGAGACATTATGCTAACAACTGCCTGAAGCGTAACATGCAAACTCCTAAGAATCAGAGGAATAGTGGAAAGAGGCAGACTCCTCAGCAGCGGCAGCAGTGCAACGGCAACCAGACACCACTGGGCAACAGAGGTCAGCAGAACTACGTGCGCGGAAGGGTGAATCATGTGGCTGCAGAAACAGCTGAAGAGGCTCCAGATGTTGTGCTCGGTATGTTCCTTGTTAATTCTGAACCTGCATCAGTTTTATTTGACTCTGGAGCATCACATTCATTCATTACTGAGCAATTCGCCACAAGGCATAACTTACCAATGAACCCTATGAAACAAATACTTCTAGTAAGTTCCGCGGGCAAAGAATTGAAAGCTAGTCACTTATGCCCGAGGGTCAACATGAATATTATGGGGGTACAATTCCTAGCCAACCTAATACTCCTAAAGACTAGCGGCATTGATGTGATCCTCGATTATAGATTGGTTATCAGGATGTGATGGTGTCATCATTCAGTGTCGCAAGAGATAAGTGCTCTTAACCAGCCCTCAACGAGATAAAGTAGAGTTTGTGGCATCAGCTTCACCTAGTGGAGTTGGGACAGTGAACCAAATGATGGGAATGCCTCTAGACGATATCAGAGTTGTCAGTGAGTACCCTGATGTCTTCCCAGAGGATTTACCAGGTATGCCACCTGTTCGTGACATTGAGTTCAGTATTGATCTTTTACCTGGTACTGCACCTATCTCTAAAAGACCCTATAGAATGGATGTTAAGGATCTAAGTGAACTAAAGAAACAAATAGAAGAAATGTTAGCTAAGGGATTTATCCATCCTAGCTCGTCCCCGTGGGGAGCACCCGTGATCTTTGTCGATAAGAAGGATGGCAGCAGAAGGATGTGTGTAGACTACAGGTCGCTGAATGATGTGACGATCAAGAATAAGTATCCACTGCCCAGAATTGAAGATTTGTTCGATCAGATGAGAGGTGCCAAGGTTTTCTCCAAGATTGATCTGAGATCAGGCTATCATAAGTTAAGGATCCGACCAGAGGATATACCCAAGACAGCCTTCACTACCAGATATGGTCTGTACGAGTTCATTGTGATGTCGTTTGGATTGACCAACACTCCGGCATACTTCATGTACCTGATGAAGAAGGTTTTCATGGAATATCTTGACAAGTTTGTAGTTGTGTTCATTGATGACATCTTGGTGTATCCACAGAACGAGGAGGAACATGAAGAGCACTTGAGGATAGTGTTACAGAGACTCCGAGAGAATCAGTTATATGCCAAGCTGAGCAAGTGTGATTTTTGGTTGAGAAAAGTTTCTTTCCTTGGACATGTTATCACAGATGGAGGAATTGCAGTAGACCTAAGTAAAGTTCAGGATGTTCTGAATTGGAGTCCACCAAAGTCTGTGCCTGAAATTAGAAGTTTCCTCGGACTTGCAGGTTACTACCGTAGATTTATTGAGGGATTCTCAAAGATTGTGAAACCCATGACTTCTTTGTTGGAAAAAGGGAAAGAATTTAAGTGGGATGCTGCATGCTAGAAGTGTTTTGAAGAGCTGAAAACAAGATTGACCACTGCTCCTGTGTTGATAATGCCGGATATCCACAAAGGGTTTGATGTGTATTGCGATGCTTCACGGATGGGTCTTGGATGTGTGTTAATGCAAGAAGGCAAAGTTGTTGTGGCCTATGCTTCAAGACAGTTGAGAAAGCATGAGCAGAACTATCCTACCCATGACTTGGAATTGGCTGTCGTCGTGCACGCATTGAAGATTTGGAGGCACTACATGATCGGAAACAAGTGTCAGATCTTCACGGACCATAAGAGTCTGAAGTACATCTTCACGCAACAGGATCTTAACCTAAGACAGCGCAGATGGCTAGAATTAATCAAAGACTATGATTTGGATATTCAGTATCATCCTGGAGGGGCAAATGTTGTGGCAGACGCCCTAAGCCGGAAAGGACAAGCTAATAGGATGATTGCTCGATTGATGCCTCAGGAATTATGTTGGGAGATGGCAAATTTAAACCTGGGAATTGTCACACAGGCGGAAGCCATGACCATGGAGATGGAACCTACATTAGAACAAGAGATCAGAAAAGGGCAGTTGACGGATGCTAAGATCAAAGAGATCAAGATTCAAATTGGTTTAGGCAAGACTACAGATTTCACCGAAGATGAACAAGGAACTGTTTGGTTCAGAAAGAGGATCTATGTACCTGAAATTGCTCACCTTCGTGAACTCATTTTGAAGGAGGCACATGATTCCGCCTATTTCATTCATCCTGGAAGTACCAAGATGTATCAAGACTTCAAAGAAAGGTACTGGTGGTATGGTTTGAAAAGAGACGTAGCAACTCACGTGGCTTTGTGTGATGTGTGCCAGAAAGTGAAAGCAGAACACCAGAGACTAGCAGGTTTACTCCAGCCATTGAAGGTACCTGAATGGAAATGGGAAGAGATTGGTATGGATTTCATTGTAGGGTTACCCCGTACTCGTGATGGTTACGACTCGATATGGGTTATTGTGGACAGATTGACAAAAGTCGCACATTTCATCCCGGTCAAAACAACATACACTGGAGCCAAGTTAGCAGAACTGTACATATCACGAATTGTGTGTCTGCATGGTGTTCCAAAGAAGATAGTGTCTGATCGAGGTACTCAGTTCACGTCGCGTTTCTGGCAGAAATTACATGAATCCATGGATACAAAGCTCAATTTCAGTTCCGCATATCATCCACAAACAGACGGTCAGACTGAGCGAACGAATCAAGTATTAGAGGATATGTTGAGAGCATGTGCCCTAAAGCATAGAGGCAGTTGGGATAAAAGCTTGCCATATGCAGAATTCTCCTACAATAACAGTTATCAGGCAAGTCTCAAGATGGCCCCATTTGAAGCATTATATGGGAGAAAATGCAGGACACCATTGTATTGGAATCAGACAGGAGAAAGTCAGGTTTTTGGGCCAGAGATTCTTCAAGAAGCGGATAGACAAATCCAGATAATCCGGGATAATCTCAAGACTGCTCAGTCACGACAGAAAAGTTATTCTGACACACGAAGAAAGGAATTGACATTTGAAGTTGGAAATTTTGTGTATTTGAAGGTATCACCCATCAGGGGTTTACGTAGATTCAAAGTGAAAGGAAAGTTGTCACCGCGTTATATTGGTCCTTTTCAGATCCTGGAAAGGAAAGGTGAAGTGGCATATCAACTGGAGTTACCGGCACGATTGTCAGATGTCCATGATGTGTTTCACGTATCACAGCTAAAAAAATGTTTGAGAGTGCCTAAGGAGCAGTTACCGCTGGAGGAACTTGATGTACAAGAAGATTTGACTTATGCAGAGCATCCGGTTAGAATCTTGGAAACATCTCAGAGGGTTACTCGGAACAAGGTGATCAAAATGTGCAAAGTACAGTGGAGTCACCACTCAGGGGATGAGGCTACTTGGGAAAGAGAAGATGAACTGATTGCAGAATTCCCTCAGTTGTTCCCTAATCCTTCCAAATCTCGAGGACGAGATTCTCTTTAAGGGGGGTAGGTTTTGTAACACCCAAAAATATAGGAAATAATTTTAAAAATATATTTTTATAAAAGCCACAGAATAAAATTATGCATGCATCTTTCTTTTCGTTTTCTTCTCCCACTCTTTTCTTACAGCCCAGCCCAAACCTCTCTCTTTTCCCCTTCTATTTTTCTTCTCCTCCTCTTCTTTTCTTTTCCTTCTCTTCTCTTTTTCTTTTCCCCCGCGGCCCAAACTAGCCAGCCCAAATCGCATCACTCTCCTTTACCCCTCTCCCACCGACAGCTAGGTCCCACCTGTCGGCGCCCCTCTCTCCCATCTTCCTTTCTTCTTCCTCCTGCACCGCTCCACCTCTTTCCTATTTCTGCCGCGACGCCAGACGCGCCGTCGTCCGCGCTCCCTCCCCTTTCCTTTTTCCTCACCCCGAGTCCAGATCGACTCCGCGCCGTCACCCGCGTCTCCTCCTTCCTTCCCCGCGACGTTGGTTGCCTTACTGGCTGCGGTACATGCTCTGCCCTTTCCTTCGCCGTCTGCCGCGTGAGACGCCGCCTTCCCTTTTTCCGGCCACTCCGCCTCCTCTCCTCCCCTATAAAACCCACGTCGGAGCCCCGCTTTGCACCCAGAGTCAGCTTCAATCCCTTCCTCTACTCAACACCGTCGCACGCCGCTGGAAACCGCACACTGGAGGAACGCCGCCGCCCCGTGTCGCCGCCCCTCCGTCGACTCGCCGTTTCTCTGCTTCTCCGCCGCCTTCAACTCTCGCCGAAGTTCCGCAAGGTGGTGAGCATCAAGCCGCCCCCGTTTCCCCTCTCTCTCTCTCGCTCTGTCGTAGCCCCGATTTCTCACCAGACCTCTGTTTCCGCCCACTGTCGTGGCCGCCAGTCTACAGTCGCCGCATGGCCGTCCCGTGACCACCACTACTTTCGTCGTGTCGCCCTCTAGCTCCCCGGCCTAACCCCAGCCTGAACCGAGCACGGAACACCGGATCCGGTGAACTCCGGCCATCCGCCGCCGCTATCGCTCGCCGCCGGCGCCCAGCGCAGCGGAGCGATTCGCCCGACCCTTTCACTCCGCCGCGTTCGACCTGAGCCGACCCTGTTCCTGCCGCCCGATCTGGATCTCATGGCCAGAACCAATCTGAGCCGCGCGCGAGACGTTGCCTTCGCCCGACCCTCGTCCTGCCGCTCGATCTAGATCTAACGGCCAGAACAGATCCGAGCCGCGTCCGATTCGCCCGACCCTAGCCGTCCCCGGAACCTTTGCAGAAAAACCCCTAGGTTTTCCAGGAATCAACCCGCAGTCCAGATCAGTAGAAAAATAATTAGAGTTGAGCCCTTTCTTTTTCTGTTCCGACCCCTGTCCTTTCCAGAATTTGTACCCGCCGTACAGGACCTCTAGTTTTGCACCCAGACCCTCTTTCTAAGGTTTAATTATGTTTTAGTCCCTGATTTCTTTAGATTTAGCCCCTGGAAGTTCAAAACTCTCGCAGTTAGGTCCCTAGATCACTGTTTTAGCCATATCTTCATCGTTTCAACTCCGATTTCAGCGATTCTTGCGCTCAAGCGATCCTTGCATCATGAACCACAATATTATCATCTTTTTACTCTCTGTTTGCACTGCTTGTTGTACTGTTTCTTATTTGTTTGTGTATGCTTGTTTGTGTGATCGCGTAGATGACATGACGTTCGAGCATAACCAAGAGCAAGTTTACGAGGAAGAGAACCAGCCGTTGTTTGAGGAAGGCAAGTGGATTTCCCCCCTGCATATTCTATTTTATCCCAACAACAGCATGACAATTCACTTTACTTTAATGTTGCTTGCATAAACTTGATGGGTACCTATACTAAGGACATACCTAGTCTTTTACCCAAAGCCTTGAAACACCTAGGTTTACTATTCATGTTGGGTAGTCACGCTTAGTTGCAAACTTTGGGATTAGTGTTGGTTTACTCTATTGGCAATATTGTTCATGTTTCATATTGTTGTTATACCGCGTTAATTCAAGATCAGTTTTGTTTAATGGGAACATGGAGAACCACCCAAGAAAACAGTGCAACCACAAAGTTATATGGCTCTGACCTTAGCCAATTAATTAGATGTGAAGTTAGCTGGTGGCCTTACCGAAAGGGCAAGGAGGGGGTCGGTGATAGGGGTCATAGCCCGGTCCTCTTGGGGTAGCTGTCTTTGCTAAGGAGCTGACCATTAGGGAGGTTTATGGACCACACTGCTACTGAAACTCTAGCGGGTTGCCTAGCTCTCGACATGTCTTTGTAAAGGCTTCGTAGTGTACCCTCGCCACTCACCTCGGAAGTGTTTAAGGGCCTTGCAAACCCGGGCGACTCAGGGGAACACGATTTGTGGGTAAAGTGTATAACCTCTGCAGAGTGTAAAACTGTTATAACAGCCGTACTCACGCTTAAGAGTGGCTTGGACCCTCACATGATAATGAAACTTGAAGATTAATTAAATTGTGGTTCGTGGTTTATGTATATGTTGATGGTACCCTTATGTTTTTGCTAAAGTGGGATGGTATAAACTTAAACCTAGTTAATAGGTGCTTGCTAATAAATACTTGACCAACTAAAAGTGCTCGCTGCTGCAAACCTTAGCCTATCTTTGATGGCCTTGCATATTCACCCCACTTGCTAAGTACCAACCATAAGAGTACTCACCCTTGCCCACTGCTGTTCAGAAGAGAACTTTGAAGAGGAGAACTTCGACGACTTCGAGGAGTTCTAGGCTTTGCGTTCACCAGTCATCGCCTGTGGAAGACGGAGTTATTGCAGACTTCGTATAGGGTATATCGGTGTAACGTTTAAAGACCTTTGTGTCTCTTTTATTCGGAGTGTAATATGGTTAAATACTTTATTTAGTTACTTATTGAGCATTGTCTTTGATATATTAAACTTTTCCGTATATCATGTGTGTGTGAACATGATCCTGGCACACACATGAGATGCATCTGGTTCTTTATAGAATCGGGTGTGACACTCGGTTAATAGAAAATGACCGCCTCGGTTAATGCATGGCATTAACCGAGGCGGTTGAAATTTCTGCCCGCCTCGGAGGTGTCAAAAAAAGGTCGCGGTAAATTATTTTTTGTAGTAGTGTGGGGTCCGCTCCACACGGCCATGGCGATCATTTCTAGTTACGGCAGCCACTACCGGCAGCCACGGCATGTGATTCCGGCAGTGGCGTCCACTCCTGGTGCTGGGCTCGCTCAAGACGGCAGGGCGCGCAGCCAGCCAGACACTCCTAGAGGTGTCAACAGGGCCGGCTCTGTAGTTTTAAGGGCCCTTGGGCAAGCAAGAAGATGAAGGCCAATTAAACATCAAACGTCATTGCCTCATGGTCATGGGCTGGACGGATGATTTTTGATGGCCTGATGGGCTTTCAATCAAAGGAGAGCATCTCCAATAGTTCCTAATATTTTCTCCCTAAATCTTGTTGTTTGCCAACTCCCCAAATAGATATAGGGAGGCAAAAAAGAGACCATCTCCGATAGTTTTCTATTTTTACTCCCAAAAATGTGAAGTTGTGGTCCCACAAGGATAATTCCACGTGAAATTTTTCCTGCTCCCAATTGTTTGACGCCGCCGCCTCACGGTCACCCCTTCCGTCCTGCCGACCGCCACCTTCGATCCTCCAGCATGGCCTTCAACATCAGTTTCTTGAACTTCAGTAGCCGTCTCATGAATTTGCTAGGTCTCATTTGTCAAAGGAAAATTTAGATCCTCCAAACTAGGAACATCATCGTCTCCCTGGACCATGTTTATCCAAAATAAATCATTGGACATTTGATCCATCCTACACAAAAATATGAAATCAGCAATGTCCAAAACTATGTACAATACACTAAAGAATAATCATCAGAGAGCATCATGTATTGCAAAAAAAGAAAAAAAAATGTGTTAGGCAACGGCCGGCCTTGGCCACAGCAGGCCGGCCTTGGCCACAGCGGCACGTCATCTGCTGCTGCTGCTGCATGCGTCCTCTTCTCCGCACAGAAAAAAAGGCACGTCCTCTGCTGCTGCTGCTGCTGCATATGTGCGCAGCGTGGACAGGGAGAGGGGGAGCTGCTGCATGTGTGCGTGGCGTGGACAGGGAGAGGGGGAGGCAGATTGGTCACGGCGGCACGCGGCGCGCGGCATGTTCGACGACGGCGCCGCCGACGCCGGCCGCGTTCTAGGGCAAGGGCGGCCGGCCCTTGCCCTAGATCGTGGGGAAAAAACCAAAATAACGGATTTGAAGATGAATACCTGAACCCTAGGACGCGGCGGCGGCGTGCTCGACGACGATGGCGCGAAGAACAGGAGGCACCGTGGAGAGGAACGCGCGGGAAGAAGAGGGCGATGGGAAAAAATTTCGCGGGAGTCCATGGGAAGCAACAGAGGAGCGCGTATATTTACACACACGGGAGGGGGTTTACCAATTGTTAGAAGATGGGGAAGTAGAATGAGGAACTATTGGAGAGAGTCTTTTCTACTTTTTCTAAGAAAAATAAGGATGGGGAAGAGATATGAGGAACTCTTGGAGATGCCCTATATGCATACTAAATACTACTCATTACCTATATGGTCTTGGCCCCCTGGACGGATGGTTTTTGATGGCCTGATGGGCTTTCAATCAAAGGCTTATTATGCCTACTAATTACCTATATGGTCTTAGCCCCAGCTCCATGGGCCCCCGGCGGTCGCACTGCCTACCCCCCGCCCCCCTCCCCCCTAGAGCTGGCCCTGTAGATGGAGAAGCTCGCCGGAGCAGGAGGCTCGATGCTCACAGTAGTGGCGCGAGGCGAGGCAAAGGTGCGGTAAATGAGGTGGAGATCTTGCAGAGGCGGATAATGGTGGAGCTAGATCGGGCTGCAGCCTGCAGACGAGGAAGATGAGGGTAAAGTAGTTCTTTTGAGTTGCTCTGCATTTAAATGGAATATAATAATGAGCAAAGTGTCCCGAAGAAAATTACCGCAGAACAATAGTGTTTTATAGCAAAGACAAGATTTTTTAATGGCCTATGACAAAAACCACCTTTTAACAAAGTCAGGCGGCCATTTTGCCTTTAAGTGTCCTACTTTACAAAAGGTTATGCGACATGTCTTGTCTACCTACTCCCGTGACAATATTTGTATCAAAGATAAGTCTTCAGTACTGGTGGCACAATAATTACCAATGCCAAAGCTGACTTGCACTAAAAATGGTTAAGCACTGATGTGCATGCAAGCCTTGTTAGCCTCGTCTTTGATGAGCATGCCTTTGATGAGCATTCCATCACTGTGGATGCTAGGATGGAAGAACGTGTCATACTGAAAGCATTTAGACCTCTAATTCAAATTTTGATAATTAGTAACAACATTTGTGGACTAACAATTTTTTTTATTGAGAGAAAAGGAGTGTAGGATAGTCTACAAGAAAAATGAGCATACATCATAGCTAGGAGAAGGATTGGAGATGATGTTGAGGGATATGCTAGAGCTTTTCTATTTTTGCTTGTCATAAGGTGCTTAGTGGATGAGAAATGATCGGATTAATAGGATAAATAGACGTACTATCAAGAGGGGTCGATGTGCATTTGCACGATGGTTCTATAGTGCTATTTTGTTCAAACAATTGCATTGCATGCATTAGAGTTGACCGTATTTGAATCTTGGCAAAATGAGCGCTGACTGCTGAGGGCGGACAGTCCGCCCAGGGTGATCGAACGGTTCGTCAAGTATCTTTTTGTCCCAGGCCCACCGAATGGTTCAGTGATGGTCTTGGTTAACTGACCGAATGATTCAGTGATGTTTGGTGTGTAAAATCAGTGATGGCCAGACGGTCCGGCCCTGGAGGCGGACAGTCCGCCAACTGGCCAAGTTTTTGTTCACAACCTTTGATGGTTCTGGTGGCCCAACAAAGTTGAACGGCGGATGATCCACCCCTGGCGAGTGGATGGTCCACTAGCTGAGATAAAATCTGATCAGAAACATTGTCTGTTCTGGTGGGACTGAAAGGTTGAACTGCGAATGGTCCGCTTATGGGGAGCGGACGGTCTACCGGCTAATGTTTGAATCTAGATAGAACTTGGGTTGTTTTGGTGCTTGGGGTCTTTGTACTGTGGACGGTCCGCTGGTTGTGAGGAGGATGGTTCGCTGGTTGTGAGGCGGACGGTCCGCCAGGGCTGCAACAGTCGACTTTGACACGCATTTATTGCGTATCTAGCCGTTGGATTTGAAATGCGGACGGTCCGGTTCTTGTAAGGTGGACGGTCCGCGAATGCTCTATTTTCATGGGATTTGTATGTAACATCTTGATTTCGAGGGGGTAACTATATATACTTCATGCCCGGCCGTGGGTGAGGACTCTTGGCCATTTGAAAAGTTTCCTTGACACATTAGAGCCAGCTCTCTTCTCTCTATCACTCACATTTCTTGGTGGTTGCATTCTTGAGAGTGTGAGAGCATCCTAGTGTATTGCATCAAGAGTTTGAGCATTGTGGCACTAGGGAATCTTCAAACAAGCATCATCAACTTATTACTCTCGGGGGTTGTCATCTTCTAGATGTCTTGGAGAAGGTGAAACCGTCGAGCTCTCCAAGAAGATTGTGGATGAGCCCCGGTTTTTATTGTCAGAGGTCTTTGTGCTCACCTCACCGGAGTGGAGAAGAGCAACTCTAGTGGAATCGAGGTTTGGAGAGGCTCATTGATTCAATCCGGCTTAAGATCAAGAGAGGTTCTTGATATAGGAGCGGTTGAAGCCTTGAGTCCACCTCAACATGGATTAGGGATGACCGGTAAGCCATCAACACCATGAGAAAAATTCATGTCTCGTGCCCGGTTATTTCTTTGCTCAATTTATTCATGCAATCTACTTTGAGCACTTGCCTTACTTGAATTTGAATTGCTACTTGTCATCCTAGGTTGCAAAACTCCACTAGTGGTAGAATTTAGTAGAAATAGGAGCTCACTTGTGTTACTGATTAAATTTACCTAGTATTTGGATTTTAGTTAAAATTGCCTATTCACCTTCCTCTAGTCGGTATTCTTCATCCTACGCGTACCCACTGTTTGCAAAAGGGGAGGCCTTCCGCGCGCGTTAGTGGGGTTTAGGAAAAGAACACCCTAGATAAATATCGTGTATAGCGAGCGAAGGGGTGGTCAGTAGGACTGACGGACGCTGCCGCTCCGGTGCACGTTGGAGTCACCTGCTTCTTTTTTTAGCGGTTCAATGGATAGCGGACGGCCCCTTTCCAAAAAAAGGAGGTCTCTCCATTTAGGTTATTTAGAGAGGCCTCTTCAAATAGTTTTTAGTGGGTATTTGGAAATATCTGCACTGGTTTAGGTGAAGAGTGGCTATGTGTATGTCTTTTTCTTGGCTTATGGTTGGATCATCTTGATTTGGTGAATTAGGAGCGGCGGCTCTTCAATGCATGCCTGAAATTGTAGGTTTGGTCCTCCTTGATGCCATGCTTTGGAAAAGAGTGAGACAGTGACTGATGGATACACTTCCGTTGCCAAACCATCACTGCCCTTCAGTACTTTGTGCAACAGTGGAGCTGGTACCTAACATCATGATCTGATCGCCCAATGATGACTAGTTTGTTGCCTTTGACCTAAAGGTTCTCCCTTCATTTTAAATGTATGACGTTTAGGACAAATTAATTTATATGTTTAAAATTGAATATCTGAAGTGGGAAAGTATAATAAAATGTGCTGTTGTTAGCAATTTAAAGCAAGGCGGGAAACCCATGGTCTTCCTACATGTCATGCACTCTTACTTTGGAAAGAGTCAGACGGTGACAGATCAACTCATATGTAACTAAACAGTAGCTGCTCTTGTGTCCTTCTATACTTCTTTTAAGCGAGGAGTGTACTCCTATATTTTGGCAATCGTCTCGCAACAAAAGTACTTTGCTATTTTTTTATTTTATAGTTGAAAAGGTGCAAACTTTATTGTTTTGCCAGGGTTAAATTAAGTACAATATGTGTAGTCAGTACAGGATTAGCAACTAACCGGTAATAATTACTTAAACTCTACTCTAAATGTAACAGATGAGAGGTCCCAAGGACTAAGGTGCATGTTCGAGCAGTCCTACTATGCAATCATAGAAGATTAAAACGAGGAAAACAGTACAGGTTAATGATGAAATCTTGAGAGTTTGGGACACCAGGATGATAGAGGAACTGAACGTACATGGACAAGCATGCGCAGTTCAGATTTGCATACACGCCGTTGGATTCAACTAATGCTCAAATGGCATAATAAATTACTTACGTACATTCCTCCAAATGCTTAAATGGCATAATAATCTTTTTTTTATTTTTTATCTTTCATTCTTTGATAAACAAGATATGGAGCGCATCTGTGCCACCATGCGACTAGGGCTGGACCCCGAGCCAGCTCGGTTCGATTTGGCTTGCTAACAAAACGAGCAAAATTGTTGGTTCTGCTCGGCTCGTTAATGGCCCGAGCCAGCTCATTAAGCTCGCGGGCCAGATGTAGCCTTAGTAAATTTAGGAGCCAAGATAGAGGCTAAAGTTTCAGCTGGGCTACAATTATTGTAGTAGAGCATCATGCCTTAACAAAAAATAATAACTAAGGCTGCACTCTTGCTCCTTTGACCTCAGTTGTTCTTGCAACTTGCAGAATGCACTCCATATCCATTTGACCATCTCTCATTAAAAAATGCAGGCACATGCTAAGTTTTAGTCACAAGCAAATATTAATTTAGTTTTGTAAAAACTGTATTAATCTAATCATGTTTGAATAAGTGAAGATAAAATGATGAAAGGGTCTGTAGCCTAGTGGTTACAAGAGTCTAGTGGTTACAAAAGCCTCAGTAGCACCTGAGGTCCTGGGTTCGACTCCCCGTGGGAGTGAATTTTTGTAGGATTTAACGGAGTTGTGCTTTTAGTGGTAGGCGACGATCCCGTCGACAGTGAGGCGTAGGGTTGGGTGTGTGTATTTAGAGGTGCGTGCGTGTTGTGAGTGTCTTATGTACTGTGTTTCTTAAAAAAGTAAAGATAAAATAAATATTTAGTTTCTTTCTACCACGCTCTCTAACTCGATTGGCTCGTGAGCGGCTCATGAGTTAGCTGAAGCTCGTTAACGAAACAAGAAAAATAGCTGCTCGGCTCGTTAAAATATTCACCGAGCTGAGCCGAGTCAAACCAAGCTATAGCCGAGCCGAGCCAGGTCGCGAGTTGTGCTCGCGATCCAGCCCTACACGTGACGCGTATTGATGGTGGACCACTTCATTGTTCCGTAACAGGTAGATCAGTAGATGCTCAATAGGGAGCAGAGCAGTACTTTGTACCATACGGAGCCAAGGAAAACCTTTTGCAGCTGAGAGGATTAGCTTTGCTACCTGCAGGCTGCAGGATGCGAATATGCATGCAACATAATGAGAAAAAAAAATATAATTTACAATCTTAAATTATCATAAAAGTTCGATTTTCATCCATCAACTACAAAATAGGATAACAGAGGCTATCCAACTATCGAAATCGAACAAATTTAGCCGTTTAGATAGTTTCAAAGGTGATTATTATTCTATAAAAAATAATAAAATTCAAATTGAGACTAATAAATGCATAACTAATTTATACTAAATCAAAAAATACGAAACAAGTGCCAGCATTTTTCAAAAAATGCAATATATCTATTGGCACTCTACTTATCAGTTATTTGGATCATATTTTTTCATGTTCCTAGTATTTATTTGCTTGTAGTTATATCTATTACTTTTGAATAAATAAGATTCAAATAGGTTACGGTTTTAGAAAATTTTTGGTACTAGTTTCATATTTTTTATTTAAAATGAATTAGTTTTGATTTTTTAATCTAACTAGTTTTAAAAAACAATAAAAATAAAAACTCATATTTGAAACCACCTATAGGGTCAAACTTGTCGGGTTTTGAAGTTGGATGGCCCTTGTTATCCGGTTGTGTAGTTGAACGTTGAAAATCAAATTTTTATGATAGTTCGAGGGTGTAAACTGAACTTTCATAGAAAAAATGTGTATACTTTCTATGTATTCAAGAGAAATCACAAAACAAAACTGGGAAGACCAGATTTACAGCACGAGTGGTCTCTACCATATTACCATGTAACAATATGACATGCTCTCAAGAGTGCAGTATGTGGAAAACTGTGTGGTGCCTGTTTACAATATACACGGTACACACTACCGTAGCACAGCCATAACGTACCCGTCCATGCCTTGTCTCCATCACCAAGATCAAGTATTTTCACATGAATACATGCAACGTGGTGTTGATGACGTTGTCGGCTAGCAGCTTGTACATCTTCTCCGTGGGATGGATAGCGTCGAAGAACACATACTTGTTGGCGTTCCCACATAGCATCGAGGTGCTGAAGCTGCAAAAGTAGCCTGCCTCGAAAAGCCCTGTCCCACAGCAACCTTGCACTGCATTGTCAAATCCTGCGCACGCACCAGGAAAGGGTAAATGGAACTATGATTACTTGATTAGATTAGCCTCTTTGCACTGCAGTCTTGATTGTTAATTACTAGTCCCGGTTCCGAAAAGAAAAATAGTTAAATAACCATTCTTTATACGTACGATACTTTCTATACATCCTAGTGAAGGTTTAAATTTGCCAATATGAACATATATACAAATACATGTAGCAATCACGAACATTTGTCAACCGAAAAACTGTGTGCAAGTGAAGAGAACGGGCGCGGCAGAACTCGCAAAAAATTAAAAAAGCAGCGGCAGAAACTTGTAGTAATGAGTTGAGGGCACTGTTGATGAATTCTGCAGCCGCTGGCTACGACGTGTTGCCAATACATGGGCGCGTGGCATGTGGCGCGCATGCCGGCCTCTAGCTCTGCGGAGCTGAGCAGAGCAGAGCACCATTAATGGAGAATTGGAGACGACGACCCCACATGAATGCAGCGAGCTACCGCCAGCATTGCATGGCTATCTTGTGATCGAGCAAGAAAAGAATCAATGGAGTGGTGCGCGGTGCTCATCAGTGCTTACCGAAGTCAGCCGGCCTGTTGACGACGGCGGCGAGGAGCTGGTAGGTATCGGCGAAGACGAGCTGCAGCCCCGGGAGTTGGTTGTTGAGCTTGGCGACGAGCTCCTGCAGCTTGGTGTTGAAGGTCCTGGCGACGGCGTTGTACTGCTCGTTGCACTCCCCGGGGTCGTCTCTGTTGCCGATCCGCTCGGCGGGGAGGCAGCCCATGGGCGTGAGGCCCGTGAAGTCCATCTTGCGTCCGCCGAGCGCGTGCACGCGGCGGATGGCGGCCTCGGCGAGCCCCAGCAGGTAGGCCTCGTACTCGCCCACCGTGTACTGCATCCGCCGCTCAGGCAGGTTGTAGTAGTTCTCGATGAAGTCGTTGGTGCCGATGCTCCAGATGTAGAGCGCCTCGCCAATGATCTCCTTGGCCGCCGCCTCGCCCTTGGCGGCCTTGAGGCGGTCCGTGTACTCCTTGAAGTAGGCCAGCTGCTGGCCCAGCGTGATGACCGAGAGGACGCCGGCGGTGGCGTTGTCGAGGCCGGTGGCGGCGGAGGCGAAGGAGACGCCGGTGGCGAGCTGGTCGATTGTGCAGTTGGCGTCGAGGTAGGCGGGGATGGAGGGCGGCAGGCCGAAGGCCTCGGAGATGAAGTCGGTGGCGAGGCGGCCGTTGGAGAAGCGGCCCGTGGGGAGGCCGTTGGCGTAGTCGCGCCCGTATGGCCAGAAGTTGCTCCGCGCGATGGTCGGGATGAAGTTGTTGTTGCCCGTGTCGACGGACGAGTCGCCGAACACGATGATCGCGGGCACCTTCCCGGCGGCCACCACCACTCGCCCGCCGTGAAGCAAGAAGCAGAAGAAGATCATCAACCACGGCAAGTACCTCTGGAGTGACGACGACATTGCAAACAACTGAAGACGACGACGATACGGTGCTAGCTTAGCTTCCACTGGTGTATCTGACGGGACGAGTAAGGTGCGGTACACTGTGTGGAGTGGAGCGGATATATATATACACATCAGGACAGGTCGTCGCGTGCTTTGTTAGGATGGAGGCGGGGCAAAACAACCGATTATTCATGAGTGTATATATTAGTGCCTGCAACTAGCGGCGATATCGTGGAGCACTAATTGCGCCGTGCGTGTTCGTGTGATATGAGATGGCATTAGGATGGTGAGTGATGGGAGCGAGAGGTCAGAGGTGGTCAGTGAGAGACAGAGAGAGGAGAAGCTTCGCTGCTCAGCTGCATGTGAGGCGCTTAATTAAGACAGCGCATTTAATCGCCCCTCCCACACTGCCTTTATGGTAAGGGCAATAGAATAATACACAATGGTCTCTAACGGCTGCCTCTTCAAGGTGTTTGGCGTGGACGTCCAAGCAGCCGCCCGGATTGGCAATGTGCTATGCTTTGCTAGTTGGATGCCGATGAGGATGGTTTAATGTTTATCTTGTGAGAGCGTCGATCGGACACCATGAACGTGGCGAGGAGGAGCTCTTGGGGTTTACCCGATCCGTAGGTGAAAGCGATCGAAGCAAAGGGAACTGGATGCCAAGAGTCGAGGCATAATCAGTGGCGAGTAGTTGGCGTGCCCGGAGGCTTAAATGAATTCGTAGACTTTTTTCTGAACGTTCAGAAAGCTTATGAGCACTAGTGCACAACACAAAGAGTACCTGAATTATTGTTGTGTCACGTCTAAGCATGACGGCAAATACCTCGATAACGCAGAGCAACATCCACATTATACTGAAGCAACACTGCGGGAAATTCCAAGAATGTCGAGTGCCTGAGCCTTTACCGAGTCTATTTTTTTGGCACTCAGCAAATAAGATCTTTACCGAGTGCTAAAAGAAAAACATTCGGCAAAATAAATACACTCGGTAAAGAGCTCTTTGCCGAGTGCCAGAAAAAACACTCGGCAAAGATGAGTGTTTGCCGAGTGTTTTTTCGACACTCGGCAAAGAATTATGTTTTTTTTCCTCTTCCAATCTCAAAACTTTTTCTACTCTCTACATACAACATGTATTACTCAATGTTAAAATTGGTATATTTTTATATTTGTTTGCTATAATTAATTAATTAACTATAATTTCAAGCAATTTTTTGAATCAAGTCAAATTTGAACTGCAAGTGATTCAAATAATATAATACAATGAGAATAAAAATTATATTCATGTTATTTAGTCCAGTTTGAGGCCTTATCCATGAAATGAAAAGAAATTTTGAACATCTTATTCAAAAAATATGATCACTAACGTGTGTCCGAATAATTTTTAAATTCTAAAAAAGGCAAATAAAGTCTGAAAATCATGAGATTTGTCATGATGTGATGATATCACGCGTGGAGGCTGTGATAAAAAGTTGAGAAGATTTTGCAAATTTTTTCATTAGAATGTTTACAAAATCGAAACATCTCGCAAGAAGTATATGTGTGATTGTATGTGAGAGAGTAGTGGATGTATTTTTTGAATACAAACTTTTTTATTAGATCTCATATGAAACAAAATTTATACCAAAGTCGTACAGCTTGATGAAACTAAAACTTTGTAGTTTACAACTTTTGTATTTGATATTATTTAATATTTCAAAATATTATTATAAGTTATCTAATTTGAAATCATAAATTTTAAAACTTTCAAATGATCTCGGATGTAAATAAGTTCTATACCAAAGTTGTACATCTCAATGAAATATAAAACTTTGTAGTTGAGAACATTTCCATTTGAGATTGTTTAGTACTTCAGAAAAATATTCTAAGCTATCCGATTTTGAGTTTTAAATTTTTAAAATTTTCAAATGACATTGGATGTAAATAAGTTCTATATAAAAGTTGTAGATTTCGAAAAGATATAAAAGTTTGTAGTTTACAACTTTTTCATTTGAAATTGTTTAGCCATCCAAAAGTTCGTTACAAGCGCACAGAGAAAACACATGTGGCCACGACAGCAATCCACCGCTCATGAATACTGCGCGCGGAGGACGGCTGGCCGGCGGGGCTCCCGGCGGCGCGCGGCGGGACAGCTGGCCGGCGGGGCGCCCGGCGTCGCGCGGCGGGAAGGCTAGCCGGCGTGGCCCCCGGCGGCGCGCGGCGGGAAGGCTGGCCGGTAGAGCCCCCGGCAGCGCGCGGCGACGGTGCGTGGGCGGCTGGCAGCGGCGGGACGCCCCGTGCCGGCGCGGCGGCGGCAACCCCGGCGGCGGAGCTCGCCCGCGCGGCCGGCCGAGGCCCCCGGGGCGGAGCTCGCCGCGCGGCAAGGCCAGCTCGCGCCGCCCCTCTCCACGCCGCCGGCCACCTCGGGGCCGCTCCCCAGCGGCGGACCGGTGGGGCCAACAGTTTTTTCTTATTTTTTTATGTTTTCAGAAAATGTTTGCCGAGTGCTAGTTTTGACACACTCAAAAGCTTTGCCGAGTGCTCGAAGGAAAACACTCGGCAAAGAGCTCTTTGTCATGTCTCTTGTTACCGTGTGCTGTTTGCCGAGTGTAGCACTCGGCAAAGCTTATGCCGAGTGTTTTTCGGCTTTCGCCGAGTGTTTCGGGCACTCGGCATACCTTCAATTTCCCATAGTGCAAGAACATGAGAATACTACAAATAAAGTAAGGTTTGATTACAAGAAAAATATCGCCTTGCCGTGGTTTAACAAAGGTAGGAGCAAAATGATATGCAAAAAGCACTACCGAAAACCTCCTAGTTGCCAAGTGCCGACCTCTTTGCCAAGAGCAAAATTTCACGAACTCGGCAAACAACATTTTTACCGAGCGCCTCAACGAAAACACACGTCAAACAAAAGGCACTCAGCAAATATGCTTGTTGCCGAGTGTCGGGAAGACAGCACTCGGTAAACTATAGGTTTGCCGAGTGCCACGCAAGACGCACTCGGCAAAGCGCCCACGTGCCCCTCACGTGGTACACGGCCGTCAAGTGCAGCGCCGGCCGTTAGCGCTTTGCCGAGTGTCAAAAGAAAGGCACTCGGTAAAGCCTTGCACGTGCCCGTCACGTGAAACGGCCGTTCGCCCGCCGTTGGCACACTGTAGCTTTGTCGAGTGCATGTCCTCTAACGGAAAGTTCCCATGCCCAGTATGCAAGGCATCTCTGGAATTCATTTGGTTGACAAAGGGTGGCAAATATTCTTTGTTCGACAAACATCGACAATTCCTCCCACTTGACCATCCATTCAGACGAGACATCAAGAACTTTACGAAAGGTGTCGTAGTTACAGACCCTACGCCACAGATGATGATAGGTGCCGAGGTTCGTGCTCAGTTAGATGCTCTCGAGGTCGATCAACAAGAAGGTAGTTTTGTGGGATACGGTGAGAAACATGTCTGGACTCATAAGTTGGGCTTGTAGAAGCTCCCCTATATGCATTACCTTCTTCTTCCACATAACATTGATGTAATGCACACTGAAAAGAATCTTGGCGAGGCACTTTGGGATACAATCATGGACCTTCCTGATAAGACAAAGGACAATATGAAGGCTAGAGTGGATCAAACGAGGTTATGCAATAGACCAAAGCTAGACATATTGCCTCCCAAAGATGGCAAATCATGGAGAAAGCCTAAAGCTAATTTCGTCCTAACGAGGGACCAAAGGAGGGAAATACTAGTATGGTTCCAAACGTTAAAGTTCCCTGATGGGTATGCAGCGAATATGAAGAGGGGAGTGAACTTATCTACTATGCGAATCAACGGGCTCAAGAGTCATGACTACCACATATGGCTTGAGCGGCTTCTTTCGGTGATGGTTCGAGGCTATGTCTGGCTAGTGCTGGCAGAGTTGAGCAATTTCTTCCGTCAGCTTTGTGCTAAGGAGTTATCTCGTACTGTGATTGCAGAAATGGAAAGACCTTCCCCGTGTTGCTGTGTAAGTTGGAGACCAGCTTCTTCAATCCGATGCAGCATATGATTTTGCACCTCCAGTATGAGGCACGAATGGGGGGGCTGTGCAGAATCGTTGGTGCTATTCAATTGAGAGATGTCAAAAGGTTCTTCAAACTAAATGTAAAAATAAATGCAAAATTGAAGCTTCCATTGCAGAGGCATACAATCTGGAGGAGGTGTCAAACTTCACAACACAATACTATGCTGACAACCTTCCTAACGTGCATAATCCACCCCCTCGTTACAATGCTGGTGAAGTTGAATCGAACCTCAGCATTTTCTGATGGCAACTCGGAAGTGCAAGTGATGCGACCCACAAGACCTTGAAACATGAAGAGTGGCACACTATCATGCTATATGTGTTGACCAACCTTTCCGAAGTTGAGCCGTACATGCAGTAAGTTCACAACAAACTTGTTCTTGAGTACATAGTCACTATTCAGCATTCAACCCTCTTGTTTCTCGTTGGTACAGGGAATTTGTTCATCAATTCTGGTGTAAATCAAGGGAACCTACCCCGCAGGAAGTTGATACCCTTCTTAGACAGAGTGCGGGAAACAAATTGCCCAATTTCATTTCTTGGTTCAAACAGAAGGTACAGTCCAATTTAGCTCATACTTAGTTTGACATTAGAAGTTTATCGTACGTGCAAATAATATAACGAACTATCCTGCTCGAACTTGCAAGGCCAAACCGATGCGTCTATGAGTGTCGAGTTGAGACAGGTTGTTGATGGTTGTGCCTATAGGGCCAGGTCATTTACCGGTTATGACGTGAATGGTTATTGTTTTCGCACAATAAACCATGAGAAGAGGATGCCCAATCGAAGAACCACAAATACTGGAGTTTGTACGCCAAGCCTTGATGGGGTCGAGTATTATGGAAGACTTGAAGAAATATAGGAACTTGAATTTCATGGATGCAAACCTCTTAATCCTATCATATTCAAATGCCATTGGTTTGATCCCTCCTTAGTGAGACGGACCCCTAATCTTGGGCTAGTCAAAATTCAACAGTCATCCGTCTTACCAGAAGACGATGTCTATATAGTGGCTCAATAGGCCACACAAGTTTATTACCTCTCGTACCCGTGCAAAACCGACGACCGTCTTCAGGGTTCGGATGTTGTGTACAAGGTATCGCCACACGGTAAACTACCTATCCCAAACAATGAAGATTACAACATAGACCCAAACACATATGCCGGAGAGTTCTTTCAAGAAGATGAGCTAGAAGGAAGTTTTGAGATAGACTTAATCGACGCGGTCAGAATGGAAGTAGACAAAGAAAGGTTTGTTGACGAGGATGCTGGAGATGTTGTTCATAATGTGAAGGACTTGGAGTTACCTGAGCGATTACGTTTAGGCAATGACAGTGATGACGACATTACTCCGTTGGAGCACGTGCATGATAATCTCGAAATGCAGGATAGTGATGATGAGACTTATGATACAGCTAAACCTGATCATGATGATTATTTCTACTACATGTATGACCTGTACTAATTGATTTATTATTTGTAATAACATGTTTTGCATATCTCTTTCTAATTATGTTTTGTTTATTTTGCATATCTCTTTCTAATTATGTTTTGTTTATCTTTTTGATTGCAGGTGATTGAACAAAGATGGTGGGCGGTATGAGAAACATATCGTCGCTTTACCAAAGACGGCCCGATGCAGCTAGAGGGTCCGATGCAGCTGACCAGTTCAGTAAGGGTGGAGGCAGGGGGCGACGGAAGGGTGGAGGCAGGGGGCAAGGGAACTGTGGAGGCACGAGTTGACGGAAGGGTAGATGCAGGGCACCATCCCCTGTAGCTTCGTCGTCATCTTTGTCTGAGGAAGACGTGGTTCCTTCAGCGGAGGAGGAGGTTCCTTCCACGGAGGAGGAGCAAGAGGAGGGGGAGGAGGAGGCGGGAGGGGGTTCCACTTCTATTTGCCGTCTATCTGGTTGCGAGGTCCTTCGACCCTCCCGAGGCGACCGATACCGCTTGAGAGCCGTCCGATGATTCGACCCAGTGGGAAAAGGTAAGTCACTTTAGATGTTATCAATACTTTTTCATTTCATATGGTGAAAATCACAATAAAAACTAATAATTTATCTCAATCACTTGAGCAGGGCTTGGAAACTGGTCACCCCGGGTGCTCACAAACGCAAAGTCAACATCATCTTGGGTCTTTTGTGCAGGGAACACATTCCTGGCCTAGTTTAGTTTAGCGGAACCTTGGAGCCGGCCTACACATTTGACCACTACGCCGTCATTCCTGTTTCCAGGATCGGGATGGCAGGGTATTCAACAACAAGGCGGAGCGGGTGGCGGCCGAGCTGTGGGTAAGTCTTCCTCGTAGTACATTGCTCAACACATCGCATACATTGTACATTCTTGAAATAATAATTGGATACATCGCGTATATATATAGGATTTCTACAGATGCGAGTCGGGATACGAGGCCAGGGTGGCTCAGGTGGCACAAATAGCATGTCATAAACTCATGAAGGACATGCACTACGAGGCGCGCATCCAGGCCATCATTGATTACAATGCTGCCCGCAAAGTGAAGGTCAAAAAACCTGAGGCAAGAAACATGAGGCTGAGCCTTGAACAATACTTGTAGGTAAACCTAGAACATTAATTATAATTTTTTCTTGGATTAAGTATGTTTAATTTGATACTCTTATATGTCATATACTTGATGATGTGCAGGCAATTCCGTGGTGGTGCGCCTCGCATCCCCAGTGCTGGGAGATCATGGTGGACAGGTGGTGCCACCCCGACTCGGAGGAGACACACAACGCTTGCTGGGAGCGGCGTTTGATGATGCCAGGTGCAGCACACCATCAGGGCAATCTTAGCTTCGACGAATATGCGGAAAGATGGGTAAGCCAAATCATTTTTTATTCTAACGCTCAATTCTGCATAATTTCTAATCACATTGTTTTCTTTCTCAGTCGGCGTCACATGGTGGCGTGCCTATCACCACGTTCCAGGCATTTTCTATGTCCCACAAGGGCAAGGCAACGTCTGACGTCCAGTACAACCCGGAGGACCCACCCTCGGCGTACAGCAATGCAACCGTCCACAGCCGCCTCAGTGCATACTCAGAGGTGGCAAAGGAGGTCCATGGGCCAGACTTTGATCCAAGCGCACACGACCTTGATGGAGAAGTCGTCATGAGGGTGGGAGGAAGCAAGAAGCATGGGCGGTACTATCTCGGTGACAGCACACACGACACGGCCACTACTCCCACTCTCTCCTAGATTCGAGCAAGGAGCACGAGCGCTGACCCGGCCATACACCCACGGCCGACCGCTACACACTTCGGTATGCAGGCACTCCAGGTTATTTCTGTTTTATTCATCGTTCGTTCATTTTACATACGTTTGCTTCGCATTGTAACATTGGGATGCAATATTGTAGGCCCAGCTAGAAGATGACAGAAGGAGACGGGAGGAGCTGGTGTTGAGGATGCAGTAGATGGAGGCCGAGCAACAGAGGCGGAATGAGGAGGCCGAGCAACAGAGGCAGCAGCAGATGGCGCAGATGTATAGCTACATCCAAAGTATTTCTGCGCAGATGGGTCATACTCCGCCACCGATGCCATTCGCTCCACCACCTCCTCCCATTTCTCCTCTGAGACAATTGACAACCATATAATTTTATTTCAATTAGTTGGTTACCTTAGAGAACTTAGACAACCTTACATCATTACTTCGAGAGTAAAAATCACAACCTTATAGTTTCATTTCTAACAGTTTTAGTTTGTTACTTAGAGAACTTGTTTCTGTCGTAAATCTTGTATCACACATGCAATATGTTCTCCTTTGTGCAGAATCCTACATCGGCGGCGTCAAATAATGGGCCTCAGGATCAAGATCTGTCGCATCGGTGTCGCACTCTGTTTCCACCGCCTCAGTGATTTGTGGATTATTAGGGACTATTTGTGGTTGTGAATGAACTTGTGAACTTGTGGATTATTAGGGACTATTTGTAGTTGTGAACGAATTTACTCGTGAACTTGTGGATTTATGTGTTGTGTAACACCCAAAAATATAGGAATCAAAATTTTAAAAGTATTTTTATAAAAGTCACAAAATAAAATTATGCATGCATCTTTCTTTTCTTTTTCTTCTCCTTTTCTTTTCTCCCCGCGGCCAAAACCAGCCAGCCCAATCCAACAGCCCAAACCGTTTTACTCCTCCTCACCCCTCTCTCACCGACATCTGGGTCCCACCTGTCGGCGCCTTCTCTTCTTTCCTTTCTTCTTCCTCCGCATCGCTCCCCTGTTTCCTTTCTCCGCCACGACGCCAGACGCGCCGCCGCGCTCCCTCCCCTTCCTTTTTCCTTCCTCACCCCGAGTCCGGATCGAATCCGCGCCGTCGCCGCGTCTCTCTTTCCTTCCCCGTGATGCAGGCTTCCCTTACTGGCCGCGGTTCTGACCTTCCCTTCGCAAGACCCGCCGTCTTCCTTTTCCCCGGCCACTCCGCCCTATAAAACCCCGCCGGAGCCCCACTTTGCACCCAGAGCCATCCTCAATCCCTTACTCTACTCCACACCGTCGCACGCCGCTGGAATTCGCACACCGGCGGAACGCCGCCGCCCCGTGTCGCCGCCTCTCCGTCGACTCGTCGTCCCGCTGCTTCTCGCCGCCTTCAACTCTCGCTGGAGTTCCGCGAGTTCGTGAGCATCAAGCCGCACCCGTTTCCTCTCTCTCTCTTGCTCCGCCGCAACCCCGATTTCTCGCCGGACCTCTGTTTCCGCCCGCCGCCGTGGCCGACGGTCTACAGTCGCCGCACAGCCATCCCGTGACCACCAACACCTTCGTCGTGCCGCCCGCTCTCTCCCCGGCATAAATCCAGCTTGAACTGAGCCCCGGAACACCGGAATCGGTGAAGCTCCGGCCGTCCGTCGCCGCTCTCGCTCGCCGTCGGCGCCCAGCGCAGCTCCGCTTCGCCCAACCCTTTTCACTCCGTCGAGCCGACCCTTTTCCTACCGCTCGATCTAGATCTAACGGCCAGAATCGACCCTTACTCCGCCTATTCGCCCGACCCTTACCCCGCCACCCAATTCTGATCCAACGGACCAGATTCACCCGACCCTAGCCGTCCCCGAAACTTTTGCGGAAAAGCCCCTAGGTTTCCCAGGAATCAACCCGCAGTCCAGATCAGTAGAAAAATAATTAGAGTTGAGCCCTTTCTTTTTCTGTCCCGACCCTTGACTTTTCTAGAATTAGTACCCGCCATCCAGAACCTCTAGTTTCGCACCCCGACCCTCTTTTTAAGGTTTAAATTATGTTTTAGCCCCTGATTTCTTCAGATTTAGCCCCTGAAAGTTCAAAACTCTCGCAGTTAGGTCCCTAGATCACTGTTTTAGCCATATCTTCATCGTTTCAACTCCGATTTCAGCGATTCTTGCGCTCACGCGATCCTTGCATCACGAACTACAACTTTATCATCTTTTTACTTTCTGTTTGTATTGTTTGTTGTACTATTTCTTATTTTTTGTGTATGCTTGTTTGTGTGATCGCGTAGACAACGTGACGTTCGAGCAAAATCAAGAGCAAGCTTACGAGGAAGAGAACCAGCAGCTGTTTGAGGAAGGCAAGTGGATTTCCCCCCTGCATATTCTATTGGATCCCAACGATAGCATGATAAATCACTTTACTTTAATGTTGCTTGCATAAACTTGATGGGCTACCTATGCTAAAGACATACCTAGTATTTTACCCCAAACCTTGAAACACTTTGGTTTACTATTCATGTTGGGTAGTTACGCTTAGTTGCAAACTTTAGGATTGGTATTGGTTTACTCTTATGCAATGTTGATCACGTTTCATATTGTTGTTATACCGCGTTAATTCAAGATCAACTTTGTTTAATGGGAACATGGAAAACCACCCAAGAAAACAGTGCAACCACAAAGTCATATGGCTCTGACCTTAGCCAATTAATTAGATGTGTAGTTTGCTAGTGCCTTACCGAAAGGGCAAGTAGGGGGTCGCTGATAGGGGTCATAGCCCGGTCCTCTTGGGGTAGCTGCCTTTGCTAAGGAGCTGACCATTAGGGAGGTTTATGGATCGCAGTGCTACTGAAACTCTAGCGGGCTGCCTAGCTCTCGACATGTCTTTGTAAAGGCTTCGTAGTGTACCCTCGCCACTCACCTCGGAAGTGTTTAAGGGCCTTGCAAACCTGGGCGATTCAGGGAAACACGATTTGTGGGTAAAGTGTACAACCTCTGCAGAGTGTAAAACTGTTATAACAGCCGTACTCACGGTTAAGAGTGGCTTGGACCCTCACATGATAATGAAACTTGAAGATTAATTAAATTGTGGTTCGTGGTTAATGTTTATGTTGATGGTACCTTTATATTTTTGCTAAAGTGGGTTGGTATAAACTTAAACCTAGTTAATAGGTGCTTGTTAATAAAAACTTGACCAACTAAAAGTGACCGTTGCTGCAAACCTTAGCCTATCTTTGATGGCCTTGCATATTCTCCCCACTTGCTGAGTACCAACCATAAGAGTACTCACCCTTGCCTCCTGCTGTTCAGAAGAGAACTTTGAAGAGGAGATCTTTGACGACTTTGAGGAGTTCTAGGCCCTGCGTTCACCAGTCATCGCCTGTGGAAGACGGAGTTGTTGGAGACTTCGTATAGGGTATAACGGTTTATCGTTTAAAGACATTTGTGTCTCTTTTATACGGAGTGTAATATTATTAAATACTTTATTTAGTTACTTTTTGAGCATTGTCTTTGATATATTACACTTTCCGTCTACCATATGTGTGCGAACATGATCCTGGCGCACATATGAGATGCATCTGGTTCTTTCTAGAATCGGGTGTGACATGTTGTCCCTGTGACATTGTGGATTTATCTATATGAACTACCTTTGATCCTTATTATCATCTATATGAACTGCCTATGATGTTTGTTTGAGTGGGTATGTTATACGCCACAGAGCAAGCAAAATGAGGTCTGGTTGGTCACTTTGCCGAGTGTTACACTCGGCAAACTGGGTCTTTGCCGAGTGTATTTACACCAACACTCGGCAAATAAACAATTCCTGTCAGTTCTGGAATAGTTTTTCCGAGTACCTTGCTTCTTTGCCGAATGTCAGTGTAAAAACACTCGGCAAAGCTTAAATCTTTGCCAACTGTTTTTACCATGACACTCGGCAAAGATTTAAAACTTTGCCGAGTGTTCACCGTCTGGCACTTGGCAAACTTGCCGTCAGCAGTCGCTTCGCCGTTTCCTCGCCGTCCGCTACAATTTTTTTTGCCGAGAGTCATCCTCGCGGTCAGCAAATTGTGTGCCGATTTCCCGATAAAAAACACTCGGCAAATAGCTCTTTGCCGAGTCTTTTTTTACCGAGTGGCCTTTGCTGAGTGTTACACTCGGCAAAGTGTTTGCCGAGTGTATTCAGCAAAAATGTTGTTTCCCGTAGTGAAGGCCGCGGATGCAGTGATGACCGGTTCCACCATCGATGCTGGCACCTGCTATTTAAGGTCTCCTCCCCATGCGCTTAATGGTCTCCTCCACAAACTCAGCACCACGACCTTGAAGGAGACTCACTGGCAAACAATATCGCACACTACTAGAGAACGTCCTATCGGTTCAAGGTAAAAATATCGGCCACTGTCTGCACTCGGTACTGATGCTTGCGACATTGTTCGTAGAGAGCACTAATGAGTCATGGATGAATTAGTACCGAGTCATGGCACGATCCGCCCGGCTCGAATATTCGCCCCATTAGTACCTCGTCGTGCCACGGCTAGTACAAATACAGGTGAGAATCAATAGTAGCGGGCCGAGCCATGACCCGGTACTAATGATCAAACATTAGTACCGGGTCTAGTTTTGACCTGGTACTAATGCTAAGGCATATATATACTAGAAACCGCTCCATTCTTGAGCGTCATGAACTTAGTCATTGTTTGTAGTAGCTGGGCGAGAGAAGGGGAGGAGAATTTTTGAAAAGTTTTTACTCAAACAAAGTAAGAAAAGGTTTTACATTTTCAATTGTTATAGTAATTATTATACATGTGATAATTAACTATTAATTATTTATTTTGGATATAGTTAGGAAGTAATTTAGTTTTAAATTGTTATGATTAATATACAAGCGGTAATTAAGCTTTAATTTTTTAATTTAAATGAAGTTAGTGTTGGCGACCATTAAAACACATCTTGTCCGTCAACTTCTCAGGAATAAATAGAGCTTTGCACTATATTCCATAAATATTTTAATTAAACTAATCAAGTTCCACAAGTTTTAGATGAGTTGTGAATGCTGGAATAGGTGTACGAAACCCGAGGAAAATTGGGGGATAAACCCAGGCTGACCGACCTTCCTCGGTCCGGCCAGCCTCGCACTGGTCCTAAATGCCAAGTCATCGATCCAGGGGCAAGAAAGCACACTCACCTTGATCTTGAGCCGTGCACTTGAAGTTGGTTTGATCCAAAGACCCGGAAGGCTTCACCCATGGATTGGAGGGCCCACCTGCATGCAGAAGTCGGTTATTTACCTTTGATGCCAGTTGCAACCAACACTAGGACTGAACTAGTGGCGTCAAGAAGAAGGTGGTGCCACGTGCACAATTCCCACGCCGAGGCCGGTCGGCCCACTTTACCGCGCCTCATGATCAACTTGGCGTGGAAGTTACACCAACTGTCATACCTGCGTCCAGGACAAGCAACCCTGCCAGAACCGACTTAGAATTAGTATAAATAGACCAGCACATCCCACTTGTAACACAAACCAAGGAGTTCTCTACTCATTTTACTTTTTGGAGTTAGGTTTAGTAGTTGGGAGCTAGAGTCGAGTCGAGCTTGTCTCGCGATTCCGGAGTCATCATCGGAAGTCGGGTATAGCTCTTGTATCTTTCCCTTTGATATTTATCAATATAAGTTACCTTCTTTATCTTTTCGAGTCAGCTTTACTTTCCGCATTTATTTATCTTTCCAAGTTATATCCAACTTGTGTGTGGAAGTCCTTTTCTCTAGCTTAGACTTTGTTATCTTTCTTGTTTATCGGGGTCTTACCTTACGGGTTTTCTCGATTGGACTAGGGAGCTCAAGTTAGTTCCCTAGGTTGAGGGGGATTTCTCTTGGAGGCCTCAAGAGAAAGTCTAACACCGATGCTGACACCAGTTTTTGTACAGCTGGTCCAAAATCTGAGTCAAAGGTTCTAAGCTGATTAGAGGGCTTGACGTTGGCATGAATGAATGCTCGTAAAAGGAAGAAGCCGATGGAGTCAGTGATCGTTGATGCTGGTATAATGAAGAGAAGGATGGTGTTGGCAAAGCGGCATCGTGGATAATGGGCCGAGAATGGGCTGACAAGTACTGTCAACAAGTTATCTTAGGGTCTTTGTGGAGTCATAGCATGTTTAGAAAGTTTGTTTCTGTTTCATCAAGTAATTTGTAAATCAAGATCGACTAGGGGTCGTAGCCTAGACTATAAATAGCTACCCTCGGACATGTATCAGGATCATCCAATGATCAATACACAAACCCTTTTTTTATTTTCTTTCTTCTTTTTCTTTTTGGCGGCTTCGCCCTAGTTGCAGTAGGCTTTCTTTTTACGAGTTCTTTCCTACTCGCGGGGCTGCATCGACTTCGATCTCCGGCTTGCTGGTAAGTTCAGTGTCGAACGACGCAGATAGGCTCAAGATTGACGGTGCATCACTTCTTCCTCTATCATGTTTTGTTCAAGTTATTGAGCAGATTGGATCTTGATCTCGTTTGTTCACCAAGTTATCAATATCAGCTTGTTTCCTGTTAGATTAATCTGCCTAGTCTAGCTTGTTTCTTGCTGTTACCATCAAGTTATCGGTATTTGCTAAATTTGATAGGGTTAGATCTTTTTAATCTTGTTTTTATTTAGCTTTTACCACAATTTATCCAGCCTAGATCTAAATACCATCGGCCAGCTGTTGACGTTTCCTAGCGTCACAAAAATAAATTCGCAAGCGCACAGATACCGTTGTAGCTTTCACCTAGGAGTATTCCAAGGGTATCACATCCACTGAGAAACGTGTGTACTTTCTCTACGGTTCAGGTTCGTCCAAGAACACCACACCCGCTAGAGGTGAGGATGAGAGGTTTCCTAAGGTTGTGTTTCAGAGATAAGATAGAACTGTCCTAGCTGCTCGCTTCGGGCTACTGGCTTCCCCCAGAATAAAACTGGTGGGCTCCAATACTACGGCACTGGGATATACCCGAACGGGGAGGGTTCCGCTGGATAGACAGGGCTGTTACCACCTGCTACCTACCTCATCTAACCATGGAATATACCACAACCAACAGGTAAGTCTAGTCTAGACACCACATCTACACTATCGTTACTACTCTAGCCTATGGCCTTAGACTAAAGCACCCACTATAAACTAGTGAACTACTGATCCAGCTAAGCAACTAAAGATCTAGAACTATAACTTAACTAAGAAACTAAGCACATAAGAAAGTACGAACACATACTTTGATTGACAAGCATCCGTCGAGGTACAAGTTGGAGAAGAGTGCCGACAAACCCGACACTTCCCCCAAACTCCTCCCCACTCTCTCCCTAACTCTAATCACCTCTAGAGACGAGCCTAGAGCTCATGAACACAAGAGAAACTCTAAGAGGGAGTTGAGAGGGATGTGAAGGTGTGTTCTCTTTAGAAGCAACCCCCTTCTTATATTTATAGGGGTGTGAGAGGGGTGTTTCTGCCGTGCAATGCATCGAAGCCTGCCCAAACTGCCTTAAGCAACCAATCAAGAGGCGCCACGTCGAAGGGGAAGGTCGGTTGCCTCCTCACTGGGTCGGCCGACCTGGGTAGGTCGGCCGAACCAGGCTTGGCCCGGCTCGGCTCCTCCTTTGGCCACGTGGTTTGTAGGTGGGCCCTAGGGGCTATGGCGGGTGAGTGGGCCTTGGTTGAGGCAGGTTCCTTTACTTGTTGGGCCTCTTTTGCTCTTTGCCTTGCCTGTTTGCGCATTCTGGAATTACGCCTTGAATTTTAGTTGCTCATTTCCTGCAATTTCATCCCGTAATCGCCTGCATACAGAAATCGACCAGCACTGGTGGAGTTCGTTAGATAAAGCCCTATTCTTGTGCTGGTCTTTGGATAAACATCACTTTTATGCAGGCTTTGACGGTCGAAAAGTGGTCCGTATCGAGCGTCAACACTAGCGCATAGCTAGTCTGTTGCACGTCGTTAGGCCGATATGGTTCGGATCTGGGTGTTGCTTACCAAGGCCTTGCTAACCCGTTTAGCGTTGCCTCCCCTGCACAATCGGCCAGGACTTAGGCCGATTGATCTACTGTTGTATCGAACTTCTGGCCGATACCCCCTGCGGAATGATTCGGAATCCCAGCCGATATGTTCCGAGAATTTAATGTTTTACTATCCCTTGTCAATTGTAGGTCAGATTAACTGGCACGCCCTGCACCACCGCGCAGCTGAGTTGGACTCTGCACAGGAGCGAAGCAGATCTCCCAGGTCCTCGCGTGTGTTGGCGTTGAAGGCCTATCGCCGGCTTTTTGTGTCAACAACCGAGTGCAGACATGGTTTCTGGCTTAGTGTTAGATAGGAAGTGTGTTCCACCCCACGGTACAGCAGTGGTAGGCGACAGGCGGTGACAGCCATGTCTGTCCTTTGTAATCCATCGCGTTCGGGTGCTTTCAGAGCAGTAGTAGCAGGTTGTCGTTGGACTCCCCTCTAACAATTTCTGCAGTCCTTCCTCTTGTAGCCGCCGAAGTAAGCTCTAGGTTCCCGATAACTAGTTAGAAGCAAGGTTTATTCTAGTGAAGCTAGCTCGATAGTTTAGAAGTGTGTTACTAGTTGTCCTCCCAGCTATCTTACCGCTCTAAGGTTTAGAGTCCCCTGTGTCAACGGTCATCACTTGGCCATTATCATATGTATCATATCTGGCTTACCCCCACTAAGTTAAGTTGGTTGATATATCCAGTAAAGTTTATCATTCGCTTCTTCGATGCTCGTTAAATCATAGTGCTTCCACGAGAAAATTTACGATACCCTGGAATACTCCAAGGTGAAGTGCTACAGCGGTGATTCTGCGCGCTTGCGAAATACATATTCTATTGGGCATAAAAAACGCCAATAGAAGCAAGTATATTTTAGTTTTCAATTACTATAATAATCATTATAGATGTTATAATTAAGCATCAATTATTTATTTTAGACATAATTAGCAAATAATTTAGTTTTATATTATTTTGATTAATATACATGTAGTAATTAAGCTTTAATTTTTAATTTAGATGTAGTCAGCAAGTATTTTAGTTTTTAATTTCTATAATAATTTTTATACATGTGATGATAAAGCATTATTTATTTATTCATTTTATATATAGTTAGCAATGGATGTACAACGCGGACCGATGCTCCATGGATTTTATTAATGGCGTGCACGAATTCATCAATGCGGCCAAGACCCACAAGCCGACGAGTTTCTTTAATTGTCCGTACCGAATATGTAAGAATGAGAAGGATTACTCTTCAATAAGAACCATGTCATTGTTCCAAAATGGTTTCATGCCTAATTATATTTGTCGGACCAAGCATGGAGAAAGAGGGTTTTTTTGAATGATGAAGAAGAAGAAGATGACAGCATTCCTGACTTCAGAGATGGATACAATGCCTTTGAAGAAGCTACAACGGATGAGCATGAAGAAGATGTTGAAGCAGAGTTTGCAGGAGATGATCTTGGTCCGACATTGCGCGATTGTCAAACCCGGATCCACAGGACGGCCAACGTCGCATGGATCTTTCTAGAATAAGGATAGGGCTTGTGCTATACCTTAAACTTATTGTAAAAGTACTCAGATACGAGTAGAACTAGTCAGTATAGAAGGAAACTACCTAGTACGGCTGAAGTCGAACTCCTAAGCTCGTACCAGGCTAGGATATATGTAGCCCCGTCACCCTAGAGTATATAATGGCGGGCAGGGACCCCTCCAAAACATCTACAATCTCATGCAATACAAACCACCATACAAGACATAGGATATTACGCTATTCAGCAACCTGAACCTATCTAAATCCTGTGTTGTGTGCACCTTCGAGTTCTTATCTCGGCATCACCCTGCCTACAACTTTACTACCTCGATGACGGAGGTAAACCTCAGTACCTCCCTACCGAATGGGGTCCAACTCTTCGGGAGGCGTAACCTGGCGTACAGGCACTCGGCTGGACGACGAAAAGGTCCTTTACGGATCAGGATATGAGCTGGATTGTGTATCCCATAGTTGCATATCTTAACCGACTCATTTCCTTGTGAAACAACCCGATCAGGCTTTAACCTAACTTGTAACCCACATCAACCACGCTATATAAGGGGGTCGGGCCGTGGGGATACCCATAGGGCATGAACCAGTTCATCCAGAAACCCTAGCCATTCAATACAATCAAGAACACAAGACGTAAGGTGTCATGCTCTCGGTGACCCGAACCTATCTAAAAGCCTTGCGTCTTGTGTTACCATCAAGTTCTTGTCCCTGCGATCACCCTCACCTCAAATATACTACCTGAGGATACCACGGGTGGACTTGTCAGAGTAAAAATCCGACAGTTGGCACGCTAGGTAGGGGGATCACCAGGGTCCTTTCGACGAACTTGATGGCATCCGACCACGGCGTCTTCTTATCCGTGCAAGTAATGATGCATATCCAGGCAGCCGCTGGCCACTCCATCATCTTTGGCAACTTCCCCGAGATGCCAACCACTGGGAGTCCTCTCCCCAACGTCTCGGCATCCGAGATAGAAAGCTCTCAGGGTTCCATATCTGATCTGACCCTCCCCGGCTCTATCACCCGCCGCGTCGCTGAACTCTCCGTCAACGACTCGACCTAGAGTCGCTCACCCCCTCATCAGCGCCAACGATCTTATCTCCGGGATAGATCGTATAAGCCACACCATCGCCGAGTGCATAGAACTCGCGGCGTCCGCTCTCGACTCCAAATGACTTGACCCGTGGATTTCCACTCTGCCTCCGCAATAGCACTGTCGTTTACTCGGACCAGGTCCGGGTTTCGCTAGAAAACCTCAGGGTTACAAATCTAGCACGACTCAACATCTAGATTAGATCTGAATCGGTTCCCAAACTGATGGCGGTGTACCAAGAAGCACTCTTCGCCCTCCCACCCAACCACATAAACTCGCCAGCTGACCTAGAGTCTCGCAAAGTCTCCGCGATCTCTTCTGGCGAAGAGTCCGTCGAGGGCAAAGGTCAAGAAGCGGGAGACCTGCGTCGCGCCCGCAACGCCAACCGTGCATCAAGGTGCGAGAACCAGGACGTCATCGACAATTCCGAAGAAAATCTGGAGGGCGCAAGTCGACACCCTAGGGTTTCACACCGCCGTCCTGCACCTCTGACACCTTGGAACCTGGATCCCGACTTCATCCTGTAGTAAATATTTTTTTGTTCTTAAAACATTTAAGAACAAAAAAATCTATAAGAACCAATCTCTCTTATGGTGAACATTTTTTCACCTTCTGAGCAACAACAATTTTAGAACATTGATGTGTGTTCAAAAATAATTTCTATTCTATTTTCAGAACACCTCTCTGCACAGGCGCACTGCCATAGGTGGACTGGCCTGGCCTTCTGCGATGGTGGGGGGCACTAGATCA
This sequence comes from Panicum miliaceum, assembly GCA_032594955.1. NCBI lineage: Eukaryota > Viridiplantae > Streptophyta > Magnoliopsida > Poales > Poaceae > Panicum > Panicum miliaceum. The sequence goes on along the minus strand of CM064057.1, from coordinate 48,340,936 downwards.
GCTGCAGCGGCAGCGGCACTCGGGACACGAAAGGGGACACGGCGCTCTCCCCTCCGCCATCCATCTCCTCCATCTGCTTTCTCACCGGTAATCACTCGTCTTCTTTGTTCCCCTCTGCTGGCCATGATCTAGGATTCTTGGATTTCTTACCGACCCCGCATCAGTGATTTAGATCCCTTGATTAGCAAGTCTGCAATCCCTTTGCTAGGCTGGGCTTTGAAATATTATATATGTTCAGAGCATATTTGTCTAGGAAATAGACCTATATTACGGACATTCATTCAACTGCTGATTGCATTCTTGACTGAATTGCATCGCTTTTCTCATAGTTACATTATGCTGGTGTAAACTTAAGTAGGTAAACCCTAAACCCTTTTGTGAAGCAGGGCTGCAGGGTTTCGGAAGATCTGTTGTCCTGCTATTGTTTTCACATGGATTACTACAGCTAATGCCTAAAGCACTAACTAAAAACGGTTTTCTCTCTTTTTTTCTCACTTCTTTTTTTTCGCCATGGCTTTTTCATTTTTTTTAATCTCTCTTTTTTCCATTTTTTCTCAATATACTCCTTTTGCCAGCTGATGGCATTTTTTTAAGAGTATATTTTTTTCTTTTTTTTCTCTCAATATAACTCTTTTTGCCAGCTCATGGCATTTTTTTTAAGAGTACATTTTTCCTTTTTTTCTCTCAATACACTCCTTTTTTTCAGCTCATGGCATTTTTTCAATTTTTTTCCACCACACGCGGAGGCAATCCTGTCTTCCGAAGCTTGTTGATAAGCTAGCTAACCTACAGTAAACTTGGCAATGTGGTACAATTAACTTTTGCGAAGGCAATCCGGCCTGGCACGCCGAAACGGCTGCGAGTTTATAGGCTGCGGGCTGTCATAAATTATTGGGCCGGTCCATATCTTTTGCCAGCGCGCGCGCGCACACACGCACAACGGAACGCAATAAAACAGGCCGGGTAATCAGTTCAGCCCAACATACGTACAGCCCAACACAATCCTCCGGCGGTCACGACGCCGGATCGCCGGCCGCCGGCGCTGGTTCTGGCTGGGCGGAAGATGAGACTGCAGGAGCCTGCTGTAACAATGAAAATAATGCTTTCCTAAGGAAACCGGCCAGCAACAGTACGCTTTCATGATCGCGATATCAACGTTGTATCTGTTCTCCTGGCTCCACGAAATATACTATCACGTTCAGTAAGCAGAGATCCCGGCAATATATTGTTTGTAATCTAGTGACATTCATCCTTGCAACCTTTCTTTCTTCTATGACGAAAATGCCACAACAGCCACGATTACAGTACACGGACCAAAAGAAAACGCGCATTTACAGTTTACACACTTTTAACTATAGAAACTAATAACACTAAAATTCTGTTTTTCGACGAACATGTAATGTAGAGGTGCAAATTATTGGTCACCCTTAGGTGCACCTCCAATCATCTTTAGTTCAATTATTTGTACTACTTCAAAATGAGATCTCAATTTGGAAAAATAGTACAAATAATTAAACTAAACAGGGTTGGAGGTGCACCTAAGGGTTACCAATTTACCCCTAATGTAATGAACAAGCCCAACAATGGGCAGGCACACACGACTCGCCGCATAAATACTGTGCATGTTGCTCTGTTCCACTGGCAGATGCATTCCCGCCTGCCTTATTCAGAACCAAGTTTGTACAACGGGCGCAGTGCAGAATCAGACACCTTGCTCTTCGGCTCTCACCGGATCAATTTTGCGCCCAACTAATAAAGAATGCTGAACAATCAAACACTTTGCATATGTTGTATTCCACGGCCCAACTGCACAAGGACTGCCGCAGCCTCCATTCTCCCCAGTATATCTCAAGGCATGAGGCTGAGCTACCACCATGGATCAAAAGAAACGAGACATTTCATGTCTCTATCTACAGAGGGGACATTGTAAATGGGTTTTTTTTTTCAAGCATTCGGTGCTGGGGGGGCTGATATGCTGACCTCCTAGTTGCAATCCAAACCACACTCCTCAAGAAGCGGGCCATCATTCTTTGCTAGGAAAGGATCGATCCGGACCCAAAGGAGTGAGAAGATCGAAGCCAGCAGAATGGACCAGACAATGACAATTGTTGGTGTCCTGTTTTGCCTTCCAACCAAACCTTTCAGGAATGGATACAGATGGACAATCACCCAGAATGCAAAGAAGAGCTTCCCGAATAGAGGGCCCCATGACTCATATCCATTGTTGATAGCATTTGAAACACCAGCTACCACACCAATGAAGTTCAACAGGAGCAGAGTGGTGGGAGGTATCAGTAAGGTTGTCCACTTGAATGTGTATAGCTCTGAGAACTCTTCGTCGTCACCACCCTTTGATGTCACAGTGAAGCTTGTATCCACACCAGCTATGACCTTAAGAAGTCCTTGGAACACAGCAAAAAGGTGCGAGGACACACCTCCAATGACCCAAAACTGCTCATTCCTCCACCAATCATCAATGCCAACACCACTCCATCTCATTTCTAGTATGCCCGTAGCAAAGATGCAGATAAAAAGTGACATGAACCAGAGGCTGGCAACATTGTTTAGCTGCAGCAGATGAAACAGTAACGGTAAGATTCATATGCCATAGTTCCACACTATACACAAAATTATAGTAGAATAAGCTTTTACCTCTGGAGTGATAAATTTTCCCGTCAGCAAACAGATGGCAGGCAATGTACAGTAAGCCAAGAGAGGAATAGATGTCCAAGGATATACGATGGAGTTGATGTATGAAAATCTTTCCAAAAATTTCAAACCACCACCATACCCATACCAAAGAGGGCAATGGTTGCTGAAGAAAATTTCAATGGACCCAAGAGCCCACCGAAGAACCTGGTGAAGACGATCTGAAAGATTCAGAGGTGCAGAACCTTTGAATGCAGGTCGTTTAGGTATGCAGTAAATTGACCGCCAACCATGACAATGCATCTTGAAGCCAGTTAGAATATCTTCTGTGACTGATCCATAGATCCAGCCAATCTGAAAAAAAATAAATTATATGATTTACTTGGTATTTAATGTCTTGACTCATCAACCAATAACAACCACAAAGCTCTACAGTCTAGACTTTACCTCTTTTCCCCAGTCAGTCTTGTCTTCATAACCACAACTAATGACATGTATGGCTTCTTTCAAAAGAGAAGCTGGACTTGCACTCTTCAAGGTCCCACCATTCTCAAGAAGTGTGGACGTGACAAAAACAGAAGACTGACCAAATTTCTTTTCTAATTTTTGTTGATTTACAATACCAGCCTTTTCATTTTCAGCACCTAAAGGCAATAGTGTAAGGTTAGATATGCAATTGCAATGAAGATGTAGTTCTAAGAATAACTGGAGTGTTTCTTTGAAGTTCATGGTTACCTGGAGCACATTCATCAATTTCACCAAGAGCATATGCAGGGGATTGATTTTCTTCTTTCTTGAAAAATAATAATCTTTTCTTCTTCTCTGTTTTAGGTTTGGTAGTCTTCTTCTTGTGCTTTTTGTTACCACCGCAGCAACAGCAAAAGCACCACTTTGGCCAGCAATTGCAAGTCCTTGATGGTGGCTTTTTTGATTTAGGGGCATCATAACCATATAGTGCCTGCCTTCTAAATACACATCCAGTACCGACATAGATTGGGCCTTGAATACCATCCAAACCTTTCATATTGATCTGCACAACACAATTTTAGCAAAAGTTTTTAAAAAAAAAAATCGTCAAGGGAAATGATCATTTCATGTAGACAGCAGAACATCTCAGATATCTGAATGCCAAATCTTACATCAAAAAAGACGACATTCCTGTTAGCATATCGGTCATGACGATCAATCCCATCAAATCTTTGAGGGAACTGCACATAGCACACCTTCTTTCCCAGTAAAGGATCCATCATAAAACACATTGCTTCCTTTATAGCCCTGCTGTTGTTGATGTAGTGATCACAATCCAAGTTCAACATATAGGGAGCATTTGTTAGTACAGCAGAGACTCTGACCTGTGATACAGACAAATAAAAGCAATTAAAATATAATTACACACATAAATTATGGAAGACAGAAATAAATGATTCAAGGTAATAATTACCAATGCATTCATAGCACCAGCTTTCTTATGATGGTTATAGCCTGGTCGTTTTTCTCTTGAAACATAAACCAATCGTGGTAGCTCATTTCCCTCGCAATCAAGACCTCCACTTTGGCCAAGGAAGACCTATTTGTGCAGAAAAATTTAACTTTTTAAAAGTGAGAAGAAAAAATAAATAGACGGTCATAGCATGCCATGATAAGTAAAGTATTACATAGGCACATAGCAACAAAACAATAAGGCTTACCTGAATCATTCCAGGATGATCCCGAACATTGTTTCCAGGCCAGGGGGTCCCATCTTGCATTGTCCATCCTTCTTCAGGAACTTTCTGGGCTTTAGCAACCAAGGCATTGATTCTGACCTTGAATTCCTCATACTCTCTCTGGAAAAAAAAATCAAAGCTTAGTCTCATAGTTTATAAACATACTCCTAGCAAAATGTACCAAAGCAGCATATTAATAAAGAGGATAAATAAGGTACCTTCATTGCTCTCCTCTCCCCAACAAAGCTTGCCGCCACCTTATCTTTCAAGTAGTCTATTTTCTGTTGGAAGTACCACTCTGGAGCACGAGGTTCAATATTGAACCTTTTGCAGAAAGGAACCCATTTCTTTGCAAATTCAGATGTTTCAGACAACGCTTCAAATGTTAGCATTGCAGCACCATCATCAGAAACATAGCAAGAAACCTTATCAACTGGATAATCCACCGCAAGGATAGATAGAACAGTATTTGCTGTGACCAAAGGAGGTTCCTTTAATGGATCGACTGTACTGACAAAGAAATCAATTGGAGCAAGTTGAGATGGCTGGCCTTCCTTGTCAAACCTATCCAGACAAGCAATTAGTCAAATAACAACACGAAGAAGAAGGCAAATATTACTAGACGGCAACAGTAACCAACCTCAATGACAGCCGGTCTAAGTATGTCTCTCTCTCAATAGGGAGCCATTTTGGGAATTGATCAAGGATCCAAGACATGGCAAACCAGATTTCACAGATAACAGATATGAGCCACAAAGCAAATGCATCATTGACTGGATGCATCACTCGATAGTGGAAGAAGAACCCCAAAACTACAAGCCGAATAATGATAATCATCCTATATGGATTAATCTGGCTTGATGGAATCGGAATTTTCCTGGACAGTGGTTGTCTTGCTTCATCCATTCTGGTAAAGAAAGAAAAAAACTCAGCTAACGGTTAGCACTTGGGTCTAGTTAGTAACACATAGCAAAAGAGGAGTGAAGATCTGCTTTTATAAATACCCAATGGAAAGTGACGTGCAGTAAAAGAGACAAGCAAACAAACACATTAAAACTTCATAGAGCACATACTATACTGACCAATCGTGCACTACCATCCTTCATTAATGCAAACAAATGTAAAACTGAAAAGTACAAATTCATCAGTTTCTTTCAAATTACTATGAAAATTGGTGGAGTTACTCTTATGTTGTGCTTTGTCAATGATAATTATGACAAGAAAAAAAATGACAACCGGAACTGAGCATGGACCATGGAAAATAATTTGGACAAATACATGCAACCAAATAGTATAGCAGAGAGGCACAAAACCGAGGTCAAACAAGCATAGAGAGTCATACAGTGGAAGATCATCATCGCCACCATCATCACCGCCGCCATCATTCCTCATCTGATGCATCCTCTCCTGCTTCTGCTTCCAGCTCTCCATCCTCTCCTTCCAAGCAACACTACCATATCCATACGCAGCAAGATCCTTGGATGGGTCCATGGACCTTGGTTGCACTGCAAACACAAGGACCGTTAATTGATTGTGTTCAGAACACCATCATCACAACTGAATTCTGGTTGATGATCATCCAAACACGCACCAGGTAAACTGGGATCCGCATACGGAAGTGGGTGGATCCTCTTGCCCCCACCACCACCCATGAAAGACGGGACCAGCGCGTGCTGCTCCGGCGGGATGTCATCCACCTGCAAGCGCACCGGAGACAAGGCATTGAGCAACTAGTACAACAAGAGCCCGATGATAAAGGTTCAACAAAGTATCAGCAACGCTCTGATTCAGCAGTACCATCTTCCCGTTGGTGAGGAGGGGAACATTGGGGTTCAGCTGGAAAGGCTGCTGGACGCCATTAAGGTCGCCCCCACGGCCATAGGTCATGTGGCCGTGGATTGACTCGGCGCCATACTGCGACTCATTGCCGTCCCAGTTGAACTCGTTCTCCAGGTCGTCGACGCCTTCCTCTTCCTCATCCCCGGGCACGCGCGCGCAGCCTGCAAAATGGAAATTCAGTGAGGCAATCGAAGCTAAACAGTGGAGGATTCGCCGCCGGCCGGAGCTGCATTTCGGTGGGCGGGATTGCCAGGCTGGGGGCACTCACCCTTGAGGCGCTTGTAGCGGGTCTTGCACTGGGGGCAGTTCTGCGTGCCCTCCCGGCGCTCGTACTCGTAGCAGTCCCGGCAGACGGGGAAGGCGCACTCGTTGCAGGCCACGAAGGGCTCCCCGCCGGGGGCGAGGCCGACGTCGTCGCCGCAAATCTGGCACACCTGCCCGTTCGGCTGCCGCAGCGGCTTTGGCTGCAGACACACACCCCCCAAAATAATCGGGAGAAAAAAATTCAGCAACCGTAACGCTCGCTCGCTCGCTCGCCAGCCGGGGGAATTGAAGCGCGCACGTACCCCGGGATCGCCGTCGCGGCGGATGACGACGAGCTCGTTGCGGTTGTGGGAGCCGGCCACCAGCCCGGCGCTCGCCTCCATCGCCTCCTCCTCCCCCTCCGCCGCCGCCGCGGCCGACGCTGGCGCAGGATGCTGGCTCCTCTCGCTCTAGCAGCGGATCCTCATCCGCGCGGTTATCACCGGCTCCGCTCCGCGCCGCGCCGCGCCGAGGAAGAGGAAGACGACGAGGAGGGAAATGCGTGCCAGCGGCGGCAGCGTCGGTGGGAGGTAAAGGGGGGGATTAGCGAGCGGGGGATTTTTAAAGAAAAATTGGGGAGGAGGGGGAAGCAGAGGAAGGGGCGGGGGAGTGTCGGTGGGAGTAGAAAAAAAAAACCACGGAGGCCCGAAAAAGAAAAGGAAAAGACGGCCGAGGAAAGGGCCGCGCCAACTAACGAGGGTTGAAACAAATGGGAGGTAATTTTGGCAAGAAAGAGCTGGGAGAAAAAAAGGAATTAAAAGCGTGCCGCGTCACACATCACAGCTGTCATGGCGGTTTAGCCATGGGCCGTGGAACATTGAAATGGGAAGAGGTGGTCAATCTAGGGAATGGAAACCAGCCACGAAAGAGAGGATTTCAAGAGAGGATTGAGGGTTCTATTACCCCAAGCCTTCCACGATTTGTGTATGGGTAGAGAAATAGATCAAGACGATGTTGGATTAAAACCACTTATGAACCATCTTACTTTTATTGACGTGTGCCTATACCTTTAACGGTTTGACGATATACTGAAATAATTATCAATTAGGCTATGGTGATGAGTACCAAACAAAATAGTAGTCAGCGCTGGCGCCAAGATGTGAAATAGCCAAGAAGAGAAATCCATTTGCTTCAAAATGTTCATCGTTCATCTAAGATTAAGTGTTGTATCATAACTAACTCTGCTTTAGAAAGACATTTATCATTGACCTGGATTATAAACTATTGCTCGATCTTACTGATCCATGCCCTAATCCCTAATCCAAATGATATATGTAGATATATGCATCACAGTTCAAAGTTTGAGGACTAAATTGATCCATTTGATAGTTGAAGGATAAATTTGAGCCTTCGAAGAAAGTTGAGGGATGAGTTAGGCTATTTTTCCCAAAAAAAATATTAGGCTAGGTGGTGATGGCAAACGAAATAGTAGTCAACGCTAGCACCAAAATACGGAGGCAGACGGTAAAACAAGACCACCGCGGTTCATATTTATTTAGATATCTATTTGTTGTGAAATGTTCATTGATGATCAAAGATTTAATCTTATTGATCCATGCCCTATACCTCAAAGATTATTTGATCGCATGATAAAATAATAGTCGGCTATAAAGACACGGAGTATACCAAAACAACCACCCAAACAAGGCACATTGAACTTTAGAGCCCAAGCTTGAAAAGATGCCCCTTCCCCTTCGATGATTTCCTCATGAGAATATCAGATTCTCCATGAAGCCAAGTCTGAGAAATTTCATTGGGCAGAGATTAACATGGTGCGAAAAGGCTAAGCAGTATTTGTAGTACGCCTAGGAGTTGACAACATATTTTGATAAAGAATTATAATATTTTTCATATTTTTAAACTGATATATTTTTTGAAACTTTATAAAAGAGTATTAGGTAGTTAGTAGAACTATTTGAAATAGTAATATTTTTTCAAAATTTACTAAAATTATTTAGTTAGGGGTGAGAAATCATACCCTACAAAATCAGAACGTAAGAAAAAAAAACTATTTGGCAATGGAGAAAAGCGAGGAATTGCGCCATGGTGGAACTACCGTCCAAAACAAGTGAAATTAACATACATTAGAGCAACTTCAAGAGACTCTCTATATATTTTCTCATCATTAGGAATAGAGATTTTGATGAAAAAAAATACCCTCCAATAGCTTCTCTAAGTGGTTATCCAAATGTAGCCATCCTCCATTCCGCATTTCTCGCTAGCTAAAGATAGATAACGAAAAAGACTTTCTAGAGTGTACACAAGGTATAGAAAATCTCATGGAAAGTAAAAATATATAAAAAGTAATTTTTATGCATAAGGCTCTCCAAATGATAATTTGGAGAGTAAAATTTAGAAAGACTTTTGAAGATGCTCTTAGTGAATGACGATAACGGGCCATTTGATTTGGAAATCATCAGCACGCAAGTAACACCCTCTTCGTACTCCTGAAGGGCAGATGTTGATTGCGCTCCCAAATCAATATATTAACCCATTGCATTCATCCCTAAACTAAACACGTCTGTCGTAGGAAACCACTCGCATAATTCCGCAAACGCATGTGTGTGATTGTATTCGAGGTGCATCTGAGCTAAAAAAAAAGAGCAAAAAACAAAATCCCAGCTGCTAAATTTATTTCCAAAAACTGCTGGCCGAGTTGGTTAGTCACTAGCAGGAGGATGTATCCTACCGACTACCGTAGTGCAGAACAAGTGGCGGCGCAGGCCAGAGTGGGTGGCGCCCAATCATTCCTGGCGGACACAGAATTGGGCGAAAAAAACAGCCGGAAAGATACGTAAAGTGTCGGCCGGCCGGTCAGGCAGTCGTGTAATGTAACCACCACGCAACCGAGCTCGCGCACGCCAGCGACACATGCGTCCTTCGCTCCCAAAGGGAAAAAACGGAAGAAGAAAAAAAAAAAAAGCTTACTCCCACCACTACCACTCTACCGACTACGTACCGGCTCTCCTCCTCCCAGTCCCAGTGAGCACCACCACTCGGACACTCAACTGAGCAGCAGGCAAATGCGGTGGTTACGCGGAATCATTAGCAACGTAACCGCCGCGCATAATTGCAACGATTCTTTTTTTTTTGTCTCACTTTTTGCCGTGAATAGAAACGGTTGATCGTGTCAGTCAGTCGGTGCGACTACCGACCGCAGGTGATTAGCACAGGAAGACACACTGCTGTTTCAAGCTAAGTGGTGGCGGCGTGAGGGGATCAGTTGGAGCGGAGGCGAGAGAGGAGAGCCCATGCATGATGCCGACGACGATGACGGGGCGAGGAGTGAGAGGAACGCACGAACCAACTGGCGGTGACCCCCTCCGGCCCTGGAGATGATGACAAAACGGGCGGTAGGTGAGGGGTCCGTAGGAGCGCCACGTCAAGGACGACCGCACGATATCTACTAATCGGTGCGCTAACCGGCGGCTTGATTAAATTGGCTAACAGCACGTACTAGGATGGTGACCAAAAGGTTTAAGGTGTGTGTGAGAGAGAGATTAGGCTTGATTAGGATGCGCATGAGGAAGACGTGCGCCGCATCGTTTTTTTTTTTTTTTTGCCCGTGATGCGTGGAATTCGTTGGATGGTTTTTTTTCCCATTCTCAAGAGAAAAGCACTCTTTTTAGGAATAAAACGCTACGCCAAGAGCATCTAAGGAGACTGCAAATTAAATTCAGGTTTGGACGACTACTATTGTAAGTGGACAATTTCCCTTTGGTTTCTTGTGACCAAACTTGTTCGACGACGACCTATTATCGGAAGGGAAGGTGCACGTGTAGTAGGTATAACTAAAGTCATAATAACATTAACGGAATGACGGCACGGCAGATTCAACGGTTAGATGAATAATGAAGATGAACATGCAGTTAAGCAATCTTAATTCTTATCAGATGGCAGAGGGGAGGGAGAGAAACGGGCGCCGGGCGGAGGGCCGGAGGCAGGTGCGTGTGCCGCAGTCCCGTGTGACAGCAACGTGGGTTGGGTTGAGTGGGTGGATATATATCAAAGATACGCTCCAAACTGCAAGACGCTCCTGTTTCCCCTTCCCCTTGTGTAATCTAATTGTTTATTATTATTATTATTATTATTATTATAAAATGGTTGCACAACGTGATCCCCCGACCAACCAAACCCGCCCGCCGGCCCCGAACTGGCCGGTACGTGTACGCTGCTAGCTACTCAGTGCGCGACTGGTCGCGGATTTATTGCGGCGAGTCATTGGAGGGTTCAGGTGCGGACTTATTGCCTGGGCTCACTGTGCGCGCGTGTGGCCTCGCTCGTGCGAACGGGTGGTGTGTGTTTGTGTGTGCACGACTGTCTTTTTTGAAGTTATAAAAGTGTGTCACGACTGACACTAGCATTGATTGTTTTGTTAGGTTAGGTGAGGTATAAGAACAACGCATGGCGGCGTGCTTCGGTGTTTCGGGCAATCTGAAAATTGTTCTTTACTGTCTTGGGTGCTTCTTTGTTTGGGTGGGACAGCGAGTGGAATACCTGCTTTTTGTGCAGTGTACTACTACTATTTATATTTATCAATTACTCAGCTATGATTATTGTTATATTATATCCGTCACCGATTCTAGTCGTGCAAAACTAGTCCATGTTGGAGTAGGATAAGTAATAAGCTGTGCGGTAGATAGGTCTATTTATTGAGATAATTTTCTGTTCAAAATCGTAGCAGAAAAGAAAAATTCTTGTCGAAGTTGGGGCAGGTAGGTCAGTCTCAGTGCAGAATGTCATCACACAGGTACCAAGACTAATACCAGAGGAGTGTCATCACTCATCCCATAACTCTCATCCTCTTCTCTCTCCTACCATGTCAGCAAATTTAATGCTCATGACACTGCTATGACACTCCCATTGATATTGATCTTACAGTCGTTGCATGGCATCTTTCTTAAATTTTTCTGGTAGGTTTATTGTTCACTGAATTTTGTATAGTTATAGCTTGTTTCACGCACTCTAGGGAAAAAATAAAATTTAATGAACCTTTCATCTCTGGCACCCCTAGGAGACCGCCTGGATAAGATGTCAAGACTGTCTCATATTTACCCATCTCGTCTTTGCACCGGCGAGATGCAGAAGGCGTATATGGACTGCCCTCTCTACAGCCACACGCTCACTGCATGTTTCCTACGTCCATCTCACAAGGAACCGGCCGACACTTTGCCCCTTTCTCGCTCATGGAACAAGTCCTCTCTCTCTCTCTCTCTCAATCATCAGAATGTGGACTGTATTATATTGTTGTTTGGGAGATGGTGACATTCAACCTGCACTGCGAACTAAGCAGGTTTTCTTATGTCTATCAGTCTATGCGTCCAGTTCCAGTCCACTGGCCACCACATCGTCTCCTCCCTAAAGGTAACCACTAGGTGAAGTGAACCAATTATTATTTGGTTAACCTGTTCTTGGATCTGCCATGTGGTAAGTACGTGATCCCGGCTCTGAAATCACTGGATCATTGTTTACCAGATCTAAAGTCACCCGGTGTCAGACCCTCACAGCAATCCCGAGGTGAGCATTACCCCATCATTCTGCACGACTACTGCCAATGCAGGTCTAACATCGCACGACCGCAGTGCCTTAATTTGCGCGGAACAAGTGACGCTGAATGCTGATTTGGATTCTTAACTCGGGAACAAACTCAATCACACTATATGCACCCTCATTCTGCGGCTGGATTATTTGAGAACAAAATTAAGCTGTGGCACAGCCTGTGGTGGACCGGCGTGTCTTTGGAGCATTGCGTGCAGGGAAGCACGGCACCCTGAAGCAGAGCTCCTCTGTCGTTTCCCCTGTCCCCAGCAGCTTGACAGGGTTGCACGCACATGTTTGCCACATGCTTGCACCTAGCATGCGTGACCCCCAAACAAACATGTGATCCATATCCCTCTCTCTCTCTCTCTCTCTCTCTCTCTGCAAGAAGCTTGAGAGAACTGTTCTGTATGCTCTTTAGCATGTAAATGGCCTAAAAAAGGATGTGTTCTAGCATGTATAGCCACTAGACAGATCTGAAGGTCATGTGGAATGTGCAAATTGAGCTGTGCTTTTGGGGAGGAGACAGCGACATCGTGCTGCCCCTGTTCCGATGCTGTCAGCCAGCGATTAATCTAATGCGACCTGCCTTCTTCTGACTAAAAGCAGTAGCAACTGATGAAAGTGTGATTTCTTATCAGAGCTCAGAAGGTTCCATTCTTTAAAGCTTCGGACAGTGATTACAGTGCGATAATCTTGCAGAGTGACGGGATTGTTTATTAGTCTCGGTTAGTGTCAGCGGGCTCAATGATTGGAATAGTGGTACGCGTGGATGGCCAGCTTGTGGAGAAAGAGAATCAGAACCTTGTGGTTTTCTTTAACGCAAATAGCTCCAAGCACTGCCATGTTACCTACTTCTGTGTTAAGAAAGTGAAGGGAGGAGTTTGCCACCAGCTGTGATATTTGCACTGAACTTGTTAAAAATGATATAAATATGTTCTTACAGGAAATTGATTTGCCTATAGCAGATTAGTAGTAGTTAAAAAGTAAACCTATCAACAGATCTAGGTTCAGTTCCTATTCTGATGTTGGGCTGCTTTGGGATGGGCCAAGGTTGTGGCCTGGTTCTTGAGCGGGCTGAAATGAAATAGGCGGTATGTGGCCCATGATGGAAGGAAGGAAAAGAAATAGGGACTGATTGGGCCAGGCCGAAATAAAAAGACTTGAGGGAGGAGTTTCAGCCCATGACAAGGTTTGGATAAGAATTGATTTGGAATTTTGGTTGGGGCTTGATTTGGGAGGATTAGAGAATTAGGACTTGATTTGAAAAATGAACTCGATGTAGATCTAGCAATTAGATTAGGAGTCAAGACTGAAATGTATATTAGATTCGAATTTAAACCCAGCATACAAAATATCCAACAAAACAGAATGCGATTAATTATGCAACCTTTAATTCGAAAAGGTTTTAATCTGGAGGGAGCTTGAGCCAATTAGCCCCAATAAGCTATAATTGTTTTATAAGTCTTAAAAGCTTAAATTTAAGGAAGTTTGCTTTTCACCTAAACGAGCAAAACTCAGGGCATTACACGTATTGTTATGGGACAATATTTTGCTCCATGGCAGTTAAAAAAGTTTCATTTTCACCAGGTAGTCTAGGCTTGTTCCTGTAGTAGCTGAGCAATCACAGTTTTGCTCCCCGTGATATCCCCATGATAACTGATAGTTTGAACTATCAAGGAGTTAAGTGTTTGTAATAACATTCTTCTGTTACAGACTTAACAGAGAGCAGACATATAAAGGTAACCTGTCAAAATGACTTTTTAGAACGCTATCGAGCGTCAATTGTTTTCCCCAAAACAGTTTCAAGCTTCAAATAACCTCATTTCAGTGTCAAAAATGTTGTGCAGAGAACAGATATATAAAGTACTTCACATTTCTATTCCAAGTTTTGAGTTTTCAGAACTGTTTCAAGCTTCAACTTGCTTTATTCAGGTTTCAAACATGCTAGTGTAGGAACAGTTTTCATTTCAATCTCTAGAGTTGCTTGATATTTAAGATACCATGTACTCTATACAAACAGCTCATGAGGCTCAACATACATCAATCACATTGAACCAACTATGTTCTTATTAACATCTGTTGTTGCCATCATCTGCCCACGTAATTTGACCAAGAAAGCAAGAAAGCCCCGATCAGACCACGTAACCTCCATCGAAACTTTATTAACAAGAGTTAATTGACCAAGAAGGCCCGATCTGACCACGCAACCTCCATTGTGTTGAGGCATCTGTTTATGTTTAGCTGTCAGGCAATTAAAATACTGTCACAATTTTTATGACGTTAGATGCCAGATAGGAGGTTTCAACTACCTCTTGGTGTATGTAAGGGGGTGTTTAGATGGAGAGGTAAAATTTTTTTACGTGTCACATCAAAAAGAATCTTACCATTTAGGATTACTAAACGTAGACTAATAATAAAACTAATTACATTTCTCGCATGTAAACCGCGAGATGAATATAATAAGGGTAATTAATTCATGTTTAGCGGATGTTTGCTGTAGCATCACTGTTGCAAATCATTTATTAAGTAGGCTCATTAGATTCGTCTTGCGAATTACAACCTATCTGTGCAAAAAATTTTATAAATAAAATTTATTTAATACTTCTAAATAGTAAGATTATTTTTGATGTGATGGGTGAAAAGTTTTTAGTGTGGGAACTAAATAGGGCCTAACAAAGGGTCTACCGGCCGGTGATTCATCAACAATCATTTAGCGGTATCTGAGGCCCAAGGCGTTGTACCCTGAGCTGCGGTCGAGGCTTCTCCAGGTTAGTTCTAATGATCTTCAAAAGTTGGGTTGCTTATCTCCATTTTGTTTTGCAAAATCACCTGTCATTTCCCCTCCTTCAATTTATTTTTTCAGCAAAGATTTTATCGATGAATGTCCACCCATGTGTCATGTGGGTGTGTTTAGAGTTTAGACACCTGTGTCATCATCATAGGTCTCTTTTAGTGTTTGCCGCTAATTTCCTTCAACAGAGCAGCCTTGTTTGAGAGCAAATGGACGGCAAATCCAGTACGAGCAACAGTGAGCAGCAGGTCATGCTTTCAGAGCAGATGCTCCTGCCATTTCCACTTCTAGAGAAGATCACAAATGGCTTCTTTGCTGACCAGCAAATTGCTGAAGGTGGATTTTCCATCGTTTATAAGGTATGCTGTGGTCACAACTAATCTAAAAGAAAGTTTTTTTTCCGACCGAGCACGTTTTCCATTAAGAGTGAATAATCAGAAAGAAAGTTGATGTTAAGAAGAATTCATAATGGTTTCTCTGCCGATCAGGGACTGCTTGAGGGTCAGGCTGACGCTGTGAAGAAGCTGAAAGAATTCTGGAGCAGAACAAATGTGTGTACGCTACGAGGGCACTAGTGTCATAGTTTATCATACCAGGCACAGATTGCTCTGCTTTGAGTACCAGCCTGATAGTCTGTACCGGCGGATCAGCGGTAGGATCATATGCGTTACAGAATTACCTTGCACATGATACTAATAATAGTATCTAGAATACAAACCTCTTTTTTTTTGTTCCCTGCTTAACAGATGCATCGTCTGATCTTGGTTGGATCTGGAGATACCAAATAATCAAAGGAATTTGCAATGGTTTACATTATCTTCACAAGATGGACATTGTTCAACTTGACCTCAAACCGGCAAATATACTGCTGGATAGCAAGATGGTACCAAAAATTACAGACTTTGGTATCTCAAGGTGCTTTGATGGACAAAGTAGGCTTTTCGCGACAAGAATAGCTGTAACATGGTAAGCAGGATAAGCCTGTTGAATGCTGATACATATTTTGTCTTCCTTCCTTATTGGATCATACAGTACACTTTTCATGCAGTGGATATTATGCACCAGAAATTGTGAACAACGTGATCACAAGAAAGTTGGATATATTTAGTCTTGGTGTTATAATCCTAGAGATACTAACAGGACATATATATTATACTTGGGAGTTTCAAGAAGAAAGATCTCATCAAGTATTAAAAGATGTAAGTGATTTTTTTCCCCTATGTCTCCCAATTTCCAAGATAAAGGATTCACTTTCTAAATAAACAACTTGATTGGTACTCCATCCGTCCTAAAAATAATATAACTCTCACATCCCGAGAAGTCAAATAACTTTAAATTTGACTAAATTTATATAAAAAATTACAAACATTTATATCCCCAAAAAAGTTTAGTATAAAAATATATTACATGATTAATCTAATAATACTTAATCCGTAATATAAATATTAATATTATTTTATATAAATTTGGTCAAATTTAAAACTGTTTGACTCCTCGGGATGTGAGAGTTGCATTTTTTTGGACGGAAGGAGTAGTGCACTAGTGCTTACCGCAGCAAGTAGCACCGAACATACCTTTTCCATGGATTTTTTTTAAAGGAGTAAAATGCACGGATGGTACATAAATTTGGAAGGGAGTGTCAACTAGGTCTCCAAACTCTAAAAATACACATTTAAATCCCTAAACTTGCTAATCGGTTCACAGGAGGTCCAAATCTCCATAATCCGTGTTAAACTGCATCCGTAGCATGTTGACTGTATGATGATGTGGACCTGCTATGTGGGTCCCACATGTCAGGTTAACCTGCCTTCTCCCTCCCTTCCCCTCTCTCTTTCTCTCTCCCCACGATGGAGATTGAGCTCCCCACGATGGAGCTCGCTCGGTTAGCGGCCGCGGCCTCACGCGAGAGGGATAGGCATGGGAAGCGGGAGGAGCGGACGGGCCCAACGGCTCGTGTGGGTGGTGCGAACAGCAGTGGGTCCACGTGGGAGGTACAACGGTTGCGCCTGGGCCCGGGAGGAGCGAACGGTGGAGGCAGCTGGGCTTGGGAGCGGGAGGACCTGAGGAGCAAATGGTCGCGACGGCCCCGCACGGGTGAAGCAAATGGTGGCGGGCCTAGGAGGGAGGGACGGCGGCGACTGTCGGGCGGCGGCAGCCTGGCTCAGGCGTACGGCAGCCTTGCATGGGCGGTCGGCCAGGGCTGCGAGCTGACGGGAGATCAAGCGCCACCCACCGGCGGGAGATCGAGGCGACGAGGAGAGAATGAAAGAGGGAGGAAGAAGGAAGGTTGATATGACATATGGGGCCCACATAGCTGGTTCACGTCATTGTACAGTCAACGTGCCACATATGCAGTTTAACATGGATTTGGATTTGGACCTCACGTGAACCTATTAGCAAGTATAGGGACTTCGATGTGCATTTTCTGAGTTTGGGGACCTGAATGGTAGTCGTTGCCAAGTTCATGTACCGCACGTGAATTTTACTCTTTTTAAAGCACGAACATGATGTTCTATAGCAATTGTTGACTATCAAAATAGGCAAAGGCCGGTTTGTTTAGGATAACCAGACCACTGGTTTTGCCAGCAAAGGAAGAGTTAGATTTTGGCACAATTTGTATTAGTTTCGGCTCATAGCAGGGCAAGAACTCTGCAGCTCATAAATGAAGGGCCATGGTCAATTAAGGATATCCAAACGATCAAATCCATATGGTTTGTTTGTGAATTAACAGCAATTTTTGTCATTATAATAAGATGCTTGTTGTGTCAAATCGTTAGTTCTTACAATTATGTTACTTCTTCGGTTAATTTTATCAGTTCACTCGATGTCCAAATTCATTTGATTTTCTTATTAATTAACATAAAAAATGTCATTTATGTACAGAACAATCCTAGATTTCTTATCTAAAAGGTTTTGCTTCTTTCTATTAATGTTAATTCATAATTGCAACTTATTAGGTACTTGAAAAGTTGAAAGTTGGACGAATAGATTGGAGACATCACAAGGAGACACATATTTGGTCTTCCCAAAAGAAATGGGAGACCCACTGTTGGAAGAATCTGAAAAAATGAGAGAGATACTGTTGAATCAACTAAGAATATGTGCTAAGATAGGGATACAATGCATGGACACTGACCCAACTAAAAGACCGAATATACAAAGAATACTTGTTAGCCTTGGTGAAACTCGAAGTACAGATGGGTTTATCGAAGCAATGCAGGTAAGACTACTCAAGGCATATGTCCAACAATATCTGCTTACTAGTTTTTTGGGGCCTCGCACTTTTGCAGCTGCCCATGGTAGGTACTTTTATTTGTTTGCTCATTTTAGAATGCTCTTAGGAAATATTTAGAACATTTTTCTTGGTAATATAAAATGAGATATTAGAAGTTTAATGCATGAAACAATAATATGTTATTGTGCCTTAGAGATGTTACCTCTGTACATCAATTTAATGACATTTCTATGACGTGACAATCTTGGATACAAAATCATGATTAAAGGGCATCAGGAGTAGCCTTACGGCATCAGTGTTACATCAGCTAGCTATAAGATTGCTTACATTATAGTTTTTTTTATGCACACATGGTTAATGAGGATGGATAAAAGATTAAAAGTTGACTAACACATATCTCCATAGGTGTAAACCATTTATCACCCAAAGGGCAAGTACATTGGAGCCGTCTAATAGGCGGTCTCATGCATTGACACGTCATCTTAAGACGACTAAACAGACAACCCTACAATAGGTTGTCGTCTTCGTTGTCTCGTAGTAATACCATATCCCTTTATTTGTGGAATTAAAAAAAATATTGTGAGTAGTTAGACAACAACAACTTGTACAATGGTGAGTAAGCGGTCTCATAGTCCTTAATTTTAGCCCATAAGACGGTTGCTTCGCGAAACAACCGCCTCGTTCTCTCTCCTCCCCCTCTCTTCTCTACATCATCAAAAATCCTACGTGGATCTGCATGAGACAACCTATGAGACCGCTGACATGTAGCAATGTACTTGCGCTAATACATGTGCAATCATACTATTTTTGGAATACATGTTGTAACTAGACCGCTGTTGGATATAGTATCTAAAATAACATGGACAATCTTATGTCTAGCAAATTATCTTTATTTTTAGAGTCATTTTTATACATATTAGCTACACCCTTATGAGTTTGAAATGTGTGTATTAATGCTGCATTGTATGATTAAAAGCTTAATTGCGATATTATTTTATGATGCTTATATTTTTTCCAATGATTATGTTTCCCTTATGTTTATGTTTAATAATGTTTATGTGTATCATACTATTGCGTTAACTTTTGACTCACCCTTTCTGGTTTTAGGTACCGATATCCAAGTGGAGGCGAGTAGCACCTCTGGTGCCACAATCCATTGACGATGTACAACTCCGATGCTTAGATAACACATCTAAGTATTATCAAATTCTATTTTACAAAGAATATAATTTTGGAATGTTACTAGTCTTGGTCGTAAACCTCTTTGGCATTCCACTATATTTGTACATAGCACACCATTTGCATAGATAAAAAAATACTTTTTTAAAAAAAATCATCTTGAAGTCACCACCCATGCCCCTACTAAATGTTTTAATAGAACACTTCTCTTCTATCGGAGTATTTAGTTAGGAAATATTACAACAATTATATCCTTAATACCCTCAATGGAAAAACATTGTGTAACATTTTATCTAGAGGTCATGGACAAACATAGTGCGACATACGTAGGCAGTATTTCTCTTGATATCTGTGGTATTATGTGGCTCCCAACTCATTGTCTCTGCAAGACCACTAAGAATAATCCCAATATATAGGTACTATCATCACATTAATCAGGTGGCAAATATGATTTTGCTGAGTTACAATAAATTAATGTGTTTGTGTGTGTGTGAGAGAGAGAGTAAAACTAAATCTTCATGGACAGTAAAATACTTTATTATGATTATAGCTTTGTATCACACAAATGAAAGTTTAATGGAGTGATTATTAGTCAAAGAATTATCCTAACAAAATAAAATATGGTTTGAAAAAGGAAAAAGTTCATTTTACTACTGGCAGTAAATTGGACTTTTAGAAAAAAAGGAGGGAGCAATTTGTTATTATTCCATTGGTAGATATAATACATGATTACTGTTGTGTCCTGATTATATACAAATCTCTCATTTCATTTGGTTCTTTGTAGTTTCTATAGTTCCCCTCCATGAACGCGGCATTCTGTTGCACTCAAGTTGCTGATGGGATCAACAAGATCGGCCCATGCGGTGGAGGAGGGGAGCACTGCGACGCCACCAAGATCCCCCACTGCCTGGAGAGCATAACAGTCAGGAACGGCTTGACCGTTGACTCGATTCAGTTTTCCTACCGAGATCGCGAGGGCAGTCTTCACACTACAGATCGATGGGGTGGTCCCGGTGGATTCGAGCATGTTACGGTGATCTATACTTTTCAGACAATCATGCACAAGTGTCGTCTTTATCTTTTTGATCATCGTTGCTGTTGCCACTGATTCTTGCCATCTTTGCATGCAGATTAAACTCGGTGCTGGTACATCTCTCAAGAGAATGTCAGAAACATACGCTCCATTTAGTGACGAAACAGTCGTCATAACATCGCTTACTTTTGTCACCAGTGATAACGTCAAATATGGGCCTTTAGGAGCTGGAGGCGGGGCGACCTTCGACATTCATCTGACCGGGGGTAGCATTGTTGGTTTCTTTGTGCGTGCAGGGTGGTTCATAGATGCAATTGGTGTCTGTTCGTAGGTAGCGCTAAGATGCAAGGAAAAAGCTTGTTTTCTCTGTATTTATTCAGTGCTGATCTGAATTCTTAACTCGCGAACAAACGCAATAATTGTGATATATTGCAATGCTCGTTCTGCCGCTGGATTTGAAGATAAAGGGTGTGGCACATCATCTTGATTAAAATCTATCCCGCTTTGCCCTTCTTCCCGCGCTTCACGGGAAAAAGACGACGCGTGGCGTTCTGCCGTTGCTTTGGCCATTTTGCCAAAATGCCATTGTGTTTTCTAAAAATCATAACTAAACACATCTCGTCCGTGTTCGTATATTTTTATATAGGTTCTCAAACTAATGTTTATTTAACATAAAGAAGAAGAAATTCGATAATACTACGGTCTTACAACCGCCCCCACCCCCACCACCACGAGGCACTTTTCCATTTGCCCCCTCCCGCAGGCTGAACCCTAACCCCCTCTTCCTCCTCCCTGCCGCCCTCTTCTGCTCTTCGCCGCCGCCCTCTCTCTCCCCCTCTGCTCTGCCTCCCGCCGCCGCCTCCCCTCCCCTTCTCCCTCTCCGCCTGCCTCCGTCGTCCCTCGCTGCCGCCGGTCCTGCTCTCCACCGCCGCGAAGGAGGCGGCGCACCCACATGGCCACGGTCACAAGCCTCCTCCATGCCCAACCCGTCGTCTTCCGGTGTGGGGACTGAGGCGCAGTAAGCGGGCTGGGCGCCACTGAGAGAAAGAGGAGGACGAAGGTGAGGAGAAGGGAGACTGGGAGAGGGAGACGATGACGCCTGGGGCTTGCTGCACTTTGGAGGTTCTGCTGTCGGCCCCGTTGACAAACGCGACCAGTCCACTCGCGGCGGCAGGGCAGCCCCTCCAGGACTCGCCGTGGGGTCGCCGCCAGAGTTTTACGAGCTTCTTCAGTCACTCACCGGCAAGTCGCTCCTCTTCCTCTGCTCCACTTCCGACTTCGCTCCTGACTCGCTCCTCCACTGCCAGGTACGGGGCATCATACTCTCCTTTTCCTCTTTCAATTGTTTGACAGCTCTTGGATAAAAAAATGTTCTCCGGGTAATCCATGGCTTGCCATTTTACTCATTGGAGTGAGGTGGATGGATCATGGTCATGGATTGATAAATCGATTGATCTTAATAACAGAATTCTCTTCTACTGTCAGTCATCGCTACAGCTACTGCAGCAATAGCGTCCGTCTCTTTTTCCCTGTAATATATCGTGTTGCCTCTGTATTGTAGTCTGCTACGCTCAGAATGTTCCTAGCCCTTCTACTGCTACTCCTCTCCTCCCCACCTTGTCGACATCTGGACATCTGGATGGGCAGCGTCAGTGGGAGTAAGATATAGCCTTGTTGACGTTTGAATGGACAGTGTCAATGGGGCTATGATATAGAATGAGATAAAGTGCAGATAACATATGAATGGATTGCTAACGAGAGCTGGTGGTATTTGACAAATCGACACAACTGTTGGTTCTATAATCTTAACTAACCTTATCTGCCATTGCACAAAGTTTACATGATTGACCAATAGCAAAACTGAACTCTCTTAGTGCTATTCTAATATTGACAGGGTTATTTTGCTCCAGGGTTAATATACTTTTTCATCTCTTTTCGTCTTTGAAACTATTGTTAGCTTCAAAGTTTTCAACGTGGAAAAACAGTTAGATGGGATACTATGTAGGGATATTTGATAGTCTTTGGGTTTTGTCATTTAGTTCTGTCTCTTTGGATGCATCTGCATTCCTTATATGAGTTATTTTTTTGTGATGTATGATTGTGCTTTAGTCATCCAATTTGACCACATTTTAGACAGTATAGGACATTGTTGGTCGATTTATTCTTGACTTAAGATTGAATGTTAGTTTGTTTACTACGAAATTTGTTCTCGCAGGACGCTTCGCTACTTTTAATTGTTTGTCTCCTATCCATGTGCTGCTGGCACTGAGGTGATGATAATTCTTGTGTCTCGTATCCGGGAGTAGTATGGAACACATCCCGTGTTCCAAATGGGGACTTCTTTTAGGATATGGCTGGGTTGATAAGTAAAATAAATTTCTCCTCCGTTGGTCGTATGCAAGTATTCTTCAAGTGATATGCCATTATGACGTAATGTAATATTTCTGGTTGCATTCCCTCTCACATCATGATGACTGAAATTAGGAAATGTTCAAATAGGTCTGTAGTATTAGTTTGTAGAATGTTATTTTAGAAAAAAAACATTGCAATATCGTTCCTGTTTGAATGCTAGACTGAGGTCATACATAGAGGCATGGTTGTATGGAACACATCTTTACTTTGCTAATTCTGAAACAAAAGTGCATTAATACTATACTTAGTACTTGTTTACTGATTTTGCGTACTACACTCTCTGAGATTTGAAAATTCATTTGCTTTGGTGTACTGTATATGATAAATGCCTAATCAACCACATTGTCCAAAAGTGCTTTCAGATGGGCGAGGGTTCTTCTGAATATTGATATTCTGCTATAAATATTCTCTGAGATCTAAACTGAATACTCTGTACACAATTCAAATATAGTAGTTTCTACTTAGCTTGATTTGTAGCAACTGAAGAAGTATGGAGCCAATAGTTTAGTATCCTAAATCGAATCTGAATTACATCGTCATTGCTGATTGCAAATCTAAATTTAATGAACCCTGGTATCTTCTATCGAATCAAATTACATGTTCATTCTTCTAAAAGTTAATTGTCCAAAACTAATACAAGATTAGAAAGCTGAGAATAGTCTCTTCTTATATGTTTATAAACTTCCTTTTCCACTTAATTAGCTTTCCCCTGCTCTCATTTTTCCTCACTCCCTCCTGCACCACTATGCATGGCTATGAGATAACCATAATTGCATCTTCTGTATCATGCAGTTTGTTTGAACGGGTACAGTCATAATTCGATTCCTACATACCACTCCATTGTTCTGTCCTGGATGGTAATTCGTACCTGAGGCAACTTGCTGGTTGGCGATATGGGACAACAGGATTTGAAGAAGTTTTTTTTCATTTGGAATAATGATGACGTGACAGTCATCTTTGTACAATATAATTAGAGTCCGAGTGGACCGACGCGCTAGCTGGCATGAGTTTTGGATCAATTCTCATGAATGGAAGCTTCAGAAATACCTTAGGGAAAAAAAGGACATGGAATTTATTTCCATTTGCTATTTGTTTGTGCTTGAATGAGGTGAAATCTTAGCAAGGGATTTTACCTTCCTTTTGAGATTTGGATGTCTGTTCGTCAAGTGATGATAACAGTAAAGGGTGAAGAATTTATGTTGTCTTAAATATCATTTGATTGTTTCGCGCGCAGAATGTTCTAGTTATCTTATAGGAATTTGATTTGCCCATAGTAGTAGTTAAAAATTTATTTTTAACCAACCGAGCTAGCCTCAGTTCCTATAGTTATGGAGCAACCGTGATAAATTTTAGTTTACACTACCAAGCAGTCACCATGCGCTTGTGCAACATATTTCTGTTACTGAGAGCTGATAGATACTGGTATCCCGGCCCGTTGGAATGATTCCCAGAAATGATAGCATGGAACCCAACGGGTTCAAGTTTCAAGGAACAGAGCTTCATATTTCTATTCGAATTTTATGTTTTCAGAGCTGTTTCATGCTTCAAATTAGCCTTACTCTGGTTTCAAACTGATTTCAACGAACATCCGGCATCCCCAAAAAGTCTGTTTCAAGTAGACCTGATCATTGGTCGAGTCGGATTCCGGTCGGGTTCTTTCCGGTTGTCGGGTCGAAATTCTTAGCCTGCGCCGACCCATCACATGGTTGGATCGGGTTAGATCGGATCGGGTTCGGATTTTTACGTTTAATTTTTGGGTTGGGTCGGGTTTTTTTAAGTTTTGGGTCAAAAATTTTGGCCCGTGCCCGACCCGTCGCATGGTCGGGTCAGGTTGGGTCGGGGTTTTTTCGGGCGGGTTGGATCAGATTTGCCTAGTTTCATGAATGTTTTATATCCTTGGAAAAAAATAATCTTTTTCAAAGTATAGTGAACAAAGAGACGAGGATTGAACATAGTACACTCAAATTGTTGATCTAGTACATCAAAACTTGAATCATTTCGCAAAATTCCGTATTTAGTGCATATGTGACCTCATTTTTAGTTCAAAAGGATTTGAAAATAGACTTACCATTTGACTTGGTGACCAAGCAGCGATAGGGCCCCATCCACGGCGCTGGGCTGCTCAGGGAGCAGCAGCCCAGGGACAGTTACGGGACCGTGGAGCTGGGGTAGGTCCACTTGCACCGGCCAGCCTGGCGCAGCTGCGGGCTCGTGGGGCGGGGAGGCAGGTCGGCCCACTCGCGCCATTGTGCATCTATTTCAAAGTTGGGTCATTGTGTTGGTGCATATTCGGCCTTTGAATTAGTGTAGTTGGGCTGGGTTTGTGAGCAAGTCTGCCGGAAAACTGGATGGATGACCGGCCGGATCGACACCGGGAGCATGAGAGTCGCCTTCTCAGTTCTCGCTGCTCTTGCCTTTGAATTAGAGTAGAAGGTAGATGGATAGCTAAGGTTAAATGGTGGAACAAACCGGCCAGCCGTGTGCATAATGTGGTATAATTTGATTAAAGGATAATATGTAGGTGATTATCTATTTTGAATCTAAGAGCATCTCAAGAGTTCCCCATCTCTCTTCCACATTCTTTTTTAGAAAAAAAAATAGAAAAAACACTCTCCAATAGTTTCCCATCCTACTTCCGCATCTCATAACAATTGATAAATTGGCTCTCCGCGTGCGTAAATATATGCACTCCTCCATCGGTTCCCATCCGACGGATTTTTTCTGTCGCGCGCCTTCTTCCCGCGCCTCCTATCCTTCGCGCCATCGTCATCGAGCAGGACGCCGCCGTCCTAGGGTTCATCAATCCAGCTATGCCGCCTCCTCTCCTTCCCACTAGGGCCGGCCGCCGCCCTCCATTGGCCCCTCCTCGCTGCCGCTGTTGCCCCGCCCTCTCCTTCCCGCGCAGAGCGCCGCCCCACTCCTCCGCCTGCTGCCGTGGGGGCGTCCTCTGTCGGCCCCCTCCTCACTGCCTCCCCCTCCCTGCTGCTCTGGGAGTGCCCTCCCCCTCGCCTTCCCCTCCGGCGCCTCCGTTCCTTGGCCCTCGGCCCTCAGGGACGGTGGGGCGGGGACCCTCGGCTCATTGATTTTGGCGCGGTCACTGCATCAGACGGAGGCCCTGAGCTGCACCTAGCTGGCCTGTGCACCTGGCCGACCTGTTGTGGGAAGAAGAAGAGAGCAGAGGACCCGAATTCACCTTGTGGGGCCATAATTTTTTAGGTTTGTGAAGTAAAATAGGGTACTCTTGGAAATGGACTCTTTTTTTCCTCTCCATACATATTTGAGGAGTTGGCAAACAACAAGATTTGGGGAGAAAAAATATGGAACTATTGGAGATGCTCTAAAACTGAAATTTATTTTTCTCACAAACCGTGAGTCTATTTCTGATTTCACTTGAACCACCAACATAATGAGATCCAATAGACACATGCATTTCTAATTATATTTCTTACTTTTAAAAACTAACATTCGGAGTGTGCTGCTCATATGTTCAACATTTCTTATACAATGTTGAACTAGTTTATGCAAAATATTGCTTAGATTTCATAGTTTGTTAATGTTGTAAATAGCAGGCTATGAAATTTAGTGGGAACCTTCTCTAAAAGGCTAAATCATTTAGCGGAATGATAAAATAAACAATAATCATATATAAAATTATAAGCATTATTGGTCTAGCACCAAGGGCGTCATCGGTAGTTTCTTCTTCTTTTCTTACAGAACAATGTGAAATTTGTGGCACAGGACCAACAAATTATTGAGGTGGATGGCGGCACCGTATTGATACATTGCACAGCTATGTATTACACCCCAAGCATCGTCAGCGTGTGAAGACGTGATTGCATTATAGTACTAATACACTACGGGAAACAACCGATTTGCCGAGTGCCAAATGTCGGTATTTTTACTGCCAACCTATCTAGGGATACCTTAAGGTAGGTGATTATTTGGTGAGGATTTGCCGGATTTGGAACTTGAAGGTAAACGCGAGGACACAAGATACAGATTTAGACAGGTTCGGGCCGCCACAGTAGCGTAATACCCTACGTCCTGTTTGAGGTGTTGTATATTGCGCCCTGCGCTTGGGTGTTGAGTTGCCTGTTGGCTGCTCTCTTGCCGATCTAGGTGCCCCCGCCCTTCTTTATATACTCCAGGGGGTGGGGTTCCTAGTAGGATTACAGGGTATGAGTCCTAGTAGGATTACAGAGAAATCCTAGTAGGAGTCCGACTTCTTCCTTCCTTGTGGTACCTGGGTGTCAGACCCGGGGCCACGGGACTGCACGCGTGGCGTAGAACATTCTAGAGTAAGGGGTGGGGCATGTCCCATGCCTTATCCATACTGTAAAGTACTCGCATACTTGTACAACTAGCCGGTATAGAAGGAAACTACCTAAAAGTACTCGGGTAGGACTCCTAAGCTTGTACGGGGCTAGGACTTCCATGTAACCCTGTCCCCTGGGATATATAAGGGCGGACAGGGACCCCCTCCAAATAATCTCATAACCTCAAGGCAATACAAACCATACAGGACGTAGGGTATTATGCATACTATGGCCCAAACCTGCCTAAACCCTTGTGTTCCTTGCGCCATCGAGTTCCTGATCTCGGCGACACACTAACCACAAGTCTACTACCTTAAGGTATTCCTAGGTAGGCTTGCCGGTAAAACACCGATAGCTGGCGCGCCAGGTAGGGGTCCTCATCGAAGATCCACCAGCGAATTCGATGGCAACTATCAGCTTCACCCGCGCCGTGCCCCCCGCGGGCACAACTTTCGTCTTCGGCTCCTGGGTCTGCGTCTGTGACGGCGCAGGCGTCTTCCGTCGGCACCTCGTCGACAACAAGCCGGAGGCACCTGCAGCAACACCAAGCAGCGATCTCGTCGAGTTCGTCGACAATCTTGCCGAGATGCTGCTCCCTGACCTCGCCAGGGAGATCGAGAAGCTGTCCGTTTTTGACGCGACTCTAACTCGCGCTGCATCAAGCTTCCCAGGATCGGATTCGACTCCATCTGGGGAGCAACGCGACCGATTCCCGTTCGGTTTGCGCAACACAGCCACTATCTATCAGGAGGCCATAAAGCCTGAATTCTACTCCGCATTGGAGAAGGACTTGGACGAACTACTCGGGCTCGGGGAGAAGGAAGCCACCGCATGTCGGGAGGCCCCTATCTTCAACGACTACGACTCGGACTTTGATCCCGAGGCCGAACCCTACTTGGGTGGCCAGGGCTTGGTTGTAACCTCCACCCCGGAGGGACGCTTCGTGTACTGGAAGGGCATGAAACCCTCCGAACTACTCGAAGACGATGCAAGACTAGTCGCCCACCTTGATTCTCTGCCTTTTCAAGAGGGCGGACCACTCGAGACCACCTCAGGCGGAACTGTACTCGTTAATTACAGCTCCGATGACATCTCCTCACGCCTCCATGTCTTCGTGGCGGAATCCGATGAGATCAGCGACAGGCACCGCAATGAGATGCCTGAGCAGATCTCCGACGATGAGAACACCGCAGATGCTGCCAACGAGATCCTTGAGGCTCGTGAGGCTCACAGACTGCGCAACAAGAAGCGTGCCAAGTGCAGAAGGGATACCAACGAGCGGTGTACACGCATAAAACATGACCACGATGCTGAGTTCGCAGCAGCCCAGGACGCCGGGTTCAATACTCCTCAGGCCAACATCGCCGGTATAACGGAAGTACTCACCGGCAACGCTGATACCCTAGTCCAGACAACCGTTCGCATGGCACAACAGGCACTGCTCAAGATCAACCAGCAATACCCCATGCCATCTCTCTCGCATGGGAGAACTGAGGGGACCGGCGACAGCCAAGCTAGCAGAACACTCGAGGGTCACCCCAGGCGACAGGTTGCTCCCTCCAACAACCAACACAGAAGCCGCGTAGATGGTCCGCAAAGAAGCTGCCCTGTAGCTCCTTAGGGAAGCCGCCCGACAACCCAGGTACCCCATCCAGAGGGGTCTGTTGGCCACTACCGCCGCTCAGAACTCGAGAAGCTACCAATGGGCGACCTTCGCGACAAAATCAACGTTGGGAGCGACGCTCGCTCCATCATCGAGAACCGGAGGCCGGAATGCGCCGGAGCCGAGGGAAACACTGCACGAGATGACAACGATTGCTTTCCTGCCTTTTCCTCCCGCTTCGACAACTACAAGTACCCGGAGGGATTCAAATCAGTCGGCATCACCAAGTACGACGGTAAGCAATCTCCTCAGCAGTGGGTCCAATGCTACTCCACCGCCATTGAAGTCGCAGGCGGCACCAACACCACCAATGTCGTCTACTTCCCGATGGCCTTGAAAACCGCCACACTCACGTGGCTTGAGAGCCTCACGAAGAACTCCATCGACTCCTGGGAGCACTGCATAACGTCTTCATCGACAACTTCCAGGGGGCAATTGCAAGGGCAGGTACTCGCCACGACCTGTCCTAGTGCAAACAAGAAAGGAACGAGCTCCTGCGCTCGTACACTCGCTGCTTCTTCGACACCCGAGCCACGATCGCCAACATCTCGGAGAGCGACATCATCGACTGCTTCCACAACGGTCTCACCGACCAAGCTCTGTCCCGCGACTTCGGCCGCAACGACCCCAAGACCGTTGCTGCCCTCCGCGACATGATGCAGACTTGGGCGGACCAAGAGGAGCAAGAACGCGATCGGTTCTCGAAGCACGGCAACGACTACAACAACAACAAGCGGAGCAACGACCACCGCAATGACAGTAGCTAGCAGGACTACTCGGGATCTTCCCAAAAGCACAGGACAGATGATCTTGTTGCGACTATCAATCGCGCCCCGCGAGGCAAGAAGGCATCCAATCTGCAAGAGGAGTTCGACAAGCTCATGCAGAAGCAATGCCCATGGCACCCACGCTCAAAGCACGCTGCTTTCAAGTGCTATCAGCTCTGGAAGTCTTTCAATGCTCCGCCCTTGGAGAAGGGGACAAGAAGAAGAAGAAGAAGAAGAAAGACAAGGATGATGAAGACCCAGAGAACAAGACAGATGCCGCCGACTTCCCGGACGTGTCCAAGGTCGTCAATGTCATCTTTGGCGGGGAAACGGGATTTGCCTCCAAAAGGACTCAGAAGCTTCATCGCCGCGTGATCATGTCCGTTGAACCCGGGGCACCATGACCCCTCTAGTGGTCGGAGGTCCCCATCTCGTTCTCCAGGGCTGATCAGTGGACTAGTTTTTCTGAGCCAGGAAAACTCTCGCTCGTCCTGGACGTAGTCATCGCGGACGTCAGACTCACCAAAGTACTCATTGATGGGGGCAGTTGCCTCAACCTCATCTTTGCGAGTACTCTGAGGAAAATGGGGGCGAACTTCATCGACAGGCTCACCCCTAGCAAGGTTCCCTTCTACGACATCGTACCTGGGAATGCAGCTACACCCCTTGGCACGGTAGTGCTCCCCGTCACATTTGGCACGCGGGGAAACTACCATACCGAGTACATAAGGTTTGAAGTGGCTGACTTCGAGACATCATACCACGCCATTCTGGGAAGACCCGCATTGGCCAAGTTCATGGCCGTGCCACACTACATCTACTTACTCCTGAAGATGCCAGGAAAGGGTGGGGTTCTCACCTTCTGTGGCGACCTGGAGAAGTCCTACGACTGCGACCAGAAGGCCATCGAGTATGCCTCGAACACGCATGTACCAAATACTTCAGGAGAAGTACTCACGGTTGCGCAACAACTCTCCGAGATAGGGCTGGAAATCCCCACAAAGAAGGCGAACAAGACCAACCTGCAGCCCACTGGAGAACTCGCTCTG
The DNA here is from genome assembly GCA_032594955.1 of Panicum miliaceum. NCBI lineage: Eukaryota > Viridiplantae > Streptophyta > Magnoliopsida > Poales > Poaceae > Panicum > Panicum miliaceum. The sequence continues at coordinate 48,310,453 of CM064057.1, read as the reverse complement.
AAGACAATCCAGCTGCAGGAGGGAGACCCGTCCAAGATAGCCCTGATGGGTCACAACTCGATCCTAAATAGGAAAGCGCGCTCATTGTTAGCGGTCGATTTCGATGATTTTTACCGCCAACATTTCTCCAATTTTCTTGAATTATTAGTCAAAACTGAGTTAAACTAACCACACTAGCAAGTTCCACAAGTTTTGTTACATTTATCATTTCAGGGACTTAGTGTGCGAAATTGGGCCAAACTGGGAGAAATCCCAGGCCGGCCGGCCTCCCCTAGGCCAGCCGGCCTGGCTCCCCCTCCTCTGGCCACGTCATCAATCCAAGAGCGAAGAAACACATCCAGGAGGATCAGGGATCATGCACTTGAAGTCGGTTTGATCCGAGGACCCGAAAGGCTTCACACACGGATCAAATGGCCCACATGCATGTCCAAAACCGTTGCTTAACTAAAAAGCAACAGTTATCGACCTTAGGAGTCAATCAGAGATGTCCACGTGAAAGGCGGTGCCAAGTACCACCACCCCCAGGCCAGCCGGCCTGGGGGAGGCCAGCCGACCCCACTTGTTAGCCACTGATGCTCAACTTTGCGTGGAAGTTAAGTTAACCGCCAAGGTCGCGTGGTCTTGACGCCCTTCACCGGTTACCGACCTCTATCTGCTATAAATAGAGCTCCATTTCTCATTTGTAAGACACACCATCCAAGTGAGAAGTGAGATTCTTAGTAGCTCCAGTTCAGTTGTAGAATAGGGAGAGAGTGAGGTGAGAGCTTGAGCAAGAGCCGAGCTAAGAAAGGAGCCGGGGTTTTCTCTTGGTCCTTCTCCACTTTGTATCCACCTCAAGGGAATATTATCAAAGTAAGTTTCTCGTTTATCCTCAGTATCTCACTAGTCTTTCTCTTTACTTTCAGTGTCTAGTCAGTTTACTTTCTTTGATCTGCGGGATCCCTTGTCTGTGTGGTTCAGCATGCCTCACCATTTGGGGTTTCTTCTTGCCTTAACGTGAGGAGGAAGTCAGTAACTGGATAGTTGAAGCATGATGCTTAGGCTTGATAGTTATCTTGGGTTGTGTTCCACCCCACGGAACTGATGTGGTAGGCGGCAGGTGGTGACAACCCTATCCGTCCCTTGTAGTCCACCACGTTCGGGTGTTTTCATAGCAGTAGATCGTTGGCTGAGTTGGACCCCCATTTTTCCCTCAGTCTGTGGTTCTTCCGTTCCAGCCGCTGAAACAGATCAAGTTAGTATAGCTTCTAGTTATCTGGGTAACGAGTTGGCTAACTGAAGTTAAGCCCTCTACCCTCTTACCTCATCTCTCTAGGTGGGTATGGTTGAATAGTTCTAGGTTTGGTTGCGTCTGCTGTTCCTTGGATTCGATATCCAGGTAAACTCCTTGGTGAAAGCTACATCGGTATCCGTGTGCTTGCGGATTAGTTCATAAAGGATAAGGAGTGCCAACACTCATCAGCTTCCTTTGGGCCAACCGAGACATATTCGCGTGGAAATCAGCGGATATGCCAGGGGTGCTCAAGGAACTGATCGAGCATAGTTTGAAGGTAGATCCTGATGCTACCCCTAAGAAGCAACGTCTCCGTAGATTCGCTCAAGATAAGAGGGAAGCAATCAAAAAGGAGTTGGCCAAACTACTCGCGGCTGGTTTATCAAAGAGGTGTACCACCCAGAGTGGGTTGCCAACCCCGTCCTTGTAAAAAAGAAGAATAATAATGAATGGAGAATGTGTGTTGATTATACCGATATCAACAAGCACTGCCCGAAGGACCACTTTGGGCTACCGTGCATTGATCAAGTAATCGACTCTACCGCCGGCTGCGTACTCCTCTGCTTCCTTGATTGCTACTCGGGCTACCATTAGATTGCTCTCAAGGAAGAAGATCAAATCAAGACCGCTTTCATCACGCCTTTTGGGACTTATGCCTACAAGACTATGCCCTTTGGGCTGAAGAACGAGGGGCTACGTACCAGCGGGCGATCCAAATGTGTTTTGCAGACCAGCTACATCGCAATGTGGAAGCCTATGTGGATGACGTGGTCATTAAGACTAGAATTCCCGAGGTCCTAATTGCAGACCTGGAGGAAACATTCAACAGCCTCCGGAAGTACCAATGGAAACTCAACTCGAATAAGTGTGTCTTTGGCGTACCGTCAGGGAAACTACTCGGGTTCATCATCAGTCACAGGGGGATTGAAGCTAACCCCAAGAAGATCACCGCCATCACTGATTTGAAGGCTGCGGCAACGATCAAGGACGTGGAGAAGCTAACAGGGTGTATGGCGGCTTTGAACAAATTCATCTCACGACTTGGAGAACGGGGCCTTCCCTTCTTCAACCTCCTGAAGCAAAAGGACAAGTTTCATTGGATGGAGGAAGCCGAGCAGGCACTACAGGACCTCAAGCTGCACCTGCAGTCGCCTCCCGTACTCACAACACCACGTCCAGGCGAGAACTTGTTGATGTACATCGCCGCAACTACTCATGTGATCAGAACATCAATTGTGGTGGAGCTCAATGAGGAAAGCCATGCATTTGGCGTGCAGAGGCCAGTCTATTTTATCAGCGATGTACTCTCTAAGTTGAAGGCCCGCTATCCTTAAATTCAGAAACTACTCTACGCAATACTCATCACTTCCAGAAAGCTTCGCTAGTATTTCAACGAGCACAAGATCTCAGTTGTTACTGATTCCCATTGGCGGATATTCTCCACAACCGGGATGCCACTGGTCGCATATCCAAGTGGGCAGTAGAACTGGGGGCTCTTTCCATTGACTTCAAGACAAGGACAGCCATCAAATCCCAAGCATTGGTTGACTTCATGGCTGAGTGGCGGGAAAACCAAGTACCAACCCCGGCCAGCCGCCCAGAGCATTGGATGATGTATTTTGACGGATCACTCAAGCTCGAGGGCGGTGGGGCAGGAGTATTTTTCATCTCTCCAAAGAGTGAACAACTCAAGTATGTCCTGCAAATCCTTTGGAAGGTGTGGAACAACGAGGCCGAGTATGAAGCGCTACTACACGGGCTCCGCCTAGCAGTCTCTCTGGGTATCAAACGACTACTCGTGTACGGCGATTCTCTATTTGTCGTGCAGCAAGTCAACAAGGAGTGGGACTGCACAAAGGAGGACATGGACGTATACGTCATGGAAGTATGCAAGCTGGAGAAAAAATTTGCCGGCCTAGAGATTCACCATGTCGTTCGGGACAACGACATCGGAGCAGACGTACTCTCCAAGCTTGGATCTACTCGAGCCCAAGTCCCAGCAGCAGTTTTTGTCCAAGAACTCAAGGAACCGTCGATCAAGACCATGGCGCAGGTAACCACCGGCACGGGATCCTCGAATTCCAGTCGGGAGGTCATGGTGGTGGAGGTAGATTGGCGGGGTACTTACATCAACTTCATTAAGGAAAAGAAAGTACCTCCTGGGGTGACAAAGAAGAGTGTAGAAGCAATACGCATCATGAGGTGCAACAAAGGCCTTGTGATAGTGGGAGATTTACTCTACAAGCGCGGAGCAAGCTCCTGAGTACTTATGAAGTGCGTCCCGAGTGCTTGCGGCCACAATATTCTACTCGAAATACATGAAGGAACCTGTGGCAATCATGCAGCATCCAATACACTAGTCGCGAAAGCTTACAAGGCAGCTTTTTGGTGGCCAACAACAGTTTCTGACGCCGAAGACCTCGTACGCAAATGTCAGAAGTGTCAATTCTTCGGCAAGCATTCTCATGTCCCGGCGCACAACCGCATCACCATACCGCCCTCCTGCCCCTTCGCTTGCTGGAGCCTCGACATGATCGGGCCTCTGACAACAGCGCCAGGAAGTTTTACACATGTGTTGGTAGCCATTGACAAGTTTACAAAGTGGATCGAGTACAAGCCGATTATCAAGCTCACTCCAGACAGGGCAGTCGACTTCAGCTCAGACATCATGTATCGCTTTGGCTTCCCAAATACTATCATCACAGATCTGGGTTCAAATTTTACTGCAAATCAGTTCTGGGAATTCTGTGACAATAATGCAATAGAAGTGAAGTACGTGTTAGTTGCACACCCAACGGCCAATGGACAAGTCGAGCGAGCAAACGACTTGATTTTGGATGGTCTGAAGAAGAGACTCTATGATGAGAATAGCAAAAAGGGTGGCAAGTGGATTTATGAACTGCCTCATGTCGTCTGGGGGCTTCGAACTCAATCATCGAAAGCCACAGGGCATACTCCCTTGTTTCTTGTCTACGGGTCAGAAGCTATTCTCCCAGCAGACATCATGTGGCGCTCTCCCAGAGTTGAAATGTACAAAGAAGGAGAGGCGAACGAAGCTAGGCAACTAGAGCTGTATTCAGTCGATGAAGCCAGATAGAGTGCCCCCGTTCAATCTACCCACTATCTGCAGGGAATTAGATGCTACCATGATCGCAACGTATGGGAGCGGTCTTTCAGCATCGGTGATCTGGTCCTTCACCGTATCCAGGACAAAACTGGGCTTCACATGCTTAATTCTCGGTGGGAAGGTCCCTTCATCGTGTCGGAAGTTACAAGACCAGGGTCATATCGCCTAAGGTACCCTGATTGCCAGGAAGTTGCTAACTTTTGGAATATAGAGCATCTCCTGAAATTCTACGCCTAGTAGAAGTTGTAAGCAATTCGCCAGCTGCATGTCAGCATTATTATAAATAAAGAGTTGATTTCGTCCCAATTCGACTACTTTATGTGTGTTTTAACTCGGGGGCTTTCGCCACGAGTTTTTGCATATTTTTCGCCTACATTAAACTCGGGGGCTCCGCCACGAGTTCTTACATTTTTTCGACTACTCATACTCGGGGGTTTCGCCACGAGTACTTATACTTGACTCATCTACACTCGGGGGCTTCGCCATGAGTGCTTCCGACTAGTATAGCCCACGAGGCTAAGCACTCAAGTACTTCTCATACTCCTATAATTCCGGATGCTGCTATGACTACTTGACAGAGAGCGTTAAAGCATGAGCCGAAGGGGTCACCAAGCCCATCACACGGTTAAGATATTCCTTGCTACACGCAGGGGCTTCTAAGCCTCAAGGCCAGCCTAGGGTACCGCTTGATCGGGTAAATCCAGGCTAAGTCCTTTCGCTCTACGAGCAGTTTTATGGAATGTCAAGTTAATCAACTACATCCAAGCCAATGCTCTTGGAGTAGCTTAACCCAAACGTCTCCAAACTCCCTAAAGTCCTACGATCATACTAGCAAACATCATATAAAGATATACGTTGAAAACGATCAAACAGGCAAATTTACATACATATTCACAAACAGCATAAGTGTTTATCATGACACATTGTCTTTGCTACTCCTAACCCTCTTGCTCCAGGCTCTCAGCTATCTTATCGGCAATGGGCTCGACTTCTTCACGGTATTTTGTGAATTGCTCAACAGAGCAATCGATCGCCATGCCCTCACCAAGTGGTTCAAGCTGTGCCTTAGGCTAGAAGGATTTCACCAAAGCGAGCGCCTGAGCAATGTACGTCCTGGTGGCTTCCGAGATGTAACTGACAACTTTCTGGGGAGTTGCGCGAAGCTTCTCCAGAAGTGGTTGCTCACCAGCTTCACCTTCAATAGGAAAGTCCACCATCTCCACGACAACCTGAGCAGCAGCCTTGAATTCTTCGAGCTCTTTTTGCATGAGATCTTTCTCCATAATCATGGACTTGATCTACTGCATGGCATCGCGGAACTGGACATCACTGTCCTGGAGGATCTTCTCAAGGCGCTCGACATCATCTGCGCCACGGTAAACAAGATTCTTCAGATCTATTATCATGTTCTCTTTCTTTTGCAAAGTGGATTGAGTTCTGCGCACACAAGACAAGAGGAAGTACTCGAGAAGTTTCAGAAACTACTCGAACAACCACCAATCAAAGACAATAAGACAAGAGTGACAAGATTATCTTTATGAGCCTTGGCGATCTTCTTGTTCTTCTCGAGCAGCTCAGTTTTCTCCTTCTCGAGATTTTTGACATCGTTCTTGAGAAGCCAAGTCTCTCAGGTGCGCTCCTTCTTCAACTGCTCAAGCTCGTTTCGCAGATCAATCCTCTTCCGGATTTCTTCATTGATGCACTTTTCTTTCTCGTGCAATTTGCGATGACCGTCTTCAATAAACTTGAGTTTTTCGGATTTCAATTGGGACCGGTCCATCAAGTTCTGCAAGACAAAAATATGAGAATTAGATACGAATATGCCAAACATAGAGGATTCAGAAAACTACTCGAGGAAGATAAATACTTACAATGGTGAATTCATAAAAGTCCTTAAAGACCCCAGTGAGATGCTTTCTTTTCTCCTTGGTCAGATAAGGATCATCAATCAAATCCGCCGTGATGGTATGCTGCCAACCATACGGCGTCACGATCAAATCTTCCTTCTTCGCAGCATCCGCGTTGGGTTCTGACATACCTGCAGCGCTGGCATCTCCCGCGCCAGGGCCTCCTGCGCCTGTGGCCTCGGCAGTGTTGGCACTAGGGTCCGAAGTACCCACGACACTGCTACCTTCTGCGCCGGACTCCTTGGGCAGCTCGCCTGCCACTTCACTCACAGTTACTAGTCTAGCCTCGGGCAGATTGGTGCTGGGAGGCGGAGGAGGCACGATGGGCTCACCTTTGGGTAGTTCGGATGCAGGGTGCTCCACTTCTACTCGCTCCGGCTCAGTCTGCTTTGGCATGGTTTCTTTCTCCGCCTCGATACTGGTGGCAGCAGGAGGAGGAACACGGGTCTCCAACGCTGCAACATCCGAGCCTTTTTCATGCTCGGGGAGATTGGGTTGCCGAGGCATCACCAGGCTCGTCCAAGCCCAAGGCAGAGGAAGGCCTGGGTAACAAGCGATTACATTAACTATTGAACAACGGGAATCTACAAAGAATACAAGTCAAAGTACTCGAACTTACTTGGAAGACCTCTTGGTCACCACCTTCTTTAGTTGGATCAGCCGAGGCCCTCGAGTACCTGACTTCCCTGAGCCACCAGCAGGTTCCTTCGGTGGAGCCTCCAAGGCGCTCGGTGGGATGGGGTCGCTTGGGCTTGGCGCAATATCTCCAGCTGAAGGGTCTGTCGCACCAGGCTCGACGTCGATTACTGGTGCGGCATCATCCCCGACAGAGCCCGTCTTTCCCCCATCCTTGGATCGTTTGGACAGGGGGGAGACCGGAGAACTGATGGCAGAACATGAATAATTCAGCAAAAGAACTTCAAAATCAACAAGAAAAGTACTCGAGGATAATGCTAATCTCAGGTTGTCGTCTAACTGAGGACCAATGGTGGTCAACCCTAAGTGATGAGTGATTGACAACATCGTGTGAATTTGATGTCTCTTGGCTCGTGATGTGCTGGCACAGGATGCGACGTGGCGGTCGGCGGATGCGGTGAAGGTCAAGCGAAAGGTTCATGCCGATGGAGCAAGGGCGGTGAAGGATGAACGTGAGTAGGCTTGGACCGAGGGATCGGAGAAGTCCGGGCAGAGTCACGGGCGATCCACGTGATCCACTGAAGAGAAAGAGTACGTCAACGAATGGAGACGGCGTCGGTCGAGTTAAGCGGGAGGCTTGGCGGGAGGCCGGACACGCGTCATCATTGAGGCGGTCGCGTGGCGACCAAGCGGAGATGGACGGTTTGGGTGGTTTGGGCCTCAAAACCAACATGCAGGCAGGTTTCCTGGTTTGGGCCTCAAATCTGAGGGCGCATCCGGTACGGCCGGATTGGCGGAGTGGAGGACGCGTGGCGCCATCGCGAAGCTTGCATCGAGGCGAAGCAAAGTCATGAAGGCGACACGTCCGTCCGATGGCTCTACAAAAAGTTGGACCATTTTGCCTCTACGTGGGCATGTATCTCTGTTATTAGGGTAGGGGTATTTCCGTCTTTAGGCGACGACCATTAATAGAGGGGTATGGCTAGTTGCCATCCCAACCCTTTGAACCCTAGGTCATTTAGCCCTCTCATTTTTTTCATTTTCGGATTAGAGTTTATGTGGAGATTTTGAGATGGGAAGTGAGGCCCGAATCCTCACCTTGCCCTCCGAGATTCATCACTTGTTGCTGTGATTTTCGTGTGTCCTTTTGTCTTCTGCGTTTTTCTTTTTCGGCATTTATGCAGGATTTTTCGTGCGATATTCGATTCGCGAGTTTTACTCGATCTTTTCGCGAACTTCTTTTTGGATCTGTTTATCCTTGAAGTTGCGCATCTATGGCTTGAGTTTCGCGTTGAATCGTTGAGGATTGAGGGAGTAATTTGGATTTGAAAAGTTAGGGTTTGTGGTTTCATTTTTCCCTTTTCTTTCTCTCGTTCCCTTCCCCTCTCTTTTGATGGCTGTGCAGGGATTCGGGGAGAGGGAGCTGCGCGGGGCAAGCCTCGCTGCCTAGTGCGCATGCGCGCTACGCTGCTCGGCGATGGCCGGCGTTGGCGGCGGAGTGCGTCCTCGGTCTTGGGCGGCAGCACAGGTGGTAGGTGTCCTCGCGGGCAAGCGCTGCACGGCCGCGCCAATAGGCCGGGGCGCTGCAGCTGCGGCCCAGCTGGCGTAGGAGGCCGCCCACCAGGGGATACGGAGCAGGCCAGGCCGGCTTCCAGGCCTCGCAGGGTACGCCACACTGCAGGCCATATCAAGGTGCTGCTGAGCTGCAGTAGCATGCCGACAGGGGAGGTTTGCAAACCCAAGGTAAGTTAGTATTTCCATTTTTTTTCTATTTTGCTTAGGTTCATTAATTCCTGTCTTCAGTTAATTAATTAGGGCTAGTTGCTACTAGTGCTTAGGGTTTAGTTGCTGATTTTAGATAGATCTTTTTGCATGTTTTAGCTAGGGTTAATTAGCTTTTGTTAATTAGATTTAATTCTAGTTAGCTGTACTCAGCTTTGTTAGGTTTTGTTTAATTAGCTTTTGTCTGTGTTATCTTTTGTCAATCCTGTGCATGCTTAGTTAAGTTTTCGGTAGCATGATTAGCTAGTGTTTTGAAGCTTTCTCTGGTTAATCACTATTAGATCTCCGAGCTCTTTTTACGCGATCGTTTTCAGCTGAATTTGTTTCGATTTGAGCTGTGCTTTTTGACTGCTTCCGCTTTGCGCCAAGTTCCTCTGAGCCGTTCCTAGAGTGAGCTCGTCACAAGTTGACTTGTGTCACCTTGGTGGTTTTTCGAGTGGTGTGTTGAGTTGTTTGGGACATAGGCCATGGTTCTCATCGAGGAGAATTTCTGAAGGCTCCCATTCACTCCCCCCCCCTCTCTGGTCGCCCTTTCAGTCCCACACTAACATGCCGGTGAGGGAGAGTTTGCGCTTCCTCACGACTCCCCGTGGCTTGGTTGGGTGGCTTGGGATCTCCATGTTGCTGGTCGACTCCTTACTAGACTTCTTCAAGAAAGCTGCCAGAGGAAGATCGTCGTCAGAATCTGTCATTTCTTCATCAGTTAAAGGGTCACGGTCTAAGCGACTGATCTTGGGCCTCTGGTACGCACTTGGCTTGAGATGTTCCGGTCGAGGCATGTCAGGATTTGGAGCAGGACACCGGTACAAATCAGTGTGTCCCTGCAAAAAACAACAACAACAAGTTAGCAGCCAGTGATAACTTACATCTACAAGTACTGTAAGTACTTAACAGGCATATTACTTACTGGTTCCGGCGGATTCACCGCGCTGAAGAGCTTCGGTACATAAGGAACCATGTTCACATTGAGTAGTACTCGGCGAACATGGTCAATGGCCGTTTGCGGAGGAAGGATTTCTGCGGAAATGCGAGATAGATCGTTACTTCCTAAGTACTCGAATCCAAAGCGACACCTCTTCTGCAGCGGCATGATGCGCCTTTTATGCATGGAGGCTAGGACGGACGCGCTGGTCACACCCATCTCCTTCTGTGCTCCAATCAGCTCGAGCAGTTCATTGACTTGCATCATCTGGTTTTGATTTAACTTTTCATTCCACTCGGACCTCCACATTGCCTTCCCTGGAGTTCTCTCTGGCAATGCGGGTTGATGATTTCCGATGTAGAACCACAAAGACCTCCAGCCCGAGTGGTTTGTGGGGAGTGTGTACTGGATGTACTCCTTTCCCTTCCCCAGCTTGAACTGGATCCCGGCTCCACCAACAAGATACTGCCTCTCCTCTGACGGTTGTTGGCCCAGATGAAAGAAGTAATGAAAGTGATCTAAATGTGGCTCGATGCCAAGAAAATCTTCAAAAAAATTAACGAAGATGGAGAGGTGGACGATGGAATTAGGGTTCAGATGATGGATCTGAATACCCCAATGATAAAGAAGGCCGCGGAAGAAATCAGAAGCGGGGAGGGCCAATCCCCTTTCTACAAAGTGTTCGAAAATAACGATTTGATCTAAATCTTCCTGAGGATAGGGTTGGCGGAAGGAGGGTTTCCACCGAACCATCTCCTCCCCCTGAAGAAGGCCCTGAGCAACCAAATTGATGAGGTTCTCGCGGGTGCACATACTTTTCTCCCAATCGCCGGTGCTGGACTCCTCCTTCTTGCCCTTGGCCGCTTGCCGCTTGTTGCCCATCTTCTTGAATGTCACGAGCCGCTTCATTCGCATGCGCTCGGGGCTTCGAGAGCAGGGGCGCGAGCGCTCACTGATGATGAAGATCAACTCTCCAACTAGTTCGGCCAAGTGAGGATGGTGGGCTCTATGGGTTCTCAAAACCCTAAATCTAAATGACTGGCGGCGTAGAAATGTGAGAAGGCGAAATGGCTAAGGCAGAGAGTGAAAGGGTAAAAACCCTAAGGTTAAATAACCAGCGGGTAGGGCCAGATTTACTATTCGGAAGCCGAAGAGTTTTTTTTTCCAAAAAATGCGATTTGTTTTGAGCTGTTATTTGGGAAGAATATTGGGGAGTTTATTTGATTAACCTTTTTTTCAGGGACCTTATTCCAAAATAATTGGTTTTTAAAATTTTGAACCAATTAATTTCCAAAACGCACCATCAAGGTAGATCGCAAAATTCACAAATATTTTGTACTTAGCACTATTTAGTATGCCACGTTGTTTTGGATCCTGTTTCCAAACCATGGTATTTGGATTCAAGACTCGGGGGCTGCGGGACACGTGTCATTGATGACTTATTTTTCAAAAATGTTTGGAAGGTAAGGAAAGAAGATTCAAGACTAGTGGGACCCTCAGCCTGATTCTTTGATTCAACCTAAGGCTCGGGGGCTACCCTATAAAAAGAGAAGACTTGAAAGTACTCGGGGCTAGAGCACCTCACAGCCTCGAGCAGCCAAGGAAAGTACTCGAAAGACATCTTCAAGATGGAGTTTCAGCAAACACCGAAGGATGACTTCAAGAATTACTCGAAGTCTGTATTACTCGACTATGAAGAGCTCGGGGCTTGTCAGACCCGGGGCGACGGGACTGCACGTGTGGCGTAGAACATTCTGGAGTAAGGGGTGGGGCATGTCCCATACCTTATCCATACTGTAAAGTACTCGGATACTAGTACAACTAGCCGGTATAAAAGGAAACTACCCAAAAGTACTCGGGTAGGACTCCTAAGCTTGTACGGGGCTAGGACTTCCATGTAACCCTGTCCCCCCAGGATATATAAGGGCGGACAGGGACCCCCTCCAAATAATCTCATAACCTCAACGCAATACAAACCATACAAGACGTAGGGTATTACACATATTGCGGCCCGAACCTGCCTAAACCCTTGTGTTCCTTGTACCATTGAGTTTCTGATCTCGACGACACCCTAACCACAAGTCTACTACCTTAGGGTATCCCTAGGTAGGCTTGCTGGTAAAACACCGACAGCTGGCGCGCCAAGTAGGGGTGCTCATCGAAGATCCACCACCGAATTCGATGGCAACTTTCAGCTTCACCAGCCCGTGCCCCCCGCGGGCACAACTTTTGTCTTTGGCTCCTAGGTCTGCGTCTGTGACGGTGCAGGCGACTTCCGTTGGCACCTCATCGACAACAAGCCGGAGGCACCTGCAGCAACACCAAGCAGCGATCTCGATGAGTTCGTCCACAATCTCGCCAAGATGCTGCTCCCTAACCTCGCCAGGGAGATCGAGAAGCTGTCCATTTTCGACGCAACTCCGACTCGCGCTGCATCAAGCTTCCCCGGATTGGACTCGACTCCATCTAGGGGGGCAGCATGACCGATTCCCGTTCGGTTTGCGCATCATGCTCACTGTCTATCAGGAGGCCATAAAGCCTGAATTCTACTCCGCATTGGAGAAGGACTTGGACGAACTACTCGGGCACGGGGAGAAGGAAGCCACCGCATGTCGGGAGGCCCCTATCTTCGATGACTACGACTCGGACTCTTATACCGAGGCCGAACCCTACTTGGGTGGCCAGGGCTTGGTTATAACCTCCACCCCGGAGGGATGCTTCGTGTACTGGAAGGGCATGGAACCCTCCGAACTACTCGAAGACAATGCAAGACTAGTCGCCCACCTTGATTCTCTGCCTTTTCAAGAGGGCAGACCACTTGAGACCACCCCAGGCGGAACTGTACTCGATGATTACAGCTCTGATGACATCTCCTCCCACCAACACGTCTTCATGGCGGAATCCGACGAGATTAACGACAGGCACCGCAAAGAGAGGCCTGAGCAGATCTCCGACAATTAGAACACCACAAATGCTGCCAACGAGACCCCTGAGGCTCGTAGACTGCGCAACAGGAAGAGTGCCAAGCGCAGAAGGGATGCTAACGAGCGGCATACATGCATACATCGCGACCTCGATGCTGAGTTCGCAGCAGCCCAGGACGCTGGGTTCAACACTCCTCAGGCCAACATCGCCGGCATAACGGCAGTACTTGCCGGCAACGCTGATCCCCTAGTCCAAACATCCATTTGCATGGCACAACGGGCACTGCTCCAGATCAACCAACAACACCCCATGCCTCCTCTCTCGTGTGGGAGAACCGAGGGGGCCAACAACAGGCTGCTCCCTCCAACAACCAACACAGAAGCCGCGGAGATGGTCCACAAAGAAGCTGCCCTGCAGCTCCTCAGGGAAGCCGCCCGACAACCCAGGTACCCCATCCATAGGGGTCTGTTGGCAACTACCGCTGCTCGGAACTCGAGAAGCTGCCAACGGGCGACCTCCGCGACAAAATCAACGTCGGGCTCAACACTCGCTTCATCATCGAGAACCGGAGGAGGGAACGTGCCGGAGCCGAGGGAAACACTGCATGGGATGAAAACGATCGCTTTCCTGCCTTTTCCTCCTGCTTCGACAACTACAAGTACCCGGAGGGATTCAAACCAGTCGGCATCACCAAGTATGACGGTAAGCAATCTCCTCAGCAGTGGGTCCAATGCTACTCCACCGCCATTGAAGTCGCAAGCGGCACCAACACCACCAAGGTCGTCTACTTCCCGATGGCCCTGGAAACTGCCCCACTCACGTGGCTGAAGAGCCTCACGAAGAACTCCATCGACTCCTGGGAGCACTGCGGAACGTCTTCATCGACAACTTCCAAGGGGCAATTGCAAGAGCAGGTACTCGTCACGACCTGTTCCAGTGCAAACAAGATTCCAGTGCAAACAAGAAAGGAACAAGCTCCTGCGCTTGTACACTTGCCGCTTCTTCGACACCCGAGCCACGATCGCCAACATCTCGGAGAGCGATGTTATCGACTGCTTCCACAACAGCCTCACCGACCAAGCTTTGTTCCGCGACTTCGGCCGCAACCGCCCCAAGACCCTTGCTGCCCTCCGCGACATGAGGCAAACTTGGGCGGACCAAGAGGAGCAAGAACGCGATCGGTTCTCGAAGCGCGGCAACGACTACAACAACAACAAGCGGAGCAATGACCTGACAAGATACAATGATTTGGACATGCATGGATTCTTTCCACACCCAACGTGACCGGACTGACAAGCTTCTTTGCTCGATAGGTATTGGCGGGCACTTTATTTGGCTTTGGAAGCAACCAAGCCAACATATGCAGGAGATCATTGAAACTACTGTCTGACCAACTGTGCTTAGCCTTTAGAGTCAACAACTCAAGTATGAAACGAAGCACGGTCCAGTATTTCGGACATCCCTTCGATCGCTCATATATATTTTCCTCCGCTGATTTTTCACCGTCTCGAAGTTTGCTAACCCCTTTGCAATACCTACCAATAGCTCTGCTTTGGTGTGGTGCAACAACTGGCTAAGGAAATCACCATCATCAAATTCGTCGTCACTACCATCATCAGTACCACCATCATCACTTGCCCTGCCTTGCCCCTCGTCGACACCATCACAATCGTCATCGACGAAATCCGCACAAAAATCAACATATGTATCAAAACATCTATCAAAGTCAGCGTCTTGTATCATTTCATCGAGTGTATTCTCCGTCGGAGGCAATGTTTTTTCGCCATGATGCGTCCAGATCATGTAATTCTTAACAAAGCCACCCATCAACATATGCGATCTGATTGTAGTTGTGTCACTGAATACTCTGTTATTCTTGCATGTTTTGCACGGGCAAGGTATCATCTATTCTTGCATGGTTTTCCTCAGCTTGAATGAATTTATTAAGTTCTCCTCGAAAATAGGCATCAGTCCTGCGTGCTTTGTACATCCATGTCCTATTCATCTCTAAACATCAACGAATAATTTAACTGGATTAAAAAACTCTTCAATAATTTTGAAAATTTATACCTTCTACTATTGGTTACTTACAAATGAGGCTAAAACATAAATATAAATATTAGGTCCAAATGATTATATAATTTTTATGTCCTATACTAAAATAATAATATAACTTCATCCAAGTTTGAGGCAAATAGAGACCAAAATGCCTCCATAAATATATACTTTAACATGTAAAATCTAAAAAAAATTCAAAACCAAACTTGTTATGAAATACTAAATCTTGTTGAAAAAATTATCATGCATGTGTGTAAATATAGAAAAAATAAAGCTTCTTCTCTCTCTCCTCTATAGATCTAGAAATTTGATTACTTATGAATGAGGCTAAAAAATAAAGATTGGGCCCAAATGATTACATAACCTTGTCCTCCCACTAAAATAACCTAACTTCATCCAAAAATTTGAGGCAAATGGAGCCCAAATTGCAAATCCACACCATGGAGATCTAGATATAGCTAGAGGTAAGAGAGCTACATTTGAGCTTTTAAACTATTCTAAAAGCTAAGAAATGACATTGGATTAGCATCAACTTACCTCCTAGAGCCCCCAACTCGAAGGAAATCAAGTTTAAAACCTTTCCTCCTTTTTTTTCTTTTTTTGGAATTTCGGGCAGCATCTCCCCCGAGCAAGCACACTGTGTTGTCGGGAGGAAGAAGAATGTGGTGCCTAGATTTTTATGGGTCTTTTTAGCGGCGGGTGATGGCGCCACCCATCCCTAAAAATGAATTTACAGGGGAGGGTGGCGCCATCACCTGCCCCTAATAATGAGTCCATTTTCAGGGGCAAGTGATGGCGCCACCCGTCCCTGGAAATTCCATTTTTAGGGGTGGGTGATGCCAAAATTGATTTCCAGGGGCGGGTCTGCTGCTACAGTAACCGCGCTCCTTTTGTAGGAACGGGTTACATTTTGACCCTGCCCTTGGAAAAAAAGGGACGTTGCTACAGATCGTTTCTGTAGTAGTGGCTTGAGAACGAATAAATGGAATTCTCGGATGATCTCAAAGCAATGATGACAGCGATGACTAAAATTACATTTGCAGCACGTCAATGATGCTTTTTTATTTTCTTTTTGGTTTCCTTCTCAAGTCCATAACTATCGCAAGTTCCTGTTTGGAATTATCACAAATAGTATCCAATGGTATTTGCACGATTATACCCCGACACACCTGATTAGACTTAACAATTTTAAGTATCAAAAATGAAAGGGGTACAAGACAGTAAACACTCAACTAAAGTTCTAAGGCAACAATATCGTTGACTTGTAATGCTGTATATGTAAGGACATGTATATGTTATTCAATGTATCTTGAGGATGATCTTGTAGAACCTTTGTGTTTACAACCACTAGCTAGATCGATGAAGCCCAAGTGAATATTAATGTACCCATTTTTCCTGTAAGTTTTAATCTCCATTCTACATAATACAAATAAAATGTTGAATCGATTGAGGATATGTAAGATACAGATACGTTAATTGTAGAAAATTAAAGAACACTTACAGAACCCAACAACTGATGAAGAGATGTCAAGGGCGTCTTCATTAGTCTCTTCTTTTCTTGCGGACCAATGTGAAATTTGTGGCACAGGACGAACAAATTATTGTGGTGGATGACGGCACCGTATTGATACATTCCACAGCTATGTATTACACCCCAAGCTTCAGCGTGTGAAGACGTGATTTCATGATAGTACTAATACAAGGAGGACCACTCTCTCTTGTTTTCAGAAGCATACTGCCAGGGATCTTTGCACGCTATAGTTTCTTTTCCCTGATGCCACTTACTCCAAAATGGAAAAAATTCTTAAAATCAATAAACAAAATTTATTGAACAACAAAAAATCCATACCGTACAGCATGGTTTGAGTTGGATGGTATTGTGGCTAACGTATCACAAGATGCGACGCATATATATGCACAGTATAGCAACACGGCATTAGATAAAGAAGTAACCTGAGTTAGTGGGTGAAGCACCACTAATTTTAATTTTGCAATTTTATTTTCCTCCGCTGGCAAGAAATATTGCAATCTGCATATCGTGGAAATATTATTGCTATAGCCTTGCGCATGCTTGCTTATTTATAGGGTCCAAATTCCAGAGTCCTTATTACGTATTTATAAACTTTATGAGCCGTAACTACTTGGCAGAAACAGCAGGTGAGATCAAACTGAGTGAAGAGAGGGTCATCTGCAGCTCACACAAGAGGATGCCCACACATATATATAGCTAGCTAGTACTCCCTCCGTCCCAAATTATTAAGTAGATACATAGATTTTGCTATGCACCTAGACATAATATATACATATTTAGATACATAGTAAAAACTATGCATTTAGAAAAGTCAAAACAACTAATAATTTGGAACGGAGGGAGTAGTTCACGCTTGAGCTCCCTATCCTCATGTTTAACCATTGGAGTAACACCTTTTTCTCATCGACTATGTCCGAGTAGCGTACGAATAGGAGGTGCTGGGAGTCGCCATAAATCAAGGAAACAAATTTCTATCAAGAAAGACCAAGTGTTTGTGTTCGGTGAATATTACTGCACGAGTCTCTCCTGGGTAGCTAGTCTATGCTGAATACACAGTACCACAATCGGCAGATACCCTCCTGCAAGACAGGAAGCTATAAGGCCTATTTGACACCACCGGTACATGATCCCTGCCGATTTTCCTTTTACCTTTTCTTCTCTTCAGTTAATTGGCACACGATGCACGAAAGCAGTGGGCTTCATTGCACCCTGTTGGTTGCACTATGGTATAATTGCAACCTTTGGGACTTCGTACCTACCTCCCTTTTTTACTGTGAAAATGATGTCTATGCATTTGAAGAACATCTGATTTTTACCGTGCAAATGCAGTCTCTCCTTCGCGAATCATTTTTATCTCTCTACTTTTCCCCCAAGTTCGTGCTTGATATATACATCAAAATGAAATCATTGAACATTCCACGCCCCTGCTTTGCTATGTTTTCCACCAAAAAAATGGGTAAACCTGCTTCCATTATATGGTATGTTTGGGCGAATAATTTCTCAATTGTTTCAGTCATGGATCACTTTCTCTTGTCTTGGATAGTGCGCTGCCATGGATCCTTCTTCCCCCTTACAAGTTTTTCCTGACGCTACTTAATCCAAAATGGAAAATTGCTAGAAATCGATAAAAAAATTGAATAAAAATCTCCATAATGTACAGCATGGTTTGAGCTGGATGGAGTATTGTGGCTAATAACGGATGACATGTATAATTATGCCGTTGCACACTGAGAGAAGATATGTACGAGAAACTGTGAGGTCTATATATATATATATAGAGAGAGAGAGAGAGAGGACAGGAACACGTCAAGAGATAAAGAAGTTAATTTGAGTTGGTGGGTGAAGTAAGCTAACTTTGTAATAACTCGAGTTCACAGTTGATGAAAACTACTAATTCCACTACAACTGTGGTCCCTAGTTTGCATTTGATACCCCAAGTGGATGTGTGGATGTAGAAATACGGCTGAAGTGAAAATTGATTGCAAATCTAAAGTCCGTAGGGAATTGAGTACTCTCTCCGCTCCAGATAATAAATCGTTTTGATTTCTCTAGATACATAACTTTTTGCAACCGGCAGTACTGAAGACCGAGATTTTAGTCTCAAATTGTCAGTACTATTGGAGGTTTGGAACTGGTACTAAAGGGCAGTTTTCCAGTAGTGGGAGGGAGTACTTTTGATGGTGAAGTTCATATCTACAAATGCAAAAGGAATCTGTTTTGTATCAGAAGAGTGTAGGTTAACAGACGGAAAAAATTAATGCATAATAACAAGAAAATTATGATAGAGGATATTAATCTAAGTTAGCATATCCGCCGGATCCATACTGCAGGTTATAGGACACAGCTAGCTGCCCTTTTACATTTGCACTTGCATCGGGCATAACCGACGCGTAAGTCATTTTGCAGCGAAGGTTTTGCAAAGTCCAATCATGCGATCTACTTTGTGTCCAAGATGATTTTTTTTTGAGAAAGTGTCCAAGATGATTTGCAGGGCAGACATGATCACTCAATGAGAATGAGGCATTTGTCCATTAAAATTTTGTGCTCCTGCCTTTTTCACTTGGAAGTGCCGATCAGCTGCAGTCTCGATCGCCAAGGGTACACAGGAAAAACCTTATGTGAGTGACTGCTGCTGTTCGATTGTAATGCAGCGCCACCAGTTGCCTCATGTTTCTGTGAAATTTAAAGCTGCCTAGTACTACAAATGTTCAGCATTTGCGCACGTGAATGCAAGGTAATCTATACCTATTTCTAAAGCACGTAACGTTTCCATCTAAATTTTGATTTGGTCCGCCTTGTGTCATTGACAGGTGGGCCTTAGTCTATCCCGTATGCGAGTCAGATCAGCCCTCTGTCCACAACTCGATCACGTAGATCCCTACAAATTAATGCATAGACAACTATACGTACCCGATACTTATACCAACTTTGTCCGTAGCAACGCATGGACATATTTGCCTATTAGATAAAAAAGAAAGATGTAAATGAGGACACAAGCAATCACAAAAGTTCAGGGAGCCTATGTTGGTTACGCTTCTAAAGATTGCCCCCAAAAAAAAAATTCGAAGGTACGACATCCTAAATGCATGCGTATAGCTCGTCAAGTACTGGTTTTTGGTCTTTTACCATTGGAACCAGGCAGTTTCTTTTTCCCTGAACAAATGAGGGGTTCGATCTTTCAGACAACGGAGTGTATCTTCTTCAGTTGGGGACAGAACTGAGTTCTGCCTTTTTATCTAATACATGTCACCCATAGATGTAATGACTTCTTTCTTCTTTCTTGTCCATGCCTCTAATATTTTTAGCCCATACCCCCCTAAACATTGACGGGTGTGCCTAATCATGTACTGCCATCTTTCTATAGAATTTGTGCCCCTCGTCTCATTGCTCGAAACTCCTGATAGTTGTTCGTAGAACCCTTCTCTTAGTGACCAAGATAACTCGAGTTGAAATGGCCATTGGTTACCCTGAAGGGAAAAAGTTTAGAATTTCCCGAGTTCAGAACGAAGTTATGGAGAACGATCCGTGATCTCTCTTGATGTTAATTACTAGAGTTACAAATCGAATACTGAAGAATTTGTATTCCTTGTTTTGATACTCTGAAATTTGAACTTCCGTTTTGTGCGTTTTCATAAACTTAAATAACTGTCGCGGGTAGAAATGGTATATGCACAAAATTTATAAGAATTTAACAGGATGCATTGTTTTGTGTGCGCTGAGGTATATTGTGGGAAACCTCAGCGCACACAATATCGAGGATAGTCGTTGTCCGCACCCAGTTTAGCTAGGTTGACAATTTTCGAAGAAGGAAAGAAGTGTCAGCGTTGCTGATTGATCTATCTTATACATAGAAGATATATAGCTGTGGACCTTGGTTTATATGACTACATACAAGAGAGACGACCAAACAATGGGAGTGCATAAGGAAAACTAAAATGGCTCGTATATATAGTCTAAGAGGTACGTGGGGTGAATTAGATAAATTTAAAATATTAATTTATTACTTCCACAATTTTACACAAATCATAAAGTAGATCATGCTACCTAGATGCGCAACTATGATTCAACTAGTGTTGGCACACACCCACAAAGAGTTTTGAAACCAAAAGTCAATCCTAGCAAAGCTACTCTAAGAAAGTAAAGACACAAAAGTTGCAAGTATGCAATGCAGAAACGTAAAAGAGTAGGTAAGAGAGGATGCAAATTCGTCACAACGATTTATTCCATGGTATCACTAGACAAATATCACTTCTAATTCACGTTGGAGCTTCAAAAAGATATGCTCCTCGCCTGGATACAAATGTGAAAGAAATTGTTGCTCGTAGCCTAAGAGGGGGAGGGGTTGAATTAGGCAAACTTAAAATCTTAACCTACGGCTCAATCTAGTTTGCCCAAAACTTAAACTAAAACAAGCTATCTAGATGTGCAACTAGGGTTCTTCTAGTGTGAAAACCTTATCCCAAAGAATTTTGCAACCTATAGCCAATCCTAGCAAGATACTACACTAAGAATGTAAAGGCACACAAGTTGCAATATAAAATGTGGAATAAGAGTAAAGGATGAGGGGAAGCAAACTCTTGACACGAAGATTTATCTCGTGGTTCGGTTAGGCACAAAGTCACTCCTACATCCACGTTGTTGAAGCACTCACAAAGAGTACTGCTTCCCGGCAACCAAGTCTCTTCCGGGACTTTTCTTGACTTGCCACCAAGGCTATGTCAAGTCACCACGGTCATCTTGATCCCGCTTTCCACTAAGGAGCTTCTCCACCAAGGAAGGGGGTCTCCACGTCGCCCGCACAAAGCCGTCGTCGCCACTCCACACCAAGCTGGAGGGTCGAAGACTTTCCGGGGAGCCACCAATGCTCCAAGGGGCCGGCACACCGAGATACACTTGTGGTTCACTTCTAGAACCAGCACACAAGATTCACACCTTGCTTCTCTCACTCTTCCGAGAGCTAATTCTAGCATTAACTCTCACAAGCTTGTGTTAAACCTAAGGATGTGATCAATATGCTCTTGGATGGCTTGAAAGTGTTCTACAATATTTCTAGGGTTTCTTCCGAGCTCTAGCACCCTCAAATGACCCGGGGTGAGGCATATATATAGGCCACCAACTCGAAGTAGCCGTTACTAGCCGTTTTGCCTTTTGTGCGCATAGCGTCGGTTTAACCGACCACATGCGTCGGTTTAACCGATCCCTCTAAGTCCAAATAATAGCCGTTACTGCTCTGACACTTGAAACTTTGCTTGCGTCATTGCACCGACGCATGCACCGACGACCCGTCGGTTCAACCGGTCCTGCAGACTCTGTTCCCCGATCGCCTCTGGACGCTTGCTTCTGTCTTCTTTGTGCAATCACCCGATTAATGCACCGACGCTTGTACCGATACTGGTCGGTTTAACCGACCGTGAAGAGAATTCCGGTGCTGAAGTTGCACAACTCTCTGATGTAACTGACTTTGCACCGACGCCTCAGAAGAGGGCCTATCGGTTCAACAGACTGTGAAGAGATTTTCTTCACAGGGTCACCATGCTATATCCAATTGCACCGACCCGTTGAATTTTGGTCCTAATGGTTTAACCGACCCAATCATTGTTCCTGCCACTTGTCCAAGTCGTCGCTGAGATCATTTGGAGACGATTTGGACTATCTTGAAGATGGTTTAGACTTCATCCATGGAATCTAAAAATCCTACAAACTTTGAGCTCACAAACTCGTTAGTTCCACTGATCATGTTATCACTCAATCACCAAGATCACAATATGGCCTAAGGGGACCATTTTCCTTACAAAATGCAAGCCTATCCCGATCAAGATCATCATGACAATCGGATGTCAAGTTGGTATGGACAGTACTGGTAGGTACTTCACGTGAATTGTCATGATAGTATTGCGAGAAACGGATTTCGACTGTCCTAATCGCATCTCGGACATATCATTGTCGTGCATCAGATGTGTGTGGCGGCAAGAATAAAGAACTCACGTGCCCTCGGTGGTAACCAAGCACCAGCGCTTACCTAGTTGCTTTCACTGAATATTCATCGCTAGTTCGCTACCAGAACAAGTTAGTTGGAAGTCTCCAATCATCTCTGATGAGCCTAGTTCAACATTTTCCAATGTTAAAAAAGCTGCAAGATCAGAGGAAGTTGTAGTTGTAGCAAGATGGATCACATATAACAGCTATGGCATCAGATTTTGGATTGCAAACCTCCGATGTCCATAGAATTCATTGAACACCTACTGACCTCCTATGGCAAGTTTGGTGTTCTTTATTTGTTCCGGGCTTCCGACGCATCGGCATCCATTGCAAATCGTTTCTGGACTTGGCTACCAACACAGACCTGGATTTAGCAGAAATAGGGAGAGGAGCAGGCCGTTGGGGCAGCAGGATGGCGGCGGGTCGTGGCTTCGCGGCAGCAGGCCGGTGGCGCGGGGCGGCTGCGCCTCGGGTGCGGCCGGCGGAGCGTTGGGGCAGCAGGTCGGCGGCGAAGGGCCGCGTGTCTGGTGCGACAGTCGGGGGTCGCGGTGCGGGTGCGCGCGTCGGGCAGCAGACCGGCGGTCCGAGAGAATAATGTTCCGGCAGCACGCAGAGAGAGGAATTGAAGCGTGGAGAGGTTAAGGTTTAGGTGGTCGGAGCTTATGCGTGTGAGACTTCCACTACCGGTCATGTGAATGCTCCTATTCTTTGGCGATAATCATTTTTACTACCGATATGAAATCAGTCGCGCTCTCTCTCACTCTACCTCCCTCCGCCGGCCGTGGGCTTCCTCACCGGCCACCGCCGCACAGATACCACCGTACATCCTCCTCTTCTCTTCCCTCGCCCCTTCTGCGCCGGCCAGGCCTCTTCCCCACCGCTGGCGGCATCCTTCCCTTCCCCCTTCGCGGCTGCGTCGCATATCCCACTCCCCATGTCCCCCACGTTGTAAGTTGTAACTCAAAACTACCGACAGAATCCTGTGACGAACAACGGATTGCTTCCTCCAACTGGCCATGGAAGGAATGCATAGATCTGCACTTCGTCTTTGTTATTTTTTAGCGCTTAAGAGTTCAAATAACCCATTAGTGTAGTTTTTTATAATTAGAAACACACTTTATTTTGAATTTAAACTATGAGGATGTTCCCCATAGTACTTTATTCAAAAAAAGAATCAAAATATGGTTGTGGGATACTTACAGAGGAAAGGAAAATAAACTTAGAAAAAATTTATTATGATCATGCCTAGAAATTTCTACTCTGTAAACTCTCTATAAAGGGAGGCTGTGGCTTCTCCAGAGCCCAAAAGGTTGTGTCCTGAGACTAGTTCTAGAAGGTCTTCCCACTCTAAAATCTCTCTATCACCAAAGTTCCTTCTAAAAGTGAGTTCTAGTTCATAGTTCTCCACATTTCATCACCCAACACATGGACCACTATCGCTGATGTGAGCCGCGCCAGACGGGGCAGACCTCCAAAATTGTGTGCCGCGCCAGACGGGGTAGCGTATGAGCTGGAGTCCGTATATGCTTCCTGTGCGATGTGCCTGACTGAGTTCGCTGAGGGAGAGCGGGAGAGACTGACCTACGGCCACCTCTTCCTCCCCAAGTGCATCAAGCAAGCGCTTCGGATGGATGCACAGTGTCCGCACTGCCAGATCATGATCTTGGATGTGTGAGACAGAGCAGATAGCAGTGGCAGAGCTATAACCCAAATCAAGAGGGGATCATAAGTACAAATCTATTGCTTAATATGCTCATTTTTTATATCTAAGCATCAATTAGTAGTTGGCAAATGGATTTTGCGATTGGAGAGGCGGGGGGGGGGGGGGGGGGGGGGGCATGGCCCCCTTTGTCCCACATGTAGCTCCACCGGTGGCAGATAGACCTCCACTGCTGGATTGTGATCACTCTGCTTGCAGAGCAACTACCTACTGTGTACTCTATATGTAATGGGTTTTTTTATGGTACTCCAGTTACCTTCTAGGAGGTAAGAGTTTAAAGAAATCATAGCCATTGATTTTTAGAATAGTTCAACATTTAAACAATTAAAATAATCTGGAGGAAAAAAATCCCGGCAATCTCGGAGGCGATGGTAACAGATGTCCTCCTCTCCGCCGGTGGCTGCACCATCACTCCATCAGCCTCCTGCTTATCAACCGATCCACCGGTGATGAACTGATTTGATTTGTTTGTTCATATCTTCTCGCTTTAATTTTCGCATGGCGTTGCATTATACTGTACCGGTGATTTCACTGATTTGCTTGCCGTACGGGCCGGGTCTGATTTCAATTTCATCTCGTCATCCATGTGACCATGTACCACCAGTCCACTATGCTTATGCATACCTGGAATCAAAGGAGGAAAAGGAACATGCACGGATCGATTGCCATTGATTTATTCAACTGGTGTCACGTAAAACGAGAAAAAAGAGCATCTCGGGTCGCAGTAAGTCTCGACTAATTGCAATTTTGCCTAATAGATCTAACTGCTAATGACTGAACAGATGGAATGCGTTGGGTGTTGACGCCAGATTTTGACACGTACTGAATCGGCGTCAGGAGGAGAAGATTGGCCGATGAAGCAGATCTGAAAGCTACAGTAAGGAATCGGCCGATCGAGGTAACAGTTGGAAATCGGCCGATTGGTAGCGCAGCCTATGCCAACAGGATGGGATTATTCCAGAAGATCCTGGTCAAAAGATGGTCAACAAGACATGCTAAGTCGGTCGGGAAGCAATTGAAGGGGTCCTGATTGGATCAGGAAACGGCGGCGGAAGATTCTGCGGGAGTCCGTTTCCTTTTTAAAGTTATTATAGATATAGTAGTTTTCCTGTTTTTTAATAAGGATGTAACAAGTCGTAATCGACCAGGAGTCCTAGTTTCAGGGTATAAATAGGAGTCGCTAGGGTTTCGTGAATCAACAAATTAATCAACAAAACACTTCTACTTTTTACCAGTACTTTACTTTCAAGTGGGCGACTTCGCCAATATTTTCTTCTTCCACGAGTTCGTACGGATTGGCAGGGCTGCCAACCTGATCTCCGGCCAATTGGTAGGTTCCGCTTATCGAGTAACATTCGAGCTTTAACTACGGGCGCATCGCTGTGGTTTCGTTTGGATTTATTCACAAGTTATCGATATTTACTAGAATTGCAAGTTTTACCTGTTATTCTAGTATTATCACCAGTTATCCATCTTGAGATCAGAGTAATCGGCTTCGTCATTGTTCTCCTTCGATTCATCGCCATACAGCCGATTAGATCTGTTCCAAGTGTTGCTTCTATAGTAATTGTTTAGATCGCTCTAGCAGTCTTCTTTACAATTACTATACGATCATCGGCGGACCTATAGCCGATCATCTCTACAGCAAATCGGCTGATTTGCCGCCGACGCGCTCCTCAGGACAGATCGGAAATCCAGCCGATCGACGCGCCTGGAATTTAATACTCTATTTTCTTGTCAATCAACAGGTCAGATTGACTGGCACGCCGCGCGAACCGCACCAGGGTGATAACCCGAACAGGAGCTAAGCAGATTCTCCCGGGTCGTGTGTCCGACGCTGAAGACCCATCGGCCGATTCCTATCCGGCCGATTTTAGCGCCAACACACTTTTGGCACGCCTGGTGGGACACATCCAAGATCTGATATGTCGAACAACGCGGAAATCTCTGACAGCAACATCATTGGGGTCACAGAAGCTGATCTCAAAGACGACCAGAGGGAGGAATTGGCCAAACATCTGGAAGATTACAAGAAGATGTACCTCCAGTCGTTCAGTCGTATCAGAAGCGGGGAAGCAGTCAAGAAGGCTCCTATCCCAGCGTCTCGCCACATCACCATTGCTGAAGACTCGGGCAGGATGTCAGAGATGATTCAACAGTCCGTGTATCAAGCGTTCATTGACCAATCCTCGGTGATGAGCAACACGGTGTACAACGCCGTCATCAACTCTCTGGCCAGCGGAGCCGTTCAAGGTTATCAGGGACCGGCATATGCCCCTCCAACTACTCTGCCGGCCAGAAGCTTACCGTACACATCCCAATCGGCTTCTCAGCCGATATTGACGCAGCACGAGGGATACAGCTCTCCACCACTTCCGGCGTCTCCAAGATACAGCGGTGCACCTTATCTCCCATCGCGAGCGCCGCTTCAACCCGTTCAAATGGCTTCTGTGCAAACACTGCCTACGAGCTCAGTGCCTTGGGGGGCATCAGCCACGACGTATTTTCCCGAGCCAGCGAACGGGCATGGCACTTATCCGTTCCAGGTGTCGTACCAATCGGCCGCCCGGCCGACGGTCTCCCAGTACCAGCCGATTTTACCAGAAATCGGCAGGGGGGCAAGCACTGTGGAAGCATTCAGAGGCACGGTGCCAGCAACGACGTACGAAGGGGGTGCGGACGCGTTTCCCCAGCAGTTATCGGCCGCTCAGCAAACTTCGCCGATTCATCACCTGGCCAAACCAGCCCTCCAACACGTGCCCGCGCCGCGAACAACTGTTCATCAGCAGCAGGTGGACTGGACGGCAAAAATAGCAGAAGTGATCCAAGATCAGTTTGGACTGAAGCCGAAAGTTCAAACTTATACTTATAAAACGCCGTATCCATCGGCCTATGACTCGTTGTCGTTCCCGCATCGTTACAAGGTTCCTGATTTCACCAAGTTCTCAGGGACGGATGATACATCCACTGTGGAGCATATCAACAGATTCATCATCCAGTGCGGAGAAGCTGCCACACAAGACACTCTGAGGGTACGGTTATTTTCATCATCTCTATCCGGATCGGCCTTCCAGTGGTTCACCACTTTACCGCCAAATTCTATCGTCACGTGGGCCGATCTGGAGAAACAATTCCACAAGTACTTCTATGCAGGAGTACACGAGATGAAGATTTCGTATTTAACCAGCCTCAGGCAGAGGAGCGATGAACCGGTGGCAGGCTACATACAGAGGTTCAGGGAAATCAAGAACAAGTGCTACAGTCTGGCTCTGACCGATGCACAGTTGGCCGATATCGCTTTCCACGGCCTCTTACCGCAAATCAGAGAGAGATATGCCGCCCAAGAGTTTGAGAGCCTGAGTCAAATCGTCCACCGATTGTCAGGGCAGGAGGTCCGACCGTTTGAACAGCGGAGGAGCTTCCAGAAGAAGGTGGCATACTTGGAGGGATCTGAATCTGACGCGGAGGAAGAAATCGGCCTGGCGGAATGGGTAAAAGGGAAAAAACCAATATCCTGCCCCTTTGGCAAGAAGGAGCCAGAGACATTCGGCTTTGACACGTCGAAGGCCGATAAAATTTTTGATCTACTGCTTCAGGAGGGACAGATTAAACTGTCACAGCATCACACCATCCCTACGGCCGATCAACTTAAGAAGATGAAGTACTGCAAGTGGCACAACGCTACCTCTCATGACACCAATGAATGTAAAGTCTTCCGCCAGCAGGTACAATCGGCCATTGAACCGGGACGGCTCAAGTTTGAAACTCCAAGCCAATCAGCAAAGCCGATGAAGATAGATCAACATCCCTTCCCAGCCAACACGGTCAACGCTGAAGGAGACTCAAGTCAAACCAAGGTGCTGACGTCAGAATCGGCGAGAAGAGGTGGTGTTGTCGACCCCAGGAGACAGATCTCAACGGAGGAAATCAGAAGAAATAGGCGAGGACCAGAACGACCACACAGGCCCGTCACCTCCCGGTTCTTACTGAGTAAATATCGGCGGCAGCAAGAACAAGCACAACACCAGGAAGAGATGATACGCCGGCGTGAAGATCACTGGCAGTGTCCCTTCTTCATCCACTGCTGGGAGAACGATATCAGATTGCCATCTGCCGATAACTGTCCGGAGTGCAACGGATCAAACCGCAACGATCGCCCGAAGCCACACTCTAGGGACAGAGGATCAGAGCCGATCAACAGAAATCAGCGCGAAGAACGGCGCGTTTCGGTGCATGATCGGCTGGGGGGCAGAGTTGACCAGTACGGCAGGTCAAAAAGCAAGATCGGCCAGCAAGATGGACTGGGGGGCAGGATCAGCGCACGCGATCGGCTGGAAGAGATAGCCGATGATAGGGTGTCAGACGAAGACCCCCTAGGTAGGGAACCAGATTGGGAACACGCCAGGTCATCGGCCAAACCAGTGAATCCCAGGTGGTGTCCCGATGGCCTATCCAGATCCCAAAAGCGGAGAATCCAACGCCTACGCCAGTTAGAGCATCAAGAAGAAGAGCAAAGACACGTGCCAGAAAGAAGGAATGTTAAATCTCGGGTTTGGCGCCCAAAGAAAAGCGATCAAGAAACGGATAACCAAGAATCGGCAGCCGAGATTGATATGGTTTTTATACTGCCGATGGAGTTCATGGCGCCAAGCGATCGGGACAAAGTGACAAATACAGAGGAAGAGCAAATGGCACAACTGGTATTAGAGCCGATGACGGCTACGTTTGAGAAACCAGAAGAGGAAAAACGACAACATCTTAAGGCGCTGTTTCTCAAAGGGTATGTCAACGGAAGACCTGTCACCAAATTACTGGTAGATGGAGGCGCGGCAGTCAACATCATGCCGTATGCCATGTTCCGCAAGCTGGGCAAGGGCGACGACAACCTCACCAAGACGGACATGATGCTGAAAGATTTCGAAGGCAACGTATCACCCGCCCGCGGAGCATTCTGCGTCGACCTCACCATCGGCAGTAAGACCCTCCCTACTACTTTCTTCGTCATTAATGGCAAAGGGTCCTATAATATGCTGCTTGGTCGCGACAGGATACATGCAAACTGCTGTGTCCCATCTACTATGCATCAATGCCTTGTGCAATGGGTCGGCGACAGTACAGAAATAGTCGCTGCCGATTCTGTCTACAGCGTTGCAGCGGCCGACACACAACAGTGGAGCTGCGAGCACGTCAAGTGTATATCTGGCAGGACTTGGGACACTGATTTCCTGAGAGTGTCCGATTTCGATCTACAGCCGATCCAAGCAGTCGGCTCTGAAGATTCAGCTCGTTCGAAAGGATGAGAAGCTGGGGCATGGGTTCGCGTCGGCCGATTCATTAGAGATGGTAGATTTGAGAGATAGCAGCAAATCAAGGCCGACGTACATTGATGCCAATTTGGATTCTGAGTACAAAAAGAAAATATGTCAAGTTAACATGACCGATTTCTCGTCGGTTTTCTAGCTACATATCTGGTGAAAGAAATATTAGTGGAAATTACGGATTACATGAAGCAGTTCAAGACTAAATCGACGCAGTGGCATTAAAGGAGCAATAATGTTTAACACGTTGTTTACAGCCTAAGGAAGGCATCTATGGCTACAATCGCTCGTCGTCTAATCTGATCGGCCGATTCTACTATTCTCTGATCATTTTCGGCCGATCCCGGTACTTCTGACACGCGGCGACGGAGTCTTATTGTTTCACGGGCCAGATGTTGTCTTTTTTGCTTCAGCTCGCTGATCATGGTTGGGAGTTCTTGGAGCCTTTTCTCCTCAGCGGCTATCTCTTTGGTTATCTATTCCATCTCCTTGGCTAGTTCTGCTCTCCTCCGTTTCAGCCGATCTATTGTGCCAACGATGTCCGGACGGCGGTTCTCGAGGAAGTTGATTTTCTGATGTACTTCCTGGGTCTGGTGCTTGTACGAGTCAACCTCCTCCTGAGTTTTGGCCATCTGAGCGCAATCGGACATACGTTGCAGCGCCCGCGAGACCGGAATCCGCATGCCCTCTATATAGGCAGCATACCCCAAGTCTTCCGACACTTCATCTGGGATGTGATCTACGACCTCATTGAAAAGTTGTCGGATCGGCGATGGATCTTTCACCAGTCGGCCGATGTCACCTTGGAGGAGAGTACGAATGCTTTTGAGCTTAGAGCGGATATCGTCGGAGGCAAAGCTCGGTGGAACCGCGTGTGAGGCGATTTCCTCTTCATCGGCCAAGGAGACAGCGAAAGAAAAGATACTATTGTTGGGAGAATCTTGCTCCTGTAAGGGAAGAAAGCAAAGGATAAGCAGGTAGTGAAAGGAAATCGGCCGATTCTGATGGTAAGATTGTTACCTCTTTGAAATGAATCTCTCTTGCCTGCGCCGGTGGAAGTATTTCCCTTGTTTCAGGGATTGGTGCACTAGGTTCACCAGAAGAAGAAGATTCGATCGTTATTGGTGCTCCGCTTGGGCCAGCTTCCTGATAAAGGTATAAATGCTCGTGAGAATACTATGGGAAAATGAAATAAGATGGTAATGGGAATTTGCTATGCCTCTGCGGGTTCTCCGGCCGATTCCTGCTGTGAAGTTGCAATCGGCATACCCAAGTCGACCTGCATCAAAATTGGTTAAGTTTCCTGAATGTTAAGGATACAGGGTAAGAGATCATATACCTTGGCAACAGGAGCTGCTGTAGTCTCAGTCCTTACTTGAGACGTGGCCGACAGTCGTGGAGATTGTGGTGGGATAACCTGTGCAGCCTGGCAAAGGGATGAAATTGATGTCAGCAGAAGATTTGGGGAATACATGAGATAAATAAAGTTACCTGGACAACTTCTACTAAGAGCGATGCTGCAGCGGCCCCGGCTTCGGCAGTGACTTGGGGATCGGCTGTCTCGACAGCTAGTAAGGGTGAAGGACCTGAGGTCTCGGCGAGTATCATTTCCACCTGATCGGCCGATCCAACATGGGGAGTCTCGGCCGATGCTGCCGCCGTCTGGCTAGCCGATCCGATACGGGAAACTTCAGCCGATGCTATTGTCGTCTGATCGGTCGATTCAATGCAAGCCCGCATCCGACGGCTGGATATCTTCGGTGTTGGTCTTTTGGGCGCTCGTCTTGATCGGCCGGTGGAGATATCTCTGATAGATGGAGCATGGAAGCCGATGAGTGGCTGCACTGTGTATTGATGATGGCTATCGATCGGCCGGCCGCTTCGGCTCCGCATTGGGGGAGCATGGCTTTCAGACTGAAGAGGTAAACATAAGTTAACAACGAGATGATAATGCAACATTGAAATCGGCTAAGCAGAAAAGGACATACCGCAGCATTTGGGTCGATGTTCTCTGGGTCCAGAATATTACAGTAAATTGATGGGGATTTACAGAAAAGATGTTGCTTCCATTCTGCCCACCATAATTTATACTGTTGGGTGGCAAAAGAGGCAACTGACCAGCCGTTCAAGTCGATGGTGCTGGAGTCGGGTACTAAATCGCATAATCGGCTGTAATCAAGACTTGAAGTTAATCCGTCTCTGAATTTTGCTTGGCCGGCGAAATAGACTCGAATCGGCAATTGGCCAAAACCTAGTTGCCTTGCTGCAGCCGACGGGCAGTAGAACTCATAAGTGGGTGAGTCCTTTCCTGAGAAGAAGTTAGCCGGCAGAATTCCCGGCTTAATCAAGACATCCATCAATTCTCTGTCAAATGTGTGGGTGGAGAAGTCGAAGCATACAGGCAATTCAAAAATTGGCTCCGCGGTTTGATATGGATACCAGATGATCATCTCCTCGCTAAGTCCATTATAGAAGCATCTGAAATATTCAGCTACGCGGGTAGCGGTGAACTGGCAGCCAGGAAAGGCCTATGCCGCCTCTCCAACAGATCTGCAGCGGCGACGGACCGATGGATTCTCCTCTGACTCGATGTTGGGAAAGGTCTTTGTCTCTATCCTCTGCTGAGAGACCTTGCTCATGTGTAGATTGAGCCAGAGGGTGATGAACCACCAAGGGCCGCCTGGATTCCCTATCAGCTCTCCTTTCGACAGCTTGACGCCGATTTGATGCATCATATGGTATGCCAATCCCAGCAAATGTTTACCGAGGGGGACGGCCGATCCTTGTGCAAGAGACTCTGCCAAAGCTTGAGTGTTGGAGGTGGGTCCGACCGCTCTGCCACAGAAGAAGTGTTTCTCCAGCCACATCATCAAGAAGGCGGTGTGCTCCCTCTGTGAGACTGTCCCTGTCTTCATGTTTTTACTGATGTATCCTTTCCACCCGCTGATTCCTTTGGTCTCCAGCCGATGAGATGGCTTGAACAGATAATTGAAGGGGGTATCGGCGGAGGAGACATCTAGGCCGGTCAGCAGCAGGACATCGGCCAAGGTCGGGGTCATGGGTCCATGTCCAAAAAGAAATGCGTTAAGTGCATCGGACCAGAAGTAAGAGGCTGCCATAACCAAAGGTTCGTTCTTTTCCATCTGAGACAGGGACAAATCTATGCACTGGCCGATTTTAAGTTCTTCCCATTGAATTTTCCAAGACCTGGCTACCCTCTGGTACCACTCTCTCCACCCGGGTGTTTCGTTCGGCCAGGATCTGAATGCGCCTACCCAGTGATCTAAATCCATGGGTGACTGCTTAAAGGGGATTCTGTGAGTTTCTAAACTGATTAGATCCGTTGGATCAGGACTCCCCATAGAGCCTAGACAGATGAGGTCAGGAGACTCTGAGAGAGGAATGGTGATCCTGTGCCTAAGGGCCTAAAAAGAAAAGGAAAAAGGGAAGAAACTAAGAAAGGGACCGGAAAATACTGAAGCAGCAGGGCGAAAAGGAAAAGATTTTTCGGGCATTTACCTCTGGGATGGAAGCCATCGTCGCCGATGACGCTGCTGGAGAAGCCGCCGATTGGGCCGCCGCCGCCAAAGGAGCAGCCGATGGAGCCTCTGTAGGTGGGGTGGTCGCCGACGGAGACGCCATTGGGGGACGAAGCAGGCTGCGGATGAGGTCGCCGGAGAAGGGGGAGCGCTTGGAAATGGAAAGAACTTGGAGGAAGATGAACAGTAATGCGGCAGAAAGGATGCTAGATTCGTGGAGGAGGAGAGGCGGAGAAAACCAGTACTTAAGAGAGATAAGGGGGGTAAGGGCAAAGATGGTATTTTTACCGCACCGTCTACGCGAGTTCCAGGGGAGCGGTCGTTTCGCGCGCTCGATCGAGAAAACTGCAATCATTGTGCCGCGGAACGGAAGGAGATTTTTACTGCGCCCGTTTCAGAGAAGAGGGTTAAAGAAAAGAGTTTCGAAGGAAAAGTTATATTTTACTCCGAAACTGGGGGGCATGTGTTGACGCCAGATTTTGACACGTATTGAATCGGCGTCAGGAGGAGAAGATTGGCTGATGAAGCAGATCTGAAAGCTACAGTAAGGAATCGGCCGATCGAGGTAACAGTTGGAAATCGGCCGATTGGTAGCGCAGCCTATGCCAACAGGATGGGATTATTCCAGAAGATCCTGGTCAAAAGATGGTCAACAAGGCATGCTAAGTCGGTCGGGAAGCAATTGAAGGGGTCCTGATTGGATCAGGAAACGGCGGCGGAAGATTCGCGGGAGTCCGTTTCCTTTTTAAAGTTATTATAGATATAGTAGTTTTCCTGTTTTTTAATAAGGATGTAACAAGTCGTAATCGACCAGGAGTCCTAGTTTCAGGGTATAAATAGGAGTCGCTAGGGTTTCATGAATCAACAAATCAATCAACAAAATACTTCTACTTTTTACCAGTACTTTACTTTCAAGTGGGCGACTTCGCCAATATTTTCTTCTTCCACGAGTTCGTACGGATTGGCAGGGCTGCATCAACCTGATCTCCGGCCAATTGGTAGGTTCCGCTTATCGAGTAACATCCGAGCTTTAACTACGGGCGCATTGCTGTGGTTTCGTTTGGATTTATTCACAAGTTATCGATATTTACTAGAATTGCAAGTTTTACCTGTTATTCTAGTATTATCACCAGTTATCCAGCTTGAGATCAGAGTAATCGGCTTCGTCATTGTTCTCCTTCGATTCATCGCCATACAGCCGATTAGATCTGTTCCAAGTGTTGCTTCTATAGTAATTGTTTAGATCGCTCTGCAGTCTTCTTTACAATTACTATACGATCATCGGCGGACCTATAGCCGATCATCTCTACAGCAAATCGGCCGATTTGCCGCCGACGCGCTCCTCAGGACATATCTGAAATCCAGCCGATCGACGCGCCTGGAATTTAATACTCTATTTCCTTGTCAATCAACAGGTCAGATTGACTGGCACGCCGCGCGAACCGCACCAGGGCGATAACCCGAACAGGAGCTAAGCAGATTCTCCCGGGTCGTGTGTCCGACGCTGAAGACCCATCGGCCGATTCCTATCCGGCCGATTTTAGCGCCAACATTGGGATTTCAGGAAACAAAAGTACAGTAATCACGTGACGATAGGGGGAAAAGGCAAACATGCAATCTGGTCGTGTGATGTGATTTGAGCGAGGAGGATGACCGACAAAGGAGATGAGGGGGAAAATAGAAAAAATAGATCTCAACTAATTATGGATGGAAGTTAGAACTAATTCCATATTTTCTGTTTTAAAATAAATGCTAAAACTATTACCTTCTAGGAAGTAATATGATATTAGATCAACGGTCCAATCATTTCAGAGTACCGTAGCAAAGCCCATATGTAATTGTTTGCCTCCCATTGCCTTGTTGGAGCCCTATACGGTGTTTGTGCTGAGTATATATTCCAAGAAACTGTACTACTATATGTCTATATGAACCGCTTCTCTAGTGTCTGATGTGCAAAATAGCACTTTATTTGAGTATGTTTGTGCTATATATACGGGAATAGCTGTTTGGATGACTATTATTTGTTATACTGTGAAATGTGTTTGAAGTCCACGGTGGCCTTCTTTTACTCGATCAAATGTTGTATTATTTTACTCCACCAATAGGGACAGGTGGTGACAATAGTTTTTACAACCTATCTGTAATTAGATCCGGTAGTGGAAATGATTATCACCACCGGATCATTTATATAGCCGGCACTGAAATTAACTTTTAATTTTGCAGCTTCTAAACATATACCAAACAACTTGAAATAATTAATTAAGTTTCATAAATAAATTCGAAGATTTTTATTCTTGACATATCTGTACATTCGCCCAAAAACTTCTTAATATTTTGTAATCAACAAAATTATGAATTATTCAGTAAATAAAGGTCATATATGTGCATGAAAATATTTTCGATGAAGTAATAAAATATCGCTAATATGTGCAGCATTATTGTTTAGTAAAATGTCAGATTATTTGCAGCATTCATTAGTAGTAAAAAAAGTGATTATTTTCAACATTCATTCACAGTAAAAAAAGTGACTATTTTCAACATTCATTATTAGTAAAATATCGATATGTCACATAAATGTTTAGGATACATAAACAAAAATACAAAAATGTTAATTGTAGACTGTGTAGCTTCGTTAATTCAAAGTATTATATAAAATAGTGAGAAGTAGCTACATTAATTTTAACTAAAACATAATTTAGCTAATACGTAAAAATGCAAAAATAACTCATTAATTCAAAATATTATATAATGAAGTTATTACATCAAAATAGAGACAAGTAGGTTCGTTATCTCCAAATTCATCCTAATCATCCAAAATCTACGAACCAAAAGATTGAATGGGATGCTACTTACCAACCTTAAAACAAGTGGTTGATGTTCATACTTCAAAATTGAGCGACCATCGATGAGCAATTTGTTGGAAAAAGGCTGCAACAATGGTGATAGAAGTGGTGGGCGTAAGGGAGAAGGAGAGGGAGGCGGATTTATACTGTTTAATTTTCACCGCCAGCAGTAATAACCAATTCCATTTTCACCGCCAGTTCCAGCCACGGGCTCACACCCCATCCTTCATTTACACTTTTATCCTCGCTTCGTGTAAAATGGTCAAACGAAGGTGCTATGGTAGAGGGCAAAAACTTATAAGTTAGCTCCATACTTGCTCAACTAACAATGAAAATATGTGCACGCAGCACTTATGGGCCACTACTGGACCATATCCAAATTAGGCCGGATGTCACGACGGTGAAAATCTACCAGTTCTAACCTCCACTACATCCATCTACTTTGGAGCCCGCGGTGAAAATATTTCACCACTGATCTTTGCAAAACCAGCTGTGAAAATGCTAGTGGTGAAAATGGTTTATGTGCTAGTGAATTAAACTAGCAAAATTGCTAGTGCAATGCAACGGTACAACAACTCGAACAGCTACATGGGCAACAAATTTTGTGTGAGAATAGTGTTACAATAAGGACAAAACAAGTAAATAATTACTTGGATATGTGAATGAGAAAAAGATAGATAATAAATCTAATAAGCACAGTCAGAGGCATGATGGGTAGATAAGCTAAAGTTTGTTAGGGCAAAGTAATAGGCACACAATCACCACCAACTTTAATATTTGAAGTAGCAGACACAAATGAAAGGCTTGCGTTGGGTGTTGCATTTCCATTCTAAATTACTTCAAACTACTTTTGTGTCTCAGGCAATCTATAATATACTACTACAAAAAGTTTATCACCGTTGGGTACTATACCACAACATCAAAATCCCATCACGCATGCATTGATAAAAAATTAAAAATAGAAAATTACTGTGAAACCGTTAGTCCGTATAATTCTCTAACCAATAACCATCGGTAGGTGATTCATGTTTTTCCAAGAGGACATCGGTCGGTACATATTTCTAAAAGTACCATTTAACCATCGGATGGTATTGCCTATAAATTTTATCTATCAATCCGTCGGCATATATTACCAGACCCTCTTTCCCACGCGCATGCTCCCAGCCCATTTGCTTGAATTTTTACCCAGCTGTCTACCGGTCAGGTTGATAACTCCCCAAATGTCAGACCCTAGCTTCCTTTCTACTATGTTCTCGGCGCCGTCCCTCCCTCCTAATCCCCCTAAATCACGGCGCGGGATCTCTCTCCCTCCCCCCCCACACACACACATGCGCGCACACACGCACCCACGCACTCGCGCGCGCGCACACATTTCTGCTGCATATCCCACTGAAAAGCAACCTCCCTGATCTTTATGAAATATGTAGTGAAATATTTTTATTGCCACTTGTCTATAAAAGTACCATTAACCATCAGATGGTATTGCCTATAATTTTCATCTATCAATCCGTCGCCATATATTACCAGACCCGCTTTTCCACGCATACGGGGATCCATTTATGCTCCAAATTTTTACTCAGCTACCCATTGGTTAGGCTGATATCTAAAAATGTCAAACCCTAGCTTCCTTTCTACTATGTCCTCAGTGCTGCCCCTCCCTCCTAATCTTCCCCAAACCGCCAGCGTGGGGTTGCGTGCGCACGCACACACGCGCGCGCTCGCGCTTTAGTAGATTTGTGCCACCTATGCTGATGTTATTGACATTGAGGATCTTGTGCATCTCATCAATGAATAGAATCTTATTTTTGTATCATGCCCCAACCTCTAGGATCACGTTCTTGATGCGCTCCTCGAACATGCCTAGTAACTTGGTCCTTGTTGCCGTTACTACGAGGTTAAGCTTCACATTGCGTTCTACAGAGATCATAGTAGGGACATTTCCGACCACAATGTGCCAAAAATACCTGAAACGATGATCGTCTTGCTATTTTGGGTGTGCCAACAAGGATGGCATTGTTCTTGATTCCTATATAGAGGATGCAGATGATAATTTGATCTTAGTTCCAGGCGATCACCTAGTTTTTTTTATGTACCACAGTTGTGATCACACTGGTTAGATTGGTGTTGGGGAGGAACGCCACATCCTGGTTACCGATAGAGGAAGTTGTGGGCCACATGAGATCTTGGAGGATGAGTTGCAGGTGATTTCATTCTGGATCCCAGGCAGCGATTACCTGTAGTTTATTTGCTACTAGGTGACCACCGTGCACAATGTGGTTTCTTCATATGGGTCGCTTGCCATGGTGGTTAAAGTCAATGTACATAATTATTTTTTACCTAGTTCTCTAAAGATCATCTTAGTGTAACACACACGTGCACATTGCCCACACACACAAACATGCATGCCTAGAGACACACGCCCGCTCATGTGTGCGTGCGCGCGCGCGCGCGCGCACATGTGGTCACTCTATGGGTTTGTGAGGCTATGGTGCGTCAACAATGGAATCATCCTCAATGGAAGCATCCTGGATTGTGGTGCCATGGTTATTCGTTCCTCTTCTTCAGGCGTTGTAGAATGCTAGTACTCACTAGTATAGAAATGGTTTATTGGTGGTCACATTCTAGAAACGTGGCTCAAAACATGCATCCTTCTTGATGTACTTGTAGCCCTCATCAAAGATTGTGGCAAACCATGGAGCAGATGCGGTCGAGAGCCAACGCTTGCCTCAGTAGATTGGTGGCACCCATGCTAATGTTGCTGACACTGAGGACGCTGTGCATCTCATCAGTGAAGAGGATCACGTTGTTATTCATGCCCAGCCTCCAGGATCACATTCTTGATGTGCTCCTCGAACATGACCTGTAATGTGGTCCTTCTTTCCATCACTACAGGGTTAAGCTTCAAAATGCGTGCTATAGAGAGCACAACAGGGAGATTCCGCGCCACAATTTCACTGTGAAATTCCCTTAGCGATGGTTGTCTTCCTATCCTATATGCGCCAACAAGGATGGCGTTAGTCTCGATTCCTCTATAGAGGATGGAGATGATAAATTGATTATTATTTTTTTGCTCCAGGCGATCATCTAGTTTATTTTGTTGACCATAGTTATGATCACCCTAGTGGGGTTGGCGGTGGAGCTCATTGTCGGATCCGGGCTGCACAAAAAGGATAGTCGCGAGCCACATGAGATCTGTGGTAGGTGATTTGATTCCAGAACCTAGGCGGCGATCACCTCTTGCCCATTTTCTACTAAGTTACCACCATTCACGATGAGACATTGTCAGATGGATAGCTCGCCATGGTGGTTAAAGTCCTTGTACAATGTATGCCTACCCGGTTCTCTCAATCGAAGAATCATGTTAGTGTAACACACGCGCGCGCACACGCGCGCGCACAATCAAATAAAAACAGACACACACATACAAACACACACCCACGCACGCCCACACATGCACACAAATGAGCGCGCACGCGCGCACACACATGTGGTCACTCTATGGATTTGTGAAGCTATGGTGTGTGAACCATGGAAGCATCATGGATCGTGGTGCCATGGTGCTCTTCGTTTCTGTTCCTTATGCCCTGTAGAATGGAATGCTAGTACTAACTAGTAGACTCGGAATCTTGATGATCACATTCTGGAGCCATATATAGGTATAACATGCATCCTTCTCAATATACTTCATGGCAAAGCTTGTTAGAATAATTAAATTAGCTACCTAACAACTAATGCAATCAAGTTTGTCATCACCACCTGGACAGGTCAAACTGCTCCTGAAAAGTACGTGTAGTTCTGCATTAGTAGATACCATATTGTCTATAGTTCTCTGAACTTGATCCTGTATAAAGCCCTATAATCGTTCAAGTATTTGTTAAGATATAATAAAGGACATTGTATTGGTTGCCAGAAATAAGCAGTTGGGCTGTGAATGATATGCACCTCTCGCAGTCAATAATATAGTGACGGACCGAGAAAATTAGTTAGCAAATGTATTGAAGATAGGTAGCAGCCAATGCATGTAATATTGAAAAATAAATAAATTAGCAAGATTTCGCCATCAAGATAACAAATAGACGGACCTGCCAATAATGTCAAAGACGGATGAAAAATCTAGTACAAAGTACGTGCCTAACTTCGCTTTGTTGATTTAATGTGAAATGAAAGGGACCTTAGTACACTAAGCAGTAAACAAAGACAGATGATGGCATAGAGTGCAAGAAACAAATGGTGACCCTCTAATTTATTTAGTAGCAAGTCTTTGCCGAATTAACGACTCTCTGATTGGCACTTGTATACATATCGCGCTTGTGTGGTCAAGATATGGTCCTCGCACTAGGGGAAACCCACGTTTGCCAAGTGTCGCGTTGTTTGCCGAGTGTAATTTGTCGGGCACTCGGTAAAGGTATAATTAGCCGAGCGTCGGCGCTAAAACACACGGCAAACAAAAACACTCGGCAAATGCTTGGGGCACTCGGCAAACTAGCGGTTTCCCGTAGTGTCGTTTGAGTACTCCATACTCATACAGTTTCCTAACACTACCGGATTCTGGGTGTTCGCTGTGCGCCTGAGGCACACGGCAAAGGTCCAGAAACACACGGCAAAGGTTTTGCAGTCGGGCGCCCACGGAAAAGCACCGACGGCAAAGATGACTTTGCCATGTGCCCTTTATCGAGCACACGGCAAACATATTTGCCGTGTGTTTTGGGCGGCACACGGCAAAAAAAGGCAACAAACGGCGGACCAACATTGACGGCGGCAGGCCATCAGGCACACGGCAAAGTTTCAAAACTTTATCGTGTGTCTGCCCACCAAGCACACGGCAAATATGGGTATCTTTGCCCTGTGTCTGATTTAGCACACGGCAAAGTGCCGCACACTGTAGTCAGTTATGGTCACTTTGCCGTGTGTCCCGGCCATTGCACACGGCAAGTGACCACATATTCTCTGATTTTTCCATTTTTGCGTTTAAAGTTCCCCACTCAAACAAACATAACAAATATCATACATATATATCTCGACAAGCATCACAATTACCACAAGAACCACAATTTAACCACAATTTCACACACATATATATATATATATATCCACAAGATGAGGTGCTGGATCAAACGGCGGTGGAGGTGGGTAGAACTGTTGCGCGGGGAACGTCGGTGAGAGGCCGTGCGACAAGTCTGGCGTATTCGATGCCGCCGATTGATTCTGTAGAAAGGAGAATATTTTGCATTTGAGACATCAATCAAGTTCTCTAAGTTTTAATCTGAAATATTCAAAATTCTATCGAAGTCTCTACATTCTCTATGTCTATAATACTTGAAACGAATCTATAAGGTTGTCAAGTGGCTCACAGGAGGAGTTGCAGGAGGCAGAGCTGGAGGGAACACGATCGGCGGTAGGGGTTGACCCATCTGAACAGAAAGACCTCGAATGTAAGCGTACATATGAGCCATCTGCTGCTGAACCTCGGCCTGCTGCCTTGTCGTCTCCTCCTCCCATAACCTCCTCTCTTCGGCTAGCGCCGCCTGGTGTGCCGCCACTTGCGCCTCCAGCTGGGCCTACAAATTTCATCCCAATGTTACAATGAGCAAACACATGTAGAAATTTAATGAACCATGAATAAATCGGAAATAACCTGAAGCTCCTTCACTTGGAGCTGTGCCGCGGATGGCCGTGGGCGTATGGCCGGACTACTGCTCGAACCTGTGCGAGAGTGGGAGTACTGGCCGTGTCTAGAGTGTCGTTGCCTATATAGTACCGGCCATACTTCTTGCCTCCTCCCACCCTCATGATGAGCTCTCCATCAAGGTTATGGGCGCTCGGATCCCACTTTGGCCCATGGACCT
Source organism: Panicum miliaceum (assembly GCA_032594955.1). NCBI lineage: Eukaryota > Viridiplantae > Streptophyta > Magnoliopsida > Poales > Poaceae > Panicum > Panicum miliaceum. Next base: position 48,269,047 of record CM064057.1, on the reverse strand, counting down.
GCCTTCCCGCCTCTGTGTACATGTTCATGCGGTTATGGATGGAGGGATTGGTGTACGCCGAGGGCGGGTCGTCCGGGTTGTAGGTGACCTTGGACGCTTTGCCCTTGTGGGCCAGAACCCATCCCATGAATTGGAAGCACTCGACGCCTTCATGTGCCTGGGACTGCAAAAAAATAGCAAGTGGACTACAAATTATATTATGCCATGTTGAGGTTAGAATAAAGAAATGAATCCACATACTCATTTCTCCCTGTATTCGCCGTTGCTAAGGCTGCCTTGATGGTGCGCTGGACCTGGCATCAGCAAACGCCGCTCTCGGCCAGCGTTGTGCTTCTCCTCCCACTCGGGTGTGAACCACTTGTCCACTATGCGTTCCCAGCACGTGGAATCATTGCGGCACCACCACGCAAGCACCTACACGTGATCAATTTGATGACATGTAGATCAAATTAAGAGATGTACTTAATCTGAGAATAAATCCAAATTTACCTCCAAGTATTGCTCCCGGGCCAGCTTCCAATTTCTTACGGCTTCTTTTTTGATCTTCAGGCCCAGGAACAAAGCACTGTAGTTGACGACACACTGAACTTGCGCCTCGTAATGCATGTCCTTCACCAGCTTGATGCATCGATTGTGAGCCACAACTATCGCCCGTTCCTCGTAACCTTCCTCACACCTGTAAAAATCCTGCATATAAACACAATGTATCCAATCATTATTAAAAAAATGTCGAATGAATGCGATGTATTGAGCATTGTAGTGTGAGAAAGACTTACCCACAGCTCGGCCTTCACCTGCTCCACCTTTTTGGCGAAACACTTATTTTCCCGATCAAGATGATTGGGGGCGACGACGTAGTGCTCCCACGTCCAAGCCGGCTTGTACCTTCCAGCAATGTGGACCAGGCCTGGGAAGTGCTCCCTACACAGCAGACCAAGGATGTCGTTGACCTTGCGTTTGTGAACACCGGGCGCGACTACTCTCCAACTCCTGCCAAAAGTGATTAAGAGAAAATATTAGTTTCTATTGTGATTTTCAAGTTATGAAAAAATGAAAAAGTAGTAAAGTTACTTACGCTGGCCTAGAGGGTCGAATCATTGGGCGTCCGGCAAGAGGTATAGGCCTGTCTGGGAGTCACGAGGGACCTTGCAACCAAATAGCCAGCGTACCCCCCGTCGTGTCCTCCTCCTCCTCCTCCCCCTCCCCCACCCCCTCCCCGCTCCTCCTCAGCACTCGACGACTCCGCGGAAGGTACGTTGTCCTCCTCCTGCGCCTCCTCCTCCTCGGCCGCCTCCTCCTCCTCCTCCTCCTCATCCTCAGACGAAGGCGGCTCTACAGGCCGACTCGCTCGACCCGTCTTCCCTGGACCCTTGGGGCCACCCTTCCCTCGACCCTTGCCTCGAGCACCCCTAGGGACGGACCCCTCAGCTCCATCGTTACTTGGCACGCTCCTTCTGAAAATGGACGCGCATTTCCATGCAATTCCGTCGCCCGCCATCGTTCAATCACCTGCAATTAAAAATAGTAAACTAATCAGCACGTCTTAAGAAAGCATAATTACAAAGAGAGGCAAAGTAAATGAGACATTATTAGAAACCAACATGATATTACAAATAATAATTAGAAAGTAACATGGTATAACCAAAACATACTTAGAAAGAGAAGTAAAATAAACAAGACATAAATAGAAACTAACATGTATTAGAAGTAATCATCTTGGTCGGGATTAGCTGGATCATAAGTCTCATCATCACTATCATGCATGTTGAGATAATCAGGCTCGTGCTCCAAAGAAGGAGTGTCGTCGTCATCATCCCCCAATTGTAATCGCTCAAGTAAGTCTAAGTCCTTTGCGTTTCAAACCTCATCTCCATCGTCCTCGTCTTCAACCGTTTCATCAACGTCTACCTCCATTCCGACTAAGTCGGTTAAGTCTATCTCAAAATGCCCATGTAGCCCATCTTCTTGAAAGAACTCACCGTCGTATGTGTTTGGATCTATGTTGTAATCTTCATTGTTTGGGACAGGTAGTTTACCGTGTGGCGATACCTTGTACACAACGCCCCAACCATTAAGTCGTTCGTCAGATTTGCACGGGTATGAGAGATAATAAACTTGTGTGGCTTGTTGAGCCACGATATAGATATCGTCTCCTACATAGACGGATGACTGTCGAATTTCGACTAGTCCAAGATTACGGTCCGTTGCACTTCGTTAGGATCAAACCAATGGCATTTGAATATGACGGGCTTAAGAGGTTTGCAACCATGAAACGTGAGTTTATATATTTCTTCAATTCTTCCATAATACTCGACCCCATCATGGGCTGTCGTACAAACTCCGGTATTTATGGTTCTTCAATTGGGCTGACTCTGCTCGTGGCTTGTTATGTGAAAATGATATCCATTCACGTCATAGCCAGAGTATGACATGACCCTATAGGCACAACCATTGGAAACCTGTCTCAACTCGGCACTCATGTACACATCGTTTTGGTCCTGCAGGTAGAAGCTTGATAGTTCGTTATATTATTCGCACGTACGAGGAATTTGCAATGTCAAAGAAAAAGTACGAGATTGAGAATGACCATACCTTTTATTTGAACCAAGAAATGAAATCGGGCGATCCACGTCCCGCACCCTTTATAAGAAGAGTATCAACTTCCTGCGGGGTCGGTGTCCTATTTCTCCGCCAGAATTGATGAGTAAATTCTATGTACGAACGAGAAGAATATCGAGGGGTGTTGGATGCAGAATAGTGATAGTGCGCAATAATCGAGAACTAGATTGTTGAGAACTTACTGAATGTATAGCTCCATTTCAGAAAGGTTGGTCAACACATATATCATGATAGTCCACAACTCTTCATGCTTCAAGGTTTTAGGAGTAGCACCACTTGCACTTCCGAGTTGCCCTCTGAAGAGGCTGAGGTTCGATTCATCTTCGTTGGCATTGTAACGAGGGGGTGGATTATGCATGTTAGGAAGGGTGTGTGAAGTTTGACACCTCCTCATTACAGGATGCCTCTACAATGGAAGCTTCAATTTTGCATTTGTTTTTACATTTGTCTCAAAGAACCTTTTGTTGTCTCTCAATTGAATAGCACCAACAGCCCTGCATAGGCCCTCCCCATCCATGCCTCATACGGGAGGTGCAAAATCATATGCTGCATCGGATTAAAAAAGTCGGGTGGAAAGATCTTCTCTAACTTACAAAGCAACACAGGAGCTAATTTTTCCATTTCTCCAACCACAGTACAAGATAAATCCTTACCACAAAGGATTCGGGAAAAATTGCTTAACTCTGCCAGCACTAGCCACACATGATTAGGGAGATAGCCTCGAACCATCACCGGAAGAAGTTGTTCAATCCATATGTGGTAGTCATGACTCTTAAGCCCATTGATTTGCAAGGTAGCTAAATTCACCCCGCTCCTCAGATTCGCTGCATACCCATCAGGGAACATTAAAGTTTGAAACCATTCTAGTACTTCCTTCCTTTCTTGCTTCTTCAGGATGAACTCGGCTGGAGGTTTTTTCCATTTTTTGCTGTTTTGGGGAGGCGGAATATCGAGCTTTGGTCTATTGCATAATCTAGCTTGATCCACTCTAGCCTTAACATTGTCCTTTGTCTTATCAGGAATGTCCATGACTGTACCCCAGAGTGCCTCGGCGACATTCTTTACAGTGTGCATCATATCAATGTTACGTGGAAGCAAAAGCTCATGCATGTAGGGGAGCCTCCACAAGCCCGACTTCTGAGTCCAGGCATGTTCCTCACCATATCCCACAAAACCACCTTCTTTGTTCACCCTGAGCGTGTCTAACTGTGCACGAACCACAACACCAATCAACATCTGCGGTGGGGGATCTTCAACCACGACACCTTTTGTAAAGTTATTGATGTCTCGTCTGAATGGATGGTCAAGAGGGAGGAATTGTCGGTGTTTGTCGAACGAAGAATACTTGCCACCCTTCTTCAACCAGAGGAACTTGACAGCTATCTTGCAAACTGGGCATGGGAATTTTCCGTGGACACACCAGCCGCAGAACTGCCCATATGCCGGCAAGTCATGCAGTGAGTGCATGTACCACACTCGCATTTTGAAGTTGGTCTTTGTAGCTCGGTCGTATGTCCATACCCCTTCCTCCCAAGCATGGAGCAAGTCATCAATCAGAGGCTCCATGTACACACTCATATTATCCCCCAGGTATCTAGGAATTATCAACGACAAGAATATGTTCTGTCGTTGAAACATCACGCCGGGAGGGAGATTTAAGGGGATAACGAACATGGGGCAACAAGTGTATGGGGCACTTGTCATTCCAAAGGGATTGAACCCATCCGTTGTTAGCGCAACACGTACATTACGAGCCTCCTTGACTTCCTCAGGATGACACCCGTCAAAATGTCTCCATGCTTCAGCATCGGCTGGATGTACCATATTTTTAGCACGGCATTGTTTGCCTTCTTTGTGCCATGTCATCTATTTCGCGGATTCTTCGGTCATGTAAAGCCATTGGATCCTCGGTAATAACGACAGGTACCGTAGGATTTTCACGGAGATTTCGAGTTGCCTCTTATGACCATTACCAAAGTCCACTTCCAGGTACCTAGAGGATTTACATTTAGGACAGTACTTTGCATCAGCATAGTCTTTCCTAAACAAGATGCTTCCCTTCGTACAAGCATGTATCTGCTCGTATGGCATCTTAAGTGCACAAAGAAGTTTCTGTGCCTCATACATGTTGCGTGGCAGATTGTAACCGCTCGGAAGCAGGCTGCCAAAAACTGTCAGCATATTATCAAAGTCGTCTCGACTGATGCCAAGCTGAGACTTTAGGGCCATTAAGCGTCTGATGGCATCCAGTTGGGAAACATCGGTATGCTCGTGAAATGGTTTCTAAGCCGAAGACAACATTTCATAATAGGCCTTTGCGGTTGGCTCTAGCGGATCCTCCCTAACATGACTAGGTCCTTCATCGAAGTGTGCTTGATGAAAGTCATCTAGCATATCTCCGCACCCGGCAGAATCATAATCCTCAATGCGTTGTCTCACGACCTCATCTCTCCCACGATGGGCTCACGACCTCGTCTCTCGCACGATGGGCTTCACCATGACAGATCCACCGGGTATAGTTTGCCACAAAGCCATTGGTGCAAATGTGTTTACCCATCTGGAACTGTGATTGAAGTATCTTGTTTGCACACTTGCTGCAGGGACACAGCGCTTTACTCTGTCCTTTGTCAAATGCCTTTTTCAAGAAATCTTCAACCTTTTGAACGAATTCATCGGTCCAGTCATGCTTACCTAGCCAGCCCGTGTACATCCACTCACGGTCATCCATCCTTTACCATATGAGTGAGTGATATAAAAATCAATTGCATCTACACGATGTCTATCATACTCTAATAGGTGAAGATAGGTCCTAATCCCGTCCGAGGATGTGTAGATGGAGTTAGTTTCCATGCTCTACTACTACCCGAGACAGAATTTCGGTAGCACCTCCCCGCTGTTCTCCAAATGCACGTCCCAACAGGGAGATTGTGTATCCAGAGAACAACAGGGAGATGATGCCGAAACTCTATCTCGGATCGGAGTAGAGCATGAAAACTAACCACATCTACACATCCTCGGACTGTCCAAGAAACGTGGACAATTCGAAAAAGATATGGTTTTAGATATGCAAAGATCTGCATATTTCCAACCGTATCTCTTTCGAACGGGAGACGCCTAAGTTATGTGAACTTCGAACATGATGAACATGATATGGATTGAGGGAACTTTTATGCCTCACCTTGCTGTCCTGCAAAGTGACGAGTCGAGGACGGTGCCACAACCTCTCCTGAAAAAAAACAACATAATAGTATCAATAGTTGTAAATTTTGGCAGCACCTCCCTGCACGAGGAGGTTTTCAAAACCTGCAACAAAATAACAGCACGATGACCGACAACCACATGCCAAAATAATTGAAGTAGTGATTTGCCTCAGATATGTTCCCTCTCATTTGACCTTGAACTTGGAGCATAAGGAACATCAGATATACTAGAAAAAGTTCATGATCGCCTTGAAACCATGCGACACACCCAGCCCAACCATGATATCAGCACAACCGAGTGGTTGCTTGGGCATGCATGTGTCACATGATTTCAAAACAAGCATGAGAAACATAACCATGGGACATAAATAACACACTTTGAGTATCACACAAGCTCAAGCTCAAGGTCATCGTATGTTACCCAGCAAGAAAAGTGGGTAAAACATGATATCATCACAGGCAATGGTAAAATTAAACTTTTTTAGTTCAAGAAATTCAACACTAATGAAGTTTTGTATCTAAACTACTCATATACAACTAACTACCACTACACTAACTACTAGCACTAACAAATTAATTACTGACTAACTACATGCTCACCTAGGTTCAACTAACAAACTAATTACTACCTAACTACGTGCTCACCTAGATTCTGGACGGCGGGCGATGCCGTGTCGAGTTCGTGGCGGCGGCGGTGGCCACGGGACGGTGAACTACTAACACGTCGCTGGCTCAGTCAACAAGAACTACTAACACCAAGATTGAACAGAACATGCATATATGTAAATATGTTATTGATTGGCACTTGTGTGTCATTTAGAAAAGATGTTCCTGGCGTGGACAGGTTCTTTGGCCGGAAGTGCCAACGCGGGAAGGAGGAGTCCAAGGCACCTGCTAGTAGCTAGATAGATTTGTTTTCAGAGATAATTATTTAAGAAGTAGGAGTTGGAGTCGGAATAGGAGTTTGAACCGGTTAGGATTAGGTGGCCGAATCGGCCACCATGGCCACGCTCTGGCGCTAAAATTAACTACGACGTGGGCACGGAAGCTGGGCGCGGCCAAATGATGGCTTTAATCCAAACGCAGTCCACGGCCGAAATTTGGCCTGGCCGACGCAGGCATCAATCAAACGTGCCCTAGATGTGAGGAGCCGGCAGGTTTTAAAGAGGCCGGCAGATTATTGTAAGGGCAAGCAAGAAACACACGAGCGAGTAATATTTATATACTATAAAGATCTTAAATAATTGAAAACGTTTCTCACCCGGATCGGGTCCACCGTACCCCTCACGCTGTGGTCCACTTGTCGGGACCAAGGGAGGTGGGAGGAGAGGTAGACCCATAAAAATCGATAGTTAGAGAGCGTTTCTGCCAAAAAGGATTATTTTTTTCACCCGCCGCGGTTATACCCACCCATCTAGGGCTGGGCTCGCACCGGCTCATTATCTAAACGAGAAAAAAAATGCGGCTCGGCTCGTCCGTAGCTCGAGGCAGCGCTCGTTTGGGCTCGTGAGCTCTCGGTGACGGAGAGGGGAGCGGTGGATGAAGGCGCGAGCTGCATGGCCACCTCAGCGGCGAAGCAAAGCGAGAGGAGGGTGGTCCGTCGGATTTGAGCGCGGCCCCCATGGTGAGCCATTCGAGCTCATCGGAGATGTCGGAGTTCAAGCTGGAGTATCCCGTCCTCCACCGTGACCTGACAGCGCATCGGCGACGCGTGACGGCACGAACAAAGCAGCAGGCCGGAGGTACCTACGCCACCTCTACGGTCGGCCTCCACTCACCCTCCATCGTGAGATCTGCTCGCTCAAAATCCGCATGAATGGAGAATCTCAAATCAAAGCTAAAAAAACATATCAAGTTTCCTGAACGATTGAATGCTCTCATCTGAGTCTGAGATAACGTAGCCAAACTAAATCAACCAATCAAAACAAGAGCATCTCAACTCATGCGCTCTCACCTCCTCAACACCAAAAACAGGGACATGGGTGCCCGGCTGGAACCAGCAAGATATGCTCCGGGGAGGTGATGACGACGTGGGGGAAGGAGGAGGTAACAACCTTGCCAATGATGCGCCGCCAGAGCTGCTGAAGCCCCTCATCGTCGAGATCCAAGAAGATGAACACCAAGTATAGACAGAGATGAGGATAGAGAGACGATATGGATAATGGATGGGACCTGTTGAATTGTGGAGAGGCTGTTCTCGTTTTCCTCGCTGCTAAACAACTCCTGAAGAGCTCATTTGTATTGGCTCGTTAGGCTCGCAAGCAGCTCGAGCTGAGCTCAAGCTAGCTCGTTATTTCTAACGAGCTAAAAGATGAGCTCAGCTCCTTTGAAAAATACAACAAGCTGAGTTGAGCCAAGCTGAGCCAACCACGAGCCGAGTGAGATATAGTTGGGAGCTTTTTGTCCAGCCCTACACCCATCAGTGGGCTAGCTGGATCTGCCCGTGACAGTTGGGGATGGACTAGCTTCGGCGATAAGACATAACTTATTTGTACTAATTGTTTGCAGCTTTAAAATATGGGAACAATTTTTTTCAAAAAAAATATGGGAACAAAGCATGTCAGTTTTGTTTTCGGTAAGTGCTGATACAAATGGACAATCTCAGAAAACTTGACGCCGCTGCTCTCCATCATCCCCTGATTTTGAATGGGCGGCCGCCAAACTCTTCCACGAGAAATCAACCTGCACTCCAATGATTTCATTCAAAGCCCGTGCTATCAATTGATCTTTGCACATAGAAATGATATAGGGAATACATAATCCTATGGTTAGGGTTTGTGGTTTCACACCAATAAACATGATAAATAATGCCAAATATTACAAGATAGCAGTGATGTTTATCATGACACATGTTTTTAAAATTTATTTTAAATATTAATTTAATTAACCCTTAATTTAATACACTTTTGAATTAAAATCTAATTAGATTTTTTAAATCACGTGCCTGTCGCACGTGCATCTATGCTAGTAGCCATAACAGTTCCTCAATTTAGTGCTCCCTAAATTGACATGCCAAATGGTGACAATTGCATTTTTCTGAGATACTAAGTGTGAGTTATTCACAAGTTAATCTAATATGGAGATTTTGAAACTCCTGCAAAACTAACGTTTCTGTAATATTTGCTACCATGCTACCTCAGCTCTCCTATGGCAGGAATTCTGAGACAGTGAATTGAAACTACAGAAAAGGCCTACCTTAGCCTGTTGAAGTGCGGATGCCAGAGAGAAAACTGAGTGCACTTCCTGATGGAAGTGTGCACCACGACTGGAGAAGAGAACTGAGCGAATAGATACTGTTTGGTTCCATGTATATGTGGGGTCAGTTGTTTGGTGTGATTTGGCCGTGAATGTGCACAGTTTGATTTTTTTGAAATATTTTTAACGGTAATGCTACAGATAGGACGTCCGAAGAATCGGACATCCTCACCTGCTCGCGAGCCTTATCCGAAGGGCTAAGAGGAGAAGCAGGGGGCGCGTCGCTCATGCCCCGCTGCTGCGGGCGAGGGCGCCTGCGGGCGCGGTGGTCGCCGGAGCTCCAGGGCGGCGGCGTACGAGGCCAGTAGCGACCCCCGCGCTGGTAGCGGCGAGCTCCGGGCTGGCGACGAGCCTCCGCGCAGCCTCCTCTCCTGGCGTCAAGTCGGGGCGGCGTGTGGCAGAACCGCCCAAATTAAACCGGCTTAAGTGCGCTAACTATCATCTTAATAGTTAATCAAGTTACCACACAATTAAAACGGTGTAATCTGGCAGTCTGTCAGGTAAATCCTGATAAACCACGGATAATTTCGATCGAAACGTACACCAGAAGTCTCGCACGACGACGAGCGCAGATAGTACACGCATGACAAAATTTTACAAAAATAGAGAACATTAAGGTATTTACAAAACAACTTTCAAATTAGGATCAACATAAAAAGTAATAGCAGCGGAAAGAATCTAACCTGATGAAAATTTCAAAAGAGAACAAATAAAACAAATCGCCAACTACGAAGACGTGAGGACGTCACATCGAGCCCACCGATGTGAATCCTGATTTGCTCCAACCAGCAACAGCTATACCTGAAACGGGATCAACAACAAACCCTAAGTATACTAATACTCACCAAAACTTACCCGATTAGTGGTATATACTTAGCCGACTCCTAATATACAAGGCTTTTGGCTCTGGAGTTTATTTTTGCTAGAAAGCTACTAATAGCGGATCCTTACTTTCAATATTTTTGCTTAAATTTAATGTAAAAAATACCAACTAGGTTCGCATGAAGATCTAGAGCAAGCATGGTATACTAGATTAATTCTCCAAGAATATCATAATCATATCTCATATCATCATCATTCCAATTCTTTACTACGATGTGACAAAGAGATCAAGGCTCTCATATCTGCGAGTCACGGCGAGTCGATTCGATTTTATCCCTTGCAAGGTAAACCTAACACACACGTCACGTATATACCCCGTCGGACTATACACGACAACCATTCTCTATATGCACACCGAATAGCTGAAATGCCCTATGACCCGGGACCGCTAGCCCCACCGATACCTACGTAAGGGTCAATCATGAGTTTTACGACTAGCACCACTGGTGAGACAGTATCAAGTTCACCTACCAATGTGCATATGGTACTGAGCTTACCGGTTTCGACTACCTCCTACTCCCAGCATGCGGTTAGTACTGTTCAATCCTCAATCAGCACTGCCAACAACAGTTCGGTCCTTAACCGACACAGGCGGAGGCTTACTTTCCATCCATTTCATATCCTTAACCAAACCCATCTCCGCCCGGTCTCCAATTTTTTTTCTTTTCTCATTGATATGCTCAAGTAACTTGCCATAAGTATCAGGATCCTATATCTCACGAGTGACAGGAATCACTCGACTTCTACCGAATCCTAATTAAGCATGGCAATACTAACGACCTACACATGCTAGTATTAAGACCATAGGAACATAAGGGTCATGCAACTAAGGTTTCAAATAACTCCTAGAAACGTAATGCACAAATACTTAGATAAATAATATTTTATAATTTAAAATATTAGGTTATGCTCCGGGGCTTAAGTTAGTGTTGGTTAGATGACACTCGCTTGGCGAGCATCTTCCTTTGGTCATGCACATCGGGGCCATCCGTCCATCTTCTAGATGCGTCCACCATTCACCATCTTTTGTCTAGCTCCATATCATGCTTTAATTCCACGTGTATTCGGCTAGCGCACCTAGATGAGATGCACAATGCAAGAGTATGAACATAGAGATGCAACACATGATAAACTACACTAGCACATTAGACAAGCATATGTTACACTAATCATACATAACAAGGTTACAAACATCTCAGCTAGATCAAGCTAACACCGCTTAAGTCATAAGCTAACACCAACAAGTACATTAACCAAAGCCAAATCAAGGCAAACAACTACTAACACATGCAGTTTCTGGACAGCAGCATAGCAAGCAGCTGTTTTAATCATAACTGGAGTTTTAGGAATCCAATAAAGGTGATCTTAGACTTTCTGGAAAATTTATGAAATTGCCTACAACTTTGTCATTTACACCAAAAGCTAATTCACAAGTTACCGAGGTCAAACATTACAGACAAGCAGATATGTACAAACGTAAGCAGAAAACTGACATTAACTTCATAGAAGCATATCTTGAGTTCTAGGCATCCAACAAACGTGGTTCTTAACTTTCTGGAAAGCTTAGTAAATTATCTATAACTTTCTTATTATCATATTTAGGTGATTCAATCGTTAACAAGAGCAAACAACATAAAGAAACATTTCTGTCCAGAATTGGACAGATTCTGACCTGAAACTTTAAACAGCTATATCTAGAGCTACAAACCATCAAAGAGGTGCTCTCTAACATTTTTAGAAGGCTTGAGAAAAGTAATACAACTCATTAGTTTTCACCAAGACATGATTTAACGCTTAACTGAGCCAAACAACACAAACATTAAGAACTGTACAGAATATGAGCAAAACCTGACAGGAAACTTCAGAAATTCATATCTAGAGTTCTAGCCAACCAAAGATGATGTTCTTTAATAATTTGGAAAGCTCGTGAAAAACACTACAACTTCTCAGTTATCAACAACAGCTAGTTATGAAGCTAAAATGGTTGAAATAAACAAAAGCTCAGAACTGTACTGCACATTGAAAAGCCCTGACAGTAAACTTGTAAAAAGCATAACTCCTAAACCAACAGGCATATGGTCATGAAAGTTTAACACAAGCAAGATAAGGAAGTCATCTACAACTTTTGTATTCATCTTATCTACAGAAAACTTCATTATCATCATGAAAACAATTGCACAACAAACTCATACATGCAGCCATTTTCAGAAAGTAGCATTTGGGTGTTTCACTTGATTGTTACAAGGAGCATATATGTACATAAGCTATTCAATTAGCTTCAACCTTCGCTACATACTTAGCAACACTTTAACCTAAACACCAAGCCATCCAAGCATCACAGCAGTAGCCTACCACAAAATTTCCACATCATTTGGAGCACTATAACTGCAGTTATGAAAAAGACAAGCAACAATAGCATTAAAAACCCTAACAAGCATAAATCCATTTTTACAGCAAAAACTTTACACTAAATCATGTCATGCAACACATCTACTGCATAGATCTACTTACAAGGATTCCAAAAAGTCCTCATTTGCTATTTTATGATTTTTCTACAATTTACTATGAATTTTTAAAGTTTCAGCCAATTTTTCGAAAAGGCCCTGCGCGGCACTATTTAGATGAGTCATAGACTTCGCAAAAAGACCCCTGCACTTTTACCTATTGTTGCACGAGGCCCCTGGTCGGCCATGGCAGTGAGCTGAGCTCGCTGAGCTCCACCGGGATGACGCTCCCGGCCTTCGTTCTCGAAACCGAGGGCATGGGGAGAGAGAGGAGGGTGAGGGGGTTCTGTTTTGGAGGCTCCGGGTATGGGGGAACGGGTGGAAGGAGGTCGGCCCCGAACGGCCATTGTTACTGCCATGGGAGCTCGTGAGAAGCTCTGCTCCGGCAAGGAAATTGAAGGGCGCGAGTTGGGGGCTGGTAGAGGAGGGTATGGGGGTGCTCACCACGGCCTCGAATCCGGTGGGGAACAGCTGGGGAAATAGATCGACGGTGGGCAGCGGTGAAGCTCCCAGGGAGCTCGGGGTGGCCCCTGTCCTGGTCGATTCCGGCCGGGAAGAGCTCGGCCGGGGCTGGGGAAGGCGTGCGGAGGTGGAGGAGGTGTGGGAGGCTTTGGCGTGAGGGATCGAAGGGGGAGGAGGTGTGGCCGATGGATTTGGCCGAGAACCGGAGGCTCTGCTCGGCTCGATCTGGAGGAAGGAGAAGGGAGGAGCTTAGTGCGAGAGAGGAAGAAGAGGCTGGCGGCTGAGGAGGGCGCGGCTGCGTGGGCACGGCACGGGCGAGGGATGGGCGAACAGTGGCGCGAGGACGGGAACAGTGCCGCAAGGACGGGAGCAGGTGAAGTGTTTCGGAGCTCTTTGACTGAATTTTACCCTAGGTTTGACTGCAATTTCAACCATTTAAACATTGCTTTCCTACATTTTTATTATGCTAAATACAAAGTTTATTATATATACTAAAATTTGTATTTTGATCAAAAATTTAGTGTTTAGGTAAAATGAATTTTAAAAGCCACTCAAACATAGATACTTTGAATTAAACAAACACTTTATTTCATGTGATTAGATGTTTAAATTAGAAATTTGAATTGGTTTCTGTTTGAAAATTTGTTCAAGGGCTACGAGTGAGTCATTTGACAATTCCAAATAATATTAACATGTGATGATAAAATTTATTTAATATCTTTATGCATGCATAATTTATGATAATGATCATGTTAAAATTATAATCAGTTCCTAATGCAAGGTAATTAACATGCGGGGTGTTACACGGCGGCGCTCCCGGCGTCCAGCGAACGTGCCTCTCGTCCCCACACAGCGCTGCTTCCCTACATCCGGCCACCCCACGCCGCGCTGCTCCCCAACGTCCGGCCCCACGGGCGAGCTCCCCCCGGCGGCGCAAGCTCCCCACGGACGAGGTCCCCTCGGCGGCGCGAGCTCCCCGTGGCGCGACTCCCCGCGGGCAAGCTCCCCTGCTCGCCATCCTCTTCCTCCCCATTATCTATGCAGCGCTCATATCTTGCTAGGGTTTGCTATATGTTGCAAACGTATATTTCGTGTGTTTCAGATGTTTCACAAGAATGTTGTAAGTGTTTGATGCGGATGTTGCAAAGTAAAATCTGGATGTTGCGATGTTGCATATATTTCACACGCGTGTTGCAAGTATTTTATCCTGATGTTGCATTTTCATTAAAATATTTCATGTGAACTTTGAATGTTCCATGAAACACGAAACAGATGTTGCGGCGGATTTGGTTTTTTTCCTCATCTTTCAACATATGTGTTTCATGTTGCAAATGATAATTTTTATATTACAGAAGTTTATTTTCTATATTGCATATGGTATATTTTGATGTTATGATGCACCAATGAAGCATTCGATGGATCGGAGGCGCTAGCAACGCCGTATTTTTAATGTCTTTTTTCTATATCAGTTGTTTTGTTCTATGCTTTCAGTTTAGGGGTTGTTGAAAATGGGCTTGGTCCATGTATTTGAGCAATTGACGCCCTGTTCGGTTGGGAAGGTCAGGCTGGGCAGCCAGCCCCAGCTGGTTGCCCAGCAGCCGTTCGGCTGGTGGTGGGCGGCCAAACGGCTGGGCTGATCAGCCCAGCCAGAACCATCCTAGCCCAGCCAGTTCCCACCAGCTCAACAGGCCGTGAGCTCTAAAGCCAATGTGTACTATATATGGGCTGTATCCTATATGCAACGAAAATAAAATATGGGATGCAAACCGCGAATGCCTAGTAATATTTGGGCCTAAAAGGGCTACTCCCCAAACATGAAGCTGGCATGAAACAAATATGTAGTATATTAAAAATTTATCAAGCAAAAAATGAAGCGGGCCTTACTTTGGTCCATAAATTGCTCGCTTTATTGGCCCTGCTAGCCCCAAATGGATTTGTCATGTCAGATGATCCTAGTTGTTTCCGCATGCAGCTAAAATTTTATGACATTTTATGTTCTACGTGACACCGGTGTAGTCATCCATGCTTTAAGTTTTGTGACGCTTTCTTCAATCGATAATGACAAAAATTAAGCGTCGACGACAGAAGGGTCATCACGAATTTTATGACGAAATTAAGCACGGAACACCTTTTGTTACACATGATAGGTGATGAACGTATTTTTATCATGCGAGCGTCACAAATCATGAAAAGTGATGGAATTATCAGCTTCTGTGACATAAATAATGAAATGTCACATATCATAACAAGAACATCTCCTGTAGTGCTGCAATATGATTGAGCTTGACCATTTTCCAAGCTAAATGCCATGTATTATGTTGTCCTGCTACATACTCTCTTTTCGTTAACATTCTCCGATGTACTTTGCATTAAAACTCTTGCTGTAACATATGATACTTTTTGTGATGTTAATTAGTGCAGATATCTCAAAAAAAACATTCCATGATTGTTTGAATTCACTTAAAATTAGGACAAACCTAAGATAAACTTTGCTCATGTTTCAACCTAAATTCAAATTTAATATAGACAATAGTCTATTTAAGTCTAGTACATGATGCATGATTGATTCGGATTCTATTTGAACATTCAAGTGGAGTTTGAGCTTGAATCTATCTATTTTCTATTAAAAATAAAAATCTATATCTGACTTCCTAAATCTAACCTGGGCCGAAACCCACCTAACCTACCCAAAATTCCACCGGACCAAACCGGGCCAAAACCCAGTCCAGCCCAGCGCCACCGCCAGACCCCCTGTTCCTTTCTCTCTCTCTCAGTCGAAATTCCTCTGTTTTACTGTTTCCTGTGTTTTCGGGCCAGAGGAAGGTGCCACTATCTCCATGGAATAAACCTCCATTCTTCAATCAGACATGTTAAAATTTTCCAAAATGAGCTGCTGAACGAGTTCACGCAAAAGTCAGAAGAATGACACAAATTCACAAATTTCATTTTGTTCCGCTAGCAAATGGACAAAAAAATTGCAATCTAAAATTACTGGCGCTTTTAATCAGTTCAAATTGGGATGGAGAGCTGGCTTTGTAGTGGATAGACTCCAATGATATGGAGCACATGCATGCGAGGCATCAAAATCTCAAGTCCAGTGATGGGAGGAATTCTCTTATCAAATTTCCTTTCACGAGAAACCTATATTCGGCAGGAAACATAGGAGCTATTCCGTATTACAGATGATGTACAGTAATCAGGAGAACTATACCTACCTATACATGTAACCTCACTCAGTGTTGCCTGGTTGAACGGCATACATTCCTCTACTTTGTGTCATTACCTAACACGACTTTGCCTTGTGCTTTCTATGGTGAAAACACCACTTTTATCATCTTTGCATCACGACCTTCTCATCAGCTGTCCATTTTTCAGGTAAAAAGGATATCCATCCCAATGGAAGCAGTGCAGCCAAACTCTGAAGCAAAATACCCAATGGCAAGTTTGAGTAGTCCACAGAAGACACCCCAATTAGAGTGGACAAACCAACACCGAATACTCCACTTAGTATTGCTGAAAACACCAGTCCAGATGTGAAGAAGGCGAACAGAGAACCTTCGCAGCCAGGTGGGCACAGACTTGACAGCAAAACAGAGAACGGCAGGACCTTGAACTGAGCAATTGCTTCAGCAAGAGCTGAGAAACAAAGCACGTGGATCTCATTTGGTATCCCAAGCATAAGGTTTATTTGTTTCACGAGGACCAAATCCGACAGAACTGCCACAGCATATAGCATCTGAACTCCGGCAATAAGGTGCCTCAAAGGGATTCTCTTAAGATATCGGTTGTAGAGGACGGTTAGAGATAGAACCATGACTTGTCCCACGACTTTTGATAGACCGATAATTGATGGGTCAAGCTTCAGATACTGTGTCTGAAAGCAGAACATGGTTCCAGAAAGAATAGGCACAACAGCAAATGATGTCATGATCCATGTAAGAGGGTAGAAGATCCTCTCCTCGCTGATTGCTGTCATCAAGTTTGAGAATTGCTTGCGAAGATTGGCTGCCAACGAGCTTGTGACAAGACGACTTCTGGTGTTTCGTGGAGTACTTGGCAATGTCTCTTTTGTACCGAGGGACAGTGCCAGTTGGAAACCAAGAAGAACTGAGAATGACGTGAACATGATCTTTGGTTCCTGTGTTTTCAGCAGAACATAACCACCAGACAAGTTCCCTAGTAGGGATCCCGCAGCCAGGGCTATGAATGCGTATGATTGTAATACGCCAGCCTTCTGAGTTCTACTGAACTCCGTGACAACAGCATCACTTACAACTTCTGTGACAGATGCTCCAAGATTCCCAACGAGAATACAGGCCATTTGGGTCGGAAATGTGTCGCCTGTGACCGGAATGATTGCAAGTGTTCCCCAAGCCATAAGCTGCAGTAATGCTGAAAGTAGCCAAAGTTAGTTGAAGTTAATTGAGCAACGTATTGTTTTGACACTCAATCACTTCAATAATACAAACTACAAAATCAACAAAAATATAATGGCCTAAATATTTTTATCTATTATGATTACCACAGCATGAATTTGACCTGATTATATTATACTACATGAATTTTTTTTTGTTGGAGAGCTCCTAAAGCAGCTGGCTTGCACTTTGTTAATATAGGCATATATTAATTATACACTCATTAATTTGTCAAAAATAGAAGGGAGAAAAATAAAACTAATGAAGGACATGTCCCAGAAGTATAAGAAACGTGAGCAAAAATTTATAACAGTATTTCACTAGGATTCTCATCTTATATGCTGGGAGATGCATCTCAAGAAGCTGTCGGTATCATAGCATGGCAAGGACGATATTGTGATGCACAAATGCCAAATTAGTTGGGTAGTGCTGATGGGACAGCCTAGGTAAATATAAGGTTAGTAGCGTTCAGTGATTTGTGGTCCTGAAGATACAGTCCCCCCTGCATATTCTCATAGGCACCACAGAGTAAGGGAGACATTATGAGAATATCAGCTTACCAAAGCTCTAATTGTGTGACTAGTAGTCTAGTAGTGCAAGTAAATTGCACGTCTCTACGTCAAGATTCAAGTACCACAGAATAAGGGTAATCTGTTGGATTAACCAACTTGACAAGGCTTGAAATGTGTGACTAGCAACAAATTGAGGAATCTGTCAGAAAGGAAAGTGTACTGCTCGATCCCAAGGGCACACATGTCCCTTTCTAAGACGCATCTTTTACCGAATAGGTGCAACAGCAAGCAAAGGTGATGGGCATGATACCATTGCCAATGGAACAAGGCACCTATTTTCATGTATGAAACACTAAGGTACATTAAACAGCAGTAGCTTGCATGTGCCTTTTCATGTTCTTCATCTGGTAATCAGATTGTTACAACTTACAACCACAGCCACATTGTACTGAAAAATTGACTGCAGTTGTTGGGCTCCAATGACCAGGGCGTCTCCAATTGCAGAAAGGGACGTGAAATAACGGTCCCTTTCAATGTGCTCAGCGGCTCAGAATTTTTCAAAACTAATTGGTTAAATTCATTCTTATTTTCTCATGACACATCGAAGGGGCATTGGATTATGACGCAAGGTGAAGATACGATGAAAGCAACTTTATGTCCTCCCGCGACACTGTGTTAATTCCGAACATTGACAATTGCAGTTTCTTGTTTGTCAATTGAGATCTTTCATCAGGACGGACATGCAGACAATTCCATTGAATTCATAGAGAACTCAAGAGAATGAACACAGGAACGAATCATCAGTAGCATAAAGATGGAAGAATTCTGGGCAGGGCACCCACGTCGCTGGAGCCGCAAGAACATGAGGAACAAAAATTGACTGAAAGGAGATGAACTGCAGAATGGGGAAGAAGAAAGGCGGATCAGATGTAGCGTACCTCCAATGGAGATGTAAGGGAGGCGGTGCGCGCGTCCGATGTAGATGGCGTCGGAGAGGACCCCGAAGAGCGGCTTGGCGACGAGCGGGAGGTTCCCTGCGTTCTGCACGAGCTGCAGCGCGGCGGGGCTGAGGCCGAGCCCGCGGGCGAGGTGGAAGTTGAGCGCCAGCCACGGGAAGCAGCGGAACCCCTGCACCCAGTAGCCGACCCCGCACACCCACCACAGCCGGCGCATCTCCCGCAGCCGGCCGCGCCGCTCGGCCGCGGGCGTGGGGCGCGCCGCGGGCGCCGGGGCCGCCGGCGCGGTCGCCGGCGGCTTCAGGGCCGGCGCGGCGGGCGCGGCGGCCGAGGCCGAGGCGGCGGAGGCGTCGTGGAGCCTGGCGACCCGGCGCCGCTGCCGCCGCTCCTCGGGCGTCGCCGGCGTCCGGAGGCACAGCGCCACGCCGGGGCCCCGCGCGTTCCTGCATGAGGCGGCGGGCCGCGCGGGCGGGTGCCGGTGGTGGAGGTGGTGGTGGTGGCGGCGGTGCGGCGCGCACGGCGAGAGGCAGAGCATTCTGCTGGCTCCCGTACGCGGTCCGGGCGGGCGGGCGGAGTGGGAATGCGGAGGCGAGGAGCGCGGAGGGGGCGTGCGGTGGCGAGGTTAAGGTGGTGGTGCCGTGCGGCTGGGCTTTCGAGGAGGGGGGGGGGGGGGGGGGGGGGGGGAAGAAGCGCGGGGCGCGGGGGCCGGGCGGGCGGGAGAGGCGGAGACACTTCTGGAAGCGCAGAACGGCCGCGCTGCTTCGGTGGTTTCGTCCCGGGGTGCCCGTGCCGTGTCTGTCACCCGTGTGGTGCCATGCTTGCGGCGCTTGGGCTCGTAACTTGGGTCTTGGAGACTGGAGCTTGGCGTCACACTACCTCTCCAAAATGTTACTGAAGCATCTTCAGCGATACTCTCTATTTCGGATCCTTATTTCTTCAAGTAAGGACTCTTCCTATTCTCTGAGGCTATGATTTCTGCCCTTAACTCCAGCGACAGCCCCTATACTGAGCCCCTAGTTTTTTATGACAGGTAGAACCTACTTGTCAGATCTTAGTTTTTCTCTTTTACTGCTTTCCCTTTTACTTCCGATGCATAGTTTTTCTTGATTCTCTCTCTCCCGACGCATCTCTTTCTCTCCCTCTGCCTCACATCCCTCTCTCCCTCTGCCTCACGTCCCTCGAGCATGCATCTCTCTCCACGGGATGCCTCGCAGATTCTCCCAAGCACGGGGTCTGGCGACGGGCGGCGCTCGGAGGCGGCCAGCGAGCGGCGCTCGGAGATCCCCTATCAAATTGCTCACTGAGCACCTTGAATTTCTTGGTTCCCCCAAAGTTCATCTTTTCCTAGAGTTCTCGGAATCTTGTGAAATTGGAGTTAAAGGCTCCATCTTTTTGAGAACATCTTGATGGATCTGTTAGGGCTTTTGATTGCGCATCTATGGCCGAAATTTCATCTTAATTCGTTGAACTTTGAAGGAGTAATTTAGGTTTGAAGTTTCGGTTTTTTTTTCGTGCTCTTTCCCTTTTGTTTGTCTTCTCGTGTTCTTCCAGGGAGAAGAACGATCAAGCAGTTGAGGGTGGACGACGTGCGCGACCCACGGCGCACAGGCGGCCAGCAGCTCGCGGTGCGCACACGAGCAAGCGGCTAGTCGAGCGTGCGGTGGGCAGAGGCCGTGCGGCGGCGCGCGGCGCTGCGCCCGAGCGGCGCCAGGCACACGCGGCAGGCGGCGCGCGGTGCGGGCTGCAGGGCAGGCCGACAGCAGGGAGGAGCGCAGCGCAAGGCAGTGGCGGCTCGCTCACGCGCGGCAGTGCGCAGGCACGCACGGCATGTGGAGGAGCGGAACGCGTGACGGCAAGCAGCGGCGCTCGACGCGGCAGCTTCGCGCTGCGGCAGGCCGCTCGCGGGCGGAGGCCGCCGAGGAGTGCGCGCGGTTCGCGGGCAGAGGCCGCCATGCGGAGTGCAGCACGAGAGCAGAGTGCAGGAGACGGAGCTGCGCCGGGGAGGGAGGAGGAGCTGAGCGGGAGTAGGGCCTCCCTACATACCCGCGAGAGAAGGGGCTCGAGTGGGGGAAGTAGGGGGCTCCCTATAGTAAGGACCCGAGGAGATGCTCTGTTAGAGCAGATTTTTTCACTTTCAGTCGCTACTTATAAAGTAGGGATTTAAATAGAGATCTTGTTGGAGATGCTCTAAATCAACAGCTACACCAAAATAAGAAAAATAAGGGGAAAAATAGATATTACAAGCATGTGTCAATGTATATGCGTGTTCTGGTAAACATTTTATTTCATCTTGTATTTGATACTATCGTATTAAAAAAAACTTACACCTAGAGCTGGAATTTGGAACGTGTTAATGTTGGGGCTACGTACGATCTTTTGGCATGGTCCAAGTCACGGCACGGCACGAAAAATAAATTCCGAGCTATGACAATACGACGTGACATGTATTCCGAGCTATGACAATACGACGTGACATGTCTAAATTAGTGGCGGAGGTAAGGAGTAAATTTTGGGGCGTTTGCTTCTTCTTCCTCCATCTTCACCTCTCTTTTTTTTCTCTCTTTTTTTCATCTTCCTATTTTACTTGGGATGGAAGATTTTAGGCAGTAGGAGGCTCCACCCTAAACCTCCCTAAATTTGTCCCTGGCTACGATATATGATGGGCTGCGCTGCATGAACCTCTAATATCAATCAGTTTATGTTGTTTTCTAATTAACAATTATCATTCAAGACAACAATTATTTAAGAAAATGACGAATTCCATGATGCATGAAAAATCTCTTCATATCACGACAAATACCTAAACAGGTAAGCTTCCATAGAAAGATAACTGTAAAATACTCTGAAAGCCGGCGTGCCATAGGTCATGGTTGGGTGTAGTAAAAAGTTTGGCGTGGTCACTGCTGCATGACGCGACGTGGCTTGCATGCCTAATAGTCTAGACTCGACACGGCACAAGGCACGAGACGGCCGGACCGGGCTGACATGGCACGGCCCAAGTCCCACCTCTACAGATACACCTCATAATAAATGTCCTGTTAAAATGGATTGTGGTCAGAATTGTCATACATGTACTCCATTACTAGGATGTGCAACCGTGGACTATGGATGAATCCTACGTTGGTTAGAGATCTCTCAATCCTGTTGGAGTTGGGAGTTGAACGTTCTAATTGGATGATCTGCTCATGTCCAATTAGACAAACTGACACCTTTCAGAAAAAGGAAAAAATAAGTACACATGACACTCGGGGTGGAAACCTTAAATGATGTATTTTGTTGGAGTGATACGCTTAAACATGGTTCTTTGTGCACTGAAATTTGAGGATTCGTTCTTGCAATTTAGTGGCCCCTTTGCATTTGCAAACTACACGTGAAACAGGTCGATTTTCTTTGATTTGATAAAAAGAACCCTTGTTGTACAAATATAATGAACTATACGTCGCATAAAATGTACCGGGCTCTGCTTCTCATGATGTTTCTCAAGTGTGTACCTGAAAACTTCATTGATAACCCCTCTCACACACACACCGTTGACCGATGTTGTTGGGCCTAATCGCCAGTTAGCCTTACAACTTGAAAAATGGGAACAAGTTCCGCCAAATTTGACATGGATTTATGCATGCCGAATTCTACCGTTGCAGGAATTCTTCATGACATGAGTCATGACCGCTATTCGAGCATTTGGCCGCTTTAGAGCGTTCGTGAGGAGAAGGACGGGACAGCACACCTGCACACACGAGGTTTCTTCTCGTCCCTTTGGATCGGCCCGTCGCGGTTGCTTTCTTGCGCCCGCCAGAGAAGAGAGACCACCGGCGAGCGTGAGCTCTCTCCGCTCCTCCAGGAGGGCCGGGGTGCGGTGGTGGGGTCCCGAGTCTCCGACGTGGACCCGGATGTGGGCCGGCATGCGTTGTGCGCCGCGAGAAGGATCCGGCCCTTTGTCCGCGGCCGCTAGTAGTCTAGTACCCGATGCCGTGCCGTCGGCTGGTCCTTTTCCGTTCCCGTGGCATGTAGGCCCCTTCATGGACACGCGTCAGGCGACGAGCGGCGCAGGAGTGAGCGAGAAGACGGCTGGGAAAGGAATAATAATGGTTCAAAAATTACAGACACGAACGGCCGCTTGTAGGCAGTACTGCTGGACCTTTCAAAAAAAGGTAGTACTACTGGGACGGAATGAATTTTACGGTTTGATGAGCTGCTGTTCTATTGAGTCTTTTAAAAAGGAGTGGCCTTTCGGTAGGTCCATTTTTTTCTATTGAACTTGAGCAGCTGTTTCGCGCTTGAATATCTTGGTGAGCAGGGGCGGAGATAAAGAATGAACTCTATCCCGAATAGACAGCACAAGATTGCCCCGATCTTGTTACTCGAGTGTTTAGAGTGAATCTGGAGGAGTTGAAGAGTAGGCTGATAAAGCATGAAATCCTCGGAAAGGTTAGAGCTTATGTGTACATGGTAGAGTTCCAAAAGAGAGATTTGCCACATGCATATTGGTTGCTCATACTGCAAAAGAATTGGAAGCTAACATGCCCCGAACATTATGATGCTATTATTTCTGCAGAGCTACCAAATAAGAAGAAATATCCAGAACTGTACAAGATGGTCACTAAGCACGTGATGCATGATCCATGTGGGTCACTGAATCCGAATTGCCCATGTACAAAGGACCGTAATTCATGCAAAAATCGCTATCCGCGCCTTATTGTGATGCGACCTCACAGGACAAGGATTCATATCCTGTTTATAGGCGTCGAGATGATGGGCGTAGTGAAAAAATTAGGGGCCATATTTTGGACAACCGATGAGTAGTGGCTTATAACCCATATCTGTTGCGTACGTTCAATTGCCACATTAATGTCGAAGCATGTGGCAGTATTAAATCAGTCAAATACCTTTTCAAGTATATCTATAAGGGGCATGACCAGGCATCCATTGCTGTTAGAGAGTCGGACTAGGCAGGTGATAAGGGAAATGTAGATGAAATCAAGCTGTATCGAGATGCCCGATGGGTGACTCCTCCATAAGCTTTATGGAGGATTTATGGTTTCAACTTGAGCAAGCTCAGTCCATTTGTGAAACAGCTTCAACTGCATCTGCCTGACATGCACTTGGTAATTTTCCATAAACGGGAGTTGATCAAAAATATGGTCAAACGGCTCGGTGCTGATGAGTCTATGTTAACTGCGTACTTCGCAGCAAACAGGACGTATCAGTGGGCACGGCGTATATTGTACCGTGATTTTTCTGAGTTCTTCACTTGGCAATCAAATGGAAAATTTTGGCAACCTAGAAAAATAGCTACCGATGGTTAGATTGGAAGGGTTCTATCTGCTCATCCTGCGGAGGGAGAAACGGTACTATCTACGGATACTGCTGAATCATGTTGCGGGGGCTACATCGTTCCAGTATCTTCGGACCGTTAATGGTGTGGTGTACCATTCCTTCCGAGAAGCCACTGAGAGAAGGGGACTGATTGAAGAGGACAACTTACTGGATGAGTGCCTTACTGAAGCTACTCTATACCAGATGCCATCTTTGTTGCGAAGAATTTGCAACAATCTTGGTGTTTTGCGAACCAACTGATGTGATGGTTTTGTGGGAGAAACACCTAGATGCCATGTCTGAAGACTATAGGCGCAACAGTCCTTCCCCTCATATCGTGCAACAAATGGTTTTAATCAACATTAGGAATATGCTCCAATCGATGGGCAAGGACATCAAGTCATTCCCTCTTCCTGGTATCAATGACACTTATGATGATGCCGTCGGTATTCCCCGTGAGATATTTGAAGAGTCTGTAATCGAGGTTGACAATGATGATGTAGCACTTTTGGATTCTCTTAGTGCTAAGCAGAGGTTTGCTTACAATGAGATCATGGCTGTTGTCAATTCTGACTGGGGCGGTTTGTTCTTTGTCGATAGACCTGGTGGAACCGGCAAGACGTATCTATACAGGGCGTTGTTGGCGAACCTGCGACAACAGAATAAGATTGTTGTTGCTACAACTACTTCTGGTGTTGCAGCTTCCATTATGCCTGGTGGGAGAACAGCACACTCACGTTTCAAGATACCGCTCACCGTAGAAGATGGTGGTTGTTGCAGCTTTACAAAACAGAGTGGCACTGCAAAATTGTTGCATAATGCGTCTCTAATAATTTGGGACGAGGCTTCTATGACAAAGAGACAGTCGGTGGAGGCACTTGACAATAGTTTGCGGGATATTATGGGACGGAATGACTTGCCGTTCGGTGGAAAAATTATTGTGTTCGGTGGAGACTTCAGGCAGGTTCTTCCCGTTGTACGTAAAGGGTCAAAGGCTCAGATAGTTGACGCATCGCTTCGTAGATCCTACCTATGGGAGTACATGCGCCATCTAAAGTTGGTGCGCAATATGAGGGCACAGAGGGACCCCTGGTTTGCGGACTATCTGCTGCGTATTGGTGGAGGTACAGAGGAGGTCGATTGTGATGGTGATGTCCATCTACCAGATAAAATCTGTGTGCCATATACTGGTGACGGCAATGACCTTGACAGATTAATTGAGTGTATTTTTCCAAACCTAAATGAAAACATGGCTAACAAAGACTACATCACTTCTAGAGCAATCTTGTCTACTCGCGATGATTGGGTGGATAAGATTAATATGAAGATGATCGGTACTTTCCAAGGGGGTGAAATGGAATACCACAATTTTGACTCCGCCATGGACGATCCACATAATTACTATCCATCAGAGTTCCTTAACACGTTGACGCCGAATGGACTGCCTCCGCACGTGTTAAAACTAAAGGCCGGATGTCCTGTCATATTACTTAGAAACATCGATCCTGCGAATGGATTGTGCAATGGTACAAGGCTTCTGGTTAGGCGATTCCAAAGAAACACCATAGACGCAGAAATTGTTTTGGGTCAACATGCAGGCAAACAGGTCTTCCTTCCTCGAATACCGTTGTGCCCTTCTGATGACGAGATGTTCCCATTTCAGTTTAAAAGGAAGCAGTTTCATAGAAGACTCAGTTTCGCCATGACGATAAACAAGTCACAAGGCCAGACTATTCCAAACGTAGGTGTCTATTTGCCCGATCCAGTTTTTTCCCATGGTCAGTTGTATGTCGCGATGTCTCGAGCTACTTCCCGGAGCAACATAAAAATACTCGCAGTTCCACCAAATGTTGCAGATCAGGAGGAGCTAGCTAAACAGAACGAGAAGAAAAGCAAGGGAAAGCAGGCACATGCATCAGTTTTGATCAAGGTCAAGCGAAAAGTGTCCTCATTAGCCGGGACATACACGAAGAATATTGTTTATAAGGAGGTACTGACCTCATAGACGAGGTATGTTATGATTTCCATAATTTACAAATATCTTTATTCATTTAAGCACACTTTGGAAATTTTACTATGTGACAAAAATCCGATGTTTCAGGTTGATTAACAGCGATACTCGCTCTTGTGCAGAAAACTGGGCATCAAGAGGTGATCAAGCTGGGAGTACCAGATAATATCAAGAATGTTTATCTATAACTCTGTAAAGTGTGTGTATATGCTGATATGAAATGTATTGTGCTGCCTCAAGACATTGTTTGATTTTAATGGGGAACTCAATAGTTTGGATCGTGATGCACACATAAAAAAGGTCCCATTAGCTAAGCTGACATTTATTTGAGTCGCTTCTGCATGATATGTTTTTTGAGTCGCTTCTGCATGATATTACGAGGTTTTTGTGAGTGAAACTGGACATGGAGAGGACATCAATTTGGGACTACTAGCTAAAGTCAACCGTGCTTATATATATAAGTGGGCAAGCTATTTGCATAAACGTGCATGAAATGTATTGTATTGGCATCAAGATGTTGTCTGATTTTCGTATGATTAATATACTGTGTGTTGTGTAGTTTGGTGTGTGGTTAGTTGATCCCATATTCTTAACGTGTGGTATACATTGCTTGCCTGCGATCAAAATTTGAATGCATCATATATAACACGCATGTGGTGTGATAATTTTATTATAGTATGGTTCTATATTATGTACCTGTGTGTAAACAAAAAGGTTGGTTATTACGTTTGATGGGAATGCATACCGGAGAATCCTCCCCTAACGTGTCAAGACATATCTTAGCCAAATCACAGAAAAACTATTTATATGCATTTTATATTCCGTTTGTTTATTTAAAAATTATTCAACTGTCTGTGGCAACGCACGGGCACGAACTTAGTTAATGGTTCAAAAATTACAGGCAAGAACGGCCGCTTGTAGGCAGTACTACTGGACCTTTCAAAGAAAAGGTAGTACTACTGTGGGACGGAATAAATTTTACAGTTTGATGAGCAGCTGTTCGATTGAGTCTTTTAAAAAGGAGCGGCCTTTGAATTTCCTTTCGGTAGGTCCATTTTTCTCTATCGAACTTGAGCAGCTGTTTCGCACTTGAATGTCTTGGTGAGCAGGGGCGGACGAGCCCGAAACTTTGCATAGAGAGGGCTGGTCTAATATAACGATATAATTTGATGGTCAATAAATAAGAATTATATATATATATTCCATACAATATTTACTACTCATAACTCATATTAATATAAGTATTGGCTATAGAATAACACAAATTAAGGAAAATAATTAACAAGAAAAAATTGAATGATTTAGCGTAAACGAACCATACATTAGTAATGTCATGAGTCACTAGCTTACCGCAACCTACATTGTTAGGACCTATGGAGGACTAGAGTTAGATGCGGCGTCTAGCATCCAGAGCGCCCGGGCGTGCTTGGAGGCCGGATGATCGCAGCAAAGTGAAGTCCTAGTGGTGTGTCATCTATCGTGTGCATCGATTTATGAAGGCATCATGCAATAGGATTAGGAATTTGGAGGTATTAAGGGTGCTCCACGTGTAGCCATGGTGAAGCACATGTGAGTAAGAAAATTGATAGCTTTGGTCCATACGCACTAAAATTATAACATGTATTAGCTTGTCTATTGTATATGTAAATGTGAAGCAGATCCTAATTTTGCTACGCTTAATTAGGAGCTTAGCAACTTGATCGTTCTCTGTAACTCGTATAAACTAAAACTCCTACATAACAATAATTGTATTGGGTCATTTGTCTCTTTCATATATAGAGGAAAAAAAAATTTGCTACATCGTTGAGGGGGTCCACGGCCCCTGCTAGCCCCTCCCTGGTTCCGCCAATGTTGATGAGCTATTCACGAGTACCCAACAACATTACTCACTCCAACCCAAATTATATATTATTTTTAATTTTTTATAAATATATAGCTTTTAATATTCACTTAGATATACGGTATTTTAGATATATAATAAGAACTATGTATTTCAACTCACTCCATCGGATACAACAAGGAAAGATAAAAGCTGATGTTTTTTTTTCAGCTCGCACTTCAGAACTTTAAAGGTAAAAATAACTGGCCGTTCAATATCATCCAAGGAGATGACAAGTACGGAGTGCTTTCGCCCGTCGCGGGTTTTCTCTACTCTCCGCTGGGCTGCTGGCTGGTCCTTGCCTTGCCCCACACGTGTCGGGGCGGGGGTTTGGCAGCACGCAAGATGGTCCCGGGAGCAACAACGGTTCAAAAACCTCGAAAACATTACAGAGAAGAGCATGGATATTCATCTTGTTTTACCTTCGAACTGAACATGGGTATTCATTTTGAACGGTGTTTCCGTTGACAGCCGGCTCGTTATCTGACTTTCTCTGCAGTCTGTAGTAAACGGGCCGGTCCTTTTTTTCTTTGAGGCAGGCAGGTTTTTTGCGTTGCCTGACCAAGTTAACTGAGACGTGTGTCACCGAGAATAGGCGGTTTGGGAATCGTTGCTGGGAACGGAAAAGGAGAGGTCATTCTGGCCGCGCGTCGTTTACTGGCTGCTCACATGCGGAGGAGGCTCAACTCATGGCATTCAAAAAAGAAGATAGCTGCATGAGTTCAATCAGGCAGCTGGTAACCTCATGCGCCTTCTTGCACAAATCAAGCTCAGCACAGCTACTGACTTCTTCCAGACACGTCAAAACCTGACATTTAAGCAACAGCACGTACACTGGTTTGAGAGATTGTGGAGCGGTCAGTTGCAGCCTGACTGAATTCTCCGGAATGGTGAATGATGAAGGTGCATGTGGCCGCTGTCGTTCTCGAGCCGCTGTAGTGACCACAGGTCTGAACTTCTTTTCATTGTTGCTTCCCAACTCTCCACTGTTTCAGACTGAAAGGAAAAATAGAGAAGGATCCACTAGATTCCACATTAATTTGAGTGTACATAAAAACCAAGATCGACTTCATGGCAGGTATGTACAACTTAATAATCAATTAACTTGAACTTTGCAATATGAACGTATATCTCAGGCAACCACAAGGTCAGTTCAGTTACACTTGGTATATATCAAGAATGTGCTTTTTTACGAGTTAGTTTCTCCCACGCACATGAGTGACAAAATCAAACCACTAGAATTCGCCAAATTTACATGATCAGGTCGTCATCATCAGCTTGAATTCACGGATGGGAGGCATCGACTGGTGGGCTGCATCGACTGGTGGGCTTTGCTGTTATTTTGTCTCGAGCCATTACTGAAACATACTCATCATCGCTCGTGTACAACTTACCACTGCCTGACTGCCACATTTTCTCAATATAACAGAGAGTGATACTTTATCCCTGCCAACCTCCACGCGTCGCTCTCCCAGGCGGGGGGGGGGGGGGGGGGGGGGGGGGGGGGGGGGGGGGGTTTGACCACACGCCGCAGTCGACCCCTTCACTGCATGCTGCGACCCTCTGAGATCGGCTCAGCTCGCTCCCTCCCCCTCCCCTCCCTCCTCCCCCCCCTTCACCCTCCCCTGGCCTTCAAAGTGCTGGCTCGACGCCCGGTCGTCGGGGCCGGATCCGGCCTCCTCCTCGCTGGATCCGGTGTCCCTTGGGTTGGATCTGTCGCCTCCTCTGGGGCCTGCGCTCCGGTGGCGAGCGCTCGGGTGTCGGGCCGCCTCCGCTCGAGCGGGCGCGTGGCCACACGCCACCACATCCTGGGGCCAGCGCTCTGGTGCCATGATGTAGCACTAGGCCTGATCTTCCGAGAGGTAGTGATAACTCGATTGGTGGAGAACTCGACGTTAACGATCCAGCTTCAAATCAGATATGATTCGGACCCTGCAACCGCTACACCACTTCTCCGTTGGTTATCAACCAAGCACAACTTGATTGACCTCGCCGAGAAGGCTTTTCCTGCAAGCGAATCGAAAAACACAAGCAAGAAGATGTAACCACGCAATCTGGTAATTGCAAATATGAATGAGGCAAAATATAACAAGGGTTCAAGCACTCGATTTGAAAGGACTAATCGACACAGTCGAGGAGAGTAAGAACAGGGGCCCTGGGTCAATGTATAAGGACTTGTCGCCACACATACAATGATGCAATCTGAGTTTTCACTGGAAAACTAAACAAAACTCAAACCCTAATGTGGCGGCAGCTACTCATTACATGAGGGTTGGGGCGTGCATAACCCCTTAGCCACGTCCATAATGGACCCCACCACGATACACGGGCTAACAGCCCAAAAGATGGAGTCAGCACTATGATAGATTCTGGATGTCCCATTAGAAGCTAGTTCCATTAGAAGCTCCTTAAAATTATTTTTCCATCCATATGAAGAACGTTCAAAATGGACTCCGTATGCCATCTGGGCGTCATTTTTAATGCGGGCTGCTCCTGGCCTCCGAGGTGGACTCGAACTTGAGTTGCTTTGGGCCTCCACCTTGGGGACTCGAAATGAATTAGCCTTGACCCTCCTTGATTTGAAAACCCTTGTTGGACTCCTTCCCTACTCCATGCTCCGCTCATGGATATATGCATGGGTGTCATGTCCTCATCATGCCGCACCGCCGCATCGCTCGGGTGAGCGGGGGTGCTTGGTCGCGCCGCCTCTTTGGCCGTCGCTACCGCTCCTAAGGCTGGTTCCGCCACCGCCTCCCGTGGTGTCGCGCTGGTGTTGCCGCCGCTCGAGTGGGTGGGGGCGCGTGGCCGCGCCTCCTCCTCCTAGGGCCGGCGCTCTGTGTCGTGCCATCTCCCCCTGGTCCGGGGTACTGTGCCTCGGGTTGCTCAGGTGACAGGGGCCTGTGGCAGCGCCGCTCACCCCGGGGCGAGCTGTCGTCAACCTCCGTGCACACCGTCCTCGTGGGGGCGGGTTGCCGGTCGCCGGCCTTCAGCCTGGGGTGTCGACTTCCTGTCGCCCGTTTGGGCGGTGGGTTGCCCTCCTCGGGCTGCCTCTCTAGTGGCCGATCGGGCGCTCTAGCGGTGATGGTGTTCGGCTTTGGGGAGGGAACGGGTAGCGGCGAAAGCCTTAGGGTCTGCTTGCGGGCCAATGGTGATGACATCCTCGGGCGCCATGCACCTTCTTGAAGGCATCATTTTTTCCACCTCTTCCCTCCTCTCCGGTGAGCTTTCCCTCTCTGGAGGCGTCATCTTGGATGCTCTGCTAGTGGTGGTAGTCTCCTAGCGGTGGAAGCTCTTCGTAGAGTTTCCGCTTCTGCGCCTACTCGCGCTCGGTTGCATCTACACCGTTTTGGTTGCGTTGGTCGTCATCTCGCGGATGCTTTGCCACCCCTCTCTTCGCTGGCGGATGCTTTGTTGTCGTTCTGCTCTCGCGGATGCTTTGCCGCCGTCGTCGTGTTGGTTAGGAATCGCCTCGGACGGATGCTTTGCTGCCGAGGTTGGTTGGTCATGCTTTGCCACCTTTCTTGCGTTGTAGACCTTTGCATCCTAGACGTTTGTAGTATGCTTCAGTAGGTTCAGTTGTATATTTGTGGCTAGGTTTGTGGGTTTGGGTGTGTCTCCTTCCCTGTTGTTCTTGCTGGTCTTGTTTGTTGTTGAGGTCGTTCGACACTTGCTTGGTGGTGCTTTTATCCATCTTAATAGCCTCTGCCTAGTAGCCATTCTCAGTGCACAGTTTTCTGGCATAGTTACCTAGATTAGGAACTAGATAGTCAGATGAGTTTATTTCATGGTTATAAAACTCCCCTCACATCCCATGAAACTTCATCCTTCTCTCTCATTACCATGTTAGCAAAATTGATGATGTTTAATGGTATGAAACTCTCCATGAAATCTCCATTGAGACTGGTCTTAAGATTTATAATGGTCGTATTGCTTCTATCTTAATGAAATATATGCTCAGTCATGTTTGCGTAAAAAGAGACTCTGACCGCCATGGCTGCTCTAAAGATCCGATATGAGCAAAAAGCAGGGAGGAAGAAGACCACAAACCATTATAGGCCTATTGGGCTCTCTCTCTATTTTTGTTGGCCGCTCGTTTTATTCCGTTGATAGGCCGGCGGGCAGCTTTCAGCCCGGCATGGTTTCACTCAGTCTCTATAGCCCAAAAATTTTCTCATCTGACATTGCATAGACACGTTACATCTTGGGTTGGGCGTGCACCAGCATAGTTGCAATTCACTAGTATTGAAAAGATCAATCTTAAAAAAAAAACAAACTAGTATTGAATATCGAGCTCAAAGACTAAACATCCTCGAATGAAAAAGAATCATCATTGCATGTCAAATCCCAGACCTCTAACACCCAGCGGCGCAAAGTGGGCGCAAAGTGCTCAACTAAGGCCCTGTTTGGGAGAGCTTCTTCTGGCTCGGGCTTTACCTGACAAAATACTATTCATTGGAGTTGTTTTTATCTCTCCTCTCTCCTACCTCTCACAAGAGCTGGTGAAGCCACGATTTGAATAGTATTTTGTCAGGTGAAGCCGGAGCCGGGAGGAGCTCTCCCAAACGGGGCCTAAGCATGTACACGAGAATTTGGATTTCCGATGTTTAATTTCAAACCATCATTATATTTGAAAACTGAAGCTAGATAGCTCTCTCAGAAATGAACAGAAAATTCAAACAAATGCAGGCAGCAGCAGGCAACCCTGAAAATAAATCTAGAATCAGAAACGAGGTTCCATTCCATCAACCTTCTTGCCACATTTTAGCAGGGAGCTAATTAGTTGGTCCTTCCACTCCACGCGCAGCCTTGAGAAGGTCGGTGAGCACCGCAGGGCAGCTTTCCTCCAGGTGCTTGTACCCATCCGTCTCCAACACGGCGTCGAGGTACCCCGCGATGAACTCCACGCACCTCGCCTTGAGCCCCCAGCAGCGGTGCTGCTCCGCCAGCGCCAGCGTCGTCGCCGCCGTGTCGACGGTGATGCCGTCGGCCAGCTTCCACTCGCAGATCAGCTTCAGCCTGTCGAGACCGTACCTGTCCGCTCCGGCGAGCAGGTGCTGCGCCATCGGCGCCGCCTCCTCGTCCCCCAGCCGGTCGAGCTCCGGCACGGTGTCGGTGTAGACGAAGCCGAGCAGGGCCTCGAAGACCGCGGGCTCCATGTCCTTGACCTCAACCTCGACGCGCCGGGAGGAGGACCCCTCCCTCATGCCCCCGAACAGCGCGGCCATGAAAACCGGCGACCTCGCGGCGAGGACGGCCCTGTGCGCGGTGAACGCCTGGCCTGACACGAGGAACGTGACGTCCGCGCCCGTCCCCTCCCGCAGGAGCTCGCGCAGGTGCCGGAGCAGGTCCGGGGACGGCACGGCCGCCTCCGGTCGGGGGTCGTCGTCGGCCGCCGTCGCCATCTGCGGCGGGACTTCCCGGAGAACGGCGATGGCGCATTGCACCGTGTAGGCGTCATCCACGAGGTAGCCGGAGGCTTCCAGGTCTTCCCTCGCTGTGAGCACGGCGGGGCTGGAGTAATCCCCCGGGCGGTGGAACTTGTGCGCCACGCTCTTCTCCTCGGACGGGCCCAGCCTGCCGGCCGGGTCGACCAGGCGGCAGGTGAGCTTGGCCTTGACGTCGCCCCCGCGCGGTTCGGAGAGCAGGACGAGCTTGAGCGTCACCGGCCGGTGGCGGCCGGCCCAGTGGTCCTTGGGGCGCAGGTGGATCTCCCAGAAGTGGCCGCCGACGATCCATCTGCTGGACTTGATGAACTCGCCGTCGCCCATGGCCGTGGTCACCGAATGGCCCTCCACCTTGAGCAGGAGGTTCTTCGAGCGCGCGACCTCGGTGAGGTTCGGCATGGTGATTGGATGACTGGACCTAGATGCGAGAGTACAGTGAAACTTGAAGCATTGGCCGGAGTCCAATTTATGGAGTGGCGGCAGGGTTGGTTGTGGTGTTGTGACGGCTCGGGACGAGCGCTCGCACGCCATTCGAGATGAAGCGAAGTTCCGATGCATGTTGACCAGCACCTCGTGATAGAACGATCCGCTACTAGCTTCTGACCTTCCAACTTCCATAATACTCCATATTCTCATTTTTCTCCCCATCTCAGTAGAGAATAAATTTCCTTGTGCTTGAAAGAATTTGTACTAGCTTTCATCGGTTTCTATGGAGAGACAATAAATACCGAGAGAATACAGAGAGAAGATTTGATTCAGGGTACTTCTTGGCCTGCAGCCCAAGGAGAAAACTTGGGTTCCGAGATTTTCTGGTGCTCATACGAAGCCAAACCTGATATCTGGTGTCTGACTTGGGATAGTAAAACTTGGGTTCCGAGATTTTCTGTTGCTCATATGAAGCCAAACCTGATATCTGGTGTCTGACTTGGGATATTTTCTGGTGCTTTTTGCATGAAACTGTTCTTAGATTTTATTTTTTTATTCTTCTAATAAAAATCCCTAATTTTTGATTCCTTCTATATGTTTCTGCTTTTGTCCAAACTTTTTGTTCAAGGACAAGCTTAACCACTGGCTCGATCAGTTGTGTGAATGAGATAGATTTTAGTCCCTTAATTAAGCGTTCTGAAATTTGGAAGATCCAATTTGATCAGGATTCAGAATAAGCTGTATATTAATTTGAGCCAAATCCCGGATGCGACGAAAGATCAGAGTGATACAGCGGCGCTTTACGATGAACAGATGAATCAAAACAAAAGGATTATTCTGCAGCAAGAATGGTCACTGCAAGTGCGTGCAATAGAATGATGTCGCCGCCGCTGCCGCCGTGGTCCTAGTTGACGACGCGGCAGTTCCTCCTGACCTCGCCGTTGGCGGGGGTCTTGATCTCGATGGCGGCCATCTTCACCATCGCCCTGGCGAACTTCCTCTCCCACCTCCCGCGGATGGCCGCGTTCTCGACCACCTTCCTGGCCGTCTCCGTGGACGTGAGCAGGGCCGCGTCGGATTTGAAGAGCACCTTGCGCCTCAGCACGTTCTTGTAGTACTGGTTGTCCAGCCTGTTGGGGGTGAAGATGTCCTGCACCACCGTGGGTCGTTGTTGAAGTTGGGGTTCGCCGGGCACTGCCTCCTGAGGACGGCGGCGAGGCCCGCGTCCATGTCGGACGGCGGCGTGCCGATACGGTCGGAGAAGGACGAGCAGTGGGAGCGCCCGATGGTGTGGGACCCCGAGAACACGACGAGGTCGTCGACGTCGAGGCCCTTGACCCGGAAGCTCTCGACGAGCTCGGAGAGGTTGAAGGACGGCGGGGGCAGGAAGGCGAGCGTCTCGTTCTCGAGCGACACGCGGCCGTCGAGGCGGCCCCCCGGGAGCCCGTAGTTGACCTTGTAGCCGCTGAGGAAGAAGGCAGCGTCGCGGCCGGCGAACTGGACGACGTCGGCGCAAGAGACCTTGCCGGGGCAGACCCGCTCGAGCACCGCCTTGGCCGCGTCGATCACCTCGAAGCCGCGCAGGCTGGGGAAGTTGGGCGGGCCCAGCTTCTCCGGCCGCGGGTTCGCCGGCGTCGGGTCGAGCAGCACGGACGCGTCGCAGCTCTGCAACGACAACAACATGCAGTGGCTGGCCATTGTTAGCTAGCTACATGCAGGCAAGCTCATGACATGGAAACTGAAGAGAAACACGTGCCTGAACGAAGCAGTCATGGAAGGCGAGCCGGATGAGGCCGGCGCCGATGCCGGGATTCTGTCGGATGGCATTGCCGACGACGTTCCGGACGATGAACTCCGCCGGGGGGCACCGCCGGTTGTAGTAGCCGTACTTGAGCCCGTGGCAGGACGTCGCGGCCAGGAGCAGCACGCACGACACCAAGATCGCCGCCATCCTAGTCATCTCGGCCGTTTGCTCCGGGAGGAGGTCGGCTGCGGTCGCTGCTGCTGCTGCTGCAGGGAGCTCGCTCGAGTGCGTCCCATCCTTTGCTCTGCACGTCTATTTGTACTGCACCCACAAGCAGTCAGACGGACAGACAGGTCGATCGGTTGGTCTCGCGCGATTCTTTAAACCGGAGTGTGGCGTGTTCTCTCCAGCCCGAGGATGCTCTTTTTGGACAAGAACATGTGCTTCCATGCAGGCACAACTCAGCACCCGAGCGCTGACTCTGGTGTCTGATCATGTGGACTTCTCAATTGGTGATGGATGTTCTCCTCTGCCACATTCCGGACAATAATTCCCGTCAGACAAGTCTGTTCCTTCCGAAGCGTATAACACCTCCACCGTCTTTAAGACGACCAACGTAGGATTATTACCTTCTGTTATGTACTCCGTATAAGGTTATTCCTAGCGTAGAGTTTTATTTCATATATAGTTTGCAAGAGTGACACGTCATTTAAAAGATTTGAGTCGACGAATGAAATAAAACCTTCGATGCATAATT
The DNA here is from genome assembly GCA_032594955.1 of Panicum miliaceum. Classification (NCBI taxonomy): domain Eukaryota; kingdom Viridiplantae; phylum Streptophyta; class Magnoliopsida; order Poales; family Poaceae; genus Panicum; species Panicum miliaceum. Next base: position 48,232,665 of record CM064057.1, on the reverse strand, counting down.
TCATTTCATGGTTTCATAGGCTAGCTCAATTTAAGTTTCAACAGATTTCGTAATCTTGCAAATAGTGTACATTCAGATTCATCCTAATAAAACTCATTCCCTCTATCTTCATTAATTTACCTTGCCATGTCATCATAGGCGCTGATGTGTCACCTTATTTAATATGCATGAAATCTCGATGAAATTTAACCGGGAATAGCCTAAGAGCCTATGCGGGTCCTAAATAAAAAAGAAAAAAAACCTTCATCATAACGTAAGGCATCAGAGGGTTCAAAATTTGTACCCAAATATAAGATATGATACTATTGTGTTTTGGAAACTAACTATTCTCAATCTGCCATAAAATCAGCAAAATAACAACCAAACAAGACATTAAATTGGGTACATATATTATTTCCTCATCTCCTTAATCTATCATAAAAATGCTAGGATGCCCTATGTGTCCGGCCATACGCTGCAATAGAGCCAGCCGTCACATTCTCCCCGCCCCCAACCCCATCTCCTCTTTCTCCATCCACAATGCCACGCACGACATCCATGGTTCCGCCTTCCGTGCGTCAATAGTTCATGACCTCATTGACTCCTTGGAAGAAGCTGCCCTCGCTCTGCCCATCCAATTGACACACACATTGGATATACATGGATGTTGAGCTTGTGACCAATCAACTTAAAGAATTTGACTTGAGATAGAGTGAGAAATACGGGAGGTATTAAGGCCCTAACTCCAATATTATACATAACAATACCAACGGGTCTGAAAGTGCCTTTAGCCCAAAAAAACTTAGAACAGCCTCTTGGAGGAGTTTGTCCGCCTGTGGGAGCTTATTGATGATGTCATTTTTGATGCAAATAATCCGGAAGCAGACACAACAGTTTGGAGAAGAACAACTTCGGGAGAGTACTCTGCAAAATCGGCTTATGATATGCAGTTTGAGGGCGGGCTGCTGTCCTTGTTCCCTAAGATGGTTTGGAAAGTTTGGGCCCCCTCCAAATGTAAGTTCTTCATGTGGCTCATGCTGCAGAACAGGGTGTGGACTGTTGATCGGCTTTTATTGCGGGAATGGCCTAATTGCTACTTCTGTCAACTGTGTTGCATTGGCGGAGTTTAGAGACTGATCTACACTTGTTCACGGAATGCCCGGTCTCCTGCTCTGTTTGGATCTCTATCAGCACCTGGAGCCAGTGCCCTGCCATGAATCCGGAGAACTGGAAGCCGCCAGGTGATCTGACCAGTTGGTTTTTTGAGTTAGCTGGGAACTCCACAAGCTGGGAACCTAAAGGCACTCGCTCCCTAGCAATTCTGGTGTGCTGGTCACTTTGGTGTGAAAGAAACCGAAGAGTCTTCAATAAGGAAGTTAAATCAACAAGCCGGATTGTTGAAGAAATCAAGGACTCTTCACGACTTTGGGTCTCGGCTGGTGCTAAACACCTGGGCGTTCTAGTTGATAGATCTTTGTTGTGGGGCTATTCGATGCCCCAGCTAGCCCGATCCGATCTCTTATCGGCTCAGGTAAAAACTTGGTGCCTCTGGCGCCTGTATCTGCTGCTCCTTCTTATTAATTAACGCTGGGAATCTAGCCTTTCGGAAAAAAAACTTAGAACAGGACCTCAAGCTTAAGTCCCGGCCTCAGCGAATAGCAAAAATCCACCGGAGTGGAAGACGGAACCATAGGAGTGGGAGAAGTACGTCGTGCTCATCGTTCTAATGCGTGGTTACATATATAATTAGGATTTAAAAGAGATTTTAAAGGCGCCGACTCTAAGGCTCATGTGGACATCTCATATCAATATCATACTGTTCCTAGTTAAATAGAGTATTTACATGTTCAACGCGTACTTAGTGGACGATGGGTGATTGAGAGAGAGGTTCTGTTTTAAATGGGAGGTCGGACACATTTCGGACAATAATTCCCAACGGATAAGCGGGCCCTGCCTCAAGTCAAATCCGTTCGGTTGAGTGATGACATGCATGCAAGCTCATATCCATACACGTCCGATTGGAAGGCCAGAGGGCGGCTTCTTCCGAGGAGCCGCTTGGCCAACTTGGTCTTAGGCTCCATATATTCCTCTTGCACCGTACCTTCGTAGGAAGAAGCAGCATGGAGTCGAAAGACATGCTCGGCTACGGGCTACCTCACATGCCATTGTGCCAAAATAGTTAAGCATCCATCTCTACTCTATTCACTTTTAGTATGACACTAATACATGTAGTGTAAAGTAGTGTGACTCAAATTATATTTATGCATAAACGATACATAATGTCCACACCGACTTCGGTAAATACACAATGTAAAGGATAGAGATGGCCAAGTTTTGATGTCAATTTTTTCTTGCAACTTTTGGCGCTAAGTTTCTGTATGTTTGTTCTCAAAATTTTGCTCCCAAGATTTATTGTTCCATTTCTTCGTACGCTTTATTGTTTCACTATTTCTGAATCAGTGTTTTTCTGATTTTTTTTGGTTTCAACCTTGTTTTGCTTCTTTGTCATATAATATTGTTTGTATAATATTTTTCATAAAGTTGTTATATATTTCTGTTAGAAATATGCCCTAGAGGTAATCATAGAGATGATCATATTTTGTTATATCCATGATGTATTATATATGTATCCATTGAATATCCATGAAAAGGCAACTTGTATTGATTGACAATTATGTAAATTATTTGTGAAACTCTTTACTTGTATGGTTATTCTAAAGTTGTTCCTAGTCGGAGTTCATGTATAGACACATATGAATATTAGACTAGCACATGTATTAGTTGATGACTATGTTTCACAAGTCATAGACATGGAGATGTCAAACTAATAATGTGGACGCGTGTATGACATGTGGCTGGACAGACCCAACTCGAGAAATAGTGATTTCTCAATACACAATGTGTATGCTATGTCCTTAGACCTGAGATTGTCGCACATGCTCAAGATGTGAACCGACCTACTTAGGAGCTATCAAACGCTATTCTGTAACTGGGTAGTTATAAAGGTGGTTCTCGAATTTATCAAGAAGCATGCTGTGAGACATGGTTGGTCAAGATGGGATTTGCCCCTCTCTATTTGAGAGAGATATCTCTGGGCCCCTCGAGTGACCAGATCAAGAAATGCATGGCCATGCTGGGGTTAAGTGTTAACCAAGGATTCCGGATCACGACATCGAGAAAGAAAGGCTAGCTTAGAGCTGGACCAAATATCGTGAGGCAAAGGGAATAATATGTATATGAGATTGTCATGGCTCGTCTAACATGATCTTTGCGCGCGCTTGGGAGTTGTCACGTCTTGCTAGAGACCGTTGTCAACTATTGGCCGAGTAGGAGTACTCGGGCCATGTCTATTCATGCGCGAGCCTAAATGGTCACACACTTAAGGGGCTGGAAGCCTAATGCGGTTTGATTCAAATTAGTCTGGGCTTAGGTGCACTAATGGGCCTTGGTTGAGCCCATTAGGGGGCGTCTAAAGGAGTATATAAGTAGAGGTGGGCGAAGGGATTAGGGTTGACCTAAGTCGCCTAAGCTGCCATCTGTTCTCCACGCCCACGCCTTCATCACCCTCGCGGACCATGCAGTCCGGATCGTGACGCTTCCGCTGCCGTACGAGTGGATACCTTGGAGGTGCTGCATTTGCTGCACAAGGACGAGATGTACGTGAGAAGGTCTCGCAACTGCACTGCCGGCCACCGTACAAACTACACCGACGCGCTACAGAAGTTCCGCACCCGCGCGTCTAGTGGTAATTCCATAATCTATAACTGCAATGTTCCTAGTTTATGGGGTAGAAAAATTTATTTTGCTCTAGCGTAGCCTCCCATAACCCTTCAATTTATTTTTATAAATATATTATATATTGTTACATAATTATTTTTATTCTCATTCGCTAATTGGGTAGTTAGGGGTTTCAAAGAGATTACCGTGCGACGTGGAAGGGAATGACGGAACTACGGAAGGAGAAATGGGGAAGGAGTGAAAGACAGTGAAGGAACGAGAACCTCACTGTAAATAGGTTGTCCGAAATTGACAAGTGACCCACAAGATGATTGGTCCTAGGATGTCTTACCTGTACTACTATTTCCCACAGTTTTTACGAATGAGCAATTTCCCTCGTGGCCTCCTCTCCCGCTCACAAACGCTTACTATGGTCCTATTTGTTTCCACTTTTCTCAGACACACTTAGATTATAAGCTAAGCGGAGATTTTCTCGCTTCTCCTAGTTCAAATCTCTAAGAGGGATTACCACAGAAGCGAAAATAATTAAGGCGTTTTCCAATAAGCTGATTATAGTCGGAAACAAGCAGGACCTATCACAGCTCCAAATAACCTTGATGAAGGCCAGAGTCTCAAGATAACAATGCCGCCAAGCCAAGCCATCAGCAACAGCAATCACCGGTCGTGCAGGTTGGCCTGTTCTTAAGAGGGGCCCATGCAATTTCAGTCTTTCTTTTTCATCTCACATGAAGAGTTGCGATTTCTGCTTTTTTTTCCATCTCATGCAATTTCAACGACCTAATTTGCAACTGAGTTGTTGGCCATATAACTCTAGTTTACCTGATGCTGCAAAGCATCCTGGTAATGGACCATTGTTCTAATGCTTCCTTCACAGCCCAACTTGACACTTAATATTTAATATTTTTAGTTCATAGTTGTATAAAATTAGAACCCGGCTCTTAGATTTGCTAGGCCAAAAATTAAATCGCTTTACCACCCCATACCCCTTCAGTAAGTAGCTCAGATCAGAGCGATTCTCGATCTCATACAAGTACAGGCACAGCACACCACGCCGTCAACACTAATTCACATTTCAACGAGCAACTACCGTGCGAGATAACCAGCACAAGAAATCAAAGGTTGCAGCAACGATATCATGCCGCAGACGGGAAAATCATCTATTCATCCAAACATGGCGAATTCCTTAAACCTATGGAGTTGGTAAATAAGGGAAAAGAAAACTTCAATCCTACTACATACCATTGTACCGCGCCAAGGCCAAGCAGCGAGCCTAGGTGGCCACAAACGGCAGGGGCAACTTCATGTATGCTTTATCCGATTGGGAACGCTACAAAACAACCATCCAAAATACTCTCAATTACACACAGAATGTGCTGATAGCCTGATTCCGAGATGGCTGGTGCCGTCCCATCGCGTGCGACTTGGCCTCAGCTTGCAGGTTCCGGGGCTGGCTCTGATGCGGCAGGTGCGGGTCTTTGTTGGAGGAGAGGAGAAAGCGCCTTCACAACGATGCTCATGTTGGGCCTGAACTCTGCTTCGTATTGCACGCATAGAGCTGCCACTGCAGCGAGCTGCAGGTGAATCAAAGAAATTACGTCAATAATTGCATGCTCATTACGAAGTAGGATGCCTAAACTGAATGTAAAATATCACTCATAGAGACGTGTGTCTGAGGGGGCGAAAGGGAGACCTTAGCAACTCCCTTTGGAGGATATTCTCCCTTCAACCTGGGATCTACACATTGCTTGACCTTGTCTTCACTTAATCTTGGAGTAGCCTGAGAGTAAATATTGCACATAAAAGAAGTCAGACATGGATGCTTACCTACCTTTTCTGACTGGGGTATTCTCACCAATTTCTCACCAGATAATTCTCACTTCTCAGCAAGATTTGGTGCCCAGATACTAATTGGTTGATGGAGGGATTGGTTTATTTCTGTTTAGTTTTATCTGAGTAAACCCATTTCCGAAGTAACATCTAACTAACTATGCTATTTTGGAGAAACCATTTAAGGAGGGCAATAGCAGTATCCAGTCCTGGATATCTAATTAATTACTGCCACGTTTTAAATAATGAAAATCAAACAACTTTGCTACTCCACTTCATACCCATCCCAGCATTGTAAGCATCACTATCAACGGCCAAATTTATCTCAATCATTCATATCTCATAAATGGCGCATCACTTTCTCACTCCCAAATTTTTTTCTACATTTTATGCTTCAATTACACCAGTTGATAAATAGAGCACTTGGCAAGGGGGTAAAGATATTATACTGAGCAACACATAAAGTAATCATTCTTCAACAGTCAGTTAGCAAAATGACTTACCCAAGTAACTAAACTTTGTTGTCCCCGAGGCATTGTGTGATCTACTGGTTTCCTACCAGTCAAAAGTTCTAAAAGGACTACACCAAAGCTGTAGACATCGCTTTTCTGTGTCAGCTGGCCAGTCATAGCATATCTGTACCAAGTAGCGCCAAATTTAGAAAGGCAGCACGAAAAGCAGGGCTTTTAAAATTTCTTAAATTCATGCAAAGAATAAAAATACTATTTTTCACTGCAATGTTGCAACAGAAATCAATGATGTTGCTAGATTTATTTACTGAACCCTACCAATACTTGACTAAATAATAGTTACAAAGCATGGAGTAATGAAGACTGAAAACATACTAAACAATGTAGTCAAGCAAAAATAACAATCAAGGGCAAAAATAAATGTAACTTTGGTATTTAAACACCTCTAGCGAACAGAATTTTCCCTATCACGCACAGAAAGGAAATTCACGATTTAATCACGAAACGTGCTACTTCTATTTCACCGTCCTACCTAGCAAAAGAAAGTGAGATGATACATGAATGACGCATAGCCCATATTTTATTGTGCATGCTATTGAAATCAAGAAAATGCAACGAAGTAGGTGAGAGCCTTTCGCCCCAAAATTTCTTCAAGAAATTATGTGAGTTGACCAAGTGAAAACAGCTACAACAATTGAAGATCAAGTGGGGATGCCATACAGGTTGTTGACCAGGTTTAAGTAGGTTGTTGACCAGTAAAATGACACTAATTTAATTTGCAAGTGAAGTTTTGCAAAGGCAGCAAAATGTGTAGTAAATGCAGTTTCTTTTATAAGTGGAATAGAATATTCAACCGCATAAGGTAGATAACATGTTCAGCTGGCTTACCAGGAAGTTAGAATACATTCTCTTGACACAATGGTGTTGTTATTCAAAATTCTTAAAATGAAATATTCATTCACTCAAGCATGTATCCTGAAGGTTTGGGGGGCAAAACTAGAAGGCAGCTGGGTAGAATGTAAATACTTTTTGAAATATTGTTGATAAACGTGAGACTACAGGCCCGAACATTAGCAGAAGCTCAGGTTCAATACTTGAATCCACATGGAATTCAATATTTGCTGTCAGTTCAAGAAAAACTACTCTGATTGCTTGTTCTAATAAATTACCATTGCTGGAGTGAGTATATACCCAATATAGAAAAACAATCCCTATAGCGGTACCATAGAAGCAACCATTGTATACAGATGAACGTTCAAATAACTTCATAGTTGTGGTCAACATATAATGAGATACCCACTTTATAAGAGGAGTGAAATTGATGCTAACATATAATGGGAAATCACTACTGAATGCTGTAAAGGCTTAGACAAAATAACCTAGATATAGTTATTGCTTCAATAATCTACTCGAGTTGTGAGTAGTTTTTTGATATGGAGTCATAAAAGATTTACAAGACACATATAGGCAGCTAAGATCTGTCATAACATTCCAAATAAGACTGGTTATCTACCTAACCAAGGTCCAGCTTTGTTAGTTAAACTGATGGTTCCAAAAATGGTAAGGTATAAATCTTTAGAGAAATGCTCCGGTAGACCCTTTTGAAATAACTAGCACACATCTCAAAGTAAATCAATTAATTAACTAAATCATAATTATTAAATTATTTTGAATTCTTTGGACCTGCCCGGGCCCGGCCCTACCCAGCACAACCCATGCCCAACTAAATACTGATTAAATTAGATCGCTGATTGAATTGAGAACGGACGTGCCCTGCTGTTTCATTTCCTGGTAGCACATTCTATCCTTCGGTGTGAGCAGTGAAGCCACGAAGCTGTGCTAGTGGCCGATCTCACTGGAGCCACATGAAGGACAGCTGCAGCCGTGGATGTGGTAAGAGGAAGTGATTGCGGCGAGCTCGAACACCGGCAGAGCTCCCTGCTGATGTTGCCCACACCTAAGGAATACATCGCCTGGAAATGAAATTAGCTGGCACCTCCGTTCTTGATCCAATCAGATTCAGTTGGCCATGCGTTGGGCTCAGTAGGGGTGGGAAGGGCTGGGCTGTTGCTAAACCCAAGACTAAAATAAATAATAAAATGTATATTAATTAATTGTTTTTACTTTGAGATGTGTTCTAGTTTTTAAAAGGGTCTACTGGAGCAAAAATCAGATCTTTATACCAGCAAGTGCAAGTCTTACAAGTACATAGATGACAAGTAGGCAAGTACTCCCTCCATTCACAGATGATAGTCTTATTTGGGATGGGCACAATGACCAAGACAAAAAAAGTTGCTTATCAACCCACTTATCTCGTCATTATTTACCTCATGGAAACAAATAACCTTTAATGCCTACACAGATACCGAAGCTATGAGGCAAGATGGCCCTCTGCATGCAGCCGGAACGGCTGCTGGGAATTTAAACGGACCTTTAATGCGCGTTGAGCCTGAGAGGCAATGAGTGGATGGGCTCAAATAAGACTATCAATCATGAAAATCTCAAATTTTGAAATAAGACTATCATCCGTGAATGGAGGGAGTATAAGTCAATGTGCAATTATGTACACAGATGACAACTGGGGAAAACAAAAAGGTGGCTCTAGGTTTTTGTTTGTAGCTACGTACATAAATGATTGTGAGGGACAAAAGTGACCCTAGGTTTACTAGCATGTAATACAGTTACACATACATTCACCATGACTTGATTCATAGCACCAGGTACGGGTTACATATTATATTTAGTAGGGAAAAAAATCCTTGTAACCATGGTACACATCAATAATTTTCTGTTCAACAGAATGAAGAGTATTGGTTAGGGCAGCAATTTATCTTTGGATGGAGGCTGTATATCATGGGTTTGCAATATGATTTTTTATAAGAAAAAAATGACCCTTCATCTGCTGGTGTGCGTGTGGTGCTTCTCAACTGCCACAGAATGACTATGAAGTTTGAACCATGATAACTTATGTAACAGAACTAGCTGACTTGTCGTCAATAGAAATCAACCAGATGAGCATGGCAAAATATAATAGCCAACAATATGAACATAAATTACCAATTCAATCACTAAATAAAATCATTAAGGCAGCAGTCAGGGCTTAATCAAACTCAAACAAATGCTACCAGATTATAGTTAGTTCAAGAGATATGAAAACGACAACCATAACTGAGATGAAAAACTACAGTTGAGTAACATTAGTGAAAAAATAGATGTGCTATGCAGCGAAGCATTGTTATTAACTAGGGTATAGAAAATTACTCTGGTGCATGATATCCAAAAGTTCCCAATACACGAGTTGAATGGAGGCGAGCTGCCATATCTGGTGCTTGATTCAAAAGATTGAAGTCTGCAATTTTTGCCTTGAAATCCTCAAACAGCAGTACATTGCTTGATCTGATGTCCCGATGGATGATTGAGGGCTGAACCTTTTCATGCAGATATTCTATACCTTTTGCAGCCTCAATAGCAATTTTGACCCTTTGCATCCAGTCAAGCACAGGTCCAGGCTGTGCACCCTGGACGCCTTTTCTTCCTGTTGTATAAAGGAATATGATGCAGGTTCATTACAAATGAGCATGACATCCTAAAGAATATACATTATATACATGTGGCATGAAAAGGATACCAGATGCTTAACGCCTTACCATGCAAAACATCATGAAGAGAACCCATGGTTGCAAATTCATATGCCAGTATACGGTAATTTCCCTCGACATAGTAACCCAACATCTCAACAAGATTTTCATGGTTTAGCTTTGATGCCAGTGACACCTGTGACACAGAAGCATACGTACATTTATTTTCAAGCTTTCCCTTCTGATATTATCATCTGGTTACGAGGAATAGGAACAGAAAAGGCAAGAAGCTTCATGTCCTGTGGGCACTCACCTGTTTCAAGAACTCATCATTAGGTTCATTTTCAGATGCATCAAGTTTTTTAATTGCTGCTTGCCTCCCATCATCCAAAGTGGCATGATATACTCGTCCGTAAGAACCTTCACCAATCAGAGCACTGGATCCAAAATTATCAGTCTTTTCTTTCAAGTCATCCAATGACAATTCAGGGACATCAATTGTAGGAGGGGAAATGTCTGGCTCAGGTTGACTAACAGGAGGCTTTGAAGACTTCTGCTTCGCTGAAAAGATAAAAAACTAAATCAGCAAAGAATCAACATGTAAATGATGTGGATAATGCACCAGGACCTTTGACATGTAGCAGAACACCTTGGAAACATCCTTTTAAATAGAGTACCAAGGGAGTCACATATGAGACAAGAAATATAACACTTTGGAAAACAAGGAAGTCATAAAATATATGTATTATGAGTAGCGTGTGAATTTGGGCCCTTAAAAAAAAAGAAAGGGTTCATTTGCGTAGCCCAAAGGCCAAAAGTAGTGTGTATGACATAAAAACAAGGAATGGTGTCCCTCCCAACACTTCTTCGTCTACCTACCTAAACAATGGTGTATACATTATACGAGAGTAAAAAAATTTTGTATACGAAACATTAAAATATTTGGACTGCATACATTTGATATGAGAATAACCATTATGATATCCATTAATTTGATCCCATAAATTTGATGTAAGAAACACCATGATGATATTCTAGAATAATCAAGTTGCTAACTAGTGTCCACAGTAATATCTGAATCTACCTTATCTGTATGTGCATCCAGCAACAATCCGAATCATATTAAAAACTGGAAACTTTTGGTGAATGGAGAGAAAATTGCTCTCAGCTACTATTCAAACTTAATGTGAGTAACTAGGTTCATTGTCGCACTGGATTTCACACTATGTGATAAACAAGAAAACAAAAACAATGATCGAAAGTAAGCAACATACAGTCTATCTTATTGCTCTGAGCTTTGGATTGTCCCTTGTCATGGCCATCTTCCTCATCATCAAAGTGGCAGTTACAACATAACCACTGCCTCATACCGCCGTCCTGTCACCTCTCACCCCTTCAGTACATGCATCACAACACAAAAGAAGCGTTAGCCATAAATAGTAACTTCAGAAATAAGGCATTCCCTCGTACACAGGCTGCAATCAATCTGCCAATGGGTACCAGCATACAACACCCATCCCCCATCCGTCCTTAACATAACAAGTAGCATGAAGGCTTCACCTCCTTGGTGTGTGAACAAACAATTTTTTTCTGGTGAACTAACAAATTTGTTCACATAAATAGGACGCCGATAGTACAGCTGCTCTGAAAATAACTTGAATAAAGCAAGTACCATCTTATTTCTCTTTTAGGGGGGGCTCGGGGCTATCCATTTCAGATATTATTGACTATTGAGGCGAGTGAGTGCATGAACGCGGGTCGCTTTCAGCCAGCCTTTTTCCAGAAGCGCGTGGAGAGGAGCACATCCTGGAACATTGATAGGAGAGATTCTAACAAAAATTCCTCTACCAGGCGACCCAGTACCCGCACTATCGTCAGGGCGGTCTTCGGGGTTTCCACCCATCCCCCAAAGCAATCGGAAAAGGAAAACTACTCCGCAACGCAGCAGCCAAGCGAGCAAATCAAGCAACCCGGAAGGGGATTAGATTGGACTGGACCGTAGGAGCATGCGCGCATCCGCCCCGAGTAAGGAAGATTCGGATTCCACGGGGCACAGCACGGGAAGAAATAATCCTCTCCAAACCAAACTAATCCCAATCCAAGCAAGCAAGCAACCCGATGAAGGAGCTCGTTAGGGCTTCCTTACCGGCGAGGGCGAGACCAACCGAGGCCCGGTCGGAGGGACGGATCCTTCCCTTCCACGCCGGCCCCCGCGACGGCGGAGGAGGAGGATGGAGCAGGGGGAGGGCGGGGTGGCGCTGCCGATGTGTGCTCGAGTGAACTGGGGGGGTGGAGGGCGTGTTGGGCGGAAGAAAGGGGGGAAGAAGGGTGCGACCGCGGTGTGAACCGGCGGGACCACCGCAGACCAGACAAGCGGGCGAGCCGGCCGGAACTCAAGTGCCCCTGTTTTTTTCTTTTCTTTTTTTATCTTTGGACGGCGGAGGAGGAGAGCCGTCGATCGGCGGCTGCGGGCGGTGGGAAAGGGCGAGGCTCCTTAAGGATAGTGTACACGTTTTCTACGCTGTAAAGCCTAAAAAATCGGCTTTGATCTCAGGCAACGAGCATGTACACGGCGGCGGCGATCTCCGGCAAGCTGGTAATGGTTTGGGTTGAAACCGGTTGTATCAGTTTCGACTTTGCATTGATCCTATTTTAATACGGTGGAAATTTATTGATCTAGTAATTAGTTCGATTTGATTTGATTTCACAAGAGAAATGATTTAATTTGGTACGTTAATAGCGTCGAGCAGCTGTTGTGCATGTCCTCTTGCTTGCTTAACTAGTCATCCTTGTTGTCTTAGCCGGCAGTAGCGCGTAGCAATTAAAAGTACCACCTAAGCATGCTCCTTCACTGCTTGCAGATCTCCACCTTCCTCTCTACCTTTGACAGGGTGGTGTCGTTTGGTTTTTATATGCTATAGGATGGTCTAGAGTGGTTTATGTCGGCATGTTAGGGGTTCGGGGATTTTCTCGACCTATGTGAGAAGGTCCGTCTACCTTAAGCACAATACCTTCGGGGTGGTCTATTCTCGTTGGGTTGAGTTTTTTTTAACAATTTGGTGCGATTACTGACCGCTAGCAGCTTGAATCTCCAGTAGAGTTTACACGGTGGGGTTGAGGTGGTAGGGTTAGAAATACCTATGGCGGTGAGTGGTGGCGGACTGGCAGTTGGATGGTACTCAAGCATAGTCGGATTAGTATGGTTTGGTTGGCTGCCACGGCTTCGATAACATTGTACAAAGGAGATAATCGTCGGGAGGTGAGATGAGCAAATGAGGGGAAGTGCGCGTGGGAATGTATGAGAAATCGAAAGGTTGAAGAAGGTGTGCATGCCGTTAGAGGAAAAAAAAATCGATGACTAACAGATAGTATCACCTTTTAAAAATATACTTTATTTTAGCTTTGCAGAAACAAAATAATATCAGAATATAAATAAAATAGCATTCATTTATTTAATCTTGAAACAAAATTTAGAGAATTTTTTAAATGTTCGTTCATTTATATAAAAGAAAATTCATTTCCAAATTAGCTTGCGCCTCCTTCTGGCTTCTCGTACGGCCATTCCCTCCATCACATGTGGGCTTCTTGGCCTTGGCAGGCTTGCTCTCCCCACACAATCTGTATTTGGGCTTTCCAGCTTTTGCTGCTTGGCTCTTATTTTTCCAGTACTAGCTTCGCTCCCCTCCGCACATGCTAGTGTAATTTATTTTCTTTTTTTTCTTGCCTATTTTCCCAGCTCCCTCCTTTTCTGAGTGTAATTGATGCATCATGCGATTATTTTTTTTCCGCAGTTGACATGTGATTTCATTTTTTATGTACGGGTGTTATATAAGTTTTATTTTATATGTTTTGAAGTTGTGACTCAATATTTTTATATGAATTCAACTATCTTGAAGTGTTTCTTTAATATTTTGAGGGTCACCTAATTTCTATTTCCTTTGCATGGCCAAGGATGCAACCTGGATCCATCAATGAGCCCCACTGATGCTGTATGGAAAGTTGCTCTTTTTCACATGATGCATAATATAAGCATTGCGAATTCATGTTTGAATTTTGACGTGTAACTGTCTGTTGAGGCTGAATAATGTTGTTGAAGATTGTATCATACTCCCTCCATTCCAAATTATAGATACTTTTGTCTTTTCTTGATACATAGTGTCTGCTATGTAAAAACTATAAATTTAGAAAAGCTAAATGATATATAATCTGAAATGGAGGGAGTATCTAACTCTCCAGATGCGCTCCAAGTAAGAAGGAATATGATCGCCATAAATAAGGGGGCATTGCAAGGCCGGCCTTGAAGGACTGTATAATTTGGTGTGGTTCTCCAACCTGGAGCACCTACTAATAGTCAACGATGTTCAGCATTTGGATGCAAAAGCTGCATTGTAAGGAGATGTTCAACTTTTTATGTAGGATATATAAGTTGCGCAAAGAACTCAGCCATAAGCTGGTACATACTATCTTCTGTAAGAAGCCGATCTTGTGCTCAAGCTACAAAGCGGATTTCCCACATGCCCCCGTGACCACACGGGCTATCTGGACGGCTGGAACACAACGGTGCTCCGAGATTGGTGCACCGTCCGGTCCATGGCGCCTGCGAGGGAAAAGTGGAGGGCCCACACTGAGCCGGGGCCAGGAAGGGCACAATGGGAAATGCACGCAACCGCTATTCAAACTTCAGACGTGCGGCATGGTCCAGATGCAGTACGATTCTTGCCGGGGTGTAGCTAGTAGCCATAGCGGTTATGGGATCTCGGACATTGCAGCAAATGAGAGCAATGGAGACCAGCCCAGTGCCAGCTGCGGTGCCGCCGCCGGCGGGCAGAGCCTCGCCCCTGGGGCGCAGCCAGCGCCGACGCTACCAACACCACCGCAGTCGTCGGCACGAGTTATGCCGGTGGAGAGGGCACGAGCAGCGCCCCTCATCGGGTCAGTTGGGCGCCACCCGGGACGGAACAGGTAGCACCGGGGCCGCAATCATCGCCTCCATCGGGGGCGGGTGCGCCACCCGGGCCATGGCTATACCCACCGGCGGCGGTGATGTACCCAAGGATCACTACACCACAACACTAAATTTACATCAGACGTCAGTCGGTAAAACTTGGTTATTATCATCAAACCATCGGTCGCTATAAGTGTGCAACGCACCGTCGGTCGGTGATACAATATATACCAACGAACGATCGGTCGGATTTATATTTCTATGTATCGTTCAACCATCAGTCGGTATAAGGTAAGATAGCATCTAACGTCGGTAAATGTGGCCACCTATTTCGCTCCACAGACGCGCGCCAAACAAAGCACACTTGTGCGCTTAATATTTTGGCCTAGGCCCACAGGTCAGTTGTCCGTGGAAATCCAATCACCTCCCCATCCTCCCCCAAATCTTCTCGACTCCGCATCGCCCCCCAAATCGATCCATCCGTCTCACCATCTGTCACGCTTCCCTGAAGGTATTGTGCCCTCTTTGCTCACCAGCACTCTTTCTATTTTGATGCTGCCGCTTGAATCTGAGCATTGCTAAGGCGTCAGTCGGTACAAGTCGCTATACCTATGTCTGTCGGTATTTCTCACTAGAGCGTCTAACAGTCAGTTGGTATAGGATTGTCCGTCGGTATAAGTTTATACCGACGCCACTTTCAACGAACTAAGACGTCAGTCGGTACAAGTCTATAGCGACTGATGGTCGGACGCTGATTTGGTCTTTGCCGACGAAACTGGTGTCGGAATTTGGGGTGCTGTGGTGTAGTGGATGTCGTTGCCGACGGGTTGGGCGCCGCCCGCGACGGCACAGGCAGCGCCGGCGCCGCAATCATCGCCGCTGTCGGGGCCGGGAGCGCCATCCCGGGTGGCGCTGTACCCACCGGCGGTGGTGATGTACCAACCAGCGGCGGCGCTGTACCCAGCGGTGCCATTGCCGGCGCATTGGGCGCCGCCCGCGAGGACACAGGCAGCGCCGGGGCCGCAACCATCGTCGCAGTCAGGGGCGGGAGGGGCCCTCCCTGGGCCACGCGCCACACCGCCGACGGCACCACAAGCACCAATGCGTCCTGAATTCCAGTCAGAGCAGCAACGTACATCCTTCGACAACCCACATTCGATGACTCATCCTGGTTCAATGGTGACGACCATTCCTGAATGCAAGGTAAGATATGGACAGATATTACTAAAATCGTGTAAGTAGTTGCCGCACCTTGTTCAGCAGATTTGAATTGAATGATTCGTTCTTGTCGTCCAAAAGGGACCACACTCTGCAGCATCCATGAAGTTTTCTACCAGACATGGTTCAGAAGAAAGTGCTGGAGTGTCACCAGTGAGTGTTCTGCCAGGACCTCCAGCGTCTGCAGAAATGCAATCGTTAGCAGGTACGAACTATCATGCTACTACTCGTCCTTTGCTTCTAACCGAAACAATTTAGGAAACGCACCGTAGCAGCAAGACTAATTTTGTATATATAGGGAAATCATTGCTGAATTTTCTTATGAACGCATGGGGTAAATTTTGCATATATAGGGAAATTATACCTTGGACATATTACACTACGTTCGCTAGAGAATAACACATTTGTCATCGAGTTAGGTTTATATCAATTAAATACACGGAAAGTAGTGCATGGGTGCGTTGTTGTTGCCTTTCGAGGGACTGGAAAATTATTATGGAGGTGTTGAATAAAGACAATTCCTTTTTTGCAGTTCAGCTAGCATTCTCCTTCCAAGACCTACTACATGGCGTTACTTCCGGGGCTCTCCATGTCAGCAATATCCACCGCGGAAATTGGGTGCAAGAGACCATGGACACAGCTGGGCAATCTGAAATCATTGGAGAAAGTGATGGTGTTGCAAGCTCTTCAGAGGAAAATAATCCAAATGACAGTGTGGAAGATGGGTACATGGAGAGCGGTGAGGATGATTCAGGTGAGGAAGAGACAAGCGGTGGGAGTGATGCTTCTGATTGTGATGAGATGAAAGGGGATGGTGAAGGGGGTGACAATATGGTAACTATTCTAAATGAAAAGGATATGGAGCTAATTGATTGGGATAGGTATTAGTATTACACCACTGGAGAATTGGTGAAAAAAACACAAACGCTGTTGTGGGTAAGAATGATAGTAGCAGAACACTGAAACCATGAACAATGAAAATGTGATAGCTCCGGTCACTAATCTGAATTACAACAGCATGGCACCTCAAGGAGACCAGCCTGGGTGGAAAAAAAGGTCAGTGTGCTTGTAAGTAGCAAATTGATATTCATGAAATAGACTGATGTTTTTGACATTTGAAAATGGTACCATTATGAAGACTGGAGCTGATCCAGCGTGAAATGCGGCAAGTTACATTGAGTGTCGGACTATTCTGACAGTGAGTCAATTTCAAGGAACACATATAGGGGCAGCAGGTTCAAGCATATACATGAATGATGATGATGTAATGAAAATAAAAGCACCACCAGTTGAAAGGTAGGCCAAGGATCAACAGGTACACATCCCTGCTAGATAAAATGGAAATCTGATAGTGGAACGACTAGAATAACCCCATATCAACATGGTTGATTACGGTTATTTTGCGAGCATTGTGTTGCTCCATCACATCATGGCTGTTATGCTTTTGTCTGTAGCCTAGTATTGAAGATTCTGAACATCATCCATCATGGATGGGTGTTTATGTACCTCTGCAGGCACATGGCTCGTGTGCTGCATTTTAATGCAATTTACAGTTTGTGGACTTGTGGTACTTTTCTCACAATTGCTTTGTCATTGAAGTAGTTGTCAGCGTAGAATGAATTCATATGCAAATATATGTGCTGACCAAACTAACACGTATCAGCTGAGACTGAAGATGACCGATTATAGTTAGCAGAATAAATGGTGATGGCACATTCCCATACACTGGTAAGTTAGGGCTGGTTGTTTTACTGCACTCTCATGTTGGGAAGGTGGGAACACAAATAGAGATCTCTCAAATACAATAGATGAGATGACACAAGCATTGGTTAGCAATCCAGTACTATGCCATATTGAACTAGAAAGTCTTATATAATTGTGTACATAAGCAATGGTAGCAAACATAATAAGTTAGAATATTTAAGCCACATTTGAGGTGAACAGGAAAACAGGAGAAATCCAATAATTGGTACACATGCAACTGATGGACACCACCAATTCAGGATGGATTCGAATAGATTATAGATCCTCTGGTCTGTACCCCTGCGTTGCCCTTCATTGTAAATAGGTGATATAAAATCCTCCCACGAGCATCAGCCAAGTTGCTCTAGCATAAAGAATCTCTCCACGAACATAGATTATTTGCAAGGGAATGTTCTAAACAGTGCTAACTTGCACATAAATAAGCAAGTATTCCAAACACTACCTGCTTGCTCTTTCAGTTCTAAACATTTCCATGCAGAATGAACATTTTTTATAGCTCTAAACACAGATTTCCTAGAGAGGTTGTAGCCCATATGGCCATATTTACATCCACTTTACAGTATGCACAAAGGTTTAGATGCCAGACAACCATATTTACGCCTAGCCACCATTGCTGACACCAACAACCCTAACTTCCACATGTTGTCACCGTTTGTTTTCTGGGTGAAGAACGATGGTCGCCAACGCCTCTTCCAGTGTGCCCTCCTTGCCCTCCCGAGTTGCAGTTAACGTGTCGACCATAAGGGGAAACTCGTTTGGCCTCATGGTTTTGTGTCATCACTCGGAGAGATGATTCCTAGTCCCCTGAAACTGATGTGAGATCCCCCACGTTTCTCATGATGCTTCTCAATCTCATAGGCTGTTGGAAGTACGACATAGTCGTTCAAGGGGTGGTAGAACGGATCAGGTTCTCCAGCGTGCAGCCAGTGCTGGACAATTCAGAACACATGGTGGTTGCAGATGATTCCTCAGTGGTCAGCAGCAACCCCAAGTCTTGCCTGCATTAAGCCCATCCACCTGCAAAAAGAAAAAAAACATAAACATTCCACTCAAATTTCTCAGCAGTGTTTTTTCTTAAGAATTAACAGATAATAAAATTGGAACAACAGAAGTATCAGACCTTTGCTGATTCTACTGGGACAGATCCCTCACAATCAACATACATATTTTTCCTGAAAGTAAAAACATGGCTCAGAGCCTCAGGAACTCGAAACCTGGGATTGATTGAAACCAGGAATGCATAAAACACAACAATAAGCAAAAAGAACTAATCAGTGTAAGAACGCAACTAAAACAAAAACCAGAACTTCCTGGTGAGAAAGTACCAGATAATATGCGGAGTGTCATAGTCAGTCCCATAAATATTGTAGAAATTCACTGATTCTGGAAGCTTTGTACTGGATAAAATGTATATCATGAGTTTCCTTTGCCCAACTAGAATATGCATCCCATCAGCGATGATCTGCCATTGCAATTTAATTTTCAGAAAGAATAAGTATCAATGTAAGCTGAATTGTACCTTAATTTTAAACGATCCTGCACTCACCTCATTCTTGGAAAGAGCCTTTTCAATCATTTTTATTGCTTCCACAGGCTCATGCGACTTTAACAGGGCACTTTTCTTACCATTGTTATCCAAATTCTCTCTCCAAACCTGTAGCAGTGGGGTGTCTTTCCACTGAAAGTTAGGGTTTGCTAACAATGATAGATTGATGGGCACTCAAGTAGCTGAAGCAGAAAAACTGTTTTCACTTTTCAGCCTTATTTTCAAAGGAAAAAAATTGTGGTGTCCACATGAAACACGCAGACGATAGGATGAATGGATAGGATATAAAAGCATACCGATTGCTTCATACACCCCTTCGAAATAAAGAGTTTTGATTCCCAGCCTTCGACGAAAGACATTTCATTCAGCAGACTAGTAGCTATGTACCCAGGGACACCTGTAGAAGGTCACTTTGTCAAGTAAATTACGCTAGCACCCTAGTAAATACGATTGTTACCAGCAACATGTTGAGCAAGAAAAATCACAAAACCAAGGTGCACCAAATGTGATGTTTTAATGAAGAAAAATGGTTTGATCATGTGACTTGAATCGATGGTTAAAAGGCAACGTGATACTGAATACTTGCTAAGTGAAACTTTTACAATACAACATACAAGTGAAATTTTCATTCATTAGTTCAAAGTTGATAAATGTACCATGGCATATGGGTTAATCATCAAAATATTACTACTGGAGATTGGATATCCAACAACTATTTAAAAATGCTTTATGTTGAATAATGTTAGAAGAAATGATACTCAAGCACATATTACCTTGGAATGGCACAACAATTGCAATCGAACTCTTAAAATATTTTTCAAATACCTATAGAAGAAAAGCAACACTATTCAGAAAAGTAGCTAGAGTCTTGAAGCCAGCGCATCTGCGCAGGACATTGAACATAGCAAATCTCAAGGAAAGATTCAAAAAACATGAAGTACTGACATCTCTGTGCAGATATATGAAATATTTGACTAGCAATCCCTCAATTGAGTGAGTAATAAGATTTAGCTTTTTCCCACCAGAAGTTGTGTAAATTGAATCCAGCTTAGTCGCAACATGCCATGCAGATAGTCGCAACATGTCATCCACTGTCATATCATATTGTCAACAGAATGGGTACGTTCAATTACGATTCCATATTGGTCTCTGCAGTCATGCCTTGTCAACCTCATCTTGTGAGAACTCAGGTCAACAACTACAACATTGTGCAGGCTATCTAGGTGTGAAAATGAATTTTTGATAATACTTGCCTATGCCAATGTATAACTAGAGCAAACATCACCTGCTATTGTAGCATTCTTTGCTCCTACCAGCAAGGCACAAGGCAGATCTGCTTCAAATTCAATATGAACTTGGTATGCACCCCTGAACTCAACGTTGATAAATAAGGTTTCAGTAATGCCCAGCGACCGGAGCACGTGCAAGAATATTGTCATCAATGGAATCTCAACCAGTTGCATTTTCACCATAAACAAATAAAAGTGTGATGTCATTTTACATGGTACATGTGGCACTAATGCAAGTAAATCCAAGCCTTCAGGGGTACAATCTAAGACTTGAAAGGTACAGTAACAGAAGATGCATGGTACGGGAGAATTATATTTGCTAATCTTTCCGACAACTTCAGCATTGCCACCAGAAGCAGGACTGCATGGAGAAGCTATTTCATTTGTCTCGGACACAACTGACACATTGGCCACAATGGTTTTGCGCTGTTAAACCAATTAACACACTGATGAGTATGTGATGCTTAAAAGTGTCACTGTCACGGCAGGGTACGCATTTTAGAGCACCTGATAATAAAAAACAATATCATCATTGATTCATGTATTTCCGATACACCAAGACAACCCTAACTCCTTGCAATAAGCCTAACTGCGGATGAAATATCATATTAGTTTTAAAGATAATTTAGACGACTACATTAATTCAAATAAATTTTGAGGCACCCATGTGTGTGTTTTCTTTTGGAGCTTTTTCCAAAGAGTTGTAGATAAATTTCACTGTTACGGCAGCTGAATGGTTCCACCAAAGTAATTATGTACCTGAGGTGGTTTACAGTTTACAATACAACTGTACATCAAAACATGTGAACATTATAAAATCCTCCTAACAACAAACCTAGCGGCCTGCACAGTGGTACACCAAATACATATGCTACAGGATTTTAGCCCAAAATAACTAAAATCTGACTTAGTGTCCATCCGAAAAACTAAGCATTCCAGGGCAAGACAACTGAACTTGTTATATATCCATAAAATCTAACAGGTCCTATAAAACCTAACGGTCTCTATAGACCACACGCACCTTTGAGAAGTGGCTGACTTGGGCAGATCCAGACTGGAGTCCTTCACTCGTTGGAGTTAAACACAGCTCCCCTATCTCTCCAGCTAGCATCACATCCAGCATCTCCAGGGATCAGAGGTTGGTGACTTGCAACAAGGGGTGACGAAGACATTAGCACGGATCTTTAGCGAGGAGTACGGCAACATTGCTGCCACCTTCCTCCGTCCGTCCATCTCAGCGATGGTACACCAGCAGCCGGAAGAACTGGGATGGCCGGACGACGGCCGCCGGCGCCGCCGGCTCGAGATCTCCAAGCGACGGGGAAAGAAGAGGACATTAATTGAGGGCAGATACTTGTGATCCTTCGCCCAGAATTTCCATATCCAAACTACCCCCGCCGGGCATGGCCCACAACTGCGGTCCGGTACCAAACTACTCCACCGGTCCACATGCGCGCTTGGGTCCACATGACTGAATCCAAGGGCCACGATAACCCGTGCGTGCACATGTACATGCGGAGCTGCTTTTTCGCTCAAGCTTGAAGATGTCTTCCAAGGCCAGTTGTAGGATGGTGGGAGTTGAGAGTATCTTGCTAGAGCTTTGAATGCTTTTGAGGAAGAAAAAAGAGGAGAACCCCAAATATACTGAAATCGATCATTTTCCTCCATTAGCCCAAGCTCATTTAATGTTTGCTACAATACAATGATAGATAATTAATGATGATATGCTTGCTCAGTTGCTCTGACAGGGGCACATGAAGATTTTCCATGACTTGTACTTGGTGTGCAATGATCTTCTCAAAAAGGGAAAACTAAGCAAACCGGCTTAATCGCTTACTCGCCTGTGCGCCGCAGCCCCACCCGCTCGCCCGCGCACCATGGCCCGCACTGGAAACACACGCCCCGCCGCCGCTGCAGGGACCCAGAGCGGAGAGTGGGAGGATGCAAGGAACATGGTCTCATTTAGCTATGATTGTGATTTTGGTTATTAAGTGATAATATAGTTAATGGGACTAATAAGTTTGTAACAATACATTTGTAGGATTTCTAGATCCTATGGATAGAGTCCAAACCATATCCAAGATAGTGAAAATGCAGAGACAACTTTTCGGACAAGTGGTAGAAAAATACTACAGACCGGATGAACCGACGCTCAGCATCTACAATGCGTCAGTACAATATTCTCAAGCTATGACGATCAAGTCTTAAGCACCGGATTAACTGACGCCCTGGTCTTCAAAACGACCGTGCAATTTCAGTTGAACTCATGAATGCTCAGTAGCACCGGATCATACAGCTAAAAGTCTTCACGACCGGATAAACCGACACACCCGTCGGATCCGGCGGTCAATTGGATGAGGCGTCGGTGCAATGATGTCAGCACAGAAAGACGTTGGGGCTTCAACGGCTAGGAAACAGGCATAGTATGACCGGATGAACTGACGCCTACGACCAGATCATCCGACGTTTACGTACTTTTCTGAGTAAAAGTATGTAACGGCTAGTAGAGCATCTCTAGCCTATATAAGGCCTCATCCCGGGTCATTTGAGGTTGCTGGAATCCGAGAGAAGCCCTAGAAACATTGAAGAAGTTCTCCAAGCCACCCAAGAGCATATTGATCACATCCATAGGTTTAGCACAAGCTTTGTGAGTGAGAGTGCTAGGCTAGCTCAAGTTTGAGTGTGAGATCAAGGCGTGTGCCTTGTGTGCCGGTTCTAGAAGTGAACCACAAGCTGTATCTTGGTGTGCCGGCCCCTTGGAGCATTGGTGGCTCGCCGACAAGTCTACGACCCTCCGGCTTGGTGTGGAGTGACGTCAACAACTTTGTGCAGGGGACGTGGAGACCCCCTTCCTTGGTGGAGAAGCTCCTTATTGGAAAGCGGGATCAAGTTGACCATGGTGACTTGACATAGCCTTGGTGGCAAGTCAAAAAGAGTCCCGGAAGAGACTTGGTTGCGGGAAAGCAATACTCTTTGTGAGTGCTTCAACAACATGGAGTAGGAGTGGCTCTGTGTCTGACCGAACCACGGGATAAATCTTCGTATCGAGGGTTTGCTTCCCCTCATCCCCTTTCTTTAAACTTCCGTATTTATACTTTCAACTTGTGTGACTTTATATTCTTAGTATAGTATCTTGTTAGGATTGGCTATAGGTTGCAAAACTCTTTAGGATGGGGTTTTCACACTAGAAGAATCATAGTTGCACATCTAAATAGCATGTTCTAGTTTATATTTTGTGTAAACTAGATTGAGCCATAGGTTAAGGTTTTAAGTTTGCCTAATTCACCCCCTCCCCTTCTTAGGCTACGAGCACCGATTCCTTACAAAGGAGCGGCAAGGGAGGGGAAGGGAGGGAGGTCGGGGAGGAGCGGCGGTGGAGGAGAAAAGCAGCGGGCGGGAGAGAGAAGGAACCGGGGAGAGAGAGGGACCGGAAGAGGAAATGAGAGAGAGGGAGACAAAGAAAGTGAGAAATAGGGGGTAAGGTTATCACCATCGGGTCGTATTACGAACCGACGGTGATACGTAGACATCACCTTCGATTCGTAATACAACTTGGCGGTGATGCTAACTAAACCTATCACCGCCGGTTCTATTTGGACCCGGCGGTGATAGAATATCACCACTGGTTCTGTTTAAACCGGTAGTAATAAGCCGTTTGTAATGACAGGTTTTGTAGTAGTGAAACCATGACAGCAAAAGGCCCATAACCAATATACTACTATAGTAGAGAGGGCTTCCATATATATGACAACTACTTTTAGTATAACTTATGGGCCAGCCAAGTAATCGAGACAAAATAAAGCCCCCAAAGCTAAGCTGTAGGGCTACTACTTCTCTGGTCCCTCTTGCCTTCTTATTATCATCATCAGCTTTTTTTTTCCCTTCTTGGGTCTTGATTTTTGTTAGCTTTAGGGTTGGAAGTAGCTTGTTTCTTGGACTTCTTCTTTATCTGATTCTTTTCAGGCAAAGTACATATAATCTGATAACACATCAGTCATCAGGTGTTATCTTGCTAAAGGTGGACCTGACATTTCTGATTACCTTGGGTGAAAGGGTTATCGGAGTGGCAGGCCAAAGGATGCGACCTTTGTTAGTACAGGAGGCACAGGTGGACCCAAAAATTGTTGAGACCCGGGCTATGTTGTTCACATGCAAACGAGAATATGAACGAGGCGCTTAGCTGTAGAGATTAGCCTTCGTATGAGTTGCATGTAGACCTCTTCGCGAACTGGGTCAGTCCTGGGCTTATAGGCCTTTTTGTCTTGAGCTTAGATCATATTTCTTTGGGATCTAGCCTACTTGTTGATAGGGCACTACTTGGGTTAGACTGGGGTCGCAGCCCTCCTAGCCTAGGCCCTAGATCTGCCCATGGCAGGAGGTATGCTTGGATCCCTGCACTTAGGCGTGTTTGGTTCCGGAAGTCAAAACTTTAGCCCCGTCACACATCAAAGAGAACTTTGTCATATAGGAGCATTAAATAAAGTTTAATTATAAAATTAATTGCAGAACTTCTGGGCTAATTCGCGAGATGAATCTAATGAGATATATTAGTCCATGATTAGCGGATGGTACTATAGCATCACTATTGCAAATTATGAATTAATTAGGCTCATTAAATTCATCTCGCGAATTAGCACCCATCTATGAAAAAAATTTATAAACAGACTTTATTTAATACTCTAAATGATAAAATTCTCTTTGATATGATGGGTCTAAACTTTAGAACTCCGGAACTAAACGGGGTCTTAATTTAGTTCGTCAGGCTCATACTGTGCCTGACATCAATTTGCCACAAGGGGGCGTATCTCACTTTCATTTGATATGGGCATCAGAGGTACCAGGAGGATGCTAAAGACAGGAAGGCTTGGCTTTGGGATTGTTGGTTCATGCACTTAAACTTTAGATGATTTTGAGATAATATGCTTTCCTGTCTAAAAGATCAGATCTGTCATTGGCAGGAGAAGCGTATGAATATAAGAAGAGCTACAGGGAACACCTTGAATACTACACTTGGAGCGTAACATGTAGTGCACAATTTTTGTAATACAAGATGTTAAAGTGTGCAAGCTAAAGAAGGAAGAAAGCTTCTGGCACAACAAGGCTTCAAGGACTAAGAACCATAAAAGCGAAGAAATCAACCCATGAGGATGGAATGCCCAAACTTATAAAGCATGGTATACTGGACCGAAAATGCTTTGCCTAGGGCTGATCGCATTAGCCTTTGTTTAAATAAATAAGTAAAGAAAATTAGCTATTTTTCTTTGTCTCATATTGTTGGATCTTGATTGGAAGATCTCCCATATGGATAATAAATTGATTGTGCTACTTAATGCTCTAGGGAAGTTGGAGGAGAGATTGGGCTTGGGAGCCAACGTGGGTGGTTCAAGTAAATTGATGGTTGACCGTTATCTCTCCATTTTTACAGTGGATGTTATTCAACATTTTTATTTTAATTCAACTATTTAAAAGTGCTTATTTCATGTTTGAAGTGTTTACGAAGCATTTATGTTTATTTTATTTTATCTTTGCAAGGAGGCAACCAACTGGGGGCAGCTAATTTATGGGTGATCGTAAATTTGCCTCCCAGCGGTCGATTTTCCGACCGGATGAATTTTTTTCCATTTTTCTTCCTTTCGGTCCCTATTTCCTTTTCTAACTTCTATGTACCCCCATTCTAGCTAATGATTATCAATGCATGCGTGGTTCCCCACCTCCATTCAAAAGGTTTCCACCACGGTTCCCATGCACAAAACTTACCCCCCCTCATTCCCATTACAAATAAAAAAATTAATAAACTAATTATATACTGAGAAATTATAGAAATACATTTAGATAAAAATAAAAATTTAAAAGAAAATTTGGAACATAAAAAATTTAAAAGTATCCAAGAATAGTTCCAAAATGTAACAAAATTGAAATTTTGAAAAAAAATTTGTGGCAAAATTTTAAAACAAAGTTTTTCCAAACAAAAAAAATGAAAAAGAAAATTTTAAAAAGCAAAAGTTTTTAAATAAAGTTTCTGAAATGTCAAAAAAATAAAATAAAAAATGAAGCAAAATCTTTCGAAGATAAAAATTGGAGAACAAAATTTGTAAAAAAAGCTTTGGAAAAAATCTATAACTAAAGCCACAAGAAAAAAATCTGCGGAAGGAGAATGCGGGAAATCCCGGGGAGGCCAGCAGAAAGAAAATGGAATGCGCGTGCGCTCGGATCCTGTTAATTGATAATTTTTACTGGAGTCGGATCGACCGTAAGTTTTGAATCTTAGGTTCGACTGTAAATCCAGCATCATCAACCGTCGGTACCATCTCACTGATATCTATCTTTCTTTCATCAGAGTTATGTCCCTAAAAAAAAGAAAAATCACTGTCTATGTTTCTTTTTTCTTTGTGCCTCAAATGACGACTTATTAAATTTCCTTTGTGGCTGAGGAATCCAAATACTGTTGGGCCTGCATGACGAGGACAACCTTAGATGAGGCTAATGACAGCTTCAGCGATGAAGGTTGAGTGGTGTAATCATCAATTTTAATTCACTAGCTTTCCTCCAAAAATTTGTAACACTAATGGCACTATGTCAGTAATGTGCCACCTAACTAGCTATCAATTGGAATGGAGCTTCGACGCATACAAGCCTTAAATCCTGCATCTAATGGCTATACCTACTCCAATTTCCGTAGATGTGCCGCCGCTGCTCTGAACTCAGGACGACATGGAGCGTGGTGGGCACAGCGTAATAAGCTGCTTCTATATATGTAAGTTACCTTGCCTCCCATCATTTCCTCGACTCACAGGTCGCATGTTCCAAAACTCGCTATTTCTTTTCCTTTGAGAAAGATATCCACGTGCTACCAAAGACCTTGGCCAAATCCTGAGCTGTGAGCAAGAAAGTGCAGGTGTCGCTGTGCGGCGATGCGCGGTGTTTTTTGTGGGTGAATTTACAGTTTCGAAATGGGCGGCGTCGGAAAACCATGTATGGTGTCCCTCCTGATCCAGATTAGCTGCTCACTACCGGAAACAGCAAATTCGCCGAGTGTAAAAATTTTGCCGAGTGCTTTCTTTCGGGCACTCGGCAAACAACCTATTTGCCGAGTGTATTCAACGGGGCACTCGGCAAACATATTACACTCGGCAATAAGGTCGTTTGCCGAGTGCCATAAATACGACACTCGGCAAACCGCTCATAGACACTCGGCAAAGTCCCGACACTCGGTAAATAGACGGCGCGTGCATCGCATGTGCACCGTCCGTCACCAGACTGGGCCGGCCGTTAGTCCTTCGCCGAGTGTTGTACGACGACACTCGGCAAAGAGGTCGTTCGCCGAGTGCCACCCGCCAACACTCGGCAATTCAAGAAGGTCGCCGAGTGCCACTCCATGACACTCGGCAAACATATTACTTCGCCGAGTGCCTCACCCTGGACACTCGACGAACAAAAAAAAAATTTTGTCCCCTAGCCTCCACACTTTTTCTACTCCCCACGTAGGAGATTTTGTAATCCATAATAAAAGTTGGTATATTTTGTGGTCTGTTTGCTATTTTTAATGAAATGATTGCATTAATAGGAATCTTTTTATTCATGTCAGATTTTAACTGCAGGTACATGAAATGATGGATTATAATCAGTGGAAAAATTATATCCATATTATGGAGTCCGGATTGAGGTCTCAACCAGGAAATGAAAAGAAATTTTGCACATTATTTTTAAAAAACACGACCACGAACGTGTGGTTGAATGGTTGTTAAATTCTAAAAAAACCAAACGAAATCTGAAAATCACAAGATTTGTCAAGATGTCATGATATTATGTGTGGAGGCTGTGGTAAAAAATTGAGAAGGTTTCGCCCAATTTCTGACATATGATGCTTAGAAGCGGACTCATCTCCTGGAAGGATTCATAGAAGTTAGACAGGACACAATAAGATTTGGAGTCCAAGTGACACTTGAGTTAAGGTTTGGCTTCAAATCTTTTTGTATAGGCAACATACAACACAGATTGGTTCATGTCAAAATTTAGAAATTTTTCGGATGCGTTTACTATTTTTTATTGATTAAATGCAATTATAGATTTTTAGTAGATATAAATGCAATTTGCGCTATAACTGCATGAAATAATAGAATATTATCAGTAGAAAAATAATTTAACCATTGTTGAGTGATGGTGATACGATTTTGCCCAAGTATATTAGAAAAAGTTCCGTAAAACATGAAATATTAGTGTATTTTGCCGAGTGTATAAAAAAAACACTCGGCAAAAGTACCTTTTGCCGAGTATTTTTCACAGACACTCGGCAAAGAAGGTACACGGGCCCACTGGCAGTATTCTCGTCCTCATTTAAAAAAAGGAAAACGTGGCATTGTCGAGTGCCTTGGATCTGGCACTCGGCAAAGAAAGAAGATTTGCCGAGTGCCAGATCAGCGATCCACGTGCATAGAATCCTAGCTTTTGATTGGCTAAAGTGGCCCCGGCCGGATCCCTCCCCCTCTCTCCCTCCCCATCGGATGGATAAGGCCCCCTGCGGCCCTTTCTCCTGCTGCTCCCGCTGGCGGACGGAGCTGGAGGACCGGCTGCTCCCGCGTGGCCTCCCGCGGCGGAGGAGCTGGAGGACGCTCTACCGCGCGGCGCGGGTCTCCGGCAAGCCACGGTGGCGAGCGGCGTGGCGGCACGACCCCGCTGGCGTGGCGTGGGACGGCTGGCCGGCGAGGCCCCAGGCGACGCACGGCGACGGGACGTGGGCGGCCGGTCAGCAACGAGGGGACGCGTGCAGCGGCGGCGGGACGCCCCATGTCGGCGTGGTGGCGGCAACCCCGGCGGCGGAGGCAACCCCGGCGGCGGAGCTCGCCCACGCGGCCGGCCGAGACCCCCTGGGGCGGAGCTCACCGCATGGCAAGGCCAGTGCGCGCCGCCCCTCTCCACACCGTCGGCCACCTTAGGCCCGCTCCCCAGCGGCGGTGCGGCGGCGGCTCCGACGGCGGCGGCGGACTGTTTTTTTATATTTTTAGAAAATATTTGCCGAGTGTTAGATCTGACACACGACAAAAGTTTGCCGAGTGGTCGAAGGAAAACACTCGGCAAAGATTTTCTTTTTGCCGAGTGTCGGCCGTCTGACACTCGGCAAAGCAGCCGTTACCGTCACAGACCGTTATCGCCTTTGTGCCGAGTGTTACATTTTGCCGAGTGCCCGACGATCGACACTCGGCAAACCCACTGTTTGCCGAGTGAAAGTTTGCCGAGTATGGTTCGCCGAGTGTTACACTCGGCAAACCCTTTGCCGAGTGTATTTGGGCCTTCGCCGAGTGCCTGGGGCACTCGGCAAACTTGCTGCTTCCGGTAGTGGCTTGTCTCTTCTATGTAGCTCTTAAATCCGCAGAAGACAAAATGAGATTTCATGAGCACGTACTATCCAGCATAATTGGCCAAACATCCCGTTATGCTAACATTTTGTTGGCATTATATATATGAAATTCAAGGCGAAACAAGTTAGAGATTCTAAAAACTGGTGTAAAGTGTCACCAGAATAAAAGATAGTTTATTTTGGTAACAAAGCTATATATACGAAGTGGGGGGAGGGGGGGATTGACTTTTAGGCCTAAACGGAAAAAATAATCATGTTTAGAGTACTAGATCGAGGAGGTTTGCTCCAGCACTCGTGTCACAGAGATTATAGCTAGAGAGCGACATACAGCGCCTGAGCAGCCTGCCATCTGAAAAACACTTATTGTCAGGTATATCTTAGGACAAATAATCACATTTTAGACTACAGATGGATTTTGTATTTTGACAGATCATGTTGTGCCAACTGCATAGTTGATTACTAAAGGTCATCCGAGGTGTGTCGTCGTTTGGTTTTTCAATTCCTTTCAGCCCATTTTGGTATTTGTCTAACAGCTTTCAAAAATGTTTCTTGTAAAAACTATGCCATACTGGACACCTGGTTCAGAGTCTGGGCAAAAAGCACTGAGATACTGCTCAGCATACTAGCATTCTAGCAATAACTGAACTGAAAAATGTTTTACGTTGCTGGTACATCATCCTTTAATTTGTTGCATTGTCAAATGCCACATAGACAACAAATGGAGGAGGAATCATACGTAGTGCCGGTAGTGGAGACTCACAAGCCTCTGGCATGGGACTGAGTGACATTGGGAAAACGTCCCCTTGAGCTATATATATATGTTGCACATTGAATGCTAGGAGAAACTCGCCTCCCCATCTTGATGTCTCCGGAGCTGCCCACCATCACCTATGAATTTGAGTGCTCATCATATATATTGGATGAGCTTGGGATGGAAGGAGCACCTATCTTGAGGCAAAGAAAAAAAAACTGCATTGCAAAGATACACACAATGTTCTTTCACGATCTTAATTGGTGCGAGTCATCGGTGATCGATGCAGCGAGCATGCGCCCAGCCAGTGATTGTTGGAACGAGCGGCTTCGGGAGAAATGGGTCCAGATAAATGGATAGTGTATGCAAAGGTTCCGTCAGTAAGCTTGATTTGGGTCCCCAGTTGAGACTAAAAGCAGGCCTGGGACCTGCAATGTACAAAGTCCAAGCTAAACTTCACTTTGATGCCAGAATTCTATTTACAGGGAGTAGACCTTTTGGGACTAACAGCACAACATTTTTAGAGGGATCAAGGATGCTGCAACGAATGCGAAAGAGGGAGCATAGTAGAAAAGAGAGCGAACTGTTTATTAGGCTGTCTACTGCAATGAGAAGCAGCGTTGCACAGTCCTTGATCGTTGCGTTGCATGCTCATAAGCCCCAAGATTCCAAAATAGTCAAGATATGAACTATTGTCCTGCGAGTGAAACCGTCAACCGATAGGAAGGAGTTTGAACAATATTAGGGTCCACACTGGTAGTTTCTTTTCCAAAGCTATATTCCGCCTCGAGCCTGAACTGTCATAATTCACGGGTTAATCAATGGCCAATCAGCACTAACATGTTCCGAGCTAATATTTAGCAGGATATATAGATGTGCTCTAACAATTCCTCCGACCCACATGCTGAACTAGTGATGAACCATTGATCACCAATATTTCATTCTCTAGAAATTGAAATACGTATAAATCACAAAATCAAGATATTTGATATATTTAAAAATTGAGTCATTCTGTA
Organism: Panicum miliaceum; assembly: GCA_032594955.1. NCBI lineage: Eukaryota > Viridiplantae > Streptophyta > Magnoliopsida > Poales > Poaceae > Panicum > Panicum miliaceum. Next base: position 48,201,189 of record CM064057.1, on the reverse strand, counting down.
ACAACTCATTTCATTTGCACTTCACTTTTTATCCTAATACTAACCTTTTTCGTTGTAAAGTTTGGATAAACATGTACACATGCATACGACCTTCTTTTACGGAGAACTAAAGTTTCTCGTCACTACTACAGAAACGATTCGTAGGGAGCGTGTAAAACGGCATTTGTAACCCGCCCTGTTTCTTGCTGCTAAAAATACCTGTTTGTAGGGGCGGCTACCTTATCCGCCCCTGAAAACCGATTTCTAGGGGCGGGTCATGCCCTAGCTAGCCCCTGGAAATCGACTTTTAGGAGCGGGTTAGGGCAAGACCTGTCCCTAGAAATATCATTCCCGACTAAAATTTTACTGATTTGAATTTAATTTTTTCAAATCTGTTTGCCGCCAGCTTTTAAAATTTGTTTTTCTTACCAATTTTGACCTATCAAGCTAGTGCGCGATCTAATGTCATCGTAATCAATATGGAATACGTTTCATGAATATAAACAATTGCACATACAAAATTAAATTATAAAGTAATAAAGCATATATACATCATTAAAGTGCATCATTAAATTACATCGTTAAACGTGCTGCTTGAGTACATGTTTTTCCACTATTTTTCAACACTACTTGAGGTGGCACGGTGCTGCTGGTTCGCCTAGTCACGAAGACTTAGGGTCTGTTGCTAATTTGTGGTCCTTTTGAATTTTTTTTCCGTTTTCATGGATCACTTCATGCAGAATGAAACGACATAAATTGGCTACTACTTGTAGCAGTTGTTTCTCATGTAGTTGTTGGTTGTGCTTTGTTGTATGGATATTGAATTAATGAATTCATGAAAAGATTAAGAAAATGTTAGATAGACGCAGAAATAATGTACACATATACATCTATCCCTAATAAAGAGTAGTCCCCTACACGTTCAGGATTTGTTGTGTATCTCGCTTGCACTGTCATATGCTCGCACATGTAATACCCGCAGTACCCAGAATTTGCAGGTTGCTTGTGGCACGAGAAGTTTGTTGCGTATACTCAATGCTTCCCCTCTATCGGTGGGATGAGCACCTCCTTTTTTAATGTAGTACGCGTAAACCCTGTTTAAAAAAGAAAGAAAGAAGAAGTTAGTTTAAAAATATTTAATTTTATGGAAAAATTAGCATGATGTACGTATGAAAGATAAGAAATTTGCTAACATTTTGAGGATGAATAAGAATTCACTGTATCTACTCGTTGGTACATCTAAGGAGTTCAATATGAGGAGCCCACCAAGCTTTGGCTGTACTATAAAAGCAATCCAGTGGTTCCCATAAAAATATTACATGCAATTTTTAGCCATGGATCGGAGCAAGTGTATATTGTAACAAAATATTGAAATTAGACTTACCCCATGTGGTATGACGCATATATGATATTGGCCTCATTTTCCCATTTTGCCATCATAGCCCCTATATAGACCGCAACCTTCGTCATGACATCTTTGTCTTTCATCCTTTGACTTTGACTTTGATTTTAACTTAGACTTGGACTTGTCGTTTTTGTTTGCCGCATGCCATAACTCAGCAATCTCTTTTCTTTTCGGATGCTTCCTATAAGCCCGTATCACTCGCGGAACAGGCAACTGTGAATCTGCTGGTGGAGCCAGCAGAGTATGCTCTTGTGATCGGGCAACCTGAGCCGGTGGTGATGGCTCTTATGATCTTGCAACCTGAGCCGGTGGTGATAGCGGGGGAGGTGGTGATAACTCTTGTGGTGGTGGTGGTGATGGCGAGGCCGGTACAGTATGCTCTGGTGCTGCCTCCTCCTGTGCTGCTGGTGCTGACGGTGGGGCCGGTAGAGTCGGCAGAGTCGGAGGAGTATGCTCAGATGTTGCCCCATCTTGTTGTTGTGGTGGTGGTGGCAAGGAACGATCCGGAGTAGAAATAAGTTGTGCACCAAGCAGTACGATATCTCGTTTATGCCACAGAATGGTGCTGCCGATGCATTGTCCAAGGCAATTCTTCTCATCTGCAGTAGGGATGTCTATCTCATTATCCTCATAGCTTGATTTCAGGAGTTGCTCCACTTGTACGCATGCATTTAGGGACGGGGTCGGTTTTCCCTCAAACAAATCCCCACCCAAAAAAACCCGAGCCTTGGCAACTTACTTTGTCTTTCCAGCTCTGCCGATCAGCAATAAGCAGAAAGTAGCCACAGATATGCAATCTACCAGGTATGGCTGTGCAGTGGTAGATGCGACACTACTCTGAGCACCTGCCGTATTCGCTTGGCTCAATCCAGGAGGGGGCATCATCACCATCGGTTGTTGCCCCATCTCTTGTGATGAGTTAATACATAACAACCCAAACTGTTGCTCCTCTGCAACTGCTGCTCGGAAATATTGCCTAAACTTACTTTCTAGGGCTTTCTCTGCCGCTTGTTGCAATTCTTCCTTGTAGCGGTCATGCTTCCTATAGCTAGCCCGGTCTTGCTAGAACCCATCCTTGATGGTCAACTTAGAGGACAAGCCTCTGATGCAGCCTCCATGCTCTTTGGACACAATGGCTGTACTGAGCAGATCCTTATCCCTTTTGGCTTTGAACTTTCCTTGCTTCTGGAGCGGTAGGGTGTGGATCTATCGGATCATGCCATACGCCGTCTACCCAACCTCCATGTCCAATCCTAGGTCCTTCATTTTACAGATCGTTGTCATCATCATCATCCCCAGATTGCATACCATCATCGACATCATCGTTACCGGTTTGCACACCGACATTGGCCAGGTCATCCCACGACACCTGTGATGCAATTTGCTCGATTTTGTCGATTTTCGATGCTGCATGCTCACTTTGCGGGGATGATGACGACGGTTGATCCATCTTTTTCGGGAGAAGCACAAAACAATCCCTTATATTATATCATTAGAGTGTCACAATAATTCATTCATAATACAAAATTAAACTAAGCTCACAACTTTTTCAAAAAATAAAATGCTTGAAATATACACTATCTCATATTCAGAGTTGAACTAAAATGAATTGAAACATTCACTAATGATATTCAGAGTTGAACTAAAATTAATTTCACTAATTTACTAACATTTCACTAAAAAATAAAATTTAAAGAAAATTTCATCCAACAGTCCTCATATACATGAATAATATTGGTTTACAGAAAAAAATTAAAAAACTTTGGTACACTAAAATATACACTTCTCATATTCAAAGTTGAATTAAAATGAATTGAAACATAATTCAAACATAATTTCACTAACCATCATTCAAATGAATAACATGCATACTTTCATATTTGACATCTTTTTCCATTCATAATACAAAATAACATTCACATTCACTTGCTAATATTACAATGGATGAAAATATTACAATGGATACAAAATAACATTCACATTCACTTGACATCAAATGAAAAATCGAAATAACTACAATAATAAAAATGACATTCACATTTCACATTCAAATTAATGAAACATTAATAAACTACATCAAAATAGAAAATCAAATTTCACATTCAAGTTACATATGTGTGCAAGTTTGACAACTAGAGTACATATGTTTTTATTCAAATTGAGAGTACAAATGATTCAAATTAGCATTCAAATATTAGTTTCACATTCAAATTGATTCATCTTTTAAATGAAATAAAAGAACTAACTATTTCAAAAATTATCGAATACACTTATCACTAACTAAAGAACTAACCGATATCAGAGTTTACTCACTAATTCACTAACTAACTTACTGACTAATTTACTAACTAGATCAAAAGGAAAAAAATAAAGAACGAAACCTACCAAGGGAGGTGCAGGCCGGGAGGAGGAGGTGCCGCGCGCATGGAGGCCGGCGAGGAGGCGCGTCGGCAGCGCACGAGGGGAGGAGGAGGAGGGAGCTACGCCCACGGGGAGGAGGAGGGGCCCGGTGCTGGAGGAGGACAGCCGCGGAGAGGTGGAGGCGCACGAGGTTTAGGCCAAAGATCCGTGCCGGCGGGAGGAGGCTGCGGGGAGGAGGTCGTGCGGGGAGGAGGATGGCGGCGCGCGCAGGCAGGGAGGAGGAGGGGCGCGGCGTCGGAGGAGCATGGCGGCGTGCACGGAAAGGAGGGCCGACGCGGAAGAGGGCGGCCTCGTGGTGGCGGCCGTAGAGCCGCGCCGAAGGAGGGCCGCCGCGGGGAGGTGGAGGCGCGATGAGGTTGAGGCCGTAGATCCGCACTAGCGGGGAGGAAGTCGCGTGGGGAGGATGACGGTGGCGCGCGCAGGCCGGGAGGAAGAGGAGCGTGGCGGCGTGGGGCGGCCGGGGAGGAGGAGCGGCGGCGCAGGACGGGGAGGAGGGACTGGGCCGGAGGGAGGAGCTGCGGCGGCGGCGCGGGGAGCGGCCGGAGCGTGGGTGGGGGCACTCAAAATTTCTGCAGCGTGCCGGCGTCCCGCGCGAACTGCAGAAAATTGGCTAGGAGCTTAAATCGATTTCTAGGGTCGGGTAGGGGCGTCACCCGCCCCTCCCTAAAAATTATTTTTTATTTATTTCTAAAATTCATTTAATTCAAAACAATTAGGAAAACACATCCAAAACACGTGTCTTACTATTTTTTATATTAAAAGAATTTTCAGAATAAAATTGGAAATTATTTATAGGGGCGGGTTGGAACATCACCCGCACCCGGACGTTCGGACGTTTGAACGGCCCGGCAGGCGAACGTCCGAGAAACTTTCATTTAATTAATTTAATTCAAAGAATATAGCAAAACATGTTTAAAAAAATCTGACATTTTTAAGGTAATCCTATTGTGACTTATAGAACTTATAAAATAATTGAAAACCATATTTTTAATTTAGTAAATTTTTAACACAAGCGTATTGTGACTTATAAAACTAGAAAAATAACAAGTATATTTTAGTATATATAATGAATACATTTAGAATAATTCATTCAAAATACATGGATGCACTAGATATTAGAGAGACAATTACATGAATCCAAGAACAATGTACTAGCTGCATATATTAAGCGGAAACATGTCTGCCATCCTTGCGTGCCCATGGTCTGTCATCTTTTCTTATGCTTGCTTCTATAATCCTCATCTTATGTGGTAGGTCTGTGAAGAGGTTCAATTCATCATATTGATTATATTCTTCCACATCATCGATACCATCAACTCCTATGATATCTTGTTTTACAGGGATGACAACGTGCTTTGTCTTCTTTGCGGTATCAGCTACGTACATTACCGGTGCGACACGTGATGCAAGTACCCATGAGTCATCTTTGTAATCGACATGTTGACGTCAACAATCATGAGCCCATAGCCATCCACCTCAACACCTCTTAGGTATTTGAGCCAACGACACCGAAATATCGGGACTTGTATATTGGAATCATAGTGCACTTTCCATATATCATCTATGATGTCATAACAAGTGGTACTTTGGTCTGTTCTCTTGTCTAAGGCTTCAATACGAACACCACTATTCTGAGATACAGTCTTCTTGTCCTTTGTTGTAGTATAAAATAGATATCCATTAATATCATACCCTTGCCATGACGTGACCTGGCTAGATGGGTCAGCTGCCAATCTTTTGATAGTTTGTTCTTCCACGGTCTCCCGGTCTGGTAGATCCAAGTTCTTCAACCAAGCAGTCAGTCGAAGCTTATGCTCTCTCATGACCCAATCATCCGAGCGGTCGTTACTTTCTACACGGATCAAGATCAAGTGTTCATTGACTAAAGGTGTCATTATCGTGACGTGTTGCAAGATGCTATAATGTGCTTGTGGCACACCTTTGAAATCCGTGTCGATGAAAGTTTTCTTCCCAACTGTGCCAACCCCTTCCAATCTCCCCAAAAAAGCGTGGAACATGCAGATCAATACCTACTTTATCCTTTAGGTAACCTAGGCAGCACTCGATGACTTCCTCGGTACTATATCCCTCTATCATGGACCCCTCCGGGTATGCACGATTCAGTATGTACCGGTTTAGAATGGACATGAAATGCTCATATGTCCACATTTCGTGTAGGTAAAGTGGACCAATAAGTGCACGTATCTGGTCGACCATGTGAATCATTAGGTGCTCTGTTATATCAAAATATCCTGGAGGGAAGCACATTTCGAGCTGCGCCATAGTCTCCCCAATAAATTCTTCGAGATCCTACAAAGTCATCTTCATCGATCACCTTTTGAGAAATCTTGTTGAAGAAGTAACACAAATGAGTGATTATCATCTTCACGTATACTGGCTTGATTTCTGTGATTGCAATAGGGAGGAACACCGTCAGCAACATGTGACAATCATGACAGTTATACTCGCATAGCGAGTGGTCTTTCATTGAGGCTAATTTCCTTATGTTGGATGAGAAACGACTTGGGCCTCTGACCCCCCGTAAACTCTTGCACATTGCCTTCTTCTCATCATGTGTCAAGTTGTAGCTAGCAGGGGGAAGTTCATATGTTACATTCGCTTTATCCACAGGGTGAAGATCTTCTCTTATCTTCGTAGCTACTAGGTCTTGATGCGACTTCAAGGTATCCTTTGTCTTTGTTGATGTCTCCAGAAGGAGCCCAATTGTGTTACCGAACACATTCTTCTTCGAGTGCATACCATCGATTGCATGGTGGACCTCAAGATCCGCCCAATACATCAAGTACTTGTAGAAGATAGACTGTTTCTTGAATGGTACGCCTTCGATAGGTGCCTTATCTCTATTTCTCTTCTTCCCATCTTTCATCATTTTCCCATAGGTGACTTGAATGGTCCTGACCATTTCAAAAACATAATGCTCGTCTCATTTTACTGATGCATAATGTAACTCAGGTTTGCCATCAAAAAAGTTTTAGAACTTCTTACTTTGGTGTTGATGTCCTTCCACCAGGAAGTGCATGTACCCAAGATAAACTACCTTTCTAGAACCTTCCAGGAAAGATGATACAATATCATCCACGCAGACATCCTATCCTACCTTTGACCTGTCCTGAAAGGACAAACAAAGCTTGATAATCATGGATGGTGATAAAGATAATGGCTCTCAGATTAAAGGGCTGCCGTGTAAAACCATCAACGATATTGATACCCTTCTTCCATAGAGTTTCCATCTCTTGCATCACAGGTTCAAGAAAAACATCTATATCGATACCTGGATGCTTGGGGCCTTGTATAAGGATCGATAGCACAAGATACTTCCTCTTCTGGCACAACCATGTAGGCAGGTTGTACATTATCAAGATCACTGGCCATATGTTGTTAGTGCTAGTTATATCATCAAACGGATTCATTCCATCAGTACTCAACCCAAATCGAACATTCCTCGGGTCCTTTCCAAATTCCATATAATACTGCTCATCGAACTTCTTCCATTGGCGAGCATCAGTTGGATGTCGGAGCTTTCCATCGCCCTTCTTGCGCTTATCCGAATCCCACCGCCGCATCAATTTAGCATCCTTTGGGTTGGAGAAGAAATGCCTTAGTCGATCCGCAACTGGAAGGTACCACATAACCATGGCAGGAATTCTTCTCTACTTCTCATAAATGCCTAAAGTAGTGTCTACTAGCTCATTAAACGCAACACTATTCCAAGCACCCTTCCTCTTCCTTTTATCCCCATCCTATGGTGTTGGCATTTCGTACCATCATCACTAGGATAGGTGTTTCCCAGCAACAGCGCCAGAAATGCCGTGGGGTATTTTTACGTTACAGAAGGATCCGCAAGCGCACATAATACCGTTGTAGCATTTTACCCGTGAGTACGAGGTCGTATTTATATTTCCGCAGGGAATGTGGCGGTTATTGGAATAGATTAGTAGATTGATTAGTTCTAGCATGAATATTCATTTAAATAAACATGGGTAAGAAAATATATGGTAGAGAGATAGTGTGACAAACAAGTTACTCAAGCTTTATATCTATGCAAAACTTACAGGAAGGGAGAAAGGAAGAAGAAAGCTAATCTAAGGACTTATGTACTCCTAACTAAACATACAGTCTATAATAAAAACTCATACACATACACATGATTAGGATCGGGCTCTAGACCCCCATGCATCACCGGGAGACCGCACAAGAAATGGCTAGGTGGCTACTAGTTCTTCACGACTATTTTATGCACCTTCTACATCTACTACACGAACGGGGAGGGTTACGCTGGACGGACAAGGCTGTCACCACCTAACGCCTACCTCATCTAACCATGGTATGGAGCCGCATCCAGCAACACTGATTAGCCCAGACACCACGTCGACGCTAATGAGCGATACCCTAATGCCCCGCGTGGAGCCCCCACCCTCCGGATGGACAGACATCACACTAGAGCAAAAATACGTATACTGGAACCAATGTCGTAGCCTAGATGTCTTACCACGTCTAATTATGCAAGATACAAGATGAGAACATATACTATACGACTACGCTAAACTAGAAGATATCTGTATTAAGGAATTCTGAATATTACAAAGGAGTTGAAGAGTAAAACCCATACCGAACACTTCTAGGCAAGACTCAGGAACCGAAGAAGAGCTACTTCACCTAAACTCCACTATCCTAAAGACTAAGCAAGAGAGAAACTTAAGAGAGAGCAACTTGAGGTGTGTCTTCTATTGTAGCACCCCCTCATATTTATAGAGGTGAGTGAGGGGGTGTGCAGCAGCTCCTCGGCTTGCAACGAGCTGAAGTCTCCTCAAACCGACATAAGGAGCCAATGGGGAGCTGCCACGTGCAACAGGTAAGGCGGTTGTGGCTGGCCTGGTTCGGCCGACCTGGCTGGTTCAGCCGAACCAGCCCGGCCACCAACCGACCTCAGCTTCATCGTCACTACAATCATCACTACCACCATGATCACTTGCCTTGCCTTGCCCCTCGCCCACACCATCACCACCATCATTGATGACATGCGCACAAAAATCAGCATAAGTATCAAATAATCTATCAAATGCGGTGTCTTGTATCATTTCATCGAGTGTATTCTCCATCGGAGCCAGTGCTTTCTCTCCATGATCCGTCCAGATCATGTAATTCTTAACAAAACCACCCACCTACACATGCAATCTGCTTGCAGTTGTGTCACAGAATACTCTGTTATTCTTGCATGTTTTGCATGGGCAAGGTATCATCTGTGTCTTCTTATTTCTTGCATCGTTTTCTGCAGTTTTAATAAATTTGTTAAGTTCTCCACGAAAATAGGCATCAGTCCTGCGTGCTTTGTACATCCATTTCCTGTCCATCTCTAGACATCAACAAATAATTTAACTGGATTAAAAAACTTCTCAATAATTTTGAAAATTTATACCTCTATGTATGTGTAGATATGCACATGTGTAAATAAAGAAAAAAACTCAAAATCTTCTTCTATTAGTTACTTAGAAATGAGGCTAAAATATAAATATAGATATTAGGTCCAAATGATTACATAATTTTGATGTCCTACTAAAATAATATAACTTCATCCAAGGTTGAGGCAAATAGCGACCAAAATGGACGTAAATATATACTTTTATGGATACATAGATGTTGGATAAAGTCAATTTATAATATGTAAAAGCTAAAAAAATTCAAAACCCAACCTATTATTGAAATATTAAATCTTGTTGAAAAAAATTATCATGCATGTGTGTAAATATAGAAAAAAATAAAGCTTCTTCTCTCTCCTCCATAGATCTAGAAATTTGATTACTTATGAATGAGGCTAAAAAACATAGATTGGGGCCAAATAATTACATAACCTTGTCCTCCCACTAAAATAACCTAACTTCATCGAAAAATTTGAGGCAAATTGAGCCTCATATGGCAAATCCACACCATGGAGATCTAGATCTAGCTAGAGGTAAGAGAGCTCTATTTGAGCCTTAAACTTATCCTAAAAGCTAAAAAATGGCATTGGATTAGCACCAACTTACCTCCTAGAGACCCCAACTCGAAGGAAATCAGGTTTAAAACCTCCCCTCCGCTTTTTTCTTTTTTTGGATTTTCGGGCAGCATCTCCCATGAGCAAGCACACTGTACTGTCGGGAGGAGGAAGAATGGGGCGCCCAGATTTTTAAGGGTATTTTTAGGGGCGGGTGATGGTGCCACCCGCCCCTAAAAATGAATTTCCAGGGGGGGTGACGCCATCACCCGCCCCTGAAAATGGGGCTCATTTTCAGGGGCGGGTGATAGCCTCACCTGGTCCTGGAAATTTTATTTTTAGAGGCGGGTGAAGCCATCACCCGCCCCTAAAAATGGGGTTCATTTTCATGGGCGGGTGATGGCGTCACCCGCCCCTAAAGATTAATTTTCAGGGGTAAGTCTGCTGCTACAGTAACTGCGTCCCTTTTGTAGGAACGGGTTACATTTGTACCCACCCCTGAAAAAAAAGGACGTTGGTACAAATCGTTTCTGTAGTAGTGTCTAAACGTGTTTGAAAAAAGTAGTATGTAAGTTTGATACACATGCCATGCATGGTACTAAGAAAGTGTGGTAACATGTAAAAGTTTCCTGAGTGAGTTTGTTGAAGATAATTATCTTAATTTGAACCTATAGCTTTATGCATTAATCCCCTTACCATTGCAATTTCCTAAGCTTATGCAAATGAGATTGACAGTGTTCGAGCATGTCACATGGTTTTATTTGATAACAGAGGTAAAATATTTTAGTTCTGAACAAAATTTTATAAAACACATATAAGGAAAACAATATACGTTGCATATATGTATAGTCAGACGTCAAGGTCATCTACCTATCGATCGGTTGGCATGCATTTGCCACATCCAAAGACCAGAATGGCCCTTGGTAGTTTCTATGGACATATATACTCAACCCTTAACTTCCTTATCTGACTAGTCATATCTACTTTATCTTGGCAAGGGACCTTTCTCCTTCTTCCCTCTTTATTGGTTGATCTCTCGTTCTGTTCATCATACTACAAATAATGGCAGTTAAGTTTAGCTTGTTATTAGGTTTTGACAAGTGTTCGTTTTCTCTGGGTTTGGAATGAGCGGCATCTGGAAGAAAAACAAGACAGACAGTTGCTGAACAGGGATGATGACACCCCAGATCGGAGTTAACTTCCTCTATAATTATCGGACTAGTCACATCTACTCTGTATTGGCAAGGGACCTTTCTCCTTCTCCCTCTTTCTTGGGTGATCTCTCGTTCTGTTCATCATACTACAAATGCCAGTTATTAAGTTTAGCTTGCTATTAGGTTTTGAATTTTGACAGTGTTTTCTATGGGTTTGAAATGAGCGGCATCTAAAAGAAAAACAAGACAGACGGTCGCTGAACTGGTAAACATAGTACTACTACTGTGCAGTAATATCAACTGAAATGAAGCTACGCCTAATCATCTTTGATTCCGCATGGAATACCTATAATTAACTTCACTGAATATGTGCTGGCACATGACACTTCAAGCGTTTCTTCAGCCAAATAATTCAAAGCATGCATTTTAATTCCTCTGACAATTCACATTCACTCACATAAACATGTCATATGCCCATATATATCTTCTGTGTCACTGAAGCTCAAATGCTCTCCCAAGCCCACTTCCATGCACCGAGAAATAAACGATAGCATCTTCCTTTAAAATATGTTCCATTTTTGTTTTTGCAGAAATAGATTTGTTGTAAACAGAAGCAAAATAGGAGTTGGTTGCTCCAATCCGCCCGCAGAGGAGACACTAATCTTTAAATTTCTTGAATATCTTCTGGGCTACGCAAATTGGTGGCTATCCAATTCATATTTCAAACATCAAGCAGACTAGCTTCACTGATGTGTATCTTTCGTCAGAGTTTCGATCATAACTAAAAGAAGAAAGTCACTATCCCTTTTTTTCCACAAGTGACTGCTAAGGAACAAATCGGATCTGATTTAGTATCTGGTGCCAGGTTAATCCCCAGGAAAAAATGGTTTATGACAAGGAAACAAAATCAACTCATGATCCGGCAAAATCCTTGAGATTTCTGCAGGATTGAAGCGATGCAACGGTAGAACAGCGACCTGGCCGCCAGCGCATCGTGGACTCATGGTGCAGAGGCCTAGTACGAAACCAAATCGGAAACAGATCAGTGAAACCAAACCTGGAATTGGCGGCGTCCAATGATATCCCAATTTTTTCTGTGTAGTAGTTAGTCTGAATCCAGATGTCCTGACAATGAACTATGAACTATGCATCGGACAATTCATCATGATGCATGCTTGTTGCTTCAGAGTGAGTGACATCAAGGAAATCGAAATCTATGATGCTTCCTGCCTAATTTGTTTACATCATGGATGTACTATTATTTAGCTCCAGCCACAGCCTGATCAAATTGGCACTCAAAATTGGTCCGTAGCGAGCGTCAGCAAGAACCCCCAAGTTGTCCTTTACTCGTCTCGAGCAAAACAGGATAAATCAGGTTGTTGATAAGAAAATTGTTAAACTCGTTACCTGCTGTCGCGTCAAGTCTTGAGGCATAGATGATCTCCTTGACATTGAGCATGGTTGGCATGAGTACCCAATCATTGTCACCTTCATCATTTATTTGAGCTTCCCCTCATCTTGATGTGTTGAGAGTTAGTCCAGTCGACAGAGCAGTACTTACCTTCCCTTTGCTCAATAATCCATCTGAAGGTTTTCTTTCTGGAAATAGTAAAACAAGACTAAGTTTCTCAAATGATTCACTCGGATCACTCAATGGTGTATGAATCCTTACCTGCACTTCTCCCTTCTCATAACGAAAGCTTTTGTGGAGCTCAAGGTACGGAATGGATAAAGCATACCTACATTTCATATATTGCCAAGACAAAGAGTGGATCTATAGAGAAAACTAGTCATATTCCAAGATCAAGAGGTGCATGTGTGTAGATGAATGAAAGGTATAATTACTCCTCTTGATTTGTGATCCCTCTCTTCTCTATATTTATATTTTTTTATTTTCTTTAGACATGGCTATCCTCCTTTTATTTTTTTAGGTCACGCTTCTTTGGCATGCCATCTTTTCTTTTCTCTTTTTTTTTGGGATGACCAAGCCTAATTTCTTTTCCAGGGATAAAATGAGGAGAGATCACAAACTTCATGGAGCATTTATTTGGTGGATGGATGAATTTGCTAATTTCTAGTGCAGGAATGTCGCAATGAGTGTAACGTGTGGGTGATCTTCATCAAGAGGATATGAAAAATATCTCACTAGGGTCACAACAATTTAACAAAGCTCAATGAAATAGCAAGCTACATATGTGTAGGGTTTTCAATGTATATAACATATGGCTTTGGTAGGACTTGGAACATCATTGAGGAACTTGTCTTTCCCTTTTAAATTTTAAAAACAGAAACTCTAGATATCTTGATTCACTTAGGAGAAGATTATAAAGCTCCATCTTCCATATCTAAACTCACAACAACCTAGACTAGGGTGAAGCATGTGCAACCCATGAGATGTTCGGGTTCATGGCACAAAGGTTTAAACAGTCAGCAAACTCAAACTAAGAAACACCATGCTTTAGGACTAAGCAAGACAGACAAGCAAGAGCATAACAATTGTTTATCCTTTCAACTTAGGAAGACTAAGCACTCTTAACAAGCGTATGAAAAAAGGGAAGTTAAAGTAGGAAATATTTGTTTGGTTTTTTAGAATTTTTATACCTTTATTGAAAGCAGTAAAAGGATACAGTTCACTTGGTGGAGGACCTTCCCCAAGCTAGCTCTTAGTTTAAGGTCCGATGAGCAGGACTCTCTCCATACCTGTTTAACTTGAGGTCGAATCGTCCATACCTAGAGAGGATGTCGAGGACGATGACGTCTTCTTCTTTCTCCACACCCTGCTTGGTTTTCTTCTTCGCTAATGTCGATGGGCGGCGTCCAATGATATCCCAATTTTTTCTGTGTAGTAGTTAGTCTGAATCCAGATGTCCTGACAATGAACTATGAACCATGCATTGGACCATTCATCATGATGATGCATGCTTGTTGGTTTGGAATGAGTAACGTCAGGGAAATCGAAATCTATGATGCTTGCTGCTTAATTTGTTTACATCATGTCATGGATGTACTATTATTTGGCTCCGGCCACAGCCTGACCGGCACGGATGCTCGACCATTCATCTGTGAGCTTGCTCCATATGCCACGTCACTTAAATTCGGCTGACAGTGATCGGCGATGACGTTATTCCAGTATTGCCAGGTACTTATCGATCGGACCGATCATTGCATTTGTTTGGAGCATGTAATCAAATTGCGTGCTCGTGTGACGGTGTGAGCATCTCGGCCGTGCCGGGCCGTCGTATGAATGAATATTATTAATGCAACGACTCAAGTCAAGAGGTAGTAGATGCCCTGCTCCTCTGGGCTGCTACACGGAGGGGACGCACACAGCCTATGAGACGGCACATCAACCTGTGGTTTTCGCATTTATTTTGCCAACTAATGCGGCTCTTCTATAAGTATAAGGAAGCCCTTCCTTCTTTTGTCTTGGACTCGCGGTTCAGGCATGTACCATCTTACACTTCCTTTGATCAGTTTTCCACTTCCTAAGAAGTGAACCAACCGGTGCGCTCCCAACTATTCTACATTGCTTGGTAACTGCAAAAAAAGGGACTTATATGCTATATAACTAAGGAATAAGAAGCACCAGAGAAGGATGTCCAACGTCGGCTGAAGCAGATCGGGGGCTACTCAAGGTAGCGTGCATTACTGCGTGCTGCCACGTCGCAGAAAGGTGAGCACATCCTGCACCTGCACGCGGTTGAAGATATTAGCCAAAATTAGTTACACGGTGTGAAGCAGGAGATATATTGAAGAAAAAATTTAAATTTTCTAAACTGATTATTCAAATCAAATTTTGCTGCACCGTTGTATAGTCTAAGATCTTCAATATTATATCACACTTTAATATATTCAGATGTAACTTTCTTAGCATTTTTCTAAAATCTGGAGCAATTTGTTTGGGAAACCAGAACAGTTGTTCCAGCTTTCATAATGAAACTATTCCATCTTCACAATTAAATTGTTCTATCTTCGCAAATAAATTGTTGTACCTTCAGAATTAAATGGTTCTACCTTCATAATGGTGCAATTTGATTTGAAAAATATTTTTTTTTCATTTGAATTTGTCTTCCACCAATTCAAGGCATGTCGGTCGCTTGCATCATACCACTACTTTCCCCGATTGCTTCTATGCACCGTGCATCCTAGTGGAAAGAAAAAAAGAATTATACAAAAAGAAAAAAAACAGGTCATGGTCAGCACCTACTGGCTAGCATCAATAATGGTGTCACAGGGAGCTCCTGGCCACGCGAACGGTCACAGAGGCGACGTGGGCCAGAAAATAACAGAAACAGCTGAACGTACTCTTTTGCGACGGTGCGAATCCCAGTCGCGTGTGCGAATGGGAACACTGGCCGTGCATGCAGTGGAGCAGCTGAGCAGCTGAAGATTGCTGCATTATACAGAGCATCTCTCGCACTCTCCTCTCTCCCTAATAAACTGTTAATATTGGAAAAAGATATACTCCAGCATTTCCTAAAATCTCTCCCTTTCCCTAATAATTATTGGATTATTTCAATATTTCACCCTAACTCCCCTCAAATAAAAGAAGAATTTCTGCTCTCCCAATATGTTAGTTGTAGGATAAGATTATTGGGGAACTTTAAAAGTAGCTCCCCCAATAATATATGAAAGTGGTATTGGGACATCCCAATACTACGTTGTTGGGAGATGTTTATTGGGAAACTGCTACCAATGATCTAAGGTACAGACCATTCCAAGCTCATCTAGGATTTGAAGCATGGATATTTACTTTTCAAGGAATGATTTTTTGATAGCATAATTGTAGATTCACAACACATAATTGAGTACCAATATCATAAAATTGATCATAACCTAAAATTGTTCAACAAATAGATAATTAATATACCAAATAATGAACATGTAAAATTGGCAATGTCTAGAATAATATATGGAGGATAAAATAGTAAAATGATAACTGAGAAAACGAAGAGGGGAGAGCTGGAGAGGGACGGAGTCGATGCCGCACACGCACAGTCGGAGCGTGTAGGTGGCCACGTCTGGTTGCTGTGGCATTGTGGCCCACGTCCCGTGCGCCCAAACATGCTGGTAGCTAGCGTGCTCGGTCGCTGACCTGCATCGACGAAGCTCCTATGGGCTGCGACCCTTCGCATGCACACGCCACCACCGGCCGCACTCCACAGCCCCGCTGCCACGCTTGCCTAGCAAGGGCCACAAACCCGCCGCCTAGGGTTTGGACTATGAGCCATTGCAGGAATGACTAACGTCGTCGGGTTCTCCAGAGTGCTGCGGTCAAGCCGTCGAGGAGGTGTCGAGCCAGGTACTGGCACCTGGCTTGGCGCTAAGTCTATTCATTCCCTGCACGAGTGGAACTCATGACTTCGCAAAAGCTAATGTTCATCTTCCTCGCAAAACCGTGGCGGCCGGGCTTCGAAAAGGGGATTGCCGGGGCGCTGGTGGTCACTGGCAGTCTTAGAAGAGGGAGAGGGGTGGCAGGGAATACAAGGACCGCATGGGGAGCAACATTTGCTCAGGTGGGGATGGCGGATCTGGCGGCGGGAGCCGCCGGAGATAGGGAAGATGGTGGTCGGGGCATGCGTCGCGAGTCTTTAGCAACAGCTCAGCTCAGGAATACACAATTGGACCATTTGACCAATTGGGCTATTGGGTAGAGAGGGAGCGGGGCTATAATGTTTTGGGCTGAAGGAGCGAAGGTCTACTATTTATGAATGCATATATGATATGCAGATATATATATATAAGATTTTAGTAAAAAATAATGAGAATTCGGTTGAATACTCTTGAATTGAACTGGACCCTCCCTTAATGCCGCCCCACCGCCTACCAGGCCTATTGACGACAGATGGCACATGCAACAAATTAAATGTATCTTCAACATGCCATATGGGCATATGGTTGAGTCTTTCGGTAGTCCTTGCTACATATAAGCAACCCAGACTCGATTCTTGTCTCGCGTCATGTGTTTCTACTTTCTACCGGTGATATCCTTCGTGGCGATACAAAGCCCAATACGCTAAGCTAGACCTAGATAACAAGGCATGGAGCCGTCGAGAGATACTAAAAGAAAGTGGGCTTGGCGTGGGAATGAGTAGCACCGGGAAATCTTGTTGGGCAACCATATGAGCTCTGATAGTTAGGTCCTTAATCCGGGCACATGGATAGCCGTCGAGGGTTGGTGCCTCATCTTCCATCTCGACCAAATCAGGCCGTTGCTTCATATGGTCACTTATAAGCCCTCGGCAGCAACCGGTGAAACCATTAAATCAGGTTCATAAGTACACTCTTATCGACATAGAAATCCGTGGCCGGTCTCAGTAGAAGTATTATAGGAGTGTCATGAGTATTAAATATCATACCATATCAGCAAATTTGCTGATATGGTAGAATTATTTATGAGAGAGGAGGAGGAGTGTCATAGGATGAGAGAGGAGTATCGTCACCATAATCCTCCGCTGGCACAGTTCTTAAGAACCTCTTTTTGGTAACTGTGTGATGATACTCCCCACTGAGACCTCTCTCAACGGCGTACAGATGGACTCTAAAATAATATTTTTCAGTTATATGTGTAACTAAAAGTACGGAGCATCATGTTTATTTTGAGCTCAAGAGATTATCAGATTTATCAATGCAGTCCAAATTGTTTTGGCCTAAAATGATTCATGCGTACTTTCTCCATCTCAAAATAAGGGCACTTCTAAGAGCAAGGCTAATGCTCTCCGCCAGCTGCTGGCTGGGAGATTGCCATGATGGTGGCGGGCCTGCTTCTATTTAATGCAGGGCTAGCCGATCAGCCAATTGCAGCGCCACGGCGTCTCCGCCGGCTAAGAGCAGGTGCGTCGCGAGACGCCCGCCTCCATCTCTCTCTTCATTTCTCTCCCCTTCACGTAGGATTCAGCCAGCACACATCCTTCTATAATACTTGCTCTAAAGTTTGAGTGCGGAGATCAATACCAGTAAGAAATTATATATACCCTTCTATGAAGCGTGCAACTCATCCTGCACTACCGGAAGCAGCAAGTTTGCCGAGTGCCCCAGGCACTCGGCGAAGGCCCAAATACACTCGGCAAAAGGTTTGCCGAGTGTAACACTCGGCGAACCATACTCGGCAAACTTTCACTCGGCAAACAGTGGGTTTGCCGAGTGTCGATCGTCGGGCACTCGGCAAACGCTTTGCCGAGTGCCATACAACACTCGGCAAAATATAACACTCGGCACAAAGGCGATAACGGTTTCTGACGGTAACGGCTGCTTTGCCGAGTGTCAAACGGCAGACACTCGGCAAACAGAAAATCTTTGCCGAGTGTATTTATATATGGCACTCGGTGAAGGTACACGGTTTGCCGAGTGTCTTCCACGTGGCACTCGGTAAAGAAGCCAATCCCGCAAAATTTTACGACGCCTTTGCCGAGTGTCTTCCACGTGGCACTCGGTAAAGAGGCCAAAATGGCAAAATTTTACGACGCCTTTGCCGAGTGTCTTCCACGTGGCACTCGGTAAAGAGGCCAAAATAGCAAAATTTTACGACGCCTTTGCCGAGTGTCTTCCACGTGGCACTCGGTAAAGAGGCCAAAATGGCAAAATTTTACGACGCCTTTGCCGAGTGCCTTCCACGTGGCACTCGGCAAAGACGTCGACCTAACAGAAAATGGCCTCTTTGCCGAGTGTTAACACTCGGCAAAGTATCTACCCCCTACTAAAAAACAGAGATTTTACGTATAAAGGACCCCTCTCAAAAAATAATCACAGAAGCACAGGCATATAAATTACACCACAGGCATATAAATTGCACCACAAGCATCACAAGCACACAAATAACATTCACAAGTTCTCGTTGAAATAAGTTATTCACAAACAAGTAATTCACAGGTTTTGCATCAGAAACACCTCTAGTTCACAAGTCACTGAGGAGGATGAGGAGGCTGAGGAGGATGTGCAGGTGGCCACTGCCCCCAAGAAGAATCTGCATTGGACGCCGCCGATTGATTCTGCACAAAGTTATAGAGATTGCATTTGTCACTTTTCTAGTGTAAGTCTGTAGTGCCTGTAGTTTGTAGTTTAACTCTAGGTTGATTGTAAGGTTGAGAGTGACTCACAGGAGTAGCTGCAGGAGGTGGTCGAGGTGACGGGAATAGGTTCGGTGGCATAGGTGGTGGAGTCTGACCTAAAGTGTGAAAGACACTCTGCATATATTGCAACATCTGCTCCGTCCTCTGCCTTTCTAGCTGCCGTTCCGCCTCAATTCTCGCCTCGATCCTCGCCTCTAGTTCCTCCCGGCGCTTCCGTTCTACCTCCACCTGGGCCTACAATATTTCATCCCAATGTCTTATTGCCAAGCAAAAGATATGTACAAAATGAATGAAAAATTAAAGAAACAGGAATAACCTGCAGAGCCTGCATCTGTAACTGTGCAGCGGTAGGCCGTGCCCGTATCGCGGGGCTCGAGTCCGTGCTCCTTGCTCGGATCTGGGAGAGGGTGGGAGTACTGGCAGTGTCGATCACGCTATCCCCAATCCAATACCTGCCATGCTTCTTCCCTTCTCCCACCCTCATCACAATTTCAGGATCAATATCCTGAGAGCTCGGATCGAACTCTGGCCCATGAACCTCCCTCGCCATTGCTGTGTACGCGGTGACGCGGCTGTGGATGCTGGGATGGCTGTATGCCTCGGGCGGGTCCTCCAGGTTGAAGTCGATGTCTGCCGTGGCCTTGCCCTTTTTGGACATAACCCATGCCTTGAACCGGGAGCACTCCTGGCCTTCATGTGATGACGTCTGCGCCAAAAATACAAAAGGATTACAAAATATGCAGTATTATGTGTATTATGTGTGAGAATAAAGAAACGAATTCACGTACCCATTTTTTCTTATATTCATCAAGACTCAGGCTGCCTTGATGGTGTGCTGCATATGGCATCTGCAGATGCCGCTCCCGGCAAGCAACGTGGTTCTCCAACCACCCGGACTGCAACCACACGTCCACCATTTGTTCCCAGCACCGGGTAAAGGATCGGCACCACCACGGAGGCACCTACATCATCAAGTGTGTGACATGTAACAAAAGAAGTGAAGCGTAATTAATCTCAGAAATAGTAAATATTAACTTTCTGTACGTACCATCATGAATTCTTCCTTGGTCAGGTTCATTGTCCTGGCCTCTTCTTTTTTGACCCTCATCCTTCTGTATTCAGCATAGAAGTCGATGATGGCCTGAACCCGCGCCTCGTAGTGCATGTCCTTAACGAGCTTCTTGGCGGCTTGTTCAATGACGGAGGCCGCCCTAGCCTCGAATCCCTCCTGGCATCTATAAAAGTCCTGCGTATAGACACATTGCAAACAAGTATTTTTTCAAAAATGTCTAGCGAAGCTGGTGTATTAAGCAATCTAGTGCTTCGAATACTTACCCACAGCTCGGCCTTCACCCGCTCCGCCTTGTTCGCAAATTGCCTGTGGTCACGATCACCGACGTCGGCGGCGGCGACGTAGTGGTCCCACGTGTAGGCCGGCTCCTCCTGTCCGGCGAAGACCACTAGACCGGGGAAGTGTAGCCTACACAAAAGACCAATTATGCCGTTGACCTTGCGGTTGTGGGCACCCCCACTGAGCTTAGTCCAACTCCTGCACAAGTGATTAATATAGATTATTAGTTTCTATTGTAGATTTCAACATATCAAAAGTATTGAGAATATGTAAAGGAACTTACTTTGCCCCAGTGGGTTGAATCAGTGGGCGTAAATGAAGAGGGATCGGTCGCCTCGGGAGGGACGAGGGACCTCGCAACCAGATCTTGGACTGCGAATCCCTTGCCTCCTCCCCTTCCTCCCTCTCCTGCTCCTGCTCCTGCTCCTGCTCCTGGTCCTGCTCTTCCTGTACCTCCGCCTCGTCACTAGAGGCCTGCGCGGAAGGTACCTCCTCCTCCTCCGATGACGAAGGCGCAGGCGAGGGGGGCCTCACCCCTTTACCCTTTCCTCGACCCCTGCCCCGACCCCTGCCTCTACCAAGGACCTGTGCCCCCTCCGTTTCCTCGACCTGTGCATCACCCCTGCCTCCACCCCTCCCTCGACGCCTCCCTCGACCTCTCGATGCGTCTGACCCTGTACCTGACCCTAAAGCTGTAGCTTTTAATTTTTCGTAAATCGCTGCAATCTTCCTCGTACCGCCCACCATTGTTCCTGCATTTGCCAAGAGTAAACCAATTAGCATAGATAAACAAAACATAATTAGTAAGATGTGCAAAATAAAGTAAACATACTTAATAAATTACATGGTATGACAAATAATAAATAAATTAGTACGGCCCATACATGTCTTAGAAATAATCGTCATGATCGGGATTAGCTGGATCATAAGTCTCATCATCGCTGTCACGCGTGTCAATAAAATCATTCCCGTGCTCCGAAGGAGGAGTGTCATCATCAATCTCCTGTCCTAACTGTAACCGCTGAAGTAATTCTAACTCCTTCACATTATGAACCTCCTCTCCAGCGTCATCGTCAGCAACCATTTCATTATCCACTTCCATTTCGAAAGCGTCGGTTAAATCAATCTCAAAATTCCCTTCGAGGCCATCTTCTTGAAAAAAATCTCCGTCATATGTGTTGGGGTCAATGTTGTAATCTTCATTGTTTGGTACAGGTAATTTACCGTGCGGCGATACCTTGTACACAACATCCCAACCTTTAAGACGGTCGTCGGATTGGCACGGGTAAGACAAATAATAAACTTGCGTGGCCTGTTGAGCCACAATGTACACATCGTCTCCTTCTAAGACGGATGCTTGGCGAATTTCGACTAACCCATGATTAGGTGCCCGTCTCACGACTGATGGATCAAACCAATGGCATTTGAATATGACTGGATTAAGAACTTTGCAGCCATGAAAAGTTAGTTCGTATATCTCTTCAATTCTTCCGTAGTACTCTACACCATCAAAGCCTGGCGTAAAAACTCCGCTATTTGTCGTTCTTCGATTGGGCCGACTATGCTCATGGCTTGTTGTGTGAAAGCGATATCCATTTACATCATAACCGGTAAAAGATTTGACCCTGTAGGCACAACCATCGGCAACCTGTCTCAACTCGGCATTCATAGACGAATCGGTTTGGACCTTATGTTTGAACCAAGAAATGAAATCGGGCATTCCGTTTCTTGCACCCTCTTTGAGAAGAGTCTCGGCTTCGTGCGGGGTAGGTTCCCTTGAATTACACCAGAAGTTACGATGGAATTCCCTATACGAACGAGAAACATGAGAGTTGGACGAAGAATACTGACAAATTGAGAAAAAACTAGTTTGTTCAGAACTTACAGTATGTACGGCTCCACCTTGGATAGGTTGGTCAATACATACAACATGATAGTGCGCCACTCTTTATGTTTCAATTTTTTCTGTGTCGCACCACTTGCACTTCCAAGTTGTCCTCGAAAAAGACTAAGGCTCGATTCCACTTCGCTGTCATTGTAACGAGGCGGTGGATTGTGCACGCTAGGAAGGTTGTCAGCATAGTATTTTGTTGTGAAGTTTGACACCTCCTCCAGAATGTATGCCTCTGCAATGGAGGCTTCAATTTTGCATTTGTTTTTACATTTACTTCGAAGAACCTTTTGACATCTCTCAATTGAATAGCACCAACGGCCCTGCACCGGCCCCCCCATTCGTGCTTCATACGGGAGGTGTAAAATCATATGCTGCATCGGATTGAAGAAGCCAGGAGAAAAGGTCTTCTCCAACTTACAGAGCAACACAGGCGCCATTCTTTCCATTTCGGCAACCACGGTCCGAGATAACTCCTTAGCACAAAGCTGGCGGAAGAAATTACTCAACTCCGCTAGCACCTGCCACACATGCTCAGGGACATAGCCTCGAACCATCACCGGAAGTAGGCGCTCAATCCATATGTGATAATCATGACTTTTGAGCCCGTTAATTCGCATAGTACGTAAGTTCACTCCCCTCTTCAGATTCGCTGCATACCCATCAGGGAACATTAACGTTTGGAACCATTGTAATACCTCCCTCCTTTGCGCCCTCGTCAGGACGAAATCAGCCTTAGGCTTTCTCCACGACTTGCCGGCTCTGGGAGGCGCCATGTCTAGCTTTGGTCTGTTGCATAACATTGCTTGATCCACTCTAGCCTTAACGTTATCCTTTGTCTTGTCAGGAATGTCCATAATTGTACTAAAAATTGCCTCGGCAATGTTCTTTTCAGTGTGCATAACATCAATGTTATGTGGGAGAAGAAGATCATCAAAATAGGGGAGGTTCCACAAGCACGATCTCTGAGTCCAAGCATGTTGCTCGCCATATCCCACAAAACCACCATCATGATTGTTGACCTCAAGAGCGTCTAACTGAGCACGAACCGCGGCTAAGGTCAGCATCTGCGGTGGAGGGTCGTTAACTACGACATCTTTTGTAAAATTTCTAATATCTCGTCTGAAAGGATGGTCAGGAGGAAGGAATTGTCGATGTTTGTCGAATGAAGAATATTTGTCACCCTTCGTCAACCAAATGAATTTCAAAGAAGCCTTGCATACTGGGCATGGGAACTTCCCGTGAACACACCAGCCACAGAAAATACCATATGCTGGCAAGTCATGCAGAGAGTAGTGGTACCAAACATGCATCTTGAAGTTTGTCCTTGTAGCACGGTCGTATGTCCATACACCTTCATCCCATGCACGGACCAAATCATCAATCAGAGGCTCCATGTACAGACTCATATTATTCCCTGGATGTTCTGGAATTATCAACGATAAAAATATGTTGTCGCTAAAAGAGAACACCAGGGGGGAGATTGAGGGTGATAACGAACATTGGCCAACAGGTGTACGGGGCGGCAGCCATTCCATAAGGATTGAACCCATCTGTTGCGAGCGCAACACGTACATTACGAGCCTCTCGACCTTTCTCATGATAGATCGCATCAAACTTTGTCCAAGCTTCGCCATCGGATGGGTGTACCAGTTTCTCAGCATTGTATCGACGTCCGGTTTTGTGCCATGTCATTTGTTTCGCGGATTCTTCACACATGTAAAGCCGTTGGATCCTCAGTACGAAGGGAAGGTACCGAAGGATCTTCACAGGAATTGCAAGCTGCTTCTTCTGACCGTCACCAGAGTCTACCTCCAGGAACCTAGACGATTCGCACTTTATACAGTACTTTGCTTCCGCATATTCCTTTCTAAATAAGATGCATCCCTTCGGACAAGCATGTATCTGCTCGTACGGCATCTTAAGTGCACGAAGAAGTTTTTGTGCCTCATACATAGACTTTGGCAAGATGTGACCCTCCGGGAGCAGGCTCCCAAAAACGGTCAACATAATATCGAAGGCGTTTCGACTCAAGCTAAACTGGGACTTCACAGCCATTAGACGTGCAATGGCATCCAGTTGAGAGACCTTGGTATGCCCGTGAAGGGGTTGCTGTGCCGCACACAACATGTCGTAATACGCCTTTTGCGGTAGCCTCGGGCTCCTCCTCCCTACGACCTTCATGATAGTCATCTAACATGTCTCCCACCCCGGCGTCATCATCATATTGCTCGATACGTTGTCTGATGGCCTCGTCCCTCCCACGATCGACTTCACCATGGTAGATCCATATGGTATAGTCTGACGTAAATCCGTGCCTAACAAGATGTTTACCCATTTCTAACTTGTTTTGCCGACGCAGGTTTCCACATTTGCTACACGGACACCAAGTATCTCTTCCTCCTTTGATCCTTGCAAATGCCCGTTCCAAGAATGCATCGGTCTTGTTTATCCATTCGTCGGTCAACGAATTCTGACTAGATCGGCCCGTGTACATCCACTGACGATCCTCCATCCTCTAGCACATCAGCGAGTAATATAAAAACTCACGTTGCATCTACGCGTTCCTATACTGTCTAGTAGGTGAAGATAGGTCCTAATCCCACACGAGGATGTGTAGGTGGGATTAGTTTCCATGGTCTACTCCGACCTGAGATAGAGTTTCGGCAGCACCTCCCCGCTGTTCTCCAAATACACGTCCTGGAATGGAGATTGTGTATCCGGAGAACAATTGGAAGGTGCTGCTGAAACTCTAACTCGGATCGGAGTAGACTATGGAAACTAAACCCACCTACACATCCTCGTGCTGTCCAAAGTGACATGGACAATTCGAAACAGATACGGTTATAAATATGCAATCATCTACATATTTCCAACCGTATCTCTTTCGAATGGGAGACGCCTAACTAGGGTACGTGATATACGAGCATCATACAGAAATAGAGGTGTAGGATGACTCACCTTGCTATCGTACAAAGTGACGACTCGAGAACGGGCCGCGGGGCCGCGGGGCGCCGCGCCGGGGCGGCGGCGCGGCGGCGGGGCGGCGCGACGGCAGGGCGCGCCGCCGGGGCGGCGGGGCGGGGCGGCGCGACGGCGCGGCGGCAGGGCGGCGCGACGGCGGGGCGGGGCGGCGGGGCGGCGTGGCGGGGCGGGCGGGGTTTTGGATAGAGCTGGCCGGGCCGCGCGCGCGGGTCTGCTAAAAACGTAAGTCCGGTACTTTGCCGAGTGCCCTCGATCTGGCACTCGGCAAAATAAAGATTCATTTTTTTAAAGTCCTGTTCTTTGGCACTCGGCAAAGTAAAGATTCAATTTTTTAACCCTGTTAGCGCACGAAATTCGACCTGCCAGGTATATTGCCGAGTGCCTGGGATCTGGCACTCGGCAAATCCTCTTTGTTTGCCGAGTGTCTGTGAAAAACACTCGGCAAACGGTATTTTTACCGAGTGTTTTCTTTACACACTCGGCAAAATACACTCATATTTCATGTTTTACATAACTTTTTGCAATACACTTGGGCAAAATCGTGTCACCATCACTCAACAATGGTTAAATTATTTTTCTACTGATAAGGTTCTATTATTTCATGCAGTTATAGCGCAAATTGCATTTATTTCTACTAAAAATCTATAATTGCATTTAATCAATAAAAAATAGTAAACGCATCCGAAAAATTTCCAAATTTTGACACGAACCAATCTGTGTTGTATGTTGCCTATACAAAAAGATTTGAAGCCAAACCTTAACTCAAGTGTCACTTGGACTCCAAATCTTATTGTGTCCTCTCTAACTTCTATGAATCCTTCCAGGAGATGAGTCGGTTTCTAAGCATCATATGTCAGAAATTGGGCGAAACCTTCTCAATTTTTTACCACAGCCTCCACACATAATATCATGACATCTTGACAAATCTTGTGATTTTCAGATTTCGTTTGCTTTTTTTAGAATTTAACAACCATTCAACCACACGTTCGTGGTCGTATTTTTTAAAAACAATGTTCAAAATTTCTTTTCATTTCCTGGTTGAGACCTCAATACGGACTCCATAATATGTATATAATTTTTCCACTGATTATAATCCATCATTTCATGTACCTGCAGTTAAAATTTTACATGAATAAAAAAATTCCTATTAATGCAGTCATTTCATTAAAAATAGCAAACAAACCACAAAATATACCAACTTTTACTATGGATTACAAAATCTCATACGTGGGGAGTAGAAAAAGTGTGGAGGCCAGGGGACGAATTTTTTTTTGTTTGCCGAGTGTCCGGGGTGAGGCACTCGGCGACCTTCTTGAATTGCCGAGTGTTGGCGGCTGGCACTCGGCGAACGGCCATTCTTTGCCGAGTGTCGACCTCCAACACTCGGCAAAGGACTAACGGCCGGCCCAATCCGGTGACGGACGGTGCACGTGCGATGCACGCGCCGTTTATTTACCGAGTGTCGGATCTGTGCCGAGTGTCTATAAGCGGTTTGCCGAGTGTCGTATTTATGGCACTCGGCAAACGACCTTATTGCCGAGTGTGATATGTTTGCCGAGTGCCCGGTTGAAAACACTCGGCAAAGAGGCTGTTTGCCGAGTGCCCGAAATAAAGCACTCGGCAAAATGTTTACACTCGGCGAGTTTTCTGTTTCCGGTAGTGCTAGTATTAATTCTTTCCTAGAGGAACTGAAGCTCACGTACAAGGAACGAACACCTCGATCTGGTAAAAAAAATCTGCACATTTACTGTT
This sequence comes from Panicum miliaceum, assembly GCA_032594955.1. Taxonomy (NCBI): domain Eukaryota; kingdom Viridiplantae; phylum Streptophyta; class Magnoliopsida; order Poales; family Poaceae; genus Panicum; species Panicum miliaceum. Next base: position 48,174,190 of record CM064057.1, on the reverse strand, counting down.
CAAGGGCAGAAATTTCCATTTATCTACTAGTATAGCATGACTAGATATTATGTCGAAGCATGGTGTAGCCTTGCTGGATGGTCGTGCCAATAGTATTTCTCCCTAGTCTTCTTCGCGACCCGCAGGAATAGACAGCCGGCCTAACTGTGTGTGAGGCGTTTGGGCTATATACAACAGACAAGAATAATTTGTTCGGCAAGGATGGATGATTTTGCAGTAATGCATGTTAGTAAAATCCAGTCCATATGTTCGCATGGCCGGCCGGCTCCGTTTCTCATTTGTTTGCCATATGGGGCATGCCTTTTCCAGCGCTCTCAACCATCAAAACGATGGAGAATCACGGAAAACAATCGAATTGAAACATGTAAACATAATTGACGGAATAGAGTTTGGAATGTCAACATCAACCATAAGCACAAATTGCCATTAAGCGGTGGATGCAGCAATCGACGACGTCCATCGTTTTTGACACCTGGCATTTTTATCTCTCCTTTGGTGATCATGTGCTAGCCGGTTCGTTGTATTGGCCGGCCGGCTGGCTTGCAGTCAGCAATGTCCATGAGAACATGTGTACTGTACATGCAGCTATATAGTTAAGGACCGTAACCCAGCCTCCATTCCGGTCTCCCATGTTTTAACTTGTTGTGACTCGTGGCTTGTGACATCGACTGCCCAATGCAAGAATAGTATGCGAGGCATGAGGCCGTCGAGGCGTCGAGAGTGGCTCAAGCAAAGAGAGCTTGGCTTGGGGATGAGTAGCACAAGGAAATCATGTTCTGCAACCAGTGATCTCGCGTTAGCTAGGTCGATGAGCCGGGCACATGGATATCCATCGAGTGGCGGTGCCTTCACAAAACGACCGATCTTGTGGGGGACTCCTCTTCAAACTAGTTTGACTCTCGTGGAAGCTTCTTTTGATCATCTATCAGCCGTCAGCAGTGGCGGATCCGTGATATCATATCAGAGTAGTCCTAGGCGAAATGCATTGTACAAATATAAAATTCGTCTACTGATTCAATAAACATGAACAAAATAATGATAATTAGTATTATATAAATAATTAAAAAGGACCCATATCTTAAATCCAATAAGCCGGAAACTGCAACTATATATGATTTAAATTAAAAATCAGCTAATCAACTAGTATAACAGAGGTCATGATAATCTGCCATTCTTATTTATCTTCAGGTACTGATCCCTCCCTAGGGCTAGGAGCATCTTCTCAGATGGGATCCCATGGCTGCTCTTGAGAATGAATTATATAGGTTGTCCGCAAGCTCGAACTTGTCCAGCAGACCATGCATCACAGAGAAGAATGTTACAAACTGGAATTCGATCGATTGAATTGGAATTTGACAGTGCTCACCTCAACAGGCACGGTGTGAAACTAGGAACAGCCGAACAGGCGAGGATGGTGTGGCACATGATCAGCTGGTGGCGGGGGAGGCCGATCCTGCTCCATTGTAAATGCGGCTGAACATTGCAGTCTAATAATTTGGTCAATAGCAGAAACCGTACGTATTATTATTGGGGCTGAAATACCAAGAGAAGCAGAGAACCCACACAAGGTTCTATGATAGATGGACGCGCGGCAGCATCGAGGAATGATATTCGTCTGCAAACAGGCATCGGTTTGCCCGCTAGTTCGTTGGAACACAATACATGTAAGCTGGATTACATAGTGTTTGGAACGTCGTAAGTACCAGCAGTGGCGGCACCTAAGTCCCCCTCCCCAACCGTTGCAACAGCTTGAGAGTAGACCAGTATTACCACTGTGTGTGTGATCGAGCCATGGCTATGCGCGAGTTCGCAGCGACGACTGTTGTGACATGGATCGTGTGCGGGCACGTGATCGTGCGTACCCGTTCGGCCTCACGGCCGGGTGCTACTTGCCGGGGTTCAACCTCACCTGCAACACAAGCCAGACGCCGCGCGCCACGCCTCTTCCTCGGCGACGGCACCCTCCAGGTCGCGGACATCTCGCTCGAGAACTCCACCGTGTGCGTCCTCGGCCAAGACATACCCATGATAGAGTCGCCTCGAAGGACTATGTCGCCAACGGCACCTGGGGCGGTCAGGGGTGGGGCCTCAGCGACGAGGGACCCTACATCCTATCGGAGCAGTACAATGAGCTCGTCCTCTCCGGGTGCGCCGTCTTCGCGGAGCTGGTAATGGCCGGACCGTGGAACGATGATCAGGTCATCAACACCTGCGGCTCGCTCTGCTCCCCGGGTTTGTGGAACATTAGCCAGGATTATTGCTTGTCACAGCCCAATAGCCGCCGCTGCCAGAAGTGCTCTGGCCTCGGCTGCTGCCAGGTACCCGTCCCCATCGGCAAGGTGTCGTACAAGGTGCGGCTGAGGACACTCCAAGAACCTGGAGTCCTGAACGTGCCCTTTTCGGTGTTCATATCTATAGTTGGCCAAATGGGCCGTCCGGCACGACCCGATCATAGCCCGGCTTGGCCCAGGCCCGATACGGCCCGGCTCTACGTGGCACGATCAGTTAGTCGGGCCAGGCTGGGCCGCCCGACGTGTCGATTCAGCAGCCCAGGCACGGCCCTAAGCCCCCGTAATAGGGCCGGGTCGGGCCGCTCGGCACACCGAGCCCTACGTGCCCGTGCCAACCCGGAATCGGATCGGGCGGAGCAGACGACATCGGCGGGAAGTCGGAGCGGCGGCCGGCGGGGCGGAGCGGCGGCTGGCGGGGTGGAGCGGCCGGCGGCGGAGCGGAGAGGCCGCGCTGGAGGCATTAGTGGCGCCGGCAGTGCGCACCGTGCATAGGCTGGGCGGGAGGCCGGACGACGGGGCGTAGAGGCTGCGCCGGAGGCCAGAGTGGCCGACGGCGGGAAGCTGGAGCGGCGGGGCGGAGAGGCTGCGCAGGAGGCTAGCGGCGGTGGCTGGCGGCGCGCAGAGGCCGGGCGGGGAGCTGGAGCCGCGGTTGCCAGCGGAGAGGGCCGAGCAGCGGCCGTCGAGCGGAGTGGGGGTGCACCGGCGGGCGACGAGCAGAGGCTGGAGGGACTGGAGGGAAGCGGCGGCGGGAGGAAGAGATGAGGGAGAGGAGGTGGCGGCGGGGTGTGCTAGGGTAACTAGGGTTTCGGGTGATGGCCTGATGGGCACGGCTGGTGGGCAGGACCAATGGTTAGCACTTAGCAGGCCAGTATACCGGGCCGCCATCGGGCTCACCTCTTAGCCGGGCCGTGCCTGGGCCAGCACTATGGGCTGGGGTGGCGGCCAGACACGGCCTGCTCCATCGTGCCAGGCCGGTTTTGTGTCGGGATTTTTTTGATCGGATTTCGGGCCGCCAGTTTAGCCCGGTCCAGATGGCCAACTATATTCATATCTGAGGAAGACCGGTTCCAACAATACAACGCCTCCAAGTCGTTGTCCACGATCCCGGCGGTGCTGGCATGGGCGATCGTGTCCAACGCGGTGCCGTTCGTAAGCGAGAATCCGCCCGACGGGAACGCGACGTGCCCCAAGGACCTAGGCAGCACCACATGCCACAGCAGTTACAGCACCGTACCTGCAGAAACATGAACCGCCCGTACGGTAACCACACCAGCAGTTACACCTGCAGCTGCTGGGACGGCTATCAAGGCAACCCTTTACCTCCCCGACGGATGCCAAGGTTACACATTTATCCTTCCTTCTTTTATTTTATTACGCAACGTACTACCAATATGCAAGTCTGTTAATAATTTTATTTTTTCCTTTTTCTTTTGTTCGTTATAGATATTGATGAGTGCACGCTTCCTGATAAATGCTATGGTATTTGCACCAACATACCTGGAAAGTATTTATGCGAATGTCCACGAGGAAGCAGTGGAGATCCAAACATTCCAAATGGCTGCGTAGAATCCCATGCAGGTGAGCATTACAACTTTCATAAGCACACAGCAGTTTCTATGGTTGCCCAAGGCATGTCGTAGGAGCAGCTAGTAGCTCTAAAAAAGATCATGGTAGTCGTAAACTATATTTACCTCCAGATTCTTAAGTAGGGCAAGAATTCGGGGTGTTAGCCTAGCCCCGATTTTGTGGACACATCGTGCATTGAACATGTATCATTGAAATTCATTGATGTATGGATAATGTTGAGATTTCCTCTTTCAATTTTTACATGTAACCTCACGAATGATCATTGTAAAACTTTTCTATTCAGACGGCACAACGTCTCCCAAAACCAAAGGTCGATGAAACAGTAGTCTTTGTTCTAGAATAAGTTCTTGCTTTTATTTGAATAAGTTCTTTGTTGTATATCCACATGATCCGGCTGACACAATAACAAGACATTATTTCAGCTTCATTTGCTGGTCCACATTAGTAGACTTTTTTACATCATTGAAAAAGTTGACCTTTTCTTCTTCGTCCATGTTCATACTCAGGTCTCATCCTTGGCCTAGGAGCCGGAAGTGGAGCTGCGCTTATCTTTCTAGTCCTAGGAACAACATTTCTAATTCGTAAGCTCAAGGAACGAAGGAAGAAGAGCCTAAGAGAAAAAATATTCAAGCAAAATCGTGGACAGCTACTAAAACAATTGATATGCCATAGAGCAGATATAGCTGAAAGAATGATTATTACTTTGGAAGAGCTAGAGAAAGCCACCAACAATTTCGACAAATCTCGTGAGCTTGGCGGTGGAGGACATGGTATAGTATATAAGGGAATTTTGTCAGGTTTGCATGTTGTGGCAATTAAGAAGTCGAAGATTGTGATACAAAGAGAAATCGATGATTTCATAAACGAGGTTGCTATCCTTTCTCAGATGAACCATAGAAATATTGTGAAGCTTCTCGGATGTTGACTGGAGACAGAAGTTCTGTTACATGTTTATGAGTTTATTTCCAATGGCACTCTATACAATCATCTTCATGTCAGTGCACCGATATCAATATCTTGGAAGGATAGGTTGAGAATTGCAGTTGAAACTGCTAGGGCTCTCGCTTATCTCCACTCATTTGTTTCAATGCCAGTAATCCATAGAGATATCAAGTCTCCTAATATTCTTCTCAATGACAATTTAACAGTGAAATTATCTGACTTTGGAGCATCGAGGTATGTTCCAATTGACCAAACAGGTGTGGATACAGCTGTCCAAGGAACATTTTGGTACTTGGACCCTATGTACTATAGCACTGGACACCTCACGGAAAAAAGTGATGTATATAGTTTTGGTGTTATTCTTATAGAGTTGCTTACTAGAAAGAAGCCAGTTTCTTACAGATCCCCGGAGGGCTACGGTCTTGTAAATCATTTTGGAACTCTACTGTCAGAAGGAAACTTTGCTAATATACTAGATCCACAAGTTTCCAGGGAGGGAGGTGGTGAAGTGACAGATATCGCTCTTTTGGCAGCAATATGCGTGAAGTTTGTAAGTGCAGAGCGGCCGACAATGAGACAAGTGGAAATGGCGCTAGAAGGTATCTATGCGGCTAAAGAGGATGTTTCGAGTGACTTGTCTGATGACGAATCTGAGGAGAATTACTTCCAACTGAATGATGTATCCGTTGGAGGGACAAACTTGGATACCATGAGTCAAGAATTGAGATGCTCAGGCGGTCTCCTGGTTGGGAGCAAAATGGCAACAACATTATAAGCCTGCACAGTGGCTGCCCCTTCCAATTCTGCTCCATCACCGAACCACATGGCCTCATGCCTGCCAGAGTGCTTAGAGCTCAGCAGGGAGCCTACAGCGAGGTTCTAATGCATGGTCAGAGGATGTGGTCCTCGTGGTAAACAACAAGAATCTGGGATGGCTGCGTGCCTGTGTCAATGTCTTGTTAGCGTGAACAGAGGAGCAGTCCATCCGTTGATCAAGTTTGCTGCCAACCCTGGGCCTGTATTATTATGTATTGCTTAGATTCTGTGCTTGTTATGTACTAGAAGCTACCTTAAGTAATCTCTCGGGCACTTTAGTGCTCCGTCTCTGTTCTACAAGATGTTCAATTTCCAGTAAGAATTAACTTCATCAAAACGGGAAGCTTACGCTGTAGTAGCACGATGCTGACCTGAGGGAGGTTTCATATCACATCTGCCCGCCTGATCAGATCTGATCAATGACTTTGCGAGAATCTTCTGCATGCTTATACCGGATTGTGCAGGATCCATGTACCTTGTGGAGAATTTGTGGTATAAGTATATTGTATCCTACAGAAGTATATGCCTGCATAAAATTTTCAATCTCATTGGTTGCTTTGGTCATATTAGACTTACCACCAGAGAGCCAGACCCTCTGTTCCGGACCATCTTGGTTTTCACTGTTTTGCAGAGTAAATTCAACCGGACTAGATTGACCATCAAAACATTTCAATGGCAGGCCATACATGGTTGTTCTATTTTAGGTTTTGGCTTCTTCGATCAACTTGAAGGTATTACTTCATATTATTGCTATCTACTAATCACTACTGGAAAAGGTGCTTATAGCACCGGTTGAAAAAGGCTACCGGTTCTTAAACCGGTATTACGAAACTCTCGGTCTTCATCACCGGGTAAATGACTGTCACGTCCCAAAATTTCAATTTTGGATCGTGAATATCTTTTCAAATAAATTTATTCATCTTAATCTTTTCGTGGATTCATTAATTGCAGATCTATCCAAGAAAGCACAACCAACAACTCCATGAGAAACTTCTACAAGTAGTAGCCGATTTATATTGTTTCATTATGTATGAAGTGATCCACGAAAACGGTTTTTTCAAAAGGACCACGAATTAGCAACGGAACCTAAATACATTGGCCTTCGTGACTGGACAAACCAGCAGCACCGTGCCGCCTCAAGTAGTGTTGGAAAATAGTAGAAAAACATGTATTCAAGCAGCACGTTTAATGATGTACTCTAATGATGCACTGTAATGATGTATATATGCTTTATTACTTTATGATTTAATTTTGTATGTGCAATTGTTTATATTCATGAAACGTTTCCCATATCGATTACTGTGACATTTGATCGCGCAATAGCTTGATAGGTCAAAATTGGCAGGAAACAAAATTTTCAAAGGTGGCTGAAAACAGATTTGGAAAATTTAAATTCGAATCAGTAAAATTTTAGGCGGGAAGGATATTTCCAGGGGCGGGTCATGCCCTAACCCGCCCCTGGAAATCAATTTTTCAGGGGTGGGTCCTTCCCTAACCCGCCCCTGAAAATACCATTTTCAGGGGCGGGTCAGGTGGTGACCTGCCCCTGAAAATCGATTTCTAGAGGCGGGTTAGCGCATGACCCGCCCTATAAATCAGTTTTTAGGGGTGTGTAAGGTACCCGCTCCTACAAACAGTTATTTTTAGCAACGAGAAATAGGGGCCTACAAATGCCGCCCCTACAAATGCCGTTTTGCCCGCCCCTACAAATCGTTTCTGTAGTAGTGTGTACCACATGGCACACCACACCGCCAGCAACAATTGCATGTTTTCAAGGCCGTATGGTAGACCTTGGGTAGTCATTGCTATATGAGGAACCCAGCCTCCATTTCTGTCTCGCATGGTTTAACTTGTGATATCCTTTCTTGCGATCCAATGCCCAACAGGTTAAGCTAGACCTTTGATAACAAGGCATGGAGCCATCGAGAGAGACTAGAACAAGAGAGCTTGATTGGCTTGGGAATGAGTAGCACGGGGAAATCGTGTTCTGCATTCAGGATGGTTCCTTGCATTGAGCTAAATCTTTGATCTGGGCACATTGATAGCTGTCGAGGGTTTTATAGTGCCTGAACAAACAGAGTGGTCAAGTGGGCGACACGCCTTCCATCTGGTCCAAATGAGGCGGCTGCATCTTCTCCTGATAATGCCGAGGAATTAGCTTGTGCGGCAACTAACTCGCGCAAACACATACACACACGCACAGACACTCGAGAGCGCTATAAAATGGACGATACACCCAGGAAGATTTTCAGGAGAGACGTGCGCCCTTTTTCTCTCTTTATCAACTGAAAAGAACACAAGTACACTGCTCATGTAGCTTAGCTTACATGAATACAGGAGCAACTACTGCACAGTCTCACGCTCACGCTTACAAGTATCCACAGCTTCCAAGCCTCCAACTCATGTGAGCACTCTGATCCAGCCCAACTTGTTCCTCATGTACCTCTGAACGTCTAAGAAGTGGTTCATTTGCTCGACAACAGTCGAGAATGAGAAGCATCAGAGAAGGTTGTCTCAATTGAACTTGAGTGCTTTGTGTTACTTCGCTGTAGGGGGCAGCAGAAGATCCCCAACAGAAAGAGAAAGGGCATCAACTATTACTTGATCACATCAGAATGAAGACGATATATCCATTTAGCAGATAGAAGTTAACATGATCGACTGAAATTTGCAAAACTTCCCCAGGCATTAACCCTTTTGTCGTGTCAGAGCAATTCAAGGTGAAAACATTTCTTTCTTAGAGAAATAGGTGAAACAAGTTTGGAGATGCTAAAAATTGTAATTGTTGCATGAATTAAAGAAAAATTGCTGGTAAGAAATTTGTTCAGAGCTGTGTGGTTCGAAGTACTTCTACACCTACTGAGAGTGGAATTGCACGAATTTCACGTTGTACGTCTTACCCTAAACACTGAATGGAGCCACATGTTGTGTGAGAAAGCTTTATCCTGTTTTAAAATTGTTTTCTGTTAAGGCATCTCAAAAGAAATTGAATAATAGGCTATAGAAGGATCCTGATGTATCATCTTTGACGAATCATGTTGTGCGAACTGGCACAAATAGATGGAAACTTATTTTGGGTTTTTGAACTGCCATGGATGTCGAACATGCTGTGTCAACTGCCAACTGACTAAAAGAATTTGAATTTTAGTCTCATTTGGTGTTTATTTTACTTCCAAGGTGCTTTGTTCCTTGGACCAATCATGTTGGTTATTAGGTTCTAAGCTACATTTGGATCATTCATCACCATGCATCTTTTTTTACTTCAACCGAGAGCTCCAGTGATTTCAGATTTAGCCAAACAAGACATTTCACGATGATTCAGTAAAACTAGTGAGCATTGAAGTCCTCATCTCAATAACCTATCTAATGCACAGTTCACTGGTATTCCTTGTTAATGAAAAATATAGTGAGGTAGAATTTGGAGTAGATGGATTGGTTCTCTTGTATGTATATACACTTAATTTGACATGCTCAATCGAAATAGCTAGCATTTGGTTTTTATTACCCTTTACTCACAAAAGAATGGGGAAGATGTAACTTATTAGTTGAGGTGCACTTATAACTTATTAAAACCCTTGTATTTTGTATCATGGCTCCACCTCTTGTCCATGGGATCGTAGTCATTGTACTTAATCTTCTGTCTCCATCGCTTCCTTGGCTTTCTGTCCCTGTGCAATTGAACACACAGAGCTACATACATGTCCGCCCCAAGGCAAACGTGCCATCTAGGAATGAGCAGCAGAGGGAAGCAATACACCCACCGTTGCGCGCGCCTAGTCAGTGGGCATGTCATGGCACCAGTGCGGCGCGACCCGCACAGGCCATAGACATCAGGTAGTGAATGGAAGATGCAACCACTCAGTCTGGCGAGACGGGGATGATGCCCCAGGAGCAAACGAGACATCAGGTAGTGAGTTGAATGCTTGGCGCTGCTAGAGGATTGTTGCTTTGGTAGACGAACTAGCCATCCACTACGGACGGGATTCCTCTGCAGCAGTAGTCCTCCCTCACTAACGTGTGGGGTCGGGCCTATTAAATAACATAGCTTAGGAATTAAACTTAACAGGATCTAACACCTAAAATATGAGCACAACCTATAGAACAAGATGAACAATAAAGAAAGTGTTTAGATCATGACCGCCAGTCATCGTAGGAACCACTGAGGACGACATCTCGGCGGTGGTTTGTGTCGGGGACGAAGACGGCGCGTCCGTAGTAGTTCCCGTAGATGTTCCCGACGTAGACGAAATAGTCGATCTCGCCGGGTACCGTCGTCCTTCCGGCCTGTACCGGCACTGTCCGGTGTTGAACGGCAGGCGGAGGCGGTGGCCTTCAGGTAGCTCCAGCGCCGCCATAGATCGGGACGACTGTAGTGGGCGGCTAGGGTTTCTTAATATGATTAGGTTAATCACAAAATGCCGGGTCCCACTATTTAATATGGCGCTGAACGACCTGGGGCCACAACCACTAGTGGGCTTGGGCCTCCGATCAAGGCGCGTAACGGGCTTTGACTTATCTGTTTCTTCTCTTTCATTTTCGGCCTTTTTGACCACCGAAAAAGTTCCAACATTCCCCCCTTTGGTTTAAAGGCCTAAAACTGATGCCATTCTTAAAGTTGAGTTATGTAAAGAGACAATGTATCACAACAGTGTATAATCCCATCGCCACATAATTATCCACAATGCATTAAACCACTTATCGTAATGGGAGGTGGTTGACTTATGACCCTTTTAGTTCCAAGATCACAGGCTATCCAATAGTCCCATACCGGCAATTAGCTCACGAAATTGATTGGGAGGTAGATCCGCGAGCATTTCCTTAGTACTTATATGCTCCAATTCAATAGTACGATCTTGGACTCTATCTTTCACAACATAAAACTTAATGTCAATGTGCTTGGCACCACCACTTGACTTGTTGTTACTAGCATAGAAAACTGCGGCTTTATTATCGTAGTATAACTTTAGTGGTTTGCTTATGCTGTCTACCACTCTTAATCCGGGTATAAATCATTTAAGCCACACAGCTTGCCCCACGGCCTCATAACATGCCACAAACTCAGTCTGCATGGTTGATGCTGCAGTAAGTGATTGTTTGGAGCTTTTCCATGATATTGCTCCATTCGCAAGTGTGAAGACATAACCTGATGTCGACTTTTTAGTTTCAACACAGCCTACGAAGTCGGCGTCTGAATAGCCAACTACTTCTAAATTCTCAGTTTTCTTATATGTGAGCATGTAGTCCTTAGTGCCCTGCAAATAACGCAAGACCTTCTTGACTGCTTTCCAGTGATCCATCCCTGGATTAGACTGATATCTACCAAGCATCCCGGTAATGAAAGCTAAATCAGGACGTGTACATACTTGCGCGTACATAATGCTTCCAACAGCTGAAGCATATGGAATCGAACTCATTTGATCAATTTCTAATTGATTCCTAAGACTTTGAAATTGCCCAAACTTATCGCCCTTAACCACTGGAGCAGCTGTGCCTGAACATAGATGCATATTATATCTTTTACGAACCTTCTCTATATAAGCCTTTTGAGAGAGTCCTAATGCACCCTTGGTTCTGTTTCGGTGTATCTCAATGCCCAGTACATAAGAGGCATCACCGAGATCCTTCATATCAAAATTCGATGAGAGAAAACCTTTTGTCTCATGCAGCAAGTTCTTATCGCTGTTTGCTAATAGGATGTCATCCACGTATAAAACTAGGATGATGAAAGAGCTCCCCTTGATCTTAATATATATACAATTGTCCACTATATTTTCAACGAAGCCCAATATCTTAATTACTTCATCAAACTTAAGGTACCATTGTCTGGACGCGTGTTTTAACCCATAAATGGATTTCTTTAGTCTGCATCCTAACTGTTCTTTGCCTTCCACAACGAAACCTTCTGGTTGCGCCATGTATACATTCTCATGCAAATCACCGTTTAAGAACGCAGTCTTAACGTCCATCTAATGCAGCTCGAGATCGAAATGAGCTACTAGAGCCATAACGATTCTAAACGAGTCTTTCTTTGAGACAGGTGAGAAGGTCTCAGTATAATCAATTCCCTCTCGCTGTGTGAAGCCCTTAGCCACAAGCCTTGCTTTGAAACGTTCAATCTTCCCTTTGGAGTCATACTTAGTTTTGTAGACCCATTTACAGCCCACCTTTTTCGCTCCATCAGGAATCTCTACTAAGTCCCATAGATTTTAGCTCTTCTTCCATAGCCTCAATCCACTTGTGGGAGTGCTCACTACTCATAGCTTCCTTGAACGAGTTTGGATCATCAACCTTCCCCATATCGTGTCCTTCTCCACTCATGTACACGTAATCATTGGAGATAGTAGTTTTCCTCTCTCGCGTTGATTTTCTCAGAGGTTGTGGCTCCTCCACTGGAACAGGCTTAGCAGTGACTTCTTGCTGTGCTTCTGGCGCCCCAACGGCGGTCTGATCCTGTGCTTCCTCAACAGGTTCTTCCACAATTTCACTTTGATGCTCATTAGACACATTCTCATGCTCACTTATAACAGGCGCTTGCTCCACATTCACTTCTGGGGAATCAACTGTCTGAGCTGGTGCTGTATTCTGAAAATTAGGCAAAATAGGCGCATAATAATCACGAGTCAGTGGTGTAGTGTCATAAGTCCGCATTTCCTCGAGATCGATTTGCTTAGTCTCAGTGCATCCATTTTCCTCTAAGAATATTGTATGTCTCGTCTCAACAAACTTAGTAGTACCCTTAGGACAATAAAATCGATATCCCTTTGATGTGTCTGGGTATCCAATGAAATAGCAGCATTCTGTCTTAGGATCTAATTTTCCAAGGAACGGATTAAATAACTTCGCCTCAGCTGCACAACCCCAGACATGAAAATAATTAATGTTGGGTTTCCTACCAGTCCAAAGCTCATAAGGGGTCTTAGGGACTGACTTACTAGGAACGCGATTATTTATATGCGCAGCAGTTTTCAGTGCTTCCATCCATAAACTCACTGGCAGTGTAGAGTTGCTTAGCATACTGCACACCATGTTCATTAGAGTGCGATTTCTTCTTTCTGCTACACCATTTTGCTGAGGTTCACCAGGAGTTAAGTACTGAGCTGCTATTCCATTTTCTTGAAGGAATCTAGCAAAAGGGCCTGGGATTTGTCCATTTGTGGCATGTCTCACATAATATTCACCGTCTCTATCTGACCGTATCACTTTAATATTTGACTGATGCTGATTTTCTACTTCAGCTTTAAAGATTTTGAACTTATCAAGTGCCTCAGATTTTTCTCTTATGGGGTAAATGTATACTAATCATCAGTGAATGTAATAAAATAACTAAAACCATCCACTGACTTAACATTAAATGGACCGCAGATGTCAATGTGAGTTAATTCTAATATTTCTGAATTGCACTTAGCTCCATCTTTCTTAATTTGTTTTGCAAATTTTTCCTTAATACAATCAACGCATTGGTCTAAGTCAGAGAAGTCTAATCTTGGAAGTATCTCTTCTCTAATGAGACGCTCCATTCTCCCCTTCGAAATGTGGCCTAAACGAGAATGCCACAATTTCGAAGAAGTCTCATTACCTCTCTTGCGTTTGCGACTAACTTCGCTTACATTCATCACAGAGTCATTAGTATGGGACAGTAAGTAAAGATCATTGTGTAAAGGTGCTCGATAAATAATGTCACCATTCAAACTTATTACACATTTGCTGTCACCAAAGGTGCATGAATAACCATCAAGATCTAATTTAGAAACGGAAATCAAGTTTCTTTCAATAGACGGAACATAAAGGATATCAACTAAGTGAAGAATAAAGCTGCCACGAAGTTCTAATTGGAGAGCTCCAATGGCCTCCACGTCAGCTTCAACGCCATTTGCGACTCTTAACCTTCGAGTCCCCTTTCTTATAGTTCGCACGCCAGACAATCCCTGTGAGGAATTTGTAACATGAATGGTGGCACCAGAATCAATCCACCAAGTACTTAATGGAAAATATGCATAAAAGGACTCATCGACTATAGAAATGATGTCGTTATTATCTTTTCTCTCACACCACGCCTTAAACTTCGGGCAGTCTTTCCTCTCATGGCCCTCATTATCGCGGTGGTAGCAGATAACTTCTAAGGAGCAGATGGATCATTCTGCTGAGGAGCTTCATAAGCTTTCTTACCCTTCTTTGGCTTATTGGGGCAGGATGCCCTCTTGTTTCCTCCCCTATGTCCCTCATGTCTTATGACGTTGGCAAAGTCGGGGTTCTGAGAGCGTAGCCTTTCTTCCTCTTGAGCACACATAGACACAAGCGTGGTGATGTCCCACTTCTGATCGCTTGCATTGTAATTTATCTTAAACGGCTCAAAGACTGATGGAAGTGACATCATGACGTGGTGAAGCAACGCTGCATCATTAAGGGGACAGTCGAGGTCTTCAAGTTTATCCCTCATGTTGACCATGCCCATAATGTGCTCTCAAACACTGCCTTGCCCATTATACTTAGCCTTTATGAGCTGAGATAAGACAATGCTAGCATTGGCCTTGTCAGACCCCTTAAAGTAACTCTCAATCTTATTCATGAAGTCCTTAGCATTCTTAGGCTCTTTGTCAAGAGCTCCCCTAATAGAAGGGTTAATAGTCATGTTCATAAGACTTAGGGCCACTCTGTCAGAATGCTCCCAGCACTCTTTTTCTTTCTCATAAGCAGCAGTGCGTGCAGCAAGGGTAGTATCCTCAGTCCCTTGTGACACTGGTGCAACAGGAACGACAATCCTCAGGGAATGATCCTTATCCATCGTCAGCAAAATGAAGCCAATCTCAGTCTTCTACTTGACGAAGTTGTCCCCTCCCAACTGAGAGACACCATTGATATAAGTTATGATGCTGGAGGGGGTGGCTTCTGTTCATAAAATAAAATTGAATCAGTAACGACAACAAAATAATGAATGTAATCAGCGTTGGCTAGATTAAAACATTAGATAATCTTGAATAAATAATTTTGCATCACCATTGGGCAGAAACAAAATAAACTTAATGACTTAACATAATTAACGCAGTGGAAAACATAATTTTGCATCACCGTTGGGCAGAAGCAAAATAAACATAAATAAAACTAAGCATTAGCAATTAATTAAATCAACGTTGGTCAGAAATTAATTAAATGCTCAAAATAAACTAAACAATTCTGAATAAAATTCACGTTGGTTTCATCTACTCAGAATAGTAACTCATAATTTTTTTCATGATTTTTTCAGCATGAATCACCTCCAAAATAAATCACTTAGTGCTAAAAGGTAAATATACTGAAAATTGACTCAGAAATGAATAAAACTGAAAATAAAACCGAAAAGAAAAGAAAAGAATGAGCTTAAAGCTTACTGGGCCCTTGGCCCACAAACCGACGGGCGGACTGGGAATTTGGCCCAGTCGCGCGTGCCCCTCCCCTTCACCCGCTTGGGCCGTGGGCCCAGTAGCGGATGAGCGGGCCGGTGAAGAGTTGATTTTGGAGGTATAAATACTCATTGGGGACTGAAAACCCTAACCCTAATTCATTTTCTTTCTCCTCCTCCTTTCCTCAAGCCGCCGGCGGCCGGCCACCTTACGGGCAGCTCACTGGTGCCGCCCGTCGGCCCTCTGCGCCGGCCGGTGGCGGCCACCGTGCCCTATGGCGCCGCCGCCTCCTCACGGGCCGGTGGCGACCGCTGCTTCTCATGGCGGGCCAGTGGCGGCCGCTGGGCCCCATGGCGCCGCCGCTTCTCATGGCGGGCCAGTGGTGGCCGCCGGGCCGCATGGCGCCGCCGCCTCACCGCCGGCCTGTGGCGGCCGCCGACCTTGGGGCCGCCAAAGCTCATGTCGGAGCGCCGCCTTGGGGGGGCCGCGGCAGCGTGCCGTCTCCGGCGCCTTCACGGTGGCCACGGAGGCGGCCCGCTTCCGCGGTCCGCCACCGCCGCGATTTCTTTTATATATCTCATCGCCGCGGGTGCGACATGCCCTGTGCGGCCTCATTCGAAAGCCGCCACGCGAGCGCCCGAGAAGTACGTTGAAATCTAGCGGAAAACCGGGCACCGCCGTGGGGTTTCTTATGCTTATTCCGAGGGTTTGGAGGGGTTTTCGGGTGGAATTTCTTTCGATCTAATACTTTCTTATGCTTTCTTTCTCTCGGATCTGACTTTATTCATGCGAGATCGAACTTAGAACTAACAGATCTAAACTCAAACATGAATAAAACCGAGAATTTAAACTTAACCGAGGACTAAATATGAAACAACCAACCAAGATCTAAAACTGGACTAGATCTATAGGCTCTTAAGGCTCACGGTTAGGTGCTTAGACGAAAGATACCAAATGTTAAATAATATGGCTTAGGACTTAAACTTAACAGGATCTAATACCTAAAACATGAGCACAACCTATAGAACAAGATGAACAATAAAGAAAGTGTTTAGATCTTGACCGCCAGTCATCGTAGGAGCCACTGAGGACGACATCTCGGCGGTTGTTTGTGTCGGGGACGAAGACGGCGCGTCCGTAGTCGTTCCCGTAGATGTTCCCGACGTAGACGAAGTAGTCGATCTCGCCGGGTACCATCGTCCTTCCGGTATGTACCGGCACTGTCTGGTGTTGGACGGCAGGCGGAGGCAGTGGCCTTCAGGTAGCTCCAGCGCCGCCATAGATCGGGATGGCTGTAGTGGCCGGCTAGGGTTTCTTAATATGATTAGGTTAATCACAAAATGCCGGGTCCCACTATTTAATATGGCGCTGAACGATCTGGGGCCATAACCACTAGTGGGCTTGGGCCTCCGATCAAGGCGTGTAACGGGCTTTGACTTATCCGTTTCTTCTCTTTCATTTTTGGCCTTTTTGACCACCGAAAAAGTTCCAACAGGGCCCACACGTCAGCGACCCAGCTTCTCTTTCATTGCGTGTATAGTTGAAATTTTTGGTGTAATGATTTATTAATGTTGCAGAACAGAGGAGAAAACAATATCATTAGTGCAGTGTAAGGCAGGCAGCTACCAGACGAAGATAAAGCCTGTGTGTGCGCGCGCTGTGTGTGTATGTTGAGGTGCTGATCATTCCAAGTATCCAACACACAGAACAGAGTGAATGCATATTGTTCGATCAGAAACCATTTGCAGACTCTGATTTCCCTGTTTCATTCCATCTCTCGACAAAACAATTCTAATTTCCAGATGAGACACATGAACTCGATGAATCATATTAGTGTACATAATGAAAGACACCATTCACCATATCATCCTCTCCCTTACCACATTCGTCATCCTTCCACTCGCAAGACACATCATCTAGCTCCCACTCGCCCCTTGCTGCTATCATCGTTCGAACACCAGGGGTGGCTTTCGAAAGCGACGAGGTGAGAGATCAGTGTCTTAGGTGATGATGGCTGTCCGCTGCAAGATAAAGGAGAAGTCCATTTACCTAGGACAACACGATCTCCTGGAGGAAGCTAAGATATTCAATGGCTGAAACATATCGTCAGCCATGCCGGAACAAGCCTCTCGTCTTCAACGAGCCATTACCCACTGCTTCCACACAGCAAAATGCCTTGCACCTTGAGATATCCCGGTGCCTCCCTTGCCCAACCTACGACTTGATAAATGTAAGTACACGTGCTCATGATCATCATCATGGGATGGGAAGAGGAGGTAGAAGCCAGAGATGCACAGAACGAGGATGTGAGCTCGCAGTATAAGTAAGGATCGAGACAAGCCAAATGCAAAGGACAAGAGGGGGGGGGGGTGGGGGGGGGGGGGGGGGTTGAGAGAGGGAGAGAGGATGTGAAATGTGGAGGACCTTTTTGCATATTGGTGCCACGATGGTGGGGCACGTCGGTGTCAGAAACTTGCATGACGCTTTTGTTTGAGACTCGGGATGGACCTCTTTAAAGTGTTTGGAAATCCAGATAAGCATTTTGAGAGTTTCTCGACCTAACTGATATAGCGCGACACATGTTTAGGAACATGTTGTGCATTTTACTCATATTGGAATGTGCACCAATTTTGACATTGTCGCAAATGCTTACCCTAAATTAAATCATGTTTATACTAGTATAGAGAATGCTTGTACTCCTCTCATTGAGATGAGAAACTTATAAGCAGTCGATCCACATCTCTTGCGTTAGGTAATTCTATGCCACATCTTGAATTGAAAGGATTATATTATTGTGAGGCACCATAGAAGAAAATAATCATATTGAATACTACAGAAGGATATTGAATTTCTTTCAGCCCATTTCATTCTTGTTTCTAACCATTTTCTTGCTACCATTTGTCTTGCGAAAATATATATCCCCTGGTTCTGGTCCGGTGTCAGGCCTGAAAGTGCTGAGCTAGAGCACAGCATCGCCTTGCTGCATTTTTCTAAGCTGTAATATCGTCTTGTACCATACATGTACAGTTTAGTTCACTGCAGGCGCACGTAGGCCGCCAGCCAGCACATGCGCAACCAGCTTACCAGCAGCAAATTTTTCTCAGACCATATTTATTTCCAACTCCTTCGAAATTTATTTCTATGGAAGGTACCCAACCTCCTCCACTTCCCCTTGGATGCGCATCTGATCTCTCATGTTTTACCGTGTTATATATCCTTTGCTGTTCTCAAGGAGTGGAGCCAGGACTGAAGAGTTCAGCTTGGGAATGGGCGGCATTGGGAAACTGTTTTATGGACCAAGGACAGCTCTGTGGGTTGCTCCCTCTCTCCCTAGTCCATGTAATCTAGATCTAAACACCTCTGTTTAATTCGAAGTTCATGTAAACACCCTCTGATCTAGGGGTCCTAATAGTCCCAACACATCAATCTTGTTTACTATATCCGAGCTCCCATGGAATTAAGATTTTTTAGAGTAGTGGATTCACGTGCATTATCTCGCTACATGATGATTTCAGTAAAACTAGGTGCTCTCTTCTCTCTTGATCTCAGTTATATGTAAACCATACTCATTAATGAAATTTAGAGTACGTACGCTTATGCAGACAAGCTCAATAACAACGGTTGCCTTTTACTACCACAAAAGATTATTGGAGAATGATGTAAATGCATGAATTTAACTTAGTTGAGGTGCATTTACTAGAATCTTTTTGGTCATTGTACTATCCCTTTCTTCTGGCTCCATCATCTCGATGTTTATTTAGCTTTCTGTCCTATGCAGTTGAACCCACAGCTATCGCAGACACATACCCACGGCAGAAGAGCCTGCTAGGAATGAGCAGCAGAGGGAAGCAATCAGTCCCCAATGCACGCATAGTGATGGCGGCAAAGGCATTGCGTGCACGCTGGGCAGCACAATCCGGGCACGAATGGAGTTGGAGACACTTTCGACGAACTGAACAGCATACGAATGTAGTAGGTGCATGGATCTGGTCCACCCCACATGTCAGCCGCGATGCAACAAGCTGGTTATCACGGTCGCTTGGCTCGCCAACAGTGGAACTCGATAAACCTCCTAGGACAACACATGCATTTCACTACGCCGACGACAAAGCTCCAAACTGGTGAATGTAAATTCGAAATGAAAATGAAGGTTTTCCTTTAAACCTCTATTAATAGTTAATAAGCCGTAGAAGTTAGCATGAGCTAGCTAGCTACTTTCCTTTGCCAAATGAACCATGACATTAACTTTTTGTTCGCGAAGATGAAATTCAAACTGCAAAGGTAGGTTTTTATATAAAGGAAAAGGTGAAAGAAGTTGGACTAAAAGAAAATTTTGGTTGCAAAATATGTTCGAAGCTGGAGATTTGGAATTTACTAAGGAAAAGTGGAATATACACCAATTTTGACACCATGTTTATACTAGTAGAGAGGATTGCTTTGAACACCTCTTCGAGAAAAAAGTTTATAACCATTCGAGCGTCTCTTGTGTACTTTGGGTAACTTTATGCCATCTTATTATAAGCATCTTTGAGGCATCCCAAACAAAATAATTAATCACATTTAAGGCTTTTTTCTACTAGGTAAGACCAACAGAGGGGCCCACCGCCAGCGTGCATGCAGCCGGGTTCGAGCCTAGGCGGGTGCGCTCCTCACCTAGGAGCCACACCAACCGAGCTGCTTGCATCACATTTTAGGCTAGAGAAGCATTTTCAATTTTTTATATAGCACGTTGATGAAAGGGCCGGATTTATTCCTTTGTTTTTTAATTAAAATTTGTTTAACACCATTATATTCTTCTTTCTTACAATTTTCTGCCATGGTTCTTGTAAAAAATATACTCCCTATTGGTTCTGTTTCGGTGTCAGGCTTGAAAGTGCCGAGCTACACCCCAGCCTCCTGGCTGCATCTTTTAATGTGTTGGAATAAGGTTAACTCGTGCCTGTTAGCAAATAATAAAAAAGAAGATCGAACACGAGACACGATTTTTTACGTGGAAAGCCCTTGCGGGAAAAAACCACGGGCGCCAACCGGCGATCTTCACTGTAATAAGAGAGTTACAACGCAGGAAATACAATGAGTCGTCAACTCTTCCCGTACGGCTTACAAGATGTATATATAGGGTGGACTAAACTGATTGCAGTCAAACACGGAAACAAATCCGCTAATCACATAACCCAAACCGTGGGCCCTGCAGGCGTCCCCACAAGACACATGTTATAATTCGGATCATATTCAACAAACTCCACCTTGAGACGAATTTCATCTTGTAGCAAATGAAGTATCATCAATGAACTCACTTCAAAAAAGTCACTAGGACTTAAACTTTAACACCAACTAAGCTTGAGCATAGCTTAAACTTAGCTACAGGAATATGCTTAGTCATCATATCAGCAGGATTGTCATGAGTACTTATCTTGCATACTTTAACATCACCTTCAGCAACAACGCCTCGAATAAAATGATATATCACATCAATGTGCTTTGTTCTTTCATGAAACATCTGATCTTTAGTAAGACAAATAGCACTTTGACTATCACAATAAATAGTAATGCCAGAAGAAACCCCGCAAAGTTCAGAGTATAAACCTCTCAACCAAATAGCTTCTTTACAAGCTTCAGAAATAGCCATATATTCAGCTTCAGTAGTGGACAAAGCAACAGTAGCCTGCAAACTTGCTTTCCAACTAACAGCACAGCCACCAATGGTGAAAACATAACCCGTGAGAGACCTCCTCTTATCTAGATCACCAGCATAATCAGAATCAACATAACCAATAAGTCCATCTCTAGATTTTCCAAACTGCAAACAAGCACTAGAAGTACCTCGTAAATATCTGAAGATCCACTGAACTGCATTCCAATGCTCTTTGCTAGGATTAGTCATGTATCTACTGACAACACTCAATGCATGAGATAAATCAGGATGAGAACAAACCATAGCATACATAAGAGAGCCAACTGCACTCGAATATGGAACTCTAGACATATACTCCATATCATCATCTGACACTGGACATAAAGCTGAAGATAATCTGAAATGTGCATCTAACGGAGTACTCACTGGTTTTGCATCATGCATAATAAAACGACGAAGAACCTTTTCAATATAACCTCGCTGACTAAGGTATAACATACCAGATTTTCTGTCTCTGATAATTTCCACACCAAGAATTTTCTTAGCTGCACCTAAGTCCTTCATCTCAAATTCATTACTCAATTGTGCCTTTAATTTAGCTATTTCTGATTTATCTTTTGCAGCAATCAACATATCATCAACATAAAGAAGCAAATAAATAGTTGAACCATTAATTATCTTCAAATAGACACAACTATCATAATCAGACCGCTTAAAACCATGAGAGAGCATAAATGAGTCAAATCGCTTATACCATTGCCTAGGAGATTGTTTCAAGCTATAAAGAGATTTCTTTAATCCACAAACAAGGTTTTCTTTTCCAGGAACAACGTAACCTTCAGGTTGGTCCATATAAATGTCCTCTTCTAACTCCCCATGTAAGAAAGCAGTTTTAACATCTAATTGCTCAAGTTCATAATCATGCATAGCAACAATACTGAGTAATGTGCGAATAGAACTATGCTTCACAACTGGGGAAAAGACATCATTAAAATCATTACCTGGAATCTGACTATAGCCTTTAGCAACCAACCTTGTTTTATACCTTGCTGGCTCACTTGGAGACATAGCTTCCTTTCTTTTGAAAATCCATTTGCAACGGACAGGCTTTTTTTCCTTGGGAAATTTTACTAAATCCCAAGTACCATTCTTTTCAAGTGACTCCATCTCATCTTGCATAGCGGTCAACCAACTGTTGCAATCAGCAGAAGTAATAGCCTCAAAATAATTGGAAGGTTCTGCAACACCTTAAATCTCTTCTGCAATACTCAAAGCATAAGCAACATTGCATTCTTCGATCAATCTTTTAACTTTCTTAGGAGCTCTTCTGACCCTATTAGCTGCAATAGAATGTTGTGGAGGCTGCACAACAGGAGAAGAATGCTCAACAATAGATGGATCATCAACAATTTGCGAATCATCAACAATAGGTGCATCTTGAACAGCCGCATTGTCATTATCTGGTGAATTATCAATATCAATAAAATGCTCCACCTGCACACTTGATTTCTCAACAGAAGCATCAGTAGATAGGTTGTCAGGTAACATAACAAATTCATTAAAGATAACATTCCTGCTAATCACAACCTTCTGAGTTTGTGGATTCCATAGCTTATAGCCTTTAACACCAGATTTATAACCAAGAAAGATGCACTTAATAGCTCTAGACTCCAATTTACCATTATCAACATGAGCATAAGCAGTACAACCAAAAACTCTCAATTGCGAATAATCAGCTGAAGAACCAGACCATACCTCAATTGGAGTTTTCTTATCAATAGCAATACTGAGTGAACGATTAATAAGATAGCAAGCAGTGGAAGCGGCTTCAGCCCAAAAAGGTCTATGCAAACCAACATTAGACAACATGCAACGGGCCTTAGAGATGATAGTCTTGTTCATACGCTCAGCTACACTATTCTGTTGGGGTGTATAAGGAACAGTGTAGTGTCTAACAATGCCTTCAGATTTACAATATGCATTAAATTCTTTAGAACAAAACTCCATCCCATTATCAGTACTAATTTTCTTAACCTTCTTTTCAGTTGATTCTCAATCATAATCTTCCACTCTTTAAATGCTGAAAATGTTTCTGATTTTTCTTTCAAGAAATAAGGCCATACCTTTCTAGAATAATCATCAATTATGGTCAACATATAACGAGCACCACCAAGAGAAGGCTTGCGAGATGGTCCCCATAAATCAGAATGCACATAATCAAGAATACCTTTACTTGTATGAGTAGAGGTATTAAACTTCACCCTCTTGTGTTTGCCAAACACACAATGCTCACAGAAATCCAACTTGCTAATGCTATGCCCATCAAGAAGTCCTCTCTTGCTCAATACTGCCAAACCAAGTTCACTCATATGCCCCAGACGCATATGCCAAAGATTAGTAGCATCAGAATTGGATAATGAATTAGAAATTACAGCAGCATCACCTGTAACTGTAGTACCACGAAGATGGTACAGGTTGGCAGATTTCAAATCACCTTTCATGATAATAAGAGAGCCTTTTAACACCTTCAGAACTCCATCTCCACCGGAGTACTTGTACCCTTTGCAATCAAGAGTACTCAAAGAAATAAGATTCTTTCTCATATCTGGAATATGCCTCACATCTGTCAAAGTTCTGATAATACCATCATGCATCTTGATCTGAACAAAACCAATACCAATAATCTGACATGGACTGTCATCACCCATTTTAACAGAACCACCACTAACAGAATCATATGTGATGAACCAATCTCTATTAATGCATATATGAAAAGACGCAACAGAATCAAGAATCCATTCATCACCACTATTTGCACATCCAGCAAAAGCAATAAGAACCTCATTACCATCAGAATTACGATCGGTAACAACAGAAGCATTACCTTCTTCATTGGATTTACCTTTCGGTCTGTATGTGCCAGCTCTCTTTTCTTTGTTCTTCAATTTAATACACTCAGATATGAAATGAGTGTTTTTCTTGCAATACTTGCAAAATTTCTCATCCTTATCTCTGGACTTTGAACGGCCATGATAGCCATTCGAACTCTTGTCTCTATAGCCATTATTTGATTTCTTTTGTGTCCTGCCACGAACAGACAAAGCTTCTCCATTGGAAGTTGAACCTTCAGAAGACACCATTTGTTTCATCTTTTCCTTAGCTTGCAAATAATGTATCTCTGAAGTTTGCAAAAGAACTAGGTAAAGAGCACAAAAGAATAAGACCCAGATCCTCATCATAATCTACCTCCATAGCCTGTAGATCTGAAACGATCTCCTTGAAGACCGAAAGATGATTAAGCACAGAACCGCCCTCTTGGAGCTTGTGCGTATATAACTTTATCTTCATATGCATCTTGCTTGTCAAATCCTTAGACATGCAAATTAACTCTAACTCGAGCCATAAAGCTGCTGCAGTTTTCTCCTGCAAACAATCTTGCAAAATATTATTTGAGAGATGAAGTTGAATTTGAGATAAGGCCTTACGATCTTTTCTTTTCTCCTCGTCGGTCCAAGATTTTGAATCTTTGTTACCGAATTTATCAAGAGCATCATCCACTTCAGCCTGAGTCAGGAGAGCCCTCATCTTGACTTGACATAGAGCGAACCTTGTGTCACGATCCAGAGGTGGAAGATCATACTTCATCGAAGCCATTAGAAGAAATAACCAGGAAAAATAATCTGCAGTAAATAATCTGGGTATAAAACTGTGTAACCCTAGCAAAGAACCTGCAGTCTGTGTACATCTCTGTGTACTTTCAACAGAAATAAGCTGATGGATCTTCTGGTAGCCTTCGATGTGTGCGCGTAGCGAATTTGCTGGATATTCACTCCCCACGGAACAGCAGCCGGCGGGAATTAGAGGAGCCTCGCTCCTTGGGACTTGATGCAGGACGGCAGCAACTCGCGATGCGCTCGCCGATTCTTTTCTTGAACGGCGATGGCAGCCTTTATAGAGGAACGACGAGCAGATTGATCGCCCAGCGGCCTCCGAATCTAACTTGGCGACGCTGTAGTGACTTTGACCAATCGATGGAAGGCTGATTGCACCGTAGCGGACAGAAGTGACGGCAGATGCGGCTCAGTGGGCGGCGGCGGCACGACGAACACAGCAAACCCTAATGTTTTTTCGATCGATCTCGTGTACAGCTCTGGTACCACTTGTTAGCAAATAATGCGAAAATAAGATCGAACACGAGACACGATTTTTTACGTGGAAAACCCTTGCGGGAAAAAACCACGAGCGCCAACCGGCGATCTTCACTATAATAAGAGAGTTACAACGTAGGGAATACAATGAGTCGTCAACTCTTCCCGTACGGCTTACAAGATGTATATATAGGGTGGACTAAACTGATTGCAGTCAAACACGGAAACAAATCCGCTAATCACATAACTCAAACCGTGAGCCCTCCAGAAGTCCCCACAAGACACACGTTATAATTTGGATCATATTCAACAATGCCCTCGCATCACATGGCTCGAGATCGAGGAGGGATTCTGAATACTTTAATGTACCACAACTGCACATACTTAAGTTCACCGCAGGAGCAGGCTGGTCGGCACATGCGCGCAACTAGCAGTAAACTTCTCTTAGGCCTTATTTCCAACTACTTTTACAAGTTATTTCTATATAAGGTACCCAACCTCCTTGCCTTGCAACGATGCACATCTTTCATGTCTTGCCTTGTTATATCCTTCGCTGTGATCAAGGAGTGCAGCAAAGAATCTAAAGAGTTCAGCTTGTGAATGAGCAGTATTGAGGAAATGTATTCTGTAACCAGACTAGCTCGTTGGGCTAGCCTGCATTTGGGTGCATGGACAATCACTGAGGGTCAAAGTCTAGAAAAACCAACTGGATTATTAGACAAGTTCAATACCAGTGTCAGATGGACAGCGTAGCCCTGATTTGTTCCCCTCGTGCTCGGTCCACCAGGTATCTTATTCATGCTTTTCGTAGAACACATCCAAGATGTTCTACATGACTTCACTCTGTCAGAAAAACCATGCATCGGCTGTTGTGTATGCACGGGCTCTCCCACAATCCCTTCGAGCTCTACTACTGAGAGGGGTAGTAGGAATTCTAGGCTTTTCTTTTTGTTCAAATCTTCGTTTTAACACGGGAATCATATCTCAAGACAAGGACTTACCATTTTAAACAGTTTCATCTAGGAGCAGAAGAAAACAGTGAAAATTGTACTACAATTTAGTATGAACATTGAATTTGTATTTCAGGACACTTTAAATACAATTTGCTGAGATATGCCAGCCAAAGCTGTGAAGCCCTGTTCAAAATATAATTTGCTTTTGAATTCCTATCAAATTTAATTTCACCCTCAATAGATGAAAAATCATGTAGATTGAAAACTCAAGTTTGATGTCATTAGATTCATGAAAATTAGTTTTATGTGTAATTATTTTTCAAAGTATTATTTTTCATGGAAAATAGTAGCCATGGTGGCGCCTAGGTTTGACCCAAAGACTCCCAATCAATAGATTTTCCAGCTGCTGACCAAGGCTAGCCAGTCCTAGGCGGCACCCACGTGACTTTTGGGTTCAGCAGTTTGGGGCGATTGGCGGTGCCATGTGGTCGTTCCCTGTGTGGTGAACTGGCTTGGGAGGCACAGCCATGCAGCGCGTTGCCACATTGGGGCACAGGAGCAAGCTGCACTTCTGCGACTGCGAGTTGGTGACGCTTCTTGTGCTGTGCTAAGACAGCGATGGAGGAAGGTGCGGCTCAGGGCTGCCCTTGCCCCTCGGATGATGCATTAGCAGATCTGCGCAGGGTGCAGCAAGGCAGAATACAGGCTCCTTGACTGCCTCATTCCAGTTTGCATTGCAATTTTTTTTCAAGCACCAAGGAGCAAGGTAATTCACTAATTCGCAATACGAATTGATATTTTGCAGATTGATAGCCATGGTAGGGATGTAATTCAATAGTTCACATTGAAACTTCTTAGCTTGTTCCAAAAAGGGATAAAGTTTATGATTTAGTACTCTACTTGCTTCTCAAAAACTTTACCTTATTGGACTACCCTTGCTTGAAATCCTAGATACACCACTGCTAAATGGCGATACAATGGTTACAAGGTAACGACAGGCAGCAATAGCCATTCTATAGCTTTCCCTCTTGTTGCCTCAACTTATTCATAGAAGCCAATCATGTTTTAATGTGTTCAATGTCCCATGATCAAGCTTCTGACCATAAACAAAGCACTGCCGGGAGATAACCCGGATTATCATTTGATTTTCCCCTTTCAAATAAAAGCAAGATCAGTTTCTAGGATAAGTCTTTCCTTCGGGTATTTTTGCTCGCTAACCATTTCGGGTGGAGATTAAAAAGAACAAAGAACAGGTGATGCCTAAGAACATGAGAGCTACAACGACTACAACACTATGGTAATTCTTGGTGAGGGAACATTATGTAGGGGAGCTTGAACTCCACACACTTGAGCTGTGTTGCTCAGCAATGCAAACTCCATGTGTGGGGGAGGTATGTGAGTACCCAAAGTAAGTTCTTGTCATGCAAATCTTATCATGGTTTGGAGATGGTTTTGGTTCTTGCGTCTTGCCCCAAAAAAAATGAAAAAGAAAAATAGAGGAGTTACCACGGCGGCAATCCCAAGCTCTTCATCAAGAAAACGTCATGGTAAGCACCTTCAGGCATGTCCTGCTTTTGACTTCAAACAAAGCCCTTCCGGGAAATAGCCCGAGGATCACCAATTTCAAGCTCATGTTTTTCTCTATCATGCTTTCATGCTTCCTTTATCTATGCTTGTATGCTCTGGTTTGAGTGTGTGCTCGAGATAAACTCATAGGCTTTTTAATTTAAGCATGGTGCTTAGGTTAAAAGGTCTTCTTTAGTCAAATTTGACATGGTGTCGAGTTTGATTAATGAACCTCAGAGTTAATGCTTGTATAGATCTTGGTTTTATATGTGGACTAACTCCTGCAGGAAAATATTCAAATCCAAATGGGTAAGTCGTTGAGCTTAATTCAATTGGGAAGATAGGCCAAGGTGTCGGATTCATGTTGCACAACATAGGAGGGAGGTACATAGCACCCCTCGAGGGTCCACTATGAGTATACCCTCCTGTGCTCATATTGATGCAACATCAATTCTGTCTTGCTTGAGTAAGCCTCGTGGTGATTAAAATTTTAGTTCCAATAAATTTTAGGGCTCCCTGGTTCTTAAAACCGACAGAGCCATTATTTTGTTTCCACCCTTTTTATTTTTGAATAAAAAACAAGGTACAAGAACAAGTGTGGAGGAGATCTCTTAGAGTTCTGATGCACATACATTCGAGATCTCCCACGGAAAAATGCACAAGACCGAAAGAACCAGCATGCAAAAGGTTTAGAACCCATCGCGACGGTTTGTGTACTCTACCCCTCAAATGTCCCTTATCCATGAGTTTAAACGAAATTCTTTGCTAACCACTAAAAATTAAACTCAATGGTGCTCTCTGGTCACATGCTTCAAGTTTGATTGATTTGCATATATTTTATTCCTTGCTAAACTTGAGCTTGTGAATCATATCTTAGGGAACCCATAATTGTTAAGTTGTTGAACAGTAAGATATAGTTTGATGAAAGAACCTTTGCATTCTCTGCTTTTATGTCTGGGAATTTTATTTTAAAAAGAAAACCTCTTCATAGCTTTACAAACTCCTCGTGTTTGTCTTACCAAAGCCATATGTCGACCTTTATGAATGAAACCTTATACATGTGTGCCTTGTTGCTGCATTGAGCTTCATCAAATTTTGTCACCCTAGTGAGATACATTTCATACTTGCTTGATCAAGATCACGTACACTCCACATGCTAAACTTCTACACCGGAAGTTAGCCACTCCATTCCATCCATCCACAAAATAAAACTCCATATGCAATGATCTCTCTCTCCAGTACTCCTTGAAAGAGGCATGGGCTATATGAAAAAAAAGGAAAGGAAAAAAATATCTGGACACATGATGGTCCAAGAGTTGAAAAAAAGAGAAGAAAATTGGACACGTGAAGGTCCAATAAAAAAATAATAGCCATGTCCTCAAGTCTTTCAAATAAAGGAGAGAGAGCTTCATAAAAAGGAGTCTTTCATTTCTATCATCCACCTTCCATACACTTGCACAATCTTGATCAACTTGTATGATGTTTCATCTTCATGGATCCAATTTTTGATTTTGCAATATACGTGAAACAAGTGCATGTTTCCAATCTCCTACCATGAGGTCCACATAAGCTATCTTTAGAAGTAGGCTGAAAAGAGGTAATACCGTGGTGAGGATATATACACACTGAGTGACTTGAGAGATCCTATGAAGGAGTAAAGCTATGGTTGATCTTTTCAAAAATCTTTCAAAACATCCAGTCATACAGCAGAGAAGTGGAGGAGACTTAAGTCAATGCCGTTCCACTCTTCAACTTCCAAAACATTTATGGTAGATACGTCAAGATTCACAGGTAAAGGTGAAGTTTGGAATAATCTCTATGCAGGTATCATATCAAAAGGAAGTAGCGTTCCACCTTAGTCCTAAGCTTTACTTGAGGACGAGCAAAGGCTAAGTGTGGGGGTGTGTTGACGCTCGCTACAGACCAATTTTGAGCGTCAATTTGACCTAAAAAGTGGGATGACTAACGTGCTTAACCTGCTCATTTAACCAGAATAATGTCATTTCCATATTTCCCTTAAAGAATTTAGCTATACAGGAATTTGGTCTAAAATGGAGGGAAAACACACCTTCGAATCCAAGGCACAAAACACCGACCAATCATGAGCAAGCACTTGGATTGAAGGATCCACATGGCAGCCCAAACACTCTCAATCCAAGGCAACACCACTCCGACCAATTAGAATGCACCGTTCGGAGTCACACGAATCAAAGGGCCCACCAGAGCATGCAACCAACGTAGGACCATGCCAACTCGTCAACCAGGGACCATATGACCCACTTACCAATCACCTGCCCGAAGCTAAGCCCGGTTGGAGCCAGACCTGGTTCGGCTGAACCAGGTGGGTCGGCCAAACCAGGACCAACTCCACCGACTTACTCCTTCCACGTGGCGGCTCCTCAGCTTGTCCCAAAGGCGGTTCTGCCTGCGCCCACTTGAATTGCCGGCCGTAGCACCCCTTGATCACCCCTATAAATATGAGGGGAGGGACTTCTAAAGGAGGTGTACCATTCCACAAGATCCACTCTCACTTTTGAGTTTGGGGTTTGCCTTAGAGGCTTAGTGCTGCCTAGGTAGTGTTTAGGAGTTAGGGAGAGAGTGAGGGGAAGTCGGGGAGGAGCCGGTGTGCACACCGGCGCTCTTCTCCATCTTGTACCTCGACGGATGCTTATTAATCATAGTTAGTGTTCGTGACTTCTTCTATGCTTTACCTTCTTAGTTAAGTTAGAGCTAATTTCCCCCTAGTTGTTTCTTGGATCAATAGTTCTCTAGTTTAGTCTTGCTCTAGTTTGTAGCTAAGACTAGAGTTAGTAATGATAGTGTAGACGTGGTGTCTAGACTATACTTACCTGTTGGTTGTGGTATATCCCATGGTTAGATGAGGTAGGTAGCAGGTGTTGACAGCCCTGTCTATCCAGCGGAACCCTCCCCGTTCGGGTATATCCCAGTGCCGTATTACTAGAACTCACCAGTCTTATTCTGTGAGAAGCCAGTAGCCCAACGCGAGCGACTAGGATAGTTCTATCTTACCTTTGATCCTTAGCCTTAGGAATCCTCTCTACCCCTTGCCTTTAACTGGTGCGGTGTCCTTGGACGAACCTGAACCTTAGAATACACACGTTCCTCAGTAGATGCGATACCTTTATAATACTCCTGGGTGAAAGCTACAACGGTATCTGTGTGCTTGCGGATTTATTTCGTGACGCTAGGAAACGTCAACAAGGTGTTGGTTCAGCTCTTATCTATTCAGTCTGAGGCTTCTCAACCCACAATGCCACTAGAAATCTCTACACTATTACAATAGTTCCAGTCAGTTTTCTCTGCTCCTACCGAGTTGCCTCCCAAAAGGAATTGTGATCATGAGATTCCTCTTGTTCCAGGGGCTAGGCCAGTGAATGTGAGACCATACCGATATCCTCCTGCTTTAAAAGATGAGATCGAGAAGCAAGTGGCTGAGATGATTAAGTTGGGTATTACCAGACCAAGCTCTTCGCCTTTCTCGTCTCCTGTCTTATTGGTTAAGAAGAAGGATGGTTCGTGGCGTTTTTGTGTGGATTACAGATACCTTAATGCCTTAACCATCAAAAACAAGTTTCCTATCCCTGTGTTTGATCAGTTGATGGATGAGCTCTTCTAGGCCAGTTGGTTTACCACTCTTGATCTCATTCCTGGTTATCATCAAATCAGGCTTAAGGCAGGTGAAGAATTCAAGTCAGCCTTCCAAACTCACCATGGTCACTTTGAATTTTTGGTAATGGCTTTTGGGTTGACTGGAGCCCCAGGCACATTTCAGGGAGCTATGAATTCCACTCTAGCACCTCTGCTCCGGAAATGTGTTATTGTATTCTTTGATGACATTCTTGTTTACAGCAGATCCTATGAATAGCATCTAATTCACCTGCAAGAGGTCTTGACCCTGCTAGCTAAGGACCAATGGCATGTGAAGCTCTCCAAGTGCAAGTTTCCCCAAAGCAAGATTGCCTATTTAGGCCATGTGGTCAGTGAGGAGGGGGTCTCTACTGATGAAACTAAGATTCAGGCAATTCTGAGTTGGCCCACTCCAAAGAATGTGAAGGAACTGCGCAGCTTTTTGTGTTTGGCAGGCTACTATAGGAAGTTTGTCAGACATTTTGCTATCCTGGCTAAGCCACTTACAGAGTTGCTTAAGAAAAATGTGTTATATGTGTGGACTGCTGACCATGATTTGGCTTTGCTACCTTGAAACAGTCCTTGAGTTCGGCACATGCGCGCAACTAGCAGTAAACTTCTCTTAGGCCTTATTTCCAGCTCCTTTTACAAGTTATTTCTATATAAGGTACCCAACCTCCTTGCCTTGCACCGATGCACATCTTTCATGTCTTGCCTTGTTATATCCTTCGCTGTGATCAAGGAGTGCAGCCAAGAATCTAAAGAGTTCAGCTTGGGAATGAGCAGCATTGAGGAAAGGTGTTCTGTAACCAGACTAGCTCGTTGGCTTAGGATGTGGCCTGCATTTGGGTGCTTGGACAGTCATTGAGGGTCAAGGCCTAAAAAACCAACTGGATTGTTAGACAAGTTCAATACCAGTGTCAAATGGACAGCATTGCCCTGATTTGTTCCCCTCGTGATCGGTCCACCGGGCGCCTTATTCATGGTTTTTGTAGAACACATCCAAGATGTTCTACACGGCTTCACTCTTTGCCAGAAAAACCATGCATCAGCTGTTGTGTATGCACAGGATCTCCCACAATCCCGACGAGCTCTACTACTGAGAGGGGTAGTAGGATGTCCATTCTAGGCTTTTCTTTTGTTCAAATCTTCCTTTTAACATGGGAATCATATCTCGGGACATTGACTTACCAATTTAAACAGTTTCATCTAGGAGCAGTAGAAAAATTGTACTGCAATTTATTATGAACATTGAATTTGGATTTCAGGTAACTTAACTTTTTCCGGAGGACACTTTCAGCTGTGGATTTTGTAGCTCTTATGGGAGCTCCAAATAAACAATACTCCCCCTGTTCAAAATATAATTTGCTTTTGAATTCCTATCAGATTTAATTTCACCCTCAATAGATGAAAAATCATGTAGATTGAAAACTTAAGTTTGATATTGTTAGATTCATGAAAATTAGTTTTATGTGTAATTTTTTAAGTATTATTTTTCATGGAAAATAGAATAGTAGCCATCGTGGCGCCTAGGTTTGACCCATAGGCTCCCAATCACTGGATTTTCCAGCTGTTTACCAAGGCAGCTAGGCCCAGGCGGCACCCACGTGATTTTTCGGTTCAGCGGTTTGGGGCGATTGGTGGTGCTATGGGGTCCCGTGTGTAGTAATTGACTTGGGGGGTTAGTGTTTAGGGTTTAAAGTTTAGTGTTTAGGGTTTACAGGGGACGGACAGTTGGGCGTCGCTTGTGGTGATGGTTTACTCAACCATCATCTGAAGAGGCGACAACCCACGAGCGAAAACAGCCCACGAGCGAGCTTCTTCGTCTTCTTCCCCGCGCCGTTGTCGCCTCTGCTTGCCCCCGCACCGCCGGCCACCTTCGCCTCTAAGGGCTCCCGCCCTCGGAGCCATTGCCTCTGTCGCTGCCTCCTCTGCCTCTGCTCACCCCCGCGCCACCGACCCGGCTCGATGGTCGCCCCCGTGCCGCCGGCCACCTCCACCTCCGGCCACACTCGCCGCGACTCCCCCGCCCAACCACAGGCCAATCGGTTATCCTCCACGGCCCGCGGCTGGAGGCTCCCACCGCCTTGCCGCCCCGCCAACAACCCGCCACCATCGCCTGCTACCATGCCGCCAGCGACCTCCTTGTATGACCAGGCACGCCGGAGACAACCCGGCCCCGGCAACCCAAACCCCCGAAGCCCCAACCCTTAACCCTAATGCGGCGGCGAGCGGAGGAGGAAGAAGGTCGTCGTGGGCTGCGAAAATCGAAATTGGGCCGAAATCGACTGAAATCGCCTTCAGTCGATGGTTTCGTGCTTTGCAGCACAAGCGACAGCTAGTCGCAGGGGGGGCTGGGAGGGGGGCGGCCGGAAGGGAGATGCGGTGCAGGGCGGCCCTTGCCCCTCGGATGACGCACTAGCAAATCTGGGCAGGGTGCAGCAAGCCAGAATATAGGCTCCTTGACCCAGTTTGCATTGCAATTTTTTTCTTGCAAGCACCAAGGAGCAAGGTAATTCACTAATTCGCAATGCAAATTGATATTTTGGAGATTGATAGCCTTGGTAGGGATGTAATTCATTAGTTCACATTGAAACTTCTTAGCTTGTTCAAAAAACGGGATAAAGTTTATGATTTAGTACTCTACTTGCTTCTCAAAAATTTTACCTTATTGGACTACCCTAGCTTTAAATCCTAGATATACCACTGCTAAATGGCGATATAATGCTTACAAGGTAATGACAGGCAGCAATAGCCATTCTATAGCTTTCCCTCTTGTTGCCTCAACTTATTCATAGAAGCCAATCATGTTTTAATGTGTTTAATTAAGTATATATGTGCCTGCAAATGCTTGGAAGTTTCAATGTCATTGCTGTGTACACACCTTTTTGTGTTCTTTTTTTTAAGGAATCAATCACTATTAGTAGTAGATTCACCTGCCACCTCTGATCTCATTTGAATGAAACATCCAAGTACTTGCACTAAAAGATTTCATTGTACAGATAAACACTTCCGCCGTTATGATTAACATAAGCTGTTGGATGAAGGACCGTCTATTCTTTTATTGCCAAGGTTCCTTGAACGAACCATGTTGGTCAGGTTCTAAGGTAGAAATGGATAGTCATGTGCCTCTTTTCTTTTTTCTTCAGCTAAACTCAGTTGTAATCCGACAGGACTTCTCTCCTCTAATTCCTTGTTAGAATTTCCTCTCTTCTGAAAAAATGCAGTTCCACTCTTCTCTCTTTCAAGGCACGTGTGTTGTGTTTCTCTCCAAACAACATGACGTTAAAATACATCAATTATTACCAACGGTCCAGCTCCCTCATTTCCCATTTCCACTTCCATATGCCAAGCATGGAGAAGTATATATAGGAACGCCAAAACAATATATAGGATGTATGTGCGTGCACGTGAGAACCAACCACATGGCTGATTGGTATTGACCGCACTGCACCTACCCACGCGTCGTGGTACGTGTGCTTCATCAGATCGAACTTCATATATAGTAGAATTTCTTGGAGCATACCACCCTATAGTAGAACTTCATATATAGTAGAATCTCTAACCCTCATATCAATTAAACCAGTGTCTCTTGCTCCTGTGAGCTATCTCTATTCATTATTGTTGTCATTCGGCGATCATTTCATATATAGAAAGAATGTCTTGTGAACAATCGTGCTAATCAGCGGGCAATACATGTCATCATTATAAATTTCTCACTCTATGAACCCGTATTATCCAATCCAGATTTTTCCTACATTAGCAATTTTTTTACAATTGTTTCTTAGAAAGTTTATAGGAAAAGTGATTAGCAGGTCATGAATCTGAATGAGTGGTATCAGAAAAACTAGTACAAGGTCAACTGCCTGACTCTGTCAAACAGCAATTTTACAGTTGGGGTTGGGAATAGCCTATTCCGAATAGGGGGCATCGAGGAAAGCTATTGCTGGGCTAGCGAAGCCAATTGCATTGTCATTGCGCAGTTTGGTCCATCCTCCGTGAGTCTTGCCAAAAAACACTGCCTTACCATCAGATGACTTACTGCCAGTTCAAACTCAGGTAAAAATGGTACTCAATGTTCCAGCCTTCGATCTCAACGCTTCTATGGTACTCATTTTTACCAGAGACTTCAGAAAACTACAATGGCCGGCAACATGAAGCCTCTTGGACAAAGCGAAGTTCCAAGTTTCATGGGTAAACATTAACACGCCATAGTTGTGACTGTATATTTGCATGATCTGCCATATATAGTAGATGGAACTTTTTTCGATAAGGATAGTAAATGGAATGGATGGGTAGTTTTCTGTTCTTTTACTCCCAAGGTTCACTACGAGAAAAGAGGCTTATAGTACCGGGTGGTAAAGCCCTTACGCACCAGTTTGCCACCCGGTACTAGGAAACCGAGACTAAAAGTCTCGGCTTTCTACACCGGACATTTGAACCGGTGCCTAAGGCCACCTTTGGTACCGGTTGGAAAGTCCAACCGGTACCACAAGGGCTGCCATGCTGACGCAATCTGGCAGCCCCTTAGATACCTGTTGCTATTTCCAACCGGTACCAAAAAGTTTCCCCCCCCTGTTTTCCGAATCCTATTTCATTTCTATTGTTTATTATTATTTATGCATGCAGAATTGGTATGCGTACCCGAGCTATACACTACTATACGATCATTAGTCGCGTTCGAATTAAAATAATGTACGAAAATAACTAAGTGTCACTGCAAATCATGTAATTAAGTTATTTTGCTATAACAATATTTACAAATATAAAAATGTCACGATTACAAGGACTAGAAATCATTTGCACGACGTCGATTCAGGTTCTCTACAGACCGAATGGCCATCGTGGTAGAACTCGTCTTTAGGATCCAGGATCCTCCTCAAAATGAATCCTATGAGCTGCTCCGACACGGCCACAATCTTATCCACTTGGAGAACTTCATCCCTTATTTGTGTCATCTATAATTTCATATAAAAATAAAGCTCAATATATCAATTATTCGCGTCAGCATAACTAGAAACATATTTATTAGTGGTTTGTGCACGTACTCTTATGTCCTCCGGTGTAGCTCTCCCAAAATAGGTTAGGGTGTGCATGTAATCACATACGTAGTACCCACAACAATTAGTTCCTGCTTTTTATCTCAGAACACTAAAAAAGAAACAAATGAGTTATAATTGTATGTGTATACATGATAGTAAATGAGATATGCAAAGAGTAGCGAACCCACGTACCGGGAAGTCCATTCTAACATCCAATTGATTCTTAAAATCACCAGGTTGCTTTTTCACAAAAGCTTTCCACACTCTGCGCATAAGAATGAAAGGTAAATATTCAATCCAAAAATAGTTGTGTTTTGTGTAAATAAAATAAACTTGCCTGTTCAATGGTTGTAAAAAGTGTTCGATGTTGTCCCTAGGGTATTTCATGGAGTCGAACACTATTACTCTACTAGTCTCCAGGCAGAGTGCGAGCAAAATCCAATGGAAGCTGCACACATATAGATAAACATGCATATATATAAATATATACATCATTAAAGTAATATAAATAAAAGAGTTACTAGTCGATCAGAACTTACCCATAGTTGTAGGGTATGAATATATAGGATTTGTAATGTTGTTCCATCAGGGCTTGGTACATGTTTCTACATGTTTCTGATAGTTGTCCTTTAAATTTTTCTGATTGATAAGCATGGGATTCATGAAACCCACCTGATGATCTCATCCTTCTTTTCGGCATCTTTGAAGCTCCATTCTACACTACACGATACAATATAATTAAATTAGAGAGATGTCGCAAAGAATAGAGTGTTGATTAATATCAACATATGAATGTAGAGATTGCTCGATACTTACAGAATCCAGCAAGTCACGAGTGAGATGTCGAGGGCGTCTCGACGGTATATTGCATGCACATCTTCAAAATTGACCCAGAAGTCATCGGCCCCATGGTAGAAATCATGATTACGATAGTTAACTCCAAACTTCTGTTGGCCGTCCTTCGAACGTTCCATGTACAGGTTATGGAATGTGCGCATCTGCGTGGGTAGGTTGAGGAACTCCTCATCACTGACGAAGGGTTTTCCATGCTCGTATGGATGTGCTGCAACGTCGGCGATTGGGATATCCTCATCT
Organism: Panicum miliaceum; assembly: GCA_032594955.1. Lineage (NCBI taxonomy): Eukaryota > Viridiplantae > Streptophyta > Magnoliopsida > Poales > Poaceae > Panicum > Panicum miliaceum. The sequence continues at coordinate 48,137,090 of CM064057.1, read as the reverse complement.
TCTCCGGTTGCCTGCTCAAGGGTCAAACCCTCTTCTTTCAAAAACTCCGCGGTTGTTTGCCCTTGCTCCGTCGTCACCCGGAGGGGCTCAATTTCCTTCTGTTATGTTCCTAGCTGAGGAACGCCCTTGCAACTTTGCCTCATTCTCTAGTGGGCGTTTATCAGCGTGAGGTCGTAGTCCGAGGGTAGTATTACTGGTCTCTCAGGGATGTCTCTCAAGCAGTTGTAGACCTTTTCTGCCGTTGCAGGATCAACGCGCACCCTCTTCTGTTTCGGTTTAGGTTTGAAATGTTCGTCCAACCGTTCGCGCACATGTTCATCCAGTTCATTGCCGGACAACTCGTACTCCAATTTCTTGTTAGGCCCTATTTTCTTTACGACAACCTTTCGCTTCTTGGGGCCCGGGGTTGCAGCCCGTGGTGGCAGGGATGAGGTCTTCTTTTTCCTTTGGCCTGTGCTAGAGGAGTTGGAGTACTCGTAGCCCTCACCGGAGACGGTCGTGAGGGCTCCCGTGGTGACGTAGACGAAGGACCACCAAAGTCGCCGTCATCATCATTATTATCCGGGCCTGGCGGAGAAGGAGGATCTTGGGGAGCCGATGTATGTGTATTCCCAATAAGTTTGATGTCAGCTTTGCGCCATAGAATGCATCCATGGAGTGCCTCTCCCAACGTCCGTTCTCCATCCCCTCCAACAAAATCGAGCTCGAGTTTTTCATTTTCTCCAGCATTGACGATCTGCTCTGCGGTGACAACAGAGTAGCCTGGGGGTACCGGCATACCATGAATTGTTCCACCAGGAATCACCGGTAAGGCTGACCCGTAGGCTACCAAAGCGGTGATATTTTTAACTCTCACATGTAGCTCACATGCTGTCTACATTGTGATATCATCCATTGGGTATCTTTGTGTGTCGACCACTGGCATGTTATCTGTGGGTTCATCACCAGGGGCCGCCGTGGATACACAGCTACTACGTCGCTGAGAGGTCGGGCTAATCACAACTTTCTGGTGCGCCCCAGTGCTCTACTGCTGGCTGAGAGCTTGTGCCACTGCCTGTTGGACCCGTGCGTCCATCTCATGTTGTAGGTCTTGCAGTTTTCTGTTCATCTCATCTTGTAAGGCACAGAATTTGTCCTCCTGTTCTGCCTTGCTTTTGCGATGAGTCTTGTAAGTGCTATCTAAGGCCCAAGCAACTTTCCAAGGGACCACGCCGATGCCGCGTGCTCGTCCTGGGTGTTCGGGGTTCTGTAAGGCCCTGGTCAGCTCATCGTTCTCCCTGTGAGGCTGGAATGTTACTTCTCTGGCCTCTTGTATTGTTGTGACTAAATTTCGGGCCCCTTCTTCCATTACAGGGGGCACGACCAAAGAACCATCCTCTTGGTTAAGCGTGACACCATTAGCAAACATCCATTGCTTTAATCTTTCTGGCCAGTCCCAAGTCGCCGGCCGGATACCTCTATCCATTAGGTCTTGCTCCATCTTCTGCCATTTCTGAATCGCCTTCTTATATCCAGCCGGCCCGAGGTGGTGGTTGTATTTCTTTTGCGCCGCATTGATCGCGTTCTTTTTGGATGCCTCTCGAGCTTCCTTGGAAAACTTGTATTGCTTGAACTCCTCCCAGTAAGGTTTGACCTGGGGAAAACTGTCCCAATCCGGTTCCTTGTCCTTCTTGACGTAGTATCCAAATAATTTCTTCTTAAATGTTGCAAATGCAAGGGCCATCTTTTTCAAGGCACATTTCTTTACAAGTTCTTCATCTACTCCTTAAGGAAGAGTGGACATATCCTTGAGTTCTCTCCACAACATCTCCTTTTGGTGTGGAGGCACGGCGTAGCATTCTTCGTCTGGATTCTTCATTTTCCAGAGTCTTATGGTGATCGACACACGTGCCCGAACAACAACACCACACTGGGTTGTAAATTTTGTACTACCCTCCACAGGAGCACATGGGCACCCCTTTGCGTTCACTTGTGTGATGACCTGTCTTCCCTCCATCTTCTTGGTCTGCCGTCGTTTCCCTTTCGATGAGCTCTTTTTCGAACTGGACGAATCCTGAAAAAAGATATATTATTAACAAAACTAATAATAATACAAAATTATAATTCAAGATTATGTAAGCATATATGCATAAGATAGGTACCTCGATAGGATTATTGCTACGAACGGGCTGCATATGCATCGGCGTAAAGCCATCATCTTGTTCTTCTGCATTTCCATCTCCGGACATGTTTAGAAAAGAATCAACAGTCCTCGCATCTTCTTCACCATAATGCTCATAGTAGCCCTACTACCTTCGTTGATTGCATCCATAAGGATCTGTTCTACTTCTTCTCCAGCGCCGTCCATCTAAACTGACACCCTTAGACTTCAAAGATAAAGAAATTAGCAAGTTTGTGTGTGTGTGTGTAAGTGTATGTACATGTGTGTGTGTGTGTTGTGTGTGTGTGTCTAAGTGTGTAAGTGTGTGTGTGTCTAAGTGTGTGTATGTGTGTGTGTGAGAGAGAGAGAGAGTGTGTGTGTGTGTGTGTGTGATTGTAAGTGTATGTACATGTGTGTGTGTGTGTCTAAGTGTGTGTGTGTGTGTGTTGTGTGTGCGTGCGTCTAAGTGTGTGTGACTAAGTGTGTCTAAGTGTTTGTGTGTCTAAGTGTGTGTGTCTAAGTGTGTGTGTGTGTGTGAGTGTGTGTGTGTGTGTGTGAGAGAGAGAGAGAGTGTGGGTGTGTGTCTAAGTGTGTGTGTGTGTGTGTGTGTGTGAGAGAGAGAGAGAGAGAGAGTGTGTGTGTGTGTGTAAGTGTGTGTGTGTGTGTAAGTACATTTACATGAAATGACGCATGTAATTTCCAAAAACAATAATTCATAAATCTACAAAATGACGCATGTAATTTCCATAAACAATATTATATATATCTTTCAAATTACACATCATTATAGTACATATAAATGAAATTAAACTAGTTGCTAAACTAGACTAAATTAAACTAGACCAAATTAAAAAAATTGTTATACTACAAAATGACGCATGTAATTTCCATAAACAATATTGTTTGTCATATTTCAAGGCTAGCTAGTTGCTAAACGAGACCAAATTAAACTAATTTAACAATTCACTAAAATACATCTAAGTGCTAATAAAACTAGTTTTTATTATAGAGATCAAGATATGAAGAAACATAGCATCGGCATGTAAGCAAAATGGTAGATCTAGTTGGAAAGATTCCAAAACATTTTAGTTTGCATTTTTGCAATTTTTCTGTGATTTTATATGTACTTTACAAGTTCACTAATTTGGCTTTGCAGATAGGTCCCTGGTTCTTGCATATAGGTCCCTGGTTCTTGCATATATTTCCCTAGAAACATGTTTGGGCTCGCAGTTGGGTCCTTGGCGGGGCAACCATGGTTGCCGGCCAAAACTCGGCGAGGGAGCTCGCCGGCGGCGAGGGGAAAGTGGTGGGGGAGCAAGAGGAGATCACCTGCGACCGATTTGGTACTGGAGATGGGGCTGGAGGTGGTCGGGGTAGGGCTGGTCACGGTGAGCGGGGGCGGCGGCCGGTGCTGTGCCGCGACGGCGGCACTTCGGCGAGGGAGGAGGGGCAAGGCTGGGCCGGCGAGCTTCACTGCAGGGAGGAGAAGATGGTGGCGTGCTCAATTGAGGAGGAGGGAGGCCGGGGAGGCGGGGCACCGTGGTGGCGTCCTCAATTGAGGAGGCGGTGGTGGCGGCGGCGGTGGCAGCCGTCGAGGTGAGCTCCAGTCGGTGTGGGGATGCACTGGTGGCGCGGCGCGTCGCGTCGAGGCGGTGGCGCACGGTCGAGGCGAGGGCACGGTGGCGGTGGTGCGGTGGCGTCGGGCGTCTGGGTGATCGAAGAAGGAAGGAGGAGAAGGGGGGAAGGGGCAGGGACTTATGTAACAGGGCCCTTAGGTACCGGTTGAAAAGCATAACTAGTACCTAAGGAAGCCTTAGGTACCAGGTGGAACTCTCACCCGGTACCTTTGGTGGAGCCTTAGGTACCAGGTGAGCTTTACACCCAGTACCTAAGGCGCGCCAACGGGCAGGAAACGAATTCCCCCCTTTAGGTACCGGGTCAATGTTTCAACCCGGTACCTAAAGGCATACAGGGAATTCGTTTCCGGCGTTTCATTTTTTTCTGTCTTTTTTTATTTTGTTTAGTTTTTACTTTCTGAAAGTCTTTTAATTCCCTAGAAAATTATATATGGGTGCAAAAATTCAACAAAATATATGTAAATATTACATTTTTATGTGTGAGTCGGTGTGTGTGTGAGAGAGAGAGTGTGTGAGTGAGTGTGTGTGTGTGTTAGTCAAAAAATTATATGATGACTAAATATTATTTAAAATAATACAAATATAAATGATGATTAACCTTGTGTGTGTGTGTGAGTGAGTGAGAGTGTGTGTGTGTGTGTGTGTGTGTGACTGAGAGAGTGTATGTTAGTCAAAAAATTATATGATGACTAAAAATTACTCAAAATAATACAAATATAAATGATGATTAACCTTGTGTGTGTGTGAGAGAGAGTGTGTGTGAGTGAGTGAGTGAGTGTGTGTGTGTGTGAGAGAGAGAGAGTGTGTGTTAGTCAAAAAATTATATGATGACTAAAAATTATTCAAAATAATACAAATATAAATGATGATTAACCTTGTGTGTGTGTGTGAGCGAGTGAGTGAGTGTGTGTTAGTCAAAAAATTTATAGATGACTAAAAATTATTCAAAATAATACAAATATAAATGATGATTAACCTTGTGTGTGTGTGTGTGTTAGAGATGAAGAGAGAGAGAGTGTGTGTGTGTTTATGTTATAAATACTAGAAACGATGAGTCAAAATATTACATGGATACTTGAGATGATAAGTCAAAATATGTTAAGAGAATACTAAACATCTTATGGAATGTTAACGATAGTTTTCTTTACAATGATCCCTTCATTATGATCATGTTGTACATAGGGAGCGTCCTCCTGGGCTAAAAGGATACTTGTATCAACATCCACTACGAATGGAGTCATGTCTTCATCCTTATTGTATTCTTCTTCATCAGTAACATCGTCGACTCCCATAATTTTTCTTTTACCTGCAAGAACTATGTGACGCTTTGCCTCGTCATCCTTCTTGGGTTTGGTAGACATGTCCTCCACATAGAAAACTTGAGTGACATCTTTGGCTATGACGAACGGTTCGTCTCGATAGCCTAGCTCTTTGAGGTCTACAGTTGTCATTCCGTACTCGTCAATATCGATGCCTTTTCCAGTTAGTTTCACCCATTGGCAACGAAATAGAGTAATCTTCAAAGGCCCATAGTCTAGTTCACAGATCTCCTCAATGTAACCAAAATAGGAGTTGCTTTGGCCATTAGTATTTATGGCATCTATACGAACACCACTATTTTAATTGGTACTCTTTTTGTCCTGGGATCTTGTGTAAAATGTGTATCCATTAATTTCATATCATTGGTATGTCATGATTCTTTGTGAACCAGGTTTCAGACTTCCAAGGGTACTTATTTCATACGAGCTGCTTGTGTTCATCGATGTACGGAGCCACCAAGGCTGACTGTTGCAGAACCGTGAAATGTGCTTTTCTCAACAAAGCGTGATCATTGGCATTTATTGATTTCTTTCCTAGTGTGCCCTTTCCAATCAGCCTCCCCTCATGCCGTGATATTGGAACTCCAATCGGGCAAAGCTCATCCACATACTCAACACAAAACTCAATGACCTCCTCTGTCGCATAACCCTTGGCAATGCTTCCTTCTGGACGAGCACGGTTACGAACGTATTTCTTTAGGACTGCAAAAAATCGCTCAAAAGGAAACATATTATGGAGGAAGATAGGTCCAGGAATACCGATCTCTTTGACAGGGTGAACCAGGAGATGCGTCATAATATTGAAAAATGATGGAGGAAATGTCATCTCAAGGCTAACAATACTTTGGACAACATCGTCCTGTAGTTTTAGTAGACTCGTTGGATCGATTGCTTTCTGTGAAATTGCGTTGAGGAATGCACATAGCTTTATGATTGTTGCTCGAACATTATCTGGTAGAATACCTCTCAATGAAACTGGAAGTAATTGCGTCATCGGGACATGACAGTCATGGGACTTTACGTGTGCGAATTTCTTCTCTTTCATATTTAGTAGCCTCTTTATATTCGAAGAATAGCCTGACGGGACCTTGATACTGTTCAAACATTGAAACATACTTTCCTTCTCTCTCTTGCTTAGAGTGTAGCAGGAAGGACCTAGGTAATGGCGTCCTTTATCCCTTTTCTCTGGATGTAGGGCGGCTCTCTGTTTCATACATTGCAGGTCTTGCCGCGCTTCCAGTGTATCTTTCGGCTTCCCATACACACCAAGGAAGCCTAGCAGGTTCACACAAAGATCCTTTGTGAGGTGCATGACGTCAATTGCGTGGCGGACCTCTAAGACTTCCCAATAAGGTAAATCCTAAAATATACTCTTTTTCTTCCACATAGGTGCACGTCCTTCAACACTGGGCACTGCTTTGCTACCAGGACCCTTTCCGAAGACTACTTTTATATCTTTGACCATTTCAAATACCATTTTCCCACAAATGTTCCTAGGCTTCATACGATGATCCGTCTTTCCACCTTAATGAGCATGCTTCTTTCTTAATGGATGCTTCACAGGAAGAAATCGACGATGGCCCATGTATACAATCTTCCTACAGTGCTTCGGATACATGCTGTCGGTTTCATGTAAACAATGGGTGCATGCCCTATAACCCTTATTGGAGTGTCCGGATAGGTTGCTAAGTCCAGGCCAATCATTGATGGTTACGAAAAATAATGCACGCAGGTTAAAATGCTCCTCTGCGTGCGCATCCCACACACGAACCCCCTCCTCTTTCCACAGCAAAATAAGATCGTCAACCAGCGGTTGCAGGTACACATCAATATCATTACCAGGTTGCTTCAGTCCGGGTATAAGCACCGACATCATAATGAACTTCCGCTTCATACACAGCCAAGGAGGAAGATTGTATATACAAAGTGTCACAGGCCATGTACTATGGCCACTGCTCTGTTCACCGAAAGGATTCATGCCATCCGTACTTAAGCCAAATCTCACATTTCTTGCATCATTTGCAAAAGCTAGGAATGTTCTATCCACCTTCCTCCACTAGGACCCATCAGCGGGGTGTCGCAGTATATTATCTTGCTTTCTCGTTTCTTTGTGCCATCGCATCAACTTTGCATTGGTTTTGTTCATGAACAGACGTTTCAAACATGGTATTATAGGAAAATACCACATCACCTTGGCAGGCACTCTCTTCTTGGTACGCACCCCCTCAACGTCGCCTGGATCATCACGAGGGATCTTATAACGACATCCTTTGCATACCGGATAGGCATCTAAATTTTCATACTGCTCACCACGATAGAGGATGCAGTCATTAGGACATGCATGTATCTTTTGTACTTCCAATCCTAGAGGACAAATAACCTTTCTTTCCTCGTACGTTGTTTCGGGCAATGTGTTACCCTCAGGAAGTAGTTTTTTATAAGTCTCAGCAACTCCTCGAAACCCTTGTCAGATAAACCATTTGATGCCTTCCATTGCAATAATTCTAATGTGGTACCCAACCTTTTGTGGCCTTGCTTGCAATCTGGGTACAACAATGTTCTATAGTCCTCAATCATACGCTGCAAATCCCTAGATTCCTTTTTAGTTTCACAGACTTCCTCCGCTTCACGCAACATCTGACCAAGATCATCTTCTGGAGCCTGTGCTCCAACATCTTCTTCAGTCTCACCCATTGCGGTATCTTCAAAAAAAGCACCATAATCATCCCCAAAGTCAGGAATGCTCTCCTCCTCTTCTTCTCCATTCTGCATCATAATCCCTCTCTCTCCATGCTCGGTCCAAACAATATAGTTGGGCATGAAACCGCTTTTGAACAAATGACTATGAATGGTTCCTGTTGACGAGTAATCCTTCTCATTTTTACAAATTTTGCATGGACAATGAAAGAAACCGTCATGCTTGTGTTTCTTGGCCGCCTCGATGAATTCGTGCACGCCATTAATAAACTCCATTGAACGCCGGTCGGCGTTGTACATCCATTGACGACTCATCTGGAAACATGATTAATAAAAAGGTCTAATCATCCATTACACAACATGATAAATAAAAGGATCTAATTATCCATTACACAATATTATTAATAAAAAGGTCTAATCATCCATTACACAACATGACTAATAAAAAGATCTAAAATACCAAATAAACTACATGCTAATACAAACTACTCAAGGGACCTATTGACCGATGCCTCACGAACTGCCTTGCAAACTCTCGACACTGAATGGTCAATTTCTACCATCCCCGACACTTCACGCCTTGCATTACGTCAAGCCATTAACTCGCGATCATCATCCGTACCATGCAACTCGACGTCAATTTCACACTCAAATTTGCGCCTTGCATTACATTGCGCGAGGCAATCAAATGCTTTCTTAATCCAACGACGAATACGACCGCTAACAAGTCCAAGACGCTCTTCAGGGCGAAACTTAAGGGAATGTCCAGTGCGCTTTAAATTATTGCGTCCTAATGCTCGAGCGGACGCACTGCACTCTAATGCATCCTGTTGCAGTGCCATTTCTAAGAATAAAATATTAATTGCACACCAATAAATTCACAATGAACTCAAGACATTTCTAAATAAATAATTGAATGCAAAAGTAAATTGAATTATTCTAAATAGATAGCTAAATATATCTAACTACATCTAAATTACATTGTTTGCAAAGTAAACTCATTAGCTAACTACATCTAAATTACTTGCAAATAAATAATTGATTGCAAAAGCAAATTGAATTATTCTAAATAGAAGCTAAATATATCTAACTACATCTAAATTACATTGTTTGCAAAGTAAAACTCATTGGCTAACTACATATAAATTACTTGCGAATAAATAATTGATTGCAAAAGCAAATTGAATTATTCTAAATAGAAGCTAAATATATCTAACTACATCTAAATTACATTGTTTGCAAAGTAAAACTCATTGGCTAACTACATATAAATTACTTGCAAAGTAAAACTACAAAAATTAATTAGCAAGTGTATAACAAAATATAACTAACCTTGAGGTGAAAAAACTACAAAAATTCCCCTCCCCTCCCCTCACACGACTACCATGAACAGTGTTGCGTTCATGGCAGCTCGGGGAGGGGAGGTCCGGTATATATAGACAGCGGCATTAGTATTGTGTCGTGGCATGACCCGGTGCTTATGGCCAACACATAGGCACCGGGTGTCGGTGTTTTACCGTTAAGCCCACCGAGGGATACCCCTGAGGTGGTAAGTTGTAGGTAGGGTGTCGTCGAGATCAGGAACTCGAAGGTGCAAGGAACACAAAGTATAGACAGGTTCGGGCCGCCGAGAGCGTAATACCCTATGTCCTGTGTGGTTTGTATTGCCTTAGAGGTGATAAGGTTGTTGGTTGTCCTTTGGAGGGGTCCCTGCCTATATAGTCTAGGGGATAGGGTTACATGGAAGTCCTAGTCAGGATGGCTTGAGGAGTCCTACCCGAGTACGGCTCGGGTAGTTTCCTTACGTCTGACTAGTCCTACTGCTACACGACTAGTTACAATGAGGATAAGGTATGGCCCATGTGTCATCCCATACTACATGTATATGTACGCCAAGTGAGCAGACCCGCTGCCCCGGGTCTGACACCGGGTCGTGCCATGAACCGGTGCTAATGCCGCTGGGTTCACCAAGTTTCGGGTCGTGGCACGAGCCGGTGCTTATGGCTGCAACATAGGCACCGGGTCATGCCACGACTCGGCACTTGAAGTGCCGTGAAGTTTTGGTACCGGGTCGAGGCTTAAAGCGGTGCCTTTGCTGGAGCATAAGCACCGAGTCATGCTACGACCCGGTACCAAATGTCCCGCCTCTCTTCGGTCCAGGGCATAAGTACCAGCTGTTGTTGCAGCTGTGCCCTGGATCTTTGGCCCGTTTTCTAGTAGTATTTCTTTCTTCCTTCATTCAACTAGTCTTGTATCTTTTTTACTTCAACCTAGCTCCCGTAGAATTCAGAGTAGATGTATCTTTTTTACAAACATGACATTTTCATGTGCTTTACATCATCACTAGCTAATTAAGTGATGATTCAATAACACTAGTGAGCATTGTTGATGTTGTCATCACACTCAGTTATGTCATAAAAATATGGGTGCACCGTGCACGGCCGATTGGAAAAAAACAACAATCGTATCAAACAAATCTATTATCCGTTTTTCCTTTTACTTTTTTTTCCTCAAACCCTAACCGCTGTTCTTTCTTCGTCTTGCCGGCGATCCATGGTGCCCTAGCTGGCCTGCCGTGCCTAGGGCACGCCATTCGCAAATATTACAGGTCACGCGCCCCGGGTGGCTGTTGTTCTGTCGCAGAAGGCCCAATGTAGGTCTGATGTGCCCATGCAACGGCTCATAAGCCTAATTCGTGCATGCAGAGGTCCAACAAAGAGAGCCCGCGTGCAAACAGCAGCCCGCCCAGCCTGACGCACATGGAGCCCCGGCCCTCGTTGAGTTGCGTCCAAATATTGATTCAAACAAAAAAGAAAGTAACAATTTACAAATCAATGATCCAAATCAAATTCCAGTTTCACCATTATGTTGCTTATAGCGAGATCTTCAAAACTAGACCAACTTAGATGAATTTTATTTCTGGAACATCTTTTTTGAAGCTGGAACAATTGCTCCAATTGAAGCTGGAACAATCCAGCTGTTCCAGCTTAAAAAAAAGTTCTAGCTTCTTAATAAAATTGTTCCCCTTCATAAAAAAATATCTCACCTTAAAATTTATTTAAATATAGTCAACTAGGATCTTATTTTGAAAATTTCATCATAAAAATTCAATGGTGCAATCCGAATTTGATCTGGACATTTGAGTTGAAAATTACAAATTTATTTGCTTCAAATCTTTCTTTCGAGCCTCTCCTTGGGAGGTCCGCACGTGGCCTGCTTGGCTGCATGGCTCGTTCATACAGTCACCATGCCTGGCTGTTTCTCCAGAAACAAACTGGGCATGCGAATTCACGGGCCAAAGAAGAACCAGCGCTCCCGCGCACCACCCTACTGCGACAAATTAAATCGCATCCGCGCGCATTACATCCAACAGGACCCATGCCATTGGCACCTCACCCTGACACGATCCCTCCCGAGTGCAGCGTTCTTTGGTGCTCCAAGTCCTTCAACGGCGTGTCTTGCGTATAGCGCTCACCGTCCAGGGCACACGTTACGTGTTCTGTGTAACGACACAAATTAGTATCAACAACAAGCTCTCTGAAGTAACGGTATGCAATAGGTTTGTGTTATCTCTACTACTAAAAAGAGGCTAAGGGTGACGTTTTTTTAGTCGTCTTCCCACGTGGTGCGATCCCTTCGTCACCCCCTTTTGGTTAAGCCGCAGGCTAATCTAGATCGTCCGTTTGAAATCGTTCCAATCCCGTGCGTCCATCACCAATGTCAAGCTCCCTCCCTTCGCTCGCACACGACACCGCCTGCCCCTACCATCCCCCCCCCCCCCCCCCCCCCCCCAGGCCGCCTCACTCCGCCCCGCGCACCCCTGCCTCCTCCTCCGCCCCGCGCTCTCCTCATCCAGCCCCCGCGCACCCCTGCCTCCTCTCTGCCCCGCGCGCTCCTCCTCCTCTGCCCCCTCCCCGCTCCTACGCGCCCCTGCCTCCTCCTCCACCTCGCGCGTCCTCCTCCTCCGTCCCCCGCCACTCGCCCCCGCGCGCCCCTACCGCCTCCTCTGCCCCGCGCTCTCCTCCTCCTCCTCCTCCTCCGGCCCCCACCGCCGGATCCGGCCATCGTGGCGTACGAGGAGTTCATCGTGGAGGCAGTCGGGCGGCTCACGGTCGCCGCCGAGAAGATCAGCGGGAAGGTGCTCGACGGCACCAAGCTTCTTGCGGAGGCCTTCGCCGTCACCAAGGACCTGCTCGTCCATGCCAAGCAGCTACGGGCAATACTAGATATTATAGTGGCATTTATCTATGATCTGTATTGCCCGAGAGGCTTTCCTATTTGTGTTTCTAAATAGGAAAATTGGATCCTAATTAGCAGCAATGCTAGGAGGAATTGGTTTTTTTTTTTTTGGGGGGCGGGGGGGGAGGTGGGGGACCAATGTTCTTCTATCTATTTCATGCTTGTCCCTTTCCTCCTAAACTAATTTTTGTTAAATCTGTGGCTGATGATGGCAGGTTTTTCAATGGCGAACACTTGCATAAGTTGGTTAGCCTGTCATAACTAACCATAGTCCATATGGGATGCACAAGGATATATCTTCGCTACTCATCAATACAAGAACCCATCAATATATTTCATGGATACAGTTCTATCATTTATGTTTGCATTCATATGTCAGTAACAGCATGCTATTTTTGTTCCAGGATGCTGCCTCAGCGCTTCAGTTCCGGCTCAATCTGCGTACATTATTCTTTTCTAAGAAGTCCTTATGAATGTACACATATGAGATGCTGCATGCCGCATTACTTATCCTTCGTCTCTACATCCTATGGTCATTGTGCCTCTCTAACCAAAGATGAGTCAAGGTACATGCCATGCTTCCTAATCAAACATTTTATGGGTGTACACATATGCTTGGAAAAATCTGTCCTATAGTATTTTATTCTAAGTTGGGGTAAGACTGTTTTACTCAAATATACATCTGATGTGAGTTTATGCTAATTGATTAAAGGAATTTTCTACTGTAAAATTAAGCTATTTGATTTCAAGCAAATATTATATAGGGATGAATTGTGCTATAAAATATTTTAGTAATTTCATATGCAGATTAGTTTTTGGAGGAAAAGATATAATAGTGTTTGGTTTCACGTCTTATTTGTGTAAAGTGTTTGTTGTCAAAATGTAAACATGGCCTTGACATTTATAATTTTCTAATTCTTGCTGGCATTGGAGGATACTGCACCGTTGGCCGCTATACAGCTAGATGCTGCAATACGGTCTTCTTTCGGACAGACTTCAAGCTCACTCGAGGAATTTTGTAATACATGGTAAAGTAACAGTTGGACATAGAGACAAACTTGCTAAGAACAGTAGCCAACATGCCATGGCTGACCACTATCAGTTTAAATGCTTTTGTAACATTTTTATTATTACTACTATCTAACAAGTCGTAAGCATGGTTGCTTAATTAGTGATATTAATTGAGTCTCATATTCAGTTGTCACTATCATCTAATGTAATTTCAGCTATACATTCTTAGGAGACTCTCCATCAGGTCTATCCGAGCTGCTCTGAATATTCGGCGTGGATGGGAGATTTCTACATGTGCTCTCTATCTTTAAGGTTCTAACCTCTCACTTTAAAAGTTTTTGTTTGTGCTTTTATTTCATTATGTTTCGGGGCTGAAAGGATCAGGGAGTCTCAACTAAGCCCGGTTTTTGGAAGGGAATTTTGACAAGAATTTTCATATTGTAAAGGGGGATATAAAGATGCATTCAAGTGCTCTTAACCATTGTAAATTTGTAGCCTAATGACATTTTGGTTATGTTAGTTTGAGTAATCATTTATTGTCTTTCTTGTGGACTTTCTAGGACTATTGTGTACAAGGCCAGCTAGCCGCGCCAACTTAAGAGGTACTACTATGCAGACCTAGGTCATGAAAACTTCACAAATTATATATTAATTATGAAAACTTGACAACTTATTACTGCTTACAAACTTAAGCCGTGCCAACTTAAGAGGTACTACTATGCAGACCTAGGTCATGAAAACTTCACAACTTATTACTGCTTACAAATTGCTATATCAGCTTGCTCGAAGTGATAGGCCCATGCCTAACAAAATAAGCATCCCTAGCTGCAGCCAAATTCCCATACGAAGGGTACATGTTCATTTCTAAGCATCTCATCCTTGTGCAATTTAATTGATGGTGGTACTAATTTGTCATGCATACGGAGGCTTCAGAGGAGCTGATTACAGGACTGAATGTTCAGAAATATTTTCACTGTAGTATTTAGATCAACTACTGTCATGGATGCAATTTAATTGATGGCGATGATGTACTAATTTGTCATATGGAGGCTTCAGAGGTGCAGGTTACAGGACTGAATATTCAGAACTGCTTTCGTTAAGTATTCAGACTAACTGAATATGAAATCTTGGGCAAATAACACACTTATATGCATATCTTTTTTCTTACTGCTGTGACAGAGAAGTTTTACCATGTAGGCATCTTGCATATTTTGTTGATTTCTAAAATTTTCCATCTGAACACATGAGTTGCTGCATCGGGGTGACAGCGTATCCTAGGAGCAACTGGACTACATTGAGCTGAGGAAAAAGGAAGTATTGGTTGAAGGTACAGTTGCTAGCTCCTTATTTCTATAAAAATAAGGTCATCTTACATATGCTGGTTACATAACTGAACTTTCAGAACCGTTTTCATTAGAGGATTACGAGCAAATGAGTTTCTTGAACAAAATACAGCCGGTTTCATGTATGAACTCTTGGGCACAGTGGCATAGCTTACATTCCGCCTTTTTCCTTGCTTCTATGATAGAGATGTTTTACCATGTCACAATGGTCATCTTACATATGTTGTTGATTTTGAAATTTTACATCAGAACTCATAGTTGTTGGTTAGGTGCGACGGTGTACCCTAGGAGAAACTGGCCTACATTGAGCTGAGGCAAAAAAAAGTTATTGGGCACAGGTATTAACCATCGCCAATTCCTTAATTTAGGGGGAAAAAAAGACTGAACTCATGACCTTTCTTTTAATGGCTAATTTTGTTGTTGCTTCACATGCAATTACCTTATGTGCCATTTGTGTTGCTTTGTGGTTAAAAAATAATGACAACTACATGTGGTCATCACCTGTTCATGTCTAAACCTGATCAAATGTCTTAAGATACATGGACACATGTGTGAGCAATACAATAGATAGTTGCATAGTCAAACTATGGTAGCCTCTTGTCAATTATGGTATTTAAAATGGTTTTGTACAGATAATCTCGTCACATGATTCTTGTTTAAGCTTGAGACAATGTATTAGTGTTAGTGTAATCTGAAGTGGACAATCAGATGTATGTAGTTTCATTGTTCATTGATGTACCATGTCGAAGCGAACATGGATGGATACATCAAGATAAGATGGTGGCAGATCTCCTTTTGAAGACCTGTCAAACACTACTAATTGAGGTAAACTAACGCTTTGGATAGTGGTTAATGTACAATGTGCACGGTCTGAGTATATGATCTACCAATTTCAGGGTACGCAAAATGCACCCATTGGCGGACACAGGACATTGATCCTAAGGAGCTTAAGATGCAGAGGGAGAGAGACCAGTATGCAACGATGACCGAAGAAAAGAAGATGATATGAGCAAGTAGCATCGTGAAAGCATTAATGTTTGATGAAAAGATGAATGATATGAACAAGAAATATCTTTGGATATCATGTCGTAGCTTGGATTGTTTAATTTTTAGTCTATCATGGGGAAGTTTGCTTATGGACATCAATGAGCCTAAAAATATCATGTATCGCCCATGTTGTGTGTATTGCTGTGATATTTATTTTTCGCCCGTAGCAACACACGGTACGGATCTATCTAGTTAGTAAGAAAACAGGAAGAACCACTCCAGGTGCTACTCATGAGTTGATCTACCTAGCGTATAGTCATTCTGACACAAATACACCACAAAGCCTGAAACTCTAAACTCTTGACAGTCTCTTTTCACTAAGCTGGTTGCTGTGGTAGTCCATTTATAAAGTTCACTTCATGTCTTGATGAGAAAATTGAAGTAGCACAGCACGCCACAATTCACTATATACTAAATAAACACCCTAAGGAGATACGGTGATGAGGTAACGGTAAACATAATTTGCCTGCATTAACTGCATCCAGAACAGGCCCATTCATTAACTAATTTACATGATAATGTAGGAAAAGCCAAGGATAGCATTGGTGAGATCAGAAGAATGCAAACATAAAAATCCCCGTATGTGTCGTGGCGTATATTTTGACTAAGCAGATACAAAGAACCATCAGAGATAAAATGTGAACGGAATCATCGAATTATTAGTCTAGGAAATTCATGTCAGCGAGAGTATATGCTCTGTAGAACTTAGTCACCGCTGGGAGCCCCACCTGGGCGCCGCTCGACGCTGGAGGCCCGCATGCTCGACCTCCCCCGCACGTCCCATGCTAGCTAATGCCGGCTCAAGCTCGCACCCTCGCGGCGTTCTTGCTCTTCGGTGATGGAGACGCGATCGGCGCTAGCGCGAGCGGGGACGGGGCTGGGCATCGAGCATATAGTCGAGAGAGAGGGGGAACAAAACCTGGAAGATTCGCTGGCGCCGGCGCGTCCTCCCTCGCCGCCCAGCATGCTGACCTTGCACAGCCTTGCGCCGGACGCCCAGACCGCCGCCCGGCCGCGCCCGATGTGGAGAGGCCGGGCCCCGCCCCGGCCCCTTGCGCTCGATGTGGATCGATGTGAAAGAGGGAGAGAGCAGGCGATGTATATGGAGAGGGGCAGCATGGTTACCTGGCACCGGGAAAAGTAACATGGTTAGTGTTAAACTCCCTTGTTTGCAGTCTATGAACGATTTTGGCACCAACTTCTATGGATTATTTCAGGGTATAGGATGCCTGTGTTGTCCGGCTGTTGAGGAGTTAATGTGGGGCTTGAAGATTTCGATGGGGAATTTTATGCCTGCAGAGCAGTCTGGACTGACTAATGATTATCGCCTCCTGATGAGTCAAGGAATGAGATCTTTCCTAAACTCGCATAGCTTTGGCATTAAACCAGATATGATGGTGAGCCCATCACCTCCTTTTCCATATGTCTGATACTTTACTGCTTTATTGCTCCCATTGTACTCCAAGCCTTTAATTTTCACTGATTCACCACACCTATTCACTTATCGTTTGGGATCATTTCCCATATAAAAAAAGAAAAAAGAGTCAAAATAAAGGACAGGAGATGTTTCTCATGTCAAATAAAAAAAGAGAGGTGAAAGATACCATAGCAATGTGGTATCAGGGCTGTCTCCTTGTAGTTGGATCTCCCAACTTTTTGGAATGTTCCAAATTCCACTTGAGCATCCAAGTCTGGATCAATACCAGCAAAAACATCTCAGAACAACCGAAAAAGAAGAGCAAAGCAAAGGTAGCATGACCAATAGTGAACCAACCCCTTGGACTGCTGCGAAAAACACCATGTGATTTCAATGTAGCTCGATCTGATTCAAAACTTCCCCTAATTGAGCACGCTGCACATATTGTTACGCCTACTTGTTCAACACTATATTTGGATTCTGCTCTTCTAAATTTCGATGCAATATTGTTTCTAGAATTTTCATTGCATCATGTATTATTAATGTAGCAGTGCCCCTTGTATCCAGGTTACTAAACAGATTATTGAGATGGCAGGCTGCTTGAATCAGTGCGACCAACGTGTGAACAAATACAAGTACCTTTTGCGCGATGCTGCTGAGCGCATTATGGAAATATCTCACATTGACACTAAGGATTGGGATTTAATGAAACTTGCGACTGCGCTCATGATGATATGTTGCCCTGAAGAAAAAAATGCAGCTCCCCGATGGGTAAGCAGTAATATTTTGTGAATGTATGCGTTTGATG
This sequence comes from Panicum miliaceum, assembly GCA_032594955.1. NCBI lineage: Eukaryota > Viridiplantae > Streptophyta > Magnoliopsida > Poales > Poaceae > Panicum > Panicum miliaceum. The sequence goes on along the minus strand of CM064057.1, from coordinate 48,119,432 downwards.
GACATTTGTCGTTTGAACTTGCCAACTAATGCTAGTGTGTTTCATTCAGCTCTTTCCCAGAAAACAGTTGAAGATCTTTAGGAAACATGCACCTCAATATGAAAATAAGATCTTGAAGGTGCATATCTTGGTAGCCTATAATGATATATACCGGGCCCGTAAACTTAGGTATCAGGTGGCGTGGCTGTTGCTCCGTATGATCAAGCGTGACAAAAGGGCATGTGAAGCTAAACTAGCAAGTGAAGCTGCAAGTGATCATGAAATCGGTACTGACGGGAAGAAGGATCTCATATGACTTATTTGGTTTCAACATCTTACACAATTTCTAATTGCATACTCTGATGATTTAGAGTACACGAAAGGAACTCCTGTGAATTTGCCTGTTCATATGTTGTCATCTCTATATGTTCTTTGATGCAGCAGACATATTTCTGGAAAGATCATTGAAGCTTGCAGTAGTTAATTTTTGAGTGGTATATTTATGTACATTGTGTAGCAGATTGCATCCACAATCATTTACATACATAAATTCATCTTTCTATTGCTACCTTTGCTCCAATTGCCATTGCAAGACCTGTTAGTTGTGTGCCAAATGAGTTATGAACAATCTGGTTGTCCAGCTAGCACTTTTTGCCATAGTTTTTTCTTCTTAGTAGCTTTGTAACAAGGTTGATATTACAACTTCTGATCTAGATGCCTCCATATCAGACTTTTTGTAAAGAGAGTGTATGTAACTGCACAGATCTTGTGCAGCCATTGACATAGGATATGTTTACATGTAACCGTAATATCATAGTATGATAGCCAGCTTCTAAATACTTGTTCTCCAATCTGTTTGTCACTATTAGTGCAATTTGCATCTGGTGTATGCAAAATTTTACTCAGCATTAATGCTGGGTTTCACATACAGGAATGATGAGCCATCAAAAGCAAATGGCCCCTCCTAGTAGGGGTTCTGAGAATGGATTCCCGAATCCGAAGCTGGACAGGGAGGGTAGTGGAAGGCATGACAATAAAACAAATTTGGTGAGGTCATCATCTGGTGGTCTTGGTGGTGCAGGTGAACATCATACCGCATATTAATAAATGTTATAATACTTCAAAAATTATATTATTGATAATTTTCCTTTTGTTAAGAAAATGGCACCAACCTAGGGCATGCAAGCCACTCGAGGGATCGGCTAATCCATGTTTTAACACAATTTGTTGGGCATCATGTGGATGTGCATGTGAAAAATGGGTCTATAATCTCTGGAATTTTCCATGCAACGAACTCTGACGAAGACTTTGGTACACCTCTCTTTTTATCTTTTATTTATGACTTTTAAGAATCCTTTTTCAGCTTTCTTCTGGGAGTCCCATTTCCTGAATTGTATTGTCACATTCCTCCAATGCTTAGCTTCAAGCTTTTTCTACAGGAGTTGTCTTAAAAATGGCTCGGGTCATAAAGGATGGTTCTGCCAGAGGACAAAGATATGCTGCTGATGTTGTAAAGAAACATGAGACTGTGATAATACCAGCAAGGGAGCTTGTAGAAGTTTTTGCCAAGGTTTGTTTTAGGAAGTTTGACTGCATACATTCTCTAAAAGCTGGGGTGTTAGGAGTATTAAGAGTGTCTTTTTCCGTGTTTCTTTTAGCTGAAGAAGTTTGGGGAGTATTTGCCTTTTGCCATGAGTATTTTCTATCTATTCTTTGGTTCACCTGCTGTGTTGTTGGATTTTGCATTCTAGGTGACCTTTCAAGGCAAATTATAATTTTGTTTAGTAGCCTTTTTTGTTTCCAGAGTATGGCCTATCGATGCACTATATTCATAAACAATAGCTATTCTGATGCAATATTTCAAAGCATGACATGCACAATTTTCTTAGTTTGTATCTTTGATGTGCAGGATGAAAAATCATCTTCCTACATATTTGATGATACTGATCCATCTGCCAATATCCAAACCAATAATGTTAGCCAGCCAGCATCTGATGGCTCATCAAATAAGCCCTTCTCTGTTGGCGAAAACAGGTACAAAATCCTCTTTATCTGTATGGCCTTATCAGCTCATCAAACTCGCTGGTCCATTGTCTAAGCTAGTGAACTGTCTTTCTGTAGGTGTAAATGGTGTTTGTCATACAACCGCTATGCTTATTATATATGTTGTCGCCGTAGTTCTGTGTATAATGCATGGTGTTCTAAAGTTCTACTCACCTCTGTTCAGAATTAGATGGTGTGCACATATTTTTCATGATTCAGCTTTATGATTTTTGACCTACAATGATTTGGTAGTACAAATATGGAACCATTAAACTTTATTTCTATTCTCATGATTGTGAACTTGTGATTGAAGCTAAATTTAGAAGGTGTACTCCAGTGTTAACTCATTAGGCTTACATGTTTTCCAAGTGGATCGCATGTATAGTTGCTATGGTAGCGTGCTGTTCATTGGACTGTCCTTGTTAGGACAGATGATGACATAGTTGTTTCATACAGCAAATTTGACATTGTTGTGCACGTTAGGTTGGAGAAGCTAAGCAAAGATAGTAACGAAAACTTGGGTAAGAGAAATGTGCAACCTGAGAATAATGTAAGTTTATGCTACTATGTTAGATATAAACATGAAAACTTTTCTTCTCATGTGTGAACTCAACTTATTCTCCTTTTGGCAGTTATCTGGTGGTGGCAGACCGCTTGTTGCTGAAGGTGAGTGGTAATGCATCAGTTGGAAATTTGCTATACTGGTAGACTTGCTGGCTTCGGGTGTTTTTTGGGAGCTGGTTGTTGTTTTGTCCTTTTAGCAATTTGTTGAATATATGAAGATAGTTTCTAGATGGGTGGTTAATTTAGGTACGTTACATTTAGTATAGCTGTTGCCGTAAATTTCATGCTCTGTCAGCATCCCACGAGTAAATTCATGGATAGACCAAAATGTCGAAGCCGAATTCATGGATAGCAAGAGCTTAAATTGTTTTGGATTAAGCTCTTGCTATCCATGCAATCTTGATTCATTTGATTAAATTGTTTTTGTTCTTTTCTATTTTTCTTACTTCTAAACTGCAATTAAGCTAACAGCGTACCATATCATGCTCAACTGTTTGCAGGGTTGGATGGGCCACCTTCAATTTCACATGCATATGAATCTTCTGCTCCAGAAACACTGGATTCGACAATATCTGTCAAACATCCTTCGGCGGTGGAACCTGTGACTTCCTCTCAAAGACCTGGTAGTTCGGCATCATCAACATCAGAGCGCATTGCTGCAAACTCATTTGCGAGTGCTCCTGGCTTGTCGCCAAGCACTCCAATAGGGTCTCTTACCTCAGAAAAGTCAACCATGAACCCAAATGCTAAGGTGTTGCTTTTATACTCCATCCTGGGTCACTTTTCATGCTGAATCTTCCTACTGATATCAGTCTTAAAGTTTTGCCAATCTACCCAACTTATATATTGGACATCAAAGTTTGAAAGTTTGACTGTAGAGTCTAAAAGAATATGTTCTTCTGATCTGATGAACTGCATTGAGCCATTTTTTTTGCTTGCACACTGATGAGCACCTGTCTGTTTAGTTGTTTTGGCAATTTATCAACAAAATCGACACTTGTTTTTTAATCAGGAATTCAAGCTAAATCCTAATGCCAAGAGTTTCACTCCGTTAGCATCTCTGAGGCCACTGCATCCTCCAGCATCAGATACATCATACTACTATCCTAACAACATGCCGGCAGCACCACTTGGAACTGGTTTACCGGTGGGCATGGGGGTGAGCATTTTAGTACCTTTTCCTTTTTGTGTTCTTTGGGTTCAAACTAAATGCAAATAGTCATATAGAGGTCTCTTTTCTTATGTAACAATTCTTATTGACCATCTGTTATTGTTGTATCCCTTCAACTCTAACTAATCTTACAATATTAACTAGAAACAGAGTTTTTTGACAAATATTATCATAATGGCGATTTTACAGGCAATTAAACTCCCCAAATTCCCTGAAACACTGACATTGCACATCTCTTGGTTTTTTTTTTCAAGGGCTTCACTGATGATATATTCCGTACTGTTTTATTGTTCTTGAATAAAGTATAATTTGTTTTCAGTAGTTGTTCTTTTAAGAGGGTCGTATTTAATTTGTGAACTTTTCTTTTGAATGAGCAATACACTATAGTCACTTCATTTGCATAAATTAAATTACAGTTCCCTCCAGCATATGGTGGCTAGCCAGTCATGTATAATACTCAACCTGGAACACCACCACCCCACATGGGTTACATGCATCCTGCTGAGCCGCAGGTGGGAAAGCTTCACCTGTAATCACCTTTTCAGTTTGTTAACATCCCTGGATATCCATGTTTTAGTGAAATCTAAAGAGTTGCCATGCTTGATGTTATGTTTTCCCCCTATTTTGAATCCCCATCTAGTTTTTTTAAGTCCCGTTAATTGTCTTGGGTGTATTATCTATGGTGCTGGTATGCCCTATCTCATGTAGGGTTGCCCAAATGAAGTAGACTAAAAAATATGAAAGGAAAAAGTCAAATTACTCTCCTGAAATATAGCTAACGTTTGAATAAGCCCCTAAACTATAACTTAGTTCAATTTACCCCCTGAACTATGACATTTGGTTCATTTTACCCCCTAATACCATTTTTTTATTTCTCCATTTCAAATTTACACGGTAGTAGTATACATCACAATGCATGTCAAAAAATATGTTATAGTATTTTCATCGTTATTTTTCATATAATTTTGAATTCCAATGATTAATTTATATTAAATATCCTAACCTATCAAAATAATAAAAAAATATGATGTATTTTTTCTAACATGGGTTATGATGTGTATATTTTGCAATATTTCAAATTAAAATTCCACCTATTCATGGAGAAATGAAAAAGACATTGTATTACGGGGTAATTTGAACCAAATGGTAGTTTGGGAGTATAATGAACCAAACGATAGTTTAGTGGGTTATCTGGACATTGGCTATAGTTGAGGGGAGTAGTTTAGACTGTTTTCCAATATGAAATCTGCAATCTTATTATGAACTTTGGACATTTATTGTTCGTTTTACTGATTAGAACTGCTTTGTTGGGTAATAACCACTATGTTTATCCTTTTCTTATGTTTTTTTCTGTCTTATCTTAACCATTTTGGTCTGTAATGATTGCGATAAAGCAGCTTTATATCTCAGTTTGTTCATGTTTCACATATTGGCATTATCTGGAGTACCTCCTCTCTAATTGCAACTTGATGGTGTTGCTCCTTCAAGTTAGTGCTGAGCTAAGCCAACTTCTTTTATATGTGCAGTATTGGAAGCAGATGATGATGGGGTAGACTTGTCCCGTTTATTATTATGACCTGTAAGCTAACGATCACTCTTTCCTATGCCTTGCACATAGTACACCATGGCATACCTACAGCTGTTGGAGCGCTATAGTCAGATCCTGTAATTGATTGTGTTTTGAAATGTGTTTTGCAGGAAATGCAACAATAGAGGAAGAAACTTCTAAATATACTATTTTGAACTGCTGCTGGATGAATGTCGCAGCAATCCTGCCTGATGGGATTATAACCTGGCAAAAACCGCTATTACAATGAAAAGAACTGGGGATGATCCCACACTGACTTTTGTGCTTCTCGGATTGCTTTGACAACAAGCTCGTCGTTGTTCCTTACCAGTGTTAAACTCTGAAGCAGGTTAATTATCTTTGGCAGACTTTTGATGTTGTAAATTAAATTGCGGGTCCTCTGTCGGACCCTGAAATGACATTAGTAAATGCGCGAGTTTGTCCCATTGCGATGTTTATGCTCTCGTTTATTTCATCTTGTTCTAATGCAAGATTTGAAAGGAATTCTGAGCTGAAGGGGATTAAACTGCTGACTCCTTTATTTTATTGACTATTAGTACATTTAACATTTTTGGGACCGGAAGTAAAACTTTTCGTTGGGGCTTGCCCAAGGTCGGCTTGTTTAATTCTGAAATCTGCAAAATGATGTATTTGACACCAATTTAGCACGTGGGAGATTAAAAGTCTTGCACATTTGAGCTTCATTTGGTCAGCTCCTATAGTGCCCTATCTAGCCTTGCCATCTATTCAAAACTAGTCTTAAGGTGCCTTTTGACGATGCTGAGTACACCTTGTTTGGTTGGTGGATAGAGCTTACTAGGAAGGATGGCACGCCGCGCCTGTCACAGATTATGTTTGTAATAGCTGCTGTGATAGCTGATTCAAGGATGGCGCGCTAACGCCACGCTTTCTGTATCTTAAATTTTGTTAATCACTATTCAGTAAAGAACACTATATGCGTACATGAAAAGCCAAAGAGGCGCATTGAACGAAGACAATGTGGTTGTACCCATTACATTACTATGTTTTCATTGTCGTCAGCCTGAATTTGGCCATACTCTTATTTACCGCAATCACAAGTATGATTGAGTAGCAAGAATAGGAGTCACCTAGACCTGGCTAGCTCCATGGAAAGCAAGCACAAAGTAGGAAGCATGGGCGACGGTGGTGTCCTGCTGGCATGGCTCCTCGGCAAGCTCAGACGGCAGCAAGGCAAATAATGTTCTCGGACATGGCGAGCGTGGCCTAGTCGACATGGCCTATGTGTTCTGAACCTTTAAATGCAAAATGCCAAGCAGCATATTCCATGGGTAAAGCTTATTTGGACAACATACTATGAAGGTAAACCACATGCGGCCTTGTTTGTTTAGCCCGGGATTGGGGTCCGATCCACCGGGGTCACCTCGGCGTGAAAAAATTCCCAGCACACTACAAAATGCATCTTTGTTTAAGCCCACTGGAGAGCGTACCCAGTGCAGAGAGCTCCCGCTCTGTGCGGAGTCTGGGGAAGGGGTGTCAGTAGCAAGCTTTACCCTCGGCTGTGCAATGCGAGGAGACTGCGACTCGAACCCGGGACCTTCCGGTCACAGGCGGTAAGACTCTACCACTTGCACCAGGCGCGCCCTTCCGTTTAAGCCCACTCTGGTTTGTTTTTTTTTAAAAAAAAAACAAAGCAGGAGCACTGCTATGTCAATTTAAGAAGAGGCAGCAAGCGGTTCAGTACATTGGCAATATTACATAAAACAATAATGACTCAGGGCGTCGAGGCCCTCTTAGAAACACATAAAAAGAGGCTATCGTGTAGAAACAGGAATCTCCGGCCCAGTGCAGGCGAGCTTACGAACCGAGACCTCCGCCTTGATTTCTTGTAGAACCCGGACTGCATCCGCACTAATGTGTTCGAAGACCCGCCGGTTTCGCTCCTTCCAGATGTTCCAAGCTGTGTACATCAGGAACGCCGCTTTCGTTCTCCTTAATTTCTTCGGTAGCCCTGCCAGCTCTTGTTGCCACCAAGCAGCGACGGAGAAAGACGTGTCCGGCACCTTGATCAGTCCCTGCGTCCAGATGGACACCTTGTGCCACACTTCCCTCGCAAAGCAGCAGTGCAAGATTAGATGGTCAGCTGATTCCGGCTCCTGACTGCAGAGCGAGCAAACAGGGTCACACGGCCACTGCCGTCTGTTGAGATTATCTGCAGTGAGGAGCTTTGATTGGACCAGCAACCACATGAAAAACTTGTGCTTCCCCTCCGCTTCGGCCTTCCAGATGTGCGAGCCTACAAATTGACTGTGCGCCCCTGCAAACTGGATGCTGTAGGCAGACTTGGCTGGGTAGTCCCCGTGCGCCGTCCACTTCCACCGGATGGAGTCAGACTCAGATGAAAGATGCACATCCTGTACCATATCCCACAATCTCACGAAGTTTGCCATTTCATGGACAGTTTCCATTCGCCATAAACCGCGAGTCCAATTTTGGTTTTCCAGTTCTTCCTTCACTGACCTGTTTTTCCTCCACGCCAGCTTGAAAAGGTCCGGGAAGAGGTCCATGGGGGCAAGGCCATCCAGCCAAGCAGACTGCCAGAATGACGCTTTGGCTCCATCCCCCAGTGTGACCACGCTAGCTCGAAACAACTGGCGATCCACCGCGCCCACCCAAGGCCTATCCGGCTCCGTCCATTGATACCACAGCCAACGCAACCGTAGAGCTCGGCTGAAGAAGTCCAAATCCAAAATACCCAGGCCGCCAAAGTTCTTTGGCCGCAAGCATCGAGCCCACTGAACTAAAGCAGTGCCCGCCCTTGGCCTCCTCAGCACCTTTCCAGAGAAAACCACGCCTTAGTTTGTCAATTTTCTTAATCGCCCACTTCTGCGTGCTGAAAACGGTGAGGTGGTACGTTGGGGGTGAAGTTAGAACTGTGTTAATCAAGCGCAGGCGACCGGCTCTGTTTAGCAACTTGCCCTTCCAAGTCGCCAGCCTCGCCCCCACCTTGTCAATCAGCGGCTGAATGTCAACCCGACGCAACTGCCTAGTATGCAACGGCAGACCAAGGTACGTACACGGGAAGGACTTGATCGGGCATTGGAAGGCCTCCATGATGTGCTGCAGGGAAATTCCTTCACAGCGGATTGGATAGACTGCACTTTTCTGTGTGTTGGTTAGTAACCCCGAAGCCATTCCAAAGCTTGTCAATATAGCCTTGAGAGTTTCAACCTCCTGCCTCACTGGGTTTAACAGAATGGCGGCGTTGTCTGCGAACATACTGATCCTCAAACGAGCTTTTCTGTTGTTGATTGGTGTGAGCAAACCATCTGCGGTGGCTTTGTTCAACATTAGCTGCAGCGGCTCCATTGCAACGATGAATAGCATTGGCGATAGCGGATCACCCTGTCTCAGTCCGGTTCTATGCTTGAACCAGCGGCCTCTTGTTCCATTCAGCAGGACAGTAGATGAGGCTGAAGCTAACAGTGTAGAAATCCATGCTCTCCATCTTCACCCAAAACCCATGCGTTCCAACACTTCCAGGAGGAAATTCCACCGTACAGTATCAAAAGCTTTTGCTATGTCAAGTTTCAAGAAAAGGGTCGGCAGCCCCGCTCTGTTTAGTTCCTTAATAATATTCTGCGTGTACAAGAAGTTGTCGTGAATGCTTCTCTTCTTTATGAAAGCGCTCTGAGCCCTGGATACCAGCAGATTTAGCTCCTCGGCTAATCTTGTTGCTAACAGCTTTGAGATCACTTTTCCGGCGCTATGGGAAAGGCTGATCGGCCTATAGTCAGTTACAGACTTTGCCTCGGCTTTCTTCGGCACCAGGATGACATGAGCATTGTTTATTAGGGTGAAGTGTTGTCCATGCTGAGCAAAAAAGAAATTCACCGCAGTCATGAGATCCCCTTTGATTATGTCCCAGCTGCGTTTATAGAAAATCCCAATAAAGCCATCCGATCCCGGCGCCTTTTCAGAAGCAATGTCCATCACCACTGCTTTCAGCTCATCCTCTGTGAACTCAACTTCTAGATGCTGCAGGACATGTGTTTGGATGTGCAGGTCTTCCCAATTCAGAGTGAATTCCCTTTCTGGTGGCTGCCCGAGAGCACAACTGAAATGGCTGTGGATGAACGCTGCTTTGTCCTCATGTGAGTACAGAGTTCCTTGGCCAGTGGCAAGCTGGTGGATGTGGTTCTTCCTTCTTCTGCTGTTTGCTTGCAGGTAAAAATGTTTTGTGTTCGCCTCTGCTGCTCTAACACTGAGTAATCTTGATCTTTGTCTCGCTCTCAGCTTCTCAATTGCCGTCATCCCCAAGAACTTGACTTTCAAATCTCTTTTAAGCTGCACCTCTGCCTGGCTCAACTGCCTGTAGTCTTGTACTACGTCTAGCACCCCAATAAGCTGTTTTGCTGCACACAAAAGGAGCCTATTGTTCCCAATCAGTGTTTTTGCCCAGTTCCTCAATGCTTTTGCTGTCCGTTGTAATTTGACATGAAAACGTAGAAACGGATTTGTGACGTGCAGCTCCTGGTTCCAAGCTGATGAAACCACCTCACTGTAACCATCAAGTGAGGGCAAAAAAGATTCAAAGCGAAATCCCTTATAAATCCTAACGGAACGTCCCCCAATCAGCAGTAGGGGACAATGATCTGAGACCAGAGAAGAGACTGCCTGCAGCACTGATGAGGGCATCATCAAATCCCAGCCTACCGTACAGAAAGCTCTATCGATGCGAGTCTGTGTCGTGTCATTGGACCATGTAAATTTCCGACCACGTAGGTTCAACTCCTTCAGCTGCAGGTCGTTTACTGCACTTCTGAACTCTCCCATCAGTCTCCTATTTAGGTTGTTGTTGCTCTTATCAGCAGCACACAGAATTAAGTTGAAATCCCCTAGGATTAGCCAATTGTCTCCCACTGTGTCAACCCAGCCTTTCAGTTCTTGCAAGAACAACAACTTCTCCTGGTCCCCTTGCGGTCCATAGACTGCAGTCAGCCACCACTCTTCTTCAGTGCGAACAGACTTCACCAGTGCAGTAACAGAATGGTTTCTGAATTCTGACTACTGAATAGTGTAGAAATCCTCATCCACTGCAATCAGCACCCCCCCCCCCCCCACGAGTGCCCTGTGCAGAAAGGAATGCAAAGTTTGATGCAAACTTTTCACCCAAGGTCTCTCTGACAGTTGCTGCACTGAAAACATCCAGCTTTGTTTCTTGTAATGTTGCAATGGTGCATTCGGTGTCCCTGGCCAAATCCTTTACCACTTTCCGCCGCACCGAGGGGTTGAGTCCTCTCACATTCCAATTTAAGATTTGGCAATTTTGCTCGTTCATGATCGAACAAAAGAGCCTCCCCACAGCATCACGCCGGCCTTAGCACAAGCACACGGCACGCGCAAATAAACAGGATTACCCGACTCACCACCAAGCCCCCTCCCACAAGAACACAACATGGAGACGACACCACCCTTCCTGAGAAGCAAAGACGCTCCCAGGAGACGCACACACACAGCACAATACAGGGGGCGAACACGACACACACACACACACACACACACACACACACACAACGGGCGCGGGCACATCCCGCTTAGGCATCAGCATGGATGGCAAGGGCGCTGATCGCATCAGCGCATCCTTCACTCTTCAGACCAAAGAGATCCCGGTAACCTCCAACCGTATCATCATCCAGCGGTCCCGTCAACCGCTCAGGAAACGTGGCGATTTTTTCCGCAACTGTCCGGTTCTCTTCCTCCAATTCTCCACATTTCTTCGTGAGCAACAGAGTAGCCTGCTGCTCCATTGTCAGGTCTTTCTTCGGTCTGCTCGCCACCCGTTCACTCTTCCTTGTGGACACAGGCGGCCCGTTTTCTTTGGTGGTAGTGGCAGTCGCCCGCACAGCCTTTACACAAGGGGCGGGTAGGATTGCCTTTGGGACTTTCTTGGCATAAATTGGTGTTGTAAATTGGTCATCATTTGAAGTGCCTTCCCCAACATTCAGCCCATCGTCAGTCGAGCCTCCAGCCAGCAAAACATTGCCCAGGTCCGTGTTTCCCGGCCCATGGACGCCGGTGTCCTCATGTTCAGGAACCAGTCCCCCCCCCCCCCCCCCCCCCCCCCCCCCCCCCGCCCACAAAGTCGGCGTTCTTCTCCACAATAGCTGGGTCCAATGGGCCGGTCGAAACGGCCCTCAGGATGGGCTCAGCATGCATGCTGCTGACAACCTCAGTGCCAGCGCTCGCCCCATGTTGGTCACTGCGTTCCTGCACCTCCGCAGTCAATGGCTGACCCTGGTCGTCTGCTCCTCTTGGCCGGTTCTGATCAGCATGCTCATGGAGCTGCGAAAGCCTGGTTGGCTGCCCAAGCTCTGAACACGCCCTGCTTGCCTCTTCTAACATTGGGTCCAACGCTTCCTGGTCCTTTGCAGAGCTTTCATACAAACGGCAAGACAGCTCTGAGCTCCAGGAAGGTTCCTCTTCCGCTTGCCTCTTCAGTAAGATCACGGGCTCCACCATCATGTTCCCGTCACCCTCACAGGTTGGGTTACCACCCATCGTCTTCCTTGTTGCATCGCCTCCCACTGCTTCAAGCGCGCCGGAGTGGTACTGTCTTCCGACATTGCCCCCGTATCTTCTACTGGTGGTCTCCTGCCCCCGGCTGCCCTCCCTCGCGAAGCCATGCGAGCTCGGCGGCGGGAACTGCCGCAGGCCAAGCCCGCCCGATCCGCCGCCGGCACCGCCGCTAGGTGGGGAACGGTCCCGTCTCCCATCACCAAGCCTGTCATGAACCGGCACCCTTCGCTGCATAGGGTAGCCATCCGGAACGCCAAGTGTCCAAGTAAAGCGATGCTGAATTGGCCACTCCACTTCTAGTTCATCATCCGGAATCCCGCTGATATCACTCTCGTAGCTGCGGTAGGAGCTGCTGGGTGGGGTGTTGTAATCAGCGACACGATCGATATGCAGGAACATTCTGTAGTTTAGAAGCAGAGCAGGGCCGTGCTGGCCACCCACTCCGGTGAAACTCCCATAGATCTCCTCCGCGAATTCTTGCGGTTCCTCCACCTGAAGCGTCCCATCCCTGGGAATGGTGTCCGGGTCATGAGTCCACACCCAGACACAGAAGCAGGCTCGTTCCTCCTCAGAGCCCTTCTCGAAGTCAATCCCCTCAATGAAAGTGCGCCGATCCAACAGTTGGCTGACCGCCTCAATCTGTTCAGCATGCGGCGGCACACCCTCAATGCAGACCCGAACGCGGTAGTGCAGTTTGCTTGCCGATGCTCCAAAACTACCTGGTCCACGGCATGAGATGCAGCCGCGAACGCCCAACCATGATCACATCCCGTCCAAGCACGGCATTCCTCTGCGCCGGCGCATCGAAGCGCAGCAGAAACGTCGCAGGACGAAGCAAGGATACCTGGATCTGGTGCTCCGGGATGCGCAGCAAACCGGAGGTCCCGCGCCTGACGGCGTCGCAGGAGAGCCTCGCCGCCGCGTCCATCTGGACCGCCACCAGCGCATGGAGCGAGACATCCCGCTCCGTCTCCCGCACGGCAGTAGAGCGCCGCACACAAGCGACCGCCCCATTTGGGCGCCGCTCCGGCTCGCCTGGGATGAAGAACTCCATCGCAGAAGACCTGGCCTTCCCACGCCGTCGGGACGCCTCTCGCCGCCGGGATGCCCCACGAAGCCGAGGCTCCTTCCCGTGACGCCCGGTCACCTCCCCGCGACCACCGGACGGCTCCTCTCGACGCCTGGTCGCCTCCTCTCGACGCCCCTACACCGCCCTGAGCTCCACCCCAAGCCGCGCCTCCGCTTCCACTCGACGCCCAGAGCGCTCCAGACGCCGCCCCCGCGCCCCACTGCAGCTACCTCCTTCACCCTTGCAATGCCGAGCTTTGTGACCCGACTTGAAGCACAAGATGCACTTTGGCGGGTCGCGGCAGAGAGCAATGCGGTGGTCGCGGGCTAAGTAGTTGAAGCACTTCCCTGCCGCCTTCACTCTCAACAGTTGGAGGAAACCACTCTCATCCGGTGGGTGAGGCCAAGGCGGTCCTTGATGGTGGCCAACCTCCCCCTGCTTCGGTCATGAATGCTCGGCTGCTGGCCCCGAGACGCGACCACACAGACATCGTCTTCTTTACCTTTGTCCTCCCAGTATGCCACTGTCCATCCTCATCAACAGTCCTTGCATTGAATCTTGGCTTGAAAGTCCTAGGCTTCAGCAGTGCGTCCTTGTAGGAGACACGGTGCGCCGTTGGCTTGACAACGACCGAACGGAGACGACGCCCATCCTCCACAGCAGAGGTCCCGTCACCTCGGCACCCAGCCGGGGAATCCGGCTGCGACAGGCTACCATCCTCGTCAGAGGAGTAGCAATCATGGAGCTCCACCGCTTCACCAACGTGCTCATGATGGCTTCCAGCCCGCGCAGTAGAGGACTCGGACCGGTCACCACGGTCGGACTGAGCAAAGCGCGCCGGAGGGCCACAGAAGGATGCCGCCGGTGGGTCACCGAGCGGCCGATGGGGTGGGGTGGAAGCCGGCGGTGGTGGTGGAGGTGGGGGTGGGGTGGACAGGTCATCTCACCTTTCCGCCCCGGATCTCCGGCTCTGTCCCTCTCCCGCCCCACTCTGTGGTTTGTAACCCAGCCCATTCCGGTCATTCCACCTCACCCCGGGCTATCTCACCCCCGACCCAGGTGGCGTGGAAAAAACCCACGCGCGAGGGCGAGCAGACAGAGGCAGCAGCATGCGGCGGATGGAGGCGGCATCGCGAACCTACGAGGGAGCACGGCAGTGAAGGCGATGCCACGGTCTTCCTCCCCGCGTCCATCTCCTCCGGCTACCACCAGTGGAAAATCAACGTTTCCGTGACGCCCGACTTTCGTCACTGTAAATGCTAGAGTTCTGTAACGATTTATGATGAAAACGGTTTTGTTACAGAAATCGCGTCAAGTTACCGTGACAAAATTCCTAAAAACATCATAGGACGGATTTTTTTTGATAAAAAAATTCATCGCCGAAGTATACTTTGGTTCTGTGACGAGTCGCAAAACGTCACAAAACAACCGGATCCACGCTTTCCGGTCCATGCTAGCACGCCACGTGGCTTCATCCACGCTGGCAAGTGACGTGTCGGGCGGCACGTGCAGTAAAGCGGAGCGACACATGGCGCGCTAGCGTTACGCCACATGTCATTATTGTGTCCGCTCACGTGTCGTCGCCCCGTTTGGACACGTGTCATCTTGTATTCGGTCCACGTGTCGTACTGAGATGTGGCCACGTGTCGTTTGACGGTTTGTCCACGTGTCGTTATCATGTTCGCCCACGTGCCTCTTTCTTGTGTGTCCACGTGTCGTTTTCTGGTTCGTCCACATGTCGGTTTTCTTTTTACCCACGTGTCCTTTTCTGTTTGGGCCACATGTCCTTTAGTTTGTCCACGTGTCATTTTCTGGATCTACCATACATCGTTTTCCTATTTGTCCACGTATCCTTTCTTGGTACGCCCACGTGGCGGCTCAAGGTACTGCCACGTGTCAGTTTTCGGTTTGTCCATGTGTGCTTTCCTGGTTCGCTCACGTGTTGGTTTCTTGTCTGCCCACGTGTTCTTTCCTAGTTCTGCCGTGTGTCATTTTCGTGTTGGGCTACGTGTTATTTTCCTATTTGCCCACGTGTCCTTTCCTGGTTCCGCCATGTGTCGATTTTTGTTGGCCCACGTGTCCTTTCTGGCTCTCCCACATATTATTTTGCCGTTTGATCACGTGATATGCCCAGGGCTGAGCCACGTGGTATTTCCCCAAGGGTCCACGTGTAGGACACATCTTTTCTAGATATCACACGTACCATATCTTACATTCAAAAAAACACATGTCATATCATACATGTCCATATACAGAATCATTTCGTCACAGAATAATAAATGATAAAACAGATTTATTCCATAAATATACAACCAAATAAGTTCATGACACCACCATAATTAGTTAACTGACTATTCAGGACCAAATTAGGACATAGCACAATCACTGCAAGTCACGACAACAGTTCCACACACACAGGATCAGGGCTGAGAAGAGATACCAGAATTGTTCATGGTCAAGAGCCTTAAAAGGATGGGATTGTTGTCTTCTTGTTGCTTCCTCAGCTCCTCATACTGTCTTTGAGTTCTCGCCAGCGCCACCTCTGATGCTTCAGTCTTCTTCTTTAGTTCATCCACTTCTCGTTACAGAACAACTGAACCTTGTTTTTCAGCAGCAAGTTCTTCACGAAGCGTGGCTTAACCAACTGACGGAGACTTCGAGAGGTGGGAGTGGCTATACAAGCATTCTTCAAAAAAGTGGTGTTGAAACTATTCTGCGAGAGGACCTTGGAAACAACCTCAGTACTAGTCAATGGTGACTGCCCATCAGCAACAGTTTCTGCCTGCATAGTTTCCATTGACATCTAGAAAATATAAAGATAAACTATTAATTTACTGACGATACTAAGAAAAAGGAGTACATTAAACAAACTGGAAACAAAGGAAGATTGGATAACTGCTACTAAATATTGTTAATATAACGCACCTCCGAAAGATAGGGGCGGCCATGCACGTTAACAATATATGATGCAACATGTATAGATAGAGTTTGATAAAGAAGGACAAAAGTCTTGCAGAAGGAATGTACAAGGACTTACAACTGTGTCTCTAGCCACATCACTCATACCCTTCGTGCTGCTACTATGGTAGACCTTGAAAGCTTCCATGGCATTCATTTCTTCGTCAGCTTTATCAACTTGGTGCTGGGGTTCATCCTCGTTGACTACAGTGGGTTCGGCATCATTTTTCTTGTTCTTGTTCTGATGTACCAAAATGGTGGTCAGATAAATAGCAAAACATAGAAGAACTGATAAACACTATACCCTAATACTTTAATTTACTGACCAAATGCATGAATCAAACTTAAAGAATAATGAGACTTGCCATGAGAGATAGACTGAAGTGCAAGGGTGTATGTGTGTACTCATTTAAGGAAGCAGAAGAATGGAAAATGTTACATTAAAAGATTGTTGACACTTACATATGAATGCAACTGTGCAACATAGTAGCAAGATTCTTTTGCTTAAGGAAGTAGGACTCTACCCCGATTTTGCTTGTTCTGGTTAGAAATTGCCCGCAAGAGATGTGTGTGTTAGTCTCCATCATAAGTACATATTCAAAAGCACACCAAGAGAAATTACCCTGTTGTGTGCAGTTGACCACTTGTCAACAAGTTTACACCACTATGCATCAGTCATGTAGGAGACAGGAGAGGTTGTGGTGACCTCATAAGCAGGGAACGTCAACAAAGTATTGTTGCTTCAACTTGTACCGCGTCTGTTGTATGCTTGGCTTGAACACACTAACACAAGCATTTGTTGTTGGCTTCTGTCTCGTGTCAATTGCTAACCTCCCCTAGTGATTATAATTGAAATCCGAGTTACACATGGGCCATGTAAGAGTTAAATGTAAAACAGAGACTAGTAGATAAGCACTCACAGATAGCCTTCCCACGAAGCCATCAAAATATTCAGATTGTGCTTTATATTCTTTCCAAAGGATGAAGATAGGAACTTGAGACCTAACAATAACACTAGCCTCTAATGCAAACTTGGCAGCTTGCACTAGATCATGCAGCCTTTGGTTCCCCTCAGCAACATAGATGAGCATCCTTCTCCCTATAGTTTTATTCATCCTGTTAAGCATAATTTCTTGGGTTCCTTGCCTCACCTTCCTTGAGCCACCTCTTTATGTAGGTGCTGCAGGGATATCATTCAATTTTTTTTATCATTCATCAAATATAAAACCATCAGCGTTAAAAAGTTTTAGGGTCAACGAACCAACCTTCAGTTCTGGAATCCAACTACCTAGAGTCGGTATTCCGTCCGGTCTCATCTTCGTTGAGGTCATTACCATCATCTGTTCTTGGTGTCCAGTCTCTCAAAGGAGTTGAACAACCATTCAAGTTCTCATGACAGCTAGTGTTTTCTACAACTGCTTGCAGTTATTCCTGCACAGCATTGTTACCACCGCTACTGTTTTCTACAATTGCCGGCAATTCCTGATGCACAGGTTGTTGAGGTGCTCCTGCTACGTCCAACCTTTTTGGTATCCTAGCATTTGAAGCTGCAGGAGTGATATCTATTGGTGGGATTAACCTTACCCTCTTGGATTGTCTTCCTCCAAGAGCCATGGCAACACTTCTTCTCCCCCTCTTTGCACAGGCTTTCTTATGTCCAGTTCGCACAGGGCCATGTATATTTCAAAAGGCATAAGTTGTAAGCATGTGAGTAAATTAGAATCACTTATAAGCAACAGAAATATATAGTCTCTGCAGTGTAATAACTAGTTCTGCTTCTAAGCATCGGAAATATTTAGTCCCTGCATCCTCCACTCCACAACCAAGATAGAAGATGCACCTCATTTGCTAGGGGTGTCGGCTCCTCCTCTAAGTCTGTATTATTATCTCCACCATCAGGCTCCTCAACTTCAGGGATGTAATCTGATAAATCAGACACATCACCAGGGCAAGCATTCCTGCTAGACCTTTTCCCCTTGCTGCCTGGACTTTGACCCTTTGAAGTTTTTTTTTCAAGACAATGAACTTAGATCTGATGATAAACCACTCAAGCCAAACTCCTGCAATATTCTGTTATTTTCCCTGATGTGGGTTTTCCGACGCATTTCGTATTCACTCTGTGTAGGTTATTACATGTGTGAAATAGATTTGAAGTGTTAGGGAGCTAGGTTGATTACATATTCATGTTTGGAAGTAGAATGAAGATCCGCTAGAACCTCCAATCCCGACCCGTGGATGAATGGTATCCCTACCTAGAACCACAGAAGGTACATGAATTTTGCATACCTCTTTGCTGCGGGGCCTCGGTGTTTGACCATTGTCAATCATCGGGGAATTATGTAGATCTGGTGTCGAAGGGGTAGCAGATCCGGTGTGGCGGCCATCGTTGTCGAAGGGGTAGCTGATCCGGTGCAACGGCCGTCGTCGAAGGTGTAGCAGATCTGGTGCAACAGCCATCCCATCGTCGAAAGGGTAGCAGATCTGGTGCTGCAGTAGTCGTCGACGGGTTAGCAGATCCAGTGCGGCGATAGTGGCCGATAGGAAAGCAGCTCTGGTGCGGCCATAGTGGCCAACGGGGAAACAACTCTGATGCGCATAACATCGTCGATGAGGTTGAAGCTCCAGCGCGATGGTCTTCGACGGACGGGAGGGGTCGAGTGTCGGCGCATTGGAGCCTGCTAGCGCAAAGATGAAAGGCGAGTGAGGTGGAGGGGAAAGGCGAGAGATAGAGGTAGATCTGAACGAAGGGATAGAGAAGGGACAATGGATATGGGGCGCGTGGGGGGAGATTGTCACAAATAGCTTTTAGAGTTTGGTTAGCGTCCTAGCGGTGTGGATTTTGGTTGAGGGTACAAGGGACATTTCGCAGGAAAGGTTTTCGGCTTCAGCGGCAGAGTTGGCGCCTGGTGAAAATTTCGGAGCGTGGTGTCCCTCTAACCAATGGACCCCACATGTCGGTGTTCTTAGAATCCCTTATGAATGCGGCGACCATTTCTTGTGAACAAGACTCTTTCTCTTTTTTAATCTCTGATTTGAAATTTGGATTATTCTTTCTCCCACGTACAATCTCGAAATAACTTGATTCTTTTTGTAAAGTGCATCTAAAATCAAGCTCGATCAAATTGTTGCTCTGTGTCACTCTCTTTCCATGCAAATGCACTATTTTTCAAAATTGCCATGGTTCTTTTCACTTAGTTTCTTATACCAAAGTAGAAAAAAATAAAATGATATTGGATAAGAATTGTGAATATAACTTAATATTCTCTAATTGTACGCTCAATATGAGTTTGTACCAAAATTTGAGGTGTATATGAGGTCAAAAGTATTCTAAACTATGCAAACTTGAAAGTTTATGTTAACTTATAGAAAATTATGTGGGGGATGTATGCATTTGTGAACAATGTATGGCTCGACTTTGTTGAAATCAATTGATTTTTTTTCCAAGCTTATGGACCTAAAATATGTTGTTGTGTTACTTTGTAGAATTTCCTGACAAACTTTTGTATTATTATTTTGTACTACCTTAGACTTAGTTGTTTGAATTATCCATATCAAAAAATTGAATTTTATTTCCATATCTCAAACTTGGGCTATAATGGTATATATGATCCTGAATATATTTTTTCTGTAATATTTTGGATCGTATTGGAGGCAGACGTAGTTCAGTTTGAGCGTACTTTTGAAATTACTTGTAACGGTAACTATGAAGAATATTTGTGTTAGATGGGCCGAAACACTAACTGCGGACCATTTTCTAGTCAAGCCCGATTCCACATAGCCGAAACACTGACCCAGGCGGTGAGGAGGTGGACGTCACCTATTGCTCCACATGGTAGCGCGTGATTGGCTGAGAGGCGTAAGAGCTCGAAATTGTTCATCATTCTCTTTTTAATCTTGAATGAAAACTTGTAACTAATATTTCTTCCTTAAAAGAACTCCAGTTTTGATGATTTTTTCCTAATTTTATATAAAATCGCACTCTACCATTTAGTGGTGTGTTTTTTCTAGTTAGTTTATATTTCCTAAATCTTTTACATATCACTTAGTTTCTTACACCGTAGAAAAAACAAAATGATATTGCATAAAAATTGTGAATATAACTTTATATTCTCTAATTCTAAGGTCAATATGAGTTTATGTCGAAATTCGAGGTGCATATGAGGTTAAAAGTATTATGAGCTATGCAAACTTGAAAGTTTGAGTTAAGTTATAGGAAACTATGTGCGAGATGTATGCATTTGTTGTGAGCAATGTATGACCCGACTTTATTAAAATCATTTGATTTTTTTCACAAGCGTATAGACCTAAAATATGTTGCTGTGTTAGTTTGTAGAATTTCTTGACAAACTTTTGATATTATTTTTTTACTAACTTAGACTTATGTTTGAATTATCCATATCAAACAATTGAATTTTGTTTCTATATCTCGGACTTGAGCTATAATGGTATGATCCTGAATATATTTTTTCTGTAATTTTTTGAATCTTATTGGAGGTAGACGTAGTTCAATTTGAGCATACTTTTAAAATTACTTGTAACCGTGGGCTATTTTCTAGTCAAGCCCGATTTCTCATAGCCGTTCATCTATCCATCTGAGATTCTGAGCCATTGGATCCTAACGCAATGGCCACGATCCCCAGTCTACCAGAAGGTCATCCCCACCACCCAGTCACTAGGTGTTCATCCCCACCACCCAGTCACTTATTGGTCGTCCAAATCCTAATCCTCATTCATACTCGATGGCGGAGGCGGCGGCGGCAGGCGGATCCCGATTGATGACGATGGGGAGGTGTCCTTAGTGTGTGCAACAATTTGGCCCCATGCACTCAAGCTTCTATAAATTGAGACCTGTATGCACAACATAGCAATGTTTTTCTTGATGTTCACTACAAGGCGTGGAAGGAATCGGGAGTATCACGAATACAATGGTACTCATTTCATCTGAATTTATTTATTTGTCTCCTTATTGTGTTTTAAAAAAAAAAATCCGCACATGACACGTGTATTTACTGTTCACAAATTTTAGTTTTCTGTTTATTGCACATATATCTTCGCACACAAATACAGGTTCTCGCACTTTCCAGGATGCGCATTGGTCGTGTAATTAACACGATACACACCTGGCATATGCATCACATACATATATGTCTAGCTTCTCTCTCTCGCTCTCTCTCTCTCTGCGAGGAACATTCCTTCCTGAACAACATGGTTCAAGTATAGTATAGTTTCAATCAAATTCAGTTTTAATGTTCCTACTGAGTCTCAGGTACCACTTGAGCTTTATATAAGTGTGTCGCTGAGTCGAGGGGGTGCTGAATCTAGCAATGTGATAGTGGACAAACGTTGGGCATTTGTGGCCACGGGCATCAGTCTCGTTTCCTGCAGCAGTATGTTGACTAGAACAGTAGACACGCGATTAAGCGCATTGAGACCTCGAAGTTCGTTGGCCACGAAATGTGAAACATGCGCCATCCTGTTGAGCAGCCCCTTTCCTAAAAAAAACTTTCAATATTGGAAAAAAATTTACTCCAGCAGTCCACCAATATAATTTGGTGTAATATCCCAATAATCATTCCCAATAATCACTTCCAAAACAAAGGGGAGTCCATACCCTTACGAAACATACCGTTTCATGCCCGCGCTCTCCTTTGAGAGTATTTATATACGTGTACATAGAGACATAGAAGGGAATGAAATATCGGGAAGGTTTTATTGGAAGACTGCAAAAGCAACTCCTCCAATAATCCTAGAACTGGTACTAGGACATCTTCCAATACTAGCAATTGGTACTAGGACATCTTCCAATACTAGCAATTGGGAATGAAGTATTAGGGAACTGCTGGAGATGCTCTAACGTAGGGTATTTGGCTGGATTCTCTACTTCAGCCTAAGCAGAAACACTGTATAAACATGAACATAATGAGGCCCTGGATGCCACCTGGCACCTATAAGCAGCACATATGGTCCCTTCCTAATGACACATATGAACACCTCTTATATATAGCACAGATGTTGCTGATTGACTTATCCGTATATACTTCAGGGTTTTTCCTACAAGAATAATATTGTGGCAGTACTAATAAAGGAAATATTCCGGCCACTGCGACCATTATACACAGCTAATATTCTTACATCATTCGCAGCTGAAAAGCTAATAAAAAGGTGTACGCTAAAGAAAAGGAAAAACTTAAAGAAAAATCTACTATTACTTTTCGATCCATTATTAGCAGAGATATCTAAAGTAACGATTTACAATGCTTTACTTGTCGAACGGGGAATATCCTTTGACTCCTCACGCTGAAGCATAGAAAAAAAGTTTAGCCAATACACACCCCTAAAAATAACATGTACAAAAGAGGTATATCATTTTTTCTCAAAAATCAAGTCATTACACGTACACCAGATAACCACATGAGAGCCACCACCCCACGAAAATTGAAAGTCTTTCTTTTTTCGCAATGCCCGTTAACTAATTTCCAAGCATATGGTTTATAGACCTAGGTGGGGTTAACCAGTAGCTATCTGAACCACCCTCCAAATAGTTTGACGTGCTGATTGTCACAAAACGGTGTTTAATGTTTCATTGCAATCACAAAAACAACACTTTTGACTGCCGGACAAATTCCTCTTAACCAAGTTACCCTTTGTTAAAATAACACATCGTTGGAGATACCAACAGAAGATCTTTATTTTTAGAGGAATTTTGAGATACATAGACTGTACCATGAATTGACCATGTCTATGCAAGTACCAAAAGTAACCCTCCCAAATAAAAGATATGATGACGGTGATGACGATAATTTTCTCTGGCACTGCATTCTCGTGGAAGTTACTCTTCTTACCTGTATTACAAATGCCAGTTCAAATGTGATTTTGGCAGAAATGGATCATTTCATTCGTAAGAATGCATATAAAGTTCTTGTGATTCACAAGGGGAACCTCACAGTGTCGATCATCTTTCCAGCGAGGGGAAAACTGCCAATGTAAAACCTAGAAGAGCTTGTTAGGGATTCAATAGCACAACCACCTTTGTCTTAGATAAGATAAGGTTTAATCAAAATCAAGGCAATTACATCGTTCTTATATAGCTATCTTGAGATCAGTTCCGGCGGCCTCTGCAAATCTAAGATGTATAAAACCCATACAAGTTTTTTTAATACAAGCACACTTAATGGTTCTCAATCCGCAAACTAGATTCTCATCCATACTAGTCCAGTACAACCAAATCCTATGATTATGGCTTGTGAAGGATATCCAGCAGCCACCTGTAAATATCGCTTCTGAGGGATATTCCAACCACCTATAATGCGACGTCTGATTTCTTCAAAAAAATAATGCGACTTCTAGCTTACTTGAAATCCAAACACGTCTTTCGATACTAGCTCTTTTTCTTGGACTTGGGTTAAAAAATACACCCTAAGCCAAAAATATTGGACTTGAGTTCGAAAAAAGTTATATATTAGGCCTTGTTATTTATTATTAACAACACAAATATCAAACACAAGCTATATATCTCATCTGAAGTGATTATGTATTATGCATTAGTTATTATAAGGATATTTATTGTAGACGGGCTATATTTTATTCACTTCAATCAATTTTGTGACCGTGAGATTATGCATTGTGGTTTGGACATCAGTTTTTTTTCTTTTTCTCTGTTTGTGTTTTATTTTGTGGGCCGAATTCTATACGTGTTGTGCTTTTTTATGCACTTTCAGTAGCTTTTGCTCGTTATGCAAGCTACTAATTCAGTTGTGGCCCAAAGGAGCACGAGAAGCAACAACCATCTGACTGAGGCCCACAATATGGTTGCGTTTTGAAGATTTTTTTCGAGTTGGCTTTGGGCCGTAGGAGAATTTCGTTCTTTCCCTAAAAAAAAGACAAACTTAGCATGGCCTGGCAGCAGCGTCAGCTTGGGCCTACTTGGCAGATCGAGAAGGCCGAGCACCAGCTGCCCCCCTATCTGTGCTGGTTTCCATTTTTCGATGTGAAATTTACAGCCCGGTCTTCCTTTCAGCGTGCATACAACCGTTGCGGTGGATACGGCCCATTAAAGCGCAAAAAGGGTAAGTAGTCTGTGGGGTTACTGGGAGGCTATGCTAGCGCAAAATAAAATTTTTCTTCCCCATAAATCAGGAACTACTGTTGTTATAGATCACGGAATTACCACTAGACGCGCAGGTGCGGAACTTCTGTAGCGCGTCGGTGTAGTTTGTACAGTAGCCGGCAGTGCAGTTGCGAGACTGATGGTGGGTGAGGACCACCAGCAAGGATTCGTGGGAACCCCCGTTTAGAGATTTGGCCAGGGGTGTAACACGCAGCGAAGTTTCAACCGCGGGACAAAGAGTTTAGACAGGTTCGGGCCGCTCGGGAGCGTAAGACCCTACGTCCTGTGCGTATGTTCGTGTTCTGTTGCTCGAGTGAGCTTGTAGCAGATGTGTTGTGGGATTTTAGTCTCTCTTTTTACATGTTGCCCTGATTTTCTATTTATAGACCCTCCCCTGGGCCCAGGGAGGAGTTTTACTGCCTTAGATTTACCGCCTATGGGTGTGAACGCGGCGCCGTACTGGGGGCGCCCCCCTACAAGTGGCGCCGCCCTTCTGACGACGTCTTATCTTGCGGGCCCCACCTAGTCGGTTCCCGGGGTCTTACCGGGGTACCCCGGGGTGGTCAGGCCGACACCCGAGGTGTTCGTGGGGCCCGCGATGTCCTCGGGGCGCGTCCCCGGGTCGTCCCGGAGTCTTTTTCAGACCCCGAGGCCTTCCTGGCAATCCAACCGACGCGACGGGGGCCCAGGCGGTGGGCCCCGCCTGCATCGTCCTCTGCTGGGACGACGGGACGTGACCAAGGGGAGGGGCTCCCCTTGCTCTGGTCAGGGCGCCGTCTGATCGCACGCCTCTCTGTAATCATGCTGTTTTACGGGGAAGCCGCGCCGTGGTGGACCCCGCTCCGCACAGTGTCGGTGAGGTAAAAAATCCCCAGCCGGAGGTAGTTCCTTACAGGCTAAGGAACCGCCCTGACTGGTGGGGCCGTCCGCATCCCTGCCCGGCTCGGCAATTCTGAAGGTCGCCGAGTTGGACCGGGCCTTGACGCCCGTGATGGGCTTGATTGCCTGCTTATCCTCTGTTTTTGTTGGGTGAGGTGGGGACCCCCGTCCTCACGACGCCGACAGTAGCCCCCGGCCCCATGCTCGGATCAGGGAAGGGATCCGAGTGTGGGGCCACAACTTCAAGGCGGACGCCTCGCCTCCTGTCCGGCCCTGACTCTCTAGGAGTTGTGCCGGTTCTTCCACTAGGGGCGCGGCCCACGCCTTGCGAGAATCCCGCTAAGTGGGTGCGCCGCATCCCCTCGCCTTCCATTATGTATAAAGCTCCGGAGAGAGGGAGGACTGCGGCTTCGTGCTTTCCACTTGTCCTTCGGCCTGTAAGCCCTATCTCCCTCTCGCTCATCACTCCCGCACTCCCTTGCTGCTCGCCTCCTGCTTCCTATGGCGCGTGACCACCATCGGTTCTCCGGTCGCCGGCAGACTTCCGGCCGCCGGGTGCTGGACTTCGGGCCCTCATCGGTGGACGCGGCTGGAGTCGCGAAGGCAAGGGGGTTCGTGTCTCCTAACACCATCCTCCACACTGGGGAGCACTTGCCAGCGCCGTGAGGCGCGCGGGAGATTGTCACCTTCCTCCCCTTCTTGCTAGTGGGGTTGGTGCCGCCCTTCTCCCCCTTCTTTGTGGCGGCGCTGGAGGCGTACGCCATCCACTTAGTGCACCTCACCCCCAGTGCCATCTTGACCCTAGCCATCTTCGCACACACCTGCGAGATGTTCTTTTGGGTGGCACCCTTGGTGGAACTCTTCTGCCACTTCTTCTCCCTCTGCCAGTCATCGGCGGTGGCCCCCGGTGCCGGCGCGGCCGCCCAGCCCAAGATTGTCGGCGAATGCTACTTCTGCATACGGCAGGGGAGGCAGGACGAGTTCATCCCCTTCCAGGTGACGGGGAAGTGGGAGGAGTGGGAGAAACAATGGTTGTACACGGAGGTCGGCCATGAGTCCCCCTTCCTCCGGCTTCCCGGCGTCGCGCTCCAGAAGCATTCGGAGTGGGGAGAGCGCAATGGGCTTTGTGCCGGGTGGAATCCGGTGCTGGGCCGGATTGCCACCCTCCGCCAGGCAGGGCTGACGTCGGCAATGGTGGCGTTCGACTTCTTCCGGCGCTGCCTCGCCCCACTCCAGGCATGCTAGTACCCGGCGTGGTTCTACACCCGGCGACAACGATGCCACGCGATTCGCGCGCGGCGCCGGGAGTCGCGTCGAGGAGGCCGCCCTGTCGCATCTGATGAAGTTGTCGACCGGAAATGGCGACCTCGCCCTAGCCCTTCTCCCTGAGGGGGTCAGGCCCCTATGTGAAGACGAGGTGCGGCGCGCCATCCTCGATGCCATGCCGCCGGCAGACGCTAGAGGCCTGGCATCGGCTCCCGCGCAGCAAGGAGTGGCAGAGGCCCCTGGTCAAGGCGGTGCGGTGCCGGAGGCGCCGGTGGAGGAGGTAACGGATGCCGGGGGCGCCGAGATGCAGGCTCCCCCCTCTCCCCAGGGAGGGGCGGTCGGACTGCTCCGTGGAGGGTGCGGCCGACCCGCAAGGAAAGTGCCCTCGTTCGCGCTCCCCAGTAGTGGAGCTGTCGTCGTCATCGCCACCGTCGTCTCCCGCCCCAGGCGATGAGGGCCAGGGCTGTTCGACCGCGTCTGCCGCTCGATCGCCGTCGAGCCGATCCCCACCCCCAAAGTGGTTCCAGATGGGGTGGCGGTTGTCCGGCTCGGGGTCCAGGTTAGGGTTCCCTTCCCCCATTGCTTTTCTCTTTGCTGCTTGTCTCCGCGGCGCTATGAGGTTGGCTTTCGTGTGACTAGGTGGAGCACGTCGAGTCGTGTGGCTTTGTCGGCAGGGAAAAGCTCCCCGACGTTGGTGGTGGTCCCTTCCCCCACGCCTGGGCCGGACGCGACCCCAACCGTGGTGACGGCAGCTGATGCCGAAGGTCGGGCCCCCTTACTTCCTGCTACATACATCCCGGAGGCGGCGATGGTGGAGGCTTCCCAGCCATTGGCACCGGCGGCGTCCCCTGCCGACATTGTACCACCGAGGGCATTCGTTGGCGCGGGTGACGATGCCGGGGATCCCGTGGGCGTGCTCGGTGCCAGCGGAGCCTGTGGCGGCGCGCTCGCTGGGGGCCCCGAACCCCTCAACCTCGGCTTCACCTACTCCGGCGGAGAGAGGCGGCCCGTCATCATCGGCCCCCGCGCTGATGCTCATCCTGAGCGTCCTGGGGGCGGAGGCAGATCCGGTGCAGGCCGAGCCAATGGCGGCGCCGTTTCCAGCCGCTCCTATGGCGATCGTCGCGGGACCGGTGCAGGCCGCCGTCTCGTCCCCAGATATGGTGCCCCTATCATGGGCGTAGGTGGTGATGGAGTCAGTGATGGCAATCCTGCCTTGCCCGGCCACCAGCGGCGCGCCGCCGTAGACACGCGTGCTGTGGGACATGGAGGAGAGCCTACACCGACGGGAGGAGCAGTTGGAGCTGCAGGCGTCAGACTTCGCCCGGCGGGAGGAGTCCCTGGCGGCGCTGGAGCGCCATGCCGAAGAGGAGCTACACTCCGCATCTTCCCATGCGCAAGAGCTCACCGTTCGGGAGCAGATGGTCGAGGCCTGGGCAGCATAGTTGCAAACGGCCCAGGACCTACTGCGGCAGCGGGCGTCCCAGCTGGAGAGAGAGGAGCGGGCCGCCCAGTAGCTGGCATCGGCGGCTAACGACCGGCAAGCGGCCCTGAACCGCCGTGAGGAAGACCTTCGGTGTCGGGAGGACCAGGCGGCGGCGGCGGCGATCGCCCGCGTGGTGGCTATGCTGCGGGAGGCGGACGAGCAGGTCAACGCCACCCGTCGCGACGTGGCGATCAATCTCCACACCGCCCGTGACACCCATGCCGCCAAGCTCTAGACGCTGTGGGATAGCCTTGCCGCGCAGCTTCGGGATGTTGTTGATCGCGCAAACGCTGCGGAGGCCCGCGCGGTGGAGGCGGAGTCGCGGGCGATGTCTGCGGCGATGCGCGCAATCGAGACGCAGGCTTGCGGTGATGCCCTGGAGGCCCAACTGCAGACGGTGCGGTCCGCCCTGGACGACTTCGACGTCGGAGCGCTCCGTTGGGTTCAGGCGGAATCCTTCGATGCATTCCGGAGCCTGCTCACGCGCTGCCGGAGGGCGTGGGAGGCCGCCAGTCTCGGCACCATCCCCTACCCTAAGTTTGGGGGCGGCAAGAGCCCATTCCCCCTCGAACTCGTGCCCCACATGACGCACTTGGTGGAGCGCCTGGAGTCGCTGGAGGACAACGTCATGGCGGCCGTCGAGGCGAGTTCACGGTTCCTGGCCGCCGACGTGGTGGAGTACGCCCTCGTGTGCCTGTGGATCCGTGCCCCGAATGCGCCGCTAGACCGAGTCTGGGAAGGCATCATCCCTGGCGACGAGGAGGCAGCGCGCGACGCGGTCACGGGCTTGGCGGTGGAGGTGGTGGCCCGGTTCGACCCGGATGGGGCTGAGGACCCGCCGGCCGATGAAGGCGCCGATGCGGAGGACGCCAACCAGCCAACGGAGAGCGAGTCGCCACCGCCCTCGAACGCTGGCCAGTAGGGCCCTTGCTCCTTTCCAGCATGCTTTTGTTTTTGTTGTTCGGTCAGCGCCATAGTGCGCTCATGTACAGTGAACTCCTGGTGGGGCGCCTGTTTTCCGTCTTCCCCATTCAGCTCGTACTCTTGGATTCTTCCGGTGATGTTGCTTTGCTGACGTGTCTTGTCATTCTTTATCTCCGCCTTAGGTCTCACTTGCGTGTCCCGCTCGGGCGGGCCTTGCCAGAGTGTGCAGTGGCCGCCAGCACGGCATTAGGCGACACTCCAGCTCTTCGGGGAAACTTGGGTGACCGCACCAGGTGGCGTGGTGCCCATGCCGCACCCCTGGTCCTGTTGGTATGACCACGTGGTGGTATGGTCGCCCCCATCGACCGACATGTCCTTGTCATGCCCAGATGGAACAACCTGGTGATGATGATGAGGGTTGGGACCCTACCTTGGACCGGCGGAGGTCTTCATGGTCGCACTTGTCAACTTGCCTATAAAAGGTGAGCTCGCTAGGGCTTCCTAGCTCCTCTTCATCAAGAGCGAAACAACAATGTGTCTTCCCTTGCTTCCCCAGCTTTCGGCAGGTCCAGGGGATCCTTCCCTAGGCACGCCATCCACTGAGAGCGCTCCGCTGTCTGCGGGGCGCGCGAGAGGGTATGGCATGGCCAGTTCCTCTCTTTCCCAGCGAAGTTGAGTCAGGCTGAAGGCGCGTCACGGCCTCGGGGAGACGTGGCGTGTATGGGGTGCTGGATGCGCAGCTATTCGATGTCTTCAGCATCACCCCAGGGAGCTTGCTCTTCCTTCTGTCCCCCATCTTCTCCAACGAAGTTGAGAGGGGCTGAAGATGGAGCCGGCTCCCTGGGTTGCCCATGCAGCTGCTCGGGTTTTCCAGTGGAGGCTCTTCACCTCCGGAGCCTCCATTGTGAAACTGCTGCTGCTGCTGGGTTTGGTGCTGGACCTCGGTGGTGTTGCCGTGTCGCCTCGGCTGGTATGACCTCCTCCTCTACTACTGTCGGTTAGTCAAGCCGGGGTATCGGCCGAGGTGGCTGCAGGCGGCGATGGAGTTTCCTGCTCCTGTTCCAAGGGTGCTTCTCCAGCTGAGAGAGAGAGACCCCCCTCGCGTGGAACAGGAGCTGCCTCTTTCTGAGGGTCGTTGGCTTGCTACAACATCTTGGGATAGCCTGGACTAGGGCATCCCAAGATGCTGTTGTTGCTGCTGCTGCTGGGTGGAGGGCTTGCAGCCTACCTCGTCTTCCCCGGTGCCAGCAGCAACGTCCTCCGGCGTCGCCTGCGGCGGGCGGCGCCGTGCTCCTGTTTGGCCGGTGATGAAGTTGCCGGACCTGGGTCGGGCAGCTTCACCACGGCCTCGTCCGAGGGTGCACCGGTGCCCCGGGAAGTGGTAATGGAAAGTAGCTTCCTTGCTTCTTTTCCATTACTCTGTCTTGGAGCGCCAGCGCGGTCTCGCCTCCACACCGCTCATGGTTCGGTGAGCGTGGAGCTTTCGTCGGTTGGGTCCCGTTGTAAGGGGATCCGGTTGCGGCCGCTCATGGTTCGTCCAGGCTCAGCTTCTAGTTGGCCAAGCCGACATCGCGGCGTCCCAGCTTGTCACCGGTCCACGGCGTGGTACCTTCTCCGTCGGGGCACGAAGGGGCGCTTGGTCCAGTTGTGGCAGCGGGTACACGCTTCGACCCGCTTCCACCAGCTCTGGGCCGGCCATCGCCTCTTCCCCGATAGACTAGGGAATCCTCGCGGTAGCTTCATGCACCCTTGCTGTGGTCATCAGGAGGCCACGACCGGTGTAACTTCTGCTTGTATCTGTGTACTTGCGCCAAGAAATATATGAAATTTCCTTTTTTGGGACCCCGGCCAGCGAGTAGCCTTTTGTGTGTGGAAAACATATTCCTTAGCTTTAGTTCATAAGGAAATCTTTCGCGAGAAAAAGTTTCAGAATTCATAAGGAAACTGAATCAAAAGATAACTATGCGTATGGGAGCCCCCGGCCAAGTACTATGCAGAATCAGGTCCGCGGGGTACTTGGCCTTTATGCCGGAGCATTAGGACCCCCGCATCCAAGTAAAAACTTCAAAAATTGTTCAAAAGATGCTCAAATTGAATTACTGCAAATGAAAGGGTGTTTGTATATAGGTGGGAGCCCCCGGACAAGTACTGCATGGAAGCTGGTCCGTGGGGTACTTGGCAATCATGCCGGGACATTAGGACCCCCGCCTATCAACGGATAGAACTTATGGAGATGCTCGATATTCCAGATGTTGGGTACCTGCATCCCGTCCTTGTCGGTGAGCCTAAACACCCCAGGCCGGCGTTCCTCGGTGACGCGGAAGGGACCTTCCCACATGGGGGAGAGCTTTTTTTTTCCCTCGCGTGACTGGAACCGGCGGAGGACCAGGTCTCCGACTTGGATGGTTCTTGGTTGTACGTGGCGCTGGTGGTAGCGGCGGAGGGCTTGCTGATAACGAGCAGTCCGGAGTGCCGCCCTACACCGAACTTCCTCGAGGTAGAGGACGTCTTGTTGCCGCAAGCGATCTTGATCTTCTTCGTTGTAGGCCCGTACCCGCAGGCTTCCTAGTGTCACCTCGGCTGGGAGGACTGCTTCGGCACCGTAGACCAGGAAGAAAGGCGTTTCGCCCGTCGCTCGGCTGGGTGTGGTGCGGTTTGACCCGACCACAGCCGGTAACTCGTCTATCCAGCCGGTGTCGTGTTTCTTCAGCTTGTTGTAAGTTCTGGTTTTCAACCCTTTGAGGATTTAAGCGTTTGCTCTTTCTGCTTGCCCGTTGCTTCTTGGGTGGGCAACGGACATGAAACGGAGCTTGATGCTCATGTCGTCGCAGTAATCCCCAAAGAGGTTGCTCGTGAACTTGGTCCCATTATCGGTAATGATGCGGTTAGGGACCCTGAACCGAGCCACAAGGTCCTTGATGAACTTGAGGGCAGAAGTTTTGTTGGCCTTTACGACCGCGGAGACCGCCGGCCATTTGGTGAACTTGTCGATCGCCACGTACAACCTTTCATAACCCTCGACGGCTTTTGGGAAAGGTCCCAAAATGTCGAGCCCCCAGACCGCGAACGGCCATGATAGGGGAATGGTTTGGAGTGTCTGTGCTGGCTGGTGAGACTGCTTCACGTGGAATTGACACATCCTGCAATGCTGAGCCAGTTCGACTGCATCCTGGAGGGCTGTCGGCCAGTAGAAACCTTGCCGAAAGGCTTTACCGACCATCGTGCGAGAAGCCGAGTCTTTTCCAGACCCCGGGGCCTTCCTGGCGGTCCAACCAACGCGACGGGGGCCCAGGCGGTGGGCCCCGCCTGCACCGTCCTCTGCTGGGATGACGGGACGTGACCAAGGGAAGGGGCTCCCCTTGCTCTCGTCAGGGCGCCGTCTGATCGCACGCCTCTCTGTAATCATGTTGTTTTACGGGGAAGCCACGCCATGGTGGACCCCGCTCCACACAGTGTCGGTGCGGTAAAAAATCCCCAGCCGGAGGTAGTTCCTTACAGGCTAAGGAACCACCCTGACTGGCGGGGCCGTCCGCATCCCTACCCGGCTCGGCATTTCTGAAGGTCGCCGAGTTGGGCCGGGCCTTGACGCCCGTGATGGGCCTGATGGCCTGCTTATCCTCTGTTTTTGTTGGGTGAGGTGGGGACCCCCGATCCTCACGACGCCGACAGAGACCTTCTCACGTGCGGCTCATCCTCGTGCAGCAGATGTAGCACCTCCAAGGTATCCACACGTACGGCAGCGGAAGCGTCACGATCCGGACTGCTAGGCCCACGAGGGTGACGAAGGCGCGGGCGTGGGAAACTGGCGGCAGCGGCAGGCGTGGAGAGTTAGGGTTTCCATGCGCCTCGCCCCTGTTTATATAGACCCTCTTAGGCACAAAGATCAATAATTGACAGCGGCCTCTAGCAAGACATGTCAACTCCTATGCGTGCGCAAAGATCAAATCAGACGAGCCATCACAATCTCATATACATGTTATTCCCTTTGCCTCACGATATTTGGTCTAGCTCCAAGCTGACCTCTCTTTCTCGATGCCGTGATCCGGAACCCTTGGTTAACACTTAACCCTAGCACGGCCATGCATTTCTTGATCCGATCACTCGAGGGGCCCAGAGATATCTCTCTCAAGTAGAGAGGGGTAAATCACATCTTGACTGACCATGTCTCACAGCATGCTTCTTGACACATCCGAGAACCACCTTTATAACTACCCAGTTACGGAGTAGCGTTTGATAGCTTCTAAGTAGGCCGGTTCACATCTTGAGCACATGCGACAATCTCAGGTCTAAGGACATAGCGTACACATTGTGTAATGAGAAATTACTATTTCTTGAGTTGGATCTGTTCAGCCACATATCATACATACGCCCACATTATTAGTTTGACATCTCCATATCTATGACTTGTGAAACATAGTCATCAACTAATACATCTAATATTTATGTGTCTATACATAAAATCCGACTAGGAACAACTTTAGAATAACCATACAAGTAAAGAGTCTCACAAACAATTTGCATAACTGCCAATCAATACAAGTTGCCTTTTTCATGGATATTCAATGAACATATATATAATACATCATGGATACAACAAAATATGATCATCTCTATGATTATCTCTAGGGCATATTTCTAACATAGTTTTATTAGATCTCATAAGAGGATCTGGATATTTGTGTGGGCCTGTTTTATTTCAGATGAACCCATGAAATCTTTCTTTTCTTTAGGAAAAATCCGATTTACGCTCTTGAACTATCGTAAAAGTTTGATTCTCAACCTTCAACTATAAAACCGAATAACAAGAGCCATCCAATTGTCGAAACCGGACAAGTTTGGCTCTTTGGATGGTTTTGAAGGTGGCTCTGTATTTTTTAAAAAATAAAAAATTCTAATTAGATCTAAAAGCTTAAAACTAATTTATTTTAAATCAGAAAAATACGAAACTAGTACCAAATTTTTTTAAAAATATAACATATATATTATTTCTCTATTTGAATCTAATTTATTAAAAAATAATAGGCATAACTACAAGAAATCAAATACTATGAACATAAAAAAAATTGGATCCGAATAACTGACAAGAAGAGTGCTAATAGATAGGTTACATTATTTGAAAAAAATTGGTATCCATTTCGTATTTTCTGATTTAAAATGATTTTTTTAAATTTAAATTTGAATATTTTTAATTTACATAAAATAAAAAACCACCTTCGAAACCATCCAAAGGGTTAAATTTGCTTAGTTTCGACAGTTGGATGGCTATATTATCCGGTTTTATAGTTGAAGGTTAAAAATCAGATTTTTATGATAGTTCGAGGATATAAATCGGATTTTTCCGTTTTTTTTATTATCGATCTTGGCGCCATTATCCGGAGCAGGTGTCTATTTTTTTTTTAGCATTTCCTATTTTTCTTCTCTCTTTACTCACCTTGGCGGTGCATTGGCAGCCAAAATCTCACAATAACACTGATGTATACTTGACAAGAGCAGAGGTGCTCTTCTTAGTTAAGTGCTTGCCCAGCATTCGCAGACATCTCAATTATTGGTGAAGGGAGGTGACTATTGTTGTTTATCAGGTGATGATACATAGATCGTATCATGAATTGACCATGTGTGTGCAAGTCCCAATAAAAGTGTCCCTCCCAGATAAAAGAGATGACGACCACGATATCTCACAATAACACTCATGTATACTTGACAAGAGCAGAGCTCTTCTTCTTAGTGAAGTGCTCGCCCGGCATGCGCAGATATCTCAATTATTTATGTGTGCAGTTTTTCCTATTCATTCACCTAAGGAAGTATTTAGGTTTAATTGGTATGTTTGATTTTCTTTAACTCTTTAATTGTGTGATTGAATGTAGGTTTAATTGTGTGTTCTTTTTATTTTTACATGCATCCTGATTGTTGATTGTACAATCTCTGGTACGTACAAAAGGGAGAAAAACGATTGGAAATCCTTTTTGTTTATCTAGACCATTTCCCACTGAAAATAAAATGTTTCGCCCACTTTTTCCCTGTCATGCAAAAAAAAGGACAACTTGTCCAACATGGCGAATCTTGATTGGATGAAAAATATCCGCGATGAACAAATCGCAAATAGCCAAATAAAGACACTCTTTCACATATGATGCTGAGGGCTGCAATATTTTATTTTCCATCACCCAAAACAAAAAAAAACTTACACCAAACATCGGCTATATCTATCTCCCATGCCTATACCCCACATGATAACCCGAGCAGCAAAAAAACACAAACGATCAAGGATCCACAGCGTGCACACCACAATCTTCAGGCAGGGTGGCAGTGGCACCAAGAACCGAATCCGCCGCACGGATAAGATGTGCCATGTGGCGGGCGGCCAGTGGGGGCAATCGACCGGGGCGCCCGCGCGCCGGCTGGGGATAATCCGCGCCCGCGCAATTTGAGGCCATTACACCCTACCACACCCTCTCATTCTCTCTCCGTCCAGCGCGAGCTCGAGAGGCAGGTCAGCAGCAGAGCGAGAGCGCGTGCCAGCCCATGGCGAGCACCAACATGGCGTCGGCCACCTCGCGGTTCATGCTGGCCGCGGGCGTGCCCGCGACGGGCAGTGGCAGCAGCGGCCGCGTCAGCTTCGCGTCGGCGCCCGGCAGGCTGCAGGGCAGGAGGCTCGTAGTGCGGGCCGAGGAGGAGGCCGCGGCGGAGGCGCCCGCGGCGGAAGGGGAGGGCGCCGTGGCCACCAAGCCCAAGGCCGAGAAGCCGCCGCCGATCGGGCCCAAGAGGGGCGCCAAGGTCTGTGCCGCCGTCTGTGTGCCGAGCTCATCAACCGACCAACAATTTAGTTTGATGCCATCCGTTGCTTAATCTCCCTCTCTCTCTCGAATTCTTGTTGTGCCTGTGATCGCCAGGTGAAGATCCTGAGAAGGGAGTCCTACTGGTACAACGGGATTGGCAACGTCGTCACAGTTGATCAGGTTACTACTCACTGCCCTGGTTGTACTTTTCTTGCTCCTCCGAACCAAGCCACCAAATGCCCCGATTAGAACACTAAGAATGTCATGGAAACTCTATAGCACAGGGACCAACTTTCAGTCTCGTACCCCGAAAAAGGCGGTAAAATTGCGCATTTGGTTGGTTTGTGCAGGACCCCAACACCCGCTACCCGGTGGTGGTGCGGTTCAACAAGGTGAACTACGCCGGCGTGTCCACCAACAACTACGCCTTGGACGAGATCCAGGAGGTGAAATGAAAATGAGCCAGGCTGGCTCAAGGGCCTCCGTGCTCCCGTGTTGT
Source organism: Panicum miliaceum (assembly GCA_032594955.1). Lineage (NCBI taxonomy): Eukaryota > Viridiplantae > Streptophyta > Magnoliopsida > Poales > Poaceae > Panicum > Panicum miliaceum. Next base: position 48,083,586 of record CM064057.1, on the reverse strand, counting down.
CACTGGTAGCTTGTGAAATGAGGGTGTGAAGCTGCTGTGCTGGCGTCACCAACATCTCGTGTGTAATAGCTTAATCTCTGTAACCATTATGTAATTGCTTGCTTGCTTCACCATGGACGACTCAATAATCGCCTGCTCTTAAAATTGTTGTATTCTTTTCCTGTGATTTTGTACATGCACATAAACCTCTTTTCCTGCCACCGTTTGCGTGATACTGGAAACTCAGATCCACACTAGCTAGTAGCTACTAGAGTTCATACAGCATAGATCAATTTGTAGCTGCTGCAGCTACCATGTGATGAAGAAAGGGGAAATATCTCAACTTTGGTAGCGGACAAGCGTTCAGTATTACATCTGCTAGTTTCAGCTTTCACGTAAACAGCCTAACCTAAATCTGTGTGACAGCACCTAACTGGCTTCTGGAACAGGTCAAGAACAAGACTTCATATTTTGAAATGCTGTCAAACCACTAACATTGATTTTGGGATGGTTCAGAGTGTTTTTGTATTCCTGTTACACAGGTACAAGTGTTCAAGCCTCTAAAAAACACCCTACCACTCATCCGGAACAAAACTGCTATCAAAACCTAACAAAATATTATGTTAAAAAAAATGAAGTTATTGGTTTGTCTGCCATGAATATCATCTCCACGCTCACGGTGATGAACCCCCCAAGAGAACTAAGACCACTGGATCCAATTGACATAACTATTTTAATTAAGAGGAATTACAGCAATCTCAATTATACTAGTTTCCCAACAAAACAAAACAATACGTAATGCTGTAGCCTCATAGTTGGGTTTAAGACCAATATCTGAACTGCATGGATGAAGACAAGAAAAAATCTATGCAAGTGAACAAAAATCTAGATGAGAAGAATGAAAATTATCGAACCAATGGCATGCATACCTCTTCCATCTGAACTAGAATGGCCACGAAGAATCTCCAATGGTACAATAAGTGGGTTCTGGTTAAGATCAGAATAGACCATTCCATGACATACATAGGCAGTACAATCCTCAGAGGATGAGGCAAAAAGAGGGTACTTTCTGTGAAAAGTAACACTGGTAATATCCTTCGAGTGGGTCCTGTAATTTAGCAAATAATTTACTGGTATTTCGAAATGAAAAGAGCAGCAACAGAAACAAAGAAGAGACTGCTAGATAGAACGGCAGAAATTTTACATCAAAAGAGGCTACTTTGACCTTCACAATGCAGTGGACAAATAAAGGATGCTGATTGACAATTGTAAAAAGTGCAGTACTCGAGGAAAAAAAAGAACAATTGTAAAAGTGCAAGCACTAACCACATCATCCAGGTGGCAAGACACCCTGGTTTACCAATATGCAACAGAATTATCAAAATATTAAGTTGGTAGAAGAAATTATGATAATCACACATTTGTGTGGGTAATCTACGGTTTTTTAAAGGAAGTGGAACACATGAAAATCAGCTTTTAAGATGCATCTCAATATTCATTTCCATTATTTTTCCACGGAAATAAACTTCCAGCATCCAGACTATAGGAAGGTTCATATACCATGCAAAGAATTTAACAGTGTCTATATTGATAACCTAAGAAAAGCATGCAGAGATCTTGAAAAGATTACTTGTCTTTTTATTTCAAAGAAAGGGGATTGAAATAAGAGAATAATCGTACTTTAGAGTCTTGTATGGTCGCGTTGATAGATCAGTATCAAACCAGCATAGTTTGCCATCTTTGCTTCCCACAATAACATTGTCACCTACATAAAAGAAATGTGAAATAATCACAATACTTATAGAGTCAAAAAAATGACACTAACCAACCAACACGTACAATCAGTTCAAAGAAACTCCTTGGAAACATTCGAAATTTGGTAAACTACTATCAAGCTGACTTGTTAATTGTGACCTACCACCAGGATGGATAGAGATGGAGGAAATCTCACGGAGACCTGATTCCAGCTTCTTTACCAACTGAGCCTTTTGGAGATCATAAACCTGAACAAACTTCTTAGTAGCAACAAAGAACATCTTCTGACTTGGATGGAATGTTGCCGCAACAGGAAGCCCTGGCAGTTTACGGAAAGGATGGTGCGAGTGCTTTTTCAAGAGCTGATGCAATAATACAGCTTTTGTATCACGTACAAATGAATTAAGGTGTACAATTGGATGGGAAATTAAAGATGTGTATCATTGGCCCCCAATATTCAATCTGACCATGCATGTGAACATAACTAAAAGTACAGACGGGCCCCACTTACAAAGAAAGATAAAACCAAAACATATGGAAATAAAACAAAAGGATATCACTTGGCACAACTGTGGTGAAGTAATCTCCCTTAAAATGCCAGTCCACATTTGACACAGCCTAAACAAGAGATAGACTGGTAAGCAAGGAAAACAAGTTATTATGTTCAAAGGGAAAAACAATTGAAGTACCAATCTGGTACCAGACCTTATGATGAATCAAGGTGATTCCATCAAGTTTTTCATGTTTCATCCACCTCACAGCTGGTTTCTTACCATCTGCGGTATAATAATAGTATTTCAGAAGACTGGAAAAGGCTATGTAATACACTGGAAATATTGATTGGCTAGCAATTCAACACACCGGTATCATCTTGAGGAGCCATTTCACCAATCTGGAGGAGCTCTTTTGCCCTCATTTGCACTTCTTCACTCCCCACCCCAGCGTTAAGAAGTAGCAGGTCATGTTCTCTGCACCAAATAAAATGAATGACAAGAATAAATAAAGCTTACAGACAGGAAAATATGCTAGAATAGAAAAATGCTTACACAATAGCGGCAAGAATAGGCCGGTCAGGTGCAGGATTCCAGGCAATATGACGGACATCACCTCCGACATTCCAAACTTTAATACAGCGACCAGTTTCAACCTCCCAAACACGAATTGTACCATCGGAAAAACCTTCAGAAAAGGAGCAATGTAACTTAACAGTGGCACACTCTGTTTTATGAAATGACTTCTAAAGCAGAGAAACAGGCTCGTGGCAGTTAACCCTACGTGCCGCAGCTTACCCAATATTCCATGTATACCTAAGAACAGCCCTCGATTTTACGGTTACCTTAGCAGTTGTAGTCATTTTTCAAAAGCAACTTCGATTTACTACTCTTTGCATATCATACTAATCAATTTATCCCCCATACGAGAACTATCTGACTTGATTAAGAATACAAGTTTTGCTTAGTGGTTAAATTATGAGACTTTTCACCTCTGTTCCCATGTGAATCAAGAGATGATTTCCACTCCTTCATATAAAAAATGAACTCTAGATTTCCCTGCAATGCCAAGCTGACCTAAATTCTGAACTTTTTCTTTATTTTACAATGATGAAACAACTATACAACTATTATTTTTGCGGAAGAAATACTGAGATTTAGCTAGTGCTACTATTTTTAAGCAATGATATATGGAATAAAAAAATACTTCACGAGTAAAATATCAGGGTTCTTTGAGCATTAGCTAATATCAGCCCGTTTGGGTATCAGAACATTCTCTGCATGTATAATCCGATAAATACAGAAAACAATATTATCAAAAAAAATACAGAAAAATAATCAATAGCGCATACCAGATGAAGCCACTGCCCAGTCATTTCAACTGAAATTGATTTCACAGGACCCGTATGGCCCTTGAACTCGAGGTAACAAGTTTTTGGGTATAGCCTCAAATCCTTTTTACTTGGTAACTTGGGCTTGAGTGACTCGGGATCAATATTTATCTATGAAGTTGTCAAATTATTGGTGCAAATTAGAGACAAATAGTGTCTTTCAAAGAAATAATTGGTATGAAAATAACATAGAGGCTCTACTTACACGCTTTTTGCGGGTTTTAGGGCATAGATACAGATCTAGACATCGATCAAAACCTTCCCTCAGTGCCTTCTCATATGCAGGTACACTTCGAAGGGACTCAAATCTGGTGAAGTAAATGACTCAAATGACAAAATACTTAGACAATGTAAGACAATGGACAATGAAAAGGAAGAATGACAGATATAATACCGTTTTGGAATAAACTTCGGACGATCCTCCTCATAAATAAGCTGGTATGAATCTATTTCCTCTTGTGTGGGAATGTATTCAACAGAAGGATTATATGACTCTTCGTGACCTGATATACACCATAAAGGATCAATAGAAATTTTAAAATGTATATGAAGACTCAGTGAAAACATGTCACAATTTCTGAATGATTATTATAGAAGTGACTAATTCTGAAGAAAGAATGAAAAAGTACCTGGTAAATTAGGTTTAGGAGCAGGGATGTAGCTCAAGCCTTGCCACTTATTATCTGCTGTATCAGTTTCATCTCCCCACAATAGATATAAGTTAGGTTCGTCCTTTGGCTTATCAAACTTTATCCATCCATTACGAATGGCTCTTACAAGCTTAACAACCTGCCACCAGAACACATGAGCTCAAATTTTTGAAAGGTGTGCAAATGACTTAAGATGCAATACAGTCACAGAGCAGTTCAAGAGAGAAGACCCAAAACAAGTCCTGTGGTCACTGAAACAACCATGCAGGATTCACAACACAAAATTTGACCTGTTCAAACAAAAAAGAAGCTGCACAACAGAATGATAGTAAGTTACGTGAGTTCACAAATTCACTAGTGAATGCATAACTCAATCACAACAGTAGTGAATGCATAACTCAGTCATAACACTACTAACTGTTACTTCCTAAATATGTGCTATTTTCAAAGACAAGTGGCCCTAGGTGGGCTCGAGCATATCATGTGGAGTGGAATTGGTCCCAAACAATCAGGCTAGCTGTAAATAAATTAGTTACTGTTGTTAAAGATATGATTACAATTAAGAATAACCAGTGAAACGATCCAGTTCCACCCTCCCTAGTCTAACCTCTAATCCTAGCAGCCACCACTGCTTGGAAGCCTGTTTAGTGGTGTTTATCCTTTTATGACCCAAGGATTAATAAAGGCTGCCAGCTAGCAAGCACCTGCTTAGGCACTGCCTAGGAAACCAAATATCTTCCTGGCGACAGCGAGTGAATGAGTGATGGCATGTGTGACTATATTCTTTTAAATGTTTTTCTTCATGTAATTCTATGCTATTAATAGAGTTGGACTACCACCTATGCCGGTGACCACCAAGACATGCGGATTACCCCCCATAATTAGTGTGGCAGGACATCAACACCACCAAGTGCCTATCCACTGCCTAGGCACCTTTTATTTATCAGTTAGGTGCCGAACTTTAATATCTAAGTGCCAAACACCACCAAACGCTGGAATACAACACGATGAATTTAATATGTCACTCATAACTATTCATTAGATCATCGCATATAAAACACTGCTCAATGGGATCAATTATTTTAATGAATCAGTACATAGAGATCTGGAAAGAACTAGGAACTACAACATTCATACAACCAGTCAGATCAATAAAGAAAATGATCTAACAAAATAGGATAGAGATGAAATGCAGGATATACCTTCTTCTGCTCCCATTTTGAAGGCACAAATCGCCTCTTTGGCTCAGGAGCACTAGAAAGCGGATGACCTTTATCCTCATATTCAAACCAATCAACATAATCCTAAAACATAAAAGTCTATCAGTATGTTACATCCAGGTACTACAAACATATGAGCCAAAAAAAAAAGAGCGAAATCATTGAACTGTAAAAGAACAATTCATTTGCATGAATCTGGATAGCATTCATTGGCACCATGCATACCAAATTCAAAACTATGTATATCTGTACAGGTTATTATCAGCGAAACTAAGTTATACACTGGCCATATGTCGGCAAAGAATCAGCAAGCATTTTCACATAGTACTTAAGCTGATAAGTAACTGAGTTCTCATTAAAGTTATAATGAAATCACATGTATATGTGTTCAGTCATCCAAAAAGATAATATTAGGCCACTTGACGATCATTCATTTAACATCTAAACACAGCACCTTAAATAAATATTATATAATAGATAATGTTTGCAGTACATACTGGATATGGATCGACATTGGCATGTGGAGTCTTTCCCTTTAACAATCTGCTAATTATCTTAGCCTCTTCCTTTGTAATCTGAACCTACTCATCATTATACTCATCATAGATCTTTATCCTACATTTGGTGACAGAGAAAATAAATTATGGGATTAAATTAAATGAGCCAAAAAAATGATACTAAATACAGAAAACCAAATGATACAAGGTGTAAAGACAAAGAAATGGTACAAGATAAACAATCAGATACATCTGCTAATGGGCACAGGGAGATAAAAAATTTCCATATTTGAATAGTTATGGTTTTCAAGAGTTTCAAGCATATTCTGAAAAAAACCTAGAGGTGTATAGTCTGGAGCACCAAATCTAAATGATTGTAATAAACTTTCTTATTGCATGTTCGTAGACAAATTATAAATGTACAAAAATGTTATGCAGCTAGATTGGATCAAAATTGATGAATTTCAAGGACTTTTCCACTCCATGTCTTGTCCTGTTGTAAGATTTACAGATGTACAAAAACGTCAGGTAACTAAGCCTTGTTGATTGCATATCATTGCATTAAAAGGCCAAAGTAGCCAGGTACAAAGACTAAGCACGATCTCACCAAGAACATCAACCAACAGCGACCTTAGTTACTTACACAAACAAAAACAAATGACCAGGTGACGTCTTACATAACCAAAAGTCCAGAACATACTCTTGAATCTTGATAGCAGTTGAGAGCCCAAACTTTTACATCAGATAAAATAAAGAACTTAAGGTATGGTTCTTTGCAGTAATAACCAAAAAGATGGTCAAATACAACAAAAATATGTTAAGTGACGCTCTAGGCTCTAAAAAATACTAAGGCCCAACCCCCACGCAGGATGAGCCTACAAACATGTAGAAACTCTTTGGCTTCCATCCTTGCTTCACCCGAAATGATCAACCTAGAGCTGCTAAATTTTGACTGTTAAGTATATATTTGCTACTGCTGTACGCATCATAAAGCCTCAATGGGTCTGATCAACCATTACAACATTTAGGCCACACAAACCACTGTAACTGGGCTGGGTGTAAACAAGGATAACTACTCAAAATATCATACAGGTCATCATATCAAACAAGCAAAGATGAGACTAACACAAGTTAATTTGCTGAAATCAGTTGTAGCTAGATTAAAAAAAAAAGAAATCTTTAATGTGGGAAATCTCATGTGTAAGCCTAAACATGTTTTAACTCCGCAGTCTCCAGGAATACAATTGTGGCCACAAATTGTTAATCCTAACACGCTAAAAGTACAAGGGAGAAATTAGCACAGCAACACTCCAAAGATTTGTAAATTATAAAATAACTTCCAATGCGAGCTTCATAAGTTCCAGGGCAACTTGTTTGTGATATGCTGATGTTATTTTCCAGCCTACAAAATTCCTGTTAGGTTATGAACCACTAAGAAAATCATCCCAAATAACAAATCTGCGGCAATATAAACATGCGCCATTGCCATGGGACCATTCTCAAAGGTAAATCATTCATCAATTCAATAGCAGTCAAAATTGATGAAAGCTGATAGAGGGACTGCAACAGAGCAAGCTCAAGCCGTACCAATTCTTGTCGTCATCCGCGTTCCTAAGGTAGGCTTCGATACGGCCGTCCCTATCGCGCTTCTTGATCTTCCTCCCCTCAATGTCATACCCTATGTGCTCCTCGTCCTTGTACCACTCCAGAGGCACATCCCCCACGGTGTTCCTTGGCGCCACCTGCAAACAACAGTAGCAACTAGCTCACTTTGGTCCCAAATGATCAGGCAAGCAATGTGGAGCAACAATTCGCAGCTTAAGCAACTCAAAAACAGTAACAGCTACTAGCTCAATTCAACATACTCAGGCAAGCAATACAGAGCAACAATTCGCAGCTTAAGCAACTCAAAAACAGTAACAACTACTAGCTCAATTCAACATACTCAGGCAAGCAATACGGAGCAACAAAACGGTTTGCGAATCAGTAGCTTAAGCAACTCAAACACTAAGAAATCGGATGTCTCACCTCATCCTCTGACGAGTCGCTCTCTTCGGCCGCCGCCTAGTCGGACTCGGCGTCAGAGCCGGAGCCCTCGCCGCTGTCCTCGAACGACAGCGAGTCCTGCCGCCCACGAGGAACCGCCAAAAACTTGCTCAAAAATAGAACGCCGCAACCAAAAAAAAAATCAGGGACAAAGGCGTCAAAAACTCTCCCACCTCGTCGTCGTCCTGGGACCACACGCCGTCGCTCCACGAAGAGTCGTCGGCGGAGAGGTCGTCGCCCTCGTGCTCGCGCTCACCCTCGTCGTGGCCCATTTTCGGCGCCGGAAGGCTTCGCGTGCTGGCGTGCTGTGGCTGCGTGGAAGAGGAAGAGAGCGGCGGAGGTGGAGGCGGCGGCCGGCGGGGGCCGATGGGGGCAGGGGATTCGCGGCGGGCGGCGGAACCGTTGTTGGATGGGCCGGGCCACTCATAAGTTGTGAGCCACAGCCCGTACCTGCTTCTGAGCCCTTTGGTAATGGGCCCATTCTCATGGGCCTACAAGCTGGCCTGAAATTACTATATATTTGGGTCGCAAATTATTTGCAGGGATCGGAAAGAACCAATCCTACAAAACGGCAGAGTTTATGAAAAAAAAAACTCCGCTGAGACCAAACCATGAATCGTGCAAATAAGGAGATAGGGAGAAAGGAAAATTACGATCACATTGCTACAGAAAATGGGATCCTATTCCCAGAAGACAAAGAAGCAAACGAAATAAAAGCATCTTCACCAGTTCCAAATATTCGATCTTCAATATCTGTGTAGTGTACACAACTCTGAACAACCATTTCACCGTATAATAGTATTTCCAGCAGATTACTCGTCTATCTTTTCAATATCAAAAAATTAACAATTCCATCCCAATACCCAAAATATTTTTGTTGATTATCAAAACACATATCCCCGTACTCAAATAAAGGTGATTCCTTCCTCTACCCTATCCATTGAGTAATCTGCTACAGCACTAACTACCAAAAATATAAAAAGTATTATTGGTGGCGGAGAGAAAAAGTACACAGGGTATAAGAGATCGGTAATCTACTGAAGATGCTCTAGGAGCAACTTTGGTGCATTGCATCTTGTATTGTGCTAACATGGAACCCATATATGGAGTGCTAGCTTTCCCTCTCTTTTCTCTTACAATGGGCCATTGCATACATTTTTTTCCTTTGCACCAAGTGACCAAGTTAGCTTCCGGTTCCAAGCTAGCACCTCATGCTAATTTTGCTCCAACATTTTGTCACAGTGCGATCCCTTTCTCTCTCCTCTTTGCACCCTAAAAAATTCAACACTCGAGCACCTCTAGGAACAGGTGCTACACCAACTACCAAAAAATCTCATCCTTAGTGTCTCCCATGTGAAACCCGGTTGTTGATTATTATTAATCTATTTTTATTTTCTTCTTTCTTCTCCTCTTTCCTCTCTAGCCTCTCCTTATCTGGTGGGGTGCAACGTGGCATCAGCATATGGACACAGTACAGGGAGATGTGATTACGTGAACACTCGCAAAGGATGACGAGCGCTTCCCCAACCTAGGGTGTGGGAGGTAGCATAGGTGGGAGGTGGCATTGTCTATGGCCAGCATGTGGGGAGGCCAGAGAAGCGGTGTAGACTTACTAAGACAAAAACGGCTAACGGTGGGGTGGGGGGCAACTGGAAAAGACGGGACATAAAAAGAGAAAAAGGGGGGTGGTTGTCCTCTTTCTTTAAGGAAGAGTGGGTGGGTAAAGGTACTGAAAATTATGAAAAAGAGGATGAGCTAAACCATCATTTTGCTTGTGCTAATTTTTTTATAATAAAATATAAGGAAATGGGATAGAAAAATAAGAACGCTACAGATACTTAAGGAAGCTAAAAGGGGATAGCAAGAACCGACATCTTGTTACTCGAAATATCCGACGTGAAAACCTTAGCCTCCTGTGAGGGCAACAATAGCGTCAGCGCTCGTGAGGGAATGGTGGAAGGTGCCGGCATTGAGAAATAAGGCAGTGTTGTTATTGATTGGTTGGAGCATTGTCAACCGGGTATACAATATCTCATGAAGCATGGCCTTAAAAAAACTTTTGTACGAGAATGCCTTGTTTCAAATTTAAATCATCAGACTCAGTTCAAGTTTTTTGAACTTGCTGCCCTTTTTTAGTTCTAGTTTAAACCAAACCACCTAAAGTTTCTGAAGCCACCCTGCTCTTCCATGTTCTAAATAAGTATTTTCCTTCCGCTTAAGAAGAACTTAGGTTTTCCATGCCTAGTCAGAGTATGGTCCCATCTGAGATCGGTATTTAGAGCACACCTATACCCTATTGCTGCGGGAATATGCAGCACTTCTTTACATACTTGAGGACCATACTTGATAAAAGAAATTTACAAAGCTAGACGAAATTTTGTATGATTTTATTGTCGTAAATCATGCCACCAATTGCTGACAATTTTAAAAAGCTCTATCAAATGTCATTTTCAATACCGAGGAGTCGGTTTCGACAATCGCTCCCACCTATATTTGCTTATTGCTTGCCTGAGACATGCTAGTACTTACAACAAGTATAATAAGGTGACATAGGCGGGCTAGCTTTATGAAGTTTCATGTCAGATTTGTGATGAGTTGGAATAGAGGGGGAGGAGAGAGAAGATAAGTGGGCTGCAAGTATACAGCTGGCTGCAACACGGACTCTAATAAATTTGATGAAAAATGAGAGGAGGGAGATGAGCCAAGTAATATTTATAAAGTCCATACATATAGCCAATTATTATAGAAGTTGACTACTAGGTTGGCTAAAGATGATATGGCAATGACATATAGCCAACAATTTGCTAAAATATTAGCCTTGTTCTTAAGCGTGGGAAATTAAAATGCCTACCAAATGTCATGCTAGGCAAATCCAGCACAGATCACCTCCCTGTTATAATCCGACCACAAAACCCCAACACCCCTTCACTTGTATTGCCATTGTAAGCACCACCAGAGTTTACCTTCAGCATATCATTTACTGGTCAGAATTGTCAGAGTTAAGGAGACTTGTGGGGATACTTGAAGTATATGGTTGTTTGTAGTTTGGTCGCAATGCAAATTGGTTCCGGTAATATGTGACTTCGGTACTTGGACAAGCCTAGCCTTGCTAAAGCTTAATTTGTAGTTCCTATTTTCGCTTTGCTTTAATAAAAAATATGGTAAGTCACGTTCGTGAAAAAAAAAACAAATGCGGAGCAATGTATTGAACTGATTTTGGATTCCAAGACAACTGTGTTAATTATGAAAAAAATCTTACTAAAGCACCAACTCTTGTGTACATTTGAGATGTCCAGAACAAGACCTATCATATAAGTTCATCAGTAGGTTCTTAGGGCCAACACTAAATTTTGTTTAACAAATAAATCTAGACAGGCCAAATTAGCATAGATGATCACTGAAAACACAAATAAATCTAGACGGCAAGCCAAATTAGCGTAGACGCATGCATAGATAGCATATACCTATATCTGGAGTGGTCGAAGGCATGCTCTCCCAACACCTGCGGATGCAAGTCGTCGGGATGGAGATGCCGAAACAAGTACAACAGAGAAGGTGATATATTGTTTGTGTATTTGGGGTAGAGTTGCAGCCTCACTTATTATCGACGTTAGGTAGCGCCGACAAGTAAATTTACATCGTGTATTCGCTTGCATGGCGTAGCACTCAAAGATAGAGGATTTTATAATATATAGTTCGGGCAACGATGCCCTTCACCCAATTGTTCTTGGTTTGTGTTCCCGACCTTGAGAGTCAAGGTTTGCAGTAAGGATTACAAATGAGGGTGAGGTGAGAGGTTGAAGATGAAGGCTGCTAGACTATGCATGTGAGCTTCTAGGGTTACGAGTGAGAGAGAAGCAGAGTCATGTTCCCCCATTTTATACGTACAAAAGGGGACACGAGACAAAAAGACAGCACGAAAAAGGAAAAATCTAAAGGAGACCCTACTTAGTCAGCCTCTTAGGGTGTCGCTTAGCTCCTAACCTGGTTCTCTCGGTGATGTCTGCACGGTCCGCCCATCCGGATCGTAATGGTCAGAAGGCACATGGGGTGGCGTGTGCCAGGCACCATGGCCTATTCCTGCCAGTGCTCCAGGGTAAGCCTTGGCTCTATTAAGGCGTTCAGGGTCAGCGGGGGCGCGTAGGTCCGCCAGTGTTACAATAGTTTGAAAGTCACCCTTGGTGCCGGATCTGTTCACACTTGTCTAACTTTATCCGGGTAGGACACCTGCTCTTGGTGGCCCGAGCTTCAACCTCAACGACATCGAGGTCGGGGGACTTTGCAACCCCTTACGCAGGTCAATCCTGATCAAGGTGAGTCTCGATCAGGGATGTGATGACCCTCTTAGGTAGATTCCCGACCTATATTAGACTTGGATGGAAGCATAACTTTTGCGCAGGCTGGCCCTTAACCTGGGTCGGACCCAATCGAGAACAATGCTCGCTCGGCCCCACGCCTTAGTTAGGGCTGAGTCGGGGGAGGTCTATGGTTTTGCTAGTTGGTAGGGCATCTTTGTAAATAGCGTGATTGCCACATTTTTAATCGTGTTCTTGTTCTTTTTTACCTTAGTTCTATACTCGTAGTATAGATCTTCGATACTTATATATGCATGGGAAGGGAGAAGGAGTCAATAGTATTAAATGCAATTAATTGTAGAAGGAAAGTAATATAAACATATATCAATCTTTGATTGCATAAGTCACTAATCCGATACTTAATTTTAGCCCACTAGTTTTAGAAATCTTTGGTGCATATGGCATTCATCTATAAAATAAGGAAAATAATTCGAGCAGATATCAATCCTTAAGAGCATGCATCACTAATCCAATCTTTAATTTTAGCCCACTGATTTTAAAACTTTTTTGGTGCATATGGCATATATAAAATATGTAAAGTAATTCAGGCATGTATCAATCCTTGATTTCAGCCCACTAATTTTGGAAACCTTAGTGCATATGGCATACATCTATAAAACAAGGAAAGCAGTTCGAGCAGATATAAATCCTTAATAGCATAAATCAGTAATACAATTGTTAATTTCAGTCCACTATTTTTTCAAAATCTTTGATGTATATGACAAACATCTACAAAGCAGGAAAAGTAATTGGGGTGTTATCAATCCTTAATTGCATAAATGTCTAATCCAATCCTTGATTTGATTTTTCAGCCCACTGATTTCGAAAACCATTTGGTGCATATGGTATACATCTATAAAATAAATAAAGTAATCCGGGCATATATTAATTCTTAATGCCGTAAATCACTAATGCAGTCCTTAATTTCAGCCAAATAATTTTGGAAACCTTTGGTGCATATGGTATACATCTATAAGACAGGGAAAGAATCCACAGGTATCAATCAACGTTGATCGACAATTGGCAATGCAAAGTATACTATTATAAATGGAAAGTTTAATAAAGAAATAAAATAAATAGAAAAATGCACCATATATGCAAATAATTTGGGGTTAAAGGAAAGCATGTTGTATATGGAATGGCTTGATGCGTAGATGCGTTATATACTCAATTAAGTCATTTCTTTCCTAAATGCTAAGATATCGTTAATAAAATTAGAGTTAATTAGCAAAACTAGAGGCAATTATCAAAATTATAGGCAATCAAGGGAGCGCGTGGGGGCGCATGCGACCACGCGTGAGGAGGTTTGTGGGATCGGTGGTGGGAGTTTGGGTGAAAATGTTTGGTTGTTTTGGCAAAACCATTTTCTAAAGAGTGTATTTGCGTCTTACCTCACATTTTGGTACCCCTTACTCCCTTAGTCCTCCTAATCTAGGTGAGAAATTTCTTTTATTATTTATGCTTTATAGTACATATTATAGTATAGATATATAATGGAGACAAATTCTTAAAATGCCTTGTTTGTTTAGATTTGCATGAGTAGTTAGCTACACGCATCCAAGAGCTATCATACAAGAACACCTCTTTATTCAATTTTAATAGGTGTTGTAGGATTAGAATGTCTTTATGGTACACTTTGATTATGAATTTCTCTTAAAGTACATCAACATTTGCTACAAATCGATGTCATGAGTAAAATACCTTGAAATATGAATTAATTCATATAACATTTATATACTAAGCATAAATATAATTTGAATACTTGTTGATTAAAATTTGATACATTAGAATCGTAATATTTCTATCTAGCTAATCAATAGTATAGCTAGTAAGAGTGACCAGAACCAAAAGTCAAGTCACTAATTTAAACAAAAATACAAGAAGGTGCCAAACTAGGATTTAGAGCAACCCATACCTCATTCTGAAACAACTTCTAGGAGCATAGAAAATGCTAGTAAAAAAAGTCCATAGGAAAGAGAAACAAATACAATTCTGAAGAGAGATTAATAGTGACTATCAAACAAACGAAATTACACTAGTTAACTACATTATGAGATTTTAACTTTTCAACAACTACGAAGTGTGAAGAAGAAATTAAAAGAACAACACGTAGCAAAGGCTATTTCTGCTTGTCGACAATTTCACTATTTTCATTGCAATGGTCGTGTGTAACTGATGAGAATTATTGGAACAAAAAGAAGAGAATTTTTGTACGCATCCATTATCTCGATTAAGCATCTAGAGGCAACTTTTATAATAGCTCACACTAAAAGCTTATGAAGAAGATAGAAAAAGATCCTTTCAACGGATAAGGATCTAAATTAGTGACCACTTTTTCTACTTAGAAAATAGAAAATAGAGAAAATAAGCTGCATATGAATAACAATTACAAAATCGTCGCTTTCCACGCTCCACCATTAAATAACCTATTTATATCAGCATTTAATTTATAATTTTTTTAAAAAATAATTGATGATAATTTATTTCTTATTATATTAAAATAATCCGCAATACGCAATCTAAGAATCTTTGACTCGGTGCGTCACCGATACTAGCCGGTGACAAAACCGAGTTAGTAGACGATATACCAGAATTAACCCTGTGTCTCTCCCGAGGCACCCACCGTCATAAAGCCTCTTTCCTCTGGAAAGGCCTACCAGTTGTTCATCGGGCCTGCTTGTCAGTGACTGTGAAGAGCACGAGGAGGTGCGTCCCCTCGGCCTTTTTAGACTTGTGTTCCTGCCATCCCCTCCGCGATATTAATTTTGCCTTCCTTCGAGCTCCGGAAAAGGGCGCTCCATTTTGGAGATTTCGCACTCTCCCTCCCTCCCTCCGCCATTTTCTTCTCGCCCACACCAACGTCACCTCGCCAGTTGGCGAAATCCTCCACTCCCACCCCAACCGCCCTTGCCCGCCTCTCCAATCCATCTCGCCTTCTTCGTCACGCGCCCGCCGCGAGGGTTTGGGGGAATTTCGGGGCGGAGGAGGCGGCGAGGAGGGCGGGCAGGGGTTTTTTGTTGCGGGAATGGAGGTGGAGGAATCCTCGCCGTCGTCGTCGTCGCTGTCGTCTCCGGCAGGGTCGTCCGACTCCATCGACCTCAACTTCCTGCCGTTCCTCAAGAGGGAGCCCAAGTCGGAGCCGGCGTCACCGGAGCGCGGGCCCCTGCCACTTCCTGCGCCCCCGGCCCAGACGCCACAGCAGCAGCATGCGGCGGCGGCGGCGGCTCCTGCGGCCTCGGCGGCTCCGCCTCCAGCGACGCCCGACATGTCGTCCGCGCCGGTGATGACGCCGCTGCAGGCGCTGCCACCGAACCCCGACGAGGACGCGCTCCTCCGGGAGTACTACCGCCTCGCAAGCCTCTACCTCTCGTCGGCGGGGACCGGCGCGATCGTCCCGGCGCCGGCGCCGGGGGCTGCCGCGCCCGCGGTGGTGCAGCCCGGGTCCGGGTCCGTCGTGAAGAAGCGCCGGCCGCGGTCGTCGGAGCTCGTGCGGGTCTCCTCGCTCGGCGTGCGGGACCAGATCTACTTCCGCGACCTCGTGCGGCGGGCGCGCATCACCTTCGAGTGCCTCCGCGGGCTGCTGCTCAGGGACGACGACCGCGCGGAGTCGCTCGGCCTCGGGGGCGTCGCCGGGTACGGCGGCGGCGGGGACCGGCGCCGCGTCCGCGCGGACCTGCGCGCCGCGGCGCTCATGGCGGACCACGACCTCTGGCTCAACCGCGACCGCCGCATCGTGGGGTCGATGCCCGGGATCTCGGTGGGCGATGCATTCTTCTTCCGCATGGAGCTCTGCGTGCTTGGCCTCCATGGCCAGGTGCAGGCAGGAATCGACTACGTCAGTGCAGGGCGGTCTGCCTCCGGGGAGCCTATAGCCACATCTATAATCGTGTCTGGTGGGTATGAGGATGATGATGACCGTGGTGAGGTACTTGTGTACACCGGCCATGGCGGCCGTGATCCCAATCTTCATAAGCATTGTGTTGATCAGAAGTTGGAGGGCGGCAATCTTGCCCTTGAGCGCAGCATGGCTTATGGTATTGAGATCCGTGTAATTCGAGCTGTCAAATCAAGACGCAGCCCTGTCGGCAAGGTATATTTCTATGATGGCCTCTACAAGGTTGTGGATTACTGGCTTGACCGTGGAAAATCTGGGTTTGGCGTTTATAAGTATAAAATGCTGCGCATTGAGGGGCAAGAACCCATGGGTACTGTGAATTATCGAATAGCTGAACAGCTCAAGGTGGATGTGTTTGCTGTAAGGCCAACAGGTTATTTGAGCTTTGATATCTCCATGGGCCGAGAGCTCTTGCCAGTTGCACTATATAATGATGTCGATGATGATCGTGACCCACTCTTATTCGAGTACCTTGCACGGCCAATATTTCCTACCTCTGCTGTCCAAGGGAAGTTTGCTGAGGGCGGTGGTGGGTGTGATTGCGGCGAGAATTGCTCATTTGGATGTAACTGTGCAGGGAGGAATGGAGGTGAGTTTGCATATGACAAGACTGGAGTCCTGCTGCGAGGCAAACCTCTGGTATATGAGTGTGGGCCATACTGCAGGTGCCCTCCTAGTTGCCCCAACAGGGTTAGTCAGAAGGGGCTTCAGCATAGGCTTGAGGTGTTCCGATCAAGGGAGACTGGGTGGGGAGTTCGGTCTTTGGATCTTATTAAGGCAGGAACATTCATTTGTGAATTCAGCGGGATTGTCCTTACTCAGCAGCAGTCAGAGATTGTGGCTGCGAATGGCGATTGCTTGGTGCGTCCGAATAGGTTCCCTCCGAGGTGGTTGGATTGGGGTGATATATCTGATGTGAATCCTGAGTATGTGGCACCAGACTATCCTGCTCTTCCTGAGTTAAACTTTGCAATTGACGTGTCGAAGGCAAGGAATGTGGCATGTTATTTCAGCCACAGTTGCAGTCCAAATGTGTTTGTCCAGTTTGTGCTGTTTGATCATTACAATGCGTCTTACCCCCACCTCATGATCTTTGCCATGGAGAACATTCCACCATTGAGAGAGCTAAGCATTGACTACGGAATCGTTGATGAATGGGTCGGAAAGTTAACCATGTAGCTGGAGTACCTATTTAGAAGGCCTTGCCCCTCTTTTGTTTCTGTTTCTTTGAAGTTTTCATAGTGCTTCACTTGGGGATCAAGCCAACCACTGACTGAAATTCCTCATCTGGTAATTCTCCTATTTCTTTCTTTTGTCTGTACTTCATTCAACTATTTCTTGGAAGTAGGTTCTAGTAATTTTCTCCAAAGATGTCTTTGTGGCTGAGTTCCATGCGTACTTCTAACTTTGTATTTTGCTTCATTACGTACTCAGATCTAGGCTAATTATAGTATTGTGCAGTTTTGCCTCTAGTTGTTCTTCTGATTTCCCCACCTCATTGCTGATTCAGTGCTTTGTTCATAAATCCATGCTGTAGTTACTGAATAATTGTATATCATTCATTTGCCAAACTGTCTAGGTGCATATGCATGCACAGCTGTGGCCCTGCTAGTTATGTCAACATATTGCATTGTCACTTTAATTCTTTTCCAGTAAGAAAGATGGTGATTCTATTGCATAGCCGTTAGGTGGCCATCTCCAAGTACCCTGACCATTGCTAGTTCCTTTCACTGTTACTTTTTGCTTTTTCATGAACCTGGACAAGCCTATTCTGACTATAGATGAGGAAACATGATACTAGATATTTAGTTGAACCCTGGGGTCCTTATGCTAACCACCGATCAAGATTTCATCAAGAACACGTGTGATACCAAAGATTGATATGTGGTGATATATAGTAGAGTTAGCTGGTGGTATCCTGCAGAAAACTCATGTGTTCGAATGCTATTATGGTAGCTTGTTGCCCTGAACATTAAAAGACTCGGTTGCTTTCTTGAGCATGATTTATGTTCTGATGAATCACTGTATGTACCTTTAAGCAAATTGGCGGAGCACCTATTGTAAATAAAAAAATCACATATCATCTATTTAGATGCTGATGGCAGGATGTACAAAATACAGCACAAGTTGAATGTAGCATGCATTCTTGTGTGAGCATATACAGAGATAGGTATTATGAACAAATACTGGAACTGAGGGTACGAGCTTAGATAATCTGTGTAGATCACTGAAACATACTAGAGTTTGGGAGATTCTTGGTACAAATAAATGAAAAAAAAATGTTGGTCTTTGGAAGCTCGGAGCGAACTATATTATCTCATTTCTAAAGAGGCTGATAGGATTGCTTCTTACAGAACAAAACTTTGTAGCAATTAGGACAAGCAAACTTAATTCAACACTACCATCCATGTCGGGCTTCTGAAAGCTGCAGCATTAGCCACCACCACTGAGCTGTAGCTAATTATGGGAGTAATTGGGTTCTGCTGCTGGACTATAATAGAATACTTCATGAACAAAAATATTTCTGCTTGTTGTTGTAAGCAGCATAGAAACCAAGTTGACACAGGTTCAGTTATATTCTGTGGCAAAGTACTAACCCTTTCTCTCTTTTTTTTGTTTCAGATTTTTTTGACCACCCAAATAACCCATATTGTTCACTAACATCCATTGTCTCTTTCCAGCTATTCTATCTCCAACCGTTCTTTATTCCTTCACTCATTATGACTAATGATCCATTGTTCCCTGTGCATGCCATTGACACTTGTAGATTTTTGAAATAGACACAATTTATCCATTTCTCTATTGTACTCATGCACAAATTTTGCATGTAATTTGACTTGTTTTAAAGAATGACAAGGGATCGTCAGTTTTCCGGTTATTTATGTATAGTGTTTCCGGTACTTGCAAACGTCACAAAAGTTTCTTATTGTGGTTCTTGCTGTTCCAGAATATGCTTATAGCTTCATGCGCAAAATTATTTTTGAGCACTGTTTGTGTTGGACGTTCCCATTGCCAATTTACATTCTTTGAGTGGAACTGTGTATCATCTGTTGTTTTGTTCCCCACACTTTGCATAATTTGCTTGAATAGCAGTCTGTCTTTCATTTGCCCCTTTTTTCTTGATTGTAATCAGTCTCTTAAAAGTCCTAAAATTTTCAGTATCCTTGTTTCAGTCCAATAATGGAGGTTTCCATCTGGAACAATGTTCCTCTTCCTGCGACAGAGGGGCTAACGTAGGGAGGGGCCAAGCTACAACTCATTGTCATCAACTGTACATCAGCCGTGCGTTGTATATGTTGTGTGATAACCTAGGTGGCTTGACCAATTTTCAAGAGGCACTCACCTCCAAAAGTATGATGTTTGCTGCTGTAGGAGTTTCAGTCTTAACCCCATTTTGTCTCATGGCTATTACTGAACTCTTTATGTACATATATCTGTAAATTATCTAGCTGAAAGTGTTCCTATTTTGCCAGGCTTATCTCCATTTCATGTTATTTTATCCTTTGGGTTTTTTTTTCACATGCTACGGATGGTTATTATGTACACCCTCTGTTTTAAATTATAGGTCGATTTGACTTTTTGAGATACATAATTTTTATTACATACCTAGACATAGCTTATGTGTAGGTGCATAGAAAAAAAATCCAAAACGACCTATAATTTGAAATAGTGGGAGTATATATTAAGAAAAAAGTGTATTTTGCATAGGATGGAAAAATACATTTCTTTTCTATATATTATGGGTCTAATTTGCTGGTTAATGTAAGATTGGTGATACATGAAACCCAGGGTGCAAGTGGACCATGATCATTAGGGGCGGAGCTGTGCCTTGCCATTGGGGTCCGCCGCCCCCGACGGATTTTGGAAAATTAGTGGTAAATTACTGTAGCTGGTTGTTAGAGGTCCATTAGAGCAAGGCTTATGATTTCGTCGGCTGCGGGACGCAACACGCGTGTGATGGTAGCAGGGCCCAGCAATATTTAATGCACACGTCCTTCTCCTTCTTTCTCTTCGTTTCTCTCTCCACGTAGATATTAGCCTGCTTATCTCCCATCATAATACTTCTCTATCCACAGCATGGTAGTGATGCCAGAAAAATGTGTGGGCTCCATGACTATAATGAGCATCGAAGCTTGGAGAGCTATAGCGTGTGAAATTTTTGGCACCCAAGCTATCTGGTACTTGCGGGACCGCATTTTTTTTTTTGCTTTTTATCCCTTTTCGCGAAAGAATTTCACGTTTGGACTCTTGCAGAAACGAATTGCGTTTCTGGACCTAAGGGATCGGCGCCATGACTCATAGAGCTTACACGTCTCGGCGCCATGATTCACGGCGCCGAGGAGCCATGACCCGGCTACCAGGGCACCTGAGGTGGCGTCTACGTGGCAGCCAGCTCAGCGCCGTATGTCATGGCGCCAAGCTCGGCGCCAAAACCTACGGCGCCGAGCCTAATTCAAAATCAACGACCCCTTTCCCCTGCCCCAGCTCTCCCTATTTGTTCTTCTTCCTCTTCGGCGCTGAGATCTTCCCAACCCGCACCATCCTCTTGAATCACCCTATTGGACTGTGGAAATTTCGATTTGATCCATACATTTTGAGGAGCAAGGTATCCTCCTTCCCCTCCTTTTTTACGTATCGATTCGGTCTATATTACGCGTATTAGTAAACCCTAGGTGTTTCATCACATAGATTAATTCTAGAATTTCAATCCGTATATTGTATAAATGAAGGATGCCTAGGCATGGTAAAGCAAGTAAATTGAGAGTGCGCACGGGGAATGCCTTCGCCCGTTTGCCTTTGCCTAGTGGTGTTCCGGTGCCCATGTGCTTTTACGGTGATCCTTGCAAGGTTGAGAAGTCCGAAGAAGAAGATACGTATAGGCAGAGGTATTGGATGTGTGCGAATTATGCGTTCAACCCTACACCTCGCCAGATCTGCATTCGACTTCTGGTATGGAATTCGTACTAGGTTAAATTTTTTTCGTTTCATATGTATCGAATGAAGTTTATATGTGCCTTATTTGGTGTTTGATAATTTCATGTTTTGCAAACTCCTCCACCACTATACGATTTTGAGCAGTGGATTGACACTGAAATCACGGAGAAGGACAAGGAGTATCTGCAGATGATGAAGGAGTGGGAGGCCGAGAGGAAGGCGTTGCTGGAGAAGAGACGCTAGGAGGAGGCTGCCGAGAAGGAGCGAAAGGAAGAGGCCGAAAGGAGGCATGCTGCCGAGCGTAGGGAGGAGAGGGAGAAGAAGCTTGAGCGTGTTCGCTGTGCTAAGGCAGCACTTGAGGAAAATCTCGATGCTTTGAGGAAGGGGAAGTGGCCTCATTGCAACCAGTAGTTTGCTAGGTTTATTCGTACTATGCTTTAGCACTAAACAATGTTCTCTACTATTACGTTATTCTCTATGTTGCCATGTTATGGACTTGTCATGTTCTGTTCTTTAGTAGATATTTTATTTGTACTATCATGTATTGGACTTCTTATCATAGTATTATTTGGTCTCGTTGCACCCAGTAGTTCTATGGTTTAACGATGACCAAAGTTGTCAACATTTCCCTATGTGTCATGTACTGGATTTGATGTTGTTTGATTGTGTTATCATGTACTTGACTTTGCATTGATATCATGTGATGGGCTTGATGTTGTTTTATTGTGTTGTCATGTACTTAACTTTCCATTGAGTTGTTATTATTGCATCTTCCAGGTGATTATTGTGCTGTTGTTTAATTCATTACGGTCCTAATATTCATTTCAGTATTGCTCGGCTAATGAAATGACCTCACGACATGGCATTAAAGACTAACAAAGTACTGCGGTACATAATTGAACATGCAGAATACATGAAATGGCATGTGATGACCCGTACCAAACAAGGGTAAAGAGATCCTGTACTAAACCTAACATGTCTTAGGTAATTAAACCAAGCAACAATAACATGAATATATCATGTCAATAAGATAGGTAGATCCTAGTAGTGCCCCCACATAGCATATTGTGTTGCCCTTTCTCCATAGTATCCTCCCATAGTCGGCGGAGGTGGAGGTGGCGGTGGCGGTTAGGGCGGTGGCCCCTTCTTGTGATAAGCGCAATTGCAATATGGATCAATGCATTGTGGTTCTTATGAACCGGCATCATTGGTGGTGTCATCCTCTTCCTCATCCGGTTCACTGTGACTCACTTGAATTTCTAGATCGAAGATACGTTTCTGCAAGTAGGCAATGTAATCCTCATGCGGATGAACAGGAGGATCGACCCACCTAACAAACCCGCAGTTTTCTAGAGCATTGGAGGACTGAAACAAATAACACTTATAAGTTGTATTAAAGAAGACAAACATATTCAACAAATGTATAGTAATAACAAGTACCCATGCTCGCGGGCATTTGAAGAAACGACGCCCTCTATCCACCCCCATGTACATCTGCACTAAGCAGTCCTCACCATACATGCATTTTGGCCATTCTTCTCTACGGTTATCGTACCCTCTGAGAGGGCGATCCTTGCTGAATTCACTCTTACTCTCAACTGGAAACTCGTACACTAGTTCCTCAAAGAAATCTGGACCAAGAGAACCCTCATACACAATGGGAGGTCCGTTCCTCCCCCCTTCCTCTCCGTGTCCCGAAATTCTTCCCACTAGATGACCCTCCAGACATTACTACTGGGGCAATGCTCTCATTTTGAAGTGAGCGGCAATGCATCTCGCAAAGCGTATTTATAAGGGAAAGCTAGTTTAGTAGCCGTTGTTTTCCCAGCGTAAATGCAACTGAAAAGTCTACACTCGTAGCACTACAAAGGCTATTTCGAAGGACACTGAAAAGCCTAGGTGAAATATGACCTGTCACTGCAAAGGCTATTTGGATGAAATGACTTGTCACTGCAAAGGCTAGTACCCTATAACTACAAAGGCTACTTGAAAATAGACTGAAAAGCCTAATCGAAAACTCACTGAGAAGCCTATAACTGCAAAGACTACACGATGCTCAAAGTTTGCAAGCATTGAAGAATTCAACTTTATGTAATGGATTTATTTTATTTCCACTTATGTTGTAGTGAACTTGATTCAATCCATGTGCTGGCATGTTATTGACTTAATGTAAGGGAATTCATGTTGCTTCAGTGTGACTTTATGTAATGGATTTAGGGAAGAGGAACTTAAGGATGAGATCGACGCATTTTTTGCATGTATTAAAATTTTGTAATTCATACAGGTTCAGTTTATGTATTCATGGGAAGAAAATTTACATGCCCTTTGCCACTGATTTTGGGTAATATTTATGCCATAAAATCATGAAAAAAATTCGCTAGAGCTTCCCTTATATCAGGAGCATCACAATGAGAATAACACATCACAATACGATACAAACATGTACTCAAACAAATATGAACTACATATCCAACAAATAGCACAATCTCATACATACAAGTCAGAAGCAAAGTCCATAGTCCATAATGTTCATACAAACAAGTCAGAGTTCATAGTCCATGATGCCCTAACTAGTCCAGCAACTAACCCTCACTCCCTCCTAGCCTTACCCTTGCACTTAGCACCAAGAGCGTCGGTGCATGGAGTGTAAGGCTCTCCCGGATGGCGCAGCCTATGTGGTGGAGGCTGTGACTGCTGCGTTAAAGGAGCATCCTGCAGCTGAGACGGTCCAAGCTCCTCGGCATCGTCGCCACCACTGTCCTCGAACGTAGCTTGTGTCGACCGGGACGAGCTCTGGCCTCCTGCAGCTCGTTGCGTAGAAGTACCGAGTCCTGCAGTGGTGTCAGAATGTCGTGGTGATGGCCCCGCACGTCCCTCGCAGCCATAGTCCTGCAACCACAACTAGCGGCAGCACGACGAAGCCGACGTGCTAGTTGGTGGAGTTGAACCTTTAGTCAAGTCAGTGCACTGGACTCAATTCGAGTAAAAATTGATAATGCACTGTGTCATTGCAAACTTACCCCAAGAAACTTGTCCAGAGAGTGGTCGTCCACTCCTGTCCTTGGGAAGCGTTCGATGTCAAGCACCAACTGCTTCAGTGCATTTCCCTGCAAACAAGTGAAACAAGTTGTAAAGAGTCGAATGTCATTATTGTGATGCATTACTCAAAAGGACTGTTGCTTTAACTTACCACTCGGTCTAAGATTGGTGCAGCCTCCACCACGGTCCCGGCCCGGGTCGCAAGGTCGTACGACGTATTTTCATCGTCCGAAGACTCGATGTCGCCGTAGTCCGCTTGAGTCCATTGCCCCTTCAGCTTGGTCCGTGTCGCACCCAAGTACCAAGCAAGGTACGCGCAGAAGTTGCACCCAAGTACCAAGCAAGGTACGCGCGGAAGTTGAAGTTCATATACGACTCTTCATTTTCATTGTTCTCGTCGAAGAGGTCCCATTCGTCGATGTGTGCGCAGTGTAGCGTCTCAAAATCTGTCGTCTTTTTCTGCCTCTGACGATCGATCCTGTAACAACAAAGAAGCATGTTGTAATGTACTAATTGCAACAGTCGTTAAGAAAGTAACAACGTTGACAATAATTGGATACATGATCAGAAATTTAGATGGCACTTACTTATGTCACTCCACGAATGTCGAGAACGGTGGCACAGGCCACTCCTGTCGCAAGCCAAACTGCCGAGCAACTCTGTATGGCAGGTGGTACTTGACAGCCTAGAAGCAGATCAGAGGGCACGTCATCCTGTACAGATCATCGTCCGCGTAGCACATGCTGCTCAACTGAAGCTGACCCACATGTATGTCATCATACGGCTCCCAAGTCACCTACACAAAATTGTTTATGTACGTAAGTTCATTGTCTAACTACCTAAATTATCTAACTACATCATCTACCTATGTAAATTTACTGGACTAACTATCTAAATCTAGGTGCTAACAATCTTGATACCGAGCTAAAACAATTTACTAACTATATTATATAACTATATATCAAGTTACTAACTACATCACCTAACTATCTAAATCTATTGAACTAAGTATCTAAATCAGGATGCTAACTACCTTGCAACCTACATAAAACAATTTACTAACTACATTAACTAGCTATATATAAAGTTACTAGCTACATTGCTAACTATCTAAATCTACATTATCTAATTATATCTAACTAAATTACCTATAACAAAATAAATGAATTAACTAAATTAGTAATTATCTAACTATATTACTTATATCTAAATCATTATGTAACCATATCTAACTATCTATATTTAACTACATTATCTAACCATATCTAACTATCTATAGCTAACTACACTCCATTAGCTATATTACCTAAGTACACTATAAAACACTAAATTACCTAAACTAATTTAACACGAAATATTACCTGCCGGTGGCGGGCCGAGGCGGTGGCGCGGCGCCCAGCCGAGCGCGGGGCACGCGGCGCGGGCGCTACCTCCTAGCCCAGGGCGCCCGAGCCAGGCGGCGGCGCGGGGGCGGCCTCCCCGCCCAGGAGTGGTGGCGTGGCCACGATGCCCGCGCATGGGGGCGGGGGCAGGAGGGGCCGCAGCGGGTGGCGGCGATCGGTGCTGTCGCCGGAGAGGGCCGGGGAGAGAGAACGCAGTGAGAGGGAGAGGGGGAGCCGAGAGAGGGAGCCGGTGAGGGAGAGAGCCAAGAGGGAGAGGGAAGAATTGGGCCCCACGTGTCAGGGGGCTCGGCGCCCCTGCCACGTCGGCGCCACTTCACTTGCTCACCTGCCGGGAACTGGCACCTCGTTGCTATGAATCATGGCGCTGAGGCTTGTAAGCTTGGTGCCGTGACTCATGGAGCCGATCCCTTGGGTCCAAAGACGCAATTCGTTTCCCAGAGATCTAAATGTGAAATTCTTTTGCGAAAAGGGCTAAAAAGCAAAAAATACGGCTTGCGGGATCTACGTGAAATAAAATACATAGCGCCACTCATCTATCATGTCTATTCTAGCTGTGGAGGAGTGTACCTCAGCAACATCCACGAGTAAATCTATTGTTGTTTAATTCGTGGCACGGTAGCCTGTTGTTGCCTCACTCCCAAGTTTTTTTAGCACCATATGAAGTTAGCATTGCTTACTGCAGTGTGCAAAGTGATCTGTAGATTCACTCTTCTCTTCAAGCATGACTCTAGCAACATATTTTGGACCACTGGACCCGTCGTCACACGTCCACAATGTACTTCAAAAGTAGTCCGTCATGGATGGTTTGGGAAAAGTCGGTGAGGAGGCGCTGTACGGATGAATGATGGTCGGGAGAAGGAATCTTGAACAGTGAATGAAAGGTCTTGTTTACGCGTAAAAATTTTACATCAAAAAATGTCACATCAAATATTTTCGCATATGCATGGCATATTAAATGGAGATGAAAAAACCATATCACAAATTAGGTGTATTTTGCGAGACGAATCTAATAAGCCTAATTAGTCTATAATTAAATAATATTTGCTGCAGTAAATATGTGTTAATGATAGATTAATTAGGTTTAATAGATTTGTCTCGCAGTTTACAGGTAAGTTCTGTAGTTAATTTTTAATTAGTCTATATTTTATCTTTTAAATGTGTGCGGATATTCTTAAAAATTTTTACACCTGCCCATTTAAACAAGGCCACTCTTTTACATGGTCTAACACGGAATAGTGCAAAGCCCAGGTACAACAAATAAAAAAAGAAAAGGCTTTGTTGTGGAATTCGGCGGATAGGAGTATGCTGCTGGTGTCTTTGAATACTTTATTTCATCCAGTACTAAGTTATCTCATTACATGTGCTATTTCAATAAGAACTTTTAAATGCAAATATTATATGTCAAAAATAAAATTTTTGAATCTTGATAAACAAAGATACATATATTTATGCATATCAAATATTTAGAAAAATAGTTTTCTATGATACACATATTTTACTGCACACCATAAACAACTATTTTGACCATGCTATGAGTAAATTTAATATGGCACTGCTAGAGTCCGGACGTCCGATCAGATTTTTCTATTGGACGGTCCGTCACAACATTGATAAATAAAAACTAAAACATCAGAAATCAATGCTTGGAACGTCAAAAAAATATGTATACAAATGACTCTGATACCCGATTCGAGGATGAAAAATTCCCACCACAACATTAACATCATATTTCATGCAAAATCTACTGCGCAACATAAAGAAATAATAATCGCAACATCTACTTGTCTCTTGCAACATGAATCGGAACGCTCGATTTTTTCTCCACGTCGGACGTATAAACACTAGCATTACCGAATTTAATATATAAGAATACAGACATAACATATTTTTACAAGTAAAACATAAAAACCATTCAGTACACGAACATGCAAATATATCATTTCTAGATATATGTTTCCATAAATAAAAAACTAGATACACAATAATAGAAGCTATTGAAATTGTTTGATACATATTCCATAAAAACAATATTCAATACATAAAATATTCAATTAAGATGCACATATTTTTGTTTACATATAATAGAGAATAAACTTACATAATTATTCAGAGTAATAAACAATCCACTTTACATGATTAAGGGTGCATATACTTTTGTGCTAGGTAATCATGAAAATTATTCAACGGCCCACAGATATTGTTCATTTCCAATCCAGATGTTGCATGCATGTTGCACATTTTTCTATCTCACATATATTTGTACTTTAAAATATCTGTAATGAAAACATGCGCATGGAAGCTGCATACATGATACTTTGTCTCCATGGGCATCTACTAGCAATCACTCAGGATGCTATTAATTTGAGATTGATCGATAGGAGAGACAGCCTTTTCCTCAAGGCGCAGATGGCAGCTGCCGATGCAAGGATATTTTTTTCACCCACCGTGCAACCGGGTATAGGGAGGCCAGAGCGGAGTGGGAGCGGGAGCGCCGGATACACCGACGTCTAGGATGATTTTGAGATTGGTGATCTGGCTGTTGGTAGGAGTACGGTGCATGTATTACGGATCAAGAGCTTTAGGTATTTGAAAAAAAAGGAAAGACTATATTATTATCTATTATCTCAATACAATATTGTTAAAAGAAGCCACCACGTCCGCCGAGAGATAGTAGAAATTACTATGTTAATCCAAAAAAGATAAGAACGTACATCGTTGAATTTTATGAAAATCTGACGCCGTATATTAATCTAAAGAGTCCATATTAATTTATTATTTCCTATCAGATTTAGACTTTATTAGTTTCCCTAACGTAAAAAGGACTTGGACTCCATCTGTCCGTAATCATATTTCCGATCATGTAAAAAAAAGGAAAGGCGACATCATAAATCATGTCCGTTTCGGGTCAGGTGCAAATAAAGAGGAAACATAAAAAAACATGCTTGTTTTTCAAGGTTAGATCAATCAGGTACATGAACGACATTGATACAAATGTGCTCATCATCATTAATATATCAATAGAATGTTAATGCAGTTCATATAATTAATTTGGTCTTGCATGAATTTTTCTAGCCCAAATGATTTCTCCATCTTCTACAGTCAACCTGGCCACATATTCGTCCACGGGATCACAAGTATTTGGACAGCGTCAATCAACCAGCACATCAAGTTTAAATAAACTAATTGACTAGAACATCAGATTTGTTACCTGGATTGCACATGCTGCTACAAAAAATTTCAATTTAGGTCAGATTTTGTACACAGTAAGTGTCCATACAAGTCTATATAACTGCAAATACTCATTTTTACGGAAAAAATCACAATTGCATTAAAAAAACTGAGACAGCTGGCAACAAAGGGACAAGCATGGAATGTTAAAAGCGAAACAGTGTGGAAATATATTAATTTTGTAAATGATTTGTAAATACTATATAGTTTTTATGAAAAAAATCATAATTGCATAAAAAATTGAGGCAGCTGGCAACAAAGGGATAAGCATGGAACACTAAAAGAGAAAATAATAAGAATATGAAAATAGATTAATTTTGTAGCTGATTTTGTGGATATTATGTAGAGTGTTAAAATAAGTCACCATATTCGTCGAGAGGTTTAGAAATTTTCACATTAATAAAAAAGAGAAGTACATCGTTAGATTTTATGAAGATCGAACGGTGCAGACCAATTCAAAGAATCAATATCCATATCAAATAGGGTTAACAGATATACGAAACAAAAGCAAGCGGCTGTTTAGATGATAAGAAATTCAGAAGATCACCTGAGCTGGTCATTCATCAGAAATTCACTTATTGTTGCTCCATGCTCCATATTACTTGCCGTTGGCCTGGTCCTTCATGGCGGGTCTAAGGGCTGTGCCCTCCTCTACAGCTCTCCTATGTCCCGTACCCTGGAATCCGTGCACCGAGATAGTTGTAACTGGTGGGCCTGCGATACTCGAGCGTGAGCTCTTCCACATTGGTAAGCGCGCTAAAGTGGCGTGGCAGGCATGCAGATTGAGCAGCGAGGAGAGACAAGAGACTGGATGAAAGAGTTCTAGCGTGGACTCAATGTGAAAATAGGCAAAGCAAGGTCGAGGTTCTGCACATGGAGAAGAACAGTTCTTGCTGTATCGATGGGATCAAAATTCCACCGGCTTATTGACTAAGTTGCGGTATACAAATAAAACAGTCACACATGATCAGGCTAGATAGCTTTGTGGCAATATAGAAGAATATCCATCCTCAATGTGGAATGGTGCATTCTTTTTTCTAATTTTATAGTAGACAAAGAATAGTAATCTTACCTGCAAAGTTTACAAATTTTTCATTACAATTCTAGTAAAAAGTATGATTAAATAGATACCACCAAGTTTTATGATGATTCAATGGTTTAAAAGTCCAAAGAATCAAAGTTGAACCTAGTTAACAAATAAATAAATTTGAAACTAGAAAAGGAGAATATTAGTTGAACAAAGAGTCCATGTTGAGTACAATTAATAAATATTTAAATTTTAAATAACGAATTAGTAGTTCATTTGTATGCAAATCGAGAAGCAAAATAGCTAAATAAAGAGTCTCTGACATATACAATTAATAAATGACTAAGATTTGGAATCAAAACAACAAAAACTATTTTTTGAATTTCCATTAAGATTGGGAAGCTAATTACTTGCGTAAAGAGCCAATGCATAATATAATTTGTTAGTCGATAAATTTGCATTAGAACTTATAGTTACCACAATAATAAAAAATAATTTACACCATTGATTTTGTTGATAATCTAATGGTCTAAAAATATATAATAAGTCAAATGATACATGATTTATATCTAAATTTAGAATTAAAATAATAGGAAGATTAGTAGTACCCTATATTAAATTAGAACCAAAAGAGCAAAATAAATAGTCCATGTCAAAACTAGTTAATCAATGATTAAATTCAAGAAAAAATAAAAAATGTATTTTAATTTCCATTAATATTTATAAGCATAATAATTAAATAAAAGACCATGTAGAATATGTTAATACATAAATTTAAAATAAAAATATTATACTCATACCTTTATATTTAGTAGATAAATTTTGAAATGAAATAATAAATCACCATGTTCTACTAGAAACTCCCCCATTAAGCAGTGGACGAGGTGGAAAATGATAACTAAGGAGAAAATTATTGTCACGAACAACTAAACAAAATTATTTAAATAATTTATTTTCAAATCAAAAGAAGATGAAATGTTAATACAAGAAAGCACCTTGCTAGTTCTTATGAAGAGAGGAGGGATCAGAGGCACGCCTGTCTATCTGGCAATGTACTAATGGATAGACGCTCCATGGAGGTGGAGCTCAGCAGCACAAGGTCCAACCATTAAAAAAAAGGCTCGTCAGAAAAATTAAAGGAGCTGGAGCCGTTCCGGCTGTGATCTGCTTTATCTAATTCTAATTCTCTATGGGAGCCGATTCTCTAAGAGAAGTGTGATTTTATGGTTGAAAGTTATTCTTTTTATTCTCTAAGATAAACTCTTAAAATCAGGATGAAGAATCGCTTCACAGAATCAGGAGACGTTACTTTTTTTAGCTCCCAGCCTCTTGGTTTATTTCACAGAATTATTTCACTGAATCATTCACTGAATCAGCAGATAATCATTTTTCTCTGAAAAATTATTTGGCAGATTTTCTGCAGGATTCATCAGAGAATCCATTCTAGGAGCTCTACAAAACGCACCCTACATGGCATAGAGCGGCTCGCGTGCGCATCCCATTTTTAGGACAATTTTTTGTACAAAGTTGCAACACTTTTTTTGTACTGGCTAGTTCCTTTAATCTTGTTGTCAAAACATGGACGTCATCATGTTTTGGATAATTTCATCACTATAAAAGTAGTAGTTTTATGTTCTTTGCATCTAAATAAAACAACTTATAGATTTTCAGTTTGATTTCGTCCCCTGCACACAGTTAGAGGGGTATTTATAGGGAAACCGCTCAACTACCCTTATACCAATTATACCTTTTTACCCCTCAACTACTACATTCCTAGAATATTCCAGAGGCACCTGGTAATTTCACCCCTACACTGTCTTTACAGCTCATCCTATTCTTCGGATAGCCCTTCACCAAAGGTCTGTTGGTAGCCTTCGGTACGACGTCCCACAAAGGTTCGCCTACAGCCCGGACCCTCGGGCGATCTTGGGTCCTTCGGACAAGTGGGCCCTTCGGTCTCTTACAGTCCTTTAGAGTTGTGGGCCCTTGGGTCTCTTACAGTCCTTCGGTGTTGTGGGCCCTTTGGTCTTGTTGGCCCTTCGGTAGCCCTTCGAGGACGAGGGGCTGCCCTCGGTAGCGCAGAGTCCTCGACTCCTGGGCGCGCGTCGCACGACCCGAAGCGCCACCCTTCGGATCCTGCTTTTCGCGTTCTGCTGCGAGGCAGGGTCTGGAGTTTGTTTCTTGTAGTCATATAAGAAAAGGTAATAATAGCATATGGAGAAAAAAGGTTTTGGAATAGTAAAAGGATAAAAGATCAGTTTGCCCTTCCATCTGCTGAGTTCTACTACCCCAGGAACCGAACGGTCGGACGTGCTGCCATCAATTCGGCTTCTTATCCAGTATAAAAGGAGAAGACCTTGCCCAGTTCACCACACCTCTTGTTTTTACAGTTTCCTAGCCCCTCAAGCTGTCTACGCCGTTGTTCGCTGTGCACTTGGTGCTAGCATCTTTTCGTTCCTCGCCCTTTTCCCGAGGACAGTGACCACTTCGTGCACTGACTCAAGTACAATGGCTCCGAAGCCCGATCGTTCGAAGTCCCCAACAAATGACTTGGGCCGAAGCCTGATGACTCAGCCGATGATCGACACACTGGTTGCTCGCGGCGTTCTTGTCCAAGGAGACGGGCGTTCGCCCCCGAAGGGAGAGATGAAGGCGCACTCTAGGCTGGGTGAAGTAGTCATCTTCTGCGACTTCTTCTCCACGGGCCGTCATTTTCCTCTCAATCCCATCATGATTGAGATTCTGGAAGGCTACATGATAAATTTCCACCAGCTGACTCCAAACACCTTCGTTCGGCTGGGTCTCTATTTCTGGGTCTCGAAGACGTGTAGGCTGCAGCCCACAGCGGAGGGCTTCGTGTTCGCACACCTCATCCACTTCCAGCGCAAGACGGTTCTGGTCTTTGCCGAGGGGAGAATTTCCTCGGAGGGCACCAAAGCTGAGGCACAATACGGTTGCTATAACTTCACATACCGCGACCTCATGTCGGGACCCATGGCGGCGTACAAGAACAAATGGGAGGATTGGACGTCTTTCTAGTTTTATCACAAAGCCCCTGCGGATGCCTTCGGGAACCCTTGTTCCCTCGCGGGGAAGAAGGTGGAGGCCCTTCCGAAGTCCTGCCCCAGCTTCAATGTTGAAGAGAAACTGGAGTATCGAGCCTTTGTTTCAGTTCTCCGCGATATCTTGAAGGTGTTCAACACCCGTGACCTTACTGAGGAGTACGTCGCATGCCAGTGCTGGCCCCTTCGGGCGGGATGGTCTGTCAGCGACCGGGAGAGCGATGTCGGCGGGATCCCCATGCCCGACTTTGGGAGGTGCTTCGGACTCGCCAAAGAAAGTAAGTGACTGACACTACTTTGATTGATTTGATTGTGTTTCCTTAAATTCTGCGATAGTGCTAACCCTGATGACACCGATTCACAGTGATTGACATCGCCTCCGTTGAGCGTCAAGCTGAGAAATCTTGGGGTCCGAGACCCTGCTTGAGTATCGCTCGGTGTTCAAGGCGCTTGGGGGAACGCGGGCGAATCGTGTGTTTCAATTTTTCCACATCAAGGCTCTTTCGCGTGCTGCATCATTTAGGCATCGCGAAGCTGAGGAGAAGAAGAAGGGGAAACCCCAAAGCTCAAAAGCTGCTGAGGCCCCCCTCCGCACCTCGACCGCTGCGCTCAAAAAGAGAAAAGGGGCGCTCAACCGAAGGGCGTTAACAACCAAAAACGTCAGCGTTTGGCGGCCCTTCTTCTGCTTGATCCCCCTCTTCGCTCCCGAGGAGATTCTAAGGACGGGGGAAGGGCGGAAGCCAACCCAATCTTCGCTACGCCGCTCCAGGCCGCAGCCCCTTCGGTCAACATCGTCAATCCCAGTCACGTTGAACTCAGTGAATAGGAACAAAGAGTGATGATGAATCAAAATCTGTTCAAGTTGTGGTCGACTCTCCGGCTCAGGCGAGTGGTGGCCGTAAATCGACATCTAAGGAGGTCAGCTTAAGTCCTCGTCCTTCCTCGTCGGGCTCGGGTTCCAGCTCAACTTCATCGTCGAGCGAAGATGATCAGGGGAGGGACTTCCATAGACCTCTGTTCGTGGCCCGAAGTGGAGAAGAGAAGGGCGAAGAATCAAAAGATGGGGCCAGTGCCACTGACAGCGAAGCCTTTTTTTTGTATGTTGGGAAGATCCTGCAGCGGTTGCGACTAAGCTTGGGGCTTCCGAAGCCGTGCTTTTCGGTGGGAACATCGTTGGTAGTCTTCGCTTCGAGAGCAACGACCGTGGACATGGTTTCCAATACAAAGCGAGCAGATCCTTCTTCTTCCCTCTGATCAAAAAATAGCTGATGCAGAAAGGCGTGCCAAACATGCTTCGGTGCGCCCGAGACTTGTCCTTGAAGGCTATGGTCGCTGCTCGATGCGCTGAGTGCCAGCTTCAGGACAAAGAAGCTTTGATGCCTAAGCTCGAGGATCGAATCATGGAACTTGAATGTGAAAAGATTAAATTGGAGGAGGCCCTTTGGGTTGAAAAGACTCAGCACGCGACTGCTCGCACTTAATTGAGTTCTGCTCTATCTGCGACGGAGCAGCTTCAAGGAGGTCTGACAAAGGCTCAATCTGAGATCGACGATCTGAAGGTCGAAGTAAAGACCTTGGCCGAAGGTCGTGACAAAGCCAAGGGCAAGTACCAAGCTTTGATGAAAGCAGTGACCAAGGGGGTGGAGAAGCTTTATGATGAGATACCCAGGTACCTCGCGGCATATGGTCTGACTACTCTGGCACTGATCTTGGAGAACTTGGATGTAGATGTATTTTTTACTTGGCTTCGGGCCTACTTGGCTATCCTAGAGTCCGGTAGCAAACTCTACGATGACATGAGCATTGTTGTTGTCGCCGCTCGAACTTTAGCGGCTTTGGTTTGTTCACTTTTGGCCTCCGAAGGCGATGATCCGGCTGTCATCTCGAAAGCCCATCATCGGACTCTTCGCAATCGCGACTTTGCATGGCCCTCAGAGAAAAATGTTCATCCTAAAAACCATCCGACGCTTCCCAAGATTATCTCAAAGAACTTCATCGATTCATTTTTTACGCGCTGTGGATGCCAGCTGGTCAAGCGGGAAGGCCTTCGGCTTAAGGAGCAGGTACGACGCTTCGTTTGACCATCTTCATTTTACATCTTTTTCATTTTATCTGACTCAGAATTTGTTGTAGCTTCAAGCGAAGGCTGATCTTCGTGCCCAGTCTATTTTACAAGAAGTGGGGAGGTCCGCACCGCCCGGAGGTCCTGTCACGGGTTTTCCTGCTCACCCTATGACTTATGGTGAAGGCGAAGGTGGTGTTGTTGATGCTGGACGGACCGAAGGAGCGGGGGTTGAAACTCAACGCGAGGTGTGAGAGATGAGGGGATTGGCTTTTGCATTTTAAATCTTGGCTTGTAATATTGTTTTGATACTAACACCTTCGGCCCTGCACAAGACCGTGCAACGGAACCTGCGCGGGTAACCGAAGGTATCTTTCCTTTGAGGATGAATCATGAAGACTTCTTTGTTACTGGGGATTCTTGGTTAAAATTTCACGAGCAATATCCTTCGGTGTTGTTTGATGACTTTTGTGCTGTCGAGCTTCGTTTGTACGAGAAGCGTAATGCTACGATGAAAAAAAAATTCACCGATTTCCGAAGTAACCCTGTTCGGCAAGCTAGGATTTTGGCTGACCATGCCCTTCGTAGAGAGATTAGAAGGATTCAACGACGCTTGAAGGTTCCGTATATTCTGCCTGAAGGGCTTAACGAACTGAAACCGGAGCCCATGGATGAGGATATCGGTTCTTTAGAGTTTATATACCGTGTGCTAAAGTGAGTGAAGACAAGAAGCTATCAAATCTCTTGACATTGTGTTATCTTCGGCTGCAGGGATACCTTCTGAAGATGCCCTTCGTAGAACAACCGAAGCTATTATCGACATTGCAGTCAGAAGTCTGATCGATGAAATTGATCGAATTGTATTTGATGAATAAGTGTGCCCTTTGGTTCTTACGTATGATTCTGTCGGTGAAGGCCCTATGCCTTCGTTTTGTTTGTACAAGTGATGTAATGTTCTAACTGACGAAGAAATGTTATGCGAGCATTTTATTTTTTGAAGCACCACCATTGTGTTTATGTTCTCGCACCTTTGGGAGGGGTTCTATCAGCAACGCGGTGCCCTTCGTGAGTGCGGGTGTTTTCGCGAAGCTTGGCTGTTTTGTGTGATTGCCCATTGTGCATAAGATGGCGCCATTGACAACACGATGACCCGATTAAGTATTATTATTCTAGCGAAGCGCTACCACCACCACCCCCCTGCTTAATTGGGGCTTCGGGTTGCTTAGGTTGTGTTTGTTTTGGCGAACGCCTCCGGCGCTTGAAAAACTGTTCATCATCTCGTACCGTAGGGCCTCATCAGCAACGCGATGGCTTGAGTAAGTTAAAACATCTTTGTGAAGCGCCAACCCCCCCTGCTTGATTAGGGCATTGGTTTGGTGAGCTTGTGGTGTTTTTATGAATGCCTTCGACCTTTTGATCGCTAGGGCTTCGTTTTTCTTTTTTATGAATGCTTTCATCCTTTTGATCGAGAGGGTTTTGTTTTTCTTTTTTACGAATGTCTTCGTCCTTTTGATCGAGAGGGCTTCGTTTTTCTTTTAATTGTGAAGTGAAGCTAAGGGTTGACGAGCTTTTCCAGCTTCGGTGACCCGTGCTCACTTATTTTCAGCATTCCGTATGCTACACGCCGATGACAACCCCTCTTCGACCAAAGTGGGTAGTTGCTTCGGCGTTGTTCTTCCCTTGTGGAGTCATTCTTTTGGGGGATCTTTGTTTATATTTCAAAAGGGGTTACATAGGATGACCGTCTCGTTAAAAACATCACACCTAGGGTGACCTCGGCGGCCGCCGAAGGCTTCCTCCGTGAGGAAAAGAGTACGGGTCCTTGGTACATAGCTCGATCAAAATGCAAAAGAAAAGAAAGTACATGGTAACTTCTATGAGCCCCTTAGGTTATTTTCCTTCGGGGACCCTTATTCCTATACATAGTATTTCTTAAGCATGTCTTTGTTCCAGGAGTATGGATCATCAACACCATCGAGAGTCCGAAGCCTACAGGCTTCCGGCCTTGTCATTTCTATGACCAAGAATGGCCCTTCCCACTTGCTGTTTAGCTTGTCTTTTATTTTGCCCTTTAGTATTTGCCTTAAGACGAAGTCGCCTTCTCTGATCTCCCTTGGTCTCACCTTTTTGTTTTTCCACCTTCGGGTCTCCTCTTGATACTTGTTCAGGTTTTCAGCTACCTGCAGCTTTATTGCTTCGATGACATCAACAGTTGCTGCCATGTCCTCATGCTTAATGTTGTCTTCGTCTGTGCGCCATGAGCCGAGCTTGAGCTCCTCTGGTGTCATACATTCCTCCCCATACAAGAGTTTGAATGGGGAGAACTTCATGGTTCTTTTTTCTATCCTATTGTGTGACCAGATCACCCTTGGTAATTCATCAACCCACTTGACCTTCAGCTGTTCTGTGATGTTCTTTTTGATGCCAGTGAATATGATGTCATTGACCCTCTCTACTGCTCCGTTGGACTGAGGGTGGTATACTGAAGCGAAACATAACTTCGTGCCCAGCTGTTGACAGAATGCTCTAAAGGTTGCACAATCAAACTGCTTGCCATTGTCCACCGTTATTTCCCTGGGTACGCCAAAGCGGCACACAATGTTATGCCAGAAGAACTTTTGTAAGGCTCCGTCTATGATATCCTGAAGGGCTTTTGCTTCCACCCACTTGGTGAAGTATTCAACTGCTACTGCTGCGTACTTGTAGTTGCCCGGAGCCGTTGGTAGAGGGCCAATATCAATGCCCCATCGAGAGAGAGGCCACATCAGGGGGATGAGGTGCACCTCTTCGGGTGGGAATTTGCTGTAATGAGCATGTTTATGACAATTGGGGCATGTTCTGACGATTTCATGAGCATCTGCCACTACCGAAGGCCAATAAAAACCTTGCCTGAAAGCTTTCCTGATGACGGCACATGCCGGAGTGTATCTCTGAGAGGAGTAGCTTGCCTTCGTCTCTGGACACACATTGTAGGAGCGCTGCACACAAACCCCTTCGGTATAGGTCTTCCCTTTCATCCTCCGGTACAAAGTGTCCTCGAAGATAAACCATTATTGTAACCCTCAACTATTTGCTGGTGATTGCATTAACAAACTTCACTGTTGCTTCGTCGCTGTGGATTGATGCAATCTTTAGTGTTTCAAAGAATACATCCGGAGGTAGCGAGTTCTGCTGTGTGGCGGCCTTTGCCAACTCATCTGCTTCTTTGTTTAGTGCCCTCGGGAAACTCCTGACACTGAAGCCCAACATATATTTCTCGATTCCCCAGACTGTTGCCAAGTATTTTACCAGCTCTGGGTGTTGTGCCTTGTATGATTTGTCCACGTGCCCAGTGATGAGTTCTGAATCTGATTTGATGGATAGCCGCCGAACTCCCGGTGCCCTTGCTTTCCGAAGCCCCAGGAGCAGGCCTTCGTACTCTACCACATTATTTGTGCAACTACCAAAGTCCAATCTGACTGCGTATTTTAGCTTGACACCCGAAGGGGCAACCAGAATTGCCGAAGCCCCTGCACCTTTTTCACAGTACGCTCCATCGCATGCCATCTGCCAGATGATCTCGATAGTTGGTTGCTGTTGCTCGGGTGACGAAGGGGTCCAATCGGCTATGAGTTCTGCCGATACTTGAGACTTAATTGCACTTCACGTGGTGAAATTTATTGCGTGTTCTGCGAGATGTACTGCCCACTTGCTTATTCTGCCAGAGGCCTCCTTGTTCTCGAACATGTCCCGAAGGGGGTATGATGTTGGTACGATGATGTTGTGGCTCTTGAAATAGTAGCGAAGCTTTCTTGCTGCCATAACGACTGCATAGGCCATTTTCTCTATCTCAGAGTACAATAGCTTTGACCCATTGAGGGCTTCGAAATGAAGTACATTAGGACTTGCTTTAAGTTGCCTTCGACCTTTCGCATTTCAACTACCGTTGCACTGACTGCTGCCCCAAATGAGGCGATATACAACAAAAGCTCTGCCTTCGTGTGGCAGAACAACCTGAATTAATCCGGCTCAAGCGCGCTAACCATCACCACGAGGGCAATCAGGGCTAACTCGCACTTCAAACAGAATAATCCATTGGTCTGTCGGGTAACCTCCCGATACAACCACGGTTTTTGCCGATCGAAACCACACACACATGTACTCACACGAAGGTGAGCCCAGAGGATACAACATTCCACAAGATTTTACACCACAGGGTTCATCATAAATTATTATTACAACGGAGTTCAAATTCGTAAAACAAGGTACTTCAGAGTTCAAAATAATTGAGTTCTTCAGAGTTCAATGCAGCGGAAAAATAACGATAAACTACTCGACGATACACGATGTCTCGATGAAGCCCGTACGAGACATCACTCGGCATTATCATCGTTGGCCGGGGGCGCATCCCATTCCACCGACCAACTAGGAGGAAGGGTACACGGCCAAGTCAAACTAGCGATCATATCCTCGAAAGTATCACCTGAAAACAAGCCACAAGCAAGGCTGAGTATACTAATACTCAGCAAGGCTTACCCGACTAGTGGAATATACTTAGCCGACTCCTAGACATGCAAGGATTTTGGCTTGAGGGTTTGTTTTGCCGAAAAGCATATACAAGTAGGTCCTTACTTTCAAATTTTAGCTCCAAGTTCTAGTTTTCTTTAACCATTCTAGGTAAGCAACTATCCAATATCATACATGGTGAAAGAATTAATTTGCATCCAACAAGATTAATCGTCATCATTGTTCCTCTTCTTACTCTATGTGGTAAAAAAGTCAAGCAGTCTCAATAACTGCGAGAAACGGACGATTCGAATCGAATTTCTTAACCTTGCAAGGGAAACCTAAACACACGTCACGTGGTTACTCCCAGAGTCACACGTGCAACCTTTCCCCTTTCTTCCCGGGTTGTGGAATAGGGCCACCATCCGAGACTACAGAGCCCGGCTCTGTACCCACCATGCGCGCGCATGGAACCAAAGTTGAGAGGGTGGGATGCTGTCCACTTGCCGGTCCGATTAGGTACTTAAGCTTACCGATTACCATATTCTCGGCATGTGGTTAGTACATTCAAACGCTTAACCAACACTACCACACACTGTGGCCTTAGCATTTTTCATTAAACAGACGGGACATCAATCATCAACTTGAACATCACACCATTGCCCCGTCCGTCGACCTTATGATTGCTGCATGTAGTAAATATTCAACTCCTATATTCTCACGAGTGACAGGAAATCACTCGACTTCTACCGAGTCCTATTAGCATAGCATTCTATCGAACCTTATATCTAGTGTTCAAAGCATGGGTACATAGGATCATGCAACTAAGTTTTCATTCAACTCCTATAAACTTAATGCACAAGTAAAAATAGAGTAATAATTTGCATAATTTGGAAAATAGGGTTCATGCTCCGGGGCTTGCCTTCTTGGGTAAAGTTAGCTTAGGGCTCGTCCGAACTTGGGTTCGGGTCTTCGAAAGCTTCTGTTAGATTCACTTGAGCTTCACGCTGCTCACTCTCGGACGCGGGCACCAGCTCGTACGTTCCGTCGGCGAGAGTAGTCGATTCTATATGAATGTACAAGTGTAAGTTGTAGTGATGGTATATGACGATTATTTTCCTTCACGATAAAGTTGCAGTCCACAAAACATAGTTGTGAAGTTACTTAGTTACGATTTTCTTGGGCAATTATTAATAGAGTACATCTTAAACTTATTAACTCCATTAAACAAGAAAGGGGTTGTGTTACATTCGAAACTTTTTCTAAGCACAAGCATGGATTGAGCACAAACACTGATCTAGGTAACTTCTAGTGATAAAATTTTTATTTAGAGTACATTATGCAGAGATAAGACTACTGTAAAACTTTAAGAAATTTTATGCAGCAGAATAAATATGAAAAATATATTACACAGCCACTGCTAGAACCTAGTTATTTTTATACAGAACCAACAATTCAAGTATTGACGCCAAAAATTTTACAGGGTGTTACTGTAAATGTTTCAGATTTTACTGTGCAAGATACAAAGAATAATAAATAGGACAAGATACACCTATTTTAATAAAGATTACTTTCTACAGGATGTTTTATAGGGTTTCTGTGTATGAAACTTTTTATACAGCAAGAGCTACTCTAAAGTATTCTACAGTAAAAAGTTGAACATTTTCCAAGCACAGAAACTAATTATTTGAATTAGTGCATTTTTCCTACCACAAAATTATATAAATAGGTTACAGAAGCGAAAAAGGTTCTAAAGTTTTTCTGTGGTCTTTAGGCATCACTATAACGGCTCTGGAAAAGATTCACAGCATGAAACACAATATAACAGTAGGTACAAACTAGTTCTATTATTTCATGGCATGAACAAAGTTTAACAAAAAGTTTAGCTAGAGATTGGTTCTGGTCCTAATATTTTTACACTGGCCTACACATCAAACAGTCAATCTACTGTCCAAAAATTAGATTTAGAACTGGTCTACAACAGTGGGTTTAATTAAAGTCTATTAAACTTTCCATTTAATTTAGAGCAAGATTTAGCATGAAACTGAAGAAAAGCATGTAAAAAATTCCAGAACAGTTGCATTTGTATTTTTCTGATTTTTCTATGATTTTATATGAATTTTACAAATTCGCTATTTTTGAATTCAAGGTTTAAACACAGGTTTACAGTTATGCCCCTGGAAACATGCGTGCAGACTCTTTTGAAGATTTCAATCGTTGCAATTGGGTCCCTGGGCAGCGCTGGCAGGGCAGCCGACCAGATTCCGGCGAGGGGGCTCGTCGGCGGCGAGGGGAAAAGGGTCGGAGAGATCCAGGGAGGTGAGAGCGACCTTGGGGTGGCCTTGGTCGGGGTTGGGGGTGCCCGGAGGTGGCTCATCGGCGCAGAGCAGAGGGGCGGCGGTGGTGCAGAGGGGCAGCGACGGTGCAGAGCATCGGCGATGGTGCTCCGGCGAAGAGGGGAGGTCGTGGGCTAGTCGATGAGCTTCGCGGCGTCGAGGGGAAACCGTTTCGAGGCTTGGCTTGGACGGAGGAGCTTCGAGGTGGGCTGTCTATGGAGCAGCAGGGGAGCGGCGGCGGTGCGGGCGGCGCTGGCGGTGCTCCGGCGGTCGAGGTGGCCGGGGAAGAGGCCGGTGAGCTTCAGTGGAGGGAGGGAAAGCTCGCTGGGTGATGGGTTTGGGCAGTGGGAGGCTGGAGGATGGGACTCCACGGGCGGTTGGTGCACGGTAGCGGCAATGGCAGCGGCGGCGGCGTTCTGGGGTTGAGGCGCGCGTGAGTGGCCTTGTGTCGCCTTTTATACGCTGCAGGAGGGAGGGAGAGGACCGAGCGAAGCTGGGGAGGGGCGGCACGACGGGGGCGCGTTACTGGACGCAGTGGGCGGTGAGCAGAGCTGGCGCGGCATGCGGCGGGCGCGGGCAGGGGATTGGGTGCTGAGGATTTGGCGTGGAGAGCGGGAGATCACGCAGCGCGCGGGTTGGGCGAGGAGCTGCAGCAGCTGGCTTGCCGGGCGGAGAGCGCGGCGACTGGCGGAACGCGGCGGGGACACGGGCCCGGCGCGGAGGGCGGCGAGTAGAGGCGCGCGTCGCCGGCGTGCGTGTGGCATGCGCGGACTGGGGAGGAGCGCGGCGTGCGGGGCGCGGCCAGGCATTGGCTTAGCGCCTAGCGCCGGTCAGGCATCGCCGGCCAAGTGGCCAGCGGCGACTGCGCGGCGGGCGGAGGGTCGGGCGAAGCAGAGGGTCGGGCGAGCGTAGGGTCGGGCGAAGCGGCTGCGCGTCGGGCGAAGCGGGGGGTCGGGCGAGCGTAGGGTCGGGCAAACCGGAGGATCAGCGGCGACCGCGCGGCGGAGGGTTGGGCGGGGCGGAGAAAGAAGGGTCTGCAGTGAAAATAGAAGAAAAGGCAGGGGCTGGTTTGCAAATTCTAGTGTTTCTCAAATTTTCGTGTGGCAACTCAAAAATCTCTGAACATCAAAGTTGTTCAAAATGAAAAGTTACACAAGTTTTGTCTCAGGTCAAAGTTCATTTGAGTTATAGTTCAGAAGTTATTTTAAAAACTGAAAAAGCATGATTCGGAGGGCACGTCATTTCCTGGGCAAAAATTTGTATTCTCTCTTAGACTTCAACTAGACTTTTGTTTGTCCTGTCACTGATGATGTGCCTATTTGATTTCGCCGCCAAGTGTGTTGAGGTGAGAGTTATTTAATTTGTTTGATTAAAGTACATGTATTTATACACATATACACGTCTATTTTTAATTCAAAGCAAAACCAATTTATAATTCTTTTCTTTTAAACTTTTCTTAGTTATTTATGCATCGTGTTAAGCTAATGAGGCTTATTTTGTAATTTAAACACCTGAGGTGTTACAACCTTCCCCCCTTAAAAAGAATCTCGCCCCGAGATTCGGACAATAAGCTTAGGGTGGACAGTGTGTGTACCTTCGGTAGAGTTGAGAAAACCCGGGAAATTTTAGTTTAGAAAGCTTTGAGTTTCCCATGTGTCTTGTTCTTCAGTGTGATGATTCCATTGAATTTTGTAAATTTTAATCACATTCCTTCTAGTGCTTCTTTCTTTTTGATCCATGATTTTGATAGGATACTCAACATATGAGAGGTCGGGCTCTACCACTACTTCTTATTGTTTAATAACCTCGGTAGGGACTCGAACACACTTCTTGAGTTGAGACACGTGAAAGACGTCATGGATGGCTGCAAGCTGAGGGGGCAGTCGAATTCTATAGGCTACGGGTCCACAACTCTCGATGATTTCGTAGGGACCAACATAACGGGGAGCTAATTTTCCTTTGACTCCGAAACGTTGTACACCCTTGGTTGGTATAACTCTAAGGTAGACGTGGTCACCAACTTCAAATCTCAGAGGCTTTCTTCTCCGGTCGAAATAGCTCTTTTGGCTGGATTGTGCGGCTGTAAGGTTTTCTTGTATTACTCTCACTTTTCCTAAGGCCTCGATTACCAAGTCTGGTCCAAATATTTTGCGTTCTTCGGTCTGTGACCAACTCAAAGGGGTTCGACACCTTTGTCTGTATAAGGCCTCAAATGGTGCCATTTTCAAACTCGCTTGATAGCTATTGTTATAT
This sequence comes from Panicum miliaceum, assembly GCA_032594955.1. Taxonomy (NCBI): domain Eukaryota; kingdom Viridiplantae; phylum Streptophyta; class Magnoliopsida; order Poales; family Poaceae; genus Panicum; species Panicum miliaceum. The sequence goes on along the minus strand of CM064057.1, from coordinate 48,039,477 downwards.
GAGAACTCTGCTAGGGATAGGCATTTGTCCTAATTCTTGCCATAGTGAATGACGCAAGCTCTAAGCATGTCTTCAAGAATTTGGTTTACTCTTTCAGTTTGTCCGTCAGTTTGAGGATGATAGGTTGAGCTTCGAATCAATTTAGTACCAAGAGAAGCTTGCAATTGTTCCCAAAAGCGCGCTACAAACTGAGTACCATCATTGGAAATAATAGTCTTTGGTACTCCATGTAGGCAAACGATACGATCGAGATAAATCTCGGCATATCTCTTGGCAGTATAGGTGGTGTGTACCGGAAGAAAATGTGCTGTCTTTGTGAGCCTATCGACGATAACCCATATGGAATCATGTCTCTGTGCGGTACTTGGCAATCCAACAATGAAATCCATACTTATGTCTTCCCATTTCCATGAGGGTATAGGCAAAGGTTGAAGAGTACCGGCTACTTTCAAGTGGCTGGCTTTGACTCTCTGACATGTGTCGCATTCCGAGACATAATTAGAGATTTCTCTTTTCATTCTAGTCCACCAGAAGTTTTGCCTAAGATCTTGATACATTTTGCTGCTGCCGGGGTGAATAGAAAATTTTGAAAGATGTGCCTCATCAAGAATTTGCTTACGGAGTTCATGATTCTTCGGAATGACTATGCGACTTTCGAACCATAGAACTCCCTTATGGTCCTGATGGAAACATTTGTATTTCTCTTCACCTAGAGAGAGTTTTTGTTTGATGATCTTAACTCCTTCATCATGTAGTTGTGCCATGATGATCTGGTCGTGAAGAGTGGGCTCAACTGAGATGTGATTCAGAGTGCCTTGGGAAATCATTTCCAAACTAAGCTTCCTCATTTCTGAACATAATGTCTCATTATAGAATTCCACTGATAGGCAATAGCAATGGGCCTTGCGGCTTAGTGCATCCGCGACTACATTAGCCTTGCCGGGGTGATAGTGCACCTCGAGATCATAATCCTTGATTAATTCTAGCCATCTTCTTTGTCTCATATTCAGATCAGCTTGGGTGAAGATATATTTGAGACTCTTGTGATCGGTGTAGATATTACAATGAGTGCCCATGAGATAATGTCTCCATATTTTTAGAGCATGAATGACTGCTGCTAATTCGAGATCATGGGTTGGATAATTCTGCTCATGGGGCCGAAGGGCTCGTGAAGCATAGGCGGTAACTCAATTTTCTTGCATAAGCATAGAATCAAGACCAGTGCCAGAAGCGTCACAGTAAACATCGAACGGTTTGGTGTTATCGGGTTGAGCTAACATAGGGGCTGTAGTCAAATGTTCTCTAAGAGTGTGGAAAGCTTCTTCACATTTCTTATCCCACACAAACTTTACTCCCTTTTTCAATAGTTCAGTTATAGGCTTAGCAATCCTGGAGAAATCCGGAATGAAACGGCAATAGTAACAGGCTAAACCAAGAAAACTGCGAATCTGATGAACAAAGGTAGGAGGTTTCCAATCCATCACCTCTTGTATCTTGCTGGGGTCAACGGCTATGCCTTTGCTGGAAATTGTGTGACCCAAGAATTTCACACTATCCAACCAGAATTCGCACTTAGAAAATTTAGCATAGAGCCGATGGTCTCTGAGACGCTGAAGAATAATGTGCAGGTGCTTAGCATGCTCTTCCTCATTCTTGGAATAGATAAGGATGTCGTCAATGAAAACTACGACGAATTTGTCGAGCTCGGGCATGAACACCGAATTCATGAGATACATGAAGTAGGCAGGGGCATTTGTGAGACCAAAGGACATGACCAAGAATTCATATAGTCCATATCGTGTGGAAAAGGCAGTCTTAGGAATATCGCATGGGCGAATCTTTATCTGATGATATCCAAATCGAAGATCAATCTTTGAGAAAACTTTAGCTCCAGATAATTGATCAAAGAGAACGTCGATGCAGAGAAGTGGGTATTTATTCTTAACGGTCACCGCATTGAGAGGTCGGTAGTCCACACATAATCTTAAACTGTCATCCTTTTTCTTTACAAAAAGGGCTGGACATCCCCAAGGTGATGCGCTAGGACGAATCAAGCCTTTGTCCAGTAGTTCTTGGAGTTGTGTTTTCAGTTCGGCCAATTCCTTAGGTGGCATTCTATAGGGGCTTTTGGAGATTGGTGCAGTGCCTGGTTGCAGTTCAATAACGAACTCAATATCCCTATTTGGTGGCATTCCTAGCAAATCATCCGGAAAAACATCGGCATACTCGCATACCACTGGAATATCTTCTAGTTTGATTCCTTCCATCACGAAAGCACAAGAATTCGTGTACTCTAGGAACGGTAGGTAAAGGGTAGTGGCTCCGTGACTAGGTGAATTTATTTCAACAGCTCGGGAAGAAAGGTCCAGTGTGACTTCGTGTAGAGCCATCCAATTCATACCCAAAATAACGTCCATGTCGTCAAGGGGTAAAAGAACAAGGTCTGTGTTGATGGTTTTACTACCCAACTTGATTGGTACTTGCCTTATCATTTGATTTGAAGCAATTTTACCACCCGGTGTTGATATCATATACGACCCTTTTGTGTGACAAACATCCAAGCCTACTTTTGCACCAAACTTTGCACTAATAAAACTATGTGATGCACCGGAATCAATAATATAACTGCAGGCTTGTTATGGATAGAGAATGTACCCGTCATCACTGGTGCTCATTCAGGAAGTTCTGCAAGAGTGGTGAAATTGATCCGTCCTTGTTTGACCTGAAGGGTCTGCCTCTTGCCTTTGTTTTTATTGTTCTGGTTAGAGTCTTGGCCCTGATTTGGCTGCCTAGGCTGAGGGCATTCGCGAGCAAAATGTCTAGAACTCCCGCACTTGAAACAACGATTGGTGATGCTCGGTCGAAGAAACTGCTGAGTAGCGGGCCTTGGTCCAGTTTGCTGAGGCACAGGGGGTCGTACAACACCTTGCTGCTGTGGGGGCCTGGCAATCCAACGCCCTGGCTGAGGGGCCTTCTGTGGAGCTGTCGGCGCAGCATTTTGCACTAAGCGATACCTCGGTGGCTGAGCACCCGAGGGTCCAGCTGGCGCCTTCCTCTTCTTTTCAGTACGGTGAGCCTCAATACAATTCTCTTGAGTGATGGCCATGTTGACTAGCTCATTATATGTATCGGCCTTGACAAGATTCAGCCATTCCTTGAGTTTGGTACTCAGACCTCTGCGGAAACGATCACGCTTCTTAGCATTCGTGTCTGCGTGATAGCCCGCGTACTGGCACAGATTGTTGAAGGCCTGAGCATACTGAAGTACAGTGCGGGTACCCTGAGTGAGTGCCAGAAACTCATTTAGCTTTCATTCTATAAGACCTTCTGGGATATGGTGTGCCCGGAACGCAGTTTTGAATTCGTCCCAGGCGACAACGTGATCAGCAGGGAGCATAGCAAAGTAGTGGTCCCACCAAAGACGAGCTGTACCGTGAAGCTGCTGCGCGGCATAGCGAGCCTTGTTTGCATCCGAACATGGGGCCACGAGTAGAGAAAACTTGGACTCGATTGTGCGAATCCAAGCCTCCGCATCCAAGGGTTCCTCAATCTTGTGAAACAAAGGAGGCTGAGTCCCAAGGAAATCCGTGTAACCGGCAACTTGAGGTTTGTGAACATTTTGCCCACCACGTTGTTGGTGTTGTCCTTGCACGAGCTGACGAAGCAACTCGGTTTGAGCGGCCATTACTTCCACTAAACTGGGTGGTGGCGGTGGCTGCTGTTGTGATTCACTAGCACTAGCACCGAAACCTTCAGGGTTACCACGGGTTGCTCCAACCATCTGAAATGTGAAGATTTATCATTATCAACGAGATCCATATTTCTTCCACGATTCAAAAGGATTAGCGCGGAAAAGTAGACTTCCGAAAGATCATGGATAGACTCATGGACAGAATACTGTCTGCCATAACAAACTTATAACTCCTGGTAGGTTCATCCAAAACAGCTCATATTTTGGCAGTGGGTAGTGAATTAAGAGATGTACAACTTTGGTATTCAACTAAGACGCTAAATCGATGGTCAAGATGGTCGAAAGATTCATTCTTTGCTTCTCTATCTCGGCTGTTTTTTTAGCAGATCGAATTATAGTATCTTGCCTATAACTCAAACTAGAAAAGTCCAATAGTGCTGAAATTTTGTGAGCTGTCAGGACATGAAATTCTTGACAAATTTGGTATTTAACTTTCTGCTCAGAAGGATCATCTTCAAAGGGTAAAAGTTTTGACAAGATAATGCCATAGGATATGAACTAGAGGATGGAAGTTGAATATTTCTGGAAGCAACTTCAAAACTCCATAACTCCAATTTGAGTAATCCAGAAATTCTCAAACTTCACCAAAACATTCCTAAGGTATTAGCAAACAACTTTGCTAGTCAACTCCAGAGCTAGATCAGGCTCTAAGATGGTCTTCCTCTTAAGGTTTTACTTTACTGTCTACCCAGAAATTTCAGTGAACAGTGGGCCAAGATTTTGTGCACCAGGGAAAATCTACCAAGCCAAAAATTACCAAATTTTAATAGTAGCTGACTGAGTAAATTTACAACAAGTTTTGTGTTGAACACCTTTGCCGAAAACTTTAGCAAGAGGGCATAAAAATTTATGTGGTAGAAGTGCTTATTTTGGACAGAAAACTGACATCTCAAGGTCATGTTGTTTCTCATTATCCATATGTCCAGAATTTTTTTAAATTTAGGCAGGAGGTAGAATATAAATTTTGGAACAAAACTTTCAACATGAATTTCTCCAGAAAGGATCATTTTCTAAGCTCAATAAATCCATCTTTTTAGATATGGAAGAAATAGACAGATTTGCTAGATAATCCTTATGCCAAGACAATCTCGTGCACCCATGAACCTTACCACTCTCAATTAACGCTTTTTCAATTTCAGATTTATATGGTCATGATGCATGCACCTCCTATTCGTCCTCACAAAATAAAAAAATTTCCAAATAGCTTTGGTCTTACGAAGTTAGATTCGGTGGCATACACAATACATCTCTCACTATAATAGCTAGTCGAGATTCTCTAACCGTTTTTTAACTTATCGTAATCGCGGTTAGTGTACCTGCAGAAGATTGATATAGCATATGTATATATATCCGTTGAACCTTTCATGCCAGCACTCATGAAAGCGTCCGTATTCATTACCGTTCACTATAGAAACGGCATCCAATTCCCGCCGTACAGACGACCTTAACATACGCTATCAGGATAGCGTATTCACGGGGGTACCGTCTTGAGACGGGGGTACGAACAGCGATCGCCATACCCTGCGCCAAACCTTCTACTCCCAATATAATCAACTAATTGTCGGTATATTGGCAGCACCTCAAGTAAGCCACTGCTTGAGGGCAGCGTTCGGCTCGCATCACCAACAGGAAGGCCAAGCTCTCTCAGTTGGCTGAGAATTCTTACCTTCTTACCTTAGCGATGAGTGCGTCATTACAGAAATTAAGGGTTGATTGTGCATAAAAGTAAGTTTTGACAGAAAGTAATGTGTTGTGAGTCAGTTGATAATATTCACAAGTCAGATAGCCACCTAGTAACTTTTCCATAATCCCTTAGGGCTTTAGGAACAAGGTACCATCCTTAACGAACCAACGCATTTTGCAAAACTCGCTTTTCGTTGTTCACGTTTTAAGAAACAAGTTTTTAAGGATTGTTGCATTCTCTGGCTTATGCATTTCGGCTCTAATACCAGCTGTGGCAGAACCACCTAAATTAATCCAGCTCAAGCGCGCTAACCATCACCACGAGGACAATCAGGGCTAACTCGCACTTCAAACGGAATAATCCATTGGTCTGTCGGGTAACCTCCCGATACAACCACGGTTTTTGCCGATCGAAACCACACACACATGTACTCACACGAAGGTGAGCCCAGAGCATACAATATTCCACAAGATTTTACACCACAGGGTTCATCACAAATTATTATTACAACGGAGTTCAAAATCGTAAAACAAGGTACTTCAGAGTTCAAAATAATTGAGTTCTTCAGAGTTCAATGCAGCGGAAAAATAACGATAAACTACTCGACGATACACGATGTCTCGATGAAGCCCGTACGAGACATCACTCGGCATTATCATCGTTGGCCGGGGGTGCATCCCATTCCACCGTCCAACCAGGAGGAAAGGTACACGGCCAAGTCAAACTAGCGATCATATCCTCGAAAGTATCACCTAAAAACAAGCCACAAGCAAGGCTGGGTATACTAATACTCAGCAAGGCTTACCCGACTAGTGGAATATACTTAGCCGACTCCTAGACATGCAAGGTTTTTGGCTTGAGGGTTTGTTTTGCCGAAAAGCATATACAAGTAGGTCCTTACTTTCAAATTTTAGCTCCAAGTTCTAGTTTTCTTTAACCATTCTAGGTAAGCAACTATCCAATATCATACATGGTGAAAGAATTAATTTGCATCCAACAAGATTAATCGTCATCATTGTTCCTCTTCTTACTCTATGTGGTAAAAGGGTAAAGCAGTCTCAATAACCGCGAGAAACGGACGATTCGAATCGAATTTCTTAACCTTGCAAGGGAAACCTAAACACACGTCACGTGGTTACTCTCAGAGTCACACGTGCAACCTTTCCCCTTTCTTCCCGGGTTGTGGATCAGGGCCACCATCCGAGACTACAGAGCCCGGCTCTGTACCCACCATGTGCGCGCATGGAACCAAAGTTGAGAGGGTGGGATGCTGTCCACTTGCCGGTCCGATTAGTTACTTAAGCTTACCGATTACCATATTCTCGGCATGTGGTTAGTACATTCAAACGCTTAACCACCACTACCACACACTGCGGCCTTAGCATTTTTCACTAAACAGAAGGGACATCAATCATCAACTTGAACATCGCACCATAGCACCGTTCGTCGACCTTATGATTGCAGCATGTAGTAAACATTCAACTCCTATATTCTCGCGAGTGACAGGAAATCACTCGACTTTTACCAAGTCCTATTAGCATAGCATTCTATCGAACCTTATATCTAGTGTTCAGAGCATGGGTACCTAGGATCATGCAACTAAGTTTTCATTCAACTCCTATAAACTTAATGCACAAGTTAAAATAGAGTAATAATTTGCATAATTTGGAAAATAGGGTTCATGCTCCGGGGCTTGCCTTCTTGGGTAAAGTTAACTTGGGGCTCATCCGAACTTGGGTTCGGGTCTTCGAAAGCTTCCGTTAGATTCACTTGAGCTTCACGCTGCTCACTCTTGGACGCGGGCACTAGCTCGTACGTTCCGTCGGCGAGAGTAGTCGATTCTATATGAATGCACAAGTGTAAGTTGTAGTGATGGTATATGACGATTATTTTCCTTCACGATAAAGTTGCAGTCCACAAAACATAGTTGTGAAGTTACTTAGTTACGATTTTCTTGGTCAATTGTTAATAGAGTACATCTTAAACTTATTAACTCCATTAAACAAGAAAGGGGTTGTGTTACATTGGAAACTTTTTCTAAGCACAAGTTTGGATTGAGCACAAATACTGATCTAGGTAACTTCTGGTGATAAAATTTTTATTTAGAGTACATTATGCAGAGATAAGACTACTGTAAAACTTTCAGACATTTTTATGGAGCAGAATAAATATGAAAAATGTATTACACAGCCACTGCTAGAACCTAGCTATTTTTATGCAGAACCAACCATTCAAGTATTGACGCCAAAAATTTTACAGGGCGTTACTATAAATGTTTCAGATTTTACTATGCAATATACAAAGCATAATAAATACAACAAGATACACCTATTTTAATAAAGATTACCTTCTACAGGATGTTTTATAGGGTTTCTGTGTATGAAACTATTTATACAGCAAGAGCTACTCTAAAATGTCCTACAGTAAAAAGTTGAACATTTTCGAAGCACAGAAACTAATTATTTGAATTAGTGCATTTTTCCTACCAAAAAATTATATAAATAGGTTACAGAAGCGAAAAAGGTTCTAAAGTTTTTCTGTGGTATTTAGGCATCACTATAACGGCTCTGGAAAAGTTTCACAGCATGAAACACAATATAACAGTAGGTACAAATTAGTTGTATTATTTCATGGCATGAACAAAGTTTAAAAAAAAGTTTAGCTAGAGATGGGTTCTAGTCCTAATATTTTTACACTGGTCTACACATCAAGCAGTCAATCAAAAAATCAGATTCAGAACTGGTCTACAACGGTGGGTACAATTAAAGACTATTAAACTTTCATTTCATTTAGAGCAAGATTTAGCATGCAACTGAAGAAAAGCATGTAACAAAATTTGTATATTTTCTCCTAAAGAATCCAGAACAGTTGAGTTTGTATTTTTCTGATTTTTCTATGATTTTATATGAATTTTACAAATTCGCTATTTTTGAATTCAAGGTTTAAACACAGGTTTACAGTTATGCCCCTGGAAACTTGCGTGCATACTCTTTTAAAGATTTCAATCATTGCAATTGGGTCCCTGGGCGGCGCTGGCAGGGTGGCCGGCCAGATTCCGGCGAGGGGGCTCATCGGCGGCGAGGGAAAGGGTCGGGGAGATCCAGGGAGGTGAGAGCTGCCTTGGGGTGGCCTTGGTCGAGGTTGGGGGTGGCCGGAGGTGGCTCGTCGGCGCAGAGCAGAGGGGCGGCGGCGGTGTGGAGCGTCGGCGACGGTGCTCCGGCGAGGAGGGGAGGTCGTGGGCTGGTCGATGAGCTTCGCGGCGTCGAGGGGAAACCGTTTCGAGGCTTGGCTTGGACGGAGGAGCTTCGGGGTGGGCTGTCTACGGAGCAGCAGGGGAGCGGCGGCGGTGCAGGGGATTGGGTGCTGAGGATTTGGCGTGGGGAGCGGGAGATCACACAGACACGGGCCCGACGCGGCTTGGCCATTGGGCGCGGCGGGCGGCGAGCAGAGGCGTGCGTCGCCGGCGTGCGCGTCGTGTGCGTGGACTGGGGAGGAGCGTGGCAAGGGGAGGAGCGCGGCGTGCGGGGCGCGGCCAGGCATTTGCTTGGCGCCTAGCGCCGGTCAGGCATCGCCAGCCAAGTGGCCAGCGGCGACTGCGCAGCGGGCGGAGGGTCGGGCGAAGCGGAGGGTCGGGCGAAGCGGCTGCGCGTCGGGCGAAGCGGAGGCTCGAGCGAGCGTAGGGTCGGGCGAAGCGGCTGCGCGTCAGGCGAAGCGGGGGGTCGGGCGAGCGTAGGGTCGGGCGAACCGGAGGATCAGCGGTGACCGCGCGGCGGAGGGTTGGGCGGGGCGGAGAAAGAAGGGTCTGCAGTGAAAATAGAAGAAAAGGCAGGGGCTGTTTGCAAATTCAAGTGTTTCTCAAATTTTCGTGTGGCAACTCAAAAATCTCTGAACATGAAAGTTGTTCAAAATGAAAAGTTACACAAGTTTTGTTTCAGGCCAAAGTTCATTTGAGTTATAGTTCAGAAGTTATTTTAAAAACGGAAAAAGCATGATTCGGAGGGCACGTCATTTCCTGGGCAAAAATTTGTATTCTCTCTTAGGCTTCAACTAGACTTTTGTTTGTCCTGTCACTGATGATGTGCCTATTTGATTTCGCCGCCAAGTGCGTTGAGGTGAGAGTTATTTAATTTGTTTGATTAAAGTACATGTATTTATGCACATATACACATCTATTTTTAATTCAAAGCAAAACCAATTTATAATTCTTTTCTTTTAAACTTTTCTTAGTTATTTATGCATCGTGTTAAGCTAATGAAGCTTATTTCGTAATTTAAACACCTGAGGTGTTACACTTCGGCGTTGGGCTGGACATGACTGCCAATTGTTCAATGTATTCTTTCAATTCTTCATCCCCAATTGAAACTGCCGGAGTCCTTGAGCGCCTTGAAGAAAGGTAAGCTTCGCTCTGCGCCTTGAATCTGTTTAATGAAGCCAATCGGCCTCCCAGCTTCTGCACTTCTTTTTGGGTCCGCGGGGCCTTCATGCGCCTGATGGCTTTGATTTTTTTTCCGGGTTTGCCTCGATTCCTCTTTTGGAAATCATGCAGCCCAATAGCTTTCCTTTTGTTACACCGAAAACACACTTCTCCGGGTTTAGTTTGAGGTCGTGCTGCCGAAGGTTTGCAAATGTCTCCCGAAGGTCCTGTATATGGTCCTGTCGTTTTTGGCTTCGGACAACGACATCGTCTACATAAACCGAGATGTTCCTATCCATTTGTGTTCCGTGGACCGCCTTCACTGTTCTGTGGAAAGTGCTTCCCGCATTTATGAGGCCTTCGGGCATCCTCATAAAGCAAAAGGTGCTAAAGGGTGTTATAAAGCTGGTTTTGTCTTCGTCGCATTTTCTCATCCATATCTGATGATAGCCAGAGAAACAGTCAAGCATGCTCATCATCTCTAACCCTACGGCTGCATTGACCAATGTGTCAATTCTGGGCAACGGGTAGTCATCCTTCGGGCATGCCTTGTTGAGGTTTGTGAAATCTATGCACATTCGCCATTTGCCATTTTTCTTCGGGACCATCACAACATTTGCTAGCCATTCTAAAAATTGGACTTCGCGTATGACTCCTGCATCTAGCAGTTTCTGAGCTTCGGCCTGTGCGGCTTTCTTCCTTTCGTCAGACATTGTCCAAAGCCTTTGCCTTAATGGCTTGTGCTTCGGGTCTACCTTGAGAACATGCTCCATGACATCTCTGTTTACACCTTTCATATCAGCCGAAGACCATGCAAAAACATCTTGGTTATTTCGTAGGAACTGGATCCACTTCTCCTCTTCGGCTAGCTCTAGGCCATTGCTGATGATCACTGTGCGATCTGGGACATCTTTGCACAAAGGGACTTTCTTGGTATGCTCGGCTGGTTTTAATCCTTTGGTGGCCTCTTCGGCTTCAGTTTCTTGCTGATTATGCTCCTCTTTATGTCTCTTTTGGTCTTCAATGGCATGTACATTTTTTGATGCATGCGAAGTGTTGTCTTGGCACCTTCGGGCCTCCTCTTGGCTGCCAAACACTGTCATGACCCCTCCGGCTGTAGGAATCTTCATGCAAAAGTATGGTTGGTGGATGACAGCAGTGAACTTGATGATTGTGTTTCTGCCGAAGATGGCGTTGTATGGGTACTGAATGTCAACAATATCGAATGTTATGACCACCGTTCTCATTGTTGACCCTTCGCCAGGTTACATTTATGTTTGCTTTGCCTACAGCTTCGATTTTCTTCCCGCCGAAGCCAATCAACGGGTATGTGGATTTCTTCAAGTCTTTCTCAGTGAATCCCATCTGGACGAAACACTGCCATAGGATGATAGTTGATGAACTGCCATTGTCCACCAGAATTTTGCCTACATCGTTGCCGAAGAAGTGTACTGTGTTCTTGCCAATGTTTGCTCTGATGACTAGGGGTAATTGTCGGGGTAATGCTGGAGCTTGAGATCAACTTCAGTAAAAGTTATTGGGACATGGGACCATGTGGTCTTGAAGTGTTTACCTCCGCAGACGTGTTTCACTGCCCGAAGGTAATCTTTTTGTTGTCGCTTCATTTCATGTACTAGCTAGTTGGACCCTCCGGAGATGGCGTTGATGGCATTTACCATTGGGCCTCTAGAGTTATTGACCTTCGGCGAACTTGTTGAGGATTCTAGGATCTGACCTGGTTCAAGATTCGGAGCTGGCGGTAGGTGGTAGTTCACGGGTGTTGACGTAAAAAAAACCCGTAGGTTGGCCTTCAGCGCCGATCACACGCGAGGACCTGGGAGATCTGCTTAACTCCAGTGCAGAAACCAAATCGGTGCGCGTGGAGTGCATGGTGTGCCAGTCAGCTTGACCATCCAACTGACGAGGTGAAGATAATCCTTTTGAAGCTCGCGGCGATCGAACGATCAGGCCGATGTGGTCCTAGCACCGGTAACGGTAATGGTATGGAAAAGTAGAACATGATAAATAAATAAATAATCGGCCATGAGGACGATTACAACATCCTGATGAGCATGAGCGGCTCATCGGCTATCCAGATTGGATCTGCATGATTAATGACAATAAAGCGTAAAAGCCATCAGCTAGAGATCCGATAGGGAACGGAGCGCCGTTGAGCTCCCGATCCATCATGGGTAGGGCCGTAAGCCAATGCAGTTTTAACTAACATTATCACCAATGAAACAATAGCGATGCATTCGGAAGTTACAATCTAGAAACACCGCCGACAAGAGGTCAATCTAAACTTCACTAGCCAACAGATCTATCCACAATAGAACATGATCCCAACAGCACTTGAGAGGTAGCTGAGATGAAGATGCAACAGGCTATTAAACAATCTATCGTCTATTCCCACAGGATAAAAGCTAATTAAAGCAGCCAGGTAGCAAGACGATAGATTAAACAAATACGAGCCGATGCGATCATAATCAAGGCTAGGATAACTGTGATCCTACCACATCTAGCAAGAGATCAAGTTGATGCAGCCTTACAAGATTTGATGAGAATCGATAACTGTTGAATACCGTAGATTAGGACAGAAGTGATGCACCGTCAGTCGAAGATCTAAGGTACTCTATAACTGGTGGATAAGAACCAAATCCAATGACAGCGATGCGCCTGGAAGTCGGAATCTGGGATACCCAGTGACGAAGACTGTGGCGAACTGGAGATCGAGGCGATGCAGCCCAGCTTGCTAAACAACTCATCGAGAAACTACATTACTCCTACTCTTAAGGCAAAAAGGTAAAGGCAAAAAGGTAGATGTGTTTGATTGATCTAGAGATAAAAATTACGATAACCCTCGCCCCTTTATATTTATAGGGACAGCTAGCTTGGACCTCACGTAAACCGAAATACTTGCCTAACAAGACAAAATCTACACTAAAAGGAAATACTAAGATATATGGACTCTAACTTCGCCTTCTGTAGAATCGTTCTTAATTAAGCTTCCTCCCGATCCCCCCTGAAGCAACTCGGCCGTATACTTGATCTTCCTCTATTATTGATAGCATAATATTCCGGCCATCATGCTAATCACATTTGACTAATAAGGATCTTCACGTGTAACTTGATACATGCATGCAAACATTATTAGCATCTCCTCCTTCACGTGTAAGTTCCCAATTAACAGGCCTCCGGTCCCATCGGCAGGTACTGCTACTCATTGGCAGGCGCTGCTATCCGTCGGCAAGCACTGCTAACCATCGGCCATTGGCAAGCACTGCTATCTATCAACTTCACGTCTAGAAATCCATTGGTTGCATGCTCCCAGCTCTGTCAACAACTGTTAATGCACATCGGCTTTTCACGTTAGCATAAATAGCCGATTGCTTCGTAATTCAAATTATATTGGATTTACCAAAATCCGGTGTCAACAACGGGATCATAGCCTTGGGTTGTACTGCGAGACTAACTATGGTGACACCCTGAGGTGGATGGAGCATGGTACCCCGAGGTGGTTGGAGCATGTTGGGCCACCGGTGGTGCTATCAGCTGCAAATATGGTAGTCCGTATGGCAAAGGGGTTGTAATTGAAAGCTGGGTGCAACGATGACCAGTGGGTTGATGTTGAAGAGCCAGGCTTGCTTCCTTGTGATGTGTAATTTACGGGCTTCGGAGGCTCTGAAGCCTTCTTCTCGATTTCGTCTTTCTTCTCTTTGAAGAATTGGCATTCATTTGTCCAATGGCCCATATCTTTGCCGTGAAAATAGCAAAAGGGCACCTTCTGGTGTGAGGAGCCTCGTGCTCCGCAGCTGCCTCAGCCTCCTCTTCCTCTGAGTCCCATGTTTGATGGGTCTTGTGAATCCTAGGGCTCCATGCCTTCCGTGACCGTGTTCACTGGCCTGTGGTCATTATTCTTTGGCTGGTCTGTATGCCATGGCTTCGTTTGGTTCCACTGGTTCTTCTTGGCTTTTTTCTCTTGGTTTAGAGCTTCAATTCTTCTTCTTCCGCCTCAGTCAGATTTGCAGTATTCTTGCATGACATCGAAAAGTTCCCCCACAGTGCGCGGCTTACACCGGTCCATATATTCTTGGCATGCCCCGACCCGAAGACCACTGATTGCGGCTTCGATGATAGACAGGTCCGCCACATTGGGCGCCTTTGCTCTCAACTTGATGATGTGCTGCATGTACTCTTGGAGGGGCTCATTCTGCCCTTGATTGCAATTGTGGAAATCACATGACGTCGGCTCTTCGGTCTTGAGCCCATGGAAACTCATCAACAACTTTGTCCTCAGTTGATGCCAGGCGTAGATGTGGCCCTTCAGGAGGCTTGCATACCAGTGTTGCGCCGAGCCCTTCAGCGCTAGGACAAAGGCCTTTGCCTTAATGGCCGATCCACCTCCATTTGACTCCACAGAGGCTTCGTAGTTGAGTAAGAACTCCCTGGGGTCCACCTCCCCATCATACTGTGGCAAGATGACCGTATTGAAATGAGGTGGCCAAGCCACTTGTTCCAGCTCGATTGATAGTGGTGTCTGAGGGCTCTCATGACGCCTTGGTCTTTGGTACTGCTCCCTTCGGTTTCTGTAGTACTCCTCTTCTGAATCCTCTTGATAGTCCTCAACATGAAAGGGGTTGGCCCTTGGTGGTGGTGGACCATGTGTGGTCTTCGGCTGGTTGATGTGCTTGTTGACGCTCGCTACAGACTAATTTGGAGCGCCAATTTGACTAGAAAATTGGGATGACTAACATACTTAACTTGCATATTTATCTAGAATAATGTCGTTTCCACATTTCCCTCCAAGATTTTGCAAAGCAGGAAATTGAGCAGAAAATGGAGGGAAAACATACCCTAGAATCCGAGGCAAATTTCACCGACCAATCAGAACGCTCCGTTCAGCCTCACATGGATCAATGGGCCCACCAGGACATGCAACTGACCTAGGACAGACCCAACTCACGCACAAGAGTGGTCAGGGCCCACTTGATAGCACCTCAGCTGAAGCTGAGGCCGGTTGGTGGCCAGGCCGGTTCGGCCGGCCCAACCAGGTTGGCCGACCCAGGCCAGGCGCCACCGCCTTACCTTTTGCACGTGGCAGCTCCCCATTGGTCCCTTATGTCGGTTTGAGGAGGCTTTAGTCATTTGCACGCCGAGGAGCTGCTGCACACCCCCTCACTCACCTATATAAATATGAGGGGGGTGCTACTAATGAAGACACACCTCAAGTTGCTCTCTCCCAAGTTCCTCTATTGCTTAGTCTTTAGGATAGTAGAGTTTAGGTGAAGTAGCTCTTCTTCGGTTCCCGGGTCTTGCCTAGGAGTGTTCGGTGTGGGTTTTACTCTTCCTCTCCTTTGTAATATTCGGAATTCCTTAATAGAATTATCTTCTAGTTTAGTGTACCCGTATAGTATATGTTCTGTGTATTCAGATGTGTGTGTTATGCTTAGTTTATATCTGGGTCTTATATCTTGCATGATTAGACGTGGTAAGACATCTAGGCTATGGCATTGGTTCCAGTATACGTATGCTTGCTCTAGTGTGATGTCTGTCCATCCGAAGGGTGGGGGCTCCGCGCGGGGCACTAGAGTATCGCTTATTAGCGTAGACGTGGTGTCTGGGCTAATCAGTGTTGCTGGATGCGGCTCTATACCATGGTTAGATAAGGTAGGCGGCAGGTGGTGATAGCCCTGTCCGTCCAGCGTAACCCTCCTCGTTCGTGTAGTAGCTGTAGGAGGTGCATAAAATAGTCGTGAAGATCTAGTAGCCACCAAGTCATATCTTGTGCGGTCTCCCGGTGATGCCTGGGAGCCTAGAGCCCATTCCTAATCATGTGTATGTGTATGAGTGCTTAGTATAGACTGTATGCTTAGTTAGGAGTACATAAGTCCTTAGATTAGCTTTCTTCTTCCTTTCTCCCTTCCTGTAGGCTTTGCATAGAGATAGAGCTTGAGTAACTTGTGTGTCACACTACCTCTTTATCATATATTATCTTACCCCTGTTTATTCAACTGAATATCCATACTAGAACCAATCAACATACTAATCTATTCCAATAACCGCCGCCTTCCCTGCGGAAATATAAATACGACCCCGTACTCACGGGTAAAATGCTACAACGGTATTCCGTGCGCTTGCGGATCCTTCTGTAACATAAGAAATACCCCATGGCATTTGTGGCACCGTTGCTGGGAAACATCTATCCTAGTGATCATGCTATAAAGCGCCAACAATCTAGGTTATCGGTCCTTTCTAGGCCTTCATACCGGGGTCAGCATGCAAACTCCAGTGCCCGCTTTCTTGTATCTGCTTGTACATGAGCTCTAGACGAAGCTCATCTTCCCTGAGCCGCATGTACTGTTATGCGGCTTCATTGCTTGTTCCTTCGGGCTCCTTGCCTCTTCCTCTTGTTACCATTTGTGATGTGGACGGTTGCGCTGCTCTGGCGGCCTGATGCGCGTTTGCAGCTGCTTCGGCCAATCTGGCTTTGATTCTTCGGTAGGCTGCTATATCTTTGGCTGGAATTCTGCACCCCTCGAGTTGTACCTCGAAGGTGTCGTTCGCGATGTCTTTGACTTCAGCGGCTTCGTCGACCGCCTGGTCTGGCCCTGGCGCGGTGACTGGGGTTGTGACATCTTTGGATGACGGTGCGGAAGCCCCGTTTGACTTCTACTTGTGTGCCATGAGGCGTGTTGAGACGAACCACGGTGGGCGTCAAAACTGTTGCTGAAGGGTACCCTTGGGAAGGAAGAAGCACCACAATAGTTCGAATAGGACACAAAGAAATCAAATGACTTTGGTATGAAAGGTGTATTAATTCTCGGGATAAAAAAAAATCATCCCATCAATAACAATTACATAGGTATTTATAGGAAAATCGCTCAACTACCCTTATACCAATTACACCTTTTTATCCCTCAGCTGCTACATTTCCAGAATATTCTAGGAGCACATGGTAATTTCACCCCTACACATGGTAATTTCACCCCTACACTGTCTTTACAGATCATCCTATTCTTCAAATAGCCCTTCACCGAAGGTCTGTTGGTAGCCTTGTGAAGAAATGTTTTGCATTGGCTGGCCAGATTTTGACCAAAATCCACATGACGACTAAGGTCCCATTTGAATCCCACCTAGCTAGCAGTTACTCCCTCCGTCCAAAATTATTAGTCATTTAGTTTTTCTAGATTCAACCATCTACATATATTATGTAAAAAGAATCGATCGAGTATAAACAGCATGAGAAATGATAAGTCAAGGATAGAAATCACGTTCAAGAATGAGTTAAGATCTTATGAATCAAGAATGTGTATATGGAACATGGATAAAAATGTAAAAGTCGTCAGCTTAATCAAACACCTAAAGAAAAAACCACACTAGAGTAATTGAGAAAACTATACAAAATTAACTAGTTTAACAGAAACCACCCACTAAGCCCATGACAGATGTGTTTTTTTCTTTTTGCAATATTAAGATAATAATGTGTAGTTCCATGACATAAAGTGACAATATCAGTGTAGTTTTGTGATAAAATAGAGTATATGTAGTTTAAAGTTTAATTTTGTGGTACATAATGTAATAAAAATGTGATATTGTTAAATTAATTCTTAGAAGAGTTGTTTTGCGATAGTTTTTCGTGTAGCTTTCAAAAATTTGCCCGCCGGAGAAATATAGATATCTTCCCCACTGATTGGAAAGTGGAAACCGTTGAGGGAAGGATCCATGATGGATGACTTAGTAGCGGGGAACTCAAATGTTTTTTTTGTAGGGAAATGAAAATTGGTTGTGCCTTTTTTTTCACTCAGTTAAGATGACGTAGGATTGAGCCTGTTTTACATTTGCAATATCATTCCTGACACCCCTCGTTACACGTATTTATTACCAACGAAACAGTTCTACAGTTTTTCAGCATGGGCAGACATTGTTGAAGAAAGAATAAAGAACAGCGTCGTACTGCCTCACTGTCCTCGATGCCTTCCTTACATCATCAAGTTCAGGGTTCATACGAAAGACATAAGGCTATACATTCATGGAACAGGGTCCCACAAGGCATGATACAACCAACAAGAATCCGTACCATCCGAACACACAGCCAGGGGGACCTTGATGGCTGTTGGCACGGTAAAGATGCGGCACCATGGCAGTAACTTCAAACGCACCAACACACAGCAATATCAGTAGCCACCACCGGCATAAATCTACCAATAGATTGCAACAATAATCGGGCCGAAACGATTCAGGTTAAACGAAAGAATGTTGACAACAAATCTGTTAACACGATGAAAGAAGACAAGCGGTCGCTTCTCGGCATTCGACATCAGACAGCGGTCGAAATCTCCAAATCTTCCACTCATCCCTCCTGTTAGACGAGTATAGCCCATTTCACCCGCAGCACAACTTAACCACCCCCACCCCACCAATGCTATCATCTATCTAAGATCCGTTCCTGCCTTTCTTCGACTTGTTCTTGTTTTCCTGTGTCTTCTTTTTCTTCTCTTCGGGCGTTGTCCAGACATAATCTAAAGGGATGGCAAACGGGTCCTGGATGTCCTCCACGCGGCTGCTCGGGCCTGACGCTGTTGAGAAGTTCTGGCCGTAAGGAGCCTTGATCCACTGAATCCAGGAACTTGAAGAAGGCTGTACTGCTGGGCTCTTGCTGTTGTCAGGACTGGAGGGTGGTGTGGTAAACTCCTCTAGGGGCTGTAGTTCTTCAAATTTTGTGAATGTCACAAGCACCCTGATCGTAGGTACAACAGGAATGGCAACCTGGGAGTAAAAGGAAAACATGTTATAGGATTAGAACATTCAATATTACATTGGCATAGAAAGCATTATAGATACAAGAAACAAACAATATTCAACAAAAAGAAACAAGAAGAACATTACTCTGCAGTAGGTAACTAAAGGAACACGTTCATTCAGTAAAAAAAATGAAACGAAAAAAAAATAGTCAATATAAACATGCACAGTTCTTGCTGTCTCTGTTTTATCTTACATTAGAGTTATTTGGCATCTGTTGAAAATGCATATTTCCCTGTATGGTTGAAGATTGCATATACCTAAGATGGGTTCCCTTGAATTCAAAAGGAAATGCAAACAAATGTGTCAACACAAGCTCTAATATGTTTTTTTATATCTTTTCCCTTGTGCCTGACCAGTGTCTACTAGACCCTACCACCCATTTCCAGTGTGTGCTGCCACAGGAAAGTGCAACAAGTTGTTTACCAAAAGGAAACATACATTTCCAAAGGAACAAACTATATAAAGGACAAGCATCTAAGAGAACCCTTTCTGTTAACAAATGAGTGGATAACACAAGATGCTAGTAATCCTTAACTGCTACAAATTAGTAAACAAAGCATGGATAACACTAGAGGGTAGTATTTTCCTATGACTTGATTTAATCTTTTTTATATCCTATTTCACTCATCCTTCCCCTAGATGCACCTTCCTATTGTCTTTTCCAACAAAAGTCAAATCTCTGCTAATGCTCCCTATTTGGCACTGATTCCACTATACCATACTATATAGCCAAGGTAGCCATGTGGGACTACACCAATGGTAACAAAACCATTCTAGTTGAAATTTGTGAGTACCTAGAACTTTTTCAAGGCAACCAACTTTAAACAATTTTGAGACCAACGAATATGATGCGTAAAGCAGGTTTGTAGCATCTATGATGACTGAGCCAACAAACCCTACAGCATATAGTAGATTTAAATTGATCTTAAATCTGATTTCAAAGTGCTGTTGGCCAACACAGCCATTGCTGAGGTAAGATATAGATGCCAATTTGCCGTTAACTATACATATCGATGTGTTAGTTTTGTTAACCATACAAAGCATGGCTACATCTTAAGATGAAAAACTGTGTATGTACCTTTGTTATGATCAATTAGCTGTTGTTATGAAGATCTCAGGTAGTCAATTCCTAAGGCTTACAACTACTAGTCTTAGGTTCCAGACAATTCTCTTGAAAAGCAAAACAAGTATAAATACATGGAACTAGAAAGAACACAAATAACAGGGCTGTTAAAACAAGATGTTATGTGAAACATAATAAACAGAAAAGGTTCATGCTCTGTGTACGTAACACAGCTTACAGACTACAGTGTGAAACAAACAAAGTGCCAGATTATTCATGTGATTCAAAATTCTCCTAAGAGTTTAGATTGTATTATTACTTAATCACTCAAGAAATGGATATCATACTTCCACAGTCCAAAATCATGCTTATTAGTTGATTATGAAAAAAAAAGGCTTGTGATTCGGCACTTGGAAGTACCAAATTTTGGAAATATTCAGGTGCACATAACAGGCAAAACATATAAAAAGAACACTGTAACTATCTACAAACAAAGGAGATACTTTCAAATATCATAAACTAAGCACAAAAGTGACTTCTACAGTGGCAGATGGCCTAATCATATGGGTTAAACCAGATGGCAGTTATCAGAACTTTAAACATTTTTTAGTTACAGTGAAAGTGACAATTGCTCTGCATTTGATCAGTAAACAAATAAAAAATGATTGTCCAAATATGTAATGCCAGATAGGTTCATTAATATCAGGAAACGCTAAACATCTAGAAAAGTAGAGGAACTTAGAAATATAAGAAAATCTCCTTTGAAGTCAACTAACCCATAGACACTGCAGATTATGTGGTTACAGGTGTCATAGCGTTATTCTTTAGGAAACAAAGATTAAGAACAGCTAGAATCAATTTTAACTTAAGTACATATGTTACATACATGCTGTAGTACCTATTCAAATACCAAAAAAAATCACTATGTATTATTAAATGTTACCAACAGGACAGTTCAATATGACCACAAAGATACCAATTATCAGGTTTATGAAAGAAAAGAACTGCAACCATCTACAAACCGATAACACATGTCAAAGAAGTACCATATGTTGACTACTGTCATGTGGTTCTCTAATAGTTTGAACTTTTTTTTTTTTGCGGAAGCTCTAATAGCTCAAACTGCACAGGGTAATTAATCTATATAATGGTTACCTTCTTAACCATAAAAACTGACACAAAGTGGAGTATCATACAATCATGGTAAAGCCTAAGAAGTATTAAATTTAATATCAAGGCCATACCTTGACTGGAAATGTTCCTGGAGGCAGTTTTGTTGTAAGTAGATCCCTCAAACGACGGATTGCCTTCACCTTGTTTGCAAGAATATCAAGTAATGGCAGGAGCTCCTCAGTCCGAAGAGGGAAGTTTGGAGAGAGCCAGAGCACAGGCCTTAGGCCTTTCTTATACTCGCTTTCTTTGGAACCTTCCTTGCGCCTATGCTCATTCTCTGCGGAAGCAGCATGTCTCCTA
Organism: Panicum miliaceum; assembly: GCA_032594955.1. Lineage (NCBI taxonomy): Eukaryota > Viridiplantae > Streptophyta > Magnoliopsida > Poales > Poaceae > Panicum > Panicum miliaceum. The sequence goes on along the minus strand of CM064057.1, from coordinate 48,018,290 downwards.
TTATCCCTTTCTCTGATCCTTCTGTTGTCATTTGTTCTGACTACATCTACCGAATGCCTTCCCGGTCTTGTTTGTACATTTGATGGTGATTCAATGAGGAGGTCGCTCACCTTCTCATCTACACAGAGCGAACTCCTTGGAGGTGCCATCTTCTTCACCCCCTCCGGCTTGCTAGCCTGACTTCTCTTTCCCCAATTACTAAACCAACCTTTCTTATCATGCTTACTCTCCCCATTTCCAGATACGCTCATGTCCTCAATTGGTATCTCCCTCTCCCTCGGCTCAAAGCAACTATGCCGAGGGCCAGCAAATGAGTCAGACTGGTCTTCACCACGAGCATCTGGAGACTCCATTTTTAGCGCGGCCTCCAACTGCTTCTTCTCCTCGTCAGTTAGAACATCATCAAACCCCTCACTCTCTGTATCATTGTCATTGCAAGCAGAGAAGAATTCCTCATCCGTCATCGCCCCTGGGACCCTCCTTGACTTGACGCTGACCACCACATGGTGCATGTCATACACCTTCGCCTTCCATGGGCCAACCGCCTCCGTCCGCTCCTGACGCCGCCATGTGAGCTGCGGGAGCAGCACCGCTTGAGTGACATCAATTCCTGGACGGAAGATGTTAGTCTGTGACATTGCAGTGACCTCCTGCTGGACCTCTGCCTCTGAGGCCGGCGCACCTGCCCCCTCCAGCGCATTCATGATTTCCTTGTCCTTGTGGTTGATCATCAACAGCGACCCTGGCGGCACCTTGCCATCCTCGGTGCCCTCACCCAGGAAGAGTATGGTCTGGTCGGAGCGCTGGATCTTGAAACCATCGAAGCCGGCGAGGGTCATATCGGCGCGGAGGTTAGCGCCGCGCTTCCAGACCCTGTAGGTGTCCGAGGGAGCGATGCGGGAGATGAAGGGGATGACGGAGCTCTCGAAGTGGAAGGTGATCTCCATGTAGAAGTCCCTCATCCGACGCATGGCGGCCACGACGCGGGGCAGGCGGCGGCACCACTTGGCCCAGGCGAGCGGCTGGTAGTGGCGCACGATGACGCGCGCGAGCGTCTCCTCGCGCGCGCAGATAGCCTCCTGCAGCGCGCTCCAGCCCTGCTCGTTCTGCAAGCTCCAGTCCGCGCCCGCCGCCATGAGCATCTCGGCCGCCGCCACGTCCCCGAGGCGCACGGCGAGGTGGAGCGTCGTCTCCCGGCCCGGCACGTCGCGGCGGTCAATGACCGCCGAGACGGCCTCGGCGCGGGCCTCCTCGGCGACGGAGTCCGCCTCCGTCCGGATCTCCTCGGGCCGGCGGCCCCGCGGGAGAGCGTCCAGCACGCGGCGCAGCGCGGCGTGGTCCCGCGTCGCCACGGCGTGGTGTGCCGGGCTGTGCGCATACCTCGCCGCGTCCACGCCGGCCATCCGCGGCGCCGGCGAACCCAGCCAACTTCCCCCCAGGAGGCGGCGGCGCGAATCCAAGAGACGAAGCCTCTGCACCTCGCCCTGATCTGAGACAACAGCGGAGGCGAAGAATTGAGCGAAATGGAGGCGAAATCAATGGCCCAATGATACAAAGCAACGGGAAGGAAAAGGAGCTTCCTTTCTTGCTTACCAGTCGCCCCCAATCTTGGGGCTTCTCCCTCCTTGGTTGCCTTGCCTCTTTGGGTTCTCTCCTCCTCTTTCTCTCTCCTCCCTCGGCTCTGTTGTATTACTCCCTCGTCTTCTCCCTCTCTCTCTCCAGACCCAGGCTAGATTAGACTGGGCAGCGCCTCCACCTCCCCTCACCTCATGATGGGCTTGCCCAGGAACAGAGGAAAGTATTGGAATCTTTAGAGAGAGAGAGAGAGAGGGAGGGAGGGAGGGGGGACAGCAGAAGCAGCCTTGCAATGGGGGATGGAGGGGAGGTGAGGTGAGATTGAAAAGTGAGCAAGGGGGGAGGAAGGGGGAAGAACTTTTGTTTCCTTCTCCCTCTCTCCTGCCTGCCTCTATCTCTACACATTTCTTCCGTTCCTTCGGCAAAAGGGGAACCGTTTTGGTTACGCGAATTTGTTCCCCTCTGCAATTTACGCCGCTGATTAATCGCTGGTTAATTGGCGCTTTATGATTGGTTGAAGCATTTTGGATTTTATGGCGCGTCCTGCGTTGTGTGGCCACCCCAGCTGTGGAGAGAAGTCCAGCCGGTTGGACAGTGGTGCTTGATCTGTGGTGTGCGTCTCATCCAACATGCCCAGCGTTTTGAAAGGTAAGTGAGGCACTGAGGCTATATATTTTCATTATGATTGGAAATTTTGTGTCAGTAACATAGGAATTAGATAACCTATCGGTAAATTCCTCGGAGAGTTTGGTACATAAAGACATCACGCGTACCAAACTCTGATGCTTAACTTCCGGTACGGATTTGAGGCGCAAGTCTCTCTTAAACAGTAGTGACATGGAGAAATAAAATAATTTGCGTATATATTTATAGCTGTCATATGTAGCTTGAATAGTTGTAAGAAAAATTCAGAGTTATTGGCGAAAAAGACACATACTCACTATTCGGTTCGTTTTGTTTTATACGGGTAATATGACTTGTCGGTTTGTGTTTCAAAGATCAAAGAGTTAAAAAGCTTCAATCTCTACTTTTGGTTCCTATCAAACCCTGCAACAGTTATGAAGGATGGCTTTGTTTCTTAAAGAGTAGAAACTCATGCGCCAAATAAAAAATGGAAACCACGGTTGGTAAAGCTATTTATTTCCTTCTCCCACTTAATTGCCGTATGCAAATTCGCAAAAAAAAACAAAAATATGCGTGCTTCACATCCTCAGTCTCTGTGTTGCCACTCCAGACTTTGATAAGGCAAGAACTACTGCACTTTTGATTTATTTGTGGCTTATAATGAATAATAAAAGGGCCACGATTCAAATTCAAATTGTAGTAATTTACATATTTACCTCGACATACAACCCATCTATCAGTATCTTTCCCCTCTCCTGCAAAAATCTCCCTTCACATGCCAGTTGCCGGTTGCCTCTTGCTGCTCTCATCATCGATCGATCTCAGCTTGCAGGCTGCCAGCTGCAGTAGAGTTACTATTTCTACAGCAAATTCCTCCTATTCTTTTTTTTACCTTTTGGTTTTGTTAGAAATGGAAGTTTTGAATGAATCAGTGATTCTGTCGTTGAAAGGTTCTATACATATACCAGCCCAAAGGGCATGGCGTTGTTTGGTAAAGGTGTCCCTACGGGTTACAAAGGTGTAAGGAAAGGTCACTAGCAGTTACTAATGACATAATTATCTAATTGATCACTAATTATCTAATCTTAACACTCCCCCTTATCAATTGGTTCCGTTCAACGATCATAGTTCTGAAGCTTTGGAAAAACCCTGTGGGAAAAAACAAAAGTATATTGATATACCAGACAAAACTTCTTAAAATCTAGTGGGAAAAATAAGGAGAAACACCATGATATATGTATATAATTCTAATATTAATAGACTTAATCTAAAAAAAATTTGATCGTAGATCAATATGTCATGTATATTATTTTCAAAAAACAGATAATATGACATCTACCATATGTTAATTATTACCTCAATAAAAACTTTATACGAGAAAACTCTTAGAAGAGTAAAACTCATATAAAGAAAAGAGTGTAATCTGACATATGAAGTAAGTTATATTTAGAGAGATTCCCCCCCTGATTTTTGCAAATCTCGGAGCTTTCTCATACCAATTCCTTCAACACATTTATGGAATGTGGAGTATGGTAGAGACTTTGTGAATAAATCTGCTAGATTATCACAAAACTTAGTTTGCAATATTTCTATCTCTCCATTCTTCTGGAGTTCATGGGGGTAAAATAATTTGGGAATAATATGTTTAGTCATATTGCTCTTAATATAACCTAACTTCATTTGAATAACACATGCCGAATTATCTTCAAAGATAATTGTTGGTGTCTCAAGTGCACCAATATCACATGATTGAGTTATGTGGTTTACCACCCTGCGAAGCCATACGCATTCGCGTGATGCTTCATATAAAGCAATTATTTCAAAGTGATTGGTGGAAGTAGACACTAACGCCTGCTTTGATGACTTCCAAGATATTGTTGTTCCACCTTGCAAGAATACAAAGCCGGTTTGTGATCTGTCGTTGTGGGGATCTAATAAATAACCAGCATCTGTATATCCCAATAGAATTGGATCTTGATTTCTACTATAGAATAATCCAAGATCTCTAGTGCCATTGAGATATCTCATTACAGTCTTGACTCCAACTCAATGTCGCTTGGTAGGAGCAGCACTATGTCTTGCTAGCAAATTTACTGCGAATGCAATATCCGACCGGGTGCTGTTAGCAAGATACATTAGTGCTCCAACAACACTATGATATGGATAGTGTGGTCCCAATATCTCTTCTTCTTCTTCCCGTTGTCTAAAAGGATCCTTCTTAATATCTATAGATCTGACTACCATCGGGATTTTTGCTGGATATGATTTGTCCATGTTGAATTTCTCCAATACTTTCTGGACATAGGCAGCTTGATATACAAATATACCTGTATCGAAGTGCTCAAGTTGTAAACCTAAGCAGAATTTGGTTTGACTCAAATCTTTCATTTCAAACTCCATCTTTAAATGATGACGTGCTTCATTAATATCGGGTTCGTTGCCAATGATGTTGAGATCATCAACGTACACCGATATGATGCAAAATCCTGTTGATGATTTTTTAATGAAGACACACGGGCAGTCATCATTATTTGTGTATCCCTTCAACTTAAGGAATTCACTTAACCGATTGTACCACATTCGGCCCGACTGCTTCAAGCCATATAATGATTTCTGCAACTTGACACAATACATGTTGTGATTTGCCTTAGGATTTGGTATATCGATTCCATCAGGAACTTTCATGTATATATCAGAATCTAATGACCCATACAAGTATGCGGTCACTACGTCCATCAACTGCATAGATAGACGATTTTGAAATGTCAGCGATATTAAATATAGGAACGTTATTCCGCTCATTACCGGAGAGTAAGTTTCGTTGAAATCAACGCCAGGTCTTTGCGTAAAACCTTGTGTCACTAGCCTTGCTTTATATCTCACCACTTCATTATTTTCATTTCTTTTACGAATGAAAACCCATTTGTATCCTACAGGAAAGATACCAGAAGTTGTTGGCATTACTGCCGAAAATACTTCCCTTTTATAAAGCGAGGCAATCTTTGTTTCAATTGCTACCTTCCACCTATCCTAGTCCGAGTGTTTCTTACACTCTATCATAGACTTAGGATCTGAATCGATTTGAAGGATATTTGCAATTTGTTCAGAGAAACAACAGTCGACTATTATGGACTTACGATCATAGGACTCTCCAGTCTCTACGAAATTTATAGCAATTTCATCTACCCTTAAAAATTCATCATGACTTCCCGAAATAATGGATCTAGGGTCTTCCGATGTTCCAGCATTATTGTTTATGGCCATAACTGAGCTGGATTGTGGATCACATCTATCCACAGGACATTGTATGTCCTTTAGGTGTCTTTCAACCGGAGGTTGAATTATATTTACAGTCTTCTTTTGCTTACCGGCAATCACATCTTGCTTCTTTGAAGTGTTTTTCCCCTTCCTTTTACCAAGTTGGGGATGAGTGGTTTTATTAGGTACCTCCACTCTTTCGGGCACGTTCCTTGCAGGATGGAGAGACTTTGTGACACCTTTATAATCAGTGAAAGCGTCTGACAGATTGTTTGCAATATTTCGCAAATCGATAATCTTTTGAACTTGTGATTCAGTTTCTGAAGTACGTGGATCAGAGAATGAAATGCTTTCAGCATTCCAATTAATTTCCTGGCATTCTTTTTGGTACAGTTCTCCCCCTAATACCGGAAAATGATCCTCATTAAAAATACAATCAACGAACCGAGCAGTAAATAGATCTTCAGTAAGAGGTTCTAAATATTTAATAATTGACGGAGAGGAATATCCCATATAGATCCCCAGTTTCCTGTGAGGGCCCATCGATGTCCGCTGAGGTGGTGATATGGGTACGTACACAGCGCACCCAAACTTACGCAAATGGGAAATACTTGGAGGATTCCCACGTACTAATTGTAATGGGGAGGTTTCGTGATATGCAGTTAGTCTTAGTTGGATCAAGTCAGCAGCGTGCAGAACTGCATGACCCCAACAAGATGTATGCAATTTGCAATTCATTAACAAAAGTCTTGCAATGAGCTTGATTCTTTTGATCAACGATTCAGCCAAACCATTTTGGGTATGTACATATGGAACAGAATGCTAAATCTGAATTCCCAATGCATACAATAGTCATTAAAAGCACGGGATGAGAATTCAGCAGCATTGTCCATTCGGATAGATTGAATTCGACGTTCAGGATAATGTACCTTCAACTTGATCAGTTGGGCCATTATTTTTGCAAAAGCATGGTTACGTGTCAATAAAAGAGACACATGAGACCATCTAGTAGATGCGTCTATCGAAACCATGAAGTACCTGAACGTCCCCGATAATGGTTGGATCGGACCACAAATATCTCCTTGAATTCTTTCAAAAAATTTGAGTGGTTCAGCTCGAATTTTAAGATATGATGGTTTTAAAATTAATTTCCTGGTTGCACAAGCACTGCAATAAAAATCTTTATTTTGAGAAAATTTTGCGTTCTCCATATCGTGACCAATGAAATTGCTAATAATTTTCCTCATCATCCCTATTCCAGGATGCCCAAGTCGATCATGTCAGTTCGGGAAGTTTTGAAATGGAAGTTTTGAATGAATCAGTGATTCTGTCGTTGAAAGGTTCTGTACATATACCAGCCCAAAGGGCATGGCATTGTTTGGTAAAGGTGTCTCTACGGGTTACAAAGGTGTCTTTACAGGAAAGATCATTAGCAGTTACTAATAACGTAATTATCTAATTGATCACTAATTATCTAATCTTAACAGGTTTGATGAAATACGAAGGAAAATAGAAATGGTTTGGATCTGGCTGCTGGGGCGCCCATGTGTGTGGGGAGAGACGATGTTGATCCGTGGATGGGTCTCACAGTCTCACATGGGCCTTGATCCAGGGTGGTCCCCGGCGTCAGACGCTGGATGTTTTTCTTTTTATTTTTCCCCCATTTCACGCCCTCAATTTCTTGCTTGTTCAGAAAAAAAAAATGTATCTTGTAGCTGTGCCCAATTCTGCAGCAACGCAGTGGTGTCGACGGAATCTCCATGCTTGTTTTCTTTAAGAAAAAAAAAGAATCTCTCAGATTAGAGTGTAGGAGTAGCAGCAGCTAGCGAGTGTAGGCAGGCAGAGCAAAGAGCATTATTGTCACGTGACGTTTAAGTGTAGCTAGGCTAGTGGTCCGCGTACTTGTGCCATTATTGATCACAAAGGGATCGAGATTAGGGCGAAGCTTAACTAGATGTCGCCCTTTACTAGTATACTCATCAGATTCGCGCAGATTTGCTCGTTGTCAATAGGAGGCAGATCTCCATTAGAAACGGGATTTCCGAGATTTAAAGCAGCCGTGTGCTGTTGATCAGGCTGATAATTGTCGCCAATTAAATCTCTTTGCCAAAGGAAAAATTAAATAACAGTGCGTTAGAATCACGGAAATATTAGGAGTCACATATGTGACTGTCAGTCAAACCATCACACAAAGTTAGAATATTGTTTCCTAGAATAATTATTCCAACTTTAAAAAAAATTATTCTGCGTTCAAAAATAATGTTCCAAAAAAATCATCCAGGTATGATCTTATTTTGAAGATTTTGTCGCAAGGAACATAGTTGTGCAGTTGGATTTTGATTTGGATATACGATTTCAGAAATTAGAATTGTGTGATACCTTGACTGCTTGTCACATGTGTGACTTCTAAGAGCAACTCCAGCAATAATCCATACTTAAAGGTTCTACTTTAGGGGCTCTTCCTACATTTTGGGGCTACAATTTCTAATATTAACTCCAGCAATAGCCTCTAATCTTAGCCTCTACTTTTTCTGACATGTAGAACCCACCCATCAGATCTTTTTTCTTTTTTCTTTTCTCTTTTATTCCTTTTATCTTTTTTTTATATCTACTATGAAGATTATGTCTGTGTCTGGCCATATTTCTTGGGGAAGCTAAGTATCTGCGGCTGCAGGTACTTGCCATGGTAGATAAGCATGGCCATGGCCCTGTACGCCGCCTGTGTCATTTGGGCCGACGGGTCCGCGCACGCTGTCTCCCCCTCGAAGCCGCACATCCGCCGCCAGTCGAAGTTGTACTCGCCGCCGCCAGCGCCGCAGCAGGCCTTGCACGTGCTCGCCGCGTCGAAGCCCAGCAAGGAGGCGTTGTGGAGGAGGGTGAGGAAGGAGTTGTAGTAGTCGGCGTAGGCGACGGACGCGCCCGGCGCGCCGCCTGCAGCTCCTCCACCAGGCGCTGGAGCCGCGCGTTGTGTTTAGCGGTGAAGTGGTTCAGGTCCCGGAGGCACCCCGCCGCGTCGTAGTCCACCGGCTCCGACGAGGCGGCGTTCATGGCCAGGTACCCTGACACGCAGCCGATGGGGAAGTTGCCCGGGACCCACCTGCGGCAGCCCAGCGGTGGCGCGCGGGCGCTGTGACCCCGCGGTGGCGGCGCGCTCGGGCGGTGCGGCGGCTCCACGGAGGCCGCGCGCGCGGGCGGTACGGCGGCACCACGGCGGCGGTAAAGGAGAAGAAGACGGGCAGACGGGAAAAAATTAGGGGCCTCCCATGACGTGGGAGACGGGGTGGGAGGGGATTTGGATGCCTCCCTACTCTAGGATTCGAGTAGAGGTCCTGCTGGAGTGGATTTTTTTATCTAGGTTATTCTTAGTTTATAGGTAGGAGTTGGAACAGAGACTTTGCTGGACTCTAATAGCCCACCAGAATCGGATCAATCAATTTGATGAAGCAAATATAACATGAGCTGTCAATAAATAAGCTGGCTACCTTATCAAAATTCTGAGGACAAATCAAAGGGTTTGCAGGAACAACCAAAAGGCCTTAGGTCCAAATATTTGATTTCGCCAGCTAAACCATTAATCACCTTTTGTTTGCAAACAATCTTTTCATATAAAATGTACTTAGATATCTAAGTGGCTTTTTTCTTGAAGGTTACATACTACTACTGATAGAGTGATAGCACGAATGGTTGACTAGAGGGTGGACTATTTGCGGTGACATTTTATGGCTGGCGCGGCGGATCCACCGTTTGGGCTCGTCGCACAACAGAAAGGTCATCTTATTTTCATTGTGTAGGGTAAATATGATATTTTCTGGATGAATACTTGACGTGGCGACTAGCGAGGATCGCCCAGGTTTTGGAAAACTTCTAGGTCCGTTGGCTGGAGAGGAATCCGAGTCGTAGTTGAATAGATAGATACATGGAGTACGTCATTGTGCTCAGTCCAACAAAATATAAAGTCTTTTTGGAATAATTCCCTCTTTCTTGATGCCTAATTCCGCTGCCGACTAAAGCTCGTCTTACCTCTTCTATCCTCCTCTCGACTCTTCCCTTCCCCGCTACAGTTGAAACAGGCGAAAAAAGGGCTCCCCGTCGCCGCCGGCGGAGGCGGCGGCCTCTCCCAACTCCGATGGCCCGAGGGTCATCGCGAGGTGGCGGAGGCCGCCGGACTTTCGCCAGCTGGTGGTAGTTTAGGGTGTTGTCTAGGTCCTAGGGTCTCTAGGGTTAGAGTTCCGGGCGTCTCCGGCGAGGCGACGGCGGTGCTTCATCGGAGTAAGTCTTTCCGAGTTCTTCCTCGCACCTTCGGTGCTTTACTCCGGCGTCGAAGGCGAGCTCGTGGAGGTGGTGCTTCTTATGTGGAGCTTCTGTTCAGGAGTCTGTCGCCGGCGGCCTGGGGAGACAGGTGAGCTGGCTTTCTCTTTTGTGGATGCGGAGACAGTCTTGGGTCTTGCGGAAGATGGGAGAGTGGAGTAGGATCGACTATTCCGCGGCGGCGTTCGTCGTCGATGGCGAGCAGACGTCCAAGATCCACGAAGCTCGGGGTGTGTCCTCGGCCGATGGTCCACCAACGATTTTAACTCGTCCATGGGGTGGGTGTCATCTGCGGCTCGCTTCAACGCGTGATGGCAATGGGGCTTCGGTGGATCTGGGGTTTGCGACGAGGAATTTCCACCGGCGGCTGCCGGCGTCAGGGGATTCCGGAAGCTTCATTGTGCAGTGGCCCTAGGGACTTGTTTGTAATTTTTGTGTTTGTTGAGGGCCTATGTGCAATTTTGGTGGAACAACTGTCCCCTATATCCGACGTCACTGTATCTGTATTTGTACGGGTCTATGTATTTTTTTTCGAACCGAGGCTCATCCCCAATTCCATTCCAATGAAACGGAATTACAGAGTTAAGGTAGCTCAGAAAAGACATAATGAGAGAACTGGGACAAAAGGGGGAGAGCCTAGACCTTCTAACCTGACTTTCAAGCTAGAAGGAAGAGAGACAAACGCCATACCAGGGATTCCCAGGTAGGACACCAGCTAGGTACATGAAACAGTTTTCACGTAACAGAAGCAGAGCACTGAGCAAAGAACTAAATTGCAAAAGATAAGAACCGCCAGAACAACGCGAGACTCCTAGCAACCGGCAAGCTAAAGACAAGACAAAGAGTTATCACTCCTCCTCCAGCTCCTCCTCATCTTGAGCATCAGGTGGTGGTAGAAGCAGTCTTGCAGGCTGTCCAGCTTGTTGCGCGAGCACCTTGTGAGCACACGCCAGCAGGGTCTTGACTCCGTCTAGCAGCTTCCCCTGAAAGTCCGCGCTGTAAAGTCCTGCCCAATAGTTCTTAAATGCACGAGTGTAACAAAATCTCCGCAGGGTGTCGAATGAGTTTAGCATCAAAAACAGCTCTGTTTCGGCATTTCCAGATAGCCCAACAGACTGCAGCAAAGCCAAAATGGTAAACATTTTGTCCATCAGGTAGTCATCTCCTAATCCACTGCTTATATTGCTCACAATCCCTTGGAGTATTAACAGCTCCAAAGCATTGCCCAATCATGGCCCAGACACATTTTGTGACCGGACATTGGAAAAAAAGGTGATCAATTGTTTCTACTTGGTCACAGAACATGCATGTTGGGTCCCCCGACCATTTTCTTCTAACCATATTGTCTTTGGTCAGAATAGCCCCTCGTTCAAGTAACCAGGTAAAGATTTTGATCTTATATGGAACTTTCGCCTTCTATATATGACTGAATCTATTTGTATTCTCCTCAGCCGATAGGATCATATACAGATTTTGTAGTGAAAATTTTCCTGTTATTCCATTTCCAAAAGATAGTATCCTCCTGGTTCACAAAGTTATAGGAGAAGGAACTTCCAACCACCAGCATCCATTATTCAAACAAAATTGGTGGAAGCCATCTGTTGAAAGATAGATATCCATTTCTGCTCAGCACCTCATGTACAGTGATCTTTTTGTCTCTACAAAGATCATACAGTATTGGATCATCCACACAAATTGGTCTGTTATTAAGCCAACTGTCCTCCCAAAAGAGTCTTTTTCCCATTTTTAGTTTGAATTTGTCTTCCCCTCAGGTAGATCTGTCTGACTTTCAGCAGGTCTGCCCAAATAGGTGAATCATCCAGCCTGTGCTTCACAGTGCTGATAGATTCATTTCTCAGATATTTGTTTTTAATTAGAACCTTCCACAAATCATCTTCATTTTCAAGCTTCCACCACCACTTACACAGAAGACTGATATTCATTTTGAATATATCTTTCACTCCCAAACCCCCTTTTTTCTTGCTCAAACAGATTTTTTCCCATTTGATGAGATGGTATTTTCTTCCGGTCCCACCCCCTGCCAAAAAAATGTCCTTCTTTGTTTGTCTAGTTTAGCAGTAACTGTTTTTGGGAGAAGGTAGATTGACATGTGGTAGATAAAAGAACTAGATAAGCTGGAGTTGATCAGTGTAGTCCTTCCAGCAATTGATAATGAGCTGCCTTTCCAGGTTGACAACTTTTTCTCATTCTTCTCCATTAGTGATGTCCAATCACATACATGTAGTCTGCTAGGACTCACAGGCACTCCCAGATATTTTATGGGGAAACAATCCACTTGACAGCTGAATAATTCAGCATATTGTTGGCTTTTGATTTCATCTCCATTTATTAGAATGACCTCACTTTTGGAGAAATTGATTTTGAGCCCGGACATCATCTCATATAAGTATAGAAGCAATTTCATGTTTCTAGCAATGTCAATGTTCTCCTTGAGGCACACAATGGTATCATCTGCATATTGCAGTATTACTACTCCTTTTTCAATCAGATTATCAGCCAAACCACAAATGAGATTATTTCTTTGAGCTTTCCTGATCATCCTCGCAAGGCAGTCGGCTACAAAGTTAAAGAGAATTGGGGAGAGGGGATCCCCTTGTCTCAACCCTTTATGGCTAACAAAGTATGGACCACATGAGTTGTTAAGATTCACACAGACCGTCCCTCCCATGACCACTTGCTTTATCCAGGCACACCATTTATCACTGAAACCTCTCAATTTCAAGTTTTCAAATAGGAAATCCCAGCACACCTTGTTGTATGGTTTTTCGAAGTCTAACTTTAAGATCACTCCACACATATTCCTCTTTTTAGTTTCATGGAGCACCTCATGTAGAGCCATTATTCCTGACATAATATTTCTGCCTTTCAAAAAAGCAGTTTGAATAGGTAAGATGAGCTTATCAGCTATTAGTTCTAATCTTAATGTGAGAGCTTTAGTTAACCACTTGTATAGACAGTTCAATAAACATATTGGTCTATACTGCTGTATTTTTTCTGCACCTGAGACTTTTGGCAGGAGAGTGATTATTCCATAATTCAATCTACAGACATCCAAATTTCCTTTATGAAAGTCATCAAATAGCTGGATGACATCATGTTTCACAACATCCCAACAGCTCTGAAAGAACTCAATAGGCATGCTGTCAGGGCCAGCTGCATTATTTTTTTCCATTTGGAAAAGTGCTTCTTTTATTTCCTCCTCAGAAAAAGGTCATTCCAGAAACTCATTATCACTATCATTTACTAGTTCATCTCTGTCCCAAAGATCAGGATCCAGAGGAAAAGCATTACCATTTTCAGGGCCAAATAGACTCTTGTAAAAGTTAGTAGCATGGGCTAACAAGTTGGTGTCACCCTCCACAGTCATGTCACCATTTTTGAAAGAGATTATTGTATTTTTCCTTTTTATGCCATTGGCAACTCTATGGAAAAATTCGGTGTTATTGTCACCCTCGAGCAGCCATTTCTCATGTGATCTACGGAACCAATAGAGTTCTTCCTCTTCAAGCATGCTAAGCAATTGGCTTTGAATGGTCACTTTCCTTTGGAGTTGTGTCATAGACAACAAACTCTCTTCTTCTAATTGTTCCAACTGAAGAAGTTCCTCTTGCAATTGCAGTTTAAGTTTCCTCTTTTCTCCTTGCACATTGAACCCCCACCCTTTGAAGTACTATTTGAATCTTTTGATTTTGGCCTGAATTCTATCCAAAGTAGAAGTAGCATGGCAGGATTTTTCCCATACCCCCTGGTTTTCCTTAGAAAATCTGGGTGTTTGACCCATGATAACTCAAATCTGAAAGTAAGATTCCTTATTTGTTGGGTTGTAGATGAGGAGATGATTAAGGGGTTATGATCAGAGACTTCTCTGGGTAGTTTATGTACCAGAACAGTTGGGAAGATGCCCTCCCAATCTTTGCTTATCAGGAATCTATCCAGTTTTTCAAAAGTAGGTGGGCTCTGATTATTGGACCATGTATATTTGCCCCCACTCATATGAACATCAATTAATTAATGGGTGTCAATTACAGAATGCCCCCTTTGTTTTTCTTCTGAAGAGAATCTAATGATGTTAAAGTCACCCCCTATGATTATGGGGTCACTATTTTTTCCACAAAAGCTTGCTAACTCAATCAGGAATTCTCTTTTGTTTCCCTCCTGAGCAGCCCCATAGACATTCAAGAAATTCCATTTCTTCCTTCTCACTTTATCCCAAATGTTTAATTGAAGCATATACTTGCCTTCATAAAAAGCTCCCACATCTAGCATCTCAGTGTTTATACCACTTAGGATGCCACCAGATCTCCCTCTAGATGGAGTCCATTTCCACAAATAAGTTTGATTTGGGTCAATCAATCTGAGAATATTGTCCTCAATATTTTCTTGCATGGTCTCTTGCAGGCCAATAAAATGAAATTTGTGGTCAAGAATCAGATTTCTAAGGAAAGCGGAGGCACCTTTTTTCTTGATGCCCCTACAATTCTAGATAAGACCCTTCATGTTTTACCACCTTTCTTATGTTTTTTTGGGGCTTTCTTGGACACACCAAAGATTCCCTGATGCTCCACCCCAATATTACTACAAGGAATTTCCTTGCTTACTTTGTTTGATTTTTTGGTGGAAACAGAAAACAAGAATTTCTTGTTAGGTTTCCTTTGTCTCTTAGGTGTAACCACAATGAAATCTTCATAATCAGTGTGTTCTTCTTCAAAGCATTCAAGAGCAGAGTCATCATTGTTCCCAGTCTCAGGGATCACATCAATTTGAGTGTTATTTGGTTGCAAATTAGATTTTTTGTTAAGCAGAAGTCTAGCTTGCTCTAGATCAGAAAGTAAATTAACAGAATCAAAATCATTCATATCCATTTTGACACCCATATCAACAGATCTAGCAATTATTTCCTCATTCGATAAGCAAGAAAAAGAGTTTGTGTTATTTGGGTTACCTTCAGAAGACCTTTTCTTGCCAGCCACCTTGTCATGGATCACTTCTTTTATCTTGTCACCTTCAGGTACCATCACCTTCTTGTGTAACCTCTCACTCCACCTCCTGTCATCTCTCTCTTTCCTTAACTCCTCACATGGGTTATAGAATTTCAGAACATCATACTCCTTATGTTTGTCACTGTTTTCATCAATCTGGTAGATTGTGGAGGAAGCATCACCCTCCATACTGATCTCAGTGATCTTGACAGTAGATTTCATTGTCTCCCTCACCAGTTGGTTTCAGAAAAGAAGTAGGTTCAAGGGGCACATAATGATCACATCTGGCCAACCAAATGTTGTTTCTTTTGGAGGAACTAGCATCATCACCCAACACCTTGTTAACTTGTGACTGAAAGTCATCACTACTATCACTAGGTTCATATGTTGCAGCTGGAATGGCCTCCTCATTCCCTGATTTGTCATCACCATTGGGATCAATATTTTCATTCTCCAGCCCTTCCTTTCTTTTCAGGTCATTGTCAATGCCTTTTCCTTTAGTCAGATCAACTCTCCTAGGAGCAGAACCAAACATTCTTGTGTAGTTATCCTCCCCAGCCCCCTTGGAATAGTGATGTTTGAAGTCAACATCATCTCTCCTTGCAAAATCAGCAGAATTTCCAGACGTACCTCCCTCCCTTTTACTTTGATCCATCTTTTGTTTTTTGGGGCTGGGTTGAGTTTCTGCATCAGAAATCTTCACCCCACTTTTCATCTTACTCCCCCCTTGCAAATCAGCCTCCTCCAATTCAAAATGGATGTCATAAATATATGTTCCAAGTGAACTTTCAGCTATTTGAGGAACTGCATGTTAGTATCGAAACTCTTACTCTCATCGAGAGGATGACACTAGGAGTTGGGGCAATTTTCTGGTTTACTTCTCTCACTCTCATCGAGAGGATGACACTAGGAGTTGGGGCAATTTTCTGGTTTACTTCTTACACAATGTCATACCAACCCGAGGGGTTGGGGTTACATATTTATAGCTGGCGAAGATAGCCAATCATATGCCGAGATGCTAGTCTAAGATGCTAGTCTAAAAGCTAGTGATGCTTAGTCTAAGATGTTGTCCTAGATGCTGTCCTAAAAGCTAGTCTAAGATGCTAAATGCTGTCCTGGTTGGGGCAGCAAGACCACCATGCCGAGGACCACAAAGACCAACAGTACAAAGACTTATCCCATCATTTCTCCCCCTAAGTCTTGTGCGTCGTCTTGTGGGAAAGTTGGACCATCCCGGTCAGGGAACAAAGCTCAAGAAACTTGATCCTCCCAAGGGGTTTGGTGAGCAGGTCCGCAAGCTGGTCCTTGGTGTTGATGTAGCTCGCCTTGATACTCCCTTCCTCCAAGCAGCCTCGGATGAAGTGGTACCTCACCCGGATGTGCTTGCTCCGTTCATGGAAAACGGGTTCTTTGCCAGGGCCAGAGCAGACTTGTTGTCCACCCTGAGTTCCACCGCTTCAGTGTCTCTTCCGAGAAGATCACCGAGCAGTCGAGCGAGCCAAAGCGCCTGAGTCGAAGCGGTGAAGGTCGCTATGTACTCAGCCTCGCAGCTGGACAGGGCCACCACCTGATGTTTGACCGATTGCCAGCTAACGAGGCACTTGCCGAGGAAGAAGAGGATCCCGCTTGTGCTCTTGCTGGTGCCGATGTCGCCGGCGTGGTCGCTGTCGCTGTACCCGATGAAGTGTGCCTCCCCAGGACACCTCGGGTAGTAGAGACCGTGGTCGAGAGTCCCCGCAACGTAGCGGATGATCCTCTTCACAGCCTGCTGGTGCTCCATCGTCGGTCGCTGCATGAACCGACTAACGTAGCCGACAGAGAATGCCAAGTCCGGCCATATGTGGGCGAGGTAGTGAAGGCTCCCCACAAGACGCTGGTACCGCGTAGCGTCCACCTCCTTCGTCGTGCTGTCGCGGCTCAGCTTCAGCCTCTCCTCCATCGGAGTGAGAGCTGGGTTGCAGTCGGTGAGCCCAGCCAGCTCATCGACGCACTTGGCGTAGGCGGTCTGTCGAAGCGTGATCCCAGAGTCATCCTAGTGCACCTCGATCCCTAGGTAGAAGGAGAGAGGTCCCATGTCACTCATCTGGAAGGTGGCCTTCATCTCTTCCTTGAACGCCGCCACCTCCGCATCCTTGGTGCCGGTGATCACCAAGTCGTCGACGTAGACACCAACCAGCAGCGCATTTCCTCCATTGCCCCACCGGTAGATGGCCGCCTCATGCGGGCTTTGCTCGAAGCCCATCCCCTTGAGTGTGGAATCCAACTTGGCATTCCATGCCCTCGGTGCCTGCCGCAAGCCGTAGAGAGCCTTGCGCAGGCGTAGCACCTTGCCTTCCTTGCCGGGGATCGCGAAACCCGGCGGCTGGTGTACGTAGACCTCCTCCTTCAAATCGCCGTTAAGGAACGCCGACTTGACGTCCATGTGATGAACGCGCCTGCCCTCCTGGGCGACCAGCGCAAGGAGGAGTCGCACGGACTCCATCCGTGCCACGGGGGCGAAGGCATCGTCGAAGTTGATCCCCTCCTGCTGCACGAAACCTCGTGCCACCAAGCGGGCCTTGTGCTTCACGATGGCGCCGGCTTCGTCCCTCTTCAGCTTGAACACCCACTTAAGGGTGATCGCGCGGTGACCGCGAGGAAGGTCAGCAAGCTCCCAAGTGCGGTTCTTCTCAACCGCGTCCATCTCTAATTGCATCGCGGCACGCCATGCCGCGTGTCTCTCGGCTTCTGCGAAGGACCGAGGCTCGCCGTCGTCGCACGCAAGGTGCAACTGCGCCTCCAAGTCGTGAGGCACCAGTCCTAGCACCGGCTGGTCGCCGAGAAGGTCTTCCATTGTGCGGTACCGCAACGGCTCGCCGTCGTAGTACGCGTCGATGCGCTCCTCGTCGTGGGAGAGAGGAGTGGCAAACTCCACTGGGCTATGCTCGGCACGGGCTGGTGTTGGAGTAGGCATGCCCGGAGGGGTAGCTGGTGGTGCTGGAGTCCGTGGGGTCGCCGGCTGTGGTGGAATCGGCGAAGAGCTCATCGCAGTCGAAGTCGTGGCTCGAGAGCGTGCCCCTGCCGAAGTAGCGGGCGCCGGAGTCAGTGGAGACTCGGGCACTGGGGTAGGCACGCTCGGTGTGGAGGAGCTGCCTACTCCCCCAGCTCCCTCGAAGTGGACGTACTCGACAGTGAAGTCTTCATACGTCGGTGTCGAGCCGTCGTCCGCCGTCTTGTCCCATGCCCATCCTCGCCCTTCGTCGAACACTACGTCGCGCGCCGTGCGCACACGCTGTGTCTCCGGGTCGAGAATGCGGTAGGCCTTCGGGTCCTCCTCATAGCCGATGAACACCCCTGGAGTGCTCCTGTCGTCGAGCTTGCCGATGTGGCCAAGCTCCTTGGCGAACGCGAGGCAGCCAAAGACCCACAGGTGGGAGATCACCGGCTTGCGCCCATGCCAAGCCTCGTACGGTGTCGTGCCATCGAGGGCCTTGGTGGGCGAGCGCTTGAGGATGTAGACAACTGTCACCACCGCCTCTCCCCAGAAGACAGCTGGCATCCCCCTCTATTTGAGGAGGGCCCGAACCATCCCCACAACCGTCTGGTTGCGCCGCTCGACGACGCCGTTCTGCTGCGGGCTGTACGACGCGGAGTAGTGGCGCTGAATGCCCTCATCAGCGCAGTATGACGCGAATTCAGCCGTCGTGAATTCACCGCCGTTGTCGGTGCGCAGCACGCGCAGCTTGCGGCCGCACTCCGCCTCCGCAGCAGCCTGCACGCGCCTGATGGCGTCCGCAGCCTCTCCCTTGTTGCCGAGGACCATCACCCACATGTAGCGGGAGAGGTCGTCAACGAGCAGCAGGAAGTAACGTCTTCCTCCTGGTGTGGCCGGTGTCACCGGGCCACACAAGTCCCCGTGCACGAGCTCGAGCCGCTCCTTGGCCTGGAAGCTCGTCTGCTGGGGAAAGGGGAGCCACCTCTGTTTCGTCACCACGCAGACGTCGCAGAACTGCTCCACGTGGTCGAGGCATGGCAGGCCTCGCACCATCTCCTTGGCACTGAGCCGCTTCAGGGCCTCGAAGTGAAGGTGCCCGAAGCGCTCGTGCCACTGCCACGCCTCATCATCCCGGCGAGCGGCGAGGCAGAGAGGTTGTGCCACCTGCAGCTTAAGGATGTAGAATCGATTCGCGCCTCTGGTTACCTTGGCAAGAAGGCGACGATGGCGATCCCAAATCCTCATGACTCCGTCCTTGATCGCCACGCGCGAACCATTCTCATCCAGCTGTCCCAAGCTGATGATAGAGTTCCTCAACGCGGGGATGTAGTAGACTCCGGTGAGCAGCCTATGCTCACCAGACCCGACGGTGAATATGATGGAGCCGACACCCTTGATCTCTACGCCGGATGCATCCCCAAACTTGACGGAGCCTCGAAAGCTGGAGTCAAGCTCGGAGAAGAACTCCTGCCGACCGGTCATGTGATGGGTGGCGTCGGTGTCGAGGCACCACCCATCAATCTTGTCGTTGTTGGAGGCATCGCCGAGAAAGGCGTGTGCCCTCGACTCGTCAAGGTGGAGGAGAGCTGTTGCGGCCGATGCCGCTGGAGGTAGCTCGATGCTTGCATGTGCCAGAAGGAGAGCCGACTCCTCCTCCTCCACCTGTGCGACGTGGGCCTGGCCACGTTGTGGCTGTCGACAGTTCCTGGCCCAATGACCAACCCCTCCGCAGTTACGGCAGGTGTCATCTCGTGCCGGCTTGCATGCGCCGGCGGCGTCACCGTGGGCGCCTCCACAAGCGCCACCCTTGGTACGTCCTCGCGCCCCGGCCTGGGCACCTCCGCGTGGGTTACGCGGCTTGCCGCTCTTGCGGCCGCCTGTCGAGGAAGAGGACTCCCCCTTCCTCACACCACCCTGGGATGCCTCCCACTGCTCTCGAGTGAGATGGAGTTTCCCGCCAATGGTGATAGGCCCCGAGAGAGGCTGTGGCTCATCGCTGTCGACGACCTTGAGGCGACCTATCGCCTCCTCGATCGTCATCGTAGAGAGGTCCAGCAGAGACTCGATCGAGCGAGCGATCTGTCTGTACTTCTCAGGGACGCAACGAAAGAGCTTCTCGATAGCTCTCTCCTCGTCGTAGGTGTCATCGCCGTACTGCACCATCTTCTGCAACAAAGTGTTGAGACGGAGAGCAAAGTCATCAACGTCCTCACCTGGCTTGAAGGCCAGGTTCTCCCACTCCTTGAGAAGTGTCTGCAGTGTGGACTTGCGAGCGCGGTCGCTGCCGATGCGTGCCGCAGCGATGGTGTCCCAGGCCTCCTTGGCGGTCCGCTTTTTGGAAAGCGTGAACTGCATCTCGGTCGGGACTGCAGCGATGAGAGCATCCAACGCCCGTCGATCTTCATCGAAGTCGACATCGCCATACCGGACTGCCTCCACCATGTGCCGCACCTGGAGCCTCACTCTCATGACCGCGGCCCACTCGACATAGTTGATCTTGGTGAGGGTAGGCCACCCACCACCGGGACCAAGGTCCCTGACCACCGCCTGGATGCCATGGTAGCCATGGCGCCGGTCTGGGGAGGGAGAGCCACGCCGCCTGTGAGGGCCGCGCTCTCCGTCGACCCGGCCGCCGTCACCGGGAGCACCGCCGTCGTGCGCGCCCCCACCTGGGGCTCCACCGGCGCGTCCGCGCCTGTCTGGGCTGCCGCCCCCGCCCCCGCCTGGAGCACCGCCGGCGCGTCCGCGCTCGTCCGGGCCATCGCCACCACTCCCGTGGGGGTGCGCAGCTGCCCACAGCCTCGCCCGCTCGCGAGCTGTTTCCCTTGCCAGCCCGAGGTCCACATCGGTGTCGCCGTCAGCGGAGGCAGAGCTACTGGAGCTGCTGCCGCGCAGAGCCTCGAGCTCCGCTGCCGCCGCCGCCGCCGCATTTGCCGCCGCCGTTGCCTCCACCTCCGCCCTTGCTGCTGCCAGCTCCGCCGCTGCTAGCCTTGCCGCCCTTGCCGCCGTCGCTGCAGTTGCTGCTGCCGCTCGCTCGCGCTCCTCTGCCGCGGCGACCTCGGCCTCCTGCCGGTGCCGCGCGCTCGAGGCGACCGAGCGCTGAGACTGCCCTTCGGACATGGCGTGCTAATGGGGGGCTGCTGCGTGGGGAGGAGGTTGCCTCAGACGTGCTGCTGCTACTGCTTGTCTGTGCAGGGGAGGAGAGGTGAGCAGAAGCAGCAGGTGTGGCTGCTGCTGGCTGAGAGCGAATGGAGACGTGGGAGGGAGAGGAACAGGAGATGTTCAGGCTGCAGGAAAGAACGGCTCTGATACCAGTTGTTAGTATCGAAACTCTTACTCTCATCGAGAGGATGACACTAGGAGTTGGGGCAATTTTTTGGTTTACTTCTCTCTTACTCTCATCGAGAGGATGACACTAGGAGTTGGGGCAATTTTCTGATTACTTCTCACACAATGCCATACCAACTCGAGGGGTTGGGGTTAGATATTTATAGCTGGCCAAGACAGCCAAGTATATGCCGAGATGTTAATCTAAGATGCTAGTCTAAAAGCTAGTAATGCTTAGTCTAAGATGTTGTCCTAGATGCTGTCCTAAAAGCTAGTCTAAGATGCTGTCCCAGATGTTGTCCTAAAAGCTAGTCTAAGATGCTAAATGCTGTCCTGGTTGATGCTTTCCTGGTTGGGGCAGCAAGACCACCATGCCGAGGACCACAAAGACCAACAGTACAAAGACTTATCCCATCACTGCAGAAATATTTCTACAGGCAATCTTGATTCTCACATGATCAGGATTGAATCTTGTTCTTTCATCGATCATCATGGTCTTCCCTACCAATCCACCCACCTTAGCAATAGTTCTAAGACTCCTCTGATCAACAGGGATACCTTTCACCTTGAACCAAGCTTGCTGCAACTATCCTTTAGCTCCAACCGAAGAGGACCAAGGTTCAATTAACATTTGTATATTGCTAGTCTTCATACCAAGCTTAAACTGACTGTAATCAAGAACCATCTTGGGGGTAGGGAACCTCATTGTAAACTTATCCTCAGCCACCTGTTTGGCACTCCATTTCCACAGGTCTGCTCCCACGATTCTCCTGAACTCCCAATCAATTTGTTTTGCAGTCAGAGTTCCATTGCTGACAGTGATAATAGCAGTGTTTGCTTTCTCCCTCATGATTTTCTGGTCCACCTGCTCCTCAATATAAAGAAGCTCTAGTTGGGTACCTGAGCAGCACACAATTCAGGACCAAAGTTCCAAAGAGGCTCCCTTCTACAATCCAAAGAAGAATGATTATTCAACCCACAAATCTCACAAGCATTTCTTCTCTTGCATTCATTGGTGGAATGATTCTTTAGCCCACAAAATTCACACCCGAGCCTGTGGTGAGTGTTTTGTGTTGCATAATTGATCAGCCCCTTGTATCTCTTTCTCTTTCTCACAAAGTCAATGGAGCAGGTAGAGCTCCCTGTCTACTGCCTGTCGTATAGGACAACAGTGACATGAGTAAGGGGCTGTATGCCCTGTCTTGTACATAGTACTAGTAGTGAGTAGTGTAGTTGGTAGCAGTACTCAAGTATGCATGTACTAGATAGTTGACATTTGCTTCTATAAAGTAGAAGAGCAGCTGCAGCTCAACTCAGTTCAAGAAGCACCAAATATTTGTGCTCCAGGTTCTCTCATCTTCTTCTACCTCTCGGGTGTGAGCTGTGACTGTGAGTTTGAGTTTGTGGAGGTGAGGTAAAGCTAACAAGTGGTACCAGAGCTTGAGTTGGAGTCCGGTGGCCAAGTCTACCTCCAGCGCGCGACCTTCTTCGGCGGATGGATGCCAGGAAGGGTGGACGACCTACGTCGTCAAGAAGACGGTGAGGGACGTCGGCGGCGCGCAGTATCCCATGCTTACTCGCACCAACTACGCCGAGTGGGCAGTGCTGATGAAGGTGATGCTCAAGGCGCGCCGGCTGTGGGCAGCAATGACCACGGGCGCGGCCGATGAAGAAGAGGATCAAATGGCCATGGAGGCCATCCTCAAATCGGTGCCGTCGGAGTACATCACCACCCTCGGCGCCAAGGACTCCGCCAAGGAGGCCTGGGAGAGCTTGAAGACGATGCGGCTCGGCGGCGACCGCGTACGCAAGGCGAAGGCGCAGCAGCTTCGGCGGGAGTACGAGGCCATCGCGTTCCGTGACGGCGAGGCTGTCGAGGATTTCGCGCTGCGGCTGACTTCTCTGGTGAGTCAGCTGGCGCAGGTGGGGGTCACCATCGACGAGGAGGAGGCGGTGGCTAAGTACCTGCGCGTCGTGCCACCCCGATTCGCGCAGATCACGCTCTCGATTGAGACGCTGCTTGATCTAAAAGAGCTCTCGATCGAGGAGCTTACCGGGCGGCTGAAGGTGGTCGAGGACCGCGCTGAGGAGCCCACTCGCACGGCCACCAGCGGCCAGCTGCTGATGACAGAGGAGCAGTGGGCGGCGCGCGTGCGCGAGCGGAAGTAGGGGGAAGGCTCCTCTGCTTCGCGCGGCGGCGGTCGTGGCGTCGTGCGCGGCAGGAGGCGTGGCAAGCCACGGCGGAAGACGGATGGCAGCGGCAAGGACGACGCCAGTCACGTCTCCAACAAGGACCGGTGCCGCAACTGTGGCAAGGTCGGGCACTGGGCCCGTGACTGCAAGGAGCCCAAGCACCGGGAGAAGGCGCACCTGGCGACGGCGGAAGATGAGGAGGAACCTGCGCTGCTCATGGCGCAGGTGTGCGCCATAAACGCCGAAGCAGAGGAGGACCAGCGCGCGCGCGTGGTGCTCAAAGAAACGCGTGCACAGGTCAACCTCGGGCTAGAAGGGGATGGAGCAGAGGAGTTGTGGTACCTGGACTCCGTGGCGAGCAACCACATGACGGGGAACCGCACGGCCTTCTCCGAACTCGACACCGGCGTCGTCGGCACGGTGAAGTTTGGCGACAACTCCGGCGTCGACATCCGGGGCCGCGGCACGGTCGTGTTCCAGTGCAAGTCCGGCGAGCACAAGGCGCTCACGGACATGTACTTCATTCCCAAGCTCCGCAGCAACATCGTCAGCATCGGTTAGCTGGACGAGCGGGGATGCCAGGTGCTGATCGACGGAGGCGTGCTCCACATCCGTGATCGTGAGCGCAAGCTGCTCGCCAAGGTGAAGCGCAGCAAGAACCGGTTGTACACATTGAAGCTGCGCATCGCGCGTCCAGTGTGCCTGGCTGCAACACACGACGACAACGCGTGGCACTGGCATGCACGCCTCGGCCATTTGAGCTTTGATGCTCTGGCCAGGATGGCGAGGCAGCAGATGGTGTGAGGGCTGCCGCTGATTGAGCACGCCGGCGAGCTCTGCGACAGCTGTCTTGCTGGCAAGCAACGGCGAGCCCCGTTCCCCAAGAAGGAGAGCTTCCGCGTCGGGGACATCCTCGAGCTCGTCCATGGCGACCTCTGCAGGCCAATCACGTCGGCGACGCATGGAAAGCGGTGCTACTTCCTGCTCCTGGTGGACGACTGCAGCTGGTTCATGTGGGTGCACCTGCTGGTGTAACACCTAAAAATATAGGAGTTGAAACTTTTAAAAGTATTTTCATAAAAATCATAAATTAAAATTGTGCATGCATCTTTATTTCTTTTCTTCTCCTATTCTTTCTCTCAGCCAGCCCAATTCTTTTCCTCTTCTTCTTTTCTTTTCCCGCGGCCCACTCAGTGGCCGATTCCCTCACCCGACTCTTTCTTCCATTGACAGCTAGGACCCACCTGTCGGCGCCTTCTCCTTCTTTCTTCTTTCCTTACCAGAGTCCGGATCGATCCTGCGCCGTCGTTCGCGCCCCTTCTTTCTTTCTTCTTACCCTGAGTCCTAATCGATTCCGCGACGCCGCCTTCCTAACTCCCGGCCGATCCACCCCTATAAAATCCCGCCGAAGCACCGCTTTGCAACCAGAGCCAACTTCAATCTAGTTTGCTACTCAACATCGTCGCACGCCACTGGAAGTTGCACACCGAAGGAATGCCGCCGTCCCGATACGCCGCCTCTCCATCGACTCGCCATTCCGCAGCTTCTCCGCCGTTATCAACTCTCGCTAGAGCTCCGCAAGTTGGTGAGCATCAAGCTGCACCAGATTCCTCTCTCCCTCTTGCCCCGCCGCAAACCAGATTCCTCGCCGGACCCCTGTTTCCACCCGCCGCCGTGGCCGCCAGTTCACAGCCGCCGCACAGCCATCCCGTGACCACCCTCATCTTTGCCGTACCGCCCACTCACTCCCCGGCATAAACCCAGCTTGAATCGAGCCCCGGAACACCGGATTCGGTGAAGCTCCGGCCGTCCGCCGCCGCACTCGCTCGCCGCTGACGCCCAGAAAAGTTCCGCTTCGCCCGACCCTTTTCGTTCCGTCGAGCCGATCCTTCCTCTGCCGCTCGATCTAGATCTAACGGCCAGAAGCGATCTTCACTTTACACTGCCGATTTACCCGACCCACTCTTCATGCCGCCGATTCACCCGACCCTTACCCCGCCGATTCGTCCGACCCGCCGCACGATTCTGATCTAATGGATTAGATTCACCCGACCCTAGCCGTCCCCGTAACATTCGCAGAAAGACCCCTAGGTTTTCCTGGAATCAACCCGCAGTCCAGATCGGTAGAAAATAATTAGAGTTGAGCCCTTTCTTTATCTGTTCTGACCCCTGACTTTTCTAGAATTAGTACCCGCCGTCCAGAACCTATAGTTTTGCACCCCGACCCTTTGTATAAAGTTTAATTATGTTTAGGCCCCTAATTCCATCAGATTTAGCCCCTGGAAGTTCGAAACTCTCGCAGTTAGGCCCCTAGATCACTATTTTAGTCATATCTTCATCATTTCAACTCCGATTTCAGCGATTCTTGCGCCTACCTGATCCTTGCATCATGAACTACAACTTTAGTATCTTTTTAATTTCTGTTTGTATTGTTTGTTGTGTTGTTTCTTATTTGTTTGTGTATGCTTGTTTGTGTGATCGCGTAGACAACGTGACGTTCGAGCCAAATCAAGAGCAAGCTTACGAGGAAGAGAACCAGCAGCTGTTTGAAGAAGACAAGTGGATTTCCTCCCCTGCATATTCTATTTGATCCCAACAGCAGCATGAAAATTCACTTTACTTTACTGTTGCTTGCATAAACTTGATGGGTTACCTCTACTAAGGACATACCTAGTCTTTTACCCCAAACCTTTAAACACCTGGGTTTACTATACATGTTGGGTAGTTACGCTTAGTCGCAAACTTTGGGATTGGTATTGGTTTACTCTTTTAACAACGTTGGTCACGTTTCATACTGTTGTTCTCGCATAAGTTCAAGATCAACTTTGTTTAATGGGAACATGGAGAACCACCCAAGAAAACAGTGCAACCACAAAGTCATATGGCTCTGATCTTAGCCAATTAATTAGATGTGTAGTTTGCTGGTGGCCTTACCGAAAGGGCAAGGAGGGGGTCGGTGATAGGGGTCATAGCCCGGTCCTCTTGGGGTAGCTGCCTTTGCTAAGGAGCTGACCATTAGGGAGGTTTATGGACCACGCCGCTACTGAAACTCTAGCGGGCTGCTTAGCTCTCGACATGTCTTTGTAAAGGCTTCGTAGTGTACCCTCGCCACTCACCTCGGAAGTGTTTAAGGGCCTTGCAAACCCGGGTGACTCAGGGAAACACGATTTGTGGATAAAGTGTACAACCTCTGCAGAGTGTAAAACTGTTATAACAGCCGTACTCACGATTAAGAGTGGCTTGGACCCTCACATGATAATGAAACTTGAAGATTAATTAAATTGCGGTTCGTGGTTTATGATTATGTTGATGAAATCTTTATGATTTTGCTAAAGTGGGATGGTATAAACTTAAACCTAGTTAATAGATGCTTGTTAACAAATATTTGACCAACTAAAAGCAACCGCTGCTGCAAACCTTAGCCTATCCTTGATGGCCTTGCATTTTCACCCCACTTGCTGAGTACCAACCATAAGAGTACTCACCCTTGCCCCCTGCTGTTCAGAAGAGAACTTTGAAGAGGAGAAGTTCGACGACTTCGAGGAGTTCTAGGTCTTGCGTTCACCAGTCATCGCCTGTGGAAGACGGAGTTGTTGGAGACTTCGTATAGGGTATAACGGTTTATCGTTTAAAGATATTTGAGTCTCTTTCATACGGAGTGTAATATTGTTAAATACTTTATTTAGTTACTTTTTTGAGCATTGTCTTTGATATATTACACTTTCCGTCTACCATATGTGTGTGAACATGATCCTGGCGCACATATGAGATGCATCTGATTCTTTCTAGAATCGGGTGTGATAGAAGTGGTATCAGAGCTATGTTGACTGTAGGACGCTAGCCTAGTTAGAAATGGTCGAAATTAAGGATTTATCTTCTAGCAAGCCATGTCAGCATCAAAAAATTCCGGTTTACTTTATATTTCCGCATAAAAACCTATGTTTACATAAAATCTTCTATCATTTTCCTTCTTAAAGAAAAATATTCTGAATTTTACTCCCGCTCTACCAGATGGTCAGGATTTACCAGACTGCTCGCAAGCGCACCGGAGGTCGCCAAGTTCGCATTGCCCCAGCTGAGCCAGCTTCTCCCACCCCAGTTCCAGCCCCTGTTGAAGAGGAGGAAGCTACGGAAGAAGAACCCGAGGAGGTCTACTATTTCGTGGATGGTCAAGATGGCCGCATCATGGCAATTGATGAAGAAGGAAATCAGTTCACACCACCGGCATCACCAGTCGTTGAGACATTGCCACCACCCCCAGTTGTCCCTGCTCCCACCCCCTCCCCAGCACCGGTCGTCGCTGATGGAAGCCCGAGTAACTTCGAAGATATTAGAGGAGACGATGACGAGGACAACAACAACGATGAAGACAACGACGATCAGAGTGATGAAACTCCAGGGATGAGGCAACTTTGCTGTGTTCGCACTTCGGACAGAGAACCCGGCCACTTGTCTCTGGTGCTACAAGGTGTTCTTCAAGAGTTGGGCAACCGCGTGAGACCTCACTACCACACACACCACTACACCGACCCTGCACTCGGCGACTACTACCTCTCTCGCGTCCATATCAGGATGGAAAGTGCCAGAGGCCTGAGGACTCTCACTACACACGACTCCACCACACCCCACACTACTTACGACACCGCCGTCAGCAGTGCCGCCAGGAGAGCTCTGTGGTCCATCTGCCACACCTACCGCCAGGAGCTTCAGAACACGGAGTATCATTACCTTCCTCGCCGCCTCAGTGGAACTGAAGAGACTATGATTACTCTGGGTGAAGATGACGAAGACCGCCTCAACACTCTTGCTCGAGTCACCGCCGCTCTCAACACTGAGCTGGAAAGCGTCATCACTGAGCTGGACGATACTCAGGACAAGCTACTAGAGGCCCATGAAAAGATCTGCATGCTGGAAGCTCGACTTGAGGGAAGATCGCCGCCATCCCCACAGATGGATGAACCCCGCTTCCCCGCATTGTCACCACCCCGCAAGAAGCTTCGTCGCGGCGAACCCGGCTCCATAACTCGCCCCGAGGAATAGGCACTTAGGCGCTCAGGCTAGTACCTCTTAAAGTTCTCGTTAGAATCATTTTCACTTGAGAGGACGACAATGTAATGATGATTGCTTGAGAACAAATGTTTGCTTGAGTGCTATAAGAATTGCTTGATATAATCTATCCATTAATATAAGTTGGAGTCTTTATAAATCCATATTTTGTTAAGATGCTATCGTCTGTCTACCTATATCTAGTACACCTGTCTTATCCTGGGTTTATTCCCTAACGGTCAGATGGTGAACACCAGGACAGGTGGAGGACAGAATATCCCTAGCTCTAGGCGTGCCCGTACAGTTAACCAACAGAGTCAGTTGCCACCACCGCCCAATCCAACAATGGAGCAATTCTTAGCAACACAGATGCAGGTGCTGCAGAACCTCACTGCCACCATCCAGAACATACAAGCTCAGCCGAATCAGCAAGCACCACAGCAAAACCCGCCACCAAGAGACAAACACAGAGAATTCATGAGCCACCACCCTCCTACCTTTTCTCACTCTATGGACCCCTTGGACGCTGATGATTGGTTGAAGGTCATCACTAAGAAGCTGGACATCAAACAATGCAATGACCGTGAAAGGGTCCTGTATGCTGCAGGACGTCTGGAAGGTGCAGCCGCTGATTGGTGGGATGCTTTCACTGCTGCCCACGCCAACGCCAACACTATCACTTGGGAGGAGTTCAGAACCAACTTCCGCAGCCACCATATCCCAGCAGGACTAATGAAGCTCAAGCAGAAGGAGTTCCTGAACCTGAAGCAAGGTAGCATGATTGTCAGTGAGTACCGGGACAAATTCACTCAGTTGTCTCGTTACGCGCCCCATGAGGTGGATTGTGATGCAAAGAGACAGGAGCGCTTCTTGGAAGGTCTGATAGGGCCGCTCAACTATTAGCTGCACAGTCACACTTTCCCAAACTTCCAGACTCTGCTAGACAAAGCCATTGGTCTGGAGAGCAAGCGCAAGGAGCTTGGGGAACACAAGCGAAAACTTCAGTCCCAGGGACAATCCAGCAGCAACACCCGACCCCGCTACAACACACCCCAAGG
Organism: Panicum miliaceum; assembly: GCA_032594955.1. NCBI lineage: Eukaryota > Viridiplantae > Streptophyta > Magnoliopsida > Poales > Poaceae > Panicum > Panicum miliaceum. Next base: position 47,988,927 of record CM064057.1, on the reverse strand, counting down.
ATATCAGTCGCGCTTTGGAGGACAAGGTGGAGGATATCAGCAGAGTCAACAGAATCAACGAACTCCACAGCAGCCTCAACGTTACAACCAGCAGACTCAGCGCCACTCCAACCCGCAACCGTACCGTCCAGGCTATGCCACAGGTGCACCAGTGCGGTCCAACAATCCAGTCACCCCGGTCCAACCTAACGGATGCTTCAAATGTGGAGAACTGGGTCATTACGCTAACAACTGCCCGAAGCGTAATGCGCAAACTCCTCAGAATCAGAGGAAAAGTGGACAAAGGAAGACTCCTCAGCAGCAGCAGCCGCGCAACAGCAACCAGACACCACTGGGAAACAAAGGACAACATAACTGCATGCGCGGAAAGGTGAATCATGTGGCTGCAGAAACAGCTGAAGAGGCTCCCGACGTTGTGCTCGGTACGTTCCTTGTTAATTCTGAACCTGCAACAATTTTATTTGATTCTGGAGCATCACATTCATTTATTACTGAGCAATTCGCGGCAAAACATAATTTACCAACAAGTCCTATGAAACAAATATTACTAGTAAGCTCCCCGGGCAAAGAATTGAAAGCCAGCCACTTATGCCCAAGGGTCAGCATGAATATTATGGGGATAGAATTCCTAGCCAATCTAATAGTCTTAGGGACTAACGGCATTGATGTGATCCTCGGAATGGATTGGTTATCAGGATGTGATGCTGTTATTCGGTGTCGTAAGAGGTCAGTGCTCTTAACCAGCCCTCAAGGAGATAAAATAGAGTTTGTGGCATCAGCTCCACCCAGTAGAGTTGGGACAGTGAACCAAATGAAGGGAGTGCCTCTAGAAGATATCAGAGTTATCAGTGAGTACCCCGACGTCTTCCCGGAAGATTTACCAGGTATGCCACCTGTTCGTGACATTGAGTTTAGTATTGATCCTATAGAATGGATGTTAAGGATCTAAGCGAACTAAAGAAACAAATAGAAGAAATGTTAGCTAAGGGATTTATCCGCCCCAGCTCATCCCCGTGGGGAGCACCCGTGACCTTTGTCGATAAGAAAGATGGCAGCAGAAGAATGTGTGTAGACTACAGATTGTTGAACGATGTGACGATCAAGAATAAGTATCCACTGCCCAGGATTGAAGATTTGTTTGATCAGATGAGAGGTGCTAAGGTTTTCTCCAAGATTGATCTGAGATCAGGGTATCATCAGCTAAGGATCCGACCAGAGGATATACCCAAGACAGCCTTCACTACAGAATATGGTATGTACGAGTTCACTGTGATGTCGTTTGGATTGACCAACGCACCAGCGTACTTCATGTACCTGATGAACAAGGTTCTCATGGAATATCTTGACAAGTTTGTGGTTGTGTTCATTGATGACATCTTGGTGTATTCACAGAATGAGGAAGAACATGAAGAGCACTTGAGGATAGTGTTACAGAAACTCTGAGAGAATCAGTTATATGCCAAGCTGAGTAAATGTGATTTTTGGTTGAGAGAAGTTTCTTTCCTTGGATATGTTATCATAGATGGAGGAATTGCAGTAGACCCGAGTAAAGTTCACGATGTTCTGAATTGGAATCCACCGAAGACTGTGCCTGAAATCAGAAGTTTCCTTAGACTTGCAGGCTACTACCGCAGATTTATTAAAGGCTTCTCAAAGATCGTGAAACCTATGACTTCTCTGTTGGAAAAAGGGAAAGAATTTAAATGGGATGCTACATGCTAGAAGTGTTTTGAAGAGCTGAAGACAAGATTGACCACTGCCCCTGAGTTGATAATGCCAGATATCCACAAAGGGTTTGATGTGTATTGCGACACTTCAAGGATGGGTCTTGGATGTGTGTTAATGCAAGAAGGCAAGGTTGTGGCCTATGCTTCAAGACAGCTGAGAAAGCACGAGCAGAATTATCCTACCCATGACTTGGAATTGGCTGCCGTCGTGCACGCATTGAAGATTTGGAGGCACTACATGATCGGAAACAAGTGTCAGATCTTCACGGACCATAAGAGTCTGAAGTACATCTTCACGCAACAGGATCTTATCCTAAGACAGCGCAGATCGCTAGAATTAATCAAGGACTATGATTTCGATATTCAGTATCATCCTGGCAAGGCTAATGTTGTGGCAGACGCCCTAAGCCGGAAAGGACAAGCTAATATGATGATTGCTCGATTGATGCCTCAAGAATTATGTTGGGAGATGGCACATTTGAACTTGGGAATTGTCACACAAGCGGAAGCCATGATTATCGAGATGGAACCGACATTAGAACAAGAGATCAGAAAAGGACAGTTGACAGATGCTAAGATCAAAGAGATCAAGATTCAAATTGGTTTAGGCAAGACTAAGGATTTCACCGAAGATGAACAAGGAACTGTTTGGTTCAGGAAAAGGATCTGTGTACCCGAAATTGATCACCTTCGTAAACTTATTTTGAAGGAGGCACATGATTCCGCTTATTCCATTCATCCTGGAAGTACTAAAATGTATCAAGACTTGAAAGAAAGGTACTGGTGGTATGGTTTGAAAAGAGACATAGCAACTCACGTAGCTTTGTGTGATGTGTGCCAGAGAGTGAAGGCAGAACACCAGAGACCAGCAGGTTTACTCCAGCCTTTGAAAGTACCTGAATGGAAATGGGAAGAGATTGATATGGATTTCATTGTAAGGTTACCTCGTACTCGTGATGGTTATGACTCGATATGGGTTATTGTGGACAGATTGACAAAAGTCGCACATTTCATCCCAGTCAAAACCATATACACTGGAGCCAAGTTAGCAGAACTATACATGTCACGAATTGTGTGTCTGCACGGTGTTCCAAAGAAGATAGTGTCTGATCGAGGTACTCAGTTCACGTCGCGTTTCTGGTAGAAATTACATGAATCCATGGATACAAAGCTCAATTTCAGTTCCGCATATCATCCGCAAACAGACGGTCAGACTGAGCGAACGAATCAAGTATTAGAAGACATGTTGAGAGCATGTGCCCCCAAACATGGAGGTAGTTGGGATAAAAGTTTGCCATATGCAAAATTCTCCTACAATAACAGTTATCAGGCAAGTCTCAAGATGGCCCCATTTGAAATATTATATGGAAGAAAATGCAGGACACCCTTGTATTGGAATCAGACAGGAGAAAGTCAAGTTTTTGGACCAGAGATTCTTCAAGAAGCGGATAGACAAGTCCAGATAATCCGGGATAATCTCAAGACTGCCCAGTCACGACAGAAAAGTTATGCTGATACACAAAGAAGGGAATTGACATTTGAAGTTGGAGATTTTGTGTATTTGAAGGTATCACCCATCAGAGGTTTACGTAGATTCAAAGTGAAAGGAAAGTTGTCACCACGTTATATTGGACCTTTTCAGATCCTGGAAAGGAAAGGTGAAGTAGCATATCAATTGGAGTTACCGACATGATTGTCAGATGTCCATGATGTGTTTCACGTATCACAGTTAAAGAAATATTTGAGAGTGCCTGAGGAGCAGTTACCGATGGAGGAACTTGATGTACAAGAAAATTTGACTTACGCAGAGCATCCGGCTAGAATCTTGGAAACATCTCAGATGGTTACCCGGAACAAGGTGATCAAAATGTGCAGAGTACAGTGGAGTCACCACTCAGAGGATGAGACTACTTGGGAAAGAGAAGATGAACTGATTGCAGAATTCCCTCAGCTGTTCCCTAGTCCTTCCCAATCTCGAGGACGAGATTCTCTTTAAGGGGGGTAGGTTTTGTAACACCTAAAAATATAGGAGTTGAAACTTTTAAAAGTATTTTCATAAAAATCATAAATTAAAATTGTGCATGCATCTTTATTTCTTTTCTTTTCCTATTCTTTCTTTCAGCCAGCCCAATTCTTTTCCTCTTCTTCTTTTCTTTTCCCGCGGCCCACTCAGTGGCCGATTCCCTCACCCGACTCTTTCTTCCATTGACAGCTAGGACCCACCCGTCGGCGCCTTCTCCTTCTTTCTTCTTTCCTTACCAGAGTCCGGATCGATCCTGCGCCGTCGTTCGCGCCCCTTCTTTCTTTCTTCTTACCCTGAGTCCTGATCGATTCCGCGACGCCGCCTTCCTAACTCCCAGCCGATCCACCCCTATAAAATCCCGCCAAAGCACCGCTTTGCAACCAGAGCCAACTTCAATCTCGTTTGCTACTCAACATCGTCGCACGCTGCTGGAAGTTGCACACCGGCGGAACGTCGCCGTCCCGATACGCCGCCTCTCCATCGACTCGCCGTTCCGCAGCTTCTCCGCCGTTATCAACTCTCGCTAGAGCTCCGCAAGTTGGTGAGCATCAAGCTGCACCAGATTCCTCTCACCCTCTTGCCCCGCCGCAAACCAGATTCCTCGCCGGACCCCTGTTTCCACACGCCGCCGTGGCCGCCAGTTCACAGCCGCCGCACAGCCATCCCGTGACCACCCTCATCTTTGTCGTACCGCCCACTCACTCCCCGGCATAAACCCAGCTTGAATCGAGCCCCGGAACACCGGATTCGGTGAAGCTCCGGCCGTCCGCCGCCGCACTCGCTCGCCGCTGACGCCCAGAAAAGTTCCGCTTCGCCCGACCCTTTTCGTTCCGTCGAGCCGATCCTTCCTCTGCCGCTCGATCTAGATCTAACGGCCAGAAGCGATCTTCACTTTACACTGCCGATTTACCCGACCCACTCTTCATGCCGCCGATTCACCCGACCCTTACCCTGCTGATTCGTCCGACCCGCCGCACGATTCTGATCTAATGGATTAGATTCACCCGACCCTAGCCTTCCCCGTAACATTCGCAGAAAGACCCCTAGGTTTTCCTGGAATCAACCCGCAGTCCAGATCGGTAGAAAATAATTAGAGTTGAGCCCTTTCTTTTTCTGTTCTGACCCCTGACTTTTCTAGAATTAGTACCCACCGTCCAGAACCTATAGTTTTGCACCCCGACCCTTTGTATAAAGTTTAATTATGTTTAGGCCCCTAATTCCATCAGATTTAGCCCCTAGATCACTGTTTTAGCCATATCTTCATCATTTCAACTCCGATTTCAGCGATTCTTGCGCCTACCTGATCCTTGCATCATGAAATACAACTTTAATATCTTTTTACTTTTTGTTTGTATTGTTTGTTGTGTTGTTTCTTATTTTTTTGTGTATGCTTGTTTGTGTGATCGCGTAGACAACGTGACGTTCGAGCCAAATCAAGAGCAAGCTTACGAGGAAGAGAACCAGCAGCTGTTTGAAGAAGGCAAGTGGATTTCCTCCCCTGCATATTCTATTTGATCCCAACAACAGCATGAAAATTCACTTTACTTTACTGTTGCTTGCATAAACTTGATGGGTTACCTCTACTAAGGACATACCTAGTCTTTTACCCCAAACCTTTAAACACCTGGGTTTACTATACATGTTGGGTAGTTACGCTTAGTCGCAAACTTTGGGATTGGTATTGGTTTACTCTTTTAACAACGTTGGTCATGTTTCATACTGTTGTTATCGCATAAGTTCAAGATCAACTTTGTTTAATGGGAACATGGAGAACCACCCAAGAAAACAGTGCAACCACAAAGTCATATGGCTCTGACCTTAGCCAATTAATTAGATGTGTTTGCTGGTGGCCTTACCGAAAGGGCAAGGAGGGGGTCGGTGATAGGGGTCATAGCCCGGTCCTCTTGGGGTAGCTGCCTTTGCTAAGGAGCTGACCATTAGGGAGGTTTATGGACCACGCCGCTACTGAAACTCTAGCGGGCTGCTTAGCTCTCGACATGTCTTTGTAAAGGCTTCGTAGTGTACCCTCGCCACTCACCTCGGAAGTGTTTAAGGGCCTTGCAAACCCGGGCGACTCAGGGAAACACGATTTGTGGGTAAAGTGTACAACCTCTGCAGAGTGTAAAACTGTTATAACAGTCGTACTCACGGTTAAGAGTGGCTTGGACCCTCACATGATAATGAAACTTGAAGATTAATTAAATTGCGGTTTGTGGTTTATGATTATATTGATGAAATCTTTATGATTTTGCTAAACTGGGATGGTATAAACTTAAACCTAGTTAATAGATGCTTGTTAACAAATATTTGACCAACTAAAAGCAACCGCTGCTGCAAACCTTAGCCTATCCTTGATGGCCTTGCATTTTCACCCCACTTGCTGAGTACCAACCATAAGAGTACTCACCCTTGCCCCCTGCTGTTCAGAAGAGAACTTTGAAGACGAGCACTTCGACGACTTCGAGGAGTTCTAGGTCTTGCGTTCACCAGTCATCGCCTGTGGAAGACGGAGTTGTTGGAGACTTCGTATAGGGTATAACGGTTTATCGTTTAAAGACATTTGAGTCTCTTTTATACGGAGTGTAATATTGTTAAATACTTTATTTAGTTACTTTTTTGAGCATTGTCTTTGATATATTACACTTTCCGTCTACCATATGTGTGTGAACATGATCCTGGCGCACATATGAGATGCATCTGGTTCTTTCTAGAATCGGGTGTGACAGCTGGCAAGCAAGGATGAGGCGCCGACGGCGGTCAAGATGTTCCAGGCGCAGGTGGAGACGGAGACGGGGAAGAAGCTGCGCGTACTGCGAACATATCGCGGCGGTGAGTTCACCTCGATCGAGATCGGCCTCTACTGCGCCAAACAAGGCGTTGAGGGCCATCTCACCGCGCCTTACTCACTGCAGCTGAACGGCGTCGTCGAAAGAAGGAACCAGACGGTGGTCGGCATGGCTAGGAGCATGCTCAAGGCCAAGAATGTGCCGGCGACGTTCTGGGGAGAGGCGGTGAGCACGGCGGTGTTCATCCTGAACCGCGCGCCCACCAAGAGCTTGAAGGGGACAACGCCATTTGAGGCATGGCACGGGAGGAAGCCCGACGTCTCCTTCCTGCGCACGTTCGGCTGCGTCGGTCACGTGAAGAAGACGAAGCCGAACCTGGCCAAGCTGGAGGACAAGAGCACCCCCATGGTGTTCCTGGGATACGAGCGCGGCAACAAGGCCTATCGGCTCTATAATCCGCAGGCAAGACGCGTGGTGGTGTCACGGGATGTCGTCTTCTACGAGGTGGCAAGCTGGGACTGGGCGGAGTCCGGCGACGGAAAAAGCAATCCCAGGTGGCCTGAGCAGCTCCTTCACCGTAGAGTACACGGAATACTCCGGTGCAGGGGAGCTGGGTCGTGGTGGTGGAGTGGTGCAGAGCCCAGGTGGGGCCTCCCCTACTTTGGAAGCAGCGGAATCGGGCACGGCGGCGAGTCCAGGGGAAGCTGCCTCCTATGCTCTTGGAGCAGAGCAGGGGACGCCGCAGATGTCACCCACGGGGCAGGCGACCCCGATTTCTGCCGCAACAAGCACCGAGTCGTCGATTCGCTTCGTCACGCCTCCGCCGAGCGCCTCCGCGAACGTCGATGCCGAGTACTCCGGCGAACCACTTCGGTTACGCACAGTGGATGACCTCGTCGGTGACACAAGTCCACCCGAGCAGGCGGCCCGCGTGCTGGACAACCTCGAGCTGCACATGGGCAGCGCGGAGGAGCCACCCAGCTTTGCGGCGACTGAGCAGGAGCAGTGTTGGCAGGACGCAATGCTGGAAGAGATGGCGGCAATCGAGGAGAACGAGACATGGGAGCTCGTGGATCCACCGATTGGGTGTCGTCCAATTGGATTGAAATGGGTCTTCAAGGTGAAGCGCAACAAGCGCGGCGAGGTCGTGCGGCACAAGGCCCGGCTTGTCGCTAAAGGATTCGTGCAGCATGAGGGCATCGACTTCGAGGAAGTTTTTGCTCCGGTGGTGCGCATGGAGTCCGTGCGCCTGCTACTTGCGATGGCAGCAACGAAGAACTGGCGTGTTCACCACCTTGATGTGAAGTCCACCTTCCTCAATGGCGAGCTGGAGGAGAAGCTCTATGTGCAGCAGGCGCCGGGGCTCGCCGTCCCTGGCAGCGAGGACAAGGTGCTCCGCCTGCGCAAGGCTCTGTACGGGCTGCGGCAGGCGTCGAGGGCTTGGAACGCCAAGCTGGACGCGACATTGGAGTCCCTCGGCTTCGCCAAATGCACCACCGAGCACGCGCTCTACACCAAGACGACGGGGCGCAGGCGGCTAATCGTCGGCGTGTACGTCGACGACCTGATCATCACTGGGTCGGAGCAGCGTGACATCGACGACTTCAAGCGGGAGATGAAGACGATGTTCCGCATGTCCGATCTTGGCTTGCTCACCTACTATCTCGGGATAGAGGTGGAGCAGAGCGAGAACGCCATCACGCTCCGCCAGAGCGCTTACGCAAGGAAGCTGCTGGAGCGGAGCGGGCTGGGCGAGTGCAGGGCGTGCCAAACGCCCATGGAGGAGAAGCTGAAGCTGTCAAAGGACAGCACTGCTCCCTTGGTGGACGCCACGAGCTACCGGAGCATCATCGGCGGGCTGCGCTATCTCACGCACACGCGGCCGGACATCGGGTTTGCCGTGGGGTACGTGAGCCGGTTCATGGCGTAGCCACGGGAGGATCACCTCGCCGCGGTCAAGCATCTACTTCGCTATGTGGCCGGGACGCGCGACTACGGGCTCATCTACCCAAGGAGGAGCAGAGGAGCGCTGGAGCTGATCGGCTACAGCGACAGTGACATGGCGGGCGACGTTGATGGGCGGTGGAGCACGACGGGCGTGCTCTTCTTCCTTGGAGCGTGCCCAATCTCTTGGCAGTCTGTGAAGCAGAGGGTCGTCGCGCTGAGCACCTGCGAAGCAGAGTACATTGCAGCGGCGACGGCGTGCTGTCAGGGAGTTTGGCTGGGGCGGCTGCTGGCAAAGCTCACCGGAGATGAAGCTCGAGCACCAGCCCTAATGGTGGACAACAAGTCCGCCATTGCTTTGGCAAAGAACCCTGTCCTCCATGATAGAAGCAAGCACATCGACACAAAGTTTCACTTCATCCGTGATTGTGTCGATGGAGGACAAATCAAGCTCGAGTATGTCGAGACAGCTCGGCAACTCGGGGACATTCTCACTAAGCCACTTGGTCGCCTTCGTCTCCAGGAGCTGAGGACCAAGAGTGGTGTTGAAAAGATCAAGGAAGGGCCTCACAATTAGGGGAAGAATTATTGCATAATTGATCAGCCCCTTGTATCTTTTTCTCTCTCTCACAAAGTCAATGGAGCAGGAAGAGCTCCCTATATAGTGTCTGTCGTATAGGACAGCAGTGACATGAGTAAGGGATTGTATGCCCTGTCTTGTACATAGTACTAGTAGTGAGTAGTGTAGTTGGTAGCAGTACTCAAGTATGCATGTGCTAGATAGTTGACATTTGCTTCTATAAGGTAGAAGAGCAGCTGCAGCTCAACTCAGTTCAAGAAGCACCAAATATTTATGCTCCAGATTCTCTCATCTTCTTCTACCTCTCGAGTGTGAGCTGTGAGTGTGAGTTTGAGTTTGTGGAGGTGAGGTATAGCTAACATTTTGCTGATCAGCATTCCCAACTTTGTTCTTCAACTTGGCTCTAAGGTCATCCTCTTTCAGGCCATTTTTCTCTACCTCCAGATCCACTCCTTCTGTTGAGTCCTTCCTCAACGCATCTTCCTCCCGATTTGCACCTTTTTCCCAATTGGAGGACGATCCACCTTTATCTTGTGATTTGGAGTCCTTGGGCCCAAACTCTTGAGTTGCATCAGCAGATTGAGAGTACTCTTGCCTATCCTCTGATCCACCCCCAAACCCCCTCCTGCCGTGACAAGAATCATACTCGCCTTCTTCCATTCCTTCCTGGAAATCTCTCCCGGTGCGTTGCCAGACATTGCGTCTTCCACCAGTGCGTCCCGCGCCCCGTCCATCTCGTCCCGAGCCGAAGCCATCCCTCCTCATCCCTCCGCGATTAGTAGCAGGGTACACCATGTTGAAGTGGGGAATTTCCTTCACAACTTGTGCATACGTTTTTGAGGTGGAACTGGTGGCGCTGGGCTCACGGAAGTACCCCACGAATTGATCTATGCAGCTCTGGAAGGAAAGGGACAGGGAAGAAGATGGGGATTCCCCTGGTCGGCGTCGGCGTCGCGGGTTCCGGGCTCCGCGCGCGCGCGCCCGTGGAATTCTGCGGGGATTAAGGGGGGCGGCGGCCAATCCTGATCCAGATTAGTGGAGGAATCCGGCGGCGATTAAGGAGACAGCCCCGGCTAATCCATTTGGGGGGCGGGGAGCAAGCAAAGCCAAGCACGCAGCAGAGCAGAGAGCCCGGGATCTGTGTCGGGGTGCTCCGAGATTAGCTAGCGCGGAACCGGGCCGGCCGGGCGCGGACGCGTTCGCGCGTCTCGATGGTGTCGTGCCCGTGCAGGTCAGAGGGGGAATTTTTTTCTAGCCGGTTGTTTTTTTTTTAAAAAAAAAGACATATTAGTGAAAGAGAAGCCTACTTTAGCTAAGATCACGTGTAATAATGCTTTTAGGCTACGCGCACATATTTAAACTTTAGGTGGCCCTCGCAGGGAAAAAAAACTTTAGGTGCCAATATCTGTCTCTGACTCTTCCGATATTTTATATTAATATAATCATGAAAAATGGTAGGGCTATATTTGACTCCAGAAACCGTTTAAAAGAACTATATTATTGGTTGATGTCAAACTGATGCCTTGTTGACCTATTGACATGTCCCTGTTTCTGCAAACTCCATCGGTTTTTAAATATATGACATTGCTGAATTTTTTTTCTCACACTTTGATCAACTATATTTATCTAATCGCGAAAGGGTCTGTAGTCTAGTGGTCGTCTCAGTAGCACCTCAGGTCCAGCATTTGACTTCCCGTGGGAACGGATTTTTTAAAATTTAACAGCGTTGTGCTTTCAATGGTAGGCGGCATTCCCGTCGACAACTAGATGTCTATGGTGATGTCCATCTCGAAAATTTGTTGGCTCAGTCTTTGAAGATGCTCATAGGGATAAGGTTTGTGTACGTACATTTATAGAGGTGAGTGTGCGTGCGTTGTGAGTGTCTGAGTTGTACCGTGAAATCGCAAAACAAAATTATATTTATTTAATCAATTTGCTAAGTAAAATGAAATGAGTACCACTAGATCTATCATCAAAAGTACTTCAGATTTAACTTCTAGATTTATATATGTAAATAAATATTTATAGATAAGATGAATAGTCAAACGAATAAAAAAATCGTTGGTGCCATATATTTAGGAACAAAGGTAGTAATAACTATTTGTGACCAGAGGAATATCCCAGTAGAACATTCAGAAACTGTTTTTGTAAATAACTGGCTCTAGTTGTGCTTTCAAAGATAGGGTTCTAGAATTGTGGTGCTTCTCGCTTGTGGTTGAAGGGTTAAACCAATTTTTCCAGGAGTCAAAGCCAAGAACGAGAATTTCCATATGTTTTTTTGAAAATATCCATATGTTTTTCCCACCTAAAAGAAAATAAACATCTAGAAATGAGACAAAATAGCATGCCTGTTTTTATCCTAAACTTTAACGTCTTAATTGAGTCGGAACACGGTAGCTTCAATTTTCCACAGTTTGACCAGAGCTTTTATTGGCTATGAGAAATCGAGAGTTTCTTGTGCTTGTTTTGGTCTACGAATTCTAGCGTTTTCTGGCAAGTACCGTGCGATACAATTTTAAGAAAAATGACTCTTTTCATTGTTTTCTGTGGTGTTGCAATAGTTGTCATTCCCATTATTTATTTCATAACAAGCCCCTCAACACAAACTACTACTAGCCTCCATCTTCGTTACCTGACAATTTAAGGTTGATCCTACATTTTTTTCTTTAATAGATTTTTAAATACCTCATTATATAATTTGAAGTTGTAAAGCCTTTTGTAAAAGAAATAAACAGGTGGCCAAAATTGCTATATTAAATAATTATTGGCGACAAAGTAAACGAAACCAGAGGTTCGTGCCTCTTCTTCTTTTCCTGTTACGTTAAAATTGGTCTGGGTATGTCGTGCCGTATGGAATACTCCTATTTCCTAGGTTCTTTTCCCCAGCCCCAATGTCTCTCTCTTGTTCCATCTTTAAGCATGTTTAGTAGAGCTCTATCTTATTTTGATTCTCTATTCAAGCTGACTCTATGAGAGATTCTCTTTAATTCTTTAGCATAAATTTTTAAAATCAGGATGAAGAATCACTTCACAAAATAAGGAGAAGCTACCTTTTTCAGCAATCAGGATGGAGAATCACTTCACAAAATAAGGAGAAGCTACTTTTTTCAGCTTCCAGCCTCTTAGTTATTTCACAAAATCACTTCACAGAATTCTAGAAAACTATTTAGCAGAGCTGTTGCTGGATTCAGCGGAGAATCAGTTCTAGAAGCTCTGCTAAATGCACATCTTAATTATTGCCAAATTTTATCACTCGCAGTTCGAGTGGCTTGGCACGAGGACACGTCGCGTGCGGACACGCAGCCGGGCTGGGGGGCTATGCTATTCCTAGGCCGGCCGGCCTTGTCCTGCTCGAGCGAGTGCTCCGTGCTCGAGGTCGTCTGCCCGGCCGCGTCTCCCTCCCGCCGCGGCTTTGCACGACCAGAGCTTGCCCGGCCAGCGGGGGAAAGCTGCTGTTGATCGCCGCGCCGTGTCATGCCGACCGTGGACGAGCCGAGCGGAATGGAGGGGGAAATAAAGATGATGGCGACGTGCCGACGTGTAGCTGGCGTAATTTCACTTGCTAGTAGGGAGCTACCTAAGCAGCTAGGGCAAACTTTTGACAACAGTTGAGGTTTGCAATCATCAGCTGCTTAATCGATCAATTAATTGCCCCATGTGGATGGTGTATACATATGGTGTTCTAAACTAAACCTATTTTTAGGTATATTTGATACATATATATAGAGAGAGAGATAGAGACACAAACGTATGGACTATATGATAGGTTTCTGCTATTAGGCCTCGCGGGTCAAAACCTAGGCAGGCATCCTGTTTAGTTTAGGCTCAGTCTTCTCCTCGAACACCGCGCTACTGCACGATGCTACTGCCGACTTTGGTCCTGGCCCAGCACAGCTCCAAGACATGCATGTCTAATCCGGCATTCAATCAAATTAAGAGGACCATCCATCTACTAGTTTACTAATGATATTTGCACAAGACATCGTCGGTCGTCACTCCAGCTACAGATAACGACAAGAAGACAAAAACATAATCTAGATTTGGCCAGCCTCGCTCTGACGGCAGATGTTTGCACCGGATTCCAGGTAACAGAGGAGAGAGAGAGAGAGAATGCAGTCTTATCTCCTTCCATGCTCTCTCTCCCTCTCCCTCTCCCTCCCTCTCTCTTCTTGTTTATCAGGTCAAAGATGCATCTCTCCCTCGAGGGTTTGATTTGAACCCTCCGTTGTCCGCACGACTGCTGGGGAATTTATAAACAGGCCACATGTATGCCCCATCCTTAGCTGGCAGCACGTCTGGATTATGGCCATACCGTTTATTTTCACTGTTAAGTTTCTTTTTTACCCTTGCCAAAGGGGCCCAATGACACACTTTCTTGTGACTAAAGTCCACTTGTAAGAGCTAGCAACTTTCTGTGAACATAGTTCATCAAGATTTATCTTCACTTCAACCATTTCTCTCTTTGATTACCAACATCTATGAAAATATATTATCTTGCATGAAAACGGTTATATATTTACATATTCACAGTATTTAGGATGCAGATTTCGGTAGGTTGAATAGTATTCTGTGAGAGAGAATAAACCGAAAGAAGCCGAAAGTAGACAAGCCGAACAGAGTGATTATTATTGTAGTAATTTTCATAATAAATCTAATCTCGCAATGTCAATCTCGTGTTGTAAAACTATATAAAGTTCTAATAAGTTGAAAAAATTAGTTTACGACAAATCTAGATGGACTCGGTACATTATGACTGTAGGAAGTAATTTGTTTCGTGGGCTTTGTAGGTCGCCAAATTCGCGAAAATGCGTCATGTGCTCAACCAACACGGTTCACTCAATGCTCATCACATTCACAACACAATCAATCATGCTTCGTCGTCCTTGATCCACTGTTGTGTTGGGATAACGGGTTCTTTCTTCGATCCTAGTGGGGCCCACAATATACATCTACATATATACTCCCTCTATCCTGAAATGTAAGGCATTTCTTTTTGTCCTAATAAGTAGTCTAACTTTGATCAAATTTATAGAGAAAAATAGTAACATCTAACACATCAAATAAGTAAAATATGAAAATACATTTCATAGTATATCTACTTATTCTCATTTAATTTTTAAAATATTATTACTCTTTTTAATAAAGTTGATCAAATTTAAACTGCATTGACTTAGGATAAATCAAAATGTCTTACATTTCAGAACGGAGGGAGTATGCATAGCTGAGAACGAAGGTCCACGTGCCTCATCATTTCTACTCGCTCACGCGCCTAGGGGAGCAGGTAGCTAGGTTTTGTGTTGTGTCATGACAGGACCAGACCGGCCATTGAAGAGTTTGCTCAAAGATATGAAGAACAGAGCGCTGGAATTGGGGCACTTGTTTGTGAAGTTTTTGGCCGGTTTAGGTGTACCGGACAAACACTTGAGACGTCAGTGTGGAGGAAAATAATTAAAAGCAGCCTTCTTTGGGGTCAACTTGAGAAGATGTTTGCTATACGTTAAGGATCAATAGGTGTTAATTACTTTATGCTAATACTATATATTGTAATGAAAGCGAGCGTGTCTTATTGTTTGTGCTGGCCTGATGGAATATTTATGCAAATAATTGTGACGCGTTCAGGATTTGGTTCGGACAGGACCACCGGCCTGGGATCCAGGAATTGGTTCCTTTGACATTACTAGGTATATACCCGTTCGTTGCTACGGTGACAAAAAATTATATTCACATATTTTAGTATTATCTTGTGCGTATATTATAATTGTTTCAAACTTGTTCTAAAATTCATTTGATAAATATAATCTAGTTTCCTCAAAATTATGTAGAGATCAGTTAAAATTTTTGAATAATCCATATCATACTGCTAGTGATATTGTCGGGCGACAACGAAGAAAAATAGGAGAAAATATCGCAACTTTTATTAGAGATAATAAAAGTTAGCTAAATAGAGCAAGCACCAAGCTGGATTTATGTCGAACTTGATAGTCAAATATATTTACTAAAAATTTTAGTCCAGCTTACACAGACAGCCAAAACCTCAGTGCTAAATGTAAACGCACAAGTTTTTGGTCAACAACAATATAAGCATTGATCTTCTCTAGCTTGAGGCACCTATGCTCGTGACGGGATACATTTGTGATTTGTCTAACCTCAGCTCCCTGCCCGTCCAATGTCCCCGGCGCAGCGGTGCATGGCTGCATGCTGACACCGTGCAGGTGCAGCACGTCGGCCGCTTCCAGCCCACACCACCCGACCCAGATGTGGTCCACGCCAGGCACACGCGCTGTAGGCCCGTGAGGCCGCTGCCCGCTACGGCGATCAACGAGCAACGCGCACATATAACAAAAATACCACCGTGGGCCGTGGAGGAAATAGAGATGAGTTCGGCCCATATAACAAAATGCAATCTAAACTCAAAACCCCGACTAAGGAATCAATCCTTACTTTAGAAATATTTGACATTATATTATAAGTGCTACGGACAAGAGGCTAGTAGGGGTAAACTATAACGCCCTGTTGTTTAGAACTCGGGCCGGTTATAACTTAGGAAGATATATAGTTTGTATTTTTTTGGAGGAAAAAAATAAGTCATGGCAGCAATGGTAGAAATTTGGTTTTTAAGTCATTGGAATTCTCATCAGGAAATCGATAGGTTTTCAAGTCATTTTTTGTCTATCCAGTTGCATACTGATACGAGATGGTTATTCGTTGGACACAATTAGAACGTTTCAGTTTTTCCTATGCTTCCATTGATGTCCATCATGGCAGATTGGCAGTTGTCAGCAATGGACTGTTTCCAGGCAGGGGCCTAAATCAGGCCCAGTGGATGCAAATCATTCGCTAGGGCGGGTACATGCAATAGGCCTGGGCCTGGCCCATGGAGGGCATGCCCTGGTGTGTTTCCATCACCTGCATTGAACTAAAGCTGTTGATAACAGAAAGTGTTTTGACATTTTTAACAACTGACATATACTTCAATATAACTAACAAAGGTGTAGTATTTTTTTGTTTGCAACCGAAAGATGCTGTATATATTCAGCTTAAAAAGCATAGATTTTTTCCCATTTATTGAAAATGTCCATTTTAGTACCTCAAGCAACTTGCTTTGTCTGCTTGAACTCTACCAAAATCTCAATCCGTTATACTCCTACAAACCATGTAAACTAGGTAAATTCACCCCCAATGAGTTTTGTCTTCTTTCTCTCATACAAGTTGAGCATTGGGTTCAAATCATGTGCTATGATGGCCGATGCCATGACCAATGTTACAAAAATATATATTTTGAAACAATTTTATGGTCATATTCTTGCATGTTCATATCGTGATGGTTAAGCTACTATGTAATGCTTCCAACCTGTGATACTAATAATGAAAAATCCAACTATGTTCTTTTTTTACCATGTAAACTAGGTAAATTCACCCTCATTTGTTGACTTTTGGCATGCAAATCAAATCTGTTCAATTAATTAGGCAGACAGTTAAGATCTAATTTCTAGGATTGCACTTTTTTTAGGATTTTTTCAAACATAGTTTGGATTTTTCATAGGACAAAGAGAGTACATTGTTGCAACAGAACCAACTTAACAAAAACAAATCTTGTAGCAGTATGCTGCTACTAAGGAATTGCAATAGTTGCAATAAAAGAAGTCCTATCGTGACATGGAAATTTGTCCAAAGTAGGTTCCCCTATCTTTGATTTTGTCCAGAGTCATTTTTGGAGTTGACTTGCTCTAGTTTGTCGGCCATTAGTCTCATACCCTTATTTGTTGACCACATACTTAGTTTTTGGCATGCAAATTAAATCTGACCATTTAATTAGGCAGGTAGTTGAAATCTAGTTTCTATGATTGCACTCTTTCTGTAATTTTTTTTCAAACGCAGGATTGCACTTTTCATATGACGGAGGGAGTACATTGTTACAACAGCAACAACTTAAAAAAATCTTGTAGCAATATGCTGCTACTAAGAAATTACAATCGTTGCAATACAAAAAACTCCTGCAACATGCTCGTGTGACACCGCTTACTACAATAAATCAGGCCCCGTGGATGCAAATCATTCGCTAGGGGAGGGTACATGCAATAAGCCTGGGCCTGGCCCTGGTGTGTTTCCATTACCTGCATTGAAATAGGACAAAATTCTCATGGATATTTCCTTAGAACACAGACATAAGCGTACTGCATTACTGGCGGAGCTTTTTTTTCCTTAAACTTGCAGACCCTTTCAAACTCCCTGAAGGCTAGCACAACTAAGACTGAACAGTCCAAATTTTACCAAAACGGAACTATCAGCAAAGAAATGCAAGGAATATTATCTTTTTTATATAGGTTTGTTCCAGCCGTTCATGGAAGTATGTGGGTCCTAACTCCTAAGCAAGGTGAGGCTATTAGTCATCTCGTGACCACAAATTTTGAGACTAAAGGCAAGTTCACTTAGGGGAAGACAACAGTACTGCAACATTAATGTCAATACAAGCACACTCAGAAACAGAACTGGAGGTGGTGGACTGGTGGCAGCACCCGGTTCGGTCTGGTTCGCCAGGTGGGGGCTTGGGCTTGGTCGGTATCGGTTCCCTTGAGCTGGGCCTGGGCTGGAGACGTTCGTGCGAAGAGTAATACAAAAATGCTTGAAAACATACCATACCAAATTGAGGTTCGCTGGCCCTTTTTATGTGTGAAAATTTCGTGGGGCGCACGGAATGAGGCTTGCCTTGCCTTCAGAAGTCGGTGGCGATCCTAAGAGCAGCCACAATGTGCTCCAAAAACGACGTCTCGATAGAAGAGAGAAGAATGGAGCATCGGTTTGTACGCTGCGAAGAGCAATGCTTCAAAAATTTCCAACATCGATGCCCAATCAATAGAAAACTATTTTTACCGGACCATACTGCTTTGTTATGAGGAGTTGAAAGTTGCTGAACAGGAGAGATGAAACTCTATTGTGTTTCTTTATTTGTTAGAAGGTTCCACCTAAGCGATGTTGAACACTGGAGCAAGTTTGTGAAACTCGGCATTGGTGACGATTTGACATTTGTGGCATCGATTTTAAACTGCATAATGTGGCCGCCCTAATGTCGAAGTTGGAGCGGGGCGGCCTACTTTCTCCTCTTAAACCTGCGTGGAGTAGGGTCCGCCTAATTGATGTGTCTAATCGAGTTTTTTCAGTGCCAAAACTGTTCAAAGTGTGAACACCATCATCTGATTATGGGATAGTTTTTTTTTTTTCTCTTTTTTTTTTAGCGAGCGTTGCGTAGCATAAATCATGAAGTACAGCAAATCAGTCTCTCGGCCTCACGGGTATTTCTGCATGTGTTCGTATTCACAAATAATTATGATGCAGCACACTATATTTTTCCAGCGGACCATTTTAGCTGTAATTTTTATGTGCAAAAAGCAAGGATCCAGATGGACAGCAATTTCCAACCACCCAGTCTAGCGGAAAGCGAATCGAGCAGTGACTCTCGTCGTGATTCTCTAGCAATTTTTACTGCTCGGAATCCCGAATATAAGTGCTCTATTCAATAATAAAGCTTATCGATACGCTCACTAGGTAAAACGATATTATGTCACTCAACCATAACATAATATCAATACAAAACTGCAAAAGTAAGAATAAAATTACAGAGAGTTAATATTTAGGTTCAGGTTTTCAACACCGGCCCACAAAATCATTCCTAACAGCTCTGACTCGCCACATCTCCACTCCTCTGTTTCAAACACTATTCTTCGTGTCACACGAGTGGTGTTCGACTTAGAGTGGACATGGTGGAACGTCGAGTGTAGTGCCAGCCTGGATTGTGCCCCAACCAATGAGACGCCAGTGCTTCTCGATGCGCCGGCTAAGGGCCAGCTTCTCACCCTTGCTGGTGCACACCGGTGCAGTCAGCTGCAGCTTTGCAAGATCATTCTTGACGGCGAGAACACGGGCTCCGGTGGACATCGACCCGATGTTAAGCATCAGGATCTCACCCTTGGCAAGCTTTGAGACCCTGCTTGCCCTTTCAGTTCCACTTGTCCTCACCCCCAGTAGCCTCCTTAGGAGGAAGAAGTTCACCTGCAAACAAGAGGAGAGTATCAGAAATTGCAGCATTTACCTAAACCCTGGTGATTCTAAGCAGCAAAGAAAACACTGACCTCTAACTCGATGTAAACATCAGGGAGTGATCCAACTTCACCAAGAACCTGACCGACCAGCCTATCAGCACGAGTCAGTGTTGGGTCCATGGTAGTTCCAACTCCAATAAGCCCTCCAGGAACAGCAAACTGGAGTTCATTCTGCTCAGCATACAGGGAGACAATCCTCGAATAGATGGGCGTGCATTTGATTTTGCCATTCTCATCCTTCATCACAATGCCTGGGCGAACTTCGATTTTCTGGTTCACCCTCAGGACTCCCTTCACATAGGAATTCAAGAGGTCATGTACTCCCACAGAACAAGAATACTGCATCTTACATGCACAAACATAGATTTCTGAAGGATGGCAATATTTTCACATCAAGAATTACATACCTTGAGGATACTGCCACCTGCTACTCCACCCTTGATTTCATTAACCTCCGAACCAGGTTTGTTCACGTCAAAAGAACGAATAACAATCATGTTGGGAGGAGAGGTGAAATTCCTCTCGGGGATGGGGATCTTTTTCACGATGTATTCACAGATGACATCAATATTGTACTTCAGCTGTGCAGATATTGGTACCACAGGAGCACCTTGAGCTATTGTTCCCTAAGCACAAGTAACAGAACAGATTTCATAAAATTGTTAAATACTGGCTGTTACTCCCTCCGTCCCAAATTATTAGTCGTTTTTGCTTTTCTAGATACATAGATTTTGCTATGTACCTAGACATAACATATATCTAGATGCATAACAGAAACTATGCACCTAGAAAAGTTAAAATGACTTAATAATTTTTGACGGAGGGAGTATTTATGAGACAAGCAGCAGCACTAACCTGTATAAATTTCTGGATTGCTTCATGCTGATTCATTGCTGCACTTTCCTGGATAAGATCAATCTTGTTCTGCAGAATGATAATATGTTGAAGACGCATGATTTCAACAGCAGCAAGGTGCTCAGATGTCTGTGGTTGTGGGCAGCTCTCATTTGCTGCAATCAGAAGAAGTGCTCCGTCCATGATAGCAGCTCCATTAAGCATTGTAGCCATGAGAATGTCATGCCCCTGTTCATGAGATGAATAGATTGCTGAGGAAATGTCAAAACAAAATAAGAATCAACATATACTGAAGCTGGTAAGAAAGTACTCAAATGTTTAATGAAGAATGAACTTGCAAAGTTCTTCTCATTATTTCTTATCAAAGTATATTGATCAACATGCCAGTTTGAGGGAACAAATATCATCATCCAAAAATTGAATCACTTAATGTCATTGCAGCATGAAGGCATTAACATCTCAATATCAATGGAGGCAAACAGAATAAAAAATTGTGCAAAGATACAAGCATCTACCATAACAATTGTCTGTATCTGTGAACCTGAACCCTAAGTAGACATGTCAAAGAAAATTGATATGAGAAAGGAGAAAGATTTCACCATACCGGACAATCAACAAACGAAACATGTCTCAATAGTTTCATCCTGCAGTTTTCAAAACCTGGCACATCACAGAGAGGGCTATCTTCTTTGCCACTGCCATAAGCTCTGTATATTATAAATAAGCAATATAGTTAGAAAACCCATATGAGCACGATAATGAATGCAGGAATTATATGTGAATGTGGCCCCAAGAGATTAGCTGTAGGGTTCGCAGCAAAACGCAAGCATCTGGCAAAAGAAACAAGGTTTCTAGCAGATTACCAGATAGCCTTGACATATGAAATTCAAAACAGAAATTCATTTGGCAACAGATACAAGGTTTCTACATAAATAGATAGTTCTGAATAGCTAGTATATTCAACATTAGTTCCAAAAAAAAAAGAACTTTCAAAGGTAGTTACAGGAATCAGCACAAGATCACCTCAGGTAAGGCAAGATCACCTTGTTTCATATCCTAGCACTACAAATGCAAACAATCATAAAATATTGAAATGCTGTCCTTGAAGACATTCCACAATCATAAACTGCGGCTAAATCACTTGCATGAGGTAAATTTAAGGACAAACATGTGATAAGATAAAAGTCATACACTCATACCTATATGACTAATTGACTTACTTATAGCACATTGGTCGTGGGCACCTATCATCTTCACATTTATAGATTTTTGCATTAGCATAGCCAAGCTTTATAGTGATATTGCGCTCCAGTTCATTCTTGAAACGAACAGTCTGAAAATCAGAATTCAGAAGAGAACGATCAGCAAAGTTGAACATACTATGAAATAATATATCATCAGAAACAGAATCAAATATATATTTATTCATGTAAAAGAGGAACAAAGAGAGCATATAATGAACCGATGACATCATTATCAATATTACCTGTACACCTGAGATTGCTTTGACAACAGTAGACTTCCCATGGGCCACATGCCCAATGGTACCTGGATATTCCAAAAAAAAAAAAATTCCTTAGAACATACAAAAAACGTACAGCGTTACTGCTTGAGTACCTATTATGGCAGTAGTCAGAAACAACATTTTTCACCCCGTTTTATTTCAAGAATCAAGCCAAACCAGTTTCAGTATGAAAGTTAGGATTTCCTCTATAATTGCTCAAATTCAAATAAATGAAATGATAGCAGAAAAATGTCAATTTGCACATCATTTTCAATGTAAAATTTACTATCATCTAATTCTATGAATAACCTTCAAATATATATAAAAAGGAGTGTACATTTTGCTGATTGCCTAATTTAATGCATCTAAAACCAAGGTAATATAAATGTCATTGTACAAATGAGTAAACATAAATTTATCATACAAATGAAATTCCACTAAGACCCAATCCCACTTGCATGATTCTACAAATCATGTACAGATACAGTTCTTAAACTTGCAGAGCCTTTCAAACTCTCTAAAGTCTAGACCACTGAAGGCTGAACAATGCAAATTTTATAAAACGGAAACTAACAGTCAAAGAAGGAATATTATCTTTCCTTATGAGTTCATTGCAGCAGTTCATGCAAGTATATAGGTCCTAAGCAAGGTGAGGTGGTTTAGTACAAGTCATCTAGTGACCATGAATTTTAAGACTAATGGTAAGCTCACTTGAGGTAGTACTATACTGGGGAGTCATAGACAATAGTGCAATACTGGTAATGGAACACTAATGTCGATATAGTCACACTTAGAAAAAGAAGAAGACATCGCTGGGAAAACTGCATAGGCAGTGGCATACCAATGTTTATCGTCGCTTGGCGTGAAATCACCTCTGGTGACAGAGGGTGCAGCTTGGTGACGTCAAGCTTGCTCAGATCCTGCTCCATCAATCCTCGGCGTGCCATCTTCGGTTCTGTTTGAGTAACACTGGGGCCTGAAAGTGCAACGAAGAAAATTCAGTTCAGTATCCGTTCTCCCTGTGCAACGAACAAGCATTATTTTATTTTATTATTTCTTTTTTTTGTAGGGTGGGGGGGGGGGGGGGGGGGGGGGCGCTGAGGCACAGAGTTGCAATCGGTGGCTAAGGTGAACGAATCAGTTCGCCGCCAGACGCGCATCGCCTCCCTCCCCTCGCGCCCCGGCCGAGAGCAGCAGGTGCTGCGGCATCAGGTTCGTGGAATCGGGCGCTGATAGTTTTTGAATCGAGCGCTGATGAGGATTTGGAAAACAAGAATCAAGATTGCGGGAGGGAGTGACGGAGCTGAAATTAACCACGCTTTGCTTGCGGCCTTGCGCGGTCGGCGCTGCGTATGGAGGCAGAATCCCGCGCCGTCGGCAACGAAACCCTAGCTGTCGCGGCCGCGGCCGCGCGGACCCCGCGGGAGGGCGAGGTCGGTGGGTTCCAAGAGGTGGCTCACCTGGGTGGCGACGGCGAGTCGATGTAACGCTCCTACGCGACGCCGGCTGCACACCAGCGAGCTTCGGACGGAGATAGCGTCGCCGGCGGCGGCGGGTGGAGGAGGAAGGCGGGAGGATGTGTTTTAGGGTTTAGCTCGTTGTTATGAGAAATTTTTCATTTTTGATGTACAAGGCTGGGCCGGGCCGGGCCGTCTTATTGCCCACATCCTTCCATCCGCAGAAGCTTCTTTTCTTTTCCTGCAAACGGCACTTCCTTTCTAAATTCAATGTTTCCTTCAATCGATCGGTTTACGTGCCTAGCTCGTACTTCAGGTTTAGCTCTCCCTCTTCTCCTTTAATCTTCAATCGTCTCTGATAATCTGTCCACGGAATGGCCATGGAGAGGTGATGGCGATACCCTACAATCTATCGATCCACCATTTGCAGATCAGATGGCAAAGAAATCGAGGAAGAAGACGCGGCGGGTCACTTTGCCTCTTCAAGTGCGTGTCTAGATCATGGCACGACCTGTGCTCCGACCCTGACCTTCGCAAAAAGGCCGCCACAAACCCTAATCCGGCTTTTTCTGCCGCTTTAGCGAGCGCAGTATGTATTTCCAAAACTTATCAGCAGGAAGAGGTCGGCCTCTCTGGTTGATCTGTCTCCGTCTTACTTTTCATGGCTATGGCTACTTATGTTCGAGCAGTGCTGAAACAACCTTCTTCTTTGGAAAATCTTCAGATGATGCGCATCATCTGATCCAGAATACGTTGTGTGCAATCCAGCTACCGACGAGTGGATCGTGCTGCCACCTGCACTAGTGGCGCAACCATGGCACGTCTCTCGTCTGGGTTTCGACCCGGTCGTGCCCTCCTGCTTGTTCGTGATGCGCTCCCAAGCATCAGGATTGGAGGTCTACTCATCGCAAACAGGGCGTTGGATCTCTAGACAGAGTGAGTGGGGCGAGAAAAATTGAAGTGGACTTCCAGATAAATAAAGTGTCTCTTCTTCTACGGAACTCTATGCTCAACTACCCCTGATCTATCAGTACTCACAGTCGACACGGAGGGCAAGATATGGAGGAAAATCCGCATGCCGCACAACTACATTGAACCCAAGGTCAATCAGGTCGATGCTTTCATTGCTCATTCTCAAGGTTGCTTATATGCTATGCATATAGATGTCCATGGTGAACGATTATTAGTTTGGGCGCTCGAGACGGATGGTGACAAACGGTGGATTCTGAAACATACTGCTAACATTTTGGAACTGTTTGAAAGATAACATTGTAGAAAACATGAGGTGCACACATTGATTGCGGCCCATCCGGATCATAATATGATTATTCTTACTGGTGGGATGCGTGGTGAACTTATGACATATGACATGGACAACCAGCAATTGACTGTTATCCGCACTCGTCGAAAATACTTTTAGGTCCTAATGTTTCCCTACATTCCCTGCTTTGCGGAGTTGACTTCGTATGGTTGTTGAAAGTTTGAGGAGTTTTCATTTGTATTAAGGTTGGCATGGATCCTGGTGCCTCCATGAATTTTGGGACGGAAAGAGTAGCTTGTATAAATGTGTTAGGATATATTGTTCTTATCTATCACTGCTTAAAAGCATAGCTATATATATAGCTAA
Source organism: Panicum miliaceum (assembly GCA_032594955.1). Lineage (NCBI taxonomy): Eukaryota > Viridiplantae > Streptophyta > Magnoliopsida > Poales > Poaceae > Panicum > Panicum miliaceum. The sequence goes on along the minus strand of CM064057.1, from coordinate 47,964,327 downwards.
AGGGAGCCCCAAGCTAAAGGGAGCCCTAGACTTCCCTAGGAGCCCGAGCACACCTGCCCGCGCGTTAGCGCGTGCGACCGCATCAGGTCTCCCGCATGCATGCGCTGGTGACCCATCAGGAGAGAGAAAAAAGGAGCTATGTCAAGTGCATGCAAAAGATATTTAGCCTCTTTTTCACGATAACTTTCACTCGAATGTCCAATTCATAAACGGTTTTCACCACTAGATTGCTGGTATTTTTTGCATCATATGAGATCCATTTTGAATATTTTTTTGAAAAAATTTGAAATTTGAATCTAGGCATCATAGACACTCATAGTTATAGTCATAGATGCATCTGTCCTGGAGCATGGCATAGAATCATATGCGTGCAATCATAGAAACATATGTGCAGAGGCACAAAATTCCCTCTGCATTTTTGAACTTCGAATCTTCTTGACCCATATAAATCACACTATCATAAAGGTCATATAAGGCAGACATAGAAATCCCAGTAGCATGTCATAGTCTTTACATCCAATAGCTTTTAAGAATCTTATACGTTCGAATTTGAATCGGACTGGCACAGAAACATATACGTTGAAGCGAGTCATAGGAGGCAGCCATACAGGTCATAGAAGGTTGTAGATGGTAATATACAGGTCACAGAAGGCAACCATACAGGTTATAGAAGATCATTGATGGTAGTCCTATCCAACTTAACTAACGGTTTCCTGCACAAGATCCGTGAGCTTTTAGCATAGAAACATACGAACGTGAGTATAGAAATGCATGAACATGAGCATAGAAAAGTTCACATGGGTTTTATACAGGAGCTTACGAGCATTTACGAATTGATACATGACCATAGGAGAAAAAGCACAAAGATATTCATAATCTAAGGGTGCCTTCACATGATCCAAGGTTGGTGTCGCCCGTCATTTCCTCCTCGGCACACCCACCTCAAAGCATAAAAATCAGTGAGGGTAATCATAGAAATATGAAAGCATATAAAAGATATATCTATGTAACTATAAAGGGCAACCAAAGGTACAATCATAGAAACATAGGGCGGGAAATCATCTAAACAAATATATGATTCCAGTCACATATATCTACGCCACTGCATGTATCACAACAAGACGATATCATAGAAAAGTATCTACAATAGACCAGCATTTATATATGATCACGCAATTATATAAGGCAACAAACGGTATAAAAACCAGCCAGGTCAATTATAGAAACAACAGCAGCAACACCTGCAACAAAAACTCGGCGTGAAGGCCAGCACCCATGGGCGACGACGAGCAGCACATCCTCATTTCAAAGGTGCATAGAAACAATGGAACAAGATCATAGAAACAACATCTCATCATCAGAAGGGGTGCTCAAAGGCGCATGGAAAATGCATAGAAATATAGAGGAACCTACTGTCATTTGAACCAATTATATGCACCCATAGGAGCCGTCGTCCATCAGGTCCTCCTCGACAACCCACCTTGAAAAAAGGGCATAAAAACCAATAAGGGTGATCATAGAAACATGGGTATCATGTATATGATCTATGCGTAGGAGACACTAGCAACAAACAAATATTAACTATGAGCAAGCATAAGCATGATGGATACACAATCAACTAGTAGTATCGATGCTCAAACACAAACATATATATGATTCCAAATAATTGTAGTCTAAAACACGAGCTAGTTGCAGAATTAGAATGCTAATTCAACCAAAATAGCAGATGAAATAATTAATCATTGACCAAAAGTAACAATTGATGCAACTAACATGCCATATATGATTACTCATAGAAACAGCAGAACGAAAGCATAGAAAAGTATCTATGGTAGACCAATATGCATATATGATTGATGCAACTAACATGCCACAAAAGTGGTTAGTACCAATATGTTCAAATCATCTTGCAAACAAGCATAGAAATCTAGCATGAGCTCTGGCTATGCACAAGTAGCAAGAAAAAGGCGCCAAATCTGCATAAAAGCCAGCTTACCACCATCTATGCTCAAACACACATGTATTTATGATTGTAACCACACATATCTATGCACAGAGACATGCTTTGAGACAATAGCATAGAATCACATGAACATTAGCATAGAGACCCAACAATAGCATATACACACATCAGCAGAAACTGGACAATGACATAGGGAGTATTCGTTCCCCGACGAGCGGAGGAGTCGGCGAGCGGAGGTGTCCTGCGTGAGCCCGAAGGAGTCGGCGAGGGAGTAGACGAGGCCCGGCAGCCGGGGGGCGAGGCCGGCGAGCAGCGACCGGAGCGCGCCGTTGAATCCAGCGGCGAGCTGGTTCAGACCATCGACGCACGTGCCCGCTGGGTCGAGCGCCCGCAGCGCCGGCACGCACCCGAGTAGCCCCAGGTTGGTGATGGCGAACCATGAAGGGACAATTTGAAATCATGAAGAGACCAACTACTGAGCTACACGAAAGGAAAATTCATCAAAAAAACCTCAAGACAAATGAAATTAGTGACAGAAGAAGTCAAATGCTTCAGTAATTTTTCCTGTCCGACGGAAAGATTCAGTAATTCTTTTATCCCTACTCTTCTGCTCGCCACGATGCAGCCCGCACGCGGCCGCCTTCAGCCGCGGGAGCACGCGCCGCCGCTGCTCTGCCGAGCCTCCGCCTACCAGGTTCGCAGAACGCGCTGCTGCCACCGCGGGCGCTCCTCTCCAGGATGCCCCTCGCGCCGCCAGATCCACTGAGCATAGAATCCTATATATAGAAGCATAGGAAGCAAGAATCGGTGTTTTGGAACAAAAATCATAGAAAAGAAGCAGGGAGGATGCACGAGCTGGAAACAATATATTCTCCCGCACAGAAACCAACACCTTACTACCCTGTTGAATTTTGAATATAACAGCATAGAAACTTCCGTGTGAAGTCATAGAAAACTTCAGCACATGTAGATATAGAAGCTGCTGCGTGCGATCATATATCGCACTTCATGCAGACAATAGAAAACTCTGCGTGCAGGCATAGAAGCCGCTTTGTGCAGGCATAGAAACTCTGCCGAGAATTTCAAATTTAAATCCTAAAACACATGAATTTCAAAAAAACATCAAATTTCTTACAATGCTACATATATCTCTGACCTTGCATTTCATATATCCTACATGAAACGTGCATAGATATACAACATGGCAGTGGATTCGATCGAGCTCCACCCACCCACCGACAGCTACCGTCCTCGCCGACGGGGTACAGGGACCCTGGTGTCGCCGCTGCAGGGGCAGGGTTGTTGTCGGTAATTTTACCGCCAACCTACCTAGGGATATCCTAAGGTAGGTGATTATTTGGTGAGGGATCGCTGGATCTGGAATTTGAAGGTAAACGTGAGGACACAAGATAGAGATTTAGACAGGTTCGGGCCGCTAGAGTAGTATAAAACCCTACGTCCTGTTTGGGTGTTGTATATTGTGCCCTGCGCTTGGGTGTTGAGTTGCATGTTGGCTGCTCTGTTCTCTTTGGTTCTGTCTATCTAGGTACCCCTGCCCTCCTTTATATATCCAGGGGGTGGGGTTTCTTTATAAATACCAAAATTTATTCGGTGATAAAAATAAAGTTGTCGTGTCGAGCTCTTTTATAGGCCATTTAAATCTCTCGAGTAGTCCACCCTTTACGTTCACCCGGTCCCAGTTTAGCCTTCGCTCATAGCATCCATCAGATCTTTGTCTCGTGCATAGAGTCGCTTAGGTCATGACTGAAGACTCAAGGTTTCACGGGTTATGGCATTTGCTACTCGAGTAGATTAGCGACCATTAAGAGAAGACAACGAGCAGAAAAAAGTAGTCGTCATGCGACATAGAGGATGCGCGTTGCGTAAAAAGTAGTCGGCGATGTGTAGCTCTAGAGGGTTTTATGCCCATCGAGAGACGTACACAGATAAGTAGTCGGCGAGAGCGCGTGTTGTAGCGCGCAAGTCTGAAGGATGTAGACGTTGTAAGCCCGACACAACTCGGTGTACCAAGCGCGTGGGCAGTGCCCTACGAACTCAATGTACCAAGCGTGTGGGCTATTAGCCAGCAGACCCCAGGAGTAGTCGATCATGGTGTAGTCCCCGAGGGTGATTCCCGTCGAGAGGCGTACCCAAAATAGTAGCCGATCCTATTAAAAACAAGTCGGAAAAGGTATAAGTGACTTAGCTTGATTCGTGGACAATTAGCGATGAAGCCGTAGCGCTCGTCAATGGAGCCGCGACGATTTGTTAATGAAGCCCGACTAGTCGAAGTTGATTTCGACTAGTTGTTGATAGTGTAAGACCTGCTTCGACTAGTTTTGTAGTCGAGACGATTAGTTCGAAGTAGTCGTCGGCGGGTCTTCGAGCGTCCTCATGAAGTTGAAGTAGTCGAAGTAGTTGTTGGCGCGTCGGCATCGCAAGTAGGAGCTGTGCCGAGTAGTCAAAGTAGTCGGTGACGCCAACAGGAGAAACGCGGAGTTGTCGAAGTAGTCGGCGACGCAAGCAGGAGATTCCTAGAGTTCTCGAGGTAGTCGGCGACGCAAGCTGAAGTCGAGTGAAGTAGTCGAAGTCGTCGCTGCTGCACGTTGATGTTGCGGCGCGAGCTGAAGTTGAACTGGGTCGTCGGAGTTGGCGATGGTGGTGCATCAATGTTGCAGCGCGAGGTGAAGTCGAGCCGAGTAGTCCAGGTCGATGCAGTCGTTCACCGAAGCATCCAATCTCGAACTCGACGAATCGATCCGCCGATGCATATGTACGAAGTATCAATCTGCCACGTTGAGTGGATTGATGTTGATGAAGAGGTCCTTCAAATTCGCCTAATGATCGCGACGATTGGCCCCACGGTGGGCACCAGCTTTCGGTACTTTTACCGCCACCTACCTAGGGATACCCTAAGGTAGGTAATTATTTGGTGAGGGATCGCCGGATCTGGATCTTGAAGGTAAACGCGAGGACACAAGACACAAATTTAGACAGATTCGGGCTGCTAGAGTACCATAATACCCTACGTCCTATTTGAGTGTTGTATATTGCGCCCTGTGCTTGGGTGTTGAGTTCCCTATTGGCTGCTCTGTTCTCTTTGGTTCTACCTATCTAGGTACCCTTGCCCTACTTTATATATCCCAGGGGGTGGAGTTCCTAGTCGGATTACAGGGTATGAGTCCTAGTAGGATTACAAGATAGAGTCCTAGTAGAAATTTGACTTCTTTTCCCCCGCGAGTAGCTTCCTTGCGGTACCCAGGGGATCTATCCCTGACAAGCCCCCGAGCTCTTCATAGCCGAGTACTGCAGGTATTTTGAGACTTCTGAAGTAGTCTTTGTCTTCTTCTGAAGCTCCATCTTGAAGGCATTCTTCGAGTACTTTCTTGGCTGCCTCGAGGTTGTGAGTTGCTCATGCCCCGAGTACTTTCAAGTCTTCTTTTATATGGGGTGCGATGCAAAACGCACTCCATATGAAGTAGCCCCGAGCCTTAGGTTGAATCGAAGAATCAGGCTGAGCGTCCCACTAGTCTTGAATCTTCTTTCCTTATCTTCCGAACTTTTTTAAAAAACAAGCCATCGATGACACGTGTCCCACAGCCCCCGAGCCTTGAATCCAAATCCCGAGGTTTGGAAAAAAGGATCCAAAAAACGTGGCATACTGAATAGTGTTATGTACAAAATATGTGTAAAAATTGTGTGATCTGCCTTGATGGTTTGATTTGAAAATCAATTGGTTCAAAATTTGAAAAAAACCCCGTTTTCGGGATAAGGTCCCTGAAAAAATGGTTAATCAAATAAACTCCCCAAAACTCTTCCCAAATAACCGCTCAAAACAAATCATACTTTTTTAGGAGAAAAACTCTTCCAAAGGACCCTAAGGCCGCCGCTGGTTATCCAACCGCGCGGCAACCTAGGGTTACCTTTAGGCCTTTAGTCTTCTTATACGTCGTCTTCTAAGTAGTTTTGCGGTGTCCAGGCCCCAAGCTTATGAGCTAGGTGAGATGTAGGAGCAACGTCGAGTAGTTGCTGGCACCCAGCCCCCAAGCTTGGGAGCCAAAGGAGCCACGTCGAGTAGTAACCCGCCTAGCCCCCGAGTCGGGAGATAGGCTAAGCGGTCTGGCGAGTTGTTGCCAAAGCTTGAACTGAAAAAAGACAATGCATACATTATGTAGCATAATGTGAAGATACCGAGTTTTACTCAGTAATAATATGAAAATACCAAAATTTATTCGGTGATAAAATGAAGCTGCCGTGTCGAGCTCTTTTTTAGGCCATTTAAATATCTCGAGTAGTCCACCCTTTACGTTCACCCGGTCTTAGTTTAGCCTTCGCTCATAGCATCCATCAGATCTTTGTCTCGTGCATAGAGTCCCTTAGGTCATGACTGATGACTCAAGGTTTCACGGGTTATGGTATTTGCTACTCGAGTAGATTAGCGACCATTAAGAGAAGACAACGAGCAAAAAAAGGTAGTCGTCATGCGACATAGAGGATGCGCGTTGCGCAAAAAGTAGTCGGCGATGTGTAGCTCTGAAGGATTTCGTGCCCATCAAGAGACGTACACAGATAAGTAGTCGGCGAGAGCGCGTGTTGCAGCGTACAAGTCCAAAGCGTGTAGCCGCTGTGAGCCCGACACAACTCGGTGTACCAAGCGCGTGGGCAGTGCCCTACGAACTCGATGTACCAAGCGTGTGGGCTATTAACTAGCAGACCCCAGGAGCAATAGATCATGGTGTAGCCCCCGAGGGTGATTCCCGTCGAGAGGCGTACCCAAAAAAGTAGTCGATCTTGTGGAGAACAAGTCAAAAAAAAGGTATAAGTCACTTATCTTGATTCATGGGCGATTGCCGATGAAGCCGTAGCGCTCGTCGATGAAGCTGTGATGGTTTGTTGATGAACCCCGACTAGTCGGAGTTAATTCCGACGAGTTGTTGACGGAGTGAGGCCTGTTCTCGACTAGTTTTCTAGTCGAGACGAGTAGTCGAAATAGTCGAAGTAGTCGTCGGTGGGTTGCCGAGCGTCCTCATGAAGTTGAAGTAGTCGAAGTAGTCGTCAGCAGGTTGTCGAGCATCTTTGCAAAGCCGAAAGAGTCATCGGCGGGTCGCTAAACATCCTCGCAGCGCGAGCTAGGGTGGAGCCGAGTAGTCGAGGTACTCGGTGATGCAAGTTGGAGACTCGCCGAGTTGTCGAGGTAGTCAGCGACGTAAGCTAAAGTCGTGTGGAGTAGTCGTGGTAGTCGCTGTTGCGCGTCAACGTTGCGGAGCGAGCTGAAGTTGAACCGGGTCGTCGAGGTCGGCGGCCACGGTGCATCAACGTTGCCGCGTGAGGTGAAGTCGAGCCGACTAATCAAGGTCGATGTAGTCGTTCGCCGAAGGATCCGATCTCGAACTCGACGAATCGACCCGCCGATGTATATGTACGAAGTAGCAATCCGCCATGTTGAGTGGATTGATGTTGATGAAGAGGTCCTTCAAATTCGCCCAATGATTGCAATGATCTGCCCCACGGTGTGCGCCAGCTATCAGTACTTTTACCGCCAACCTACCTAGGAATACCCTAAGGTAGGTGTTGACGCCAGATTTTGACACGTGTTGAATCGGCGTCAGGAGAAGAAGATTGGCCGATGCGGTAGATCTGAAGGCTACAGTAAGGAATCGGCCGATTGAGGTAACAGTTGGAAATCGGCCGATTGGCGATACAGCTTGCGCCAACAGGTTGGGGCTATATCAGAGGGTCCCGGTCAAAAGTTGGTCAACAGAGCGACGCTAATTCGGTCAAGAAGCGATCGGAAAAGTCCTGATTGAATTAGGAGACGGCGGCGGAAGATTCCGCGGGAGTCCGTTTTCTTTTTAAAGATATTATAGATATAGTAGTTTTCCTGTTTTAAATAAGGTTGTAACAAGTCGTAATCGACCAGGAATCCTAGTTTTAGGGTATAAATAGGAGTCATCAGGGTTTTGCAAAACATCAACACATCAATCAACAAAACACTTTTACTTTTTACTAGTACTTTACTTTCAAGTCGGCGACTTCGCCAATACTATTTCTTCTTTCACGAGTTCGTACGGATTGGCAGGACTGCATCAACTTGATCTCCGGCCAATTGGTAGGTTCCGCTTACCGAGTAATATCCGAGCTTTAATCACGGGCGCATCGCTGTGGTTTCGTTTGGATTTATTCACCAATTATCGATATTTACTAGAATTGCAAGTTTCGCCTGTTGTTCTAGTATTATCACCAGTTATCCAGCTTGAGATTAGAACTATCGGCTCTGTCATCGCTGTTTCTCGCTCATCGTCATATAGCCGATTAGATCTATTTCAAGTGTTGCATCTGTAATAATTGTTTAGATCGCTCCATCAGTTTTCTTTGCAATTATTACGCGATTATCGGCTGATCCATAGCCGATTATCTTCACAGCAAATCGGCCGATTCGCCGATGCGCTCTCTAGGACAGATCGGAACTCCAGCCGATCGGATCGCCTAGAATTTAATACTTTTATTTCCTTGTCAATCAACAGGTCAGATTGACTGTCACGCCGCGCGAACCGCACCAGGGTGATAACCCGAATAGGAGCTAAGCAGATTCTCCCAGGTCGTGTGTCCGACGCTGAAGACCATCGGCCGATTCCTGTCTGGCCGATTTTAGCGCCAACACACTTTTGGCACGCCCGGTGGGACCACTTCAAGATCCGACATGTCGAGGAACCCAGAGGTCTCCGAAAACAACATTATTGAGGTCACAGAAGCGGATCTTAAGGACAACCAGAAGGAAGAATTGGCTAAACATCTAGAAGATTACAAGAAAATGTATCTGCAGTCGTTCAGTCGTACAAGAAGCGGGGAGGCTGTCAAGAAAGCTCCTATTCCAATTCCCCGCCATATCACCATTGCCGAGGATTCGGGCAAGATGTCTGATATGATCCAACAGTCCGTCTACCAGGCGTTCATCGACCAATCCTCGGTGATGACCAACACGGTGTACAACGCCGTCATCAGCTCTCTGGCCAGCGGAACAGTTCAAGGCTATCAGGGACCGGCATATGCCCCGCCGATTGCACTTCCAGCTAGAAGCTCACCAGGCACGTCCCAATCGGCTCCTCAGCCGATATTGACGCAACGCGAGGGATACAACACTCCGTTGCCTCCAGCGTCTCCAAGATATAGCGGTGCACCATGTTTCCCATCACAAGCACCGCTTCAACCCGTCCAGATTGCTTCTGTGCAATCGCTGCCCACAAGCTCAGTACCCTGGGGGACATCGGTAACGACGGCTTTCCCCGATCCATCAACCGGGCATGGAAGCTATTCAATCCAGGCGCCGCCCCAATCGGCCGTCCGGCCGATAGTCCCTCAGTATTTGCCAATCCCATCAGAAATAGCAGGGGGGCAGGCGCTGCAGAGACACTCAGAAGCACGGCACCGATGATGATGTACGACGGGGCGGCGGATTCACTTCACCATCAACTGTCAGCTGCTCAGCAAAATTCGCCGCATGCTTCGATCCATCATCCAGCTGTACCGCCACCAACCCTTCAACATATGCCGGCACCACGAACGGTCGTTCATCAACAGCAGGTAGACTGGACGGCGAGAATAGCAGAGGTGATTCAGGACAAGTTTGGGTTGAAGCCAAAAGTGCAGACTTACACATACAAGACGCCATACCCATCGACCTATGACTTGCTACCGTTTCCACACCGCTACAAGGTGCCCGATTTCACCAAGTTTTCAGGGCTGGACGATACATCCACTATGGAGCACATTAACAGATTCATCATCCAGTGCGAAGAAGCCGCCACGCAAGACGCTCTGAGGATGCGTCTATTTTCATCGTCTCTGTCTGGATCGGCCTTCCAGTGGTTCACAACTTTGCCTCCAAATTCTATTGTTACTTGGGCCGATCTGGAGAAGCAGTTCCATAAATACTTCTATGCAGGAGTACATGAGATGAAGCTCTCAGATTTGACCAGCCTCAGGCAGAGGAGCGATGAACCAGTAACGGGATATATACAGAGGTTCAGAGAAGTCGGGAATAAATGCTACAGTCTGGCTCTGACCGATGCACAGTTGGCCGATATCGCTTTCCAAGGCCTCCTGCCACAAATCAAGGAAAGATATGCTTCGTAGGAATTTGAAAGCCTAAGCCAGATCGTTCACCGATTGGCAGGATAGGAAGTCCGTCCACTTGAGCAGCGGAGGAATTTCCAGAAAAAGGTGGCATATATAGAAGGATCTGAATCGGATGGAGAAGAGGAAATCGGCCTGGCAGAGTGGGTGAAAAGAAAAAAGCCAATATCATGCCCTTTCGGAAAGAAAGAACCAGAAACATTCGGCTTTGACACAGCAAAAGCCGATAAGATCTTCGACTTATTACTCCAGGAGGGGCAAATCAAGCTGTCTCAGTATCATACCATCCCTTCGGCTGATCAGCTCAAGAAGATGAAGTACTGCAAGTGGCACAACGCCACGTCACATGACACGAATGAATGCAAGATCTTTCGTCAGCAGATACAATCGGCCATCGAGCAGGGGAGGCTCAAGTTTGAAACACCGGCTAAATCGGCAAAACCGATGAAGATAGACCAGCATCCTTTCCCAGCTAACATGGTGGACACGGGGAGAAATCCACTTCAGACCAAGGTGCTGACGTCAGAATCGGCAAGAAGGAGCGGCGCCGTAGATCCCAGGAAGCAAGTCACGGCGGCTAAAATCAAAAGGAACAGGCGGGGGCCAGAATGACCGCACAGACCAATCACCTCCCAGTTCTTGCTCAGCAAATATCGACGGCAGCAAGAGCAATCAAGATACCACGACGAAATGATGCGCCGGTACGAGGATCACTGGCAATGTCCGTTCTTCATCCACTGCTGGGAGAACGACATCCGATTGCCGTTAGCCGATAACTGGGAGGTGATTGGTCTGTGCGGATTAAGTTGCAACGATCGCCCATTTAAAAGATCACGCTCTAGGGACAGAGGATCAGAGCCGATCAGCAGAAATCGGCGCGAACAAGAGGGACAACGCATTTCAGTGCATGATCGGCTGGGGGGCAGAGTTGACCAGCATCACCGGTCAAAAGGCAGGATCAACCAACAGGATGGACTGGGCGGCAGAATCAGTGTGCACGATCAGCTGGAAGAGATGGCTGATGACAAGGTATCAGACGAAAACCCCCTAGGAAGGAAACCAGATTGGGAACACGCCGGATCATCGGCCAAACCAGTAAACCCCAGGTGGTGTCCTGATGGCTTATCCAGATCCCAGAAACGGAGGATCCAACGCCTGCGCCAGTGGGAGCAACAAGAAAAAGAGCAGAAGCAGGTGCCGGAGAAAAGTAACGTTAAGTCTCGGGTTTGGTGCCCCAAGAAAAACAACAGCCAGGAAGCAGATAATCAAGAATCGGCAGCCGAAATCAACGTGGTGTTCATATTGCCGATGGAATTCATGGCGCCTGACGATCGAGACAAAACGACAAAAATGGTAGAGCAAATGGCGCGACTGGTGTTAGAGCCGATGATTGCTACTTTTGAGAAACCAGAAGAAGAAAAATGGCAACATCTTAAGGCGCTGTTTCTCAAAGGATACGTTAACGGACGACCCGTCACCAGATTACTAGTAGATGGAGGCGCCGCGGTCAACATCATGCCATATGCCATGTTCCGCAAGCTAGGCAAGAGCGATGAAGATCTGACCAAGACGGACATGATGCTAAAGGATTTCGAAGGCAACGTGTCGCCCGCTCGTGGAGCGCTCTGCGTCAACCTCACCATCGGCAGTAAGACCCTTCCTACTACCTTTTTCGTTATTAATGGTAAGGGATCCTACAACATGCTGCTCGGTCGCGACTGGATACATGCAAACTGCTTTGTCCCATCTACAATGCATCAATGCCTCGTGCAATGGGTCGGCGACAGTACGGAGATAGTCACCGCCGATTCCGCCTACAGCGTTGCAGCGGCCGACGCACAAGAATGGAGCTGCGAGCATGTTAGGTGCATATCTGGCAGGACTTGGGACACTGACTTCCTGAAGGTGTCCGATTTCGGTCTACAGCCGATCCAAGCAGTCGGCTCTAAAGATTCAGAATAGATGGATCGGCTCGTTCGAGAAGACGGGAAGCTTGGGCATGGATTTACGTCGGCCGATTCATTGGAGATGGTAGACTTGGGAGATAGCAGCAAATCAAGGCCGACGTATATTAGTGCTAATTTGGATCCTGAGTATAAGTGTAAATTGATAAGCTTATTAAAAGAATTCAAGGATTGCTTTGCTTGGGAATATCATGAGATGTCAGGTCTAGACCGGTCCATTGTCGAACACCGTTTACCTATAAAATCAGGATATCGGCCATATCAGCAACCTGCACGGCGGTGCAACCCCAAGATTCTACCTGATATAAAGGCCGAGATCACAAAGTTAATTGAAGCAGGATTTATTCGGCAGTGCCGCTACGCCGAATGGATTTCTAATATTGTGCCCGTGTATAAAAAGAATGGAAAGTTGCGTGTGTGCATCGATTTCAGGAACTTAAATCAGGCCACACCAATGGATGGATATCCGATGCCAACGGCTGATATCTTGATAGATGCTGCCGCAGGACATAAAGTCATCAGTTTCATGGATGGTAATGCCGGGTACAATCAGATATTAATGGCCGAAGAAGATATCTCAAAAACGGCTTTCAGGTGTCCAGGTCATCTTGGTTTATTCGAATGGGTTGTGATGACCTTTGGGTTAAAGAACGCCGTTGCTACGTATCAGCGGGCCATGAATTATATCTTCCACAAGCTTATTGGTACATCGGTGGAAATTTATATAGATGACGTCGTGGTCAAGTCGAAAGGTCACCGAGAACATCTGGCCGATTTACAAGAAGTACTGGAGTGCATAAGGAAGCATGGGTTGAAGATGAACTTGAACAAGTGTGCATTTGGTGTATCGGCCGGGCAATTCTTAGGATTCATGGTTCATGAGCGCGAGATAGAGGTCAATCGGAAGACCAAAGATGCCATCAACAAAGTTGTGGCCCCACAGAATAGAACTGAGCTACAGTCCCTCATCGGCAAGGTCAATTTTATCAGAAGGTTCATATCCAACCTGTCAGGACGAATTCGAGCTTTTACTCCTCTGTTGAAATTAAAGCCCGATCAAGAATTTATATGGGGAGAAGAACAACACAGAGCATTGGAAGATATTAAGCAATATCTGATTTCACCTCCGGTGTTAGTCCCGCCACAGCCTGGTAAGCCGTTCAAATTATATTTATCGGCTGATGAACAGGCTATTGGATCGGCGTTGGTACAGGAGTTCGAAGGGAAAGAACGGGTGGTATATTATGTTAGCAGAAGACTCCTGGACGCCGAAACAAGATATTCCCCGGTGGAGCGGTTGTGCTTGTGTTTATACTTCTCGTGTACCAAGCTCACGCATTATTTGTTATCGGCAGAATGCATAGTTATATGCAAGGATGATGTGATGAAGTATATGCTATCATTGCCGATTTTGAAAGGACGGATTGGAAAATGGATTCTGGCTCTGTCAGAATTCGACTTAAGGTACGAATCGGCCAAAGCTGTCAAAGGTCAAGTCATGGCTGATTTCGTAGCTGAGCATTGTGGAGCGGAAATTGCCGTTGTTGAACCGGTTCCATGGACTCTGTATTTTGATGGTTCTTCATGTGGGGCCGGGTCAGGAATCAGCATTGTTCTGGTATCGCCTCGGGGGGCAAGTTATGATTTCTCTCTGTCGATAGAAGCTTCCGCGACCAATAATCAGGTGGAATATCGAGCCGTTTTGAAGGGCATCCAATTATTAAGGGAAGTCAAAGCTGATGCAGTCGAAATTTTTGGAGATTCCATGCTCATTGTGAATCAGTTAACGGGGCGATCTGAGTGAGGATGATATCTTGAGGATTTATTATGAAGATTGCCTTCAGCTTTTAAAGGAATTCAAGTCTGCAATAATTGAGCATATCTAGAAATTATAATGAAGAGGCCAACAGGCTGGCCCAACATGCGTCCGGATATCGGCCGATTCAGGGAGCTATGATGTTGGAGCTCGCGGCCGATGACTGGCGAAGGGAAATCGCTGATTACTTGAAGGATCCCTCCCGGAAAGTGGATCGGCGAATACGTTTTCAAGCTACAAAATATGTGTTGCTTGAGGATGATTTATTTTACTGGACGATTGATGGAGTTCTTCTCAAGTGCTTGGGAACAGAAGAAGCAAAGGTTCTGATGGGAGAAATCCATGAAGGCGTATGTGGAGCCCATCAATCGGTTCACAAAATGAAATGGATGATCAGAAACAATGGGTATTACTGGCCAACGATTCTTGAGGACTATTTCAAATATTATAAAGGGTGCCAAGACTGTTAGAGGTTTGGCAATGTACAGCGCGCGCCAGCATCGGCTATGAATCCAGTGATCAAGCCGTGGCCGTTCAGAGTTTGGGGAATAGATCTTATTGGACAGATTCACCCTCCATCGAGCAAAGGGCATAAGTTCATATTGGTAGCCACAGATTATTTTACTAAGTGGGTGGAGACAGTTCCTTTAAGGAACGTGACACCATATTATCTATCGATTCGGTATTCCTCAGACTATCACAACTGATCAGGGAACAATGTTCACCTCTGGAGAATTCGAAGAATTTGCCGCCAATATGGGGATTAAATTATTAAATTCTTCTCCATATTATGCTCAAGCCAATGGCCAGGCAGAATCGTCGAATAAAGGGATAATCAAGTTCATCAAGAGGAAGATAGAGGAACAACCCAAAAAGTGGCACACGTCTTTGGCTGAATCTCTATGGGCTTATAGAATGGCTTGCCACGGAGCCACCAAGATATCTCCTTATCAGCTAGTTTATGGTCATGAGGCAGTATTGCCTTGGGAATTAAGGATGGGGTCAAGACATATATCGCTTCAAGATCAGTTGACGGCCGATGACTATTCTATCCTCATGAAGAACGAGCTCGATGACTCGGCAGGTCAGCAGTTGAGGGCCCTGATTAGTATAGAAGAAAACAAGAAAAGAGTGGCCAGATGGTATGACAAAAAGGTCAAAGTTAAACAATTCTCTCAGGGAGATTTGGTATGGAAGTTGGTGCTGCCGATAGGATCTAAAGATCCCAAATTCGGTAAATGGTCACCCACTTGGGAAGGACCGTACAGAATCGGCCGGTGTGCCCCTGGGAATGCATATATCCTGGAAACTATTGAAGGGGAGGAATTCCCAAGAGCTTTAAATGGATGATATCTGAAGAGGTACTATCCAAGCATTTGGGTAGATGCATAACTTGCAGAAAGATATATCAAGATAACATGGCCGACTTCTATCGGCTTTCGTCTGCATAGCCGGTGCAGAAATGACATCGCCTGAAGAAAGAAACATTGTGATTCATTTTGACCAGTTCGTTATTGGATGAAAACGACAGAGTACATGGCCGACATGGTACAAGTCGCCCTTAGGATAAAATTACCGATATATCTATTGATTACGCCTGTTCTCGATTTCTCTCTCGACACGACCTAGTTCTATCAGAAGGCGGGTCCTGTTCTCCTTCGGATTCTCTACGGTGGCTCCAGTCTCAGCTTGATCGCGAAGTTCTATCAGGAGGCGGGTCTTCTTCTCCTCCAGACTCTCCATGGCAGCTTCAGTCTTGACTTGAGGAGGGAGTGGAGGATTTTTCTCAGAGGGTGGTCGCTTACGGACCAAGCAGTGAGCATCTATAAGGTCCCAATACTCCTGGACAACAGCGGGAACATGATCTCTGAGTTCCTCAGCATGAGCTCTTATCAGATCTTTGTCTGCCTGCGACAGTGGTTCGTCTGAATGCATGATTTCGATCGCTCGTTCCAGATCGGGGCTGAGACATTTTGACTAAACAGAGATGAAAAGCCACCTAGCATCAGAGCGATTGAGATGTCTAGGGGAGAGGCAGAGGAGAGTTCATACCTGGTTGACAGAGGAAGAAGATGAAGAGGACGAAGAAGACATCTTGTTGTTCGGTTTGGGAGGATAAAGATCTAGTGTTGGAGAGAGAGAAGATGGGTAATGCGTATGCCTCTGGAAGACGGTGAAGGATCTACTTATAAAGGAAAGAGAGGTAGATAGATGGTGAGACATGTCCCATCAGAGTAAAAGCATTCATAAATGCAAAGCTGGCAAAAGAAGTAGTCCAAGATCAAGTCAGCGCAGTAACATTAAAGGAGCAAATCGGCGCAGTAACATTAAAGGAGCATTAAATATTTACAGTATTCTTTACAGCCCGAGGAAAGCATCTATGGCCGCGATAGCTCGTTGCCTAATCTGATCGGCCGAATCTAGTACTCTCTGGTCATCATCGGCCGATCCGGTAACTTCTGACATATGGCGACGAAGTCTTATCGCTTCACGGGCCAAGTTCTGCCTTTCTTGCTTCAGCCCAGTGATGACGGACGGGAGCTCTTGAAGCTTCTTTTCTTCAGCGGCTATGTCTTTGGTTATCTGCTCTATCTCCTTGGCCAGCTCTGCTCTCCTCCGTTTAAGCCGATCTATCGTGCCGACGACATCCGGGCGACAGCTCTCGAGGAAATTGATCCGTTGATGTACCTCTTGAGCCCGGTGCTTGTACGAATCGGCCACTTCCCGGGTTTTTGCCCGCTGGGCGCGATCGGCCATATGGCGCAGGGCCCTGGAAACCGGAGTTTGCATATGTTCTATATATGCAGCACGCTCCAAGCTTTCTATTGTTTCTTCCGGGATTCGATTCTTGATGTCATTGAAAAGTCGTCGAATCGGCGAAGCGTCTTCTACCAATCGGCCGATATCGTCTTGGAGGAGAATCCGCATGCTCTCGAGCTTGGCGCGGACATCATCGGAAGCAGAGCTCGACGGAATCAGGCATGAAGCAATTTCCTCATCATCAGGCAAAGAGACGGCAAAGGAGAAAATGCTATTGTTTGGGGTGTCTTGCTCCTGTGGGGGAATAAAGAAAAGGGTTAGCAAGCAGTAAAGGGGAATCGGCCGATTCCAATGGTAAGTTTGTTACCTCCTTAAATCGAATTTCTCTTGCTTGCGCCGGTGGGAGCGCCTCCCTCGTCTCAGGGGCTGGTACAATCGGCTCGTCAGAGGAAGAAGATTCAACAACTATTAATGCTCCGCTCGGACCAGCTTCCTGAAAAGGCATGGAAAACAGATCCTATGAGTATACTATGGGTAACTGAAATAAGATGGTATGAAATATTTGCCATGCCTCTGTTGATCTTCCGGCCGGTGTTTGTTGTGGAGTTACAATCAGCATTCCCAAATCGGCCTGCATCAGGATCAGTTAAGTCCTCTGAATATCAAGAAATTGAGGTAAGAGATTATCTACCTCGATGGGAGGAGCTGCTGGACCTTCGGCTTCCACTTGGGATGTGGCCGATTGCTATGGAGACTGCGTTGGAACAACTTGAGCAGCCTGACAGAAAAAGAAAGTTAGCATTAGTGGAGCACTTAAAAGATATATGAAATAAGCAAGATTACCTGAACAGCTTCTACTAGCAGTGATGCTGTAGCTGCTCCGACTTCGGCGGTGACTTGAGGATCGGCTATCTCGGTAGCTGGCAAAGATAAAGGAATCGGAGTCTCGGCCGATGCTACCGCCGTTTGGTCAGCCGATCCGATGCGGGCACGCACTCGACGGCTTGTCGTCTTCAAGGATGGCCTTTTTGGTGTTCGTTTCGATCGGCCAGTGGCAATGTCCTTGATGGTTGGAGCGTGAAAGCCGATGAGTGGATATGGCGTATACGGATGATTGTTCTCTATCGGCCTGCCACTTCGACTCCGCATCGGAGGTACTTGGCTTTCAGACTAAGAAGATGAATGTAAGTTAACGGTAAGATGATAGTATGGAAAGAGACAACATTAAAATCGGCTCGGAGAAAGGACATACCGCTGCATTTGGGTCAATGTTCTCTGGGTCCAGAATGTTGCAATATGTCGATGGAGATTTGCAGAAGAGGTGTTGCTTCCATTCTGCCCACCATAATTTAAATTGCTGAGTGGCAAAGGGGGCCACTGACCAATTGTTCAGGTCAATGGTGCTAGAATCTGGCACTAGATCGCACAGCCGATTGTAGTCAAGGCTTGTAGTCAGTCCATCTCTGAATTTTGCTTGACCGGCAAAGTAAACCCGAATCAGCAGTTGACCAAAACCAAGTTGCTTGCTGCAGCCGATGGATTATAGAACTCATATGTGGGAGAGTCCTTTCCAGAGAAGAAGTTGGCTGGCAAAATCCCTGGCTTAATCAGGATATCCATAAGTTCCTTATCAAAAGTATGAGTGGAGAAGTCGTAGCTGATGGGAAGTTCGAAAATTGGCTCTACTGCCTGATATGGATGCCAACTGACAGTCTCTTCACTAAAACCATTATAGAAGCATCTGAAGTATTCAGCTGTGCGGGCAGCAGTGAACTGACAGCCAGGGAAGGCCGCTGCCGCCTCTCCAAAACATCTACAGCGTCGTCGGACGGTTGGATTCTCCTCTGACTCAATATCGGGGAAAGTTTTGGTCTCTATTCGTTGCTGAGAGACCTTGCTCATATATAAATTGAACCAGAGAGTGATGAACCACTAGGGACCGCCCGGGTTCCCAATCGGCTCCCCCTTTGACAGCTTAGTGCCGATTTGGTGCATCAGGTGGTAGGCCGATCCCAGCAGATGTTTTCCAAGGGCGATGGCCGATCCTAGTGACAAAGCTTCCGCTAAAGCTTGTGTGCTAGAAGAAGGTCCAACTGCTCTGCCACAGAAAAAATGCTTCTCCAGCCACATCATCAGGAATGCAGTATGCTCTCTCTCTGAAACTGTCCCAGTCTTTATATTTTTGCTGATGTACCCTTTCCATCCGCCGATTCCTTTGGTTTCTAGCCGATGTGATGGCTTAATCAGATAGTTAAAGGGGATATCAACGGAGGAGATGTCAAGGCCGGTCAACAACAGGACATCGGCCAAAGTTGGAGTCATGGGTCCATGTCCGAAATGAAACGCATTGAGTGCGTCGGACCAGAAGTAAGAAACTGCTATGACCAAAGGATCATTTTTCTCCATCTGGGACAGTGAGAGGTCTATGCATTGGCCGATTTTTAGTTCATCCCACTGAACTCTCCTAGACCTGGCTATTCTTTGGTACCATTCTCTCCAGCCGGGGTCTCATTCGGCCAGGACCTAAAGGCGCCTACCCACTGATCTAGGTCCATGGGTGATTGCTTGAATGGGACTCTATGAGTCTCTAGATTGATCAGGTCAGTTGGATCGGGGTTCCCCATGGGGCCTAAGCAGATAAGATCAGGGGATTCTGAAAGAGGGATGGTGATCTGGTGTCTAAATTCCTAAGAGAGGAAGAAAAGGGGGAAAAACTGAGAAAGGATCCGGAAAATACTGGAGCAGTAGAAAAGCAAAAGGGGAAAATTTCAAGTGAGTACCTCCGGGATGAAGATCATCGTTGCCGATGGGGCTGCCAGTGGAGCCGCCGATTGGGCCACCGCCGTTGAGGGGATCGCCGACAGAGCCTCCATGGTTGGAGAGGTCGACGATCGTGATGCCATTGGGAAGTTGAAGCAGATCGCAAGCAAGGTTGTGGAATGGATTGGAGATCGAGAGGGCTCAGGAGGAAGATGAACAGTGCTTCGCCGGAAGAAGATGCTAGGTTCGTGGGGAAAAGTAGGCGAAGAATGCCAATACTTAAGGATAATCCGGGAGAGCAAAGGTAAAGGTGGTATTTTTGCCGCGCCGTCTACACGAATTCCAGGGGAGCGGTCGTTTCGCGTGCTCGGTCCGAGGAAATTGCAATCATTATGCGGAAGACCGCGGAACGGAAGGAGATTTTTACTGCGCCCGTTTCGGAGAAAAGGATTAAAGAATGAGTTTCGAAGAAAAAGTTATGTTTTACTCCGAAACTGGGGGAAACTGAATCGGCGTCAGGAGAAGAAGATTGGCCGATGCAGCAGATCTAAAGGCTACAGTAAGGAATCGGCCGATTGAGGTAACAGTTGGAAATCGGCCGATTGGCGATACAGCTTGCGCCAACAGGTTGGGGCTACATCAGAGGGTCCCGGTCAAAAGTTGGTCAACAGAGCGACGCTAATTCAGTCAAGAAGCGATTGGAAAAGTCCTGATTGAATTAGGAGACAGCGGCGGAAGATTCTGCGGGAGTCCATTTCCTTTTTAAAGATATTATAGATATAGTAGTTTTCCTGTTTTAAATAAGGTTGTAACAAGTCGTAATCGACCAGGAATCCTAGTTTTAGGGTATAAATAGGAGTCATCAGGGTTTTGCAAAACATCAACACATCAATCAACAAAACACTTTTACTTTTTACTAGTACTTTACTTTCAAGTTGGCGGCTTCGCCAATACTGTTTCTTCTATCACGAGTTCGTACGGATTGGCAGGACTGCATCAACTTGATCTCCGGCCAATTGGTAGGTTCCGCTTACCGAGTAATATCCGAGCTTTAATCACGGGCGCATCGTTGTGGTTTCATTTGGATTTATTCACCAGTTATCGATATTTACTAGAATTGCAAGTTTCGCCTGTTGTTCTAGTATTATCACCAGTTATCCAGCTTGAGATTAGAACTATCGGCTCTGTCATCGCTGTTTCTCGCTCATCGTCATATAGCCGATTAGATCTATTTCAAGTGTTGCATCCGTAATAATTGTTTAGATCGCTCCATCAGTTTTCTTTGCAATTATTACGCGATTATCGGCTGATCCATAGCCGATTATCTTCACAGCAAATCGGCCGATTCGCCGACGCGCTCTCCAGGACAGATCGGAACTCCAGCCGATCGGAGCGCCTGGAATTTAATACTTTTATTTCCTTGTCAATCAACAGGTCAGATTGACTGGCACGCCGCGCAAACCGCACCAGGGCGATAACCCAAACAGGAGCTAAGCAGATTCTCCCGGGTCGTGTGTCCGACGCTGAAGACCATCAGCCGATTCCTGTCTGGCCGATTTTAGCGCCATTAGTAGGTGATTATTTGGTGAGGGATCACCGGATTTGGAACTTGAAGGTAAACGTGAGGACACAAGACACAGATTTAGACAGGTTCGGACCGCTAGAGTAGCATAATATCCTACGTCCTATTTGAGTGTTGTATATTGCGCTCTACGCTTGGGTGTTGAGTTGCCTGTTGGCTGCTCCGTTCTCTTTGGTTCTGCCTGTCTAGGTACCCCTACCCTCCTTTATATATCCCAACGGGTGGGGTTCTTAGTAGGATTACAGGGTATGAGTTCTAGTAGGATTACAGGGTAGAGTCCTAGTAGGAATTCGACTTCTTTTCCCCGCGGGTAGCTTCCTTGCGATACCTAAGGGATCTATCCCTGACAGTTGCCGCGACAGGGGTCGGCAATCTGCAAAAGTGGTAAAAAGCTCCTTCGTTACGGCTCGAGTTGGGTACAAAGCACCATGTGCACACCTTCTTGTAGACCTCAACGGCATGGCTTCTGCGGCCGCACGACCGCATTGGCCTTGCTGGACACGCGAGCCCCTCGATCCGTCGGGATGCCGCTGAACTGCTCGCTCCGCCGGATCTACCGCCAGTGCTGAACCACTAGCTCCGCTTAACCCATCCCTCGGCAAGTCGCTGCCGGCGGCGCGGCCGCCTCCCCATGCTGCAACACGCCGCAGCGACCTCCTTTGCCCACCTGCTCCTCACGCCCCGCATGGCAGCCCCCCGCAGGCGGCCTCTGGACACCCTACTACTCCTCGCGCTGCCCTTGCTAGCCTGCGAGGCCGCCGCGCCAATCCGGGACGAGCAGCTTGCCTAATTCGAGAAGGATGACTTGAGCAGCGCCGGGGGTCAGACCCGGGGCAACGGGACTGCACGCGTGGCGTAGAACATTTTAGAGTAAGGGGTGGGGCCTACCTTATCCATATTGTAAAGTACTCGTATGTAAGTACAACTAGTCGGTACAGAAGAAAACTACCCGAGAGTACTCGGTTAGGACTACTAAGCTCGTACCAAACCCTGTCCCCCAGGATATATAAGGGCGGGCAGGGTCCCCTCCAAAACATAACGCATAACCCCAAGGCAATACAAACCATACAGGACGTAGGGTATTACGCATACTGCGGCCCAAACCTGTCTAAACCCTTGTGTTCCTTGCACCATCGAGTTCCTGATCTCGGCGATAACCTAACCACAAGTCTACTACCCTAGGGTATCCCTAGGTAGGCTTGCCGGTAAAACACCAACAGCTGGCGCGCCAGGTAGGGGTGCTCATCGAAGATCCACTTGCGAATTCGATGGCAACTTTCAGCTTCACCAGCGTCGTGCCTCCTGCGGGAACTACTTTCGTCTTCGGCTCCTGGGTCCGTGTCTCTGATGGCACATGCGACTTTCGTCGACACCTCGTTGACAACAAACCAGAGGCATCTGCAGCAACACCAAGCAGCGTTCTCGACGAGTTCGTCGACAACCTCGACGAGATGTTGCTCCCTGACCTCACCAGGGAGATCGAGAAGCTGTCCATTTTTTATGCGACTCCGACTCGTGCTGCATCAAGCTTCCTCGGATCGGACAAGACTCCATCTGAGGAGCAGCGTGACCGATTCCCCTTCGGTTTACGCAATACGACCACCGTTTACCAAGAGGCCGTGAAGTCCGCATTCTACTCTGCATTGGTGAAGGATCTGAACGAACTACTCGAGTTCGGGGACAAGGACGCCACCGCATGCCGGGAGGCCCCTATCTTCGATGACTACGACTCGGACTGCGATCCTGAGGCTGAACCCTACTTGGGTAGCCAGGGCTTGGTTATAACCTCCACACCGGAGGGTCGCTTCGTGTACTGGAAGGGCGTGAAACCCTCCGAACTACTCGGAGATGATGAAAGATTGGTCGCTCACGTTGACTCCCTGCCTTTCCAAGAGGGCAGACCACTAGGTGAGACCACCCCCGGCGGAACTGTACTCGTCTCGACTAGAAAACTAGTCGAGAACAGGCCTCACGCCGTCAACAACTAGTCGGAATTAACTCCGACTAGTCTGGCTTCATCAACAAACCGTCACAGCTTCATCGACGAGCGCTACGACTTCATCGACAATCATCCACGAATCAAGCAAGTCACTTATACCTTTTTTTGACTTGTTCTAAACAAAATCGACTACTTTTCTATGTATGCCTCATGACGGGAATTACTGTGACAACCCTGGTAATTACATTTCCAAAATCAATTTCATTAGCCTAACTCTATGATTAAACCAACTAATGAAAGGGTGGAAAGAATTAAAACGAGTTCAGTTGGAATTCAATTTTAATTTGAGCACATTTGGTTACTTTTGAACTTTTAAATTTAACTTTCAAACCATAAGCCAAATGAGATTTTGCCTGAAACCAAAGTTGTAGAACTTTTTATTTTGAACAACTTTCGTGTTCAAAAGTTTTTGAAATTCAAATCAGAAAGAGGAGAAAACGCCCTGTTTGCACCCAGCCCCCTGAAACTTTTCGAATTCTTGCATCCAGGCCCCTCGCCCCCCCCCCCCCCCCCCCCCCCCCTCTCTCTCTCCTCCGCGCCCGACCGCCGCGCGCCAGGTGGCCGGCGTCGCCTGACCGGCGCGAGGCGCCAGGCCAGTGGCCGCCGCACCACCCCGCCACGGCCGGCTTTGCCCCGCCCCCATGCCGCGCGGCCAGTAAACGCCCGCGCGTGCACGCGACGCAGCCGCGTCCAGCCCCGCCGCCCGGCCGCCCAGTCGCCTCGCTCCGCCGTGCCGCCCCGGCCCCCGCGCCCCGCCAGTCGCCGCGCCCGCCCTCCGCCCGAGCCGCTGCCGCTGCTGCTTCACCACTCCACGCCCGGCGCTATCCCACCGCGCCCACGCCATATCTCCGGCCGCCCAGTCACCGAGCACGCGCTGCCGCACGTCGCGCCGGCGTTCTGCCGCCGCCCACCGCGCCCAGTGCGCGTTGTGCCGTGCCCCCCGCCCCGCGCGCTGCCCAGGCCCCTCCGCACCCCCTCCGGCCCCTATAAAAGCCCCGCCCGGCCACGCGCGCGAGCCACAGCACCCCGGAACGCCCTCGCCGTCGCCATTTCCGCCGCCGAGCGCCGCCCGCCCGTGGACAGCCCACCGCCGCCGCCCACTGTCCAAACTAAGCCCCCAGCCACCACTACATCACCCCACTGAAGCTCGCCGACTCGCCCAACGCCGCCCAGAGCCACCGGAGCGCCGCCGCCCGCGCTGCCGCCGCCGCCGCCGCCCCTGCTCGCCGTGGACAGCACGACCCCGACCCCCTCCGTCCAAGCCGAGCCCCTGTGCAGCTTCCCCACGCGCTACTGAAGCTCGCCGACCGGACCACACCGCCCCAAGCCCGCCGGAGCACCGCCGTCGACGCGTGCCGCGCCGCCGCCGCCTCTGCTCCAACGCCGGCGAGCCCTTCCCGGTCGTCCCCCACCTGAACAACACCCCCACAAGGTAGCCCTCGCACCCCTGAACCTTCCCCGACCCTCGCCCCTCGCCGCCGGCGAGCCCCCTCGCCAGAATTTCGGCCGGCCGCCGTACCCGAGCCGCCCGAGGACCCAATTGCAAGAATTTAAATCTTTAGAAGGGTCTGCGCGTAAGATTCAAGGACCCAGTTGTAAAAGAAAGTTTCAAATCTAGATTCAAATTCAGTGAATTTGTAAAATTCGTATAAAATCGTAGAAAATTCAGGAAAATGCAAACTCAACTGTTCTAGAATCCTTAGAACAAACTCTACCACTTTTGTTACAAAAAGTTTCTCAGAATCTCAACATAATTTGCTCTACATTAAATGGAAGTTTTAATGGACTTATTTTGTACCCACTGTTGTAGAACAATGCTGACCCTAAATTTTGGACAATAAGTTAGTTGCTTAATGTTTAGGATTGTGTAAAAAGATCAGGCCCAAATTTCATCTCTAGCTTTACTGTTTATTAGACTTAGTTCCATACCATGTTTAAGTAAAATATTTTATCCCTGCAGTTAGGTGGTAAATCACCCAATGAAAATTTTTCTATGCTAATGTATGGGTACCTAGAAGCCAGAGAAAAATTAGGAGACTTTTTATCTCACAGTAACCTACTTATTTGATTTATGTGCTAATAACATACATTAAATCAAGAAAATAGTATCTTAGCTTGGAAAATTCTCAAATTTTTACTGGAAGATACACATTGGTAGACGTTGCTGTGTAAAAAGTTCCAAGGACAAAAAAACCCTGTGTAGGGTCCTGTAAAAATGAATCCTTGAATAGCCTAGGTGTAGAATTTCATATTTTCTATGCTCTGAATACTGCATGATAAATCCTACAAAAATTACAGTAGCTTCTGCATGCTTAAGTGAAAGCTCTGTAAAAATCTTAGACTCATTTGTTGCACCAATTGTTCTGTACAAAAAGAACAAGGATCTAACAGCCACTATGTAATGTATTTTTCATAATTAATCTGTTACATAAAATTGGCTGAAAATTTTACAGTAAGCACATCTTTCCTTGATGTGCCTAAATCCAAAATTTCATGACCAGAAACTATCCATTGTAGTAATTACTCTGAAATCGTAATCAAGCACCATTACCACGACTTAAACTTGTGCATTCATGTAGAATCGACGACTCTCGCCGACGGAACTTACGAGCTGGTGCCCGCGTCCGAGAGTGAGCAGCGTGAAGCTCAAGCGAATCTAACTGAAGCTCTTGAAGACCCGAGCCCAAGTTCGGAAGAGCCCCAAGCGAACTGCGAAGGCAAGCCCCGGAGCATAACCCATTCTTTCCGAAATTATGCAACTCATTACTCTTTGCTTGCGCATTAAGTTTATAGGAGTTGAATGAAAACTTAGTTGCATGATATCAGGAACCCTTGCTTGAAAACTAGACGTAAGGTTCGGTAGAATGCTGTGCTAATAGGACTCCGGTAAAAGTCGAGTGATTTCCTGTCACTCGCGAGAAAATAGGAGTTGAATGACTACTACACGCTGCAATCATAAGGACACGGACGGGTTAGGTAATGATGGTTACGATTGAGGCCCGTCTGTCTAGTGAAAAATGCTAAGGCCGCAGGGTGTGGTAGTGATGGTTAAGTCTTTGAACGTACTAAACACATGCCGAGATTATGGGAATCGGTAAGCTTAAGTACCTGATTGGCCCGGCAAGGGGACGGCATCCTACCCTTTGAACTTCGGTCCCATGTGCATATGGCGAGTGCAGAGAGTGGTCACGACCCGGCGCCGAACCGTGGCGTGGGGCTCTTGTACTCTCGGAGGGTAGCCCCGATCCACGACCCGGAAAGAAAGGGGAAAAGTTGCACGTGTGACTCTAGGGAGTAACCACGTGACGTGTGTTTGGGTTTCCCTTGCAAGGTTAAGAAATTCGATTCGAATCGTCCGTTTCTCACGGCTATTGAGACTGCTTAACCATTTTTACCCACAGAGTAAGAAGAGGAACAATGATGATGAATGAACTGGTTGGATGAAAAATTTAATGCTTCACCATGTATGCTTTAGATAGCTGCTTACCTAGACTGGCTAACGAAACTAGAATCTTGAGCTAAAAGTTGAAAGTAAGGACCCACTTGTAGATGCTTTTCGGCAAAACAAACCCCTGAGCCAAAAAGCCTGGCATGTCTAGAGTCGGTGGAGTAGATTCCCCTACTCGGGTAAGTCTTGCTGAGTATTAGTATACTCAGTCTTGCTTGTGACTCGTTTTCAGGTGAGACCTTCGAAGATATGATTGCTAGCTTGACTTGGCCCTGCACTCTTCCCCCTGGTTGGTCGGTGGAATGGGATGCGCCCCCGTCCAACGGAGATAAGGCCGAGTGATATCTCGTACGGGCTTCATCGAGACATTCTGTATCGTCGAGTAGTTTCCGTCGTTTATTTCCGCTGCAACTTAAACTCTGAAGAACTTATTTATGATAATTAAAATACTTGGTTTCTAAACTCCAAACTTGGTCTGTAATATTCACTTATGCTAATGCTGTAATATTTGCTGGAATGTGGTATTCTCTGGGCTCATCGTCGCATGAGCGTTTGTATGTATGGCGCTCGATCCGTTCACCGTGGTTGTATCGGGAGGTTATACCCGACAGACCAGTGGATTACTCCATTTGAAGTGTAAGGTTAACCGAGAATGCCTTAATGGTGATGGTTACTACACTTGAGCCGGATTAATTCAGGTGGTTCTGCCACAGCTGGTATCAGAGCCGTAGCTGGTGCCACAGCTGGCAACAGCGGACACCGGAGCCAAAATACATACGCCAGAGAATGCGACAAGCCTTAAAAACTTGTTTTCATAAAACTTGACTAGAAGGATGTGTTGCGAAATACGTTGGTACGTTAAGGATGGTGCCTAGTTCGTAAAGCCCTAAGGGATTATGGGAAAAGTTTACTAGGTGGCTGTCTGACTTATGAAATATTATCAACTGACTTCCAGCACATTACTTTCTGTCAAAACTTACTTTCATGCACAACCGACCTTAAATTCTGTAACGACGCACTCGTCGCTAAGGTAAGAAGGTAAGGCTCCTCAGCCAACTGAGAGAGCTTGGCCTTCCTATCGGTGATGCGAACCGAACGCTGCCCTCAAACAGTGGCTTACTTGAGGTGCTGCCAATATGCCAACTGTTAGTTGAACATATTGAGTAGAAGGTTTGGCGCAGGGTATGGCGATCGCTGTTCATACCCCCGTCTCATGACGGTACCCCCGTGAATACGCTATCTCGATAGCGTATGTTAACGTCGTCTGTACGGCGGAAATTGTACAGATATCGTTTCTATAAGTAAACGGTAATGAATACGGACGCTTTCATGAGTGCTGGCATGAAAGGTTCATGATATATATATGCTTTGTCAATCTTCTGCAGGTACACTAACCGCGATTACGATAAGTTAAGGAACGATTAGAAAGACTCGACTAGCTATTATAGCGAGAGCCGTATTGTGTATGCCACCGAGACTATCGTCGTAAGACCAAAAGTATTTGGCAGTTATTTTATTTTGTGAGGACGAATAGGACGTGCATACATCATGAACATATTTATCTGAAATCAAAAATGCGTTGTATGAGAGTGGTAAGGTTCTTGCGTATCTAAGCGTGGTTTGCATAAGGACTATCTAGCGAATCTGTCACAAATCTGCCATAACCAAAAAGAGCGATTTATTGACCCAAGAAAATGACCTTTTCTGGAGAAGTCCATGTTGAAAGAATTGTTCCAAATTTCGTGTTCTATCTTTTGTTCAAAAATGAAAAATTCTGAACTTATGGATAGGGAGAAATAACAGAAACCTTGGAATGTCAGAATTCTGTCCAGAATAAGCCCTTCTGCCTCTTAAATTTTTAGGCCCCCTTCCCGCGGTTTTCTGCAAAAGAGTACAACAAGAAACTTGTCCCAAATTTACCCAGGTAACTGCTGTTAAAATTTGGTAAATTTAGGCTGGGTAGATTTTCCCTGGTGCACGAAACTCTAGCCCTCTGTTCACTGAAAATTCTGGGTAGACAGTAAGGTAAAACCTGAAAAGAAAGACCATCTTAGAGACCTAATTAGCTCTGGGGTTGACTAGCAAAGTTGTTCACAAATACCTTAGGAGTGATCCGGTGAAATTTTGGAATTTTTGGGTGAGAACTGTGGGAGTTATGATTATTTTTGCACACTATACAGAATCTGTCCTTATGCTGTTCACAGTTTTTCACTATCTCACTCCATTTGATCTTTTGTTCAGATGGCCGAGCCTGTGGATATGATGGTGGATGAGGATAGACGCGTATACTCGTAGTGTCTCCACTGGGAGGGCTTTCCCTCTATTTTGTGGGATGTTCTGCGTACCGCGGGCTATCTAGTTCCCCCACGTTACGCCGGACTGGAGTTTGCAGAAAATGGAGTTACCCAGTGCCGTGTCAACGTGACCGTTTTTCCGCACCCGCTACACCCGGAGTGGCCCGCCTTGGAGCTTGAGGCTGTTGGTCGCCGTTTGGCCGATACTTGGGAGCTTGCAGCCATGAGGGCGCTCACCACTTTTTGTGCGCAGCGTCCCGAGGTTGTCACACTCGCTCCCATTGGTTTGTTTCCTGCTGCCCAGGACAACGACCCCTTTTGGCTCAACAGGGTGCAGCACGCACAGTACTTGGTAGACTTTCATGCCCAGGAAACTATTCATACCTCCGTGCGGTGCATGAGTGCACTCTACCGGCTTCAGACTCTCCAGAGTCAGGCACTTGAGCAGCTCACTGATCTTGCTCAGGCCTACCACATGATGGCAGATACCAGGGATGAGCAGATTAAGGAGCTCAGTCAGGATCTTGAGGACAGAGATGCTCAGATTGGCCAACTTGAGGGCCAAATTCAGGAGCAGGACACTCTCATGGGTGAGAGAGATGCCACGATAGCACAGTTGGAGGAGCAGCTCCATGATCTGAGCCTTGAGTTGGAGGACGCGAATGAGCACATTCAGTGGCACCATGATCAGAATGACCATCCCCATGAGGAGCACATGGAGATTGATGGTATCTCCGGTATGGATTTCGAGGGTGAGGTACCACAGGCACCTCAGATGGGAGCTCACTCTCCTGCTCACAGCGAGTCGTCCGTCAACGACTTGGATGATTTCTAGATGACGACCTAGGAGGACTTTTGCACATACTCCTCGATAGGGTAGCCTAACTTTTGGCAAGTGTTGTAATAGGCTAACTAGGAGTTGAGTAACTCTTTTGTGTTGGGTACATCTGAACCATGTGGATACCCTCAGCATGTAAGGAACGGCGATAAACTTGGGTGATTTCGTTGTAATTTGGTAAACGATGAAATCCACAATCGCTGAGACTTGTCGGAATTTTTACCCATGTCTCCTTGCATTTCTTGGCTGAGTGTTGAATACCAGACTTGTGCTAAATTTTGTGATCTAGGTTCTCACAAAAATTCAGCATCATTGGACCTCGCTAGTTTAAGATATGGGCGAAACCGTACCGATCAATCTGCTGAAAAACAGCTAAGACAGCAAGGCAAAGGACGAGCTTTTCGACCACCTTAACTATAGTTCTAGCACCGAAGTTAAATACCAAAGTGGTGCATTCCTAAATCCTCTGACTGCTGCGAAAGTTTGAGATGTTTTGGATGGACCCACAGCAGGCTATGATTTTTCTCGTAGCAAACAGAGATCCTGTCCATACTTCTAGCTGTGACTTCAGAAGTCTATGACTACACCAATTATTTATGAATCAAGGAAGTAATATGGATCGCGATGCTAATGGTAACCTTTCACGTTTCAGATGGTTGGATCAACCCGTGGCAACCCCGAGGGTTTTGGTGCCGGTGGCAGCCGCTCGCGACAATCACCACCACCTCCGCCCATTTTGGTGGAAGTGATGGCCGCTCAAACCGAGCTGCTGCGTCAGATTGTGCAAGGACAACACCAGCAGAGGGGTGGGCACAATGCTCACCAACCCCAAGCTGCAGGATACACGGATTTCCTAGGGACCCAGCCGCCCTTATTCCATAAGACAGAGGAACCCCTGGACGCAGATGCATGGATTCGCACCATCGAATCCAAGTTCACCTTACTTGTGGCCCCGTGCTCAGAGGCCAACAAGGCTCGTTTTGCCGCGCAACAGCTTCGCGGTACCGCTCGTCTGTGGTGGGACCACTATTCTGCGATGCTCCCGGCTGACCATGTGGTCGACTGGGATGAATTCAAGACCGCATTCCGGGCACATCATATTCCCGAGGGTCTCATGGAGAGGAAGTTGAATGAGTTTCTGGCACTCACCCAGGGCACCCGCACCGTGCTACAGTACGCTCAAGCATTCAACAACTTATGCCAGTATGCGGGCTATCACGCTGATACGGATGCCAAGAAGCGTGATCGTTTCCGCCGAGGTCTGAATACCAAGCTCAAGGAACGTCTGAACCTAGCCAGGGCTGACACCTACAACGAATTGGTCAATATGGCCATTACCCAGGAAGACTGTATCATGGCACACCGGGCAGAGAAGAAAAGAAAGGCACCCGCAGGACCATCAAGTGCCCAACCACCAAGGTATCGCATCGTGCAAAATGCCGCACCCACAGCTCCACCAAGGGCCCCGCCGCCAGGAAAATGGATTGCCAGACCCCCACAGCAGCCAGGCATGGTACGACCACCGATGCCTCCACAGAATGGTCCGAGGCCCATTCTTCAGCAATCTCTTCGACCTAGCCCCGCGAATCGCTGTTTCAAATGCGGGAGTTCCAGCCACTTCGCACGAGAATGCCCTCAGCCTGGACAGCCCAACCAAGGTCAAGGATCCAACCCGAACACCAAGAACAGGGGCAAGAGACAGACCCTGCAAGTCAAGCAAGGACGGATTAACTTCACCACGCTTGCAGAGCTTCCTGAAGGAGCCCCAGTGATGTCGGGTACATTCTCTATCCATAACAAGCCTGCAGTTATATTATTTGATTCTGGTGCATCGCATAGTTTCATAAGTGCAAAATTCGGTGCAAAAGTAGGCTTGGATGTTTGTCACACCAAAGGGTCGTATATGATATCAACACCGGGTGGTAAAATATCTTCAAACCAAATGGTCAGACAAGTACCAGTCAAATTGGGTAGTAAAACCATCGACACGGACCTTGTCCTTTTACCCCTTGACGGCATGGGCATTATTTTGGGAATGAACTGGATGGCTATGCATGGAGTCACGCTGGACCTTTCTTCCCGAGCCGTTGAGATAAATTCATCTAGTCACGGAGCCACTACCCTTTACCTACCGTTACAGGAGTGCACAAATTCTTGTGCTTTCGTGATGGAAGGGATCAACCTAGAGAATATTCCAGTGGTATGCGAGTATGCCGATGTCTTTCCGGACAACTTACCCGGAATGCCACCAGATAGGGACATTGAGTTCGTTATTAAACTACAGCCAGGCACTGCACCTATATCCAAAAGACCATATAAGAATTGGCAGAGCTGAAAATTCAACTCCAAGAACTACTGGACAAGGGTTTCATTCGCCCTAGCGCGTCACCTTGGGGATGTCCAGCCCTATTCGTAAAGAAAAAGGATGACAGTTTAAGACAATGTGTGGATTACCGACCCCTCAATGCGGTAACAGTTAAAAATAAATACCCCCTTCCTCGCATCGACGTATTCTTCGATCAATTAGCTGGAGCCAGAGTCTTCTCAAAGATTGATCTTCGTTCGGAATATCATCAAATCAAGATTCGCCCCTGCGATATTCCTAAGACTGCCTTCTCCACACGATATGGACTATATGAATTCTTGGTCATGTCCTTTGGACTCACCAATGCCCCTGCCTACTTCATGTATCTCATGAATTCGGTATTCATGCCCGAACTTGGCAAATTCGTCGTAGTGTTCATCGACGACATCCTTATCTATTCCAAGGATGAGGAAGAGCATGCCAAGCACCTTCGCATTGTTCTTCAGCGACTCAGAGACCATCAGCTCTATGCTAAGTTTTCTAAGTGTGAATTCTGGTTGGATACTGTAAAGTTCTTAGGTCACACGATCTCCAGCGAAGGCATAGCTGTTGACCCCAGCAAGGTACAAGAGGTGATGGATTGGAAACCCCCTACCTCTGTTCATCAGATTCGCAGTTTTCTCGGCTTAGCCGGTTACTACCGACGCTTCATCCCGGATTTCTCTCGAATTGCTAAGCCCATGACTGAACTGTTAAAGAAGGAAGTAAAGTTTGTATGGGATGAGAAATGTGAAGAAGCTTTCCACACTCTCAGAGAGCATCTGACTACTGCACCTGTGTTAGCTCAACCCGATAATACCAAGTCATTCGATGTGTATTGTGACGCATCAGGTACTGGTCTAGGATGTGTGCTTATGCAAGAGAATCGAGTGATTGCATATGCCTCACGAGCCCTTCGGCCCCACGAACAGAATTATCCCACTCATGATCTTGAGCTTGCAGCCGTCATTCACGCTCTAAAAATATGGAGGCACTATCTCATGGGTACACAGTGCCATATCTACACGGATCATAAGAGTATCAAGTACATCTTCACACAAGCCGATCTGAATATGAGACAACGGAGATGGCTAGAATTAATCAAGGATTATGACCTTGAAGTGCACTATCACCCCGGTAAGGCTAATGTAGTCGCGGATGCACTAAGCCGCAAGTCCCATTGCCATTGCTTATCCATGGAGTCCTACCATGAGACATTGTGTGCAGAAATGAGGAAGCTTAACATGGAAATGGTTTCCCAAGGCACTCTAAATCACATCTCAGTTGAGCCCACTCTTCACGACCAAATCGTTATGGCCCAACTACAGGATGAAGGGATTAAGATCATCAAACAGAAACTCTCTCTAGGTGAGGAGAAGTATAAGTGTTTCCGCCAGGACCATAAGGGAGTTCTATGGTTCGAAGGTCGTATAGTCGTTCCGAAGAATCGTGAACTCCGCAAGCAAATTCTCGATGAGGCACCCCTTTCCAAATTCTCTATCCACCCCGGCAGTAGCAAAATGTATCAAGACCTAAGGAAAAACTTCTGGTGGACTAGAATGAAAAGGGAAATTGCTACGTATGTCTCGGAATGTGACACGTGCCAGAGAGTAAAAGCTAGCCACTTGAAAGTAGCCGGTGCACTTCAACCATTACCTATACCATCATGGAAATGGGAAGACATAAGTATGGACTTCATCGTTGGACTACCAAACACTTCCCAGAAACATGATTCCATATGGGTTATCGTGGACAGACTCACGAAGACGGCACATTTTCTTCCGGTACACACCACCTATTCTACCAAGAAATATGCCGAGATTTACCTCGATCGTATTGTTTGCCTGCATGGAATACCTAAGACAATTATCTCCGATCGTGGTCCTCAGTTTGTAGCACGCTTTTGGGAACAACTGCAAACGTCTCTTGGCACTAAGTTGATTCGCAGCTCAGCATACCATCCTCAGACTGATGGACAAACGGAAAGAGTAAACCAAATTCTGGAAGACATGCTGAGAGCTTGCGTCATTCATTATGACAAGAATTGGGATAAATGCCTACCCCTAGCAGAGTTCTCGTACAACAACAGCTATCAGACGAGTTTGAAAATGGCACCCTTTGAGGCCCTGTATGGACGAAGGTGTCGAACTCCTTTGAGCTGGTCACAAACCGGAGAACGTAAAATAATTGGACCTGACCTAGTGATCGAGGCAGAGGAGAAAGTAAAGGTAATACAAGCAAACCTTAAAGCCGCACAAGCCCGACAAAAGAGCTATTCTGACAAAAGGAGAAAGCCCCTAAAATTCGAAGTTGGCGATCATGTCTATCTTCGAGTTTCACCCACCAAGGGAGTGCAAAGATTCGGAATCAAAGGCAAACTAGCTCCCCGTTATGTTGGTCCTTACGAAAACATTGAGAGCTGCGGACCCGTAGCCTACAAATTACGACTGCCCCCTCAGCTCACGGCCACCCATGATGTCTTCCACGTATCTCAACTCAAGAAGTGTATTTGAGTCCCTACCGAGATTGTGGAACAACAAGAAATATCGTTGGAACCCGACCTCTCGTATGTCGAACACCCAGTTAAGATTTTGGATCAAAAAGAAAGAGAGACCAGGAGGAAAGTGATTAGAATGTATAAAATACAATGGAATCACCACACGGAAGAAGAAGCCACCTGGGAAACGGAGAGCTACCTGAACCAACATTTCCCTGGGTTTCTTATCTCAACCACTAGTATGCGCACCCACGCCCACACTAAGAATTACCGAATCTCGGGGCGAGATTCTTGTTAAGGGGGGAAGGCTGTGACAACCCTGGTAATTACATTTCCAAAATCAATGTCATTAGCCTAACTCTATGATTAAACTAACTAATGAAAGGGTGGAAAGAATTAAAACGAGTTCAGTTGGAATTCAATTTTAATTTGAGCACATTTGGTTACTTTTGAACTTTTAAATTTAACTTTCAAACCATAAGCCAAATGAGATTTTGCCTGAAACCAAAGTTGTAGAACTTTTTATTTTGAACAACTTTCGTGTTCAAAAGTTTTTGAAATTCAAATCAAAAAGAGGAGAAAACGCCCTGTTTGCACCCAGCCCCCTAAAACTTTTCGAATTCTTGCATCCAGGCCCCCCGCCCCCCCCCCCCCCCCCCCCCCCCCCCGCTCTCTCCTCCGCGCCCGACCGCCGCGCGCCAGGTGGCCGGCGTCGCCTGACCGGCGCGAGGCGCCAGGCCAATGGCCACCGCACCACCCCGCCACGGCCGGCTTTGCCCCGCCCCCATGCCGCGCGGCCAGTAAACGCCCGCGCGTGCACGCGACGCAGCCGCGTCCAGCCCCGCCGCCCGGCCGCCCAGTCGCCTCGCTCCGCCGTGTGCCGTGCCCCCGCCCAGTGCGCGTTGTGCCGTGCCCCCGCCCCGCGCGCTGCCCAGGCCTCTCCGCACCCCCTCCGGCCCCTATAAAAGCCCCGCCCGGCCACGCGCGCGAGCCACAGCACCCCGGAACGCCCTCACCGTCGCCATTGCCGCCGCCGAGCGCCGCCCGCCCGTGGACAGCCCACCGCCACCGCCCACTGCCCAAACTAAGCCCCCAGCCACCACTACATCATCCCCCTAAAGCTCGCCGACCCGCCCAACGCCGCCCAGAGCCACCGGAGCGCCGCCGCCCGCGCTGCCGCCGCCGCCGCCGCCCCTGCTCGCCGTGGACAGCACGACCCCGACCCCCTCCGTCCAAGCCGAGCCCCTGAGCAGCTTCCCCACGCGCCACTGAAGCTCGCTGACCGGACCACACCGCCCCAAGCCCGCCGGAGCACCGCCGTCGACGCGTGCCGCGCCGCCGCCGCCTCTGCTCCAACGCCGGCGAGCCCTTCCCGGCCGTACCCCACCTGAACAACACCCCCACAAGGTAGCCCTTGCACCCCTGAACCTTCCCCGACCCTCACCCCTCGCCGCCGGCGAGCCCCCTCGCCGGAATTTCGGCCGGCCGCCGTACCCGAGCCGCCCGAGGACCCAATTGCAAGAATTTAAATCTTTAGAAGGGTCTGCGCGTAAGATTCAAGGACCTAGTTGTAAAAGAAAGTTTCAAATCTAGATTCAAATTCAGTGAACTTGTAAAATTCGAATAAAATCGTAGAAAATTCAGAAAAATGCAAACTCAACTGTTCTGGAATCCTTAGAACAAACTCTACCACTTTTGTTACAGGAAGTTTCTCAGAATCTCAACATATTTTGCTCTACATTAAATGGAAGCTTTAATGGACTTATTTTGTACCCACTGTTGTAGAACAATGCTGACCCTAAATTTTGGGCAGTAAGTTAGTTGCTTGATGTTTAGGACTGTGTAAAAAGATCAGGCCTAAATTCCAACTCTAGCTTTACTGTTTATTAAACTTAGTTTCATCCCATGTTTAAGTAGAATGTTTTATACCTTCGGTTAGGTGGTGAATCACCCAATAAAACTTTTTCTATGCTAATATATTGGTACCTAGAAGCCAGAGAAAAATTAGGAGACTTTTTATCTCACAGTAACCTACTTATTTGATTTATGAGCTAATAACATACATTAAATCAAGAAAATAGTATCTTAGCTTGGAAAATTCTCAAATTTTTGCTAGGAGGTACACTGTGGTAGAGATTACTGTGTAAAAAGTTCCAGGGACAAAAACCCTGTGTAGGGTCCTATAAAAATGAATCCTTGAATAGCCTAGGTGTAGAATGTCATATTTTCTATGCTCTGAATACTGCATGATAAATCCTACAAACATTCCAGTAGCTTATGCATGCTTAAGTGAAAGCTCTGTAAAAATCTTAGACTCATTTGTTGCACCAATTGTTTTGTACAAAAAGAACAAGGATCTAACAGCAACTATGTAATGTATTTTTCATAATTAATCTGTTACATAAAATTGGCTGAAAATTTTACAGTAAGCACATCTTTCCTTGATGTGCCTAAATCCAAAATTTCATGACCAGAAACTATCCATTGTAGTAATTACTCTTAAATCGTATCAAGTACCATTTCCACGACTTAAACTTGTGCACTCATGTAGAATCGACGACTCTCGCCGACGGAACTTACGAGCTGGTGCCCGCGTCCGAGAGTGAGCAGCGTGAAGCTCAAGCGAATCTAACTGAAGCTCTTGAAGACCTGAGCCCAAGTTCGGAAGAGCCCCAAGCGAACTGCGAAGGCAAGCCCCGGAGCATAACCCATTCTTTCTGAAACTATGCAACTCATTACTCTTTGCTTGGGCATTAAGTTTATAGGAATTGGATGAAAACTTAGTTGCATGATATCAGGAACCCTTGCTTGAAAACTAGACGTAAGGTTCGATAGAATGCTGTGCTAATAGGACTCCGGTAAAAGTCGAGTTATTTCCTGTCACTCGCGAGAAAATAGGAGTTGAATGACTACTACACGCTGCAATCATAAGGACACGGACGGGCTATGGAACGATGGTTACGATTGAGGCCCGTCTGTCTAGTGAAAACTGCTAAGGCCGCAGGGTGTGGTAGTGATGGTTAAGTCTTTGAACGTACTAAACACATGCCGAGATTATGGGAATCGGTAAGCTTAAGTACCTGATTGGCCCGGCAAGGGGACGGCATCCTACCCTTTGAACTTCGGTCCCATGTGCATATGGCGAGTGCAGAGAGTGGTCACGACCCGGCGCCGAACCGTGGCGTGGGGCTCTTGTACTCTCGGAGGGTAGCCCCGATCCACGACCCGGAAAGAAAGGGGAAAAGTTGCACGTGTGACTCTAGGGAGTAACCACGTGACGTGTGTTTGGGTTTCCCTTGCAAGGTTAAGAAATTCGATTCGAATCGTCCGTTTCTCACGGCTATTGAGACTGCTTAACCATTTTTACCCACAGAGTAAGAAGAGGAACAATGATGATGAATGAACTGGTTGGATGAAAAATTTAATGCTTCACCATGTATGCTTTAGATAGCTGCTTACCTAGACTGGCTAACGAAACTAGAATCTTGAGCTAAAAGTTGAAAGTAAGGACCCACTTGTAGATGCTTTTCGGCAAAACAAACCCCTGAGCCAAAAAGCCTGGCATGTCTAGAGTCGGTGGAGTAGATTCCCCTACTCGGGTAAGTCTTGCTGAGTATTAGTATACTCAGTCTTGCTTGTGACTCGTTTTCAGGTGAGACCTTCGAAGATATGATTGCTAGCTTGACTTGGCCCTGCACTCTTCCCCCTGGTTGGTCGGTGGAATGGGATGCGCCCCCGTCCAACGGAGATAAGGCCGAGTGATGTCTCGTACGGGCTTCATCGAGACATTCTGTATCGTCGAGTAGTTTCCGTCGTTTATTTCCGCTGCAACTTAAACTCTGAAGAACTTATTTATGATAATTGAAATACTTGGTTTCTAAACTCCAAACTTGGTCTGTAATATTCACTTATGCTAATGCTGTAATATTTGCTGGAATGTGGTATTCTCTGGGCTCATCGTCGCATGAGCGTTTGTATGTATGGCGCTCGATCCGTTCACCGTGGTTGTATCGGGAGGTTATACCCGACAGACCAGTGGATTACTCCGTTTGAAGTATAAGGTTAACCGAGAATGCCTTAATGGTGATGGTTACTACACTTGAGCCGGATTAATTCAGGTGGTTCTGCCACAATTACCCTCAGGGGCTACGCCGTGATCAACTGCTCCTCGGATGTTAGACCGACAGCCATAGCTTTGGTGCACCGAGTACTGAAGGCTCTGCCACAGACTTAATACACTGAGTGCTGGCGGCTTTGCCACAGTATTAGCACACCGACTGCGGACATTACGCCACAAAGTTGTGTTCTGAGTGTTGGAGGCTTCAAGTGGCTACACCCTATGGAAGTATAGATCTTCGCGCTACAACACGCGCTCTCGCCGACTACGTACCTGTGTATGTCTCTCGATGGGCATGAAAAACTCCAGAGCTACATAGTGCCGACTACTTTTTGCGCAACACGCATCCTCTATGTCGCATGACGACTACTTTTTTTTGCTCGTTGTCTTCTCTTAATGGTCGCTAATCTACTAGAGTAGCAAATGCCATAACCCGTGAAACCTTGAGTCATCAGTCATGACCTAAGTGACTCTATGCACGAGACAAAGATCTGATGGATGCTATGAGTGAAGGCTAAACTGAGACCGGGTGAACGTAAAGGGTGGACTACTCGAGAGATTTAAATGGCCTAAAAAAGAGCTCGACACGGCAGCTTCATTTTATCACCAAATAAATTTTGGTATTTTTATATTATTACTGAGCAAAACTCAGTATCTTCACATTATGCTACATAATGTATGCATTGTCTTTTTTTAGATCAAGCTTTGGCAACAACTGCCAGACCGCTTAGCCCGTCTCCCGGCTCGGGGGCTAGGCGGATTACTACTCGACGTGGCTCCTTTGGCTCCCAAGTTTGGGGGCTGGGTGCCAGGAACTACTCGACGTTGCTCCTACAGCTCACCTAGCTCATAAGCTCGGGGGCTGGACGCCGCAAAACTACTTGGAAGATGACGTATAAGAAGACTAAAGGCCTAAAGGTAACCCTAGGTTGCCGCGCTGTTAGATAACCAGCGGCGGCCTTAGGGTCCTTTGGAACAGTTTTTCTCCTAAAAAAGTGTGATTTGTATTGAGCGGTATTTCAGGAATAAGTTTTGGGGAGTTTATTTTATTAACCATTTTTTCAGAGACCTTATCCCCAAAAAAGGGGTTTATCGAATTTTGAACCAATTGATTTCTAAAATTTAGCATCAGAGCAAATTATACATTCCACACATATTTTGTACACAACACTGTTCAGTATGCCAAGTTATTCTGGGTGCTTTTTCCAAACCTTGGGATTTGGATTCAAGGATCGGGGGCTACGGGACACGGGTCATCGATGGCTTATTTTTCAAAAATGTTTGGAAGATAAGATGAAGATTCAAAACTAGTGGGACCCTCAGCCTGATTCTTCGATTCAACCTAAAGCTTGGGGGCTACTCCATATGGAGTGCGATTTGCATCGCACCCCATAGAAAGAAAAAACTTGAAAGTACTCGGGGCTAGAGCACCACACAGCCTCGAGTAGCCGAGGAAAATACAAGAAAGACACCTTCAAAATGGAGTTTCAGCAGAAACCGAAGGATGACTTCCAAGAAGTAATCGAAGCCTGCAGTACTCGGCTATGAAGAACTCGGGGGCTTGTCAGACCCAAGGCAACGGAACTGCACGCGTGGCAAAGAACATTCTAGAGTAAGGGGTGGGATGTGTCCCATACATTATCCATACTGTAAAGTACTCATATGTAAGTACAACTAGTCGGTACAGAAGGAAACTACACGAGAGTACTCGGTTAGGACTCCTAAGCTCGTACCAGACTAGGATTTTCATGTAACCCTATCCCCACAGGATATATAAGGGCGGGCAGGGACCCCTTCAAAACATAACGCATAACCCCAACGCAATACAAACCATACAGGACAGAGGGTATGACGCATATTGCGGCCCGAACCTATCTAAACCCTTGTGTTTCTTGCACCATCGAGTTCCAGATCTCAGCGATATCCTAACCACAAGTCTACTACCTTAGGGTATCCCTAGGTAGGCTTGCCGGTCAAACACCGACACCGGCCGCGTGCCCCATGCACGGCACGACAGCGTCGGCTGGGCGCGCTCCGTGCAGGCCGCACCGCCGCCGCTGCTAGCCCCAACGCCGCTTACCTCGAGGTCGCGCCTCTCGCCGACGCAAGCCATCGCCGGGGCTGGAGGCAGGGGTCGGCGCGCCGCGGGGGTGGGGGTGGGATTGCAGGTGGTGTGGCGGCTGAGCGCTTGCGGGTGGGGAGACGGGAAGGGGGATTATGGTTGGGGGTTGGGTGGGTGCAGTTATATACGCCTAGGCCTGGGCTGGGCCTAATGGGCCTGACGTGGACTGGTGGGGGAGATGGTTGAGGAGCTGGTTTGGTTGGACCATCTCGCGCGCTTGGCTAGGGCTCCCATGGGAGCCCAGAGGGGCCACCCATGCACCTACCACCAACCACCCATGCACCTGCCACCTGACACATGCATACTTGCAACATTTTGTTTCTTTTTTTCACGATAACTTTCAATCAGATATCCAGTTCGCAAATGGTTTTCATCACTAGATTACTGATGCTTTTTTCATCATATGAGATCCATTTTGAATATTTTTTTGAAAAAATTTGAAATTTGAATCTAGGCATCATAGAAACCAGTCGTCCGGGTCGTAGAAACCTCATATGTAAAAGTCAACAGAACGGACACATGCCACCCATACACCTGTCACCTGACGCATGCATGCACCTACCACCTGACGCATGCATGCTTACAAACCCACCATTTTATTTTAGTTTTTTCACTATAAATCTTCAACCAACGATACAACTCAAAAACGGTTTCCACCACAAGGTTCCTGACATTTTTATGCACAATTTGAGATCCATTTGTGAATTTTTTTGAATTTTTTAATTCATAAATTTGCAAAGAGCATAAAAATATAGGGACACGATCATAGAAAGATTTTCGAGCATAGAAATATAGGGATGCGAGCATAGATATGTTTCCAAGCATAGAAACTTACAGGCACGAGTGTAGAAATGTTGAGCGGCCCGTATTTCCGAGCATACAAACATATGGGCATGATGAAATAAAAAAGGTGTGAGCGTAGAAATATTCGATCATAGAAACCTATAATTCATGGTTGGCACTAGTGTGTATATATGTAGTGGTCATGGTTGATTTCTATGATCATGTCTTTAGGATTCTATACTTGAGTACGACCAGTGATCAGTGATTTTGTACTTCAGTAACGTTCTTTTTTAATCAAATTTCTAATTTCAAGTAAAAGATAAAAATATACTTCATTCTATGATCATGCCGTTACGATTCTACACCTGAGCATGACTGGTTAATTTTGTACTTGAGCAACATCCTTTTGTACGTCAATCGGTTGAAATCAAATTTCAAATAAAAAGTAAAATGCTTGATTCTATGACCATGACATTAGGTTTTTATATTTGATCATGAAAAGATACAAATTTCAAACGCGATGAAAAAATAACATTTGTATGATCATATTACTGGATTTCTATGTTCGATCAGTCGAGCACACGTCGTGGGCAAAATTTTCATCGTGCATAGAAACCTATGCATGTAAGCATAAAAATTAATATCTTTTACTTTTAAGTTAATTCGGATCTGTTCATGCAAACATATAAACATGTCCATATATCTCCAAATTATACTTTCACATGGCATATAAACCTCGCATTGAAACATATAAACCAATATCCATCTAGAATTTGAATCAAATAGAGATGTACAGTTGTGCGAACCATAAATATTCTAAAAAGAGATGTACAAACTAAGAATACAAAATCAATAATGTTTGCACTCCACTGGAGAGAACTATAATGCTAGCTTGCGGTTGTGGGAGTCATCATCCGGCATATCCTCGTCAACAACACACCTCGCAATTAAAAAAGACATAAAATTAAGTGAGTGTAGTTATAGAAACATGAGAGAGAAAATAACAAAACAAATATATGATTGCAATCGCATACATCTAAGCAACTACATGAAGCAACAAAAGATATAAAAACCAGTGAGAACAATTGTAGAAACGTAAGGCACGATGTATTTACAATAGTCCACTGCCACTGAATACCATTGAATCCAAAAGATCGTCACTGGCTAATAAGATTTACTATAAACATAAGTCAGTAGGCTAATGTGTAAATAACATAAGGATTTTCTAGAAGAATGGTAGCATGATGAAAGTGAAACCATGAATTGTCACCATGTAAAATCTGATAGAATCGGACAAAGCCGTGCACACCCTTGCGTCAAATTGAAATTCATATGATTTTCCAGTAATGAGTGCCTAGTAATGCAGTAAAAACGAAAAAAATAAACAATGAATGTCCAGTACTACAGTAAAAATACTCCAAAAGGGAGTCAACTCTTAAATCAAAGGGGAATCTGCTTGAGATTGAATGGGTAAGGTGGATTTCAGCGTCTGCTCACCTCAGGATCGAGTCTCTTTGGCCTGGATGGCTATGGCCGAGAACTGCGGGAGGGACACAGACTTCTGCGACAGCTCACCTCATAATCCTATCTGCATCGGCATAGATGCGGATTAACACAGGCTACCCAACCACCATCGCCGGCAGGCCACTGCAGATAAGGTCGCTGCCGGGGTCGTTGTTGCTATACCAAGACTCACCTGGAAGGTTGGAAATAGCACCGATGGGAAACGGCCGCCGCCAGATCGAGGATGCTTCCAGCAGGGGCGTCAGCGACGGAGAGAAAAACAACTCTTGATGGGATTTCCGTGATTTGTGCAGGGGCCTCGCCGGGCCGCGCCAGCCGCATGCCCGCGCCTTGGCGCGGCGGAAGCACCTGGTCGACGTCGGCGTCCGTGCGGGCGCGGAGGGCCTTGACGGCGCGGGCGTCGTGCGCGGTCTTGCCCTCCTCGTGCGCCGCCTGCAGGCGCCGGTGCAGCGCCTCCAGACCACGCAGGTCCTCCTTCACGACCTCCACGTCGTCGAAGAACCGCCGTGCGCCGCCGGGCGTGCTCGGGAAAAACAGATCCCGCCCGCCCGCCGCCGGCGACCGCATCCTCATCCTGCGCTCAGCTAGAAAAAGGCTAGGGTTGGTTAAGAAAAAATATGTGTGGTGTTCTTTCATTGGTATCAGTGTTATCTCGACAGTGTCAGCTATATATATATATATATATGCAGTGTCATGTTGCTCCTGTACATTACATGTTGCTGAAGATAATATGTACTCGCACGAGACGTGACCACCCTCTCGTAAGCATGAGATAGCCCCTTCTTAAAGTTCTCGTGCATCACTAAGCACCGGTTGCCATATGTACTCGCACGAGACGTGACCACCCTCTCGTAAGCATGAGATAGCCCCTTCTTAAAGTTCTCGTGCATCACTAAGCACCGGTTGCCATCCACTGCTCGCATGCCAGATTGCCAGCTTTGAAGGATATTCCTGTCTCACCGGTTCCGTAAATACGTACGCGAAACTTGGTTGGTAGAACCTCGAGTCGTTGTGTCCGCTTATGGAGCTTGCGCGTGAGAGATGCGTGTCTAGGTGAAACTCGATTAGATGAAGTGCAGCTATAAGACAGACTCCGATTGGAACTGAAAGTGCGGTGATTTCTCGGGTTCCGACGAGAACTTCGATTGAAGGGCTAAGAATTATTGCTCGCTTTGCTTTAATAATAGCAGAGATAGAGATATAGGTGGAGGCCCAGTTAAAACTTGAAAGAAAGTTGTGCCCAAGCCCAACACTTTTCTCGGCCCTGCTAACCCATGTAACGGCCCGAACTGCACTCCTGCAGGCCGCAGCCCATTGACATTGACTCGTTGATACTGTTTTTTTTTTAAACTGACTCGTTGATAGTGCTGAGTCGCTCTAAATTGGTGTCAGCATATTTTGCCGATTCTTTAATTAGCCATGCAGTCGTAATATTTCCCCGGTTTGTCTCATAAACTAGGTTAGCTCTTCAAAAAAAATAGGTTAGCTCTATTATTTTACAGTGAATGGCAGGACCTCTTTATACATGATGTTTTTTGAAAAAAAATAGGCCATCGTTTCAACTCAACCTGCAAATAACTGCAATCGACATGTTCGGCGTGTCTACTTTCAGCTTTTTTCAGCTTCTTTCGCCTTATTCTTTCTCACAGAATACTATTGAACTGCCGAAATCTGTCTACCGAACACTGTCAATTTTTCTACTGTTACCTGTCATATATGTGTCACAGATACTGAAAGTAGAGCAATTTTAAAGGGGCTTCTTAGCAGACAGAGGGTGAAAGATTCAATACCTGATCCCCATTCCTT
Source organism: Panicum miliaceum (assembly GCA_032594955.1). Lineage (NCBI taxonomy): Eukaryota > Viridiplantae > Streptophyta > Magnoliopsida > Poales > Poaceae > Panicum > Panicum miliaceum. The sequence goes on along the minus strand of CM064057.1, from coordinate 47,919,577 downwards.
GAAAATTTTCACAGAAATGTGAGACATGATCTAACAATGTTTCAATGTATTAAATATTGAGGACTAAATTCTCATACTAAATGACACCAAAGAATATGGTATTTAGATGATCGGCATGAACTGTGTTGGTAAATGAAGAATGCTGCCACTTGTGAAGAGCTCATATCGATCAGTTCTAATGTTTGAAATGGATGCATCTTCAGTATGAATAATGGAACATGTCAATCTCTTGGAAAGAATGGTGCCATGACAGAAAACCTGCATGACTTTGTTGGCACAAATGCATCTAATTTCCAAATCCCGTTCAATAATATGTATAGCTGCCAAACTTTTTCACTCAAAATACTCCTGAAAAGATGCTTCACATTGCAATCATCTTAGTCGAGAAATACCAAAAACAAGAGGCCCCAGGGCCAGTAGGCCAAAACGGACGTACCTCCCCCTTTGATTATCCGCGGCAGAATCCGTGGTGGCTCGCCGTCGCCGTCGTGGGCCTCCGTCCGTCCGTCCCAGCCGTCGGCGGCAGCGAGGAGGGCCCGGCGGGGGCGACCTGAGAACACATGCCCTACCGGCGAGGCGGTAATCCTCGCATGTGTTCGCAGCTCGCCCCTGCAGGAACTCCCTTGCGTTTCCTTCTCTATTCTTTTCCCTAGCTCCATCGGATCGGAGCTCAGGCCGTCAGGAGATCCAAGGGGTATGCCAATAAGATTATCGGGCGCGCCTCTTGTAGTTGCTCGCGCGCGCGCTCGTGTGGATGGCTCTGGCTTCCTGCAGGCAGCTGAAGCGCAGTACGTACTGCAGCCGTTGGGCAGTGGGGGAGCGAGTACAGCTTGTACTGCAGACTTGCCTCCGATGGCGATGGGATCCCCTCGCGCTCCGGCAGTACATATGAGCAGCATGCAGTGCTGTACTGCTGTCGCTGGCCCAGGAATTAGGAAATCCGGTGCCATCTTCTTCCGTCCGTCGGAGATCGCAACGATTTGCCATAAGCAAATTCACGAGGAACCCGTCCAAATTGATCCAATTTAATCAAGTCGTAACCATTGATCAATTCAATTAAAAAGAACCGATTCCTATAGTCCTTGTAATGTGTTACGAGCATTGTCCAGAATTTAAATACACTCCACAAAGCACAACAAGTTGAACGTCATCACACACAAATATATCCATATATAGAGCTTCATATTACATAAAGAGGTTCAAGTTACATAACAACAAGTCTTAGAGTTTTACAGCGTAATAGTCCATCGTCGCTCTCATACGATAAACCATAAATAAGAAGGTTAACACTATATGCTGATAGTGCCCTTCTCATAACCACCGGCCATCTACTCCTCACCCGCACCTCCGTCCACGGGGTAGAAGTACCCAAAGACGGCCTCCGGCTGCGTATTACCTGCATCAACTTAACTTAACGGTAGCATCATGAGTACAAAAGGTACTCGCAGGACTTATCCAATATGGGTATATACTTGTCCGACCTCAAGGGGAATGTATTTGGTTAGGTAGCAAGGAAAAGTCATGGTAATTAATTTTGCATAAAAGCATGCTACATTTTATCAAGTTATAATAAGCAAAAGATATAGCATCTATAGTCTCTACTTCATACATCAAAATAATTGCATAAGTAAAGTGATCATAATCAAGAGCTCAAACTTCCATGAACTTCCTTGGTAACTCTACGTTAAAGTCAAAGTACAAGAGCATGCTCAATGACCGAGAGCGTGGCTATTGCAATAGATCGAAACCCTGCAGGGGTGTACAACTTTTCCCACACGAGAACAAGACCAACGATCATACCCACGGCCAAAGATAAGTGTTAGATTCATGCCTCGACCTTTCACACAAACACACCCGACTATGATCGAATGGTCGGGAGGGACAAGTGCACCGGAACCGCCGATCACACTCCATCACAACCCGCACCGAATCCGATCAAGACAATGTGTGACTCATGCTAATTGGCTTACCGTCCCATTATTAAGCATGTGGATTGTATGAAAAAGTGCTCAAGTATCAAAGTGATTACGCATCGGTTCTTAATCAACTCAAGCAAGCCTAACCATTTGAGTTCCATTTCCAACATGGCTCTATATACTTGCTCGAGTCCGAATCATCATTCATCATTGCTCAACTTTTATTTATTCTCAACTAATCATATAGAATTAAACATACATCCTATAGCTCGCGAGTGGTGGTGATCTTGCCACCTCTCGTCTTCTACCGAAGCTAAGCATGACTAAGCATATGTTTCGTGACACCTTAACAACACTACTGGAAAAATGAGCATTCGTCCAACACGTTAGTACCGGTCGCATTTTCGGCCGGTACTAACGTGCGGCGTTACTACCGGTCATAAGGCACAGTGCCATCAAAGCTCATTTAGTACCGGTTTGTAGCCTCAGCCGGTACTAAGTGGTGGCATGGAGGTCCCCTAGAAGCCATTTAGTACCGGCTGGTAGCTTCGACCAGTGCTAAATGCACCATTTAGTACCGGCCGGAGTCTCTGGCCGGTACAAAATCTCTCTGCCACCACCACCGTCCTTAAATATCCACCACCACTCACGCCACATCTTATCTCTATCTCCATTCTCCTGCTAAGTCCTTTCATCTCTCTATCCCTCCTTCCCTCCCTCTCCTCAGGCAGGCCGCAGGTGCAGCGGGTTGTGGCCCTCTCTGACGGCGCGCGGGGGCTAGGCCCTCCATGCGGCGCGCGGGGCCAGGCCGGCCTCCTGGCGGTGCGCGGGGCCACGCCAGCCTTCGGACGGCACGCGGGGGCTAGGCCCTCTAGGCGGCGCGCGAGCCAGGCTGGCCACCGGACGACGTGTTGGGGCTAGACCCTCCTGGCGGCACGCGGGGGCCAGGCCGGCCTCCGGCCTCACAAAGTTTTGGAAGGCCGAAAAACATCCAGAACCTCTGTTGGTTGAGTCGGGTGACTAGTGGACCGTCCGCCCATGATGTGGAGACCGTCCGCACCGCCGCCGAGGCTCACTGGCAAGTTCGCCGCCAGCGATTCCGGCCATGGTTTGGTATGGAGTTTGTTTCTAAAGGTTCATGGGAGTGTGGGGAGTTCATTTGGGTAGCTAAAACACACATGCATAAAGTGTACGAAGCTCTAGGTCATCAATGGTGATTTGGCTCTAGAAGGCTCCATGGCTTCCAAACCTAGGGCAATGGAGATGGATTGGGGAGGGGATAAGCTTACCGGCGATGAGTGGAGCACCGGCAAGGGTTGCAGGTCGGTGATGGAGGCTCGGTGAAGCTGGAGCTCGTCCTTCTTGCTTGAATCTTGAGGAAGGGAAGAAGATGGAGGGAGAAACTTGGGGAAGCTCCTGGCTCCAAGGAAGAAGATGAAATAGAGATGGTGCAGCTCGTCGGCGTCGATCTCCGGCGTCCTTTGGCGATACTCCGGCGAGGTGGAGGGGCTTCAATGGTGAAGAAGATGGTGAAGCTCCTCCATGGCTTGGGGATAGAGAGAGAGAGTGGAGTTTGAGTGAATGGGGAGGAAGAGAGAGAGCAGGAGGTGCTCTGGTGGGGATGGAGCTCGGGCTGACATGTGGGGCCCAAGGAGGGTACGTGGCGTCCAAGTTCTGCGCGTTTGACATGCTCCGGATGCACCAGCGGACCGTCCGCGAGTGGGGTGCGGACCGTCCGGGAGTGGTGATGTGGCAGAGAAACTGACTCGGTCGCGTTGACCGAAGTGAGTCGTGCTGATGAACTGAGGCAGTCCGCCCTTATAATTTTGAACGGCCCAAATCTAAAGTTTTTGTCACCCCTAAGTGCAATCTAACCATAATTAATGCTTGATGATACATATGATGACATGTTTAACATCTTAATACTCCTCGGGCTGTTACAATTATTATAAAAACAAAGATAAGGAAATTCACGATCAGTCGAGATATTGAACTCTGAGGCACAAACTGAATCAGAAACTTCTCTAAACGCGACAAGCTCTTGTCACTTTTCTTTTGGCAAACATCGATATTGGTGCAAATCTTCTATCATGATATTGGTACAAAGTATTAAAAAGCTAAAATAACTTATAATTTAGACTTTAGAATGAACGGAGTAGTGAAAGACGTATGAGGTCATCCCGTGCACACACACATGGCCACACTATCTCTATGAACATGTTCGAGAGGAGGGCAGGCTAATTTGAAATTGATGAAGCCACCGAAGTTATTGAGAGACACTTGCATATAGCATACCACTAAAAAGATAATTACCTAAACAAAATGCAGATGCACTTTAACCTAGGTGGCGGGCAAGTGCTTATTCCGTTACATTATAGGGTAATTGATCAATTACGCTGTTATAATCTTACATCTCATAAGCAAGGGAATATGAATCTAATAATTATAGTTTGATATAATAGAATTATATATTAATAAAGTAATACTCTCTAAATTTTCTAGATTCATAGACTTTGCTATGCACCTAGACACATATTATTATATCTAAATATATAGCAAATTCTATGAATTTAAAAATACCAAAATGACCTACATTTTGGAACGGAGGGAGTAGTTATTTAGGAAGGAAACAATCCCCGTAATTTTAATTAGAGGGGGTACTAATGAGCAGTGAGCTTACGTATAACAGTATCTTTTAGTATTTTCCCTCGTCTCATGAAATGAAAACACAATTGCAACGCTATTATCCAACGGGCCAAAATTTACTCAAACCACTTTGTAAACATGGGGGCCCATGTGCCAACAGGGCACCTTATTTGGGCCGCGATGCGTCGTTCGCCCAGAAAAATCTTCGTTCCCCATTTCTCCTCGCCGCGCGGCCCGCCGCGTGTCCCAACCCAAATCCAACTTCCTCCCGCCGCGACCGCTGCCTTTGCCCCGCCTTGCGCGTTGCGCCTTGCTCTGCCTCACTCACAAGTCACAATGCGCCCGCTCCCGTCGTCCGTGGCGTCCCGCCTGGCCGCCGTGCTCGCGGACCCGGCCGGCGTCCCGCTGCCCGTCTTCAACTCCCTCCTCTCCGCGCTCGCCGCCTCCGCGGACCCCTCCCACGCGCACCTCCCGCTCCACCTCTTCCGCCGCCGCCTCCTCCCGCTCCGCCGCCCCGACGCATTCACCCTCTCCGCCCTCACCTCCTCCGCCCTCCGCCTCCTCCGCCGCAGCCGACGCCCTCCACGCCCTCGCGCTCCGCCTCGGCCTCCTCCACGCCGACCCCGTCCTCGCCAACTCCCTCCTCCGTCTCTACCTCCGCCCGCCCAGCCCCCGCCCAGGCCTTGCGCGCCGCCTGTTCGACGAAATGCCCGCGCGGACCGCGTCCTCCTACAACACCCTCATCTCGCACTCGAACTCGCCTGGCGCCGCGGTTGAGGGCGTGTGGGGCCTCGTCCGCCGGATGGTCGCGGATGGGTGCACGCCCGACCGGTTCACGGTCTCTGCCGTGCTGCCCACGTGTGCTTCCGCACGCCTGGGCAGGGAGCTGCATTGCTACGCTGTGAGGGCTGGGATGTTGCGGGGCGGATGATTTCCATGTCAGCAGCTGCCTCGTGTCCATGTACTGCAGGGTTGGCCGCCCAGACCTTGCGCGTGCAGTTCTCAACGGGAGGGAGCAGAGGAACGTTGTTTCCTGGACCGCCATGGTGGGAGGGTACACGGAGAATGAAATGTTTGAGTGCGCCGTGGATGCTTTTCGTGCTATGTGGCTGATCGACGGCATCCTGCCAAATACGATCGTGTTGATTAGCGTGCTATCGGCCGTTGAGGCCCTCTCAGCCTTAGCAGAGGGGAAGCAGGTGCATGGTTTCGCGGTGAGGATGGGGATGTATGGGGAGGTGTCACTGAGCAATGCTTTGATTGATACCTATGCAAAGTTTGGGGCCTTACATTATGCAAGGCGGGTCTTTGATGATACCAGCTGGTGCAAAGATGTCATCTCATGGGGTGCAATGATTTTGGGTTATGGCATTCATGGTATGGGTGTGGAAGCAGTTGCTTTGTTCGACCAGATGCTTGCCTCTGGGGTTAAACCTGATAGGATAGTTGGCCTGGGTGTTCTTTCAGCCTGTTGCCATGCGGGATTGGTGTTGAAGGGCCTTGATATATACAACTCCCTGGCAAAGGATCATGGGGTTCAACCCACCGAGGAGATGTGTGCGTGCATTGTTGATTTACTTGGTCGATCAGGTCATGTTGACCATGCCTTGGACTTTATAAAGTCAATGAGCGTAGAACCAGGCCCTAGTGTGTGGGGAGCACTTCTGGATGCCTCTGTAAGACACAGCTATAAAGAAATTCAAGATTTGGCCTCCAATTCTCTTCTTAGATTGGGAGAAGGGAAACCATCAAATCTTGTTGCAGTTTCTAACATAAATGCCTCTTCAGAAAGGTGGAATGTTGTTGAACGAGTGAGGAATATGATTAATCAGGGGTCATTGAAGAAGGAAACTGGTCGTAGTTGGGTAAATCCAACATAGGCTAGCAATGCTTTTTCTGAGTGACTTATGGATGTCCTTTCAACACTTCTGATCTCAAGTGTACATTTTAGATGGCTGCACCCTCTATGTGATTGCATCAGATCACACACATTACTGGACCAGGGTGTGTTGAAGCTACAACAACAGAGCTGCAATACCTGTATATTCAATGACACATCTATTATTTAAGCCTATAAACAACAAAAGTGCCTTCTATGATGTCGAAGTTGTCCACAATATCCACTCTTTCTATGTTGTTCAGGTAAATTTTGCTATTTATATGTCCATATTTTGAGATATAGAAAATATTTAATTGTTTCATACTTTGGTGTTTTTCTCCATCCATTAAGCTAAATTATAAATGTATAGTAGAGTAAGGAAGCTTAAATGTACAAGAGGTTTCTCCAAGATGGCCTTATATATGCAGTTCCTTAAACAATGTCCTTAAATTTATATGTTGTCATCTCCAGAACAGACATTTATAGATAGAAGTTTGTAACAATTTCATAATTATGCTCTTGTTCCACTGAGATTGTTTTCTACTGTCAATTTACTATGTTAGCATCCTTGCAGATTACCACTACCAACTCCAGTGTAGTTTGATTGCTTTCTTTGTTTGTGTTTATTGAACGTGTGTTCTATTCTGCTTCTTCTCTGGCGCACAAACTCAAAATAAGAGCAACAAGAAAAAGTTGTTTGACTGCTTGTTTGCAAAATAAACTGTCCAGGTAAAGTGGCTGATTAAATTTTGATGCGGGGTTGACCATGGGATTACTGATGTTAACTAGGTTTCTAGGTCTTATGATGAGTTAACAGTAGGAAATGATGAAGATTTGTCCCTAGTTGAACAATTTGTGTGAACAGTGAAGCTGCAACTTGAGAATGCATGAGGCTAACTTCGAGCTCAATTGCTTTTAAAATCAATAGATACTGCAGGACATTTATATCTTGATGCTCCAGCACCATTGACATGCCATATCTTATAAACGCTCATGACAACTTTCCATCTAGGCCAGTAAACAATCTCCTGACTCCTGACTGGCTGATACCTGTATCTCAGTTTTATATACTGATGTTTGACATGGCTTGCTGCATTCTTCCACAAGTATGGGATATGGCCGAAATTTGTTGCTTAGCCAAACTAACAATGATTGGATGATGCTTGCAAGAGATCTTGGTAATGGATTCAAAATAGTCAATCATATCATAAATGCCTGTGTGGCCTTGTCAATTCCAACCTACTACTAGAACTTTTGACTTTGCCTGGATAACAATTATTTGGCTGGTGCATAAATCTGATTGAAGCTTTGCTTGGCCGTGAATCTGCATATCTAGTCTGGACCTGACATAAAGCAGGATAATTGGAGACCAGATTGAATGTAACCATAAAGGAACTGCAAGAGGGCAAAAAATCCGATGCTTATATCATGTTCTTTTACTACCAGAATCTGTATTAGTAGTACTACAAGCATGTGAATCGTTTCCTCAAAGCGAAGGTGCATGCTCTTTGCTTCTTTGTTTGTACAAACAAATTTGTTTTATGGTCCATCATAACTTGCACATGCACTTGATTCCCAGTGTAGCGCCCTCACAAGAGCCATGATTATGATTTTTCTTTTAAGCAACATGTTTCAGTAGAATTACTTGTTGTCAAGCGTATGACAATGAAATTCAAATACTGTGCATTCTCTTATCATATATTCGTATTTACTTGGTGACTTCTGTTTCCAATTTGAATTAGTTTACTGTCAGAAAAAAGGAAATGACATCATATATCTGATGTTGTGTTAAGTTCCTTAGAGATATAGAGTATTTATGTTTGGTTGTTAGTTCATCACAAGTTATCTGCTATTTTTGAATGGTGCTTATTATTTAAAGGTTGCCTAGTTTATTTGGACCAATCAACCAAGTAATAAACTCGGATGAACCGAGCCTCCGGACCCATCTGGTAATTTAATTATGTTCAACTTATACAGCTAAAATGCCCCATGCTTTTGTCTGATAAGTCTATCAGAATTAAGTAGGGGTGGTAAAGTGCCTAAAAATTTAGCCTAGAAATTTTAAGGATCTGGCTAAAAAAGGAGGGCTGGCTGATATTTTATATGTTTTTGAGCTAAGGATGATTAAGGGCTGAGTTGGATTGTGAAGGGGGCATTAGGGCTATGATCCATTACCACCCCTAGAATTAGGACTACTCTTTTTTTTTTTTAAAAAAAATGTCCATGAAGTTTTTGGTGTGTTACCGCAGTAATGTTTGCATGGACAGTCCAATTGGAAATAATATTGACTACAAGAATGGAGCAGTATGAAGCATGTCCGGAAAAGAAGCAGTTGGTCTACTAGGTTCATAGACTGAGAAGCTTGCTGGCGACATTTATTTTAGTGCATATCAAGTATACCTTATTAATGAAGACATTCCATTCAAATTAAAATGTTGGATTCTGAAGATAAGATACTGGGTACTTCAAAATGAATGCAACAAAACCTCCCGTCCACTTTCAAATCTGAACAACCATTTCTTCTTTGATTTCCTCCACATACTACTTAATATAAATTCAAGCAAATGGTTCTGGATTCTAGAACACTCCACTTGGAAGACATTTATTGTCAGTTTGACACACATTGTATAGTTGTGATTTGGCTCCTGGACCTTACAAAATATATAAGCAAGAAAACATTTAAGACGTTAAATACTATCTAGCGTGCATGTGGATTCCACTGTTAGTTTTTAAAACAGTTCTCACTTCATTTAATTTTATTGGCAGCATAGGTTGAACGTATGACACGTACAATGTCTATATCTTTTAGTGGTACACTGTATACGCAAATTAGTAAGAACATAGAACCATGCTTATTTAAACTGCTCAGGCTCCTGGTTCAGGCTTCTTTGGTCTAACCGGTAATTTGCCAGTTGGACAATCGGTTTGGCAAAAGAGAAAACGGTATCGTGTTTCATGTCATAGGAGCCAGCTTGATCGTGATCATGAAACTTCCACTTCTCTCCACTTGTGCATGTAGGATGAGTAATTGATGGTAAAGTTACTGCTAGATGGTTCATTTTCCTTCCATCTGTGCTGTTTGTATGTAATACTGATGCTCAGTTGCATCTTCTGCAACCATTTGTGGATGCTACACACAGTTGGTTGGATGTACACATGGTGGAATATAAACAATCAGAAGAGCATCTGAACAATGTAATACCACACGATATGACATGCCTTCCTATGCAAATAAAAGTAGACCACTGTTAATTTTGTATATTTTGCTGGATATATAGCATGTATTTGTCCAAGTATTTGTTCAAAGGTCAAGAAAAGTCCTTAACTAGAGATGTATTCAAAATACAACCTGTCCATTTATTTGTATTTCAGTTGCCATCACACATCTAGCATTATGTAAGACGTGATGGGCAAATCATAACCAGCCATTCAGTATAGTTTGTTATGCACTATGCACCCATATGCCCATACTGTATCCAGGTAGAAGTTCCTAACAGCCTAACACTTGCTTTGATTTGAAGCTCTGATACATGTGCTGGATTTGACCCTTTATATGTTCTTGAATTAATGATACTAGCCTCTAGGGCCATAATTTGTTTAAGGGTACTTTTAGAATTCCGTATAAAGCACTCTTTCCTTCCTGTCCCGAAATCTCTTGGTAAAAACTGTGAAGTTTGGCATTTTGCAACTGTCTTTGGTGCGTGTCATTTTCAGATGAGATCTAATAGTAATAATCATTTCAAGGGCATGGTGATCAGGATGGAAAACGATGCAACCTGTATTTTACAACCATTCTTCCAGGAAGGAAAACAATGCAACCCATGTTTTTATAGTAACACTAGAGCAGCTAGCCTTCATACAATGCATAAATCAAATTACACCTTTCTGTCAAAATTTGGTGCTGGTGGCTAGTTTTGGGTGTGTATTTCTGATAACGCTGAAGCAAAAGTGGAGTGGCATTTTTATCTTTCCATTTATGCCTAGTAGTACAATTACCATCGCTTGTTTCCCATTGTAGCATTTGGCGATGCTGTTGTTTGATAACTGTAACAATGTTCTCACCGACAAGTTTGGCTATGATTCCAGGGATGTTTGATGAACAGGACAGATCATGAAAGTGGAAATAAGAAGTCAGATCACCATGTTTTTTAGAGAGTGAATCCATTGTCATATATCCAGGTTTGTATCTCTTTTGCCTCCAGTGCAATGCTCGTGTCTGGTGTAAAGAGTGTTGATCTTTGCTCTGATTCTGTCCATGAACAGCCTCACCATCTGGATACATCAACCATTTCCTTATTCGATGACCAGGCTTGTTCACTTTCAGAGGTGACAGCAGGTTTGGTCCTGTGACCCTTTCCCGAATATCATGACTCACTGGATTGAGATCTCACGGTGATGGTGAGGACTGCCCCCTCCACTCCCATGTTGTTGGTTAGGTCCTCGCGATCACATGCGTGCAGAGGCGTGTCATCTCAGACTTAAGCAAGCTCCCCTGACTGGAACGGCTCGGGGCGCTGTAGCCTTTCGTCCGGGTGGATCGTTGTTGTTGGTGCCGCGTCATAATTGCTCCCCGGTCTCAGCATGCTCTGTGTAGGGCTGCTATATCCCTTTTGTAGGCGGGTTCTCCCCGTCTTAAAAGATGGCGGCATGCTAATAGCATGATGATTAGCCATTAATATGTGATTGGAAAGCTCCAACCGCACACCGCGCATAACTCTCCGGGGCGCATCGTGTTATCCGCTGGTGAGCTGTGTGTTCCTGCTTCGGTTTGGGCTTTGCCCCTAAATGTAATGCCGACTGATAGATCTGCTCATCTGGAACAGGTAACTCTTCAGATGGGAGCTGCAGGAAGATCACTACTCTCACATGCGCATCACTGCATCAGGTACGCGGCTTGCTGTTTCGTGCTTTGGCCTTTTTAGTTTCTAATTTAACGACCTGTTGGTATATATGATGGTAGCAGTGGCTGATGGAAAATCTCGCTCTTATTTGCTGCATATAAGTACAGTCTATGTGGTGGTAACATAACAGCATATCCATGTGGTGGACGCCTGGTCTCGCCCGTTGCTCTCGGCGAAGTAATTGCGATGCGGGACTTGACAGGGCACTGATAACCAGCCAATCATGGACTCGTTGTACCCTTGGCGGCCCGGCCTCCCGCCCATGAAGGTCTCACGTGGATGGGATCCACTGTCACTGTTGGATCCCAAGGTACGCGCCCCTCGCAGCCAATCAACCTGCTCGCCCGGATGGGTGCACGGCCGCCGTGCCCGTCCGGCCGGCCGACGGCGTGCATATACTTTCATCTTTTACCGTGGTGTGGTTGCTCCCAGGCTCTTCTATCTCCTCCGGCGTGCAGGCTGAGCAGAGCAGAGCAGGTGGAGGGCGGCTCGCCGTGGGAGGAGGAGGAGGGCGATCGCGTCGCGACATGTCGGATGGCGGGGTCATGTGGCGGTCACATGGAGCGAGCCGGCTGGCGCGCGCGTCGGCGGCGTCGCCCTCGGCGCCCTGGCGGTGACGGCGACCGCCGGGAGGGCCGCGGTGATTCCGAATTTATTGCGGCGACTGGACGGATCCGGGTTCGGGGCCGTCGCTGTCGCGGCCAGCGAGATGGGTCGCCGCGCTGGCCGGATACGGAGTGGGACTCCGGACATCGTCCCTGCTCCGCCCGCCTCCGTGGGATGGCGCCGGCCGGGCTCCGCGCCTCCGCCCGCCATCATTACCGCTGTCCGTACGCGTTTGGCAGCAGCCGCACCCGTATCCGGTATCCGTATGGGTTGGCTACAACATGTCTGTACCATACGCCCCGATCGATCCCTGATCCAATTGTGCGAGGAACGGCGACGGGTCGGCGTCGATCGCCTGGGGCCGTTCCGATCGCGAGGTGGCTGGTAACATTCCGCTGACTGCGCCAGGTGCCGGAGAACATGTAGGCCTCGTGGCAACAGTCCTAGTACACGCATGACTGGTGGACGGGCCATGGGTGACAAGTGACAATGCAGGACAGGTAAGAAGGGCGCGCAGCGGCGGCGGCCGTGCATGAGCGTAACCGGCGCCTCCTGCCGGATCAGTGAAAAGGAATGTCCCGGAGAATCTCCGGGCGCCGGCGCTGTTGGGGCACCTGCGACGCTAGCGTTCCAATAGTTACCTGACAGTCGTCCAGCCCTTTCTTCCTCTTGACCTCTGCTCTGCTGTTGGAGGAGGGTGAGGTGATCGCTGATCGGTACACACACACACACACACTCATCTTTGGTCTTGGACCACATGGGGATGGGCTGGCCATGTTTGGCACAGTGAAAGTCGGATGCCGCTGCCCCAGGCCATGGATCTTGCCTTGTACTACTTCCCAGCAGCAGCTAGCGTACACACGGCAGCATAGGATCCACGCACGCACAGTGCGCATCGATCACTAGAAGAAGATTTAATTGTGAAGTTGTATTGTATGTACGTGAGGTGCAGGATGCGAGAGACGAGGTACCGTGGATCTGGTGGCACAGTACGACGTAGGAGCAAGCCTAGCAGCAGAAGCACCATCAATTGTGCGTAGCGTATCCGGTCCTGTCCGTCCGTGTGTACGGACACTCGCACGTGACGCTCGCCATGTGTTGTGAGAATCCGAGCACAGTACGTGCCGCTGGCAGCCTTGTCGTGGGCTCGTGGCAGTGGGTGAGGAACCTTCTGCAGTTGCTGGCAGGCAGGAGGAGGCTTCCGGCGGGGTGCGACCTGTGTGCGTAGCTCCTCCATCCATCTAGCCTCAAATGTCATAGGGAGAGTGTATGTATATTTCATATTTTGGTGAAGACATCTTTCTTTCCGGATGAGCCTCCTCCGCAGTACTGCAATACGGACGACGTCCGCCGATGCACCCTTCTTTCCATGACCGGTGACGACGACGACGGTGACCCTTGTACCTTGTACGAAGCAATACCGGTGACCCTTGTACTACGACGCAATACCCACTTGCCTAGTGTGCATTGTAGTACATGCGGCGTAGAGACGGCACGGTCGACATAGGTGTCCGGTCGCGGAGCCGGAGTCGCCGAATTGAATGGCCACAGCTAAGGCGTTGATGTTGCGGAAAGCGACGGTAGAATCGGCGATCCTTCCCGTGGCCGCGGACAGCGACCCGCCAAGGAGATGGGAGCGGAGGCACCGCACGCCTTCCCCTTGTCCCTCTCTCCGGAGAGATCGTTTTCCGTCCGGTGGGCGTCCTGCGAGGGTCTACTGCCATAACGCCGCTGATAGGGAGGAGCACGATTGCTGTGCTCGATCAGGCTTGTGCGGATTCAATTTTGAAAGCACGTTCGGTGGCCATACCGTACCACTGTTGCTTGGATCGCATGCTTAGCATGCCGTTAGGGATACCAAATTACCAACGGCTTTTTCCTCGAGCGACTCCGTTCCAAGACCGTCCCTCTGGGTCCCTCGATGAAATCGACGAAAAGGCCGTCCCTCTCGGTGTAGAAGGTTAGCCAGCCACATTTCACTGCAAAATGTAGAACCATGCTGCGTCCCTCACCCCGTCCATGCTCTAGGAATTCAGCAACAATTTTCCTGTGAATTTCACTTATCGGCCAAGGACGAACTTGGTGACTCTGAAACTTGTATTCAAGCCCGATGTTGTCAGAGCAAGCTATGCTTGAATATCTCTCCAGCCTTACCACATAGTAGGTCAGATGTTTAGGCAACAAATTTTGGAGTATATTTTTTGTGGGAAACATACACACCCCTGTTCATTGCTCTTTCGAAATTTGTCGAGGAGTGGAACTATTGTCAGATATGAGAACCGATATTCTCTAAGCACAGTTTTAGTTACCAAGACTGTAAACTAGATAACCGTGCTGGCTGGGTTTCATGGGGATGAAAATCCTCTCACATCTGATAAAACTCCCCTCCTCTCTCCTCATAATGATCTTGCCAAGTCAGCAGAATTGCCAATATGGTATAAGATTTAATGCTTATGAAACTCTTGATGAAACCCTATTGAGACTGGCATAATACATTTTCCACCATAAATGGCGACTAGTGTCGAAACTTATTCTCTGCGGTCCCAGCTAATGTAAATTAGCAGGCTTTGAGGACAACTGCAATCCTTGGATTCCAGTGCAATGATGATATTCTTTCACTGCAACGCAAAGGTAGATTTAAAGTTCAGGCATCATTGAAAGGGCAGGTACCAATGGGTCTATTTGGGGCCGGGCGTTGTACTTTGTTAAGCTTCGTTTCTCTTTCTAATGGATGGGCATAACTCCTGCCACTCGTTCCAATGAAACCAAAAACAGCATATAGGCCCCCATTTGCAATACAGAACACACGCATCGGTTCTTTACCGTACGCAAACTATCATATGAAACTCTTCCAGGAACTTATGCTCTATAACTCAACGCTCCCTTTTTCTGCCAAAGTTGTGAACTTTAGTAATTGATTTTAACGACTCATCATCAACATATGCCAAACACACATACACGCGGTGTAATCAACAGGTGCGATACAAATCGCGCTAATTAGCTACAGTATGATGCTTTTTCTAGATAATGATATGTCGGCCACTGGATGCTCAAAATGTGAGAAGATACTTTATTTTTTTAATACTGCTTTATTGAATATTACAGTAAAACTGTTGATGAACTTTTGTTGCAGGATAGAGACAGATTAGCAATTCCGGGCAGTATTGTTCAATCCTGAGAGATACTTCACAGAAAGCTGTATTGTTATGAAATCCTAACAGTGATGGAGAATCAATCTCCACCTTCCTTTGCTCTAGTTATGCAGCCCTCAGATTGTAAGCAAATTCAGTTGTAAAATTGTATATGGTTTCTTTGAGGAGGTCTATGGTTAGGAAACTATCTTGGAAACTCTGTTTTCTTATTCTATTTTCATAGAGTATGGCAGCATAGTCCAAACAGAATGAAAAAAACACCAACTTAACTTGGAGCTGTTGCTGTAAAGAAGATTAAATAGAATAGGTCATTCTCATTGTCAACCCCATACATGAACATCAAGGTAGTACACATGCATGTCAACCCTAACACTCTACCAACCACTAGAAGTAGTACTATACACAACTTTACTACACAACACTCTGTACATATATAAGGGCCCATGGGTACAGCAAAATCTGGGCTCTACTTGATGCGCGCAATCCGGCCTCCTCGCCATTGTTGATCGAAGCATCATCCATGGCACTCTTATTAAACTTTGTTTCTCCTGGCACCTCTGGATCCGCTGAATTCCCAAGTTTCTCCTCTGTTTCTTGGCCTACGGTTTTCATTCCCTGAACTTCTCTGCCTACTCCATGATGATCGCACATCTCTGAACTTGTGCCTGGAAGATCCTTGGCCAAATTGCTTCGAGCTTTGTTGGACATGCACCGATCCGATGACAAGATATGTGAAGTTAGCAGGTCCTTTATCAGCGGTTAACGACGGTCATCGCTAAGTTCATCAGCATCAAGCTCCATCCATCCATCATAATGTGGAGGTTTGCTGCTCCCATGCCATGGCGATGTCCTGCGCGACCTTGACGGCGTCGGAGGAGACGCCGGAGAGGCCTCTCCTGGTGAAGCCAACAGAGTAGAGCCCTGACTCCCCCTTCCAGCCGTCTGGGAACGGCACCCTGGGGTACCCTTCCTGGGTGAAGAAGTCACTTCCCTGAGCATCACAAGGGGTTAAAGCTTGATCAGATGACACGAGCTTTAGTTTTCACGGTAGTGCAAATAAATAAAGTACTTGGAGGAATGGAGGATGACACTTTTAGTACTACCTAACAACTTTGGAACTGTCAAATTAACATTAGAAAGCCCTACTTTGTTAGGCATCATTATCCAGCCTTTTTAGAGGCCCTTTTCGGTACAATACACCTTGCTTTGTCCTCTCATCAAGTGTTGATTTTTATTTAAAGAAAAAAAGGATTGGATTCTAGAGTTACTTAGGTGCTAGTAGAATTTTTTTCTTTCTTTTCCTCCCTAGCTACTTTTTCAGTTCAAGTTTTGTTAACTGTTGTTGCGAAATAAAAAGTGACCCACCATGGATGTGGACATGCAAGTGCAGTAAGTTAAAGGTGTGTGTGCGTGCCGTACCTTGAGCCACTGAGGGACGTTGCTGTGGTAGCCGGTGGCGAGGATGACCGCGTCGGCGGCGACGCGGCGGCCGTCGACGAGCTCGGCGCCTCCGCGGAAGAACCTTTTGATCCCCGGCACGACCTCGATGTCGCCGGAGCGGATCCTGTCGAGCGCGCCGATGTCGAGCACCGGCGTCCTGCCTCTGGTGTTCTTGAGCTCCAGCGGGCCCCCCGACGGGCGCCGGATGCCGAGCTTGTCCAGGTTGCCGAGGAAGATCCGCGCGAGGACGACGAGGATCCTGTCCACCAGCCAGAGCGGCAGGAAGCGGAGGAGGAAGACGGCGACGGAGAAGGTCGCGACGCCGAACATCTCCCGCGGCAGGACGTGCACCTTCTTGTCGACAAGGAGAGAGAGATCAAGTCAGCGGATTGGATTGTTGGAGCATGTGTGTCGCCTTCAGGGGCACATATATGCGGATGGATAGCTATGCATGGCGATGGTGGTGCTCACCGAGTCCCTGACGACCATGGCGGGGAGGGCATTGTGGTCGCAGAGGTCGAGGCAGACCTCCATGCCGGAGTTGCCGCAGCCGACGACGAGGACGCGCTTGCCGCGGTAGGCCTCGCCGGACTTGTACTCGGAGACGTGGGAGACGGGCCCGGCGAATTCGTCGGCGCCGTCGAACTCGGGGACGATGCGCTCGGCGTTCTCGCCCGTGGCGACGACGAGCCAGCGGCCGATGTACTCGGTGGCGGTTTTGGCGTCCCCCGACGCGGCGTCCTCGGCGCGCACCCGCCACAGCCCCGCCGCGGCGTCGTAGCGCGCGGACGTGACGGCCTGGTTGAAGCGCGGCTCGACGCCGGCGCGCGCCGCGTAGGCCTCGAGGTAGTCGACGAACTGGCGCTTGGTGGGGTACTCCGGGTAGTGGTCCGGGAAGGGCATCCCCGGGAGCTCGCAGAAGTGGCGCGGCAGGTGGAGGCGGAGGCGGTCGTAGGTGCGGCGCTGCCACAGCGAGGCGACGCAGTCGGCCCTGTCCAGCACCACCGACGGCACCCCGCGCGCCCGCAGGCACGCCGCCACCGACAGCCCCGCCGGCCCCGCGCCGACCACGATCGGCCCGTTCACCCACACCACCCGGCTCGCCGCCGCTGCTGCCGCCGCCATAGCTAGCTACAACGACGACGACGACGGCTAGTCCCTTAGCTTAGCTTAGCTTACGATTTCCCCTCGACCTCCCTGTCTAGGCGACGTCGTCAACGTACACACGAGACGATCGAGAGGGATGGGCGGGCGCGAGCGATCGATGAGAGGAGGAGGATGGCTGTTGGCTGCTGCGGAGTGGAGGTGGAGGGGTTGCACTCATGGGGTTTAAATAGGGGGGGGGGGGGGGGGGGGGGGGGGGGGGGGGGGAAGGCCGGGGTAGGGAGAGAGGACGAAGTTGACATGGCGTGTATGTATTCCGTCCATCGGGATTACTTATTTCCCGCCACGGCAAAAGCCGAATCCGGTTCTGTTCTGCCGCGGGAACGAGGGAGCTTAGTATACTCCGCATGCGCGTGCCTTTCTTTCCTTTTTTCCTAGACTAGATCGAATTTAAATTTTTCGTGCGGCGAGATCTTGGCGGGAAGGAACCGACGGCCATGATCATCACGAGGGCAGCAGCACCTAACAGATCATTAGCTTAGCTGGGGATATGCCAACCGGTGTGTGTGGGTGTGGCGGCACCTGGCTCGATCGTGTGAGTACGGCGGTAAGTGTCGCGGCTCGAGCCGTCGTACCAACTATGTATTTATGCTGGGTTGATTGTGAGTTATCAAGGTTCGATCTAGCCATTTCTAGATAGGTTGTTGGATGTTTGGGGTTCCTATGATGACCAACCATTATGATCACGCCAACCTGATAATTTTTTTTATAGGCATCAAGATTAGGCAGTAAGGATGCTTTCAAAATTTATTAGAGAAAACTTTTTGTAGGGAAAATGCTAGGTACGTACGTGATAAATTATGAAACAAAGGTTATGTAAGTTTTCAAAAATTCGCAAGTGTTTTAATTAGTAGGTAACAAGCTTACCTGGTTATTATTAGCAGTGGAGTCGATGGGCAGTCCAACTGGTATGTGATGGCACCTGGCTCCATCCTTTGGGTACGGTGGTAAGCGTCGCGGTTCGGATCCCACCAATTATGTGCTCATGATGGGTTGATAGAGAGTTATCGGGTTTGGACCTATTCATTTGTAGATTAGCCGTTAGAGCGTCATGGATGGCCATGCTTGTGTCTTGTTGATAAAAGAAAAATATTTATAAGCACTGACATTGAATACAGAGAACTTGCCATAGGGAAAATTCTATTTATTAGGTACAAGTAAGTTTTCAAAAACCATGATGATTATTTGAAACCCGAGTGGAATTGTCCCGATATTCTCTCGTGAGATTGAGATGTACATACATTTTACATAATTCGTCCCGCCGTGTGAGATGGAATAATGAATCAAGACGGAAGGGTTTCAATAAACTTCTGATTTGAAAAATGATCGAGAGATGAACAGACGACGATGGCCCCTTTATTACATCTGAAGACAATGTTACACCTTTGTTTCCTCTTGTTTTCCTAGCTAGCTAGCTATTTTATTTGAAGTGATGTTGCTGGCCGTTAACCTCTTATTAATTATGAGATCTCAATGGTCTTCCCGAACATAATAACAAATGACTTCACAAACTTTGACCAAATTAACTCGATCGATCGATCGCTAGCTATATATAACCTTGTACTCCCTCTGTTCCATATTAATTATAAGACGTTTTGAGTCTTGAATAGATTCGTAAATGGATCTATGTACATGCTTGCTACAGTTGTCTAGATTCATCAGTATCCATACAAATGTAGATGAAGAGGTGGAGTTCCAAAACGAACTACAGTATAGAACAGAGGGAGTATATAATAAGCAAGAAAACCAAATTGTCAATGGATGGCATGGAGCATACATGTATGTACAAGCACTAGTCCAAAGCGGTTGCATGGGCGCTGGCCAAGCCTGTGCATGGGTGTATAGTATTCTTGACTCGCTGGCGGCCGGGGCTTCGCTTGTTCGTCGCCATTTTTCCTGTTTCCCAGCTAGAAGGAAATCGGGAGGAAACCCACACCCCGGCCGGGGAGGAGCAAAAAGCCTGTAGCATGCACGCACGCACGCACGCGCAGGGCCGCAGCTACCGTTTCGATCTCTTTTCTCTCTGGCGACGATCCATCGACGGGGGGGGGGGGGGGTCTGAATAGTTAAGCTCGTGTCGGTGATGTGTTGGAGGGTCCCGGCCGTCCAGGCCGGCCAGTTCGCACTCGTGCAATTGTTTACCCACTGACACATACGCGTACGTGCAGATAGATACAGTAGTGCTGGTCACTGGTCAGGGAGAGTATGAGCACGGCCGGCCTGTCGTCTTTGCATGCATGCATGCGCACGCCGGTGCGAAATTGCCGTGGAAGTTTCCAAGACTTCTAAACTACATATTGCCAATGTATGCCATTTTATATATATATATACATATATAGCATATATATATATATATTGTGTTTGAAGAATTCCGTTTATTTATATATATACAACTCCGTCGGTCAAGAGTTTGAAAGCCTGAAAAAAAGAGTGGATGCGTGCATGCATGCATGTTTCCCGATCCGGCGGGCGGCCCGGCCGGTCGTCTCTCCGATCCATCACGGCGCCGGCGCTCCCTCCCTTACCACTGCGCTGTCGCCGTTACCGGCCGGTGTGAATTTTGACATGGAAATTATTCCGGATAATTGTAAACAATTGCAAGTGGATCCATAGATAGATACTCTCCATACCTGAAACTCGACCCTGTTACGTTCGCAGCATGCATGCATGCTTTTCCTTTCATGCTTACAAGTGGATGGTACATTTGTGGACGGATGAAGTGCAGTAGAAGCCCGGGTTATTATAACTTGAGAGTACTAATAATAAATTTTGGCACCTCAAGTACTGTGCAAAACTTAAGTTGCAATTTTTGGTACGTCTTCTTATAAATTATATGTAAGCTTGAAGACACCGTACTTACGAGATGACTTCTACAATGCATTAATTATTGTCTATGGATTAGCTATCATTTTTAGAATATAAAAGATTTTCAAACGGCCGGCCTCTTGACCTTTCTTTTTTCTTTAAATTTTGGTTTCTGGGGTCACTTCTTTCACTATCCCTTAGCTAATTAATAAAGAGACAAGCAGCCACATTCCCTCATCTTATCACTTGGATGATGTGGCATTAACCTTATATTAAGAAATGGTTTAGGCGGCACCATCGCCCTACATCAAGTAGTGTGATTTTATTTGATATATTGTGATGATGTTCTGCTGGAGTGGAAGGACATTTCCATTTTTTTTAATCCGGTTTTGTGCAAGTGTTTGCACAAAGTGCTACCTGATGAGCATGTGTGGACTCAGCTCGTCGCTATATGGGCACATTCTTGCATTGCATCAAAAGGAATTAGGTATCTTAGCAACACGGATGAGGAGCTATATATGTATATATATATATATATATACTAAATTGAGATGGAGAATATGATCTCCCATCTGAACCACTTGATCTGGAAAGCTAATGCTACATGCGTCATGCATGCCATAATCCTTCTTCATTCAGTCCAGAGGGTATTGATTCCCAGCATGGCGGCTGATGATTCTCTCTCCAGCTGAACAGCTCATCAGACTGCATGCGTGCGAGTTAACTTGCTATCTATATCATCACCACCCAATCTTAAGAGAAATAATAATAATCTACACTTCATTATTACACAAGGGGATGCATGCAAGTGGTGATACCGATGGCCACTTCCAGGTCACCACTTTAGGTTATCTAGCTACACAACAAAAAAGTATCAAAAAAGGAATTAATTAGCTAGCTCATTCAAAAGCTAAGAGTGAATTTTGGATCGATTGAATAACCTAGAAAACAAAACATTTGCATATATCCCTAACTACACGCATACATGCATGTACGCGTTGATCCCTTAGGATATATAATCTCTAGTAATTAACTATAACAATTATAACCAATGCAAATAACTTAAAGCTTTCTACGCGGCGTTTCGTCGCGCGCGTTGAATAGTCAAGTTCAAACATGCCTGACTTGAAGCCTGCTGAAGGCATGCAGTTTAGCACCTCATCAAGCAAGTTATGGGACTATATTCTTGCCGGTTGGTAGGTACCGTGTTTGAACTTAAACCTCCCATTTTCAGATTGTGTCGCCTCAAATTGGACAGGTTTGAAGGCAGGTTGGCAGAAGGAGTGCTACACGCCGTACCACTTTTTTTATTTTTATTTTTCACCTCTACAAATTTTCCTAATAAGGCGCGCCATTGATCAATATAACGCCGCTTCTAGAAGCCAAATAAGTAGTCTTTAGTGCTCCGATCCAATGCAACTATTTTGCAGTGGCCTAGCTAGTTTTGTCGAGCTACTGATATTTAAGAGTAACCGAGAGAGTGAGTGAAAGACAAGCTTTACTGAAGCATGGGAAGAATCCCATAATTACTGGGGCGCACTGGCATTTGCTTGGCTGTTTTTTTTTTTCACTTTTACCCTAGACCATAGCTACTATACATACCCTAGTTTAAATTAAAAGAGAAGATGCATATATATAAACAAGCAGCTACATCTATGTTGTGGTAACATATATATAGTGTTTACTAGTTTATTGGTGATGAGGAGTGAGAGGTAAGTTATTACAGCCGATCCACCGATCAGGGGCGTGCACACCAACTAACCTTTCCGAAAGGGATCGGCACTAGCAAATAGATTATGGTTTACGGCGGCCGGCGCCGTCGCGTTTCCTTTCGATCGAAGAGATGGCATCGATCGCGGCCATTCCGCCTACTAATTGCAAAGCGGAAAGCCTACCCGGCACTGCAAAGAAAAATGGGTGTGCTATAGAAAATTCGGCTGCGCTTGGCTTTCTGGCAATCGATCCTCGACCGGGGTCGGCCAAAGTACGCCTAGGCATTGCTTGGAACTTTTCAGGGGTGCTTCATTCCAAATGTACTAAAGAAGAGTACGGTGGGTTTAATTTGCTAAATCTTCACCACTTGTGTCTGCAATAGAGTGAGTTTGCTAGTTTGCGCTTGTCGAAACTAAAGTTTCCTGTTCCGATCCTCGCATGGAGCCGGTTTCTTTCGATTCGTAGTGGTGCGCGGTAGTGTTGGTTCGCCGTGCCCCTCTATGGCCGGTGGCGGTGCTCACAGATAAGGTTCGGGTTCATTTGGTGGCCACCTATGGCGGGAGGGGTGGCTCAAGAGCAATATTAGAGCGAGGCGCGACCGTGGGGGCAACGTGTACGGTGGTGGTTGTTTTACCAATCAAAAGATTGTTTAAAGTTTTTGAAGCCAAATATATAGCGATGTACCCAAAAGGAGATGTGTAGTTTTGCAGCTCAAATTAGCTAGGCATGTGTATATTGAGTGAGGAATTAACATTTTTACAGAGACTAGCTAGGGTAGTGATGAGGCTAGGTAGACGTTCGGCGAATTGTTTGGCCAAAAGATCAACAAAGAACCAGTCAATGGTCAACTGAGAAAGTCCTAAATTCTATATATACACTTCACTCTTACAAACTAAAACAAGAAATGTGTAGGGGCACAATCAACCAAGAAACTGATCACTACTTCTAACTTAGACACATAGATATAATTTAAATAAATTGAAACGGTAATCGAAGTCGTCCGAAGAATTCTTTGAGTAACAACTCGTGCCATACATATATGCCAATCCCAGAGAAAGAGAGAAAAAACTACAATAATTGCAAATAATGAGCAGGACCAAAAAAGACACCAAGATGAACAGGTACGGTGTAGACGAACAGGCTGCATGCTGCTAGGTGTGACCAGTAGTGTCCGATTGTGCCGGTGCCTGACCCGTGCATCCTCCTTTCCGCGGCGCTGGGCCGGGGCACCACAGTGCCCAACGATGACACCCCATGTTTCGCAACACGGTGCCCAACAGTCAACCCCTTGGACGAGAACCCATGGACACACCCCCAACGCAACAGATTTTTGACCTGCGCCACCGGGATCATTGCATCCACGAGCGATCACGCGTCACGGCAAACAGTGGCCAAATTGCCTTTGCTGCCAGCGTGGACGCTTGACCCTAACACACATGACACATCGACACACCTGTCAGTCATGCTCAACATAGGAGATGCATTCAGTGGTGATCTTATCATGCAATGGAGCATTGGCAACTGCTACACGCCAAGGGGCTATCAACAGTGCATTCAATCGAGATGACCGCGATGGAGCTGCGATAGGGATGATTGAAGGGTCCATGGGCGGATCGATCCGACTGGTCGTTTTCGGATCATTGGGGGGCAATTGGAATTATGGTGTGCTTGGACAATGATCTTCCGACTCGATTTGCAGGAATTTCAGCTCGATCGAGTTGAAAACATTATTGTCTCAATTTGGCAAAGTTTCATTTTTTGATCACTTTGTAGAAATTTCAACCCGGTGTTCGAGGTTTTCGCCTCGGTCAGAAAATTGTCAAGCTAGATGTTTTGGTTCTCACTGCTGTAAATCAAGGAAAGTTTGAAATTTCAACACTAATTTGTTAGAGGAACCCACCAGCTCCTGTGGTGGCAGCATGCCTTTAGCACCAGCCACCGCTGGATATATTTTTTTGGAGAGGACTAGTGACCTCCTGAATCTCACACCAACACTAGAGAAAGAGAGAGAAACGCGGGGGGACTAAGGAAAAGCAATTCTTTCCGGTAGGATTATGCTTGCAACTTGGAATCATAGCTAGAGCCTATGAACTAGATTCGCGCTGAGGGTTGGCGAGGGAGGGGGTGTAGCCATCTTGATATGAACCATGATATTGATGGTCTGAATTTCAGTTGCTCACTTCAGCATGGGTGCTATGGCATGTGCAAAACCAGTTGCGTTCACCTGCTGGAATACCAATGAAATAATATCTTTATATATAAAGAAAATGAGCATATACCAAAGCCTTCTTAACCTTTATGAGATGTAATCCAAAACTGGATCAACTTATGGTTTCTTTTTGAACCTGTGGTGTCCAACCTTAATTTGCCACAATGCTGATTTTTCTTGAAAACTTTACATTCAAATTTCAATTTTGTAAATGCAAATAGCAAGCTGTAGTTAACAGAAATAACTAGGCCGCAGCAAGCTGATCACAGGATATTTTATCGGTTTTGATTTAGAAAACAAGAACCAGCATGCCTGCCCAAGTTTGAGTTTTGTCTGCCGGTTCTCCGCGGTTTTTCAGAACCTTTGAGGTATCCACATCTGCGGATCCGCGTTGCTCGGCTTCAATGTGTGCGCAGCTTTCAACTGCACTGCACACAGCCACGACCAAGCGTACAAATGGCAAAGGGACATTCCTCTTTCATCATATACCATCGGTATTATCCACCAACACACATCCACACTTGGTATTCCAATAATTCGTTTATTCTGTGGCTGCTTGCAATTGGCTGTCCATGTACCATGTCCTTTTCAAGCCCATAGCAACAAGCTAACCCGTGGACGGTGGTTAACGGGGGAAGTTATGTTGCTTGCAGCTTGGAAAACGATGTATCCCAACACATTTTTAGTCAATTAGTTTTCAAGTGTTGAATTTCTGGAACATACACACATAATATTTTTTTATCTCTGAATAGAAACTATTCTTGGACAAGTTATATATATATGAAATACTTCTTCCTCTTTATTAATTTCTAGTTGGGGATATATAGTACTTGATTGTAACAGTGACATGATCGAGTCCTTAGCAGAACAAACAAGAAGAATACAAATGCTTACAGCTAGCATGGTCTCAAAGGCTATGATTGAAGAGTTGAAACATGAGAGGTGATCTGCAATGATTTGCTAACAACAATAGACGATACCTCATCAGGAGTCATGAATCCTTTCAGCGAACAGAGATACTCATCTGAAAATGCTGGGTGGCGCGAAGCCACCAACCAAAGCAGAGTGCAAGCTTTGATGTGATAGTTTATAAACTAGTGTCATCATGGCATGTGCTTTAATCGAGCATTTTGCATTTCAACATTGACGACTAATCAGGAACTAATAATGCACATAAATAAAGTAGCCCCCTAACCATATGCATGTTGTCTTTCTTAAATGAAATGACACGCAGTCCTCCTACGTAGTTCAAGAAAAAAACCATATGCATGTTGTGGACTTGACCTAAAAGCTTATTAACTTCAATCACTTGAAAATCCTAGCTATGTATTCAACAAGATCAAGAAATGATCATGGCAATCACCTTTTTGTTGGTTACGGTTGCAAATAATCGCGATGAACGAAGCTCACCTCTCCTAAGTGAATTTACTCTGACAATGGTATTGCACCATGCTCCAAATAGGGATTGATGTGCTTTCGCGGGAGTTCCGATCCATCCATGTGTTGGGTAAGAAACTTGGCCTATTAGCACCGTCGCGAAAGATGTGTAGGTTCATCCAGCATGGAGATGCCATGTGGAGCTGGGACCACATGACATCCATAATTGGATGGTATTTTCTTCTCAACTTGGTGATCAAATATTCAAATAGCTAGTGGCACTGAACATTATTACCCTCGTCACATAAAAAGCGACATGTTGTTAACAATTTTGTGACCAAATTGTCTGGGAATTGCGGCCTAAATTTGTCTGAAAGATGACAGCAGCGTAAAATGGTTTTGTGACCTGCCAAGATCATCAGCTCCCAAGCAAGTCTAATAAAATTTGTGTCTCGGATGTTGACCAGATATGGGCTCAGACACTTACTTTGATCGGATGCTTCTGGCGGCCGGTGCGCCTACTAAAATGTCACCGTCCTACTCCCTCTCTTCCCTTCGGGGTCAAGAACAAGTGCTGCAGCCAAGATTGTGTTGGCCGCAGCAATTCAAATTAAATAATCCTGAACATGTTCAAACTAATGTGACAAGCTAAAACACAGAAATATGTCATTCCATTATCTCTTCAACGTTTTTTTGTTATCCACAGAAAGAAAACGGAACTATAAATGTTAAAGCCTTGGCTTTGAAGCGCATCTAGGCCGATAGATGCTAATGGTAAGTTTCGGTGATTAATGACAACCGTATGTGACTAACGTGTGTTTTGAAGGAATTATTAATTATCGGGTATGTCACATATGAAATATGAAAGGAGACCCCTCAATTCTTATTGATCTGCAAGCCAAAGATTTAAAATGCAAGATAAAGGACCTTTCTAGTATCAAGTGTCACAAGGAGATGAAGGACGCTTGATTTAGTATAGGTTTTATGGTTTTTAGTTTTTGACCGTACTATTAAGGGGGTCCTTGAGTTGGTAGCTTGATTTAAATTGAGTTGGCCTTAGAATTATGCACACTTGCTCAATCTTAGCTCAAGACAACTCAAAAAGGTCACATGGATACTTGGAAGATGAAGAAACTCTAAGAAAAATCCAAACCCCAGGCCAAAAGAACAAATGGCTGAAATTTATATAGGGCCGGATGATCCGACACCCGAGCAATTATGTGGGGCAACACGGTCAAGTCAGAATTACTTCAGTACGACCGGATGATCCGACGCCGCATGAAACAAGCGTCAGAGTAATTTTGGAGCATTCACTGCCCAAAACCATGTTTCATGGTCTGCAAACATGGCTTCATGACCGGATGATCCGCAAGCTGCCGTCGGAGCATCCGACACCTGACCGGAAGAGGCGTCGGAGTAATGACGTCAGCAAAAGTAGCACTGTAATCCCCAACGGCTACTATTTGGCCTTAGTGTGACCGGATGATCCACAGAGTGCGACAGGATCATCCGACGCCATGTACATTTTTGGAAACAAAGTACAAATGGCTACATTTTGATCTCAAGTCTATATATACCCCTCCCTCGGGTCTCTTGGACTGCCTTTGCCATTCTGAATACTTGAGGCCACTCTTGAGCTGAAGAAATACACTTGAAGCCAAGAGGAGAAGAAATTGAGCTTTGAGAGTTGATCCAATCAAGAAGAAATCATTCCTTGGAGTAGCAAGTGTGCTTGAGCTTAGGGCCAACTTAGTGTAGGTCAAGTGAAGTCTTGAGAGCTTGTTACTCTTGGTGTTTGACGGCACCTAGATGATTTTGGTGATCGTTGGCTCTTGGTGAGCTCTTGGAGTTTGTGGGAGCCCCAAGAAGAGAAGTTGTAAACTGTGGCAGAACCACCTGAATTAATCCGGCTCAAGTGTATTAACCATCACCATTAAGGCATCTTCGGTTAACCTTACACTTCAAACGGAGTAATCCACTGGTCTGTCGGGTATAACCTCCCGATACAACCACGGTGAACGGATCGAGCGCCGTACATACAAATGCTCATGCGACGATGAGCCCAGAGAATACCACATTCCAGCAATATTACGATATTAACATAAGTAAATATTACAGGCCAAGTTCTGAGCTTAGAAACTAAATACTCCAATTAACATAAATAAGTTCTTCAGAGTTAAGTTGCAGCGGAAAAATAAACAACGGAAACTACTCGACGATACAGGATGTCTCGATGAAGCCCGTACGAGGCATCACTCGGCCTTATCTCCGTTGGACGGGGGCGCATCCCATTCCACCGACCAACCAGGGGGAAGAGTGCAGGGCCAAGCCAAGCTAGCAATCATATCTTCGAAGGGCTCACCTGAAAACGAGTCACAAGCAAGGCTGAGTATACTAATACTCAGCAAGACTTACCCGAGTAGTGGAATCTACTCCACCGACTCTAGACATGCCAGGCTTTTTGGCTCAGGGGTTTGTTTTGCCGAAAAGCAACTACAAGTGGGTCCTTACTTTCAACTTTTAGCTCAAGATTCTAGTTTCGTTAGCCAGTCTAGATAAGCAGCTATCTAAAGCATTCATGGTGAAGCATTAAATTTTCCATCCAACCAGTTCATTCATCATCATTGTTCCTCTTCTTACTCTGTGGGTAAAAATGGTTAAGCAGTCTCAATAGCCGTGAGAAACGGACGATTCGAATCGAATTTCTTAACCTTGCAAGGGAAACCTAAACACACGTCACGTGGTTACTCACAGAGTCACACGTGCAACTTTTCCCCTTTCTTTCCGGGTCGTGGATCGGGGCTACCCTCCGAGAGTACACGAGCCCCACGCCACGGTTCGGCGCCGGGTCGTGACCACTCGTGCACTCGCCATATAGTGGGACCGAAGTTCAAAGGGTAGGATGCCGTCCCCTTGCCGGGCCAATCAGGTACTTAAGCTTACCGATTCCCATAATCTCGGCATGTGTTTAGTACGTTCAAAGACTTAACCATCACTACCACACCCTGCGGCCTTAGCATTTTTCACTAGACAGACGGGCCTCAATCGTAACCATCGTTCCATGGCCCGTCCGTGTCCTTATGATTGCAGCGTGTAGTAGACATTCAACTCCTATTTTCTCGCGAGTGACAGGAAATCACTCGACTTTTACCGGAGTCCTATTAGCACAGCATTCTATCGAACCTTACGTTTAGTTTTCAAGCAAGGGTTCCTAACATCATGCAACTAAGTTTTCATTCAGCTCCTATAAACTTAATGCACAAGCAAACAGTAATGAGTTGCATAATTAGGAAAGAAATAGGTTATGCTCCGGGGCTTGCCTTCTTGTGAATAGTTAGTCCGGGGATCGTCTGAACGTTGACCCGGGTCTCAACTGCTTCAGTTAGATTTTCCTGGGCTTCTTGCTGCTCACTCTCGGACTCGGGCACCAACTCGTACGTCCCGTCGGCGAGAGTAGTCGTTTCTACATGAATGCACAAGTTTGAGCAGTGGTGATGGTAAACGACATGATTTCCTTCATGACAAAGTTGCGGTTCATAAGACATAAGTTTTGCTGTGAAGTTATTTACTTTAACATTTCCTGGGCAATCGTTAATAGAGCTTATCTTAATCTATTTAACTTTATTAAAGAAGAAGGGGTTGTGTTATATTTAAACACCAAAATGAGTTGAACACAAATACTAATCTAGTTAGCTTCTGGTAATAAAATTTTTATTCAAAGTACATTATGCAGAGATAAGGTCACTGTAAAAATTTCAGACATTTTTGTGTAGCATGTTAAATATGAAAAATGTAATACACAGCCACTGCTAGAATCTAGTTATTTTTATACAGGACAAACCATGCAAGTATTGCTGCTAAAAAATTTACAGGGTGTTGCTATAACCATATTTGTGCTACTGTAAATTGTTCAGATTTTTTTTTGTACATGATTTAGAGCATAATAAATGGGACAAGCTACGCTCATGTTATTAAAGATTATTTTCTACAGGATGTTATACAGGGTTTGTATGTATGAAACATTTTGTACAGGTTGAGCTACTCTATTGTGTTTCATAGTAAAAAGATGAACATTTTATAAGGGCTTTACTAATTATTTTGAATTAGTGAAGTTTTCCTACCACAAATTCATATGATCAGGTTACATATAGTAAAAATGTTTCTAAATTTTTCTGTGGCCTCTAGGTATTACTACAACAACACAGAAAAAGTTTCATGTCATTAATCATCACAGAACAGCAGGAAAAATTAGTTCTAGCACTTTATGGCATATAACAAGGTTGGACAAAAGGTGTATCTAGAGATGGCTTTTGGTCCTGATCTTTTTACACAGCCCTAAATATTAAGCAAGTAACTCACTGCCCAAAAATTAGGGTCAGCAATGATCTACAACAGTGGGTACAAAAGAAGTCCATTAAACCTTCCATTTAATATAGAGCAAAATATATTGAGAATCTGAGGAACTTTATGTAACAAAAGTTGTAGAGTTTCTTCTAAGGATTCCAGAACAGTTGAGTTTGCATTTGTTTGAATTTTCTACGATTTTATACGAATTTTACAAGTTCACTGATTTGGTTAAAACTTTCTTTACAGAGGGGTCCCTGAAAACTAGCAGAAAACCCCCTAGAAAGATTTGGGCGCTTGCAATGTGGTCCCTGGTCGCAATTTCACGGCGGGGTCATCCTGTCCGGCCAAATTCCGGCGAGCTCGGTCGCCGGCGGCGAGGGCAAGGTGGGGGAGAACGGAGAGGGAACCAGGGCGCACCTATTGGTGGTCTTGGAGTGGCTTGGGATGGCCGGTGGCGGGCTGGCCGCGGAGAGCAGGGGCGGCGGCGGAGGGGCGGCGCGGACGGCGGCGCTCCGGCGAGGAGGGCGGCGGGGCTCGGGTTGGGGAGCTTCAGCGCACTGAGGGGGACCCGTTTCAGCGCTTGTCTCGGGTGGAGGTGGGCTGGAGCAGAGGGTTCCACGGCGAGGTGGGGGCGCCGGTGGCAATGGAGCTCTCTGTTCTGCGGGGAAGAAGAAAGGAGGGGAGGGAGGGGCGCTGCGCCGGGCTTTATAGCCGGTGGAGCTCGTGGGGGTGGGCTTGGCACGGCCGGGGCGCGAGGTGGAGGGGGGGGGGGGGGGGGGGCGGCGAGGCTGGGCGCCATTGGTGCGGCCGGCGGTGACCAGCGGCCAGAGGCGCGTCGTGCGCGTGGCGTGCGTGCGCTGGGCGCGCCTGGGGCGCGACGTCGCGTGTAGGCGACGCGGGCGGGCGGTTGGGGAGCTCGGGCGGCACGACGGGGGCACAGGGTGAAGGGGGCGGCGGCCAGAGGCGTGCGGCGTGCGGCACGCCATTGGGCGTCGGGGCGGTGGCGTCGTACTGGCCGTGCGGGCTGCCGTGTGAGGAAGAAGGAGAGCACGGCCACGGTTGGGCGAGCTGGGCGGCGAGCAGAGGCATTGGGCGCTGCCGGCGGTGGGTGGAGGTGCGCTATTGGGCAGGCGGCGGCGGCCAGCGACTGGAAGGCAGTGCGGTGGTGCAGGGCATGTCGTGCGGGAGGGAGAAGAAAGCGCGGCCGCGGTTGGCCGAGCGGGGGCGGGCAGCAGGCAGAGCGCCGGGGTTGGCTCGGCGCCTGGGGCCGCGCAGGCGTCGAGGGCCAGGTGGCCGGCGGCGGTCGGGCGAGCGTGCGGTGCAGCAGAGGAGGGAGGGGTGAGGGAGGGACCTAAGTGCAAGAATTTGAAAAACTTCAGGGGGCTGGGTGCAAACAGGGCGTTTTCTCCTCTTTCTGATTTGAATTTCAAAAACTTTTGAACACGAAAGTTGTTCAAAATAAAAAGTTCTACAACTTTGGTTTCAGGCAAAATCTCATTTGGCTTATGGTTTGAAAGTTAAAATTAAATGTTCAAAAGTAACCAATGTGCTCAAATTAAATTTGAATTCCAACTGAACTCGTTTTAATCCTTTCCACCCTTTCATTAGTTGGTTTAATCATGGAGTTAGGCTAATGACATTGATCTTGGAAGAGTAATTACCAGGGTTGTCACAGCCTTCCCCCCTTAACAAGAATCTCGCCCCGGGATTCGGTAATTCTTAGTGTGGGCGTGGGTGCACATACCAGTGGTTGAGACAAGAAACCCTGGGAAATGTTGGTTCAGGTAGCTCTCCGTTTCCCAGGTGGCTTCTTCTTCCGTGTGGTGATTCCATTGTATTTTATACATTCTAATTACTTTCCTCCTGGTCTCTCTTTCTTTTTGATCCAGAATCTTAACTGGGTGTTCGACATACGAGAGGTCGGATTCCAACGATATTTCTTGTTGTTCCACAATCTCGGTAGGGACTCGAACACACTTCTTGAGTTGAGATACGTGGAAGACATCATGGGTGGCCGTGAGCTGAGGGGGCAGTCGTAATTTGTAGGCTACGGGTCCGCAGCTCTTAATGATTTCGTAGGGACCAATATAACGGGGAGCTAGTTTGCCTTTAATTCCAAATCTTCGCACTCCCTTGGTTGGCGAAACTCGAAGGTAGACATGATCGCCAACTTCGAACTTTAGGGGCTTTCTCCTTTTGTCAGAATAGCTCTTTTGTCGGGCTTGTGCGGCTTTAAGATTTGCTTGTATTACTTTTACTTTCTCCTCTGCCTCGATTACCAGGTCGGGTCCAATTAATTGACGTTCTCCGGTTCGTGACCAGCTCAAAGGAGTTCGACACCTTCGTCCGTACAGTGCCTCAAATGGTGCCATTTTCAAACTCGTTTGATAGCTGTTGTTGTACGAGAACTCTGCTAGGGGTAGGCATTTGTCCCAATTCTTGTCATAGTGGATGACGCAAGCTCTCAGCATGTCCTCAAGGATTTGGTTTACTCTTTCCGTTTGTCCATCAGTCTAAGGATGGTATGCTGAGCTGCGAATCCGTTTGGTACCAAGAGACGTTTGCAGTTGTTCCCAAAAGCGTGCTACAAACTGAGGACCACGATCGGATATAATTGTCTTAGGTATTCCACGTAGGCAAACAATACGATCGAGGTAAATCTCGGCATATTTCTTGGTAGAATAGGTGGTGTGTACCGGAAGAAAATGTGCCGTCTTTGTGAGTCTATCCACGACAACCCATATGGAATCATGTTTCTGGGAAGTGTTTGGTAGTCCAACGACGAAGTCCATACTTATGTCCTCCCATTTCCATGATGGTATAGGTAACGGTTGTAGTGTACCGGCTAGTCTTCAAGTGGCTGGCTTTTACCCTCTGGCATGTGTCACATTCCGAGACATACGTAGCAATTTCTCTTTTCATTCTCGTCCACCAGAAGTTTTGCCTTAGGTCTTGATACCTTTTGCTACTGCCGGGGTGGATAGAGAATTTGGAAAGGTGGGCCTCATCGAGAATTTGCTTGCGGAGTTCACGATTCTTCGGGACGACTACACGACTTTCGAACCATAGAACTCCCTTATGGTCCTGGCGGAAACACTTATACTTCTCCTCACCTAGAGAGAGTTTTTGTTTGATGATCTTGATTCCTTCATCATGTAGTTGTGCCATGACGATTTGGTCGTGAAGAGTGGGCTCAATTGAGATGTGATCTAGAGTGCCTTGGGAAACCATTTCCAAGTTAAGCTTCCTCATGTTTGCACACAATGTCTCATGGTAGGACTCCATGGATAAGCAATGGCAATGGGACTTGCGGCTTAGTGCATCCGCGACTACATTAGCCTTACCGGGGTGATAGTGCACTTCAAGGTCATAATCCTTGATTAGTTCTAGCCATCTCCGTTGTCTCATATTCAGATCGGCTTGTGTGAAGATATACTTGAGACTCTTATGATCCGTGTAGATATTGCACTGTGTACCCATGAGATAGTGCCTCCATATCTTCAGAGCGTGAATGACGGCTGCGAGCTCAAGGTCATGCGTGGGATAATTCTGTTCGTGGGGCCGAAGGGCTCGTGAGGCATATGCAATCACTCGATTCTCTTGCATAAGCACACATCCTAGACCAGTACCTGATGCGTCACAATACACATCGAATGGCTTGGTATTATCGGGTTGAGCTAACACAGGTGCAGTAGTCAGATGCTCTCTGAGAGTGTGGAAGGCTCCCTCACACTTCTCATTCCATACAAACTTTACTTCCTTCTTCAATAGTTCCGTCATGGGCTTAGCAATTCGAGAGAAATCCGGGATGAAGCGACGGTAGTAACCGGCTAAGCCGAGAAAACTGCGAATCTGATGAACAGAGGTAGGGGGTTTCCAATCCATCACCTCTTGTACCTTGCTGGGGTCAACAGCTATGCCTTCGCTGGAGATCGTGTGACCTAAGAACTTTACAGTATCCAACCAGAATTCACACTTAGAAAACTTAGCATAGAGCTGATGGTCTATGAGTCGTTGAAGAACAATGCGAAGGTGCTTGGCATGCTCTTCCTCATCCTTGGAATAGATAAGGATGTCATCGATGAACACTACGACGAATTTGTCAAGCTCGGGCATGAATACCGAATTCATGAGATACATGAAGTAGGCAGGGTCATTGGTGAGTCCAAAGGACATGACCAAGAATTCATATAGTCCATATCGTGTGGAGAAGGCAGTCTTAGGAATATCGTATGGGCGAATCTTGATCTGATGATATCCCGAACGAAGATCAATCTTTGAGAAGACTCTGGTTCCAGCTAATTGATCGAAGAGTACATCGATGCGAGGAAGGGGGTATTTATTTTTAACAGTTACCGCATTGAGAGGTCGGTAGTCCACACATAATCTCAAACTGTCATCCTTCTTCTTTACGAATAGGGCTGGACCTCCCCAAGGTGACGCGCTAGGGCGAATGAAACCTTTGTCCGATAGTTCTTGGAGTTGAATTTTTCAGCTCGGCCAATTCTTTAGGGGGCATCCTATATGGTCTTTTGGATATAGGTGCAGCACCTGGTTGTAGTTCAATGATGAACTCAATATCCCTATCCGGTGGCATTCCCGGTAAGTCATCCGGAAAAACGTCGGCATACTCGTTTACCACAGGAATATCATCTAGCTTAAGTCCTTCCATCTGGTAAGCACAGGAATTCATGCAATCTAGGAATGGTAGGCAAAGGGTAGTGGCTCCGTGACTAGGTGAATTTATCTCAACGGCTTGGGAAGAAAGGTCCAGTGTGAGTCCATGCATAGTCATCCAGTTCATTCCCAAAATAATATCCATGCCGTCAAGAGGTAAAAGGACAAGGTCTGTGTCGATGGTTTTACTACCCAATTTGACTGGTACTTGTCTGACCATTTGGTTTGAAGCAATTTTACCACCCGGTGTGGATATCATATATGACCCTTTCGTGTGACAAACATCCAAGCCTACTTTTGCACCGAATTTTGCACTTATGAAACTATGCGATGCACCAGAATCAAATAATATAACTGCAGGCTTGTTATTAAAATAGAGGATGTGCGTGTTATTAAGGGTGCACCTTTAGGGAGCGCTTCAAGCTGATCAATCTGTCCTTTGCTCTTGTTCCTCTGTCTTTTACGCTTGTTCTGATGGGTTTGGCTAGAACCTTGGCCCTGCTTTGGCTTCCTAGGCTGAGGGCATTCTCGAGCGAAATGGCTAGCACTGCTACAATTGAAGCAACGGTTTTTGTCACTTGGACGACGGGGTTGTTTGTTATCTGAAGATATCGCTACTGGCATACCCAATGAACGTCCCTTGGGTGTGGTGCATTTGGCAGGGTCTATCTTTTCCGGAACAGGTGAGCGAGTTTGTGTTCGAAGGACTATGCCGGCGTCAGTAGTTTTGCTAACTTGACGTCGGCCCCGTGGGATGAATTCTGTGCAGGTAATTTTCCATCCAGTCAAGTCTATGCTGCATGGGTCAGGCTTGAGAGTCCGACGCTTTACTTGGTGATCCTTAAGTTTCATCGGAAGTTGTGATGGGGGCAATAAGGAGTCTGAGTAAACGTCTCTTGTGTCCATCATCTTGTTATTGAGCTCGGGATAGCTAGCAACCTGAGGATGGTGGACATTGCACCCATCCCCTTGATGGTGTTGTTGCTGCAGGCATTGAAAAATCGCTTCCTGCCCCTTGACAAGCTGGCGAAGTATCTCGGTTTGAGCGGCCATTACTTCCACCAAACTGGGCGGTGGTGGCAGCTGTGGTTGTGATCCACTTGCGCTAGCACCAAAACCATCCGGGTTACCACGGGTTGCTCCAACCATCTGAAAAGGCGAATGTTCTTCATTAGCAACGTGATCCATATTGCTTCCATGACTCAAAAAGCTCTAACGCAGAATAGTAGACTTCCAAAAGGTCCTGGATGGAATCACGGGCATAAAAACTGTCTGCCATAAGAATTTTGTAACTCCTGGTAGGTTCATCCAAAGTTTCTTATATTTTGGCAGTGGATAGGGAGTTTAAAGATGTACCACTTTGGTATTCAGCCAAGATGCTAAATCGATGGCTAGGATGGTCAAACGGTTCACTCTTTGCTTCCCTGTTTTGGCTGTTTTTCGGCAGAGCGAGTTATAGTATCTGGCCTATAACTCAAACTAGCAAGATCCAATAGGGTTGAAATTTTGTGAGACCCTAGATCACAGAATTCCTGACAGATTTGGTAGTCAACTCACAGCTCAGAAATGTAAGGAGACATGGACAAAATTCCCGACAAGTTTCAGCGATTGTGGATTTCATCGTTTTACCAACTTACAACGAAATCACCCAAGTTTATCGCCGTTCCTTACATGCTGAGGGTATCCACATGGTTCAGGTGTACCCATCACGAAAGAGTTACTCAGCTCCTAGTTAGCCTATTACAACACTTGCCAAAAGTCAGGCTACCCTATCGAGGAGTATGTGCAAAAGTCCTTCTAGGTCATCATCTAGAAGTCATCCAAGTCGTTGACGGACGATTCGCTGTGAGTAGGAGAGTGAGCTTCTAAGTATCGGCCAAACGGCGACCAACAGCCTCAAGCTCCAAGGCGGGCCACTCCGGGTGTAGCGGGTGCGGAAAGATAGTCACGTTGACACGGCACTGGGTAACTCCGTTTTCTGCAAACCCCAGTCCGGCGTAACGTGGGGGAATTAGATAGCCCGCGGTACGCAGAACATCCCACAAAATAGAGGGAAAGCCCTCCCAGTGGAGACACTGCGAGTGTACGCGTCCATCCTCATCCACCATCATATCAACAGGCTCGGCCATCTGAACAAAAGATCAAATGGAGTGAGATAGCGAAAAACTGTGAACAGCACAAGGACAGATTCTGTATAGTGTGCAAAAATAACCATAACTCCCACAGTTCTCATCCAAAAATTCTCAAATTTCACCAGATCACTCCTAAGGTATTTGTGAACAACTTTTCTAGTCAACTCCAGAGCTGAATAGGTCTCCAAGATGGTCGTTCCTTTCAGGTTTTACCTCTCTGTCTACCCAGAATTTTCAGTGAACAGAGGGCTAGAGTTTCGTGCACCAGGGAAAATCTACCGAGCCAAAATTTACCAAATTTTAACAGAAGCTTTCTGGGTAAATTTGGAACAAGTTTCGTGTTGTGCTCGTTTGCAGAAAACTGCAGGAAGGGGGCCTAAAAATTTAAGAGGCAGAAGTGCTTATTCTGGACAGAAATCTGACGCTCCAAGGTTTCTGTTATTTCTTATTATTCATAAGTTCAGAATTTTTCATTTTTGAACAGGAGATAGAACACAAAATTTGGAACAATTGTTTGAACACAAACTTCTCCAGAAAAGGTCATTTTCTTGGGTCAATAAATCGCTCTTTTTGGTCATGGCAGATTTGTGACAGATTCGCTAGATAGTCCTTATGCGACCCACACTTAGATACGCAAGAACCTTACCACTCTCATACAACGCATTTTTGATTTCAGATACACATGTTTATGATGTATGCACGTCCTATTCGTCCTCACAAATAAAACAATTGCCAAATAGCTTTGGTCTTACGATGATAGTTTCGGTGGCATACACAATACGGCTCTCGCTATAATAGCTAGTCGAGTCTTTCTAATCGTTCCTTAACTTATCGTAATCGCGGTTAGTGTACCTGCAGAAAATCGACAAGCATATATATATCATGAACCTTTCATGCCAGCACTCATGAAAGCGTCCGTAATCATTACCGTTTACTTATAGAAACGATATCTGTACAATTCCCGCCGTACAGACGACGTTAACATACGCTATCGAGATAGCGTATTCACGGGGGTACCGTCATGAGACGGGGGTATGAACAGCGATCGCCATACCCTGCGCAAACCTTCCACTCCCAATATGTTCAACTAACAGTTGGCATATTGGCAGCACCTCAAGTAAGCCACTGCTTGAGGGCAGCGTTCGGTTCGCATCACCGACAGGAAGGCCAAGCTCTCTCAGTTGGCTGAGGATCCTTACCTTCTTACCTTAGCGATGAGTGCGTCGTTACAGAATTTAAGGTCGGTTGTACATGAAAGTAAGTTTTGACAGAAAGTAATGTGCTGGAAGTCAGTTGATAATATATATAGAAGTTAGATAGCCACCTAGTAACTTTCCCATAATCCCTTAGGGCTTTACGAACTAGGCACCATCCTTAACGTACCAACGCATTTCGCAACACAACCTTCTAGTCAAGTTTTATGAAAATAAGTTTTTAAGGCTTGTTGCATTCTCTGGCGTATGTATTTCGGCTCTGGTGTCCGCTGTTGCCAGCTGTGGCACCAGCTACGGCTCTGATACCAGCTGTGGCAGAACCACCTGAATTAATCCGGCTCAAGTGTATTAACCATCACCATTAAGGCATCCTCGGTTAACCTTACACTTCAAACGGAGTAATCCACTGGTCTGTCGGGTATAACCTCCCGATACAACCACGGTGAACGGATCGAGCGCCGTACATACAAATGCTCATGCGACGATGAGCCCAGA
Organism: Panicum miliaceum; assembly: GCA_032594955.1. Classification (NCBI taxonomy): domain Eukaryota; kingdom Viridiplantae; phylum Streptophyta; class Magnoliopsida; order Poales; family Poaceae; genus Panicum; species Panicum miliaceum. Next base: position 47,880,904 of record CM064057.1, on the reverse strand, counting down.
GAATACCACATTCCAGCAATATTACGATATTAACATAAGTAAATATTACAGGCCAAGTTCTGAGCTTAGAAACTAAATACTCCAATTAACATAAATAAGTTCTTCAGAGTTAAGTTGCAGCGGAAAAATAAACAACGGAAACTACTCGACGATACAGGATGTCTCGATGAAGCCCGTACGAGGCATCACTCGGCCTTATCTCCGTTGGACGGGGGCGCATCCCATTCCACCGACCAACCAGGGGGAAGAGTGCAGGGCCAAGCCAAGCTAGCAATCATATCTTCGAAGGGCTCACCTGAAAACGAGTCACAAGCAAGGCTGAGTATACTAATACTCAGCAAGACTTACCCGAGTAGTGGAATCTACTCCACCGACTCTAGACATGCCAGGCTTTTTGGCTCAGGGGTTTGTTTTGCCGAAAAGCAACTACAAGTGGGTCCTTACTTTCAACTTTTAGCTCAAGATTCTAGTTTCGTTAGCCAGTCTAGATAAGCAGCTATCTAAAGCATTCATGGTGAAGCATTAAATTTTCCATCCAACCAGTTCATTCATCATCATTGTTCCTCTTCTTACTCTGTGGGTAAAAATGGTTAAGCAGTCTCAATAGCCGTGAGAAACGGACGATTCGAATCGAATTTCTTAACCTTGCAAGGGAAACCTAAACACACGTCACGTGGTTACTCACAGAGTCACACGTGCAACTTTTCCCCTTTCTTTCCGGGTCGTGGATCGGGGCTACCCTCCGAGAGTACACGAGCCCCACGCCACGGTTCGGCGCCGGGTCGTGACCACTCGTGCACTCGCCATATAGTGGGACCGAAGTTCAAAGGGTAGGATGCCGTCCCCTTGCCGGGCCAATCAGGTACTTAAGCTTACCGATTCCCATAATCTCGGCATGTGTTTAGTACGTTCAAAGACTTAACCATCACTACCACACCCTGCGGCCTTAGCATTTTTCACTAGACAGACGGGCCTCAATCGTAACCATCGTTCCATGGCCCGTCCGTGTCCTTATGATTGCAGCGTGTAGTAGACATTCAACTCCTATTTTCTCGCGAGTGACAGGAAATCACTCGACTTTTACCGGAGTCCTATTAGCACAGCATTCTATCGAACCTTACGTCTAGTTTTCAAGCAAGGGTTCCTAACATCATGCAACTAAGTTTTCATTCAGCTCCTATAAACTTAATGCACAAGCAAACAGTAATGAGTTGCATAATTAGGAAAGAAATAGGTTATGCTCCGGGGCTTGCCTTCTTGTGAATAGTTAGTCCGGGGATCGTCTGAACGTTGACCCGGGTCTCAACTGCTTCAGTTAGATTTTCCTGGGCTTCTTGCTGCTCACTCTCGGACTCGGGCACCAACTCGTACGTCCCGTCGGCGAGAGTAGTCGTTTCTACATGAATGCACAAGTTTGAGCAGTGGTGATGGTAAACGACATGATTTCCTTCATGACAAAGTTGCGGTTCATAAGACATAAGTTTTGCTGTGAAGTTATTTACTTTAACATTTCCTGGGCAATCGTTAATAGAGCTTATCTTAATCTATTTAACTTTATTAAAGAAGAAGGGGTTGTGTTATATTTAAACACCAAAATGAGTTGAACACAAATACTAATCTAGTTAGCTTCTGGTAATAAAATTTTTATTCAAAGTACATTATGCAGAGATAAGGTCACTGTAAAAATTTCAGACATTTTTGTGTAGCATGTTAAATATGAAAAATGTAATACACAGCCACTGCTAGAATCTAGTTATTTTTATACAGGACAAACCATGCAAGTATTGCTGCTAAAAAATTTACAGGGTGTTGCTATAACCATATTTGTGCTACTGTAAATTTTTCAGATTTTTTTTTGTACATGATTTAGAGCATAATAAATGGGACAAGCTACGCTCATGTTATTAAAGATTATTTTCTACAGGATGTTAAACAGGGTTTGTATGTATGAAACATTTTGTACAGGTTGAGCTACTCTATTGTGTTTCATAGTAAAAAGATGAACATTTTATAAGGGCTTTACTAATTATTTTGAATTAGTGAAGTTTTCCTACCACAAATTCATATGAACAGGTTACATATAGTAAAAATGTTTCTAAATTTTTCTGTGGTCTCTAGGTATTACTACAACAACACAGAAAAAGTTTCATGTCATTAATCATCACAGAACAGCAGGAAATATTAGTTCTAGCACTTTATGGCATATAACAAGGTTGGACAAAAGGTGTATCTAGATATGGCTTTTGGTCCTGATCTTTTTACACAGCCCTAAATATTAAGCAAGTAACTCACTGCCCAAAAATTAGGGTCAGAAATGATCTACAACAGTGGGTACAAAAGAAGTCCATTAAACCTTCCATTTAATCTAGAGCAAAATATATTGAGAATCTGAGGAACTTTATGTAACAAAAGTTGTAGAGTTTCTTCTAAGGATTCCAGAACAGTTGAGTTTGCATTTGTTTGAATTTTCTACGATTTTATACGAATTTTACAAGTTCACTGATTTGGTTAAAACTTTCTTTACAGAGGGGTCCCTGAAAACTAGTAGAAAACCCCCTAGAAAGATTTGGGCGCTTGCAATGTGGTCCCTGGTCGCAATTTCACGGCGGGGTCATCCTGTCCGGCCAAATTCCGGCGAGCTCGGTCGCCGGCGGCGAGGGCAAGGTGGGGGAGAACGGAGAGGGAACCAGGGCGCACCTATTGGTGGTCTTGGAGTGGCTTGGGATGGCCGGTGGCGGGCTGGCCGCGGAGAGCAGGGGCGGCGGCGGAGGGGCGGCGCGGACGGCGGTGCTCCGGCGAGGAGGGCGGCGGGGCTCGGGTTGGGGAGCTTCAGCGCACTGAGGGGGACCCGTTTCAGCGCTTGTCTCGGGTGGAGGTGGGCTGGAGTAGAGGGTTCCACGGCGAGGTGGGGGCGCCGGTGGCAATGGAGCTCTCTGTTCTGCGGGGAAGAAGAAAGGAGGGGAGGGAGGGGCGCTGCGCCGGGCTTTATAGCCGGTGGAGCTCGTGGGGGTGGGCTTGGCACGGCCGGGGCGCGAGGTGGAGGGGGGGGGGGGGGCGGCGAGGCTGGGCGCCATTGGTGCGGCCGGCGGTGACCAGCGGCCAGAGGCGCGTCGTGCGTGTGGCGTGCGTGCGCTGGGCGCGCCTGGGGCGCGACGTCGCGTGTAGGCGACGCGGGCGGGCGGTTGGGGAGCTCGGGCGGCACGACGGGGGCACAGGGTGAAGGGGGCGGCGGCCAGAGGCGTGCGGCGTGCGGCACGCCATTGGGCGTCGGGGCGGTGGCGTCGTACTGGCCGTGCGGGCTGCCGTGTGAGGAAGAAGGAGAGCACGGCCACGGTTGGGCGAGCTGGGCGGCGAGCAGAGGCATTGGGCGCTGCCGGCGGTGGGTGGAGGTGCGCTATTGGGCAGGCGGCGGCGGCCAGCGACTGGAAGGCAGTGCGGTGGTGCAGGGCATGTCGTGCGGGAGGGAGAAGAAAGCGCGGCCGCGGTTGGCCGAGCGGGGGCGGGCAGCAGGCAGAGCGCCGGGGTTGGCTCGGCGCCTGGGGCCGCGCAGGCGTCGAGGGCCAGGTGGCCGGCGGCGGTCGGGCGAGCGTGCGGTGCAGCAGAGGAGGGAGGGGTGAGGGAGGGACCTAAGTGCAAGAATTTGAAAAACTTCAGGGGGCTGGGTGCAAACAGGGCGTTTTCTCCTCTTTCTGATTTGAATTTCAAAAACTTTTGAACACGAAAGTTGTTCAAAATAAAAAGTTCTACAACTTTGGTTTCAGGCAAAATCTCATTTGCCTTATGGTTTGAAAGTTAAAATTAAATGTTCAAAAGTAACCAATGTGCTCAAATTAAATTTGAATTCCAACTGAACTCGTTTTAATCCTTTCCACCCTTTCATTAGTTGGTTTAATCATGGAGTTAGGCTAATGACATTGATCTTGGAAGAGTAATTACCAGGGTTGTCACATAAACGGTGTGAAGCTCGCCATTCCAGAGATGGAGAAGCAGCATTCTTAGTGAAGCACTTGCGTTCTTAGTGATGCAAGGGAGCCATACCCTTTGTGGGTGCTCCAATGTGGATTAGGGGGGAGCGTCAACTCCTCGATACCACGGGGAAAAAATAGGTTGTCTCGTGTCCCTCTCTTACTTTTAAGAAATTCAATTAGCTTTACTTATTGCAATCTTTGCTAGTTTGCTTGGGTGTTTGAGTAGGATGATCATTTGTTAGTGTGTCACCTTGACTAGGTCACATACTTGTTAGTGTGAATCTTTGCTAGGAATCATGGATATGCTAGTGTGTTTTCCTACCTAAGGTTGTTCAATTTAGTGTCCTCTAGTTGCTAGGATCAAAACTTGTAGATTAGGCAACACTAGCATAGGTTAAGAATTCAATAGATTTCAAAAAAGTCCCAATTCAACCCCCCCTTCTTGGTCCTCGATCTCCTTTCAATTGGTATAAGAGCTTAGGCTCTATTTTATAGGCTTAAAATCCACCATCCCAATCCAAGAATATGCTTGAAGAAAAGGATGTCATCCAAAAAGAACTCGAAGAATTCAAGACTGCTGCACAGGCTGTCGTGGGGATGGTGGAGTTTTCAGCTGAAGGTGATGCTGGCGAGCCGTCTCTGTTAGAGAAGCTTCGTGCGACTGCTCAGAAGGTTGCCAGCTGCATCTCGGAGGCCACCAGGACGTACATAGCTTAGACGGTCGCGTTGGTGAAGTCATACTGGCGCAAAGCGAAACTGGAACCACTCGTTGAAGGCATGGCGGCCGACTGCTCTGTCGAGCAATTCACGAAGTTCCGTGAAGAAGTCGAGCCCCTTCCTGACAAGATTGCTTAGAGCCTGGAGCAAGATGGTTAGCAGCAAAAATAATGTATCATGATGAACATTTTATGCCACTTGTTGATATGTATATAAATTTGCCTAATTGATCTTTCTTCAGCGTATATCTTTGTATGATGTTTACTGGTACGATCGTAGGACTTAGAGTAGTTGGAGCCGTTTGGGTTAAGCTACTCCAAGAGCATCGGCTTGGATGTAGTCAGTAACTTGACGTTCCGTAAAAGTTCTCGTAGAGCAAAAGGACTTAGCCTGGATTTACCCGATCATGCGGTACGCTAGGCTAGCCTGTCAGTTTGAGAGCCTGAACGGTTAAGTTATTAACGTCCCGCTTGTAGCAGGGAGATAATGTGGCCGCGTGATGGGCTTGGTGACCCCTTCGACGGGTGCCTTAACTCTCTCTTTCGAGTGGTCGTAGCAGCGGCCGGAACTGTGAGAGTACATCAAGTGCTCTGCCTTATAAGCTGTACTAGACGTAAGTACTCATGGCGGAGCCCCCGAGTATAAACGAGCTAAGTACAAGTACTCGTGGCGGAGCCTCCGAGTATAAGTAATCGAGAAAACATATAAACTCGTGGCGGAGCCCCCAAGTTTAATGTAGGCGAACAAATGTAAGAACTCGTGGCGGAGCCCCCAAGTTAAAACATGCAGAAAGTAGTTGAATTACGGTGAAATCAACTCTTTATTTATAAAAATGCTGACATGCAGCTGGCGAATTGCTTTTACAGCTTCTACTAGGCGTAGAATTTCCGGAGATGATCTATGTTCCAGGAGTTGGGAACTTCCTGGCCATCAGGGTACTGCAGGCGATATGACCCTGGTCTTGTGACTTCCGACACGATGAAAAGGAACTTCCCATCGTGAGTTAAGCTTGTGTAGCCCAGTTTCATCCTGAATGCGGTGAAGGACCAAATCATCGATAACGACCACTCTCGTACATTGCGATTGTGATAGCGCCCGATGCCTTGCAGATAACGGGCTGACTGAACGAGGATATTGCATCTGGCTTCATCAACAGTATCTAGTTCCAGTTGCCGAGCTTCGTCCGCCTCCCCTTCGTCATACATCTCGACTCTGGGAGAGAGCCACATAAGATCTGCTGGGAGTATAACTTCGGACCCGTAGACAAGGAAAAAAGGGGTATGTCCTGTGGTTTTCGATGGTTGAGTTCGAAGCCCCCAGACAACATGAGGCAACTCATATATCCACTTGCCACCCTTTTTGCTGTTCTCATCATAGAGTCTCTTCTTTAGGCCATCCAGAATCAAGCCGTTGGCCCGCTCGACTTGTCCATTGGCCCTTGGGTGTGTGACTGACACGTACTTCACTTCAATCGAGTTGTTTTCGCAGAATTCCCAGAACTGGTTTGCCGTGAAGTTTGAGCCCAGATCTGTGATGATGATTTTGGGGTAGCCAAAGCGGTACATAATATCCGAGATGAAGTCGACTAGCCTGTCTGGAGTGAGCTTGGTAATCGGCTTGTACTCGATCCACTTGGTAAACTTGTCGATGGCCACCAATACATGTGTAAAGCTTCCTGATGCCGTAGTCAGAGGTTCAATCATGTCGAGGCTCCAGCATGCGAAGGGCCATGAGGGCGGTATGGTGATGAGGTTGTGTGCCGAGATGTGAGACTGTTTGCCAAAAAAATGGCACTTCTGGCACTTTCGTACGAGATCCTCGGCGTCAGAAACTGCTGTTGGCCACTAGTAGCCTGCCCTGTAGGCTTTCCCGACCAATGTCTTGGACGCTGCGTGGTTTCCGCATGTACCCTCGTGTATCTCGAGTAGTATATTGCGGCCCCATGCCCTCAAAACACACTTCATGAGTACTCCTGAGGTTGCTCCACGCTTGTAGAGCTTATCCCCGATGATAACAAGTCCCTTGCTGTGCCTCATGATGCGTATTGCTTCTGGGCTTTTCTTTGTCACCCCCGGGGGTAGCTTCTTTTCCTGGATAAATTCAATGAAAGTCCCCCGACAATCGACCTCCGACATCATGACCTCCCGGCTGGAGTCCGAGGGTCCCAGGCCAATGGTTGCTTGATTCGTGGTCTTGATCGACGGTTCTTTGAGTTCCTGGATAAATACTCCAGCTGGGACTTGGGCTCGAGTAGATCAAATCTTGGAGAGTACATCTGCTCCAAGATTGTTGTCCCGGACAACGTGATAAATCTCTAGGCCAGCAAATTTGTTCTCCAGCTTGCGCACTTCCATAACATATGCGTCCATCTCCTCCTTTCTGCAGTCCCACTCTTTTTTGACTTGTTGCATGGCTAGCAGCGAGTCGCTGTACACGAGTAGTCGTTTGATGCCCAATGAGACTGCCAGGCGGAGACCGTGTAGTAGCACTTCGTACTCGGCCTTGTTGTTGGACACCTTCCAAAGGATTTGTAAGACGTACTTGAGTTGTTCACCCTTGGGAGAGATAAAAAGTACTCCTGCCCCTCCACCCTCAAGCTTGAGTGAGCCATCAAAGTACATCATCCAATGCTCTGGGCAGCTGGCTGGGGTTGGTATTTGATTTTCCCACCACTTAGCCATGAAATCGACCAATGCTTGGGATTTGATGGCTGTCCTTGGCTTGAAATTGATTGAAAGAGCCCCCAGTTTTACTACCCACTTGGATATACGACGAGTGGTATCCCGGTTGTGGAGTATATCCACCAACGGGAAATCAGTAACAACTGAGATCTTGTACTCGTCGAAATAGTGGCGAAGCTTCCTTGATGTTATGAGTATTGCGTAGAGTAGTTTCTGAATTGAAGGATAGCGTACCTTTGATTCAGAGAGTACTTCGCTGATGAAATAGACTGGCCTCTGCACACCAAATGCATGGCCTTCCTCTTTTCGCTCTACCACAATTGCTGTGCTGATCACATGAGTAGTTGCTGCAATGTACATCAACAGGTTCTCCCCTGGACGTGGTGTTGTGAGAATAGAAGGTGACTGCAGGTGTTCCTTGAGGTCCTGCAAAGCCTGCTCAGCTTCCTCCGGCTAGTGGAACTTGTCTTTCTGCTTCAGGAGCTTGAAGAAGGGAAGGCCCCGTTCTCCAAGTCGTGAGATGAACCTATTTAAGGCCGCCATGCACCCTGTTAGCTTCTACATGTCCTTGATCATTGCTAGAGCCTTCATGTCGGTGATGTCGGTAATCTTCTCCGGGTTAGCTTCAATCCCTCTATGTCTGATGATGAACCCGAGTAGTTTCCCGGATGGTACGCCAAAAACGCACCTGGTCGGGTCATTGGAACTTCCGGAGGCTACTGAAATTTTCCTCGAGGTCCGCAATTAGGTCCTTGGGAATTCTGGTCTTGATGACCACGTCAACCACATAGGCCTCAACATTGCGGTGTAGTTGGTCTGCAAAGCACATTTGAATTGCCCGCTGGTACGTAGCCCCCGCGTTCTTCAGCCCAAAGGACATAGTCTAGTAGGCATAAGTCCTGAAGGGCGTGATGAAGGCGGTCTTGATTTGATCTTCTTCCTTGAGGGCAATCTGATGGTAGTCCGAGTAGCAATCAAGGAAACAGAGGAGTACACAGCCAGCAGTGGAGTCGATTACTTGATCAATGTGCGGTAGCCTAAAGTGGTCCTTCGGGCAGTGCTTGTTGAGATCGTTATAATCAACACACATTCTCCATTCATTATTATTCTTGTTCTTTACAAGGACGGGGTTGGCAACCCACTCTGGGTGGTACACCTCTTTGATGAAACTAGCTGCGAGTAGTTTGGCCAACTCCTTTTTGATTGTTTCCCTCTTGTCTTGGGCGAATCTATGAAGACACTGCTTTTTGGGGGTAGCAGCAGGATCTACTTTCAAACTATGCTCGATCAGTTCCTTGGGCACCCCTGGCATATCCGCCGGTTTCCATGTGAATATGTCTCGGTTGGCCCTAAGGAAACTGATGAGCTCGCTTTCCTATTTGGGGTCGAGCTATGACTTGATCAGAGCTGTCTTGGACGAGTCTCCTTCTTGCAGCTGGGTGGACTTCAAAGCGATTTCTCTGGTGGGCTGCAGCTTCGAGTAGTTCGCCTTCTTTGTTGGAATTTCTAGCCCTATTTTGGAGAGCTGTTGCGCAACCGCAAGTACTTCTTCTGAAGTATCTGGTACACGCGTTGTCGAGGTGTACTCAATGGTCTTCTGGTCGCAGTCGTAGGACTTCTCCAGGTCGCCGCGGAAGGTGAGAACCCCACTCTTTCCTGGCATCTTCAGGAGTAAGTAAACGTAGTGCGGTATGGCCATGAATTTGGCCATTGCCGGTCTTCCCAGAATGGCGTTGTAGGAGGTTTCAAAGTTGGCCACTTTGAACTTGATGTACTCGGTACGGTAGTTTTCCCTTGTCTCGAAGGTGACTGGAAGCACCACCATGCCAAGCGGCGTAGCTGCGTTCCCAAGCACGATGCCGTAGAAGGGAACCTAGCTGGGGGTGAGCATGTCGATGAAATTTGCTCCCATCTTCCTCGGAGTACTCGGAAAGATGATGTTGAGGCCGCTGCCTCCATCGATGAGTACTTTTGCGAGCCTAACATCCGTGACCACCGGATCTAGGACGAGCGGGAGTTTGCCCGGCTCATAAAAGCTCGTCCACTGATCAGCCCTTGAGAACGAGATGGGGACCTCCGACCACCGGCTTGATGGACATGATCTCGCGGCGGTGTAGCTTCTGAGTCCTTTTGGAGACAAATCCTGACTCACCACCGAAGATGACGTTGACCACCTTGGATACGTCCGAGAATTCGCCGGCGTCTGTCTTGTTCTCCGTGTCTTCATCGTCCTTGTCCTTCTTCTTCTTCTTCTTGTTGCGCTTCTCCAAGGGCGGGGCGTTAAGGGACTTCCGAAGCTGGTAGCACTCGAAAGCAGAGTGCTTTGAGTGTGGGTGCCACGGGCATTGTTTCTGCATGAGTTTGTGGAACTCCTCTTGCATATTGGATGGCTTCTTGCCTCAGGGGGCGCGATTGATAGCCGCGACAAGATCGTCTGGCTTGCGTTTTTGGGAGGATCCCGAGTAGTCCCGCTGGCTTCTGTCATTGCGGTGGTCGTTGTTGCGCTTGTTGTAGTCGTTGCCGCATTTCGAGAACCGATCACGCTCCTGGTGCTCTTGGTTTGCCCAGGTCTGCATCATGTTGCGGAGGGCAACAACAGTCTTGGGTTGGTTGCAGCCGAAGTCGCGGAACAGAGCCTGGTCGGTGAGGCCGTTGTGGAAGCAGTCGATGACGTCGCTCTCAGAGATGTTGGCGATTGTAGCTCGGGTGTCAAAGAAGCGGCAAGTGTACGAGCGCAGGAGCTCGTTCCTTTCTTGCTTGCATTGGGACAGGTCGTGTCGAGTACCTGCCCAAGCAATCGCCCCCTGGAAGTTGTCATTGAATACGTTCCGCAGTTAGTCCTAGGAGACGATGGAGTTCTTGGTTAGGCTCTCCAGCCAAGTGAGTGGGGCGGTCTCCAGGGCCATCGGAAAGTAGACGACCTTGGTGGTGTTGGTGCCGCCTGCGATTTCAATGGCGGTGGAGTAGCATCATACCCATTGTTGAGGAGATTGCTTACCGTCGTACTTGGTGATGCCGATGGGTTTGAATCCCTCTAGGTACTTGTAGTTGTCGAAACGGGAGGAGAAAGCGGGGAAGCGATCGTTGTCATCCCGTGTAGTGTTTCCCTCGGCTCCAGCGCGTTCCTTCCTCCGATTGTTGATGATGGAGCGAGCATCGCGCCCCTTGTTGATCTTGTCACCGAGGTCGCCCGTTGGAAGCTTTTCGAGCTCCGAGTGGTGGTGGTCTGCTAACTGCGGGACGGCTTCCTTGTGGACCACGGCTTCTTTGTTGGTTGTTGGAGGGTGCAACTTGTAGCCTGGGGTAGCCCGCTAGTGTTCTGCTGACTTGGCTTTCTCCCTCGCCCTCGCCCCTTCCACGGGAGACCGAGGGCATCGGGTTCTGCTGGTTGATCTGCAGCAGTGCCCGCTGCGCCATGTGAACGGCGGTCTGGACTTGCGGGTCGGGGATGCCTGCTAACACTGCGGTTATACCGGCAATGTTGGCGGCAGGAGTGTTGAACCCGGCGTCCTGTGCTGCTGCGAACTCAGCATCGAGGTTGCATTGAATCCGTGCGCGCCGATCGTTGGTGTCCCTTATGCGCTTGGCACATTTCCTGTTGCTCAGCCTGCGGGCCTCATGATCTTGAGTGAACTCGTTGGCGGCATCTGTGGTGTGCTCATCCTCAGAGATCTGCTCAGGCCTTTCGTTGTGGTGCCTGTCACTGTACTCGTCGGATTCCGCAATGAAGACGTGCGGTGTGTGGATGGATCGTCGGAGCTGTAGTCTACGAGTACAGTTCCGCGGGGGGTGGTCTCACCGAGTGGTTTGCCCTCTTGGAAAGGCAGGGAGTCAAGGTGAGCGACCAATCTTTTATCGTCTCCGAGTAGTTCGGAGGGTTTCATGCCCTTCTAGTACATGAAGCGACCCTCCGGTGTTGAGGTTATAACCAAGCCCTGGCCACCCAAGTAGGGTTTGGCCTCGGGATCGGAGTCTGAGTCGTAGTCGTCGAAGATAGGGGCCTCCTTGCATGCGGTGGCGTCCTTGTCCTCGAGCTTGAGTAGTTCATCTAGATCCTTCTCCAATGCGGAGTAGAATTTGGACTTCCTGGCCTCCTGGTAAACAGTGGCCGTATTGCGTAAACCGAAGGGGAATTGGTCACGCTGCTCCTCAGATGGAGTCGAGTCCGATCCGAAGAAGCTTGATGCAGCATGAGTCGGAGTCGCGTCAAAAACGGACAGCTTCTCGATCTCCCTGGCGAGGCCAGGGAGCAGCATCTCGTCGAGGTTGTCAACGAACTCGTCGAGAACGCTGCTTGGTGTTGCTGCAGATGCCTCTGGCTTGTTGTCCATGAGGTGCCAACGGAAGTCGCCTGTGCCATCAGAGACACAGACCCAGGAGCTGAAGATGAAAGTAGTGCCCGCAGGGGGCACGACGCTGGTCAAGCTGAAAGTTGCCATCGAATTCGCCGGTGGATCTTCGATGAGCACCCCTACCTAGCGCGCCAGCTGTCGGTGTTTTTCCGGCAAGCCTACCTAGGGATACCCTAAGGTAGTAGACTTGTGGTCAGGGTGTCGCCGAGATCAGAAACTCGATGGTGCAAGGAACACAAGGGTTTAGACAGGTTCAGGCCGCAGTATGCGTAATACCCTACGTTCTGTATGGTTTGTATTGCCTTGGGGTTATGCATATGCACGATGTGCTTTGGAGGGGACCCTGCCCGCCCTTATATAGTCTGGGGGGATAGGGTTACATGGAAATCCTAGTCTGGTACGAGCTTAGGAGTCCTAACCGAGTACTCTCGGGTAGTTTCCTTCTGTACTGACTAGTTGTACCCGCACATGAGTACTTTATAGTATGGATAAGGTATGGGACATGCCCCACCCCTTACTCTAGAATGTTCTACGCCACGCGTGCAGTCCCGTTGCCCCGGGTCTGACAAGTGGACCACCCAAGTTTGATGGGAGAAACTATGGCTATTGGAAAGCTCGCATGGTGAGTTATCTTGATGCTCAATCCTATCATGCTTGGGAGGTCACCGAGAAAGTTATGCCAACCGTGCCTAGCAAAAATCGATCTAAGTGGAATTCTAGAGCTAAATATGCTATATTTGAGGCCGTTAGTGAAGAGGTCTTTGCTTGAGTGTGTAGCAAGGACACGGCTCATGAGGTGTGGAGTGAGCTTGAAACCATTTATGTTGGCTCCAAGAAACTCCGTGAAGAGAAATATCAATTGCTTAAGGACAAGCTAAATGATTTCAAAATGCTTCCTAATGAGCATGTTGAGAAAATGTTCTCTAGATTAAATGTGATTATATAGGATATTAATGCACTTGAAATTTCTCCTATGACCGACAGTGACATCATCCGGAAGATTCTTTACACACTCATCAAGCCCAAGTACAACATTGTCGTATCTCTTCTCTATGAGAAGGATCTTAGCACGCTTGAAGTGCCGATGTGGTTGGGAAGATCCGGTCATATGAAATGTTCCTCATGGGTGAACTTGAGCCCTAACAAGCCAAGAAAGATCTTGCACTCAAAGCCAAAAGTGACCACAAGTCAAAGAAGAAGAACAAGTGCAAGGCTCCTTCACCAAGCACAAGTGAAGATGAAGCTAGCAATGGCTCAAGTGATGATGAGAGAGATGAAGATATGGAGTTGGCTCTTCTCATGAGGACCTCCAATATGATTTCAAGATTGAACAAGAAAGGGTACAACTATGATCCAAAGAAAAACAAGTTTCGTACCTAGGGAAACAAGGACGATGTCAAGAAGAAGTGCTACAATTGTGGCAAGTATGACCATCTCTCCTATAATTTCCCCGAGCCGTCAAACCTAAACAACAAGCATGAAGATGAGGGCAATCAACACAAGCACAAGAAGAAGGATCATGAAAAAGTAGACTACAAGAAGAAGAAATCCTTCAAAAGAAAAGAACAAATCGAAGCTTTCCTTGGTGAGTGGGTCACCGATGGCGAAACCTCAAGTGATGAATTAAGTGATGAAGACACCAAAAAGAAGATTGTGGGAATCGCCATCAAGGATGATGAACCACCTCTACCTCCATCGCCCATGTGTTTCATGGCAAAAGGTAGCTCCAAGGTGAGTGATGATGAAGGCTCTTCCTCTAGTGATGATGAAAATGATTTATCTCCAAATGAGTTGAGATTGATTCAAGAGGATTATCAAGGTGTGATTAAGAAGTATAAATTTAAATTCAAGTCTCTTGAGTATGATCCCAAGCTTAAGGCTTCACATGACGAGTTGCTCGTTAGACACAATGAGGTAGTTGAAACTCATGAATCATGTGTTGTGTCTAGCAAGCAACTTAGAGAAGAGCATGGCAAGTTACTTGTTAAGTACAATGATTTTCTTGTTAAATATGATGAAGTAGTTGTACTCAACAAGTCTCTTGATTCTAGCAATAAGAAACTCAAGCTTGATTATGCGAACTTAAACTCAAAGTATCAAGAACTTGAATTTGCTTATGATGCCATTGATGATGAGCTAGAAATAGCAAAGACTAAAATTATCAAAGTCAATGCATCTACTTCTTGTGAAGATCTTGTGGAATCATCTTACTCAACTACTTGTCATCAAGTTTTCCCTTGTTCTTCCAAGACTAACCTTGATAGGGAGAAGCAACTAGAAGATGAGCTTGAAAGCATGAGAAAATGTGTGTTCACGGTGACAAGAGAACACTTCAACAAGGAGATTCTCTTCCACAATGCAAGGCAATTTGGGACAAAAGGACTTGGCACCTTCCCAAAGCCTCCGAAAAATTGTCCCAAGTCACCGGAGCTCAAAGAATGCTTCAACAAGGAAGTGGGCTCCTTTTGCCAACATTGCCAAATCACCGGGCATCACACAAGGGAGTGTCCTATTCCTACTCGCCCTCTTTCTACCTTGCCACCTAACTATAAATCTCAATTCAATGATCATCATTTCTTATTGAGCAAACTTAAAGATGGCAAGGTGAATGCGAGGTTCATTGGCTCTCAAGGAAAGGGAAAGCTTCCACGTCAACTATGGGTTCCTAAAGCTTTAGTAACTCATGTCAAAGGACCCAAACTTGCTTGGGTTCCCAAACCTCAAAAGTGATTCATTTGTGTGTAGGTGAACTACAAAGCCGGTGGAAAGCATTGGGTGCTTGATAGAGGATGTACACAACATATGGCCGGCTATGTAAAGATGTTCACCTCACTAGATGAAGATGTGGGCGATCATGAACATGTCACCTTTGGTGACAACTAAAAAGGAAAAGTGGTAGGTTTGGGTAAGGTAGCAATAACCAAGGATCTCTCTATTTCTAATGTCTTGCTTGTGGAGTCCGTGAGTTTTAATTTGCTTTCAATTGCACAACTTTGTGATTTGGGACTTATATGCACCTTTAGCGATTGTCAAGTTGTTGTGACAAGCAAGGAAGACAAGAGCCTCATTTTCAATGCGTTTCGACATGGTAACATCTACCTTGGTGACTTCTCATCCCAAGATACAAGCTTGTCAACGTGCCTCTTCACCAAGACATACTAGGGTTGGCTTTGGCATCTCCGCATTGCTCATATTGGAATGAGCCAACTCAAGAAGGCATTCAAATGAGGAATGGTGGTTGATGTGAAGGATGTGAAGTTTGAGAAGGACAAACTTTGTAGTGCTTGCCAAACCGGGAAGCAATTTGCAACTTCACATCCCATGAAGGCCTACTTGTCAACATCAAGACCATTGGAACTTCTCCACATACCTCTTCGGGCCAACCACTTACAAAAGTCTTGGTGGTAATCTCTATTGTTTCGTCATTGTCGATGATTATTCTAGATATGCTTGGACATTCTTTTTGAAGGACAAAAGTGAGATGATGGGGACATTCAAGACCTTCGCCAAGCAAGCTCAAAATCATTATGAGTCAAGTCTTGTGAAGGTCTGGAGTGACAATGGCACCGAGTTCAAGAATACACAAATTGAAGAATTTTGCAACGAGTTCGGCATCAAGCATGAGTTTTCATCAACATACACTCCTCAACAAAATGGAGTGGTGGAGAGGAAGAACAAGACCTTGATCACCCTTGCAAGAGCCATGTTGGATGACTATGGCATATCTCAAAGGTTTTGGGTGGAAGCAATCAACACCGCTTGCCATGCATCCAACCAGGTGTATCTCCGCCGCTTCTTGAAGAAGACGCCATATGAGCTCCTCATTGGGAGAAAGCCCAACATCTCCTACTTCCGGGTCTTCGGATGCAAGTGCTACATCTTCAAGAAAAGGAAGCACCTAGGGAAGTTTGAAAGCCGATGTGATGTTGGTATTTTTGTTGGTTACTCATCAAAGTCCAAAGCATATAGAGTATTCAACAACGCTACATGCGAAGTTGAAGAAACATGTGATGTGGAGTTTGATAAAACTAATGGCTCCCAAGAGGAGAGTTTCACTTGTGATGATGCAGGTGATGAACCACTTCAAAATGTCATGAAGAACATGGCCATTGGACAAGTCAAGCCAAAAGAGGAGGATGAAGAAATTCATGTTTCATCCACACAAGTTGAAGCCCCTTCCAAGGATGACTCCAAGGTTGAAGAACCGACTCTAACAACTTCTCATTTACAATATGAGCCATCCGATGAAGAAGATGGTGCTTCACATCCTCCTCAAGCCGGCCAAGTTGAAGAGCAACTTCCATTTCATGACACCAATGTCACACTTGAAGAAACTCAAGCTCAAGCTGAAGATGTTGATTCACCACAAGCTACATCACCTCTACCACAAGAAAGGAAAACAAGGACAACCCGGAACCATCCTATTGATTTGGTCATGGGTGACCCCTCCGGTGGGGTAAGAACTCGTAAACGTCAATATGCCTCTTTTTGTGAACATTACTCGTTTGTCTCTTGTTTGGAACCCACACATGTCGATGAAGCTCTTTTGGACCCGGATTGGGTGATGGCCTTGCTAGAAGAACTCAACAACTTCACCCGCAATGAAGTTTGGGTTCTTGAAGAACATCCTCAAGACAAGAACATCATTGGCACCAAGTGGGTTTTCCGCAACAAGCGAGATGAACATGGTGTGGTGGTCCGCAACAAGGCAAGACTTGTGGCTAAAGGCTTCGCACAAGTTGAAGGGTTGGATTTTCGTGAAACCTTTGCACCCGTCGCAAGACTTGAAGCTATTCGTATCCTTTTAGCGTATGCTTCACATCACAATATGAAACTTTATCAAATGGATGTGAAGAGTGCGTTCTTAAATGGCTTCATCAATGAATTGGTGTTTGTTGAACAACCTCCCGGGTTTGAGGACCCTAGATATCCCAATCATGTTTATAGGTTGAACAAGGCACTCTATGGGCTCAAGCAAGCTCCTCGGGCTTGGTATGAACGCCTTCGTGACTTCCTACTTGAGAAGGGCTTCAAGATCGGGAGGGTGGATACAACTCTATTCACAAGGATCATCAACGATGAGCTTTTCATTTGTCAAATTTATGTTGATGATATCATTTTTGGTTCAACTAACCCCACTTTGTGCAAGGAATTTGGAGAAATGATGGCTAAGGAATTTGAGATGTCCATGATCGGTGAGCTCAACTTCTTCCTTGGTTTTCAAGTCAAGCAATTGAAGGAAGGGACATTCATCCATCAAGAAAAGTACACTAAAGATATTCTCAAGAAATTCAAGATGGATGATTGCAAGCCGATCAAGACCCCCATGCCAACCAATAGACATCTCAACCTTGATGTGGGAGGTAAACCGGCAGACCAAAAGCTTTATCGTTCTATGATTGGGTCTCTTCTTTACCTTACCGCATCTAGGCCCGATATCATGTTTAGTGTATGTATGTGTGCTCGCTTTCAAGCTAATCCTAAGGAGTCTCACCTTAGTGCCGTGAAAAGGATCCTGAGATATCTCAAACATACAGCTAGCATAGGCTTGTGGTACCCCAAAGGCGCTAGTTTTACACTCTTGGGACACTCGGATTCAGACTTTTCCGGATGTCGTGTTGATCATAAGAGTACATCGGATGGGTGCCACTTGCTAGGGCGTTCCTTGGTCTCTTGGTCTTCAAAGAAACAAAATTTCGTGGCTTTGTCAACCGCGGAGGCGGAATACATTGCCGCTGGGGCTTGTTGTGCTCAAATTCTCTATATGAAGCAAAGCCTCTTGGACTATGGTGTGAAACTAGATAGGATCCCGCTCCATTGTGATTACGAGAGTGCCATAAAAATTGCTAATAACCCGGTTAAACACTCTCGCACGAAGCATATAGATATTCGCCATCACTTTCTAAGAGATCATGTGGCAAAGAACGATATATCACTTTGTGGTGTTCGTTCCGAAGATCAATTGGTGGATATATTCACAAAACCTCTAGATGAGAGCACCTTTTGTAGGTTGCGAAGTGAGCTTAACGTTTTAGATGCTTCTAACGTCATGTAATTGCCTCCTCATGTAGTTACATTTCATATGTACATGTGCTAGGAGCTTGTCTAACCTTGTCAAGATAGTGATGAACATGGGTCTTGCATGAGCCGGTGGTACTTTGTTTCGCTCATGGCATGTTGATGGGTTCATCATGAATAAGCTTGATAAGGGCTCAAACATGACAAGATACATTTAATTAATGCTATGCATCTTTGCTTGTCATATAGCGTGCATTCATGTTTAAATTCTTGCTTTGCATAGAATTGCATTGCGTTAGTAGCATCACAAGGGAGCAAATCACGCTTCGAGATGGATATTCATGCTAAATATGATAGATCAACTCAACAAGAGTGATAAGATCAATGTTGCGCTTTCATGCCTATTGAACCATGTCCTAGCGAACTTACAGCGTCAATCTCTAAGTTCATAGGCCGTATGATTCATACATTTCTTGGATCTTGTGTTTATCCTCGCTTTGTTCTTATTGCCTATGTTAAATAAAAGCTTTTGAGCATCTATATTTGTATGAGTGTTTGAGGGGAGAGGTTGTCCCTTGAAAATGGTCCAAATATTGTGTTTATTGCCTTCGTTCTTTAATATTTGGATCAGAAGTAAAGAGTGTAGTTCAGCACCTGACTTTCTGTAGTGTCGTATAATCTGACATGTGATCGGATGTGGTGCCGGATCATCCGTCACCTCAGAGATTCCTGCACAGTGATCACAGCCACTGTTCATTGAACCGACGCCCTATCCGATCATGTGTCGGAGCATCCGGTCGCTACCGACGGAGCATCCGGTCACCTCCAGTTTGACTCGTTTCAAATTCTTCGGATCCAGTCAATATTGATCCGACGCTTACTCCATCGCCTAGGGTTTTCTGCCATCGGAGCTTCCGGCGCCTCTAATTTTCGCGGGCCCGCGCTGTGAGCTTCCTCCTTATCCTTTTGTGGGCCCGCCGCGTCAGCCTCTTTCATCTCCTTCTTCCCATCTCGAACCGCCGCCTGCGCTCTTAGCGACCGCGCCGCCGCCCGTACGCCGCCGCCGCTGTGTTTGCTCGCCACCGTCGCACCTCCGCACACCACCTCGCCGCGCCACGCATCACGCCGCCACGCCGCTCCGCGCCATGCTCCAGCCACCGTGCGCGTGACCGTTCCCACGCCCACGCCGCGCCACCTCGCCGCCACGCCTCTCACCACCCGCGCCACCGTATCCGCATCGTCGCGTCCCTCGCCGCGCCCGTTTCCCCGCACGCCGCAGCCACAGATCCTCGCCGGCCCAATCTTCAACACCTCTCCCACCTTGTCTTCTGTGCCCCCAAGGTGTTCGGCAGTTTGCCCCTTAGGTGTTTTCTTTGGTTTTCTTTGTCTCTACAGTGGTAAACTATTGATCTTCTTTTGTTCACTATAGTAGATCTTTTATCTAGTTCTAGCACTCACATATCTCACACTTGCACATCCTGTCACGTATCTGCACACACACCTTACACACACATGCACATGTCTTTCAATTAAAAATCAGTGTGTCACATGGCAGAATAAGTTAGGGCTCAACCAAATCTCATGCTAGGCTCAATCGTGTCCCTGCTTTGCTTAGGAACTTCTTCCCTCTAGTGTATGATTCTAGTATGTTTTATATATCCCTGTCTTAATCTATTATCTTCCACCGGATCTCTATGACAGATGGCAGCTGACAGAAAGGGCAAGGGTAAAGCAGTTGAGCCACCGAAGAAGAAGCGAACTCGTTAGCAGTGCGAGTGGGACCGTGCTCTCTCAATGCCAGACACACAGGGTCAGCTGCAGCGTTCCGTGCGTATCCGTGAGGCACCAGCAGACACTCAGGGGGAGTCAGGGGCAGCAGATACTCCGCTACGCCGCTCAGGGCATACACATGCTTCAGCAGTAGCAGCACCACCTCCTCGTCCTGGTCCACGGACCTGAGGTGGAGGCACTCAGAGGCCAGAAGTTCGCACTCAGCAGTCTCAGCAGACAGGCAGTGGTACCGGTAGTGGCAGTGGCAGCTCGAGTAGTGAGACAGAGGCTGATACACAGGCAGCTTCACAGGCAGCACCAGCACCAGCACCTCCTCCTCTCTTGCTCAGAGACATCCGAGGGTTCCAGGGCCCAAGGTCCGTAGACTCCGGGCAGTTGCAGAGGAGGTTTGGTGGCCAGCAGAGCGTGAGCCTAGAGTGGACGTTCGTTTCTAGACAGTGATTCAGGAGAGTTTCTACTACGCCTATCAGAGCCTGGGGACTCGGTTCAGCGAGCACAGAATGCTCAACTAGGGTTCACTTCGAGTGTCAGCTGGAGGAGTTCCTATACTCCCATTCTTTGAGAGGTACCCCGGGTTGGCTGCTTTGCTGAGCGAGAGGGCCACGTACATCCGCAAGTGGGTATGTGTCTTCTACGCGACATTGTTTGTGGAGGGTGAGAGGGAGTTTATTCAGTTTATGTTTGCCGGAGGTCAATGGAGGCTGTCACAAGACACACTTGCTCATCGCTTGGGAGTGCAGCTGGCAGCTGATCACGGGAACGGCATTTCCCTGCACTCTCTCGCTTACCAGGACACCGAGGCACCTCGCCGTGCTCACGAGCCGCTCTTTCCTTCGGATGAGGATGTCAGTTTTTTGTTCCAGCAGCCGTTCCTGCCAAGCACACCCAGGACACCCAACAGACTCACTCCAGTGGCGTACGTCGTTCACAACGCTTTGAGGAGTCTGCTCTACAAGCAGGGGTACGCTGAGTGTATCACCGCCCTCCAGCAGTGGATGCTAGTGTATATCTTAGGAGGGCTGGATTTTGATATAGTCGACCAGTTTATCTTTGAGCTGGAGGACGCCAATATGGATGGCATGACAGTGCAGCGTCACCAGCCCTATGCACACTGGATCAGTTGGATCTGTGCTCAGCTTGCTCAGGGTCACTACATGGAGGACTACATGCGCTTGAGGACCCGTTTCAAGGTCTACTCACTGACTGGACCACGAGACGGTCGCCGAGGGGGCGAGAGGTCAGCGCAGAGCCGAGTAGATTCTTCAGCAATGAGCCAAGGCAGAGGGAGCAGCGGATCCCACAACAGCAGAGGCAGCTTCCCTTCCAGCAGCAGAGGCCCGTCTCCCATCCTACCTCGCTACAGACTCAGAGGACTCGGAGGAGGATGAGGACTTTGTTCCCTCCATTACAGTTCACCGGGCAGCTCACAACTCCGAGGTAGGCCCATCTGGGGCAACAACTGTAGCAGACACCGAGGGGGCCGAGGACCATGACCTTAGAGCTCCTTCACCCCCTCCGGTTTCAGCTGCCCAGGTCGCCGTTCCGGACACGCTTGCTACGATACTCCAGGCACTTACTGAGGAGCAGCGTCGTTCGAACACCAGGCAAGACATACTCCAGGCTGAGCAGGCACGTATTCAAGAGGCTCAGATGCTGATGTTTCAGGAGATGAGGCAGCAGCAGGATGTTATTAGACAACAGCTCCTTCAGCATAGTCAGATTTAGCAGCAAATGTTCACATTTTTATCTAGCTATTTTGGCACTGTATATCAACACCTAGGACTTCCTCTGCCTCAACCTCTAACACCCTAGCAGCTGCACTTCAACCCGGCAGCTCCACCTCCTCCTGCTGGTGGGTTCGTGCATACACTTTTGGCCTCGTTCCCGATGTCGCCACTACTTCAAACCGGGGTGTTTGCAGTTCCAGCTTAGGCACCAGTTCAGCAGCCGCAGATGACAGAGCAGCAGCGAGCACAGTATTTAGAGCAACAGTAGTTCCTTCAGCAGCTCCAGCAACGCTTGCTCCCAGTCACGACGCTTAGCTTCGACTCGACACCTCCTCCACCTCAGCCTATCCGTCCTGAGGTCATCCGTCCTTCTCCGGCCGATTCTACGATCGTATGCTCCTCATTCGCTCCGGAGCTAGCAACGTCTTCAGCTCCTTCCACTTCTATTGCTCCGTTGACTGCGCCGGTTGAGGACACTCCCACTACCACACACTCCGACACCTCATATGATGACGATACCGATCGCTACATCACCTTGCCATCTGTCACTCGTGCTCCTTCTTCTCCAGCTCCTTAGTACCTAAGCTTCGCCTTCCTTTTTGGTGCTTTGTTGCCAAAGGGGGAGATAGATAGGGGGAGTAGATATAGGGGAAGCAGGGTGGTTTGTGGCGTGTTTTGGATATTTCATAGCTTTTGTAGTATGGACATGTCATTTGGCTTTTGTGTATGATAGTGTGTTGACATGTCCATACTTATGGATTTCGTTTTCAGTAATGCATGCTTGTTCAGTTCCTTGTTTATCCTCTTGCATGTGTTGTTGTTGAGCGCTTTCAATTTCATATATTTTCTATCTCTACTTTGTGTTGTCATCAATCACCAAAAAGGGGGAGATTGAAGCGCATCTAGGCCGATAGATGCTAATGGTAAGTTTCGGTGATTAATGACAACCGTATGTGACTAACGTGTGTTTTGAAGGAATTAGTAATTATCGGGAATGTCACATATGAAATATGAAAGGAGACCCCTCAAATCTTATTGATATGCGAGCCAAAGATTTGAAATGCAAGATTAAGGACCTTTCTAGTATCAAGTGTCACAAGGTGATGAAGGACGCTTGATTTAGTTTAGGTTTTATAGGTTTTAGTCTTTGACCGTACTATTAAGGGGGGTTCTCGAGTTGGTAGCTTGACTTAAATTGAGTTGGCCTTAGAATTATGCACACTTTCTCAATCTTAGCCCAAGACAACTCAAAAAGGTCACATGGATATTTGGAAGATGAAGAAACTCAAAGTAAAATCCAAACCCCAAGCCAAAAGAACAAGTGGCTGAAATTTATATAGGGCCGGATGATCCGACACCCTATTGAGTATAGGCGTCGGAGCAATTCTGTGGGGAAACACGATCAAGTCAGAATTACTTCAGCACGATCGGATGATCCGACGCCCCATGAAACAAGCGTCGGAGTAATTTTGGAGCATTCACTGCCTAAGAGCATGTT
Organism: Panicum miliaceum; assembly: GCA_032594955.1. Lineage (NCBI taxonomy): Eukaryota > Viridiplantae > Streptophyta > Magnoliopsida > Poales > Poaceae > Panicum > Panicum miliaceum. The sequence goes on along the minus strand of CM064057.1, from coordinate 47,858,152 downwards.
TCTTGGTCTGCAAACATGGCTTCACTACCGGATGATCCGCAAGCTGCTGTCGGAGCATCTAACACTTGATCGGAAGAGGCGTCGGAGTAATGAAGTCAGCAAAAGTAGCACTGTAAGCCCCAACGGCTACTATTTGGCCTCAGTGTGACCGGATGATCCGCATGGTGCGACCGGATTATCCGACGCCATGTACATTTTTGGAAACAAAGTACAAACGGCTACATTTTGATCTCAAGTCTATATATACCCCTCTCTCGGGTCTCTTGGACTGCCTTTGCCATTATGAATACTTGAGGCCACTCTTGAGCTGAAGAAATACACTTGAAGCCAAGAGGAGAAGAAATTGAGCTTTGAGAGTTGATCCAATCAAGAAGAAATTATTCCTTGAAGTAGCAAGTGTGCTGGAGCTTAGGTCCAACTTAGTGTAGGTCAAGTGAAGTCTTGAGAGCTTGTTACTCTTGGTGTTTGACAACACCTAGACGGTCTTGGTGATCGTTGGCTCTTGGTGAGCTCTTGGAGTTTGTGGGAGCCCTAAGAAGAGAAGTTGTAAACGGTGTGAAGCTCGCCGTTCCGGAGATGGAGAAGGAGCATTCTTAGTGAAACACTTGCGTTCTTGGTGATGCAAGGAAGCTATACCCTTTGTGGGTGCTCCAACGTGAATTAGGGGGGAGCGTCAACTCCTCGATACCACGGGAAAAAATTGGGTTGTATCGTGTCCCTCTCTTACTTTCAAGCAATTCAATTAGCTTTACTTATTGCAATCTTTACTAGTTTGCTTGGATGTTTGAGTAGGATGATCATTTATTAGTGTGCCACCTTGACTAGGTCACATACTTGTTAGTGTGAATCTTTGCTAAGAATCATGGATATGCTAGTGTGTTTTCCTACCTAAGGTTGTTTAATTTAGTGTGCTCTAGTTGCTAGGATCAAAACTTGTAGATTAGGCAACACTAGCATAGGTTAAGGATTCGATAGATTTCGAAAAAGTCCCAATTCAGCCTCCTTCTTGGGCCTCGATCCTTTCAGGCTTTCTTTTTCATTTCTTTAATGTACTCTATTACTCGCTAGACCTTATTCGAAGAATAGAGGGAAAAAATTTCAGAAGGACGTGAGTTGAGTTTTACGGATAAAAGCTACTGATAACTAGAAACGGGTCAGCCTCCTCCGAGATTTAAGAACCAATTCGCCGGATTCGATAAGAGAGATGATGAGACATAGTCAATTGATAAAGATTGTATTGAGGTAATTTTCTACCATTAAATGAATTGTTGATCTTGATGCATTGCGGTGGCTGTCTCGACAGCGTCAACTGAGAGATCCGGCGAAATCAGTGGAGACAAGGGCGCTTTCAAGGTCAAGTTCGACTGCTAAACTCTCAAGAGAAGGCTGCTATTTATGGAGTATAAACCGTGACTCTCTTGTGGTGATGACCATACTGCTTTAATTTTAGTCCACGTGACCAGAACAGTGACTCCATGTGTTGTCAACGTTTGAGGCTTAGCTTTCCTCTTGAAGAATCCATTCAAGGAATATGCACGGAAATAGCAAATATTTAGGAATTCTATTTCAGCCAACAAACTCAGTCATGGATAAGCAAGAGAACAATTTGGCAGCGGCTTTTGACTTTGTGAACTTCTGTTTCTGAAAGGAAGAGGATATGGTCTGTATTCTTTGCATTGCACTCACACTAGCTCACTTCGTTCGGTCTGCTTCCTCCGTCCCAAATTATTGGTCGTTTTGGCTTTTCTAGATGCATAATTTTTCTATGTATCTAGATATATATCATGTCTAGCTGCATAGCAAAATCGATGTACCTAGAAAAGTTAAAACGACTAATAATTTGGGACGGAGGGAGTATTATACAATAACCAATAAATAGGGTCAATTTAGTAGGAGTCTGTCTACTTGTGAGGTGTAGCCCTCTAGTTCACTTGGATTCTTATTTGGATTTTTGAAATGCATGAACAGCTACATACAACTGACAAGAAATGCATATGTTTATTTAATGTGAAGTAACACTGACGCTGTCGCATGCTACTGCTGATTTTTCTAACCCCGATGTGCGCTTGGTGATATATATGAAATTCAGTGCACACCTTCATGTGCCACTCTTATGGAACTTTTAACAAGAAAATATTACAAATTTTGGCACTTTTAAAATTAAAATTTATGCTACCAAAAATTTTCCACTTTTCTCTCTGCGTAGGCAAGATTGGGCTGCCAGTCCTAAGGTATATATCTTTGTGGAAATTTCACTATGATATTCCGAAAATTAATCTGAACGCAGACATGCACGCTATAGACTGAATAAAATTTTTCTTGCGTGCGGGACGATCCTATACCTCATCTTTGTCGAATTTTCACTATATATGATATTCTGAAATTAATTTGAACTCAGACTTGCGAGCCTGATTACATGTATGGCCGCGGACCATCCTATTATTGTAAGAATACGGGCACCACCTATTGCTTTTGACGGTAACATCCAATACATAGTAGTGTGCGTGAAGTGCAAGATCCAACAGGTACCAGGATATATAGTCTTAGTGCTAAGAGAGAACGTGTAGGGCCAACCTTTTGCTGTAGGAGTGCATGCATGTTCCAACAATCATTTCAATGATCCTTCTCTTTCTTTCTATCGTAATTGCAAAAGCCATGTGGCCATGCACGATCGGATGCACGTAATCATTCGTACTGATAAATAAAGTTGATGCCAGAAAGCTATCTAGGGCCGCACCATGCATCAGAATAATTATCTTCAATTCAAGTCTTGCTAAGTGTGGTCTAAAGGAGAAGTTTAGCTTCATGTGGTTGCAAGTTGGAAAGTCATCTCGCTCCCCATATTCACGCGGCTGAGTTTATATATATAGACCCCATTTGGTTTGCCTTTTTTTTTCTAACCAAAGCAAGCTAGAAAAAGCGGTCACATAGTTTGGGCTTCAGAGCTCTCAGATTCAAGTAAATTAACCTGGTTTACTCTTTTTTTTAGATTAAGGAAAATCCCAGCCTTGAACATGGTTTACTCTTTATTAGCACAAAACAAACTAGGAAGGCAAACATCTAGTTTAAGGTCAGCCGAACGGGCGCCAGTGTGATAAAGTATTTCCTACAGGACAAAGGGTTGTAAAAAGATACGAATCACAATGCTTATTAGCTTGTAAATAGCAGCATTGCACTACTTCACAAGTCACAACATGAAGAACAAAATGATATTGAGTTATTGACACAACCTACAGGGTTGCGGTGCAACATGTTGTAAGCAGCGTATAGATAGAAAAGTGAAAATTGTGATGGATGAAGCAGCAAATCATTTGCTGATGATCTCTACAATAGGGGTAACAATAATGTGCCTCTCACCCTCCTTCCTCGTGCAAAATTGTGTAGAATGAAGCTATAGAACGAAGAATCCGGTGATGTGATCGATTTGGGTGTCAACATCCTCTTAGTGAGAACCGCCAAGGGCAAACTGCTCAAGAACCAAATTAACAGACTAGTATAGCAACTGCTGGATTAAGCAATTATTGAAAAATTGCCTTGAAACATCTCTTGGTGGATCCAAAAGTAAAGAGCAGTAGACTTGCTTGCATTGGCCTTGTGGAAGTGGTTTCATGTGCCATGCGCAGCCTGGTCCCTCATCGAAAAATCATATGAAAGCAATGAGCGAATATGTGCTCGATCATGTGATCTTATACTCTCTCACAGAATACTATTGAACCTACCGAAATCTGCCGAAATCTGCCTGCCAAACACTGTGAAATTCCTTCTATTGCCATGCATCTCATTTTTGACCCAAGGAATTCCGGTCCTAGTTAAAATCATGGCCAAAGTCGGGCATGTGTGCAAAAGGACAAACAAACAGTAGGCATCTAACCAGTTTTTCTGAGTTACAGATAACGTTCATATATAAGATGCAAAGATACCTACCTAGGTGTGTTTAGCTCGTATATTGCCAACCCAACGATTACTAGGTTGTTAGGAGTTTGGTTTGTGTCAGTGGTGAAAAGCATTGGAAAAGCAGAGGCCTATCTTGCCTTCGGTTACTCTTGGCCACCCAAGCTAATAAAAAGGCATTCCATGTGGCACTGTGATAGGTCCCGTGTGGTACTATACTGGATACATACCATGTGCCAATTTGCCTAACCTAGAGAGAATAACTGAATATAAAAATTCTAACTTAACTCTACGACATAGGGCCGCCCCTGGTCTATGGGTTCCATTCAACAACTTCCGTATTCTGTACTTGAGGTTGAGGAGGCTGCAAAATCTCAAAGTCTCAGCGACTAGACAAACATAATGTCATGTCCTAATGTCTTGGTAAAATGAAAGAGAAATACAAGGAGACTTTTTGTTAGAGGGATGTCCTAGCTCAGTAACAATTAACTTTTTGTTAGGAGTTGGCCTTCGGGACCCTGTTTACTGCCTTGAACGAAGACTTATTTTTTTTTCAATTGAAGGTTGACGTGGTCAGCCCTCAGAAAGAAGCCTGCGTTAGAGCGAGAGGTTGAAGACGAACATAGTAGCGAAGACTCTCGAGGCGAAGCTCGAGGACCAAGACTCTCGGTGGGTCCTGAAGCAAAACTCGAAAGCAAAGATCCCCACTCGGGCAGTGCTGTGTCGCGGTGAACTCCGATCCATGGAGGCAATAAATCCATACTGAGCCTCAGTCCTCATTGGCAAAGGCCAAGAGCGGAGACTTCAACCAAGGTGACGGTCAAGATGTGCAAGCCAAAGATTTCCCATCTCAATAATGTGGCAAAGACTATGAAAAGCCTATAACCAGGTGAAGGGTTCGAACTTATTCACATGTAAAACAAAGGTGTAATATCAAATGTATATTCTGGAAATGTAGTAGTTGGCCGTAGTGATTTCATAATAGTATGTTAATTACGTCCGCTTTGCCTTCCTAATGCGGTGTTGTAATTGAAAGTACAGGTTTCCCTACACACCGATTAATCTCCAGCAAAGGTCATATTCAACCTTCTTCTCATCCTGTCATTTATTGTTTCATTATTTGTTTTATATTCGTAGTTTTTACTTTTTGCTCTTAGCCTTAGCTAGAGTTCTTCTTGGGAGATGGTGGGGATAAAAACTCAAGGAATTTTGTGCAAAAGAGTGTACGCGAGGAAGAATAAAAATTAATGGTTGTGTGAATGCAAAAATGGCCTAGAGTAGTTATTAGGGTATTTAGGGTCCAAGATTCAAAAGAGATGCCTTGAATGGTCCAAAAGATGGAATTGGATCTATCGTACCACAAGTGCTTGGTCCTTCACCAGAATAATTGTTAGTCTAATACTAGGTATGGAATAACCATCAAATGCTACATATTTAGGGCATGCGGAGGCAGCTGCCCGATGAAAGCTAGCAAAATAATAGGATTATTAATCTAATACTTTTCACTATCAGCAACATTTGACACGCTTCTACCTATATAGAAAATAACATACTCGCTCCGTCCAGGTTTATAGATAGAATTGCATTCTTTTTGTTTTTGGTATGCGGTAGCAGGTAGTCACTAATTAAAATCAGTTGGAGACTTCATTAACTTCCTATCATCTTTTCACTTAGGTCTTGGTGATCATGCAGCTAGTAGTCATATGTTTACTGTTGCGCATTATATTGCAACAGTAATGTTATTTTCAAACTTAAGCAATCTCACTGCCTACAACATTTACATTTTGTTTAAATAATTTCTTGAAGTGAGACCAATAAATGAAACTGGACAATTTTATTGAGGGGGAAGAGGGCCTATAATTTTTATTAGCAAAACCTCATTATATGTAACTGAACAGACGACCAATCTAGCCTTGCTAGTCCAGCCCAAACTTCACCTAGCCCAACCCAGAACATAAGTTGGCCCAAGATCGATCAAACCGAGATGGTATGTATATTTTGGATTGAGTGAGAGTAACGTGTCATCCAAGAAGAAACTGTACGTAACATCTTCTCAAAAAAAAACTGTGACAAACAACTGAAAAAGAAGCTATATGGAGAACACAAAATTGAAGTGTCTCAGTTAAGTTTAGGTGAACTGCTTAGTAAATGGGGGATTGGACGATGAGGTGTTATTTTGAAAGAGTTTATGCTATGGGGCAACGCTCATGTGAGAGAGGCATGTTCGAATTCACTTGTGGCAAGTCGCCAATAGGGAAGAAATCACAAGGATGGGCAACAAAATTTGGACACCCTTCACATAATTTGGTAGACACCCTTCACAGGACGGTTGAGACCACGGGCGAAGCCACACTGGATCTTGACCTGGTGTGATCCCTAAACCCTAAACCCTAGATAAGATTATATGGTTGGTTGATCCGGATCCCTTTGAAGACCAAACTGGGCAGGGGCGGAGCCAAGAGTTGGTGCATGTGGGCCATGGCCCACCTACAAATCCAATCAAGACCCACTAATTTCATTTCGCTTTTAGGATTTGATATCAGTATTGAAGTGGTAAATTAAAATATTGCATAATTTTCTTACAAAGAATAGAGAGGTATTATAATATAAAAAAATTATGGTAAGTTGGACCACCCTAGATTGAAATCCTAGCTACGCCACTTAAACTGGGCTAGTTCATGAGCACACCGGTTACAAGTACGAGGAACATGCAAAACACTGGATTTTTTTTAGTTTTATAATTTTTTATTCAAATTTTCAAAAATATAGTTGACAATTTTTTTTTCAAATTTGTCACCAAGCCGCCGGCTCAGCTGGCGATACCTTCTGGGCCAAGCGGGCCGTAGTGGGCCAGGGACCTACCGCCGGCTCATCTGGTGGAAGGCTGTCGGCGCCGCGGGCCCACTGACCTTCTGCCAAATGGTCCGGCGGTAGGCGCCTGGCCTTTTAAATGAGGTTTGGTTGGCGGCCGCCTGCCAAACCACTCACCGCCGCCGCACTTGCCCGCGACGCTACTGCCTAACGCGCCGTGCCACCGCGCCTAGGAGAGGAGAGGAGAGAGCGGGGAGGAGAGGGAGCCGGGCGCCAGGCGGGCGGGAGCCGTGCGGTGGCCGGCCGATGGAAGGAGGGAGCCAGGCGCCAGGGAAGAAGGGAGGGAGGAGGAGGGAGAAGGAGGAGCTCCAGCAACCGGATCCGCGCGTCGTTTCACGTAAGCTTTCAATTTTTTTTTAGTTTTGATACATTTAGTTAGAAATTTTAGTTATTTTTGGTAGATTTTAGCTAGTTAGGTTCGGATGACTATAACTAGGTGTGTTAGAAATATTAGTTAATTAAATTAGAAATTATACTTTGGATACTAAGATTAGTGAAGTATTTAATTATAGTGAAGTTATACTTGACTAATACTTGAAGTACTTTGGATTCTAAGATTAGTGAAGTATTTTGGATACTAAATTAGAAATTATATTAAATTATACGGTCGGTTTTAATTAGAAATTAACTTCACTAATACTTGAAAATATTAGTGAAGTTAATTAGGCGGAAATTTGAGAAATAATTGTCAGTTTTAATTAGTGTTGTACATGTTGACAGGCATGTCAGATGATCTATATTTTCAAGTGTTCTATGGGTCAAGGAATGTGAGATATGGTCCTGAAGGGGTAGACTTGTCCGAGTTTAACTCAATTAGAAAGAAAATACCCAGAGCAAGAGAGAGGACTTGGGGTTCCATGTCCAATTAAATATTTAAAGCTTTCGGGCTTAATCGAGATGAACATGAGATCTCAGTTATGGCAGTTGTGAATCGAAGGAATGTAGTGTGTTGGGAGTTATTGCCGCTTGAAGGAACCCAGAACTGGAGGAACTATGTGAATATAAGTACAAGCCGAGGATTACCACTGGTATTATTCATTCAAGCGTTCGAGAAGATTATGTGTAGTAATGAACCGCTTGAGGAAGATGAAGGCCAGGGAGATATAGCATCTGAAGATCTAGAGATGATGCATGAACCTCGTGAAGAAGGTGGTGAACTTGAGATGTCAGAAGATGATACAGATGCTTCACACGAACCTCGTGAAGCAACAGGTGAGGCTGATGAGGGGGAAGACATTCCCAGGATAGTCGAGGAGTTTGAGAGGGAGGGTGAAGAGTACAACCATACAATGGATGATGACTCCTCGGATGATGATGATGATTATCATATCCCACAAACCTGGTCCGGTTATGACTTTTCAAAACTAAGTGTTAATGAAGGTGAAGTGGTCCCTTGGGAGTGCAAGGAGAATGAGGTATGCATCGGTTCGATGTATGCCAATAGTGACAATATGAAGGATGCTATAAAACGTTGGTCCACTCTATCTCTGCAAAGACAGTTCATGGTGGTGAAGAGCAGTCCGAGAACCTATGATGTGCATTGTGTGAGAAGCGAATGCCCTTTTAGGGTGTACGCTTCGAAGGAAAAATGGAAGGATTTATGGGAGGTCAGACAAGTTGTGGAACACACATGCCTACTTGAGCAATTAGAACCACAGCACCGCAACCTCACAGCTGGTTTTGTTGCTAACTACATGTACCCTTTGATCGTGGACAATCCTAGTTATGAGCCAAAGTCAATTATTTTTGTTGTTGAGGAGGAGTTTAAATATAAAATTATCTACAACAAAGCTTATAGAGCGAAGCAGAAAGCGCTAGAGATGAGATGGGGAATGTATGAAGCTTTGTATCATAACATGCCGGCCCTGTTGCAGACCATATGCAATAGAAATCCTGGAAGCTACTACGACTTGAAAATGTGTCCATGTGCCTAGAAACCTGGGAAGCAGGTACTCCAACGATCGTTCTTGGCCTTGGGCGCTTGCATTGAGGCGTTTCCGCATTGCCGACCAGTCATTTGCATAGATGGGACATTTTTGACTGGAAGGTACAAAGGCACAATCCTCACAACCATTGCAGATGATGGTAACAGGCAGTTGTTGCCTTTGGCGATTGCCTTCGTCGAGAAAGAATCTGGGGATACTTGGTATTGGTTTCTTGAGAGAGTAAAACAGATGATTGTCAAAGATGTTGTGAATGTGTGTTTGATTCATGACCGGCACAAGGGTATCTTACAAGCAATCGACGACATGCAGAATGGTAATACGGAGCGTCGTAGGCCACCACAATGGCCAGACTTAAAGAGCAGGTGGTGCATGAGGCATATGGGGGCAAACTTTCATAGCCAATTCAAAAATAAGACCCTACGAAGCTGTTCAAGCAGTTATGCAGCCAGAATCAAGAGAGGAAATTCAAGTTCACGTGGACAAAATTGGATGAGCTCACAAAGAAGCAAACAACGGAGCTAGCAAAGAGGCCTGTCAATACCGAGGATGACGACCCGGTCTCCGTTGAAGACGTGGGCTTGGACGACCCTTCTGTCAGGCAGAAACGAGGAAGGGCAATTAAGACCTCGGAGTGGATTGAGCATGAGCCCAAGGAGAGGTGGGCTTTACTATATGATGAACGCGGCACTCAGTACGGTATAATGACTATGAACCTAGCCGAGGTGTACAACTGAGTGCTGCGTGGAGTTAGAGCGCTGCCACTTGTTGGGATCGTGGAGTTCTTCTTATATCGCACCTGCACGTACTTCAGGGACCGGTATGCTGTGGCTGATAAGGATATGGCCGATAATCAAAAAATTTATGGATACAAAATTACAAAGTACATGGAGGATGCATTTAAAAAGGCCCATTTGCAGCGCCAGTGGGTGCAGTGGAACATCGGTATGAGGTGATGTGCAGGGACAAAGGCCGATTGGACAGGCGCCGTGAGAAGCACGTGCAGGAGTGTGTTCTTCGTACCGATGGTTGTGTTTGCTCATGTCATAAGCCGAAGCTGCTACACCTGCCATGCACACATGTCATTGCTGCATGTTATGAGGCTGGGGCACTACAACCTCGTATGTATGTCTCACATTACTTTCTGAAGGAAACAATTTGGATGACTTGGAGGCACGAGATTTATGAGTTCCGTACGCTGGGAGACTTCATAGCTAACCCCAGTCATAATGCAAGTTACATTCCGGATCCAGATCCAGAAATGTTTCAAGGGGTGGGAAGACGCAAGAAGAAACATGTTAGAAACAACATGGATCGAGTGGAGGCTGGTCCAGACGTGCGCATTTGCTCCAAGTGCCATGAGACGAGTCATAGCTATAAGAAATGCACGACATTGACTTATGGCAGACGTACAATGGAAGAGGGCCCATCAGGAGGTGCTCCAAATTCATCGACGCAGGCAACAACCCATCATGGTTGTCGTGTCAACAATGATGGCCTTTTATAATGGATGACGATTGTCGCATTTTTTATTTGGTACCAAACCGTGTGATATTTTAAATTATGTAATGTTAGGAGCTACTAAGTGATGAACTGATTTTGGGTTGTCGTACCAATGTGTGTTGTAATGAGTGACTGAATGTTATCTTCAAATTTGTTACTGTCCTTTGACATTGAACTTATTCAGTATGTAATTTGTTGCTATCATTTACTAGCTTACTTCGATATTATTCATTTACTATTTTATTTTATTTCGGTACATTTTCAATTATTACGTAATGTTCTTTAAGCTTTATTTATTTGTTCATTTCAATCTCTTACGTTTCATTTTAAACTTCATTCTGTTATGGATTGTTTTCTAATCAATCAAATTTTGCAGGTATGGAGCACGAGGAAGGCTTGACGCTCTCATCGACAAGCGCCACCAGTCGTACATGTCCGCGGTCCATGGGAGGAGCTTGGGGACATTTCGGGCACGTGTGCCCATGTCGATGATGCTGATAGACCGGCGTTGGGTTCCTAGGTACGAGATACATTTGCCACATATTTTCATTGTTTGGTTAATCCCTTAATAGTATCTGATATTTATTTTGCGCTGCAGGTTACGCGCTTCGGGTCTTCTCCCGATTGCCCGACTTGTTGAGGGAGACATGGTGGACCCTGCACATCGACTAAGGGACAAGGTTGCACGCTTTCAGTTCGACATGTCCCTGCTCACGACATTTCTCGACCGTTGGCATCCAGAGACGCACACGTTCCACCTAACTGTCGGTGAGATGACCCCTACTCTTGAGGACGTGGCGATGCTTTTGGGGTTGCCCTGTGCTAGCCGAGCTATGGGTGCACAGGATGTGCCACTCTCGTGGCATGATGACCTTTTGGCTCGGTTCGCAGGGGTTCGGCGGAACGACCGAGTGTTCCCGTACCGGCCCTTCTCTGCGAACCATGGGCCGACGAAGAGGTGGCTCCTAATGTTCAGTGTGAGTACTTGTACGCTCAACCATATGGTATTTATGTTGGTAACTACTTGTACTAACCGACTCATACCGTTTTGCAGGCGGACTACATGAGGGCAGACGCGGATGACGTTACGGTCGCCAGGCACTTGGAGGCGTACCTACTGTGGCTGTTCGGCTGGATCATGTTCTGCAGCTCCCAAGGCGACTTGTGTCCAAAGTAGCTTATTCCCTTGGTGAGGGTGATAGCGGATGCCCCACTTGATGATGTCCCACAGTTTAGCTAGGGCTCTGCCGTCTTGGCTACGACGTATAGAGGGCTCTGCACGGGCGTCATGAAGGTCTCAGCAGAGGAGCCCATCTTTGTTGGGTGCCCTCTGCTCTTACAGTTGTGGTCCTACGAGCGCTTTCCCGTGGGTCGGCCGGAGATGAGCTTCGAGCCGTACGCCGAGGTGTCCCCAGACCACGACGACGTCGACAGACCGACGATGGGCTCGTTGTGGTGCCAGTTTGACGGTCTAGTGGACACCGATGTCAGGTGGACACCGTACACTGCAGCGGATGTAGAGGCTCGGGCACCAAGCAGACTTTCTTCTCTGCGCCAGCGGGACCAGCAGTACTGGATGACAAGGAAGCCGATCCTTTACGACATCCACATCGAGGAGTACCATGTCAACCGAGTTATGAGGCAGTTCGACCTCTACCAGCAGACCCCAGTACCGATTGTGCACTTAGTTGCGGCCCACGTCCACAAGTATGTAATACGAATTTCTTTTTGTACTCTAATTGTATTTGCACTGTTGTATGAAACACTTCCTCCTGTATTTGTGTTCCAGGTGGACATGTCAGGGTCAGCCCCCAGGGTCGCTGTGGGCTGACAAGGTCCGTCCCTTTGTCGAGTCCTGGGCCGAGGCCCTAGAAGACATGGTTTTCGAGGATCGACCCCACAGCAACGAGGCGTTTGTAGACTACCTGTGGTGGTACCTACCGAGGACGCGCACGCGTGTGGTGCACGTTCCATCGCAGCCACGGATGGTGGCGGCACTGGTGTCGAAGACGTACCCCCTCGTGCGAGACCAGAACTTTGCTATTGCAGTACGTATGTTCATTTAAGTTTACATTGTATATAAACGAGCTCATCTGATGTTAGTACCTTCTCCTTTTAGTACGACGTCATACGAGCGATTGAGTCAGAGGCTACGATGAGCATGGGTCACTACCACAACATGACACCCGCGCAGCACCAGAGCACCCTGCAGAGAATTGTGGACCTCTACGGTCACTTTCGGCGAGCCGTGACTTGTCGCGGCGACGACACTCACCTCCCGCCTCGTGCTCCGGGTCCGGTGCCGGCTGCAGGTTCGACCTCACGCCCGCCTAGACCGCCGCCCTTGTCGGGTGCACCGCCACAGACACCGTCGGCTCCTACTGCTCCGCCAACGTATGCGTCTCGTCCAGCACAGTGGTTCTCGGGAGGTAAGCCATACTTAAACCCATCTGTGAATTACAATACCGCGGTATCTAACAATTTAATCGGCAACTGTAGCTCTTGTTTGTGTTGCGCGCCGGCCCGTCGTTGTTTTTCTCTGATCAATCCTTATGGAGCCGGATCTTCCTCACGTGGACGGCCCATACGCGACTACGGTACGCCTGAGGCCATGCGTTCGAATAACGATTTCAAGTACATACTTAATTCGACCCTAACATTTTTAGTACATGAATCAGAGTATCACTAGGTCGGAGGTACAGATGACGACAGCGAGGACGACGACTCGGAGTTGGCGCGGACGGAGTGGGTGAACAGTTTCTTCGCTGAGGGACGGCCGCAAGACGAGGTCGGCCCTTCACAGATGGGGCAAGCCCCACCGGCGACTCAGGACTCGACTCAGGGGGAGTAGACACCAGTTCTTGTGCAGGGGCGTTGGTCCACTCGTGACACCATTCCACCCAAGCCACTGATGTACTCCCAGCACCAGACTAGGGCAGCCCAAGCTGCAGCGCGACGTGGCAGGAGACGGGGCAAGCACGCACGTATCTAGTATATAGGATGTCACTTGTTATGGAGTAGGCGAGTGCATCGTACCCATATGCTATGATGCATGCACTCTGTTATATGATATTTCGTTTCACTTTGTTATGTACCTCAGCGCAGACTATGATGTGTTTAGTTATTGTACTATATATCGTACATGTTTATTCTCGATGCGAATGCACATTGCGTCCATAAATTCCCAGCTTCCATTGGAAAATACAAATGGCGTAGCTAAGGTAGCATCGGCCCATTGCGTCTCTACGGCTAGGGTAGATGACACAACAGTCCTTTGCCCTAAACTGTAAAGGTAAACATCGAAGTGCGGTGGCATTTGCAACATGACATCCTCATGTTGCAACTAAACCTAACATGCCTTAGGGAATCTAAAATGCCGGGATTACATGGTGGTGCTTTACTGAGTGCACCGAGGATATTTTCCCTTCGCAATAGCTTCGGGCCCTGCTTCCTTCACATGACGTGCCCTCTCTTGCTTCCTCTCCCTATCCGCTTCCCGTTCCTGCACCTCCTGACGCTCAACCTCCTCAAACCTTCTCTGGATCTCTTCTTGGTCTTTCTTCCACTTCTCCTCTTTCTGTTCCTCGTGCAACATTAGCTGCCACCTTTCTCTAGCCCACCTTGCTTCTCGTTCAACCCAGTCTTTATCTTGCTGTGACTGCTCCGTGTCCAACCACTGCATGAAATCACATAGAGGTGGTGGAGACTATGTCCAGCGCTAGTTAGAAGTCGGTGTGAAATCTATAAGTATAAATCATAATGTTTCGTGGGGTACCTTAGGTCTATCCTTGCCACGACGTTTTAGCGGGTCATATTCGTAGTTCTCGCACATGAAAAACCTCATGCCGAAGTCGTCGCCTAAAACCTTGGACTCCATGAGCTTGCACAAGGAACCGCAGAAGCACATCGGCACCTGGATTCCTTGAGGCACTTGTGCCCTGACCATGTTCCACGGGATGTAGGTCGATCTAGAGGATGACATCTTGCTTCGATGTGGTGCTTCTGAAGTATTGGTGAGGTGTGTTGTGTGTGATGTGAAGGCCTTGTGGTGCCCATAGTTATAGAGCCTTTTGGACGGTTTATAGGTAGAGTTCAGCGACAGTTGGAGATTACCATCTACACCACACTATTTGATGTACTGAGTGGTCATGTTCGTGCCTAGTGTGCGCGAGCGCTGCTGTGCGGAGTAATGAGTGCTCATGTCGGTCCCTGACGTGCTAGCGCAGCAGTGCGGACCTGTGACTGGTCATGTCGGTTTCCTGGCGTGCAATTGCAGCAGCGAGTACCAGTGAGTGGTCATGTCCGTCCCTAGCGTGCGAACGGAGCACTGGGAACGAGTGGGTGAGTGGTCATATCAATGGGTACCGTGCATGTGCAGAAGAGCGGAGCAGTCAATGGCCATGTCCGTGCATGGCGTGCGAATGCAGCAGTGCAAAGCTCTTTTCACCCTTCCATGCACGGTCAAAAGTAACAAGCACAAGAATCCAATGCTAAGCAGCCAATGTGCACGTGAAGCGTTACTGACAAGCCTAAATCATAGGCTCCAGCGTGCATCAACAGAATCATGTTCAGGACAATGTGACAGCATGACTGGCCGCTAGTACAGGAAAAAACACTATCTGAAACATTGTTTGCACCTGATCATATCCTGAGGCCTTCTGGCCAATTGGACAACACTATTCGATGCAGTGAGTGGTCATGTCTGTTCCAACATTCTGTGAGCGCATAAGTACGGAGCAGTGAGTGGTCACGTCGGTGCCTCGCGTGCGAGCGCAGTAGTTCGGAGGACAGTGAATGGTCATGTCCGTGCTTTGCGTGCGAGCGCAGTAGAGCAGAACAATAAGTGAATGGTCATCTTTTCCCCTCAAACTGGCTACTGCATTTAATGGGATTCGCCCCTACAGGCACGTTCATTGGGTGCTATTCGCTATGCAGTGTTGAAATGACTACTCAATGCCTCCAATTGTGCAGCCTTATCTTTTGAAATGCACTGTTGATGTGAAGCGTCACTGAAAAACCTAAAGAATATCTAGAGGGTCATCCAGCCGGAAGGGTTTCGGAACTGGGAGAGGAAAGGGGGGACGGAAGGAACCTCCCTTTGTGTGGGAGGGTTCTCTTGGTCCTGAGTACTTTGGGGAAGTAGTATTTGAGTTTCCAGTTCTCAGCAAGAGTCATTTCACCAGAGAGAAACCTCTAAGACCATACGATAACCGCAAAGAAGAGTGGCCTAAATGCATGCATGGTGAGGACTGCTTAGTGCAGATGTGCGACGATGGGACAGATAGAGGCTGTCATTTCTTTAAATGCCCGCGAGCTTGGGTACTAGTTACTACTATTCGTTTCTTATATATTTTCTCTTATTTCCTACAATTTACATTGCATTCTTGTTACAGTCATCCGATGCGCCAGAAAACTGCAAGTTCGTTAGGTGGGTCGATCCTCCTCCACTTGATCCACATTATGAGTACATCGAGCACCTGCAGAATCATATCTCCAAGCTAGAATGTAAACTGAGCAACGCTGAGAAGGACGACGAGGATGACAACAACATTGGTGCTGGTTACAGGAGGAGTCATGCACTGATCCGTATTGCCGCTGCCCTTGTCGCAAGAACCAGGTGCCTCCGCCATCGCCCCCGCCATCGCCCCCTCCGCCGCCTGCAATGGGGGATACTATGGAGAAAGTGCAACACAATTTCCATGAGTGGATTGACACCTCCATTAGTCACCGTGATCAGCAGTATTTGGCGTGGTTGAAGAAGGTGGACGATGATGTACGCAAGTCCGAGCGTTAGAAAGCACTTCGAGCCGGTAGTGGCCATTAATGCTGCATGTTGTAGTTGTCTGTTTCGTTTCAGGTCAGTCATGTTTTCTGAATAATTCATGTTCCCTTCGGACCAGTATGTTGCGTGTTTATTTTGGATGCCTCTTCTGACTCTCTATGTAATGCTATTTTATGTCTACTTTGTATGTGTACTCCTAGCGGTTCTGGAGGTTGTTCTCGTTAGTAATAAAATCATGCATCATCCTCAGATGCCACTTCATATGTTATGTGTGTTCAGTTATGTATTGCAGTACTTCGTTACTCTTCAATTCCAGTCTTCAATTCCAGTACGTGAGTCGTTATTTGCCTCTTCGAAATTGATATTTCAAAATGCCACAAGCTCGTTAATGCCTAGGTTCAACTCGGCTCATTTGCTACTATTTTTATACGCGTAATTTAAACTATACTATCTATATTTTATATTTCTATCCCTAATTATTGAATTTACTATAAGCAAATAACAGACATGTAATATATTTTCCACTCAAATATAGTAACAATTATTGATTATTTACTAAAATATGTAACAAATATGCAGATTCAACACTTTTCGCCGATTCATCCGGCGATAAGCTTATGTGGACACTGTAGCGGGCTGTAGCGCAGCGATAACACGTACCGCCAATTCAATTGGCGGTAGGTGCTTAACGCCGAACCAACCGGCAGTTGGTTAGCCTGCCTACCGCTAGTTCATATGGCGGTAAGGTGCTTCCGCCGGTTCAACCGGCGGCTGGATGACAGATTTGAAAAAAAAATTGTGATTTCTATTTTTGAAAATTTGAAAAAAAAAATATAAAAATAAAAAAACTCCAAAACTCTTGAAAGAATATCCACTGAACGGCCCAATGTGCATGAGTCCAACAGCAGGGCCCAAAAGACGCAGGCCATAGGCCAGAAAGTATGTGATGCCATATAGGGCCTACATGCACCTGTGTTGCGAGTGATACTGATGTGCGAAGTCTTTAGTCTTTGGTTAGCTACGCCGCTAGTTCTTGTGTGGAATCATTATAAGCTTATGTGACGATCTAAGGGATCCATGTTTATCTGAGTTTATAAGGCCAAATTCATTTTCAAGTCTGACACGTGTGTTGCTTCCTTTTGAATGGGTATTTGGTGCAATTTCTGCATCAATGTTCGTAATGCAAAAATATTTTCTTATGAATTTAGTCAATTTGACCGGACAAACTGAAGTGCAGGACTGGATTTCCCAAACAGTAATGAGAAGGGACGCGCATAAAAATTATTAAAAAAGGCTCTCATGTAAAAATTCTTATTCTAGAAGAGAATCATGTGAGAAGTCAGTATCATTTTTATGTAAGTTCATTATTCGCATGGTGCCAATATTTATTAACAATCTAACAATTTTAGGTTTCCCAAGCAAATGCTGTTATTGATTTCAAAGATCGGCAAATTTCACTCGGACGGCATTTTAGGTAAAACCATTAGACGATTTCTATTACAATTTTTTATATGTAATTTTACTTCTGTGGTGAACCGATTAGAGCGTTTAAACGCCAGGAGTCATCGACCGCCCCCAGGCTCGGGCTCGAAGCATAGTTTTTTTTAATATTTTTTTATGTCCTTGTGCTTAACACCTTTAAAATATAGTTTTTGTCTTGTTATGGAACCAAGGCCAATCTTAGCAAGGATTTCATAAGGAGTTTCAGAGGCATTAAATTTTATACCACATCAGCAAACTTGCTGATATGACAGGGTTATTATGAGGAGAGAGGGGGAGTTTCATGAGATGAGAGAGAAGTTTCATCTCTACGACACTCATGCGGCTTGTTAACTGAGACTTGTTTCATTCCATGACACTCATGCGGCTCGGTTACCAAGACGTCTTTTTGGTACAACTCGTGATCTCTGATTCAAGAATTGAGGTAAAATGAATAATAAGAAACCAACTAACTTCTTTTCGGTACTAGTAAACCCTGGAAACACAACATATTTTCTTCTCTGTCGTGGCTTGAGAAGTTGAGATGCATGTCTCCAATTCACAACAATAATTCAGGTAAGGACTCCAAGGACATTTTCGCTTGTTTGTTTCCTCCCTCAGTGTTAGCGTGAAACTATCGCGATGTATTACATCAGGTGTAACATGTGACATATATAGGCCGGTCCATGCTATATCCAACCCTACGGTTTATAGAAACAGAGACCGAGAGGATAGGCAAGACTCGTAGCCAAGTAGGACACACTATGAGAAAACGTTACAGAATACGTTTGTCTAACACCCGCCTCAGTTGGAGCGGGAGGCGGACCTAACGTTCAAACTAGAATGAAACTCAAAGAACACAATAGACGGCAATCCCTTGGTGAAGATGTCGGCGTACTGTGAAGAGGTAGGCACATGAAGCACTCGAACAGCGCCGGCAGCAACCTTGTCACGGACAAAATGCAAGTCAATCTCGATGTGCTTGGTGCGCTAATGTTGCACCGGGTTCGTCGAAAGATAGACTGCACTAACACTGTCACAATAAACCAAGGTGGCGCGCTGTACAGGACAATGGAGCTCTCCCAAAAGCTATCGCAACCAGGTAGTCTTAGCAACCGCATTAGCAACAGCCCGATACTCAGCCTCGACACTAGAACGAGAAACAGTCTGTTGCCGCTTGGAAGACCAGGAGACCAGATTATCACCTAGAAAAACACTGTAACCTGAAGTCAAACAGCGAGTATCGGGACAACCAGCCCAGTCTGCATCAAAGTACGCAACAAGATCTGTCACTGATGTTCGGTGCAACTGAAGACCAAAATCCAATGTACCACATAGGTACCGAAGAATGCGCTTGACCAGCGCATAGTGAGGCTCTCGTGGATCATGCATATACAAGCAAACCTGCTGAGCAGCATAAGCAATATCAGGACGGGTGAAAGTGAGATACTGTAAAGCACTGGCAAGTCCTCGATAGTGTATCGCATCAGCCACAGGATCTCCCTCCAAAGACAACTTAGCAGAAGTATCAACCGGCGTAGTACAGGGCTTGCAATCAGACATGCCAGCATGCTATAAAATATCCAAAATATACTAATGCTGAGACAGGAACAAACCATCAGCACGCCTAGTAACGGACACGCCAAGAAAATGATGCAGACTGCCAAGATCGTTCATAGAAAACTCCTGCTGAAGAGACTGAATAATCTGGCGCAAAAGAGCATCTGAGGAGGCTGTGAGCACAATATCATCAACATAAAGCAGCAAGTAAACTGTGTCTGAACCTCGGCGATAAATAAACATTGAAGTATCGGATCGAGCACCAACAAATACAATAGAGAGAATGGAAAGGATCTTTGTGATGCCTTGGGGGGTGAATAGGCGAACCTGTAAAACCTGAAAATTCTTCGCAGCAATAAAACATGTCAGAACTTCCGATTAGGGATAGGAAGTTCCGATGGATCGGATCGGAACTTCCGACGATACAAAGGATTTACAACGAAATAAAAAACTAAATCGAAACTGCGAAACCTGGCTGAATCAAAAGTTGTGTAGTGATGCTAGGAACCTTCTGCAACCAACCCTAGCAAGCTCAACAACAAGAATACGTAGATCGAGACAAAACAAGGTCTAGGTCAACAAGAACTAGATATGAACCATATGAACAAGACACAAGCAATTTTATCCCGATGTTCACTTCCACTAAGGAACCTATGTCTCCGTTGAGGAGCTCACAAAGAGTCGGGTGTTCTCTAACCTTTTCCTCACTCAATCAACCACAAAGGAGGATTGAGTCATTTACTATCAAATCCACAAAGGATTGGGCAATACAAACTTCCCAGGGTGCACACACATGAGACAGCGCTCCAAGGGCAACGCCGAACCGACTAGAAGCAAGCTTCAAGAGTAACAAATGTGAATCGATGCTTGGAGATGCTTCAAGTGCTCATGGGAGAATGGGAGCTGCACTCTTTCTCAAGAAAACAAGTCACACACCTCAATCTATCTCTCATCCAAGCCCTAGCTCAAATCAATGCAAGGATTAGCTCAAGAAGGGAGTGGGGGAGTGGATTGAATGCTCAAGGAGGTGTTTGTCTCGAGCAGACTGTTTCTGATGGTTTAAGTTTTCTAAGCATGGATTGGGTCTCTCATTTGTTTTTGGCTTTTCTACTAAGCACTCTAGCATCTCCAGAACACTTATTCGCATCCCTCTTAATAGTACGGGGTTTGCTATACTCAAATTCAAAATTGAAAATAAATAAAACTCTTCTTTGAGCTCCAACACTATCCATTAAGCAATTTGGCGTCTTTTTACGCGTATTTATCATTTTCATTGCATCATAACTTGTTCAAAACTCGATAAACTCATTAGCTCCTTAATTATGCATGTCATCAACATCAAAACCCACTTAGGGGGGCAAATGCACTTTCAAGAATATAAGAAGAAAAGCGACTGTACCAAACACGAGGAGCTTGCTTCAAACCATATAGACATTTGTTCAGGCGGCAAACATAATATGGTCGCGAAGGATCCACAAAACCAGAAGGCTGATCATAGCAAACTATCTCTTTCAAAGTGCCATGAAGAAATGTGTTCCTCACATCAAGCTGATTGTCGGCGTACGGGGAATGGGGGTCCCCTGCGCTGACGATTTATGGAGACACTCGACCACCACAACACATGAAGGGGGTGGCCTACAAAATGGGCCCAGCTAATAACCCCAATAACCCGGGATGCAGCGCGGCATCGTGGAGAACCCCGGAGTGCAGCTCGGCACCCCAGGATGGCACTATACTGGGATCGTAGGATGCAAAGAACCCCAGAATACAAAAGATCTCGGGAGCCTTCGTCCCTAAAGAAACGCTCTGCAGCTCCCAGAGCAGGGATCATTAAATAGGCCCCTACATGCACGCAGGGGATAAGACAAGACGTGCATGCATGCGTGGGCTGCATGCAAGCATCCCCGGGATACCACCCCGGAGTGTGCATGCACCTCGGGATTTGCATGCACCATGCATCCCGGGGTGCATGGACACCAAAAAGATATTTCTCGCTCCCTTGCATGCAAGTGGGGGACATGACAAGACAATAAATGGTGGTTCTCTCTCTCCTACCACACCCCCTCACGGGCTCCAAGGGGCAAGTGGGTGGAGAAAGATGCATGCATGCATGCATGCATTAAACAATGAGGAGATAGGGTGCATGCACCCTATCATTGAATCACACCCAACAGAGGTTGGCGCATACTGCATACGTGCATGAAGGGCACGTCACCCAAGAAGGACACCTCACCTATTTTCTACACACATCCTGATGTGGGCATCCCTCTTGATGATAAAAGAGGAGACCCGGGCAAGAGAGGGGGACAACTTCTTCCTCCCTCAGTTTTCCTAAGCTCAAGAGCAAGCTCTGCTCCATGTATTCCCCCATGGATACTTAACCACAAAATATACAGAAAAAGCATGATGTAGGGCTGTTATCTTCCGGAAGGCCTGAACTTGGGTAAAATTCCCTCGTATGCTCTTTACTTTTCATAAGCTATTTCTGGAGATTGCAGCGCGTTCATCCCCTGGCTGAATCTCGAAGGGGCGGTTAATCCTAACTCCCCATATGTTGAACGACGACATTTGGCGCGCCTGGTAGGAGGATGTGGTGTTGTTTCCTCCACTCTGATGTTTTTCCATCCGCATCAATCATCTGTTCTATCAGAAGAACAGCTTGTCCACACTAACGAGGTATGGTTCGCCTAAACTTCTCAGGCTAGTAAAACTAGTGCTTTCCATTCTCTATGCGTTTGCGCGTCGTGTGCTAGATCTCTATATTTTTCTATGAGCACTCGCTTATGTTTTCATACTTAAGAACCGAAGTTATTAAATGGAGGTTTTCCTAGCAGTCCATATGAAGCATTAACTAATATCATCCGCGAGCGCGGCAGCTAGCATGAGCAGCCAGTTCTTGGTTGCCGTTACTACATGCTGGTAATGATATTTTCTATGCAGTTCGCGTACCCATAGCACAAGTGCTTGTAGGGCCCGCTGCATGTGTGCGCCCCCTTTCTCCTTCATTATTATCTTGTGCAGAAAGGAGAAGCTTCTCCTGCACACTAGCATGGGCCTGGCCAATGCCCACCATGGCCCTGACGTCCAGCTATGCGCACGGATAGCACCGCTCGGGGCTACGAGCTGCTCCCGGGATGCCCGGTCTCTCCCGGGATGTCCAACCGCGCATGCAGCTAGCGCTCCGAGGATGCGCACCGCCGATGCTACGGCCCCCGGGGCATGTGCCGTTGCTGTCCTGGACCCCGGGACACATGCTGGTGCTCTCGATACATGCGGCTCGTGCTCTTGGGATGCCGGCGACCACACTCGTCCCTGCGCAACAGCGGCACCAATGGTAAGCGACGACACCGAGTTTGCAGCCATGATAGGAAGAAGTACGGGACGGCGCACCGATGGAACCGAGCGCTGGGTGACGATAACGGGTTCATCCACTCAGGCTGCGTCCCGAACTCTTGGCCTCACGAGGCTTCCCAGAACGGCTGGGCTGATACGACCCCGAGTAGCAACATCCGAGCTAACGGGCCCCGTGTTGCAGCAACTACGGAAGCTACTCGCGCGTCACCAACACAAATCCCCAAAAGCTAAGCGATTGATCATTCAATTACGCATCACTAATCCAACTCCTGTTTGCTTAAGTCTTTTGCGTGGACACGTATAACACTCTGCTCCAAAATCTGCTTACGGACCAGCTCCTCACGTGGAGCGAGCCCGCATATGTATAGCACCTCTCTTACACATTCGGCCTCGCTTCGTGTAGATGGTTCAACCCGGAGGTCACCTTAAGGGCTAACGCCCTCGGCAGCTCACCACGTATGCAGCAGACTCCCAAAACCACCCCTCGGTACACAACCATGCCGCAGGCCTAGCCACACGCACACACGCACATGCAGCGAGGGTTTATGCTCTGATACCATCTGTAACACCTTGCTCCAAAATCTGCTTACGACCCAGCTCCTCACGTGAAGCGAGCCCGCATACGCATAGCACCTCTCTTACACTTTCGGCCTCGCTTCGTGTAAAAGGTTTAACCTGGAGGTGCTATATTTGGAACAATAAGGATTATAAGCTGGCCCTCACCCCCCTAAAATTTCAAGGTGGTACTAAACCACCACACTACAACCATAATTAGGCCACATGGGCCATACTACTAAGGGATATTGGGCTGGGGTATTACAACATGCGCATGCAAGAGTGCTAAGCTTTCCTGCACTCACTTCAGCACGTGCGAGCTTGCCGTGCGTTGTCCCGCGCTTTTCATCGTGGGTGTTCGCGCCTGCCCACGCGCTACCCATCTTGGTCCATGCCTCCAGGGCATCTGGAGGCAGATTGGGGCCTCAGGGGTCACAACCCAGGGCACCTCGGGACATTCAAGGCAGCAACTCTGGGCAGCCCGGTACCAAGCTCTCGAAACCACCCTGACGCACATGCTCGATGAGCAAGCCGTAGCACGCGGCCGAACCCAACTACGAGCAGTAGTGCGAGGTGGTCGAGTGCCCGGGGGCTGGCTCTGTCAAGCCGGACGGAGTGCGATGAGAACTCATGTTTGGTGCAAACACACGCACGGCTCACCTAGCCCGGGTGCGCACGGGTGTCAGGCTCACGTGCCCACTCCTCCAAGTCTCTAGGCTAAGTATTTATTTAGTTGAGCACTAATCCATCTTCCTTTCATTTTGTCCTTGAGATCTTTCGGGCTGGCAAGATGAAGGCAGGTGCTAGCACTGGTGTGTGTGGGGACCGGGCGTGGCACTAGCACGCGACCGCCCGTGATCACGTGGATGGTGCAGAACTGTGGGACCCCCGGCGCCACGAGATGCAAGCCCAAGCGTGGTTGGGTCCCAAACTCGCGCAATGCCCCAAGCAGGCGTACTCTTGCGACGTTCGGCCCTCGAGCTCCTGCGGCATGGCGACACATGGCAACTTCGCATAGCTCGCTGTAGGTAGCAGCACCATAACCCCGGACTCATACGATGACCCTCATATTGCACGATGTCGTGATGTTCGGGGGCTCGTAGATGCGGGCTCGTGGGCACGTCAATAATGTTGGGTCGCAATGCATGCGTGGCCAGACTGTCATCTGTCCCTAACGGAAGTAGACCTAGGTACCTCCCTGCCGAATGGAGACGGCTACCCGGCTGAACGACTCCGCATAAACGACCCGGTGTACAGGCACTCGGCTGGACGATGGGCAAGATCCCTCGGGGTCAGGATCTAGGTCGAACTGGATAGGCATGATCTTGTGTATCTTAACCAATCGGATCTGTTGTAACAAACTCGAGTAGATTTACCCTAACTTCTAACCCACAGCTGCTCGAATATATAAGGGGGCCGTGGGTGGACCCATAGGAGGAGGATCATCCCATTCAGCTCATACCACAAACCCTAATACAAACCCCCGAACACAGGACGTAGGGTGTTACGCTCCATGCGGCCCGAACCTGTCTAAACCTCTGCGTCTTTGTGTTACCATCAAGTTCACGGGCTCTCTCCGATCCACCCTGCCTACAAATCTACTGCTTGGGGCTACCCTTGGCAGACTTGCCGGAGTGCAAATCCGACAGTTGGCGCGCTAGGTAGGGAGATCTCCAGGGTCCTCTTGGCGAACTTGATGGCATCCAACTCCAGCGTCTTCTTCTCCGTGCAAGTAACGCTCCAGATCCAGGCTGTTGTCGGCCACTCTATCATCTTTGGAAGTTTTCCAGAGATGCCTGCTCCCAGGAGCTCGTCGCCAAGTTCATCTGTCTCCGAGACAGAAAGCCTCCAGGGTTCCAGATCCGATCTGACCCCCTCCAGCTCAGTGCTGCACCAGGTAGAGGACCTGTCAATCCAGAACAAAGCCCAAAATCCCTCGCAAACGACCCATCGCCCATGCATCAACATCGACGATATCCTTGCGGGCTTGGACCGAGTCGATGCCTCCCTGGCCGAGTGCATCGGGCTCGCGGAGTCGGCACTCCGCCATCCCCGCGACTCCGCCCCTTAGGCCCCGTTCGGGTTCCGCTCCAGCTCCTCCGTTTATTCGGACCAGATCCAATCTGCGATGGAGAAGCGGCACCTTTCTGACCTGAGTCAACCCAGAGTTGACCTGATCAGATCTGACATGATCCCAGGACCACAAGTTGGCTACTAGGACGTTCTCTTCACCCTCCCATCCAACCCTGTGAGCTCTCCAGATCGGTGGGAGATCTATGTCGTTTCCTCCGACGAAGCTTCTATCGAAGGAGAAGACGATTAGACCAAGTGTCAACGACTCCAACGCAACCAGAACCGCCAAAAATGGCGCAACAACGAGGCCACCATCGACCAAGCCGAAGAAGATCTCCGAAACGCCGAGGGTCGCAACCCGTGGGTTCCACCCCGATGCGCGCCGGCGACCCCGCGGTACCTCAACGACGAATTCGTCCTCGAGTGCGACGGCCAGAACGTCTTCGCCACCCCATCTGCCAACCTGGCCGCCGCGTTCTAGGTACTAGAGACTCTACCTCACTCACCTGAGCTCAAACGAGCTCAGACTCATTTGCATGTTGCTCTTGCTCAGGTTCAGCGCTTGAGGAAGGACTACTCGGCTCTACGAGCCCAATCTAGTAGCTCTTGCCACTCTACAGTCCGTCACCACGACGGCAACGAGGCCAGCCGGACCTCCGCTCCAACCTCCGCAACCGCTACGTTCGACTCGTCATCAACAATCGACACTGCGAACGCGATGAGGCCGAGCGGGAGCATCGCTGCAAGTACGACGAGGAGTACAGCCCACCCAGTACTAACCGTGGAGGTCGAGCTCGCCACAGCAACGTCGACCAACATCCACATCAACCCCAGCAGCCTACGATCAACCTCAACGACGATGTCACCGGGGACCTGGATGGCTTCTCTGCCTCCTCAAACCGACTCCGCGGAGTCTCGTGGCCCTCTACGTTCAAGCCAGTCGGCATCGACAAGTTCGACGGTGACTCAGACCCCAAGACGTGGCTACGCACCTACAACATCGTCGTCTGGGCAGCGTGCAGCAACAACGACATCATGGCGGCTTACTTCCCAGTTATGATGAGTCGCCAGGCTCTCAACTGGCTCGAGGGACTCCGTCCCGGCTCTATCAACAGCTGGCAGGACCTCTGCACCACCTTCGTCAACCACTTCTAGGCTTCATGCCCGGGTCCCAAAACCAGATGGGATCTGGGCAGCGTCACTCATCAACCTAGCGAATCCAGCGTGACTGCACTAAGAGGTACTTCACCAACAGTAACATGATTGAGGATGTTGATGACAGGGACGTCATCCACTACTTCCACCAAGGGCTGCACAACATCGAGCTCTGGCGCAAGATGTTCGAGAGCAACCCCAAAACCGTCTCCGAGATGATGGTCGTCATCAACAAGCACGCTGACATTGAGGACGCTGAGAAGGCGCACCGTCACAACAAGGACCGGTGTCACTCCGACGACCGGCCTAAGCAGCGACACGACGATCGCCAACGACCTAACGGTCGACTGCCTCGCCACAACTCCAGCAAGCACAACGACCGACCCGAGTCGTCCAAGCAGCAGGAGCGCAAGCGCGGCCCCGACAACACCGTCGCAGTCGCAGATCGACCTCGACAGCGCACCTCCCTCAACAAGGAGCTGGATCGACTCCTTGACGGCAAGTGCCCCTGGCACAAGGACTCCAACCACACGGCATGGGAGTGTCACGCACTCCGCCATAATGTGGCCCAGGATGACCCCAAGCGTCCTCGCTATGACGACCGTGACAAGCCCGGCAGCTCCAAAACCTCCAGGGGTCCAGGACGCCGGAACGACTAGCCCAGGCGAGACCGGGACAACCAAGGCGACAAGTCCCCAGCGGACTTCCAGGAGGCAGACCGGGCAGTCAACTTCATCTATGGTGGCTCCAGGGCCCCAAGGTGCCGACGTCGCCTAAAGCTTGATCAGCGCAAGGTCAACTCTATGTTCCAACACCCGGTTGGACCCTTGCGCTGGTCCGAGGTCGCGATCACCTTTGATCGGCGCGACCACTGGATACACCTACCCAGCCCTGGCTCCTACCCACTCATGGTCAGTCCGGTGGTCAGCCAGGTGCATCTCTCATAGGTGCTCGTCGATGGAGGCAGCGGCCTCAACATCATCTTCTCCAAGACGCTAGAGAGCATGGGGTACGACATGACCTCCTTGGTCCCTACCCAGGAGGCCTTCTACGGCATCATCCCCGGCTTAGGCTCGACTCCGATTGGCCAAGTCACTCTCCCAGTCACCTTCGGCACCCGGGAGAACTACAGGACGGAGCACATCCAATTCGAGGTGGCTTCCTTCGAGACGTCGTACCATGCCATCCTGGGGAGGCCCGCCCTCGCCAGGTTCATGGCCATTCCACACCACATGTATCTTGTCCTCAAGAAGCCCGCTCCCAACAGTATGCTCCCCATCTACGGCAACCTGCAAATCTCCCACTCCTGTGAGACCGAGAACATAAACATCTCGGAGCCACTTGAGAGGACCAAGAACGCCGTCATGATTGCCAAGTCAACAAAGGTGATGCCTCTAGAGGGCATCCCCATCCCGGCAAACGACTCAGCAACCGAGTCACAGCTGCAGCCCGGCTGCGCGACAAAGACCATCCTCCTTAGGGAGAACGACCTAGATAAGACCGCCCTCATCGGGGCGGACATTGACAAGGCATAGAAAGACGCGCTCACCTCCTTCCTACGTGCCAATTGGGACATCTTCGCATGGAAGCCCCAAGACATGCCAGGCATTCCGAGGGAGGAGGCTGAGCACTCCTTAGATCTCGACGAAAATACGCGACCCGTCAAGCAGCGACTCCAGCGCTTCGCTCAAGATCCGAAGGAGGCTATTAGGGTAGAAGTTACGAGGCTATTAGCAGCAGGATTCATTTGTGAAGTCACACACCCTGAATGGTTGGCAAACCCAGTCCTTGTAAAAAAACAAAATGGTGAATGGAGAATGTGTGTTCACTATACAGATCTCAACAAGCATTGCCCTAAGGACCCCTTCCCTCTTCCTCGCATCGACCAGGTAGTTGACTCTACGGCCGGGTGCGTCCTCCTCTCGTTCCTTGATTGCTACTCCGGGTACCATCAGATCGCCTCAAGGAGTTGGATCAAGAGAAGACCTCGTTCATCAAACCCTTCAGGGCATACTGCTACAACACCATGACGATTGGCCTTAAAAATGTGGGTGCTATGTATCAGAAAGCCATCCAGAGATGCCTCTAGGGGCAGATCAGCCGCAACGTCGAAGCATACGTTGACGACGTAGTGGTTAAAACTAGGTCCTGCGATCAGTTCATATCAGATCTAGTCGAAACATTTGAAAATCTCAGGAAATTCAAATGGAAGTTGAACCCACGCAAGTGTGTTTTTGGTGTCCCCTCAGGGAAGTTACTCGGCTTCATAGTTAGAAACCGAGGCATCGATGCCAACCCCACCAAGGTCAACGCCATCAAGAGAATGAAGCCCCTCGGTGCAAGAAGGATGTGATGAAACTGACCGGGTGCATGGCGGCCCTGAGTCGATTCATCAATCGACTCGCCGACAAGGGACTCCCCTTCTTCAAGCTGCTTCGCAAAGCAGACAAATTCGTATGGAACGACGACGCTACTAGAGCCTTCCAAGAGCTCAAGAAATTTCTTACTAACCCACCGGTCCTCACGGCTCCAGAGCCCGACGAGGAGCTCCTCCTCTACATAGCGGCAACCACTCATGTGGTGAGTACCATCCTAGTCGTTGAGCGAGACGAGCCAGGTCACGTTCACAAGGTGCAACGACCCATTTACTTCATCAGCGAGGTACTCGGCAAGTCCAAGGTGCGCCAACCTCAGGTCCAGAAGCTCCTGTACGCGGTCCTCATCACGTCCAGGAAGCTGCGACATTACTTCCAAGCACAGAACATCAGAGTCGTTTCCTCATTCCCACTCGGGGACATCCTCCACAACCGCGATGCCAACGGTCGAGTCGTCAAGTGGTTCATCGAGCTGGGTGCCCTCAACCTGCAGTTCTCCCCTCGGTCCACGATCAAGTCTCAAGCCCTGGCTGACTTCGTGGCCGAGTGGATAGAGATACATGACCCACCACCCGAGGAATGACCCAAGCACTGGAAGATGTACTTCGACGGCACCCTCAACCTCGACGGAGCCGGTGCTGGAGTTCTACTCATTTCCCCGAAAGGCGAACAACTCAAGTACATCCTCCAGTTACTTTTCAAAGGAACTAACAACACTGCTGAGTATGAAGCCCTTATCCACGGTCTCCGAATCGCCGCTTCGCTCGGCATCAAGCGCCTCTTCACCTACGGCGACTCCAAAGTCGTTATCCAGCAAGTCAACAAAGACAAGGACTATACAAAGGAGAAGATGGACGCCTACTGCAAAGGAGATACGAAAGTTAGAAGCCAGCTTCTATGGGTTGGAGTTCCACCATGTCATTAGAGACTACAACGTCGCGACCGATGTCCTCTCCAAGCTCGGCTCCAGTCGTGCCCTTATACCGGCCGGAGTCTTCGTCCAAGCCCTGAGACGACCACGGTCGAGGTCGAGAAACTACCCCCCCCCCCCACCAAGCCAAACTTGGTGCCTGCTCAGGGCCAAGAGGTGTTGGTGATCGACTCCGACTAGCGCTCTCCCATCATCGACTTCCTCGTAAACAACAAGTCCTCCCCCGACAGAAAAGAACACTAGAAGCTCTCGCGATGAGCTTCCAGCTACATGGTCATTGGCACCGACTTATTCATGCACTTGGCCTCCTTAGGCATGTTATTTAAGTGCATCGCTAAGAGCGAAGGAGTTGCTCTACTCCACGACATCCACTCGGGCATCTGCGGCAACCACGTAGGCGCCTCTACTATGGTGGGCAAGGCATTTAGGTCTGGTTTCTACTGGCCTACGGCACTCGCTGACGCCCACGACATCGTTAAAAGGTGCCCAGGGAGCCAATTCTTCGCCAAGCAGCAGCACGTTCTGGCTCAGGCCCTGCGAAGATTCCTCCTTCTTGACCATTCGCCTGCTGGGGGCTCGACTCGGTCGGACCTCTCAAGACGGCTGTAGGTGGCTACAACCACATATTTGTGGCCATTGACAAGTTCACCAAGTGGATTGAAGTCAAACCAGTCACGGCGACCACGACACTCAAGGCAGTTGAATTCATCCAGGAAATCTCCCACAGGTTCGGTGTGCCCAACAGGATCATCACTGACATGGGCACATCATTCACCGGAAGCGCGTTTTGGGACCACTGCCTGGAAAATTGCATCAACGTCTACTGCACCTCCGTGGCTCACCCAAGGTGCAACGGCTAGGTGGAACGCGCCAACAGTATGATCGTCCAGGGGCTCAAGGCGCGGATCTTCAACCCACTCGAGAAGTTCGGTCCCAAGTGGATCCAAGAACTACCACAGGTCATTTGGGGCCTACGCACCCAAAAGAGCCAGGCCACCGGCTACTCTCCCTTCTTCCTAGTGTATGGCTCGGAGGCCGTCCTCCTGAGTAACATAACCTTTGGTGCCCCGCGCATCCAAAACTACGAGGAAGGCGAAGCAGAAACGACTCGGCGCCACGACATTGACCTAGTCGAGGAACATCGCGTCTCAACTACCTTGCAGCACACACATTACGAACAGCAGCTCAGGTGTTACCATGACCGAAACGTGCAAGAGCGAGATTTCAACATAGGTGACATGGTCCTCTGTAGCATCCAGTCTACTACCGGTGCACACAAGTTGTCTTCCCCATGGGAAGGTCCCTTCATCGTCAGCGCAGTCATCGCCCATGGCACCTATCGCCTACTGAGAGAAGATGGCACGGACGTAGGCAATCCATGGAACATCGAAGACCTTCGGCGCTTCTACCCTTGAGAGGAGCTTGCAGCTATGTACCCCAACCTTCCTAAATAATAATAAGAGCATTTCATCGCTTTTTTGTCTTTCTATATACTACTTCTTCACGACTGAAAAATGACCTTGTAGAGCCCCTTTCGACTCGTCCAGTACGCTCGGGGGCTGCGACTCGGCCATGCCAACTCGCACCACTATCATTCGCGGTAAAAACTAACCTAGGTGGGTGGTGAACTGATCTCAAACCGGTGCGTCCTACAACCACTCTGCGTCACCTACGCCTATCACGTGTCTGATGACCAGCTCTCTACACAATGGGCAAAGGCATATCGGAAGGTCGGCATCCTAACCACTTGGCCAAATCAGAAAACTACTTGGCTACGGGACTTAACGAAAGTAAGAATTAATTACATGCACAAGAAACATTGTTTTTTTGGCCAACACTTGGCCCCATAATGTTTCTTACCTACTAACGATTTCTGACATGTTCACTTGGTCCATGATGCGCTCGGTGAGGGGGCCAACGGTGGCGAGGTGCGCGTCCCACTCGGCGTCAGTGCAGTCCTCCGTGACGCCCTCACCCACGGGATCCAGGTCCGCTTCAGGGTTGTGGGACTTCACGAGGGCCATCGTGAACTACACCGAGTCCTTGGCCGTATCCTGACGAAGGCCTTGAAGCACTCCCGCACACCGACGAGGCGCTGCGCCGCCTCCTCCGCCAAGGCGACCCCCTCCGGCTCGAACGTGACCAGCACGGCGTCGATCTTGGCCATCAGCTGGTCGAGGTCTGCCCGGGTGTTGGCCAAATGGGACTCCACCTCTACAAAGGATACTCGTATTAGTAGGAGCGACTCAACAGAACAGGTAATCTTCAAGAAACAAGGACAGTTACCTTGGTAGCACTGCTTCTCCAGCTGGAGTTTCTGCTCCATAAGAGACTCACGGCCTTCAGCGCCCTCCCGCAACTGGTGCAGCTCCTCGTTCACCGCCACAATGACCTTGAGCTCCCGGACCATCATCTCGTTGGCCTCACTGGTGGACTCCTCCGCCCTGTTCTTGGCGCCTCTAAGCGATGCCCTCCTACAATTCGACTCATCGACTCAGAATTGAAACCCAGCATGAAAAGGAGTCAAATTGAGAAGTGCAAGAGGTTTGAAGACTCACCTCCCAGCCCGCTGCACGCTGAAGCTCGGCGGAGGGCAATGACTGCGCCACCCATGTGGGCGACCTCGCTGGCCGCCCCCGCTCCTCCCTCTAGTCCTTCTCCTCTGGCTTGGGGGTGGTGAGGCCGGCCTTCTCCGCCGCGGCCTCTATCCGCACCCTGCTCGCACACGGAGGGGTCGAGCTCCTACCCCGCGGCATCACTCTGCCCCGCTGGGCCTTCAACGCGGCCACCTTACGGGTGGGGCGCCGCTTCATCGTGGTGGAGCTGGCATCAACCGCCAGCCCCGATACTTCTACAACATCGTCCAAATCGCTCCCGCTGGAGGAGTCGGACGTGAAACTTTCAATGTCCGCCGCCGGCAATGCAAGCCCGGCGGGTGGATTAACAGCCTTGCCCTGCTGCCCTTCCGGCAGAGGCGCAGGGCACCAGAACGGCACAATTTTTTCTTGCAGGAAGCCGAGTGGTGTTACAACCCAACGGGTGACTCAACGGCAAAAATGACTTGGTGGAAAACTACTCGGACCAAAAACTCGGTAAGAAGCAAAACGACTCTACAAGAAGACTACATACCTCGGTGGTGGGCCGCTTCAGGCAGAACGCCTTCGGGCAGCCCTTGTCGCGGACCTCCAAGCTCACGATGAGCGTGACCTGCATGTGAGCCTCACTGCGTGAGACCTTGCGGTTCTGCACGCGAGTTGGGTCATCACGACCCGAGTACTCGTACCCGGGGTGGACCCGCTCCTAGGACGGTTGGGTTAGCCGCTTCGCGAACGATAGCACCACCGCGGCGCCGGTCAGCATCTCGGCCTTGAGCTTCTGCAGCTCAGCCGGCAACACCTCCACCTCCACCATCTCCTCGTCAGTGGGCTTCTCCTCCCACCGGGCGTTCAACACCGGCGGGAGGCCGGTGCGATGCGGAAGGCCAGGAGCGAGGGTTCGCCACCACGAACCACTCCTCCGCCCACCACTTGTTGTTGTCCTTGAAGGAGGCCTCCGGGTACATCCTGCCTTGGCGGAGCGAGAAGGCGGCGCCGCCGACCACATCTGGCGTATCCTTGTTCGAATACGCTCGCAGATGATAGAGGGCCCTCCACAGATTGAAGTGGGGTGCGATCCCCAACAACCCCTCGCACAGATGGATGAAGGTCGCGATCTGTGCGATGGAGTTGGGCTTGAGGTGTGTCGCCTCCAACCCGTAGTAGTGAAGCAACGCCCGGAAGAATGCCCCCGACGGTAGGCCGAACCCCTTCTCATAGAAGGACCGGAAGACGACCGTCTCTGTCCGGTCCTCCGAGGGGAACGCCTCCCCGAAGCAGCTCCGCCAGCCGGAGATTGCCTTCTCCGGCAGCAGGCCCTGCGCCACGAGCGCCTCTATGTCCTTGTCGGTCATGGTGCTTGGGGACCAGGCAAGCTTTGATGCTGGCAGCACGGAGGCGGCGACGGTTGCTGGGATTTTGCCAGCCATTCCTGCGCAAGGCGAGTGGCGGCGGGCGAAGGGGCAGTGGAATGCTCTAGAGGCGAGTGCTTGAGAGGAGGCTGGAGAGATCTGGAAGACTCGATGGCAGCAGAGACAAAAGAGCACAAAGGGATAAGGTCATGCCGAGCTGATCGCTTTTATATCGGCCGCAAACCTAACGGGCCGTTCGGCTTCTCCCTTCTTTTTGAAATTTGAATCGGCTCCGAGAGCGTCCCTTCCTCTCCCCGAGGCGGAAGGGGAAACGGTAACAAATGATTTGACAGCCGCAATAAAAGGGAAGGCGGCCCAAAAGGATAGGCTGTCCAGTTGATCAAAAAATCAGAACAGATCCCAGGATTTTCGGATCGGAATGGATCTAACCGTTGGATCAGAATATTCCTTTCTACCAAGCGGTGCCAAAGGACTCAGCGTGTCTCTGTGACTCCACCAGTAGCCTTGCTCAAGGGCTGGGCGCTGCTAGTGACCCTGCTCGGGGGCTGGGGGCCGCTATTTGAGTCGGCGTGTCTCCACGACTCCGCCAGCGACCCTGCTCGGGGTTTGGACGCCGCTATTTTACTCAGCGTGTCTCCGCGATTCTGCCAGCGACCCTGCTTGGGGGCTGGGCGCCGCTATTTGACTCGGCATGTCTCCTTGACTCCGCTACTGACCCTCCTCGGGGGCTCCGCGCAGCCATTTGACTCGGCGTGTCCCCGTGACTCCGCCAGTGGCCCTGCTCAGGGGCTGGGCGCTGCTATTTGACTCGGCGTGTCTCCGTGACTCTGCTAGTGACCCTGCTCAGGGGCTGGGCGCCACAATTTGACTCGGCGTGTCTCCGTGACTCCGCCAGTGACCCTACTCAGGGGCTGGGTGCCGCTATTTGACTCGGCGTGTCTCCGTGACTCTGCCAGTGACCCTGCTCGGGGGCTAGGCGCCGCTATTCAACTCGGCATGTCTCCGTGACTCCGCTGGCTGCTCTGACTGAGAGCTAGGAGCTGGAAGACGATTATGAATAAAGGGCTTAAGGGGTTGCTTCCTTTTTGACCCTCGAAACGCTTCTACGAAACTTTCCGATGCTCGGGGGCTACACCTAATGGGTGCGCTCAGGGGCGCATCCTGTTGAAGAAGGAACATAAAGGCAGGAGTCTGCTGAAGTCAAGTTGCGGCAAGAGCCCGAGGATGTAGGGATCATTACTTGATCACCGACTGGCCTCATTGCTCGGTCAAGGCTCGATTCGGCGACTCAGCGCTCGGGGGCTTGACGGAGGTAGACCCAGGTACCTCCCTACCGAGTGGAGACGGCTACCCGGCTGAACAACTCCGCATAAACGACATGGCGTACAGGCACTCGGCTGGACGATGGGCAGGATCCCCCAGGGTCAGGATCTAGGTCGAGCTGGATAGGCATGATCTTGTGTATCTTAACCGATCGGATTCCTTGTAACAAACCCGAGTAGATTTACCCTAACTTGTAACCAACGGCTACCTGGATATATAAGGGGGTCGTGGGGGGACCCATAGGAGGAGGATCATCTCATTCAGCTCATACCACAAACCCTAAAACAAACCCCCAAACACAGGACATAGGGTGTTACGCTCCGTGCGGCCTGAACCTGTCTAAACCTCTGCGTATTTGTGTTACCATCAAGTTCACAAGCCCTCTCCGATCCACCCTGCCTACAAATCTACTGCTTAGGGCTACCCTTGGCAGACTTGCCAGAGTGCAAATCCGACAGTCCCCCACTCAATCCTCACGCACACGCTGTAAGTTGCATTTTCAGTGAAGAGTCAATTCTAAATTTCTAAATAACGCCCGCTCCGGCAGCAAAGCCGACTCCGGTCGCACTAAGCCACTCTGTTGGCAAAGCTGACTCCGATCGCACTAAGCCCGCTCCGGCGGCAAAGCCGACTCTGGTCGCACTAAGCCGCTCCGGTGCCAAAGCCGACTCCGGTTGCACTAAGCTCGCTCCGGCAGCAAAGCCGACTCCAGTCGCGCAAAGCCGACTCCAATTGCACTAAGCCCGCTTCGGTGGCAATGCCGACTCCTGTCGCTCAAAGCGGACTCCGGTTGCAATTAAACCGACTCCAGTCGCACCAAAGCCCGCTCCGGCGGCAAAGCTGGTCGCCTTGCAAGGCTCCGGCAGCGTAAGCTGACTCCGTTTGCACAAAGCTGACTACGATCATGCAAAGCCGACTCCGGTCGCACTAAGCCCGTTCCGACAGCAAAGCCGACTTCGGTCGCACTAAGCCGACTCCGGTCGCACCAAAGCCCGCTCCGGTGGCAAAGCCGGTCGCCCTGCAGGGCTCTGAAAGCTCCGGTCGCCCTGCAGGGCTCCGGCAGCATAAGCCGACTCCGGTCGCACAAAGCCGACTCCGGTCGTGCAAAGCCGACTTCGATCGCACTAAGCCCGGTCTGATGGCAAAGCCGACTCCGGCCGCACAAAGCTGACTTCAGTCGCACAAAGCCGACTCCAGTCGCAACTAAGCTGACTCCGATCGCACCAAAGCCTGCTTCGGCGGCAAAGTCGGTCGCCCTTCAGGGCTCCGGTAGCTCCTGTCGCCCTGCAGGGCTCCGGCAGCATAAGCCGACTCCGGTCGCACAAAGCCGACTCCGGTCGCACTAAGCTGACTCCGGCCACAAAGCCGACTCCGGTCGCAATTAAGCCAGCTCCGGCGGCAAAGCCAACTCCGGTCGCACTAATCCAAATCTGATCGAACTTAAGCCCACTCTGGTAGCGTACACCGGCGAGAAAACCAACCCCAGTTGTACTAAAAAGAATGGCATTCCGAGTGCCATCCACTATAGGAGAACAAATTTGCCCCACAATTGATCTTGAGGGTCTTCGATCAAACATGGGCCCGGGAACTGCTGTTGGCGTACGGGGAATGGGGCTCCCATGCGCAGATGATTTGTGGAGACACTCGACCGCCACAACGCATGAAGGGGGAGGCCTGCAAAATGGGCCCAGCTAACCCTAATAACCCGGGATACAGCGCTGCATCGCAGTGGACCTCGGGGTGCAACTCGGCACCCCCGGTCGGCACTGTGCTGGGATCGCAGGATGCAAAGAACCCCAGAATACAAAAGATCTCGGGAGCCTTTGTCCCAAAGGAAACGCTCTGCAATTCCCAGAGCAGGCAGCATTAAATAGGCCCCTACATGCACGTAGGGGATAAGAGATGGTAGATTTATTAGAGATGGTAGATTTGGGAAGCTTGGGCATGGGTTTACGTCGGCCGATTTATTAGAGATGGTAGATTTGGGAGATAGCAGCAAATCAAGGCCGACGTACATTAGTGCTAATTTGGATTCTGAGTACAAATGTAAATTGATAAGTTTATTAAAAGAGTTCAGGGATTGCTTTGCTTGGGAATACCATGAGATGTCAGGACTAGACCGGTCTATTGTTGAACACCGGTTACCTATAAAATCAGGATATCGGCCATATCAGCAACCTGCACGACGGTGTAACCCCAAGATTCTACCTGACATAAAGGCCGAGATTACAAAGTTGATTGAGGTAGGATTTATTCGGCAGTGCCGCTACGCCGAATGGATTTCTAACATTGTGCCTGTATACAAAAAGAATGGAAAATTGCGTGTGTGCATCGATTTCAGGAACTTAAATCAGGCTACACCGATGCATGGATATCCGATGCCGACGGCCGATATCTTGGTGGATGCTGCCGCAGGCCACAAAGTCATAAGTTTCATGGATGGGAATGCCGGGTACAATCAGATATTAATGGCCGAGGAAGATATTTCGAAAACGGCTTTTAGGTGCCCAGGCCATCTTGGTTTATTT
The DNA here is from genome assembly GCA_032594955.1 of Panicum miliaceum. NCBI lineage: Eukaryota > Viridiplantae > Streptophyta > Magnoliopsida > Poales > Poaceae > Panicum > Panicum miliaceum. The sequence continues at coordinate 47,820,862 of CM064057.1, read as the reverse complement.
GAATGGGTGGTTATGACTTTCGGCTTGAAGAACGTCGGTGCTACATATCAACGGGCCATGAACTACATCTTCCACAAGCTCATTGGTTCATCGGTGGAAATTTATATAGATGACGTCGTGGTCAAGTCAAAAGGTCACCAAGATCATCTGGCCGATTTACAGGAAGTGCTGGAGTGCACAAGGAAACATGGGCTGAAGATGAACCCAAACAAGTGTGCATTTGGTGTATTGGCTGGACAATTCTTAGGATTTATGGTCCATGAGCGCGGGATAGAAGTCAACCGCAAGACCATAGACGCCATCAACAAAGTGGTGGCCCCACAAAATAAAACTGAACTGCAGTCCCTCATCGGCAAGGTCAATTTCATCAGAAGATTCATATCCAATCTATCAGGACGTATTCAGGCTTTTACAACTCTGTTGAAATTAAAGCCCGACCAGGAATTCATATGGGGAGAAGGACAGCGCAAGGCACTGGAGAATATCAAGCAGTATCTGGTTTCACCTCCGGTATTAGCTCCACCACAGCCTGGTAAGCCGTTCAAGTTATATTTATCGACTGATGACCAGGCTATTGGATCGGCGTTGGTACAAGAGTTTGAGGGGAAAGAACGAGTGGTATACTACGTCAGCAGAAGACTTTTAGACGCCAAAACAAGATATTCCTCGGTGGAGCGATTATGCTTGTGCTTGTACTTTTCATGTACTAAGCTCAGGCACTATTTGCTATCGGCAGAATGCACAGTCGTGTGCAAGGATGATGTGGTGAAGTATATGCTATCATTGCCAATTTTGAAAGGGCGGATTGGAAAATGGATCCTGGCTTTGTCAGAATTCGATTTAAGGTACGAATCGGCCAAGGCCGTCAAAGGTCAAGTGATGGCCGATTTCGTAGTTCAGCATTGCGGACCAGAAATCGCCACCGTTGAACCAGTTCCATGGACTCTATATTTTGATGGTTCCTCGTGTGGGGTCGGATCAGGAATCGGTATTGTTCTTGTGTCGCCTCGGGGGGCAAGTTATGATTTCTCTCTACCGATAGAAGCCTCTGCAACTAATATCCAGGCGGAATATCGAGCTGTTCTAAAAGGCATCCAATTATTAAGGGAAGTCAGAGCCGATGCAAACGAAATTTTCGGGGATTCCAAGCTCATTGTGGATCAGTTGACGGGGCGATCTGAGTGCAAGGATGATATCTTGAGGATTTATTATGAGGATTGTCTTCAACTTTTAAAAGAGTTCAAGTCTGCAATAATTGAGCATATCCCCAGGGATTATAATGAAGAAGCCAACAGACTGGCCCAACATGCTTCTGGATATCGGCCGATTCAGGGAGCAATGACGCTAGAGCTCGCGGCCGATGACTGGCAAAAGGATATCGCCGATTACTTGAGAAATCCATCCCAAAAGGTGGATCGGCGAACACGTTTTCAGGCTACAAAATATGTGTTGCTTGAGGATGATTTATTTTATCGGACGATTGATGGAGTCCTTCTCAAATGCCTGGGAACAGAAGAGGCAAAGGTTCTGATGGGAGAAATCCATGAAGGCGTGTCTGGAGCTCATCAATCGGCTCACAAAATGAAATGGATGATCAGGAACAATGGATATTACTGGCCGACCATCCTTGAAGATTGTTTCAAGTACTACAAAGGATGCCAAGACTGTCAGAGGTTTGGCAATGTGCAGCGCGCACCAGCATCGGTTATGAATCCAATAATTAAGCCGTGGCTGTTCAGAGGTTGGGGAGTAGATCTCATCGGACAGATTCATCCTCCATCTAGCAAAGGGCATAAGTTCATATTGGTAGCTACAGATTATTTTACTAAGTGGGTGGAGGCAGTTCCTTTAAGGAATGTGACATCGGCAGATATGATTGAATTTGTTAAAAGCCATATTATATATCGATTTGGTATTCCTCAAACCGTCACAACTGACCAAGGGACAATGTTCACTTCTGGAGAATTCGGAGAGTTCGCCGCCGATATGGGAATTAAATTATTAAATTCTTCTCCATACTATGCTCAAGCCAATGGCCAAGCAGAGTCGTCTAACAAGGGGATAATCAAGCTAATCAAGAGGAAGATAGAAGAGCAACCCAAGAAGTGGCATATGTCTTTGGCTGAATCTTTATGGGCATACAGGATGGCTTGTCATGGGGCCACTAAAATATCCCCTTATCATTTGGTTTATGGTCATGAGGCGGTCTTGCCATGGGAGGTAAGGACAGGGTCAAGACGTATATCGTTACAAGATCAATTAACGGCCGATGACTATTCCTTTCTCATGAAAGACGAACTTGACGATTTGGCGGGTTTACAGTTGAGAGCCCTGATTAGCATAGAAGAAAACAAGAAAAGGGTGGCCAGATGGTATGACAAAAAGGTTAAAGTTAAACAGTTCTCTCAGGGAGATCTGGTATGAACGTTGGTGCTGCCGATAGGATCTAAGGATCCCAAATTCGGTAAATGGTCACCCACTTGGGAAGGGCCGTATAGAATCGGCCGATGTGCCCCTGGGAATGCATACATTCTAGAGACAATAGAAGGGGAGGAATTCCCAAGAGCTTTAAACGGGCGATATCTGAAGAGGTACTATCCAAGCATTTGGGTAGATACATAACTTGCAACAAAATATGTCAAGATAACATGGCCGATTTCTCATCGGTTTCTGGCTACGCATCTGGTGAAAGAAACATTGGGATTCATTATTGAATGGAAATTACAGATTACATGGCCGACATGGTATAAGTCGCCCTTAGAATAAAAATACTGGTGTGTCTACTGATTACGCCTACGCTGGATTTCTCTCTCGATGCGACCCAGTTTTATCATAAGGGTGAGCCTTTTCTCTTTCAAGTCCTCTGCAGTGGCTCCAGTTTCAGCTTGGTTGCAGAGTTCTTTCAGCAGGCGGGTCTTCTCCTCTTCCAGATCTTCCATGGCGACTTCAGTTTTAGCTTCACAAGGAATTGAAGAACTTTTTTCGGAAGATGGTCGCTTGCGGACCAAAAGATGAGCATTTATGAGGTCCGAATATTCCTGGACAGCGGCAGGGACATGATCTCTGAGTTCCTCAGCATGAGTTCTTATCAGATTTCTGTCTGCCTGTGATAATGGCTCTTCGGAATGCATGATTTGTATCGCTCGTTCTAGATCAGAGCTGAGACGGTTTGGCTAAAACAGAGATAAAAGGAGTTACCCAGTATCGGAGCGATTGAGATGCTTAAGAAAAAGGTAGAGGGGGAGTTCATACCTGGTTGACAGAGGAAGAGGATGAGGAGGACGAACAAGACATCTTGCCGTTCAGTTGGGACAGTAAAGGAAGGAGAGGAGATAAGTAATGCGTACGCTTCTAGAGATGGTGAACGGTCTGCGTATAAATGAAAAGGAGGTAGATGGATGGTGAGACACGTCCTATCAGAGTAAATACATACATAAATGCAAGGCAGACTGAAGGAGCAGTTCAAAACCAAATCGGCGCAGTGACATTAAAGGAGCAATAATATTTAACATATTTTTTACAGCCCAAGGAAAGCATCTATGGCTACAATCGCTCGTCGTCTAATTTGATCGGCCGAGTCTACTATTCTCTGATCATTGTCGGCCGATCCTGGTACTTCTGACACGCGGCGACGGAGCCTTATTGTTTCACGGGCCAGATGTTGTCTTTCTTGCTTCAGCTCGCCGATGATGGTTGGGAGTTCTTGGAGCTTCTTCTCTTCAGCGGCTATCTCTTTGGTTATCTGTTCCATCTCCTTGGCTAGTTCTGCTCTCCTCCGTTTCAGCCGATCTATTGCGTCGACGATGTCCGAACGGCAGTTCTCGAGGAAATTGATCCTGTGGTGTACTTCCTGAGTCCGATGCTTGTACGAGTCGACCTCCTCCTGAGTTTTGGCCATCTGAGCACGATCGGCCATACGTTGCAGCGCCCTGGAAACCGGAATCTGCATACCCTCTATATAGGCAGCATATCCCAAGTTTTCCGACACTTCATCCGGGATGTGATCTTTGACCTCGTTGAAAAGTCGTCGGATCGGCGATGCATCTTCCACCAATCGGCTGATGTCACCTTGGAGGAGAGTACGAATGCTTTCGAGCTTGGAGCGAACATCGTCGGAGGTAGAGCTCGATGGAACTGCGTGTGAGGCGATTTCTTCTTCATCGGCCAAGGAGACAGCAAAGGAAAAGATGCTATTGTTGGGGGTATCTTGCTCCTGTAAGAGAACAAAGTAAAGGGTAAGCAAGCGGTGAAAGGAAATCGGCCGATTCTAATGGTAAGATTGTTACCTCTTTGAAACAAATCTCTCTTGCCTGCGCCGGTGGAAGTGTTTCCCTTATTTCGAGGACTGGTGCACTTGGTTCGCCAGAAGAAGAAGATTCGATCATTATTAGTGCTCCGCTTGGGCCAGCTTCCTGAGAAAGACATAAATTCCCGTGAAAATACTATGGGAAATTGAAACAAGATGGTAATAGAAATTTGCCATGCCTCTGTGGGTCTCCCGGCCGATGCCTGTTGTGGAGTTATAATCGGCGTACCCAAATCGACCTGCATCAAAATTGGTTAAGTTTTCTGAATATTAAGGATTCAGGGTAAGAGATCGTGTACCTCGGCAACAGGAGCTGCTGGAATCTCAGTCCCCACTTGGGACGTGGCCGATAGTTGTGGGGACTGCGGTGGGACAACTTGTGCAGCCTGGCAAAGGAATAGAATTGATGTCAGTAGAAGATTTGGAGAATATATGAGATAAATAAGATTACCTGAACAGCTTCTACTAATAGTGATGCTGCAGCGGCCCCGACTTCGGCGGTGACTTGGGGATCGTCCATCTCGACAGCCGGAAGGGGTAAAGGACCTGAGGTCTCGGCGGGTGTCACCTCTACTTGATCGGCCGATCCAACGCGGGGAGTCTCGGCCGATACCACTGCCGTCTGGCTGGCCGATCCGATGCGGGAGACTTCAGCCGATGCTATTGCCGTTTGGTCGGCCGATCCAATGCGAGCTCGCACCCGACGGCTGGTTATCTTTGATGTTGGCCTTTTTGGTGCTCGCCTTGATCGGCCGGTAGAGATATCTCTGACAGTTGGAGCAAGGAAGCCAATAAGTGGATACGGCGTGTATTGGTGATGGCTATCAATCGGCCGGCCGCTTCGGCTCCGCATCGGGGGAACATGGCTTTCAGACTGAAGGGATAAACATGAGTTAACGACAAGATGATAATATAATATTGGGATCGGCTAAGGAAAAAAGGACATACCGCTGCATTTGGGTTGATGTTCTCTGGGTCCAGAATGTTGCAGTAAGATGATGGAGATTTACAGAAAAGGTGCTGCTTCCATTCTGCCCACCATAATTTGAACTGCTGGGTGGCGAAAGAGGCAACTGACCAACCAGTCAAGTCAATGGTGCTGGAGTCGGGTACTAGATCGCATAGCCGATTGTACTCAAGACTTGAAGTTAGTCCATCCCTGAATTTTTCCTGGCTGGCGAAATAGACTCGAATCGGCAGTTGGCCAAAACCCAGTTGCCTTGCCGCAGCCGATGGACAGTAAAATTCATAGGTGGGTGAGTCCTTTCCTGAGAAGAAGTTGGCCGGCAGGATCCCCGGCTTGATCAAGACGTCCATCAACTCTCTGTCAAAGGTATGGGTGGAGAAATCAAAACATACAGGCAACTCGAAAATCGGCTCTACTGCCTGATATGGGTGCCAGCTGATCATCTCTTCACTAAGGCCATTGTAGAAGCATCTGAAGTATTCAGCTGTGCGGGTGGCAGTGAATTGGCAACCGGGAAAAGCCGATACCGCTTCACCAAAAGACCTGCAGCGGCGACGGACCGATGGATTCTCCTCCGACTCGATGTTGGGAAAGGTCTTTGTCTCTATCCGCTGCTGAGAAACCTTGCTCATGTGTAAGTTGAGCCAGAGGGTGATGAACCACCAAGGACCGCCTGGGTTCCCTATCGGCTCCCCCTTCGACAGCTTGACGCCGATTTGATGCAACAGATGGTATGCCGATCCCAGCAAGTGTTTTCCAAGAGGGATGGCCGATCCTTGTGAAAGAGCTTCTGCCAAAGCTTGAGTGTTTGAAGAGGGGCCGACTGCTCTGCCACAGAAGAAATGTTTCTCCAGCCACACCATCAAGAAGGCAGTATGCTCCCTCTGCGAAACTGTCCCGGTCTTCATGTTTTTACTAATGTATCCTTTCCACCCGCCGATTCCTTTGGTCTCCAGCCGATGAGATGGCTTGAACAGATAATTGAAAGGGGTATCGGCGGAGGAAACATCTAGGCCGGTCAGCAGCAGGACATCGGCCAAGGTAGGGGTCATGGGTCCGTGTCCAAAAAGGAATGCGTTAAGTGCATCGGACCAGAAGTAAGAGGCTACCATAATCAAAGGTTCATTCCTTTCCATCTGAGACAGGGATAAGTCTATGCACTGGCCGATTTTGAGTTCTTCCCATTGAACCTTCCAAGACCCGGCTACCCTCTGGTACCATTCTCTCCACCCGGGTGTTTCATTCGGCCAGGATCTGAAAGTGCCTACCCAATAATCTAAATCCATGGATGACTGCTTAAAGGGGATCCTATGGGTTTCTAAACTGATCACATCCGTTGGATCAGGGCTCCCCATAGGGCCCAGACAGATGAGGTCAGGGGATTCTGAGAGAGGAATGGTGATTCGGTGCCTAAGTGCCTAAAAAAGGGAAAAAGGGAAGAAACTAAGAAAGGGTCCGGAAAATACTGAAGCAGTAGAAAGGCAAAAAGGGAAAAATTTCGAGCATTTACCTCTGGGATGGAAGCCATCGTCGCCGATGACGCCGCTGGGGAAGCCACCGATTGGGCCGCCGCCGCCAAAGGAGGAGCCGATGGAGCCTCTGTAGATGGGGTGGTCGCCGATGGAGACGCCAATGGGGGTCGGAGCAGGCCGCGGATGAGATCGCCGGAAAAGGAGAAGCACTTGGAAATCGAAAGAGCTTGGAGGAAGACGAACAGTGATGCGACGGAGGGAATGCTAGATTCGTGGAGAAGGAGAGGCAGAGAAAGCCAGTACTTAAGAGAGATCAGGGGAGCAAGGGCAAAGATGGTATTTTTACCGCGCCGTCTACACGAGTTCCAGGGGAGCGGTCGTTTCGCGCGCCCGGTTCGAGGGAATTGCAATCATTGTGCCGCGGAACGAAAGAAGATTTTTACTGCGCCCGTTTCGAAGGAGAGGATTAAAGAAAAGGGTTTCGAAGGAAAAGTTATATTTTACTCCGAAACTGGGGGGCATGTGTTGACGCCAGATTTCGACACGTGTTGAATCGGCGTCAGGAGGAGAAGATTGGCCGATGCGGCAGATCTGAAGGCTACAGAAAGGAATCGGCCGATTGAAGTAACAATTGGAAATCGGCCGATTGGTGGCCCAGCCTATGCCAACAGGATGGGATTATTTCAGAAGATCCTGGTCAAAAGCTGGTCAAAGGGGGCACGCTAAGTCGGTCGAAGAGCAATTGAAGGAAATCTTAATTGATTAGGGAGCGGCGGCGGAAGATTCTGCGGGAGTCCGTTTCCTTTTTAAAGTCCGTACAGATATAGTAATTTAAATAAGGTTGTAACAAGTCGTGATCGACAAGGAGTCCTAGCTTTAGGGTATAAATAGGAGTCGTCAGGGTCTTGAAAAGATATCAACACATCAATCAACAACAGTACTTCTACTTTTCCAGCAATTTACTTTCAAGTCGGCGACTTCGCCAATATTTTCTTCTTCCACGAGTTCGTACGGATTGGCAGGGCTGCATCAACTTGATCTCCGGCCAATTAGTAGGTTCCGCTTACCGAGTAATATCCGAGCTTTAACTACGGGCGCATCGTTGTGGTTTCGTTTGGATTTATTCACCAGTTATCGATATTTACTAGAATTGCAAGTTTCACCTGTTATTCTAGTATTATCACCAGTTATCCAGCTTGAGATCAGAGTAATCGGCTCTGTCTTCGATTTATCATCTTACAGCCGATTAGATCTATTTCAAGTGTTGTCCTTGCAGTAGTCGTCTAGATCGCTCCAGCAGTTTTCTTTACGATTACTATACGATCATCGGCTAATCCATAGTCGATCATCTATACAGCAAATCGGCCGATTCGCCGCCGACGCGCTCCTCAGGACAGATCGGAACTCCAGCCGATCGACGCGCCTGGGATTTAATACTTTATTTCCTTGTCAATCAACAGGTCAGATTAACTGGCACGCCGCGCGAACTGCACCAGGGCGATAACCCGAATAGGAGCTAAGCAGATTCTCCCGGGTCGTGTGTCCGACGCTGAAGACCATCGGCCGATTCCTATCCGGCCGATTTTAGCGCCAACACATTTCATAAGCTATTCTTGGAGATTGCAGCGCGTTCATCCCCTAGATGAATCTCGAAAGGGCGGTTAATCCTAACCCCCCATATGTTGAACAATGACACTGATGAATTGGCTAATCCTAGGAAAGAGCAGCTGTAAGAACAGTGCGAACTATAGTAGGCTTCACCACTGGACTGAAAGTCTCATCAAAATTAATGCCAGGCCATTGAGTAAAACCACGCAACACCCAACACGCTTTGTAACAATCAAGAAAACCATCAGGCTGAAACTTGTGACGGAACACCCACTTGTCAGTGACAATATTAGCACCACGAGGACGAGGAACAAGATCCCAAGTGTTGTTGCTCTGGAGAGCAACAAACTCCTCTATCATAGCCTCACGCCAATTAGGATCTGTGAGAGCACCTCTATATGTCTTCAGCAGTAGAGAAAGAGCATCCACATGCAAGTTCAGACGATCCACTAGTTGACGAAAACCGGCCTTGCCTCGGGTGCGCATTGTCCACTGGGGCAATAGGAATTGCTCCAATAGGAGCAACCAGCACTGTAGGACCCCGCGCGGCGGACGAAGCGGGCGTGGGCACGGGCGAGCCGGGCGCGGGCGCCATAGGCGAAGCAGGCGCGAGCGAAGCAGGCATGGGTGCCACGGGCGAAGCGGCCGCTGCGAGCCACACGCGGCTGTGTGGGCCGGCTGAAACCAGCCTAGAACACCCATCGGCCCGCTGGCAACAGCCCGGGCGGGGTGCACTCGGGGGCAGCGGGCGTTGGGCCTGGGACTGTGGAGCGAAGCCAGCCTGGTTCGCACGAGGGCCCACTGGCAACAGCCTGTGCGGGGTGCACAGGGGTAGCGGGCAGAAGGGACGAACCCGAGGTACCTCTCGGCAGGACCTGGGGCGACACCGGTAAGGCGTCGTCCACGCCGGTAGCTACCCGTGGCAGGGTGCCAGCGGGGGCAGCGAGAACAGCACCAGAATGTCCTGGCATAGCAACACAAGGGGTACCTGCAAAACAGGAGCCAACAGGGAGCGGCACAGCACAATCCAACTCATCGGAAAGAAAATCAAAGTCGGATGAAGGACGAGGAGACGCTTGTTCAGTGAACGGAAAGGATGATTCATCAAAAGTTACATGGCGAGAGATGATAATACGATTAGCAGAAAGATCAAGACACCGGTAACCTTTGTGATCATCGGGATAACCAAGAAATGCACAAAGCATGGAACGAGGCGCAAGCTTATGTGCGGAAGTGGATGAAAGATTGGGGTAGCACTTGCACCCAAAAACACGAAGATGATCATAAGAAGGAGCGACACCATAGAGAGCAAAATATGGTGTGGAATTCTGGATTGTTTTAGTTGGGTGGCGATTAAGAAGATATGTGGCAGTATGAAGTGCTTCAACCCAATAAGAAGGGAGAACACTCGCTTGGAACAGGAGGGAGCGCATAATGTTGTTGGTGGTACGAATACCACGCTCAGCTCGACCATTCTGTTGCAAGGTATAGGGACACGAGAGACGAAACAAAACACCTCGAGTAAGAAAAAAAGTGGGAGCACTAGCATTATCAAATTCGTGGCCATTATCACACTGAACATTTTTAATGGTGACACCAAACTGAGTGTGGACAAAAGAAAAGAAGTGTGACAAGGTAGTGAACGTGTCAGATTTTAATTTGAGGGGGAAAGTCCAAAGATAGTGCGAGCAATCATCAAGAATAATGAGATAATACTTGTAACCCGAAACACTAGGAATAGGAGAGGTCCAAAGATCACAATATATTATATCAAAAGGCTTAACAGCTCGAGAACTAGATGAACTAAACGGGAGTCAAACATGACGTCCAAGATGGCAAGCATGACAAAAAGACTCCGACACATTCTTATTACAAGTAATGCTAGTGGAACGAACTAAGCTAGCAAAATACTCATGGCCAATGTGACCAAGACGACGGTGCCAAAGCTCGGGAGTGGTGGTGGCGCCAGCGACAAGGGCATGGGAAGGGGACAACACCGACTGGAAGAACGAGTAGAGCGGCCCAGAACTATTGCACCTGGCGATCACGTTCCTGGTGCGAAGGTCCTTTATAGAAAAACCATATGGGTCAAACTCCACGGAGCAAAAATTGTCAATAGTAAATTAAGGAACATAAATAAGATTTTTGATGATTTGTGGAGAGACTAAAACGTTTTTAAGGAAGAGAGGACCCCTAGCGGCAGGAAAAGACGTGGAACCGGTGGAGGTAATAGGCAGCAATGTTCCGTTACCGATGACAATATTGGACGGACTGAGAGAGGAAGGAGGATGAAACTCGGATAGATTACCAGAGTTTGAAGTTATGTGTGCGCTGGCTCCCAAATCCATGCGCCACTCTTGCGTCGGCGGTGGCGTGAGCGTCATCGTCTCGAACGCGTTGGCCAATGCGTTCTGGTCCCACTGCCCCACTGAGGCGAAGGGGGCTGTCCACCAAAGCTGGCCGAGGGCCAGCCGGGCGGCTCGGCCGTGGGAGGCGCCCAGCCCAGCGCCATCATCTGAGGAGGTAGGGCACCGAGCAGGAGCCTAGGGTACGGCTGGCCGAAGAAGTCCCCGGGGGCGGCCGGGCCGAACAGGCCCGCCGGCGCGGCGAAGCCTGCAAAGTAGGCGGGCTGCTGCTGCTGCGGGAGGGGGGGGGGGCACTGCACATGCTGCTGCGGCGGCCTTGGCCACATCTGGATCGAGCCGGTCCAAGGGTTGTAGAAGCTGGGCCACAGCTAACTGGTGTCGTTCTTCTTGTTGTTGTGGTGACGGTTGCGCCCGCCTTGCATCGGTGCCGCCTTGCCCGCCAATGGAAGTGCCCTGCCTACCGGGTTGACTGCCAGAAGAGGCGCCAGGCCCGCTGCTTCTGGGAGCAGAGGGGGCGCAACTGCCGGCGGGTGCAGGGGGGCGAGAGGCGGTCGTGGAGGCGACAACAGCGGAGGCGCCGTCCCTATTCTGCATGGCGATCTCTTCCAAAAGAAGATCAGACCGCACCTCAATGAATGAGGGAAACGGTTTTGCCCGCTGGATCATCGAAGTGAAGGGGGCAAACTTGTCGCTGAGGCCTTGCAGAACCGCGAGCACGAGAGCGCGGTCGAGGATAGGGGCGCCAAGAACAGCGAGGAAGTCGGCCATGGACTTGAGGTGCCAGCAATAATCGGAGACGGAAAGATCGCCTTGAACGAAGTTCTTGAACTTGGCATCAATGATCATGATGCGGGTCTCCTGATTGCCGATGAACTGCTGCTCCAGGCCTTGCCAGACTGAGCGAGCAGTCGAGTCCTCGTCCATGATGATTTTGAGGAGATTGGTGGCGATGGTGTTGTAGAGCCATGAGAGGACGGTGGCGTCCATGCGTCGCCAATGGTCGTCGTTGGGGTTGACGGGAACATCAGCGACCACGTGATCCTCTAACACGTACTTCTCGAGGGAGTTGAGGAAGATAGTGCGCCACTTGTGGTAATGGGTCGACGTGAGATCGAGGATGGTGGGCACCAGCGAGTGAATGTTCGACACGGCGACGGCCTGGGCATGCAAGGCGATGGTGGCGGCGCGAGCGATATGTTGCTCAAGCGCCGCCCGCTCTTCCTGTGCCCGGCGGACTTCGGCTTCAGCTTGGGCGAGACGTGCCTCGGCGTCTTTGGCGCGCTGCTCCAACTCCTCCGTGGTGGGCTCGGACGGGGCCATGTTCTCGTGGGCGCGTCACACTCGCGGTGAGAACCGGTGGCGGGGAGGCGCACGGACGAGACGCGTGATGGCTAGAGGCGCGTCACCCGCGCGGTCGAAACCGGTGGCGGGGAAGCGCACGGACGGACAGCACGATGGCCAGGCGAACCACGCGCACAAGAGATCGGGTGGCGGCATTGACAGCCACGGCCGGGAGGCCGACGCGGCTAGGGTAGCCGCGGAAGGCCGCGCGCGCGAGGAGGCGGCACGCCATATGGTAGCGGCCGCGACCGGAGAGGCCGGCGGCGGCTAGGGTAGCCACGGCGGGAGGCCGGCGGCTAGGGTTTGGGCGGAAGCGTGTTCGCAGGATGCGAACGTCTCTTATACCATGTTAGCGTGGAACTATCGCGATGTATTACATCAGATGTAACAGGTGTTACATATATAGGTGTTACATATATAGGCCGGTCTATACCATATCCAACCCTACGGTTTATAGAAACAGAGACCGAGGGGATAGGCAGGACTCGTAACAGAGTAGGACACTATGAAAAAACGTTACAGAATACGTGTGTCTAACACTCACTCGGGAAATGTTGTATCCACTGATAGTGCTCTGGTTTCTCTCTCCATCACGGAACAGGATCTTTCTGGCAGGTTCGTTTTGCGATTTGGAGTAGGAGCGCCGCTCGCACAGCAGCAACTAACGCGTCTTTGCTGCTTGGAAGCTTCTGCAAGATTTGACCACCGAACAGTTAGGACGTTCATACTAAAATTCATTGATTTCAACTCTCTCTGTTTAGTGTTTAGGCCTCCAATCATACGGCCTCTGCATATATTTGTTGGATTGGCTGGCCTGGCCTCTGTATAATAAAAATACGAGCACATATATATATGGCATTTATCTATGCCCATCGTGACAGGTCAGGTACTCAGGTGTGACATGACATGATAAAATCTTTAGCAAACTTTCAAAATTTGAACTCCTGAGTCCTGATGCTTGGCTAGTTGGCTTGAAAATTCCGAGGTCAAGCTTGCTCGATCTGAAGCCAAACATTTTCGCCTGGTGATAATTCTCTTTTTATCTTTTAACTCAACTTTGACTCACTTTATGTTAGTTAAAACTTTGACTCACTTTATATTAGTTAAGAACGAAATCACTACCGGGGGTATCTAATAGTATGTGCTTCATCTATTCCAAATTACATTTCGCTTTAACTTTATGCCAAGTTATACTTATCTAATTGCAACATCCTAAAATTGGCTTTCAAAAGTATCTAGCTTAGTTCTACAATTTTCAGGTTTCATTATGTTTATTTTTGGAATATTTAAAACTCACCTTAGGCTCTAATTTGAATTGTTGCATTCATACTGGTGCATATTTTAATTTTGTATGATTGTGTTCTAGCTCAAGAGTCTTCCAGAATTTTTTTCCATATTTTTCTGGGATTAATTCTATTTTCTATAATTTTATTTCATTTTCTGGGCGAAGAAAAAATTCTTTTCTTTTATTTTCTTTTTCCTTTCTTCTTTCTTTTCCGTACCTGGCCCGCCGGCCCTCCCTTCTTTTCCCCGCCGGCTCAAACCCCCATTCCCTCTCTCCCTTTCCCTCTCCTTGGTGGGCCGAGGCCGCCCGAACCAGCTCACTGCTCCCTCTCTTTTTACTTCCTACCTCAAATTGACGCGCCGGGTCCGCCCCGTCATCCCCGACCTCAAGCCGGGTCCGGCTCGGACCCGCACCGACACTCCACCCCAAGCCCATGGTGCGGACGCCGAGGGCGACACGGACCCGTGCCGCGTCGCGCCCCCTTTTTTCCCTCCGCGAGATGCGACCCGTGCCCAACACCACCGCTCGCGCCGCCTCTTTTTCCTCGCCCGCACCCTGCGCACGCACGTGCGCCACCGCCGCCGCTCGAAGCTTGCCACCGCTCGTCGTCGATCTCGCTCGCCGCCGCGCCTCCGCCCGCACCAACCCCCGCGCTCGCTTTGCGGTTAGCCGCCGTCCCTTTTCCCCTCTATCTCAACCGTTTTCCGTACCCGAGCGCCCTGGGCCGCGCTCGCCAGAGCTGTGCCGCCGCGTACCCTCGTCGCCGACCCGCTCGGGGCCACCAAGGCCTCCCCAGATCTCCGCATCCGCTTTCCCTTGCCGCACAATTTTTGGTGCACCGGAGCGCTCCTTCGAGCGATCTCCGGCAAGCCTCCACCGCGGGCATGGCGGCATTGCCGTGCGCCAGCGTTCCGCCACCGCCCGTCCCGCTCAGCCGCTCACAGCCGTCGGATCGAGATTCGCAGATCCATTCCGCCCAGTCAACTCTCAGCGCCCCGCGGGTGGAGGGTAACTTTCATAGTGAAGAAGCAACACAGCAACCTGCGGATCAAGAACAGATAACGCACCACGAACAACACACCTTCGTAGTAGGGTTAATATTATATTTCATCGCAAAAAAATGTCTCATCAACTACAGTTACACGGGTATTTACAGAGACGGTTATACCTGCTCCCTTGCAATATTACACCTTTTTATCCTCAAACAACTATATTCCGAGAATATTCCAGGGCTAAATGGGAATTTCCCCCGCCTATGCCTTACATCTGGGGCCCACGCCTGGTCTGACTCGCCGGGTCCCACCGCTTCCTCTCCTGTGATTCTCGGTGAGCCTCGATGCTCCGCGCGAAGCCGCGAACAAATCGGCATCGCTCCCCAAGGAACGTCCTTCGAAGCTTCGGCTTGGCTTCTACCTTCGGGGCTTCCGGGTGTCGACCCCTTCGGACCTCCCCCCTTTAGGAGGCGCTCCAAGTGCTCTGCCGCCTGCTCGTGTTTCGAAGCCTTCGGATGTCTTCGGCAACGATCCCGAAGGTGGCGTCCCCAAGAGCAGCCCCTCGAGGACGATGGGCCTTCCTCTTCTGGTCTTCGAGGTTGGCTCGAGTCCTCGACCTCGGGTGCGCCCTGCGCAGCCCCAAAGCGCCACCCCAGGGATCTGTCTGGAGGCCGACGAAGGCTGCGGCCAGACGATCCTTGTTTAATCTTCGTTGCAAAGAAAAGGTCAAGCGACATACTGCAGTGATAGATTTTGTTAAAGTTGCGATAAAGGGTTATTTAATTCACAAACTTCGAGATGACTGGTGAAATTACTATAACAGCCCCCTCGAATAGACCGTTGCGTGTTCTGCCCGAGATGAACGGCTAGGGGCAAAACTGTCTTTTGATGGGGTGATGCCCCTCGGCCATATATAAGCCCCCTCTTGCGTTTGTTTTTGACTTGTGATTGTGCGCTCAACTGGCCTTCGTAGCTCTTGCTTTTCGCGCACTATTGGCCTTAATAGCTCTCACTCTTCGCGCACTCTTCGCTGCTCCTCGACGCCTCTGGGAACTTCACCTCCTAACCCCCAAAGCTCCAAGTCAATGTTGCAGATGGCCCCAAAAAAAACAGAACGCTCGAGGCTCCCGCCGACTGCCGAGCTTGGGGCTAGTCGGGTGACTGATGACTAGATCGGAAGCCTAGTGAGCCCCACAGGGGAGACTTCGGCCCATCCTCACCCCGATGAGGTTGTCATTTTCCGCGACTTCTTCGCTGTCGGCCTTCATTTTCCTATGGACCCAGTTTTTGTGGAGATTTTGCGTTTGTTAAGATATACACTCATTAGTTGACCCCCAACGCCTTCGTGCGATTGAACCTGTACTTTTGTTTGACGAAGACCTGCGGTTTCGTGCCTTCGGCATCCAGCTTCGCTGCAATTCACAAAATCCACTTTCAACTGAAAGTGGTGTCAGTCGAAGGTGGTCATGGGACAGAATACGAAGCACAATACGGCTGTTACAACTTCGTGTATCAAGGGACTGTCTTCGGGCCGGTGACAGCATATCAGAACAAGTGGGAAGATTGGACCTCGTTTTGGTTTTATAATAAGGTTCCCTTGGACACAGAGATCGGAACTCATCCTCTTGTGGTGAGCAGCTTCGGGGACCTCCCTTCGGCTTGCCTGAGTGCTGTCGTGGAGGACACTCCTGACTCCGAAGCTTTTGAATCTATGCTTCGGGAAATGTCGAAGATGTTCGGGACTCGGGACATTACCTAGAAATTTGTTGCTTGCTGCCGCTGACCCTTGAAAGATGGCTAGACTATTGGGGCCTGGAAAGAGCCCTTCGGTAAAATACCCGTGCCCGACTTCAGCGTCTCTTTCAACCTCGCCAAAGAAAGTACGTGTTTCGACCCCTTTTTTTATTGACCTTTGCCTTAGCTGTCTTAGGGATCGACCCTACTTGATTGAACGCCAGCGGATGTTATTCTCGGCTCTAAGACTTTGACCGAGTTCAAGGCCATTAAGCAAAAACTTGGCGGAGCTCGCTCGAACCGCGTGTTTCACGCCTTCGAAATCCAGGCGCCCATGCGCGCGGTGGCTCTGAACCACAAGGCCGCCGAGGAGAAAAAGAAAAGCAAGGTAGGTGCTTCAGGAGTCGAGAAACCCCTTCGAGTTGCTTCTGGCGCCACTCTAGCTCGAGAAGGAGAAGAAAAGGAAGGTTGCGGCTGCACCGGTTCGCGGTCAGAAGCACATGCGCTCCGCTGAAGCCTGGTTCTCGAGCTCCCCGTTACAATCGAAGGGAGACTCAGAAGACCATGGAGGAGACGAGGAGGACCCCATTGTGGCCGAGCCGATTTCGATGGCACCGCCCCCGGCCCCTCGAAAAGTTGTTGCGTTTGAGTTGAGCGCAATGGAAACCGACAGTGATGATGATGTTGACATTGTGAATGTTGTGGAATCTGCTCCGGCTGCGACGAAGCCTCATGAGATCGTTGCCCTTAGCGCCCGATCGTCCGGGTCCTTCGGTTCTTCCCCTTTGTCGAAGACCGGAGGTGCGGGGCCGCGACCAGCTAGCTCCGCTGGGGTCCATGCATCTTCGTTGGAACATGGCACCAACGAGCATGATAGCAGCGAATCTGACAGCGAGGCTGTCTTCGTAAGCACCGAAGACCCTGCTTTCGTCGTCGAAGAGTTGAATACTTCTGACGCGAAGCTCATTGGCCGCTTCCGGGGATGCGTGCGGTTTGATAGCGGGAAGCGCGAGCACCGCATTCTTTCTGAAGCCGGCTCTTCATTCTGTCTTCCGGTGATTGAAAAGGACTTGATGAGCACTGGTGCTGCTAATGTGCTCCGATGTACCGAAGATCTTGCCCTGAAGACCTTCCTCGCCGCCCGTTGTGCTTCTCGCCAATTGGGAAATCAATCGACTGCTATGGCCGAGGTGGCTTTGTTGAAAGAACAAGTAGCGAAGCTGGAAGAGGAAAAAGCCGCCCTTGCGACTGAGGTGAACCGTGAGAAAACCCAGCTTGCTGCTCCTACGTAGAAGTCAAGGAGCCTAGAATAAGAGCTGTCAAAAACCCAGGCCAAAGCCACCATCACGAAGGCTGAACTTGCTGATTGTGAAGAAAAATGGTTGAGAATAAAGAATAAGCTTACTACGATACGTGGGGCCGTTGCCAACGGTATAGAACCGTTGCTCAGCGAAATGCCTGATTTCATGTCGAAATATGGTCTCACTATTCCGAAGCTGGAAACCGAAGGGCTGAACGTCAATCAGTTTTTCGATTGGCTTCGGACCTGTCTTGCAATGCTTGATGTCGGGAGAAAATTGTATGGGGATCTTAGCGCGGTTTTCCCGGCTCGAACGCTGGCGGCTTCGGTGTGCGATTTGCTTCCCTCGGAGGCAACCAACTCTCCTGTTATTACGAAGGCTCAGCTTCGGACCCTGCGCGGTGATTCTTTTTGTTGGCCTTCGGAGGACGTTGTTCGCCCTGAAAATCTCCTTGCGCTCCCAAAGAACATCGCGAAGAACTCATGGAATCATTCTTTAAGGGCCAGTGCTCAAAGCTTGTTCGTCGCGAGGGACTTCACATTCGTGAGAAGGTGTGCTTTCTTGTATTTGCTGTTCGTAAGATATCTTCATTTTTTGCTGAGAATCGGGTTCATCACACTTTGTTAATTTGCAGTTGCAAAAGATAGCCGAAGCTGCGGCTGAAGAGTTCTTCCGCGACCACAGGCACCCGAACGCTGACCCCGAAGAATCTACGCCCAAGGGTCCTGCCGATGCTGACGCCGAAATGATGCCCGATGTTCCTGACACCGATGCAAACGCCCCCAAAGGTGCCATGGCAGATGATGGCTCGAACGCTGGCGAGGTGTGAGGAGCGATTCAGCTTTAATTTTTTGTTGAGACAAAGGTTGTAATAACATTTTAAAACTAACGCATTCGGCCCTGCGCAGGACCCTGCAATGGAACCTGTGCGGGTCACAAGAGGTATCATGCCTGTCACCATGAACCGCGGTGACTTTTTCGTGGCCGGGAGCAGTTGGGCTAAGTTTCACTCGTTTCATCCTCAAATTAGTTTTGACGATTTTTGGCAACGCCGACTTACAATGTATGAGCGACGTAACGAAGCGGCGAGAGCCTTTTTTGCTGAATTTGAACGCGATCCGATTCGTTGTGTGAACATATTGGCCGACCGTGCGCTTCGCCGCAAAATCCGATGCATACAGAATAGTTCAATGCCCTACACACCACCCAAAGGGCAGAAGGAACCAAAACCCGAACCCGTGGATTTTGATGACTTCTCTTCGGGAATGATGTATCAAATGAAAGCTCTCTGATTGGACATTATCTTTGGCTGCAGGGATGCCTTCGGATAAAACCCTTTGACTGATGGCCGAAGCTATCATCCACACTGCTGTGAAAGCTCTGATAGACGAACTAGATTTCAAGTTTTTCAGAGCAGACCAGTGAACTCTGTGCTTCTGCAAATAACTTTGTATTCCAATTTGTGTCTTGTTTGTAATGTAAACAGTGTATTCATAATTATGAGTGATGTAGAGGTGAAGTGCTTGTTTTGCGTGTAATAATTACGGGGGCTCGAACTGAGCAAGAATAAAATATTGCGAAGCGCCACCCCCCTTCTGCTTAGGTGAGGCTCCAAAATTTTGTTGTGTTTTGCACTTTGTGAAGCGATGGCATGATCAAATATTTGTGATTTGCGAAGCGCCACCCCCCCTGTTTTGATTATGGCATTGAGAAACAAGTTCTTGGGGGAATGAACTGCTTTGCGTTTGAGTAGGCTTTAACTTTTACTATCGTGAATGCCTTCGGCTTTGTGCTCGAGAGGGCCTTGACTTTCATTATCGTGAATGCCTTCGGCTTTGCGCTCGAGAGGGCCTCGACTTTCATTATCGCGAATGCCTTCGGCCTTGCGCTCGAGAGGGCCTTGTCTTTCATTATCGCGAATGCCTTCGGCTTTGCGCTCGTGAGGGCCTCGACTTTCATTATCGCGAAGTGAAGCTAAGGGGGGACCGAGCCTTTCTAGCTTCGGCAACCCGTGCTCACTTACTTTTCAGCATCACTTGGTGCTGTGTGCCGATGACAACCCTTCTTCGACCGAAGGAGGTAGTTGCTTTGGCACTTTCTCCCCCTTTTGGGTACTCTTTCCTCATTTTGGGGGATCCTTGTTTATATTACACAAGGGGTTACATCGGAAGCCCGCATCGTTAAAAACCTCACACCTTCGGTGACCATGGCGGCCGCCACGAAGGCTTCCCCCATGAGGAAAAGAGTACGGGTCCTTGGGTACATCTCCGTCATGGAGCAAAATAGAAAAGAAAAGGTACGGGAATGAAAAAGGTGAACGATCTACGAGCCTCCTTCGGTTATATTTCTCTGGGAGGCCCTTACATCTTTTCCTACACGTAGTACTTTTGCAGCATGTCCTTATTCCATGAGTACGGGTCATCGACCCCTTCGAGAGTCTGAAGCCTGCAGGCCTTGGGTCTTGCCATTTCGGTTACCAAACATAGTCCTTGCCATTTACTGTCTAGCTTGCCTTTCATTCTTCCCTTCGGGATGCGTCGCAGGACGAGGTCTCCCTCTTTGATTTCTCTTGGTCTCACTTTCTTGTTCTTCCACCTTCGGATTTCATCTTGATACTTGCTCATATTTGATGTCGCTTGGAGCCTTGCTATTTCGATGACATCGACAGTTGTTTCCATGTCTTCGTGCGTGACATTCTCTGTTCGCCACGAACCCAATTTGAGTTCCTCCGGGGTCATGCATTCTTCACCGTATAGAAGTTTGAATGGAAAGAACTTGGTGGTTCTAGATTCAATTGCGTTGTGTGACCAGATTACTCTTGACGGTTCATCAACCCATTTGCCCTTCGGCTGTTCTGTGATGTTTTTCTTGATGCCTGTGAATATAATGTCGTTGGCTCTTTCTACTGCTCCGTTGGACTGAGGGTGGTACAATGAAGCGAAGCACCGCTTCGTTCCCAACTACTCGCAAAATGCTCTGAAAGTGGCGCAATCAAATTGTTTGCCATTGTCCACTGTGACCTCCCTGGGTACCCCGAACCGGCATACGATGTTTTGCCAGAAAAATTTCTGAAGGGCTCCGGCGGAAATGTCCCAAAGGGGTTTGGCTTCGATCCACTTGGTGAAGTATTCCACTGCTACTGCTGCATACTTGTAATTTCCCGGAGCCGTTGGCAAAGGCCCAACAATATCGATGCCCCACCTAGAAAGCGGCCACATTGGTTGTATGAGATGCACCTCTTCCGGCAGGAATTTGCTATAATGTACATGTTTCTGATAGTTCGGGCATGTTCTGACTATTTCATGTGCATCTGCTACCGCCGAAGGTCAGTAAAAGTCTTGTCTGAATGCTTTGCCAACAAGAGCTCTGGTGCCGATGTGCGATGAGCACATACACGCATGGATTTCTTCCATGAGCTGCCTGCCTTCTTTCCTGGACACACATTTCAAGAGAGCTGCACAAACCCCTTTTCTATACAAATCCTGGCTTATGATGACATAGTTTCTAGCCCGAAGGGCCATTGTTTTTTCAGCTTGCTCGTTTTCTGGTACAAAATGCCCCCGAAGGTAGGCCATTATCATAGCCCTCCAGTCTTCGCTGGTTATTGCACTGAAAAATTTGACAGGTGCTTCGCCACTGCGAATGGATGCTTGTTTCAATGTTTCGAAGAAAACTTCCGGAGGTAGCGGATTTTGTTGGGCAGCTGCCTTGGCTAATTCATCTGCTTCTTTATTGAGATCCCTCAGGAAACTCCTAACGCCGAAGCCCAAAAAATGCTTCTCCATGCCCCGCACTGCTGCTAAGTATTTCACAAGCTCAGGGTTGTGCCTTGTATGATTTGTCAATGTGCCATGTGACCAGCTCCGAGTCAGTTCTGCCGGCTAACCTTCGGACTCCTAATGCTCTTGCTTTCCGAAGGCCTAGAAGAAGACCTTCGTATTCTACGATATTGTTTCTGCATCCACCGAAGTCCAGCCTTGCTGCATTTTTCAACCTGATGCCCGAAGGTGCTACTAATACTGCCGAAGCTCCAGCCCCTTTCTCACAATAAGCACTGTCACAGGCCATCTGCCATATGACTTCGGTTGTTGGCCGTTCCTGCCCCGGGAATGAAGGTGTCCAATCTTCCACAAAATCTGCCAGGACTTGTGATTTGATTGCGCTGCGTGACGTGAAGTTGATGGTGTGTTCGGCCAGTTGAGCTGCCCACTTGCCAATTCTGCCCGAGGCCTCCCTGTTCACGAATATGTCCTAAAGAGGGTATGATGTTGGGATTGTGATCTGGTGGTCATGGAAATAATACTGAAGTTTTCTAGCCGCCATGACCACCGCGTATGCCATTTTCTCCATTTCTGAGTACAACAATTTGGACCCGTTGAGGGCTTTGGATACGAAATAGATTGGCGCCTGCCGAAGTTCGCCTTCAATTCTGCGCTCTTCCACCAATACTGCACTGACCCTGCTGAAGCGATGTATAGCAAAAGTTCTGCCTCTGGTGTTGGGCTGCTCAAAATGGCCAGGTTCTCAATATATGTCTTCAGATCATCGAAAGTCCGTTGTTGTTCGAGTCCCCACTGAAAAGTTCCGGTGCCCTTCAAAGCCTTGAAAAATGGGAGGCTTCGTTCTACCAACTTCGAAATGAATCTGTTTAGAGCTGCCAGCCTTCCAGCAAGTTTCTGCGCTTCTCTCTGAGTGCGAGGGGCTTTCATTCTTCTGATGGCCTCGTCCGGATTTGCTTCAATGCCCCTCTTTGATATCAAACAACCCAGTAAATTTCCTTTCCTGACCCCGAAGACGCATTTCTCCGGGTTTAGTTTCATTCCGTGCCGCCGCAAGTTTGCAAAAGTTTCCTGAAGGTCCTGAATCTGATCACTTCTTTTTTGGCTTCGGACGACCACATCGTCCACATAGGCCGAGATGTTTCTGCCTAGTTGCGATCCTAAGACTACCCGCATTGTTCTTTTGAAAGTACAACCTGCATTTTTGAGGCCTTCGGGCATTCTCACGAAGCATTATGTGCTGAAGTGGGTAGTGAAACTGGTTTTCTCTTCGTCGGCTTTCCTCATCCAGATCTGGTGGTATCCAGAAAAGCAATCCAGCATACTCATCATTTTGGAACTGGCGGCTGCATCTACCAGGGTGTCGATTCGCGACAGCGGGTAGTCATCCTTCGGACATGCCTTGTTGAAGTTTGTGAAATCTACGCACATGCGCCACTTGTCGTTCTTCTTTGGCACCATCACCACATTCGCGAGCCAGTCTGAGAACTGTACCTCGCGTATCACCCCTGCATCTAGCAACTTCTGGACTTCGGCCTGAGCTGCCTTCTTCCTCTCTTCGGACATTGTGTGGAGCTTTTGTCGAACTGGCTTTGCCTTCGGGTTCACATTGAGCACATGCTCCATGATATCCCTGTTGACACCCTTTAAATCTGCCGAAGACCAGGCAAAAACATCTTGGTTGTTCCTGAGGAATTGTATCAGCCGTTCCTCTTCGCCTTGTTCAAGACCTTTGCCAATAACTACCATGCGATCTGGTACGTCTTCACACAAAGGCACCCTCTTGGTATGCTTAGCTGGCTTTAAACCTTCGGTGGCCTCTTGGGCATCGGGTTCTTGTTGATTATGCTCCCCTTCAGGTTGTTTTTGGTCTTCGATTGCATGCACATTTTTCGAAGTATGTGAAGTGTTGTCTTCACATCTCCGGGCTTCTTCTTGGTCAACATAGATCGTTATGACACCTCCGGCTGTGGAGATCTTCATGCACAGGTATGGTTGATGAATAACTGTTGCGAACTTTATGATTGTGTTTCTGCCGAAGATGATGTTGTACGGGTATTGGATATCAACAATGTCGAATGTTATGACCTCTAATCTCATCGCAGGTCCTTCTCCGATTGTAACATTTATGTCGGCCTTACCGAGAGCTTCAATTCTCTTTCGCCTGAAGCCAATCAGAGGGTATGCGGACTTCCTCAAGTCCTTTTCCGTAAATCCCATCTGGACAAAGCACCGCCAGAGAATGACATCTGCTAAGCTGCCGTTGTCAACCAGGATTCTTCCCACATCATTACCAAAAAGGTGCACTGAATTTTTGCCTATGTTTTCTCTGATGACGAGGGGGTCATTATGAGGGTAATTCTTGAGTTTGAGATCAGCTTGGGTAAAAGTTATTGGGACGTGAGACCACGGGGTCCTGAATTGTTTCCCTTCGCATACATGATTGACAGCCCGAAGGTAATCTTTCCTCTGCCTCTTCGACTCATGCACTGGATCATTGGATCCTCCTGAGATGGCATTTATCACGTTCACCATCGGGCCTCCGGAATTGTTGACCCTCGGGGACCCTCCGGCTGTCTCTGGTATTTACCCTGGTTCCAGCTTTGGTGGAGGCGGTAGGTGGTAGTTTACTGGATCATAGCCTTGGGTGGCTGCACTTCGGGCCCACCCTTGGATGTATGCTGAAGGGGGCTGAGTGTGCTGCACTGGCGGTGGTGCAGGTGCTGGCAGATACTGCGGCACATATGGCATCGGGTTGTAGTTGAAAGTTGGATGGTGAACTGGACACTGAGGTGCCAAAGCTACGATCCCACTCTGTCGCCTCCGATGGTTTGGTTCACTGACTTCAGCGGTTCTGAAGGCCTCTTGTCAAACTCCTCTTTCTTCTCTCTTGCAAAATGGCATTCGTTTGTCCAATGCCCTTGGTCCCTGCCGTGAAAATAGAGATAAGGGACCTTTTGACCCGAAGGTCCTCTACCTCCTCAACCTCCGCGGAAACCTCGGCCCTCTCATCCTTCGCCATGGTGCGATCCTTGGGGTTCTTGGTTCTGTTGACCCCTTGTGACTGTGTTGACAGGCTTATGATTCTGCTGCTTCGGCTGTTCTGCGTGCCATGGCTTCGATTGTGACCACTGGTTTGATCTGTTTTTCTTTTCTTGGTTGCGAGCTTCAATCCTTCTCCTTCTGCCCCGATCTGACTTGGAGTATTCTTGCATGACATCAAATAGTTCCTCCACAGTTTGAGGCTTTCACCTATCCAAAAACTCTTTGCAAGGGCTCATTTGAAGCCCCGCTATTGCTGCATCAATGATAGTTACATCCGGGACGTGCGGAGCATTGGCGCGCAGCTTGACGAAGCAGTGCATATACTCTTGAAGTGTTTCTTTTTCCCCTTGCTTGCAAGCATGGAAATCACAGGAAGTCAACTCTTCTGGCTTTAACCTTCGGAAGTTTGTCAGCAGCTTTGCACTTAACTGGCTCCATGAATGAATTCGCCCCCTCGGGAGATTTGTGTACCAATGCTGCGCCGCTCCTTTCATCGCCATGACCAAGGCCTTCGCTTTCACCTCTGAACCTCCTCCATTGGATTCCACCGCTGCTTCATATTTTAAGAGGAACTCCTCCAGGTCGGATTCGCCATCGAACTGTGATATAGTGGTGGCATTGAACCGGTGCGGCCACGACACCTCTTCGAGTTCCACCGCCAAAGGTGTCCAGGGTTCCTCCTGCCTTCGGGACTTATGATGGCGGTCCCTTCTGCTTCTGTACTCGTCCTCCTCCTCCTCCTCCTCCTCGGAGTAATGCCACCTCTCTCTCTCTCTCTCTCTCTCTCACACACACACACACACACACACACACACCCTCGATCTTGTCACCTCGGACCTGATGCATTTTCGAGGATGCCTTCGTGGTGGGCTCTCCAAGTCTTCGTGGTCTTCTTTCTCTAGCATGGCCACTCACTCCAGCAATCTTCGCTTCTCGCGCAACTGTTAGTGTGTCAGCTGGCATCGCAATTCTTCCTCTTGCAACTGTCTGATCATGGCTTTGGTCGTTGCAGTCTCTTTCCCTTTTGCCCTTGTGTTGTGCTGGCTTGTTGTAGGTTGGGCTGCCCGGGCAGCCTCCCGAGCCCGTGCAGTTGCTTCTTCTAGCGTTGCTACAATCCTTCGGTATGTCACGATATCCTACGAGGCGACTTTGAGTGCCTCGAGTTGAACCTCGAATTTCCCATTAGCGATCACTTCGACATCCACCCCTTCGCCACTAGTCTGGTCCGAAGGTTGCATGGGGACGATGGCCCCGGCGCCCTCCTCGCGCCGGGGCGAAGCCCCAGATGCTTTCTTCTTGTTCTCCATGCGGAGTGTTGGTACGAACCACGGTGGGCGCCAAAACTGTTGGTGGAGGGTACCCTTCGGAGTGAAGAAGTACCACAACAGCCCGCGGATCAAGAACAGATAACGCACCCACGAACAACTCACCTTCGTCGTAGGGTTAATATTCTATTTCATCCCAAAAATTGTCCCATCAACTGCGGTTACACAGGTATTTGTAGGGGCGGTTACACCTGCTCCCTTGCAATATTACACCTTTTTATCCTCCAACACCTATATCCTGGGAATATTCCAGGGCTAAATGGGAATTTTCCCGCCTACGCCTTACATTTGGGGCCCACGCCTGGTCTGACTCGCCGGG
Source organism: Panicum miliaceum (assembly GCA_032594955.1). Taxonomy (NCBI): domain Eukaryota; kingdom Viridiplantae; phylum Streptophyta; class Magnoliopsida; order Poales; family Poaceae; genus Panicum; species Panicum miliaceum. The sequence goes on along the minus strand of CM064057.1, from coordinate 47,795,022 downwards.
CCCCACTGCTCCTCTCCTGTGATTGTCGGTGAGCCTCGATGCTTCGCGCAAAGCCGCAAACAAAACGACATCGCTCCCCAAGGGACGTCCTTCGAAGCTTTGGGTTGGCTTCTACCTTCGGGGCTTTCGGGTGTCGATCCCTTCGGACCTCCCCCCTTCGGGAGGCGCTCCTGGTGCTCCGCCGTCTGCTCGTGTTTCGAAGCCTTCAGATGTCTTCGGCAACGATCCTGAAGGTGGCGTCCCCAACACCCCCGCAGGTCAGCCGTAACCTTTTTGCAGGAAACCCCATGCTTTCTTTCAAATAAATCGGCAGTCCATTCCAGTTCAAAACTATTTCTGTTTTAGCTCCTTTTCTTTCAGAAAACACCCTGAGTTCTTTTAAAATGGAACTCGCCGTCCTTAGTGAGGTTTTAGCACATTAGCCCTCGTGTTTTTAAACAAAATTATGTTTTAGCCCTTAGTTTCTTTCTGTTTAACCCTTTTAGATAGTTTTTCTCGCAGTTAAGCCCCTGCAGAGCCATTTTTAGCGTATCTTTAGCGTTTTAAATCTGTTTTAAGCGTTCTTGGTAGATCATTGTTATGCGTAGAACCAGTTTTTGAGCTTTTTGTTTCTGTTTCATAATGTTTGGTGTACTTTTTTAATTTGTTTTTATTTGTTTGCTTGTATGTACTTGTGTTGCTATTGCTTGATGGTGACAAGTAGACGTGGAGCAGTTCGAGAACTTGCAAGATTTCGAGATGACTGAGCAACAACAAGAGACTGAGGAAGGCAAGTATATTCCTTGATCATATTTGATCCCAATAACCTTTAAGTTATTTTACGCTTGCATGCATTAATTTGACGAGTCCCTATTTATCCATATTGTTTATCCATGTTCTTGAAAGTCGGGTTATATTTTAACTCTTGGCTAGTATGCTTAGTTGCTAAATTATGATTACGGGTGAGTTAAAAAACTATTCTTGATACATGTTTTATACCTTTTGGAACGATGAGATGAATTGTTGGTAATGAAATTTAAACCATGGAGAACCACCTGGGAAAACAGCGCAACCCTCATATGACTTAACTAAATGGAATTTGTATTTCAAATCAGTTATTTATGGTTCAAAGCTTATTTATTACTCAGTTACTATTCTATTTCATAAATATGGGTTATATTCATTCATGACTTAGTAAATAGGTTGTTTAATGCTTTACTATTTATTAAAATGCTTACCGCTTTATTCAACCAGCCTTTATCCTTGATTAAGCCTTGCATGCCATTTATTTTTCTAATATACTTGCTGAGTACCAACCATAAGTTACTCATTCTTGCTAAACAACGCTACTCCGAACAAGACCGCTTTGAGGAATTTCTCGAGGATATTCAGTCACCTACCTATGGAGTTTTGACTGTTCTGTTGCTAGAATAAATACGAACTGAAACACTTATTTATTTATGTTCATGAATTCGGTTTGGTTTGTAATAATGACCGCGGTACTTTATGACATTGCCTCTGTTATTCACTATTATCGTTATATGTGTGTAATTTTAATCCTGGTGCGCTCGATTTTCTACTTCAAAATCAGGTGTGACACTAATTTTGACAAAATGTATAGAGAGTTCCATAGGACAGTATGTAGCAACACAGTAATTGCGATCCGAATTGCATTGAAGGAAAAAAAGGGTGATGTGCAACACCATGTTATAATTCATTGTGTTTGAGCCATCAACATTCAATCACATAAGCACAAATAAAAGAAACTAAAGGATATGAACATACCCTCGGTCCATCATTTTTCTAAAAGAAACACATCGCAGACCACCACATGTACACACCACCGCATGTATGAGCACAGTTACACCTATAAATGTCTATAGCAAATTGGGTGCCCAGATCTTGAGATAGAGCCTAGATTTACCTAATTTTGTACACTCGTAGTGCTTCATATAATATGTTTTTTTATATTCTTTACCAGATAGGACAAGCTCTCTTGAAGCTTCATGCCAGCATATTGCAACGAAGGGTGCTTCTTTTCACACGTGTTTCATGAGGCACATTGGGGGCATATCATGCCTGGTTGGCATTGCAAACAGTCCCCCTTTTGTTCTTATGTATCCAGATTGCTTTTCTTGATCTATCAAAAAGTCGAGTTCATATTTTTCTTGCAAAATATAATTATAAAAAATAATACATGACAAGATATTTGCATACTTTGCAGAGTGACAACAAACTTCTTTTATGAGAATCTAAAGGAAGCATCATTTCGTGGGTGTTGAGATAAAGTTAAAGAATATTTTATAGAGAATGCATTCGAACATCATTTGCACATCACATATGCAAATGTTCTTCAACCCTTTTGATCTATCACAGATAGATTCTCCTTGACTCCGTACCGAATTCTTGAATTACAGACATGATACATAGCCATCTATTGAATAATACACAAATTATGTATATATATGCAACCAGGCCATAATGGGATGAGGAGGGTGCCTTCCACGAGCTTCCTTTTTTAGTCCTCGTGCCCTTGATTGAGTTCTGAAGGATTTCACCCAACTACGGAAGGAACTTGTGGAAATACTTCACATCTCGATCTCGAGGATACTTGATTCTTACTTTGAGCTCTTTCGGCCAAGGTTTATAAAATTCTACTTGACAATGAATTCACAAATAAAACACATGAAGATGTTTTGTAGGCGATAATAAACGGATAACATAGACACGTGAGCATCGTATTCGTGAAAAACGCATGAAGGGTTACAATATATATGTAGCCTGAGCATGGTTGCTGTAACGTCCCGCCTCCCCGAGACCGGGTCCGCTTACATCTGGCCGCTTCCTAGGATATAGTATGCCCTTACAAATTAAAATAAATCTTTTCTACACACTTTGTCCTCACTCGTGCGCATCCGGGAAGAATTTCCCGGTCGGTCACCCATCCCGAAATTGCTCCAGACCAAGCACGCTTAATCCCGAAAAAAGAAGTTGCAACTTGTTTTTATGAATATCCTATTAATCCTATTAAGCCTTGGGTCGAACATACTCACCCCCTTAAGAGACCGACGTCTTCGTCGGTCAACCCCAAGCCACAAACGTCCCCTCTTGGCCATGTCCGTACGTCCACAGTGCCAACAGCCCATGTGCCACGTCCGTGCATTTAGTGCTAACAGCCCATGTGCCACGTCCGTGCGTCCAGTGCCAACGGCGCATCCCTGATGCCCGCGCACTGATCCACCACGCGCCCGCCACATGCCTGTGCCCCTGACCCGCACGTGTTCGTGCTCATATCCGTGCACTATGCTCGTACGCGCCCGTGAAACCGCGAGAATCGGCTCCGATACCAGATATAGTATACCCTCACAGACCAACACAAGTCTTTTCTGCATACTTTGTCCCCACTCGTGCGCATCCGGAAAGAATTTCCCGGTGGGTCACCCATCCTGACCTCACTCATGCACACTTTGTCCTCACTCGTGCGCATCCGGGAAGAATTTTCCGGTGGGTCACCCATCTCGACCTCACCCATCTCGAAATTGCTTCAGGCCAAGCACGCTTAATCTTAGAGTTTTTGGGATTAATTTCCAGAAAAGAAAACTTTTCTATTAATCCTATTAAACCTTGGATTGGGATGTTACATTGGGTCGGGGTGTTACAGTTGCAGGAAACCACGAGCCTTCTGAACACCGCTGGAGTTAGGCAACAGAAATCATGGGTTGGTCAATTATTAGTTGCTATCCATATCATTTGGGGGTTGATAGACTCGAAAAAAAAATCTGTTAAGTTTCTGATAACGGAAGAGGATCAATATCAAATCAACACAACAGAGCAAGCGTACACCTCTTCTCCGAACAGAAAAAAAATAAAGCATCTTTGCGGCCTTGAAACAAGCGGTACCGGACAAGAATCCGTAACAAAACCATCGAGACGGGTGACGCGCCGCCAACCACACCGCTGCGCACCTCTCCGCTTGCCTTGCCTGCCTTGCCGGTTGCTGGCTCTGCTCCAGCCTCCACACCTCTACTGCGCTCTACCAACTCCTCCGTTTGACTAGACTACCACAGCTGGCCCCACCCTCCAGATAAGCGCCCCCGCCTCCACGTCCCCACCCCGCACCCGACGGCGGTAACGCGGCGGGCACGCCACATCATTCGGGTGGGGCCTTCCCCCGCTCCCCTCTCGCGCCGCACAGTGCACCCCGCCGCCCGCGTGAAGTCAGCATCCTTCCCTTTCCTTTCTCTTTCTCCTCCTCCGCCGCTGCAATCTGAAACCCCCACCTCCCCCTTGACGCTCCCTCCCAGCCCCGCCCCCAACCCCCCCGCCCGTCGCCCCCGCTTCATCCGGCCGAGCCCCCGCGCCGCTCCGATCCGAACCATAGCCGCTCCCGCACCCGGGCCCGCGCCGCCTCGCCTCGCCTCGCCCCGGCCGCCGCTCCCGTCGCCGCACCGGCCGGTTTTCTTCTGCTGCTGGAGCCGCGAATCCGGGCCCGTCCCCGGCGTCCAGCCCGCCGGTCAGTCCTTCTCCCAAGCCTCGATCGATTATTCCGCTCCTCGCCTTCACGTGGGTTGGATTGGCCGCGCGCGCCCGGTAGCGGGTTGGTTGCTATTGCTGTCTGCTGTTTGAATCGTGAGACAAATTTACCATTTCCGTAGCTCAGGGGGAGAGTTTGCCGGGTCCTCCGGCTTGCCCGGTTGCTTCCCTGGGGGACCTAATAAATGTCGCGTGGGGGAATTTTTAAAATTTGGGGCAGCGAGTAGGGTGCTCGGTGCGGTTTACTGACGAAATCTTCCGTGGGGAAGCTGAGGGAACACGCTTCTTGCCGGTCGGTAGGGCCAGCTTCGCCGCGCTGGGCGTGCTGGGATCATAGTAGTGGGTGTGCTACGGGACCGTCTGATTTTCGCACTCGAATTCACGGGATGAATGCTATCTAGTTGGTTTTGACAGTTTTTCTGTTGCTGTTCAGTTTAAGATAATCGTGCTGTTCAGTTTTAAGATAATCTTATGATAAACCCTCAATCAATCTGTGGGTAGAGCTGCTAGTCATCAGCATATTCTCATCGGCAACGTTTGTTCATGCTTCAGCCGCTGATACTTGGGGGAGCTTTAGAGCTTGCAAGTTTGTTGTGCTGAAGTAGTTTTTGGCTGAGTATTCTTTTATCATCATTAACTTCACTGCAATTCATGCTCTACCAGAGTTCTCAGTCTGCTGCACACACAACACGATGTTTGTTTGTGACCTAGACACTTAGACTGTTTTTTATGTCTCATGATCCTTGTTAAGCATTATTTTTGTGTGCTTTCCTTTTGCTGTAGGTTGAACTACTTTTACTAGGTGCTCTGTGCTCTCCAACTACTGGCACATTGCTTCGCTTTTCCAGATAAAAAAGGATAGAGGGAAATGGACTATTATCAGCAAAATGGATAGCATCGCAATGAACTGTGTATCCTGTTTCATCCATATACTTTAGCCAAGAAAGCTTGATGGATCCTAGAAAAGATGATGTTCGCTCTGCAGCCCAAGGTTCGGTGCGTGGATCCTCAAGCTCAGCATGCACCAGTTATCCTGTTCCAGAATACCCTGTTGCAGGCAATGTTAAGCCTGTCCTTAATTACTCAATTCAGACCGGGGAGGAGTTTTCTCTTGAATTTATGAGAGCTATACCCAAGAAGCATCTTGTTCCTGGTATGCCTCATAATCAGAATGTCACCTCTGGCGCTGGTCACAAAGATTCTAGAGTAGGCCTTGGTGCCCATCGAACAGGACCTGAGACTAGATTTGATGCATCAATATTTTTGACCTCAGATACTCATCAAGCAAATGAGGTTGAAAGAAAACCTTTTTCTGAAAATGAAAACAGAAGAAGGCACATGTCAGGTACGTCAGTTTCACGAGTTCTATCCGGTGGTGGAAGTAGTCAGGGATTGTCCCATGGCTATGCTTCTTCTGAGGCCTCAGAAACTTCCAGAACAATTAAAATTCTCTGCAGCTTTGGGGGTAAAATATTACCCAGACCAAGTGATGGAAAACTTAGATATGTCGGTGGTGAGACACATATAATTCGGATTAGTAGGAACGTTTCCTGGCAGGAGCTTAAACAGAAGACAACAGCCATCTATAATCAACCTCATGTTATCAAGTATCAGTTACCCGGTGAAGATCTTGATGCCTTGATCTCAGTTTCAAATGATGAAGATTTGAGAAACATGATGGAAGAATGTGGTTTCCTTGATAATGGCGATGGGTCCCAGAAGCTTAGGATATTCCTTGTTTCCTCTATTGAATACGATGATACGAGTTTCAGCCTGGGCAGTATGGATAGTGATTCTGGGATCCAGTATGTTGTTGCCATCAACGGGATGGATGGAATAGCTGCGAATTCATCAAGTGGGCAGGGTTTAGTAAATCAGTCCACAAATGAGTTTGATCAGTTCATTAATCTCAATATTGATAGTAGGCCGGTAAACTCAAGCAGAGATAGTTCAAATTTGCATGCAGTGAACGCATCAACTTTTGTGCCTTCAGAGATGCTCTCAAGAGCGATGCCATCTGCTGTATCCGGCGATAGTAGTGCAAATTTGAATTCTTACTATAGCCATGGGATGCAGAAATTGAAGGGTAATTATGCTAATACCACTACCAGTGAAGGATTTTATGACATTGAGGGCCAGATATCTATTCCTCTATCTACACCTTCTGATTATAGATATACATCCCAGTATGTGCCTTTCTCAGGAACTGCTTCACAGCGATCTTTTGATCAACAGGCTTATCAGGATGCTGAGAAGGAAACATCAACGAAGGAGGCAAAACGGGTTTCTGGTAACATGCCTCATCAAAATAATGAGCTAGATTACTTTCAATCGCTTGAAGATCTGAGTGGTCATATAGCACATAATGATTCATCTGCTTCAGGAGTGCCCCCTACTGCTTCTGTTCAAGAAGGCGTAACATCTTCTCTTCAACCAAGTGACAGTGTGAAGAGCCTAGAGACTTGTACCGCACCAAGAGCTAGGTCGACAACACAGGGTTCAGATATCAGTGAAGATGATCGGCATTCTGGTGGAGCTTTTGCATCCGGCTGTTCTGACTTTCAGGTTGACATGATTGATCACAGCTATAAGAATCCGCCTCCTCACCCTGGGCGAGTCTTCCATTCTGAGCGGATTCCAAGGGAGCAAGCAGGATTTCTGAACCGGCTATCTAAATCTGAGGATTCACTTAATCCTGAATTTCTAATTCGTCAATCGCAGTCTGGTGTTGCAAGTGAATACATTGCAGAAAATACTAACTCTGCTTTTGAGGGGGCTGAAAAACCAAATCTAGCTGCCCATGCAATAAATTTGAATGACCCAGCTGTAGATGATAGTCTGATACAGTTTGAGAAAGAATTTACCAATACTGTACAACAAAATTCTCCATTTAGTGAACAGCTGCTTGGTGAAAAGGGGTCCTCAGATGACACAAGTGGTAGAAATGTGGAGAAAGTTGCTCATGCTGCTGAACAGGTTCTAGGAGGTAGACACAATGAGGAAACTTCCCAAGATGTAGAAGCACCTAATCAGCCAGGATCTCATTCTGCTATGCCACACCATAATAGTAGGGATGCTCCAAAGCAAACACTCCCAACTGATGTTGAATGTGATCATGTTGTACCATCGACCAGCTTTGTGGATGTTTCTCACAAGGAACTTATTATCTCTGGCACACAGAATAGAGACGTTCCTGGTGGTACACAAAGGACCTCCCCTGACATTCTTTCTGATTTCTTTGCAAATGCTAACTCTGCAGCATCATCATCCACTCCTTTCATTGATCCTGTCCATAGCTTAAACATGCCTAATTATGAACCCCAGCGGTGGTCATTCTTCAGAAATCTTGCACAAAACGAGTTTCCACAAAAGGATGATACCCAAGATCTGGCAAAGATTGAGGAGGGAGCTTATCCCTTTGATCGCATAGAGCATGATACAACTAATGTGAAGAATTTGGCTCCTCAGAATGATATTCATGTGGAAGTGCCTCCAGTAGCTTCCCGCACCAATGTTGATTCAAACATTTCACCACCAGGTTTTATCTCATCACAGATTGACAATCCAACAACAACGAAGAATGTTGAAGGGTTCCAAGTTGATAATCCTTTTACAAATATGCATGAAATGATGCCATCTCATCCTGCTTTTGAGGTATGCATGTCTGGAAAGAAGTCTGAAGTGTTCTTTATTCTGTGATGTTGATAATCATTAACTTTGAGATTGTTTACTTGGTCTCAGGAACAGAAGACTGAAGAGGCTAAAGCTGTTGGACCAGTCATGGACGCTTCCTTTAAGGACACTGATTTTGAATACTTGCAGGTATAAGTGGTTTCTGATTGCAGAGAAGTTTATGCACTTTCCTGGTTGTGATGTTCTTTTACATATTAGGAGCGCTTGGTTGTATTCTAGAAGTACTATCTACCTTTGCTGATTCATGCTTGGGTTTGTATTCGGCATATATCTGTATGTGGGCAAACCAGCATGTTTTTTTGGGCTTGAGTAAACTCCGAAACAAGTCGAAACATAGAAAGTAAGGCAGCCGAAAAGTTTGAAAGTTTTTTTCTAGAACAATGGATCTGGTGACCTGTCGCTTTATAATCTGTAATTTGCTAAATCCAACTATATAAATAGTAAAAAATTGATTGCCGTGAAGAGTAAATTCCATCTTGTTTGTCAAATCTTCTTTTATAGAACTCATTTCTATTTTTTGTACTTTGTGATGATTTTGGTTTTACATCTGACTTAATATATGTCATTTCTGGCCCATAAATTAGCCAATGATCTTCAGACTGGTCAAACCCGCTCTTGGCATATTCTTATCATTTCCTTTTGCAATTAATGTCCAAAACCAAAGTGGTTGGAACATTTATCCCAGTTCTATGACTATAGTCCCTTGAAGCAGCATGCATTAACCTTAATGTTTTCTTTCCTCATAGAAAAGAACTTTTCAGAACAATTTTAGGACAAAAAGTCTCAATATAATTTATAATATGCTTATAGGGACAATAGATGGTTTCTGAACAAATTTGGTGGTCAAACGTATTTGTTTTCTTAGATTCCCTGCCATTTCATTAGATTAGGAAACAATGAAGTAAAGTCCTTTGATGGTTCATCACATTTGCAATGAGATCTAACACCATATCCTCTTTTGCCAAAGTAACCCCAGATTTGTTGCTTGATAAGAGGAAGTTCATCATGGCAAACATGATGCTTTATTGAAATGTTGAAATAAGCATGAAGTGTCGCTGTTTAGCTGCGGTGAAGATGGCAATGCAATTGCACAATTTTTTTCTACTTTTTGCATCGCTGATGATGGCTTTGAGATCCATACCGTGGAGCACAAATGGTACCATACATTGGATCATGACTTTTTTGTGCCTAGCAAATGTGCGGCATGTCATGGGTGGAATATCTTATCTGCTCCTTTAGGGTGGTTTCTTGTTCCAGTCAGTGATGTTATCTTCGTCATCTTAACATGCCTAGTAGGCATCATTTCCTGAGCCATGCACACTTTGCTAACCTCATCATGTAGGGTATGATATCCCCAATGCACTTTATAGCCATGCTACCTAGTGTTACCTCCCAGGACTTATTCATCCATGCTTCACGTTTGTAGAGCGAGCTTTCATGCAAAGAATAGAGAGTTGATCATGTATAGATGTTGTAGACATTTATTGAAGAGTACTTGCCCAAGCTGGTTTCCACTATAGCCATGACAACACCAGCCAAGCCAATTTCTTTGGCTTGAAACTAGAAGATCAAGGGGAGACAAATTTATTAGAAGTTAGAGATAAGGTATTAAGCATCGTTGGCTTTCAAGTTAATTTTGTGAAACTTGGTAGGTCAATTAATGGCATCTAAACCTACAAAGATATCCGATCGTATGCTTAGGGGGAAAAATAAGGTATAACCCTCCCGATTTCACCAAATTTGGAAAAAAAACCGTTTGGCTCCCGATTTCACCAAAATAGGAGACTAGTTTCATTGGCTTTATGCTATCACTTTCTTTTGTGATGTGAATCCAAAATTACTCCTGAGTTAGCAAATTTTTATGCTCTCATGCCGAATAGCTAGACCTAGAAATAATTGTTGTGCGTGACAAGATGGTGATGGGAGAGTTGGCGAGGCCTGGGCCAACGTGTATGACATGATGTTGCACAACAAAATGTTATGCTGCATGTTTCAGAATTATAACTTTCTTTTATGCTATAAACCTAAAACTCCTCCTGACTTCGCCATCTTTGATGCTCAAATTGTTGTGGACCTCCTACCTCCCGTCTTAGCTCCGTTCCCTGCCATCATTGTGGTCGACTTTGGCTCCGGTGGCGGGGCTTCGAGCCACATAAGTACAACCCCATGCACCCCTCTCCCTCTTTCTCCATCTAGTTTTGGAGCTCTTCTTCCTCAATATCTAGCTAGCAGGAGAACTGGACTCCACCACAGGCAGCAACTCAGCGCTTGCCTGCCTGGTACTGCTGCTAGCCACCGGATCTAGCTGCCTAGGTGCATGATCTGTCCCCTGGCTGCGGAATCCGTGCTCTTGAACCCCTCGCTCTCCCCTGTTCCTGACCATCTCTACATGTCTCATGGCTCGTGCGACCATATGCTGTGGTCGATGGGAGGGACCGGCTCTTCCCTAGCTGGAGCCTCGAGTTGCCATCAGCCCTCGAGCCCTTCGTGGTTGTGCCCTGGCTGCTATTTTGGGCACCAAGCTGCTGCCCCTGCAACGCCCCGCGGGGTCGGCCCGATGGCGGTTATGAGTACACTCCGCACATCCACCCCCCGCTTAACCTCTGGCATTGGGGGCATTTTCCATGCAACGAGAGTGGCGTGCTCGGTTTGAGAAGGTGTTTCGCCTCTGTACAGCTCATTGCTCTCCAGCACCCTTTACCCCGCATTGGACCTTGGCCAAGTATTTGCCATTGCTAGCTCTCCCTTAGTTTTCGCCTTCTTTGCTTGGTTGTTGGTGTTGGAGCATCTCAGTGTGAGCTAAATTGGCTGGCTCCCTGAGAAGCTTGCGTCTTGTTGCAGGCGACTGTGACCAACCATGGGTGCTAGGCACCACCCTGTCACCTAGTTCATGACGAGGAGTGCTTCAAGATAGAGGTCAATCCTTGCCCGTTGCCATCCTTGCCATGTATTTTGTTACTTAGGTTCTTGGTGTCTGTTTGTGAAGAGGGTGTCTTTGTGCTCGGTGCACACTTGGATTTTCCTTCGATGAAAAAATAGCAAGCATGGTGGCTCAACCTGACTATTGACGGGGTTACTCGTCTAAGGACCAAGATCTGCCCCCTTTATGTTCTTTGTACCTCTGATATGGTTGTTTAATTTGGTCTTGTGTGTGTTTGTGCTGCGATTGTAATCCCTCTTGTTTCAACTTGTACCTTGATAACCGTCCTCGACAACGAGGATGGTTGCCTTATCGTGTAATCCCACTTCAAAGATATGAAGTTGTTTAGGTGGGCTCTCTTAGCCGTTCATTGACTCTTCGAAAAAAAATGTTGCACACATTGAAATCATCATCGTGAGTGCCAGGATGTGTGTGTGGTTGGTTGGTTGGTTGGGGTGGGGGGGAGGGGGGAGGCCAATAAGGCTGGGGCCAAGAGGGATGATTTGATGTTGGATAGCAATGAAATGTTTGTGCTGCATGTGCCCCATTGTGGTTATAAAATCATTGAAGCACATGATACCTGCCGTTTATAATGGATTTTTCTAAGGTTGGGACATGATGTTTACTGACGTATGCCCAAATGTGCTCACTTTATCGCTTTGGTGCACCTCCAACATCACTAATTTGGTTGCCCCTAATATCTTAAGCTACCATGTTCCTTTTCATGTCTCCATACTCCAGTGTGCGATTTTGACCCCGCGCTCGCAAACAACTTCACAGAGGGTCAAGAACTCATGATTCACGTAAGCTCCTCTAGACAACTTCTAGGTCATGTGCTCCATTTCCAAGTGCTTTCGCCGATCGTGCGGATATCAGCCAAGGCATCAACTATAGTGGCTTCAACGGGAGAACACTTCTACAACTCTTCATTCCAAACTACTCTTCACATGATGCCATTCCAGGTTGTGTTTGGACAAGACAACTAGATTGTAGTACCCTATCAGCCCAAGCAAATGAGGCAGGCATATCAAGGGGGACAAGTTTGTTAAGCTCAGATTAATTAGAAAGTATGTGCCCGTGGTGCCTCTTAAGCAAGCCCATCAAGTGGAGAAGAGGTTCAGTTTGATTATTGTCATTTCCATATAAGTTTGTTTAGTTCTAGTAGGTCAATTATTGGCACCTATAATGGCTGCCTATTATGCACTTAGAACAATTCCAGACAAAAACTCCCCTTCTAAATAGGCATGTACCAGAGCATGCTGTCACAGTTAGGAGCAAGTCTAGATGTGGCTAGGACAGCGGTCAATTGCTTCACCCTATTCACGGATTGCTCCGTAGCCTTTTTACCCTTGAACCCACGCCAAACTAGTAGTGCTACTTCGCTTTAACAGTACCACATGTTATGCAGGGAGGTGGCCAGCTATAATTTAGTTTATTAAACCTATTTTGATGATTCATTAGTAACTGTAGATAGTGTTTGTTTTGATTCCCATTTTATGTGTGTTGAACTTTTAGGTACACTATCTTAGAGGAGGTTGCGTAATTCAGACTAAGAAATAATTGAATCGAGTCTCCTCTTCTTTCTGAGCTTCATCACACTCAAATGTATTAAGACCGGAACATTCCTGTTATACAACACCTATCTTTTCTTTCTAAATATGCCATCTCTTTTAAAATGAAGATCGGCTTGTCTGCTTTCGGCTTCTTTCAGCTTCTTTCGGCTTATTCTCTCTCACAGAATACTATTGAACCAGCCGAAATATGCCGAAATCTGCCTGCCAAATAGAGTAAATAAATTGACACCAATCTAAGAGAAGCATGGTGTAGTGTGGCGTTGTGTGGAGTTTTTTTATTTTTTTCTTCTATAATGCAATGACGCCAGCTCACCTGCATGTTCGACGGAAAAATAATCATGTTGCCACGCAGTTGGCAGTAATACTGAAAAGCTTTAGCAGAATCCATGAGAGCAAAGTGAATCTGTGACGCACTTGACACAGTAAGATTGAAGGAGTTGTCTCATAGCTGTTGAATATATGGGTTTTGGATGATTTCTTATTTTCCTAAATGTTGTTGAGCTAAAAGCCTGACACTAGCTTTTGTGTTTTGTACCCTAGCTGAAAATATAAGACTGATACTGGATACTATTTAACGGTCCAATTTTGACCCTATGGAAAATAAAATACTGACAATGGATGCTATTTCAATCAAATGGCATCCATGACTAAGCACCCATTACGATAGGGTGTTCAAAAAGTTGTAGGTTCGTGTTATCAGGCGCACAAATAGTTGCTGTTTTTCCGAAATTTACTAGCATCATCATTCTCTACTGTAGCGACAACAACATTAGAAGCTTTTTTTTTGGTTGTAGTGTTGAGCTATAATAATGCTAAAGTTTGGCAATTGCACATTGCTTAAAGGACAAATAAGTTCAACTGCAAAGGTAAAAGAAACAAAATATCACTATTGTTTTTCCAAGATATAATCTATGAATGTGAAGTTGTATCTGAACAAATCAGATGGTACCTATGATTCATGTAAAATTTCTTTTTGTCTATTGAACTTTATTGTATTTATTTAGAGAATAGATTATCTTTAATCTTCATTACATGTGTGGAAGTAAAGTCACTATAATTCATAGCAGTTGCGCTAATGTAACGTTCTTTCAGGTTGTATGTTGGGTGGGTTAGGGAGAGGCCTCTTTGGTCTCTCTTAATAAAATGATACACGGTTCTCTTGTGTTGCTAGAGAAAATAAATTCATATTTTATTAATTTGGTATTACTGTTTTGACCTGCTTCGAAAAAAATCCATGTGACGTCACATTGCTGAAATATTTTCTTGGTTCCTCACACCAAACTGGTAATTTCAGTGGACTATAATGAGCATTTAAGCATTTAGTAATCTTGATGAGTACTATCCCCTTTTGTTACTGTTCCAGGATTTATAGTGTAACCTTTCTTCGTTTTCTGAATTTTTGTTTGTTAAATTAGTCACAATGAATGGCATATTTTGTATTTGGAAGTCCTATAGTTGTGCCTGGTACATTGATGTGCTGTACACTCATTTGATTAATTTCTTTATGAACTATCTTGTTGGAGTACTAAATATAGGAACTCTCCACAGATCATCAAGAATGAAGACCTTGAAGAGCTTAGGGAACTTGGTTCAGGTACATTTGGAACTGTGTACCACGGAAAATGGAGGGGAAGTGATGTAGCCATTAAGAGAATTAAAAAAAGCTGCTTCACAGGACGGTCTTCGGAGCTAGAAAGACTAGTAAGCTCCGAACCACCACTTCTGCATATCTGCAGTTTCAGATTTATAGCCATTATTTTGGGAGTAATGCAAAATGTGGCAGTAGGCCATTGGATGAAAGGTTGCAGCACTATTGCAGCATAACAACTATTTGACCATATTAGGATCTTATTATGGATACTATTTAGCAATGTTATGTGTTAAAAATTGCTACAAAACTAGACATGTTACCAAATGACCAGATGCTGATTAATATGCCCTCACTTCCACCACAGCTCAAGCTAGCCCACTAACCTTTAGCTGACACCTGGTTCATCAAAATTTACTTTCCTTGCTGGGTTGTTTAGGCACATGAATTCTGGCGAGAAGCTGAAATTCTTTCAAAGCTTCATCATCCAAATGTTGTGGCGTTTTATGGTGTTGTGAAAGATGGGCCAGGTGGTACATTGGCGACTGTGACTGAGTTCATGGTTAATGGCTCACTTCGGCATGTTTTGCAGCGCAAGGACAAGTAATTGCTTCCTGTGATTATTTTTATTTCAATTATTCTTTACTGTGAGTAACAAAATGATTTCTTATCGGACAGATATCTCGATCGTCGTAAGAAGCTTATCATAGCAATGGATGCTGCATTTGGCCTGGAGTATTTGCACTCAAAAAATATTGTGCACTTTGATTTGAAGTGTGATAACTTGCTTGTAAATCTTAAAGATCAATCACGCCCCATATGTAAAGTGAGCATCACTTCCATCTGTAGTGTTTTGTGCATATTTCTCCAATTACTTTGCATTCTACTTATGCTGTGAATTTATGGTTTCTGTACAGGTTGGTGACTTTGGCTTGTCCAAAATAAAAAGAAATACCCTGGTTTCGGGTGGTGTGAGAGGGACTCTCCCATGGATGGCTCCAGAATTACTCAATGGAAGCAGCAACAAGGTGTCGGAGAAGGTAAAAACATAGTTCTTGGGTCTTTCCATCCGTAGTTAAGGGGGTGTTTGGTTTGAGGAATGAGGTTATCTATCATCATCTCACTCAGATTTCCTGTTGGTTTGAGGAATGGAATGGGTTTGATCTATCACCTCATTCATCATATTGTCATATGCACATGGTTAATATAAACATGGGAAATGGAATCATAACACCAAAATTTAGGGTATCAACTCATGATTGATCATCCAATCTAGGATGTGGTGATTCCTCAAACCAATCACCCCCTTATTGTTTCAAAGTGGTTCATGAAAATTTCCATCCACATCTGGTGATCCAATCTTTCTATATTCATTTACTTGAGAGGCTATAATATCCATATCTGCTTCAGTTGTATATATGTATAGGAAAGCTACATTTAAGGTGCTGAGTTTGTTTCCACTTGTACAGGTTGATGTATTTTCCTTTGGTATTGTTATGTGGGAAATCCTAACTGGCGAAGAACCATATGCCAATATGCACTATGGCGCAATTATAGGTATACAGTTCATCACCTACATTTAGTCCATGAATTGTATCTTTAAACTTGAGAATGTTCCTGGTGGTTTCCTATGTTTTTCTGTTAAGTTTGAGAAAATGGTCTTCCCTGAGTCATCAACCCTGCCTCATTTCACATTTTGGAAGTGAGTTTGGGCCTGGTACTTGATAGCTCGGGCCAGCTCAAATCCTATGTTGTATAGCCATTGCTGAAACTGTTTCCACGGCACTAGCCCTGTTTGGTAATTCGCTTTTTTAGAGGGGTTGGCTACGGAATTAATGTGTTAGAAACTTCTAGATTATTTTGCAGACAAGGAAAAAGAGTACAGATAAGAATACTTACCATTCGGATCTTCATTGTTTTGCCTTCAGCATTTTTGTTCATCGCTCATTATGTACCTCTCTGTCTCACCACCTTCAGTCTTTCACCCTGGTTGCCCAGATTATTCTGATTTATCCTTACACGTCATCAGTGTCGTACTGTTGTCTGATGAAGATTTAGTCTCTCCATGTGTGAATTTATCCCTTTTCCCAGATCCTAGCCTTTTTTTGTTCCTTCAGGCAGTTAGCACAGGAATAACTTTTGGAATTCCTTTTGCAGGGGGCATAGTAAACAACACACTGAGGCCACCTGTGCCTGCGTCATGTGATCCAGAGTGGAGAAGGCTCATGGAGCAGTGTTGGGCCCCTGATCCGGCACAGCGCCCAGCTTTCACAGAGATTGCTGGCAGGCTTCGGGCCATGTCGGTTGCAGCTAATCAGGCGAAGGCAAACAAATAAGATGCAGGTGGAGTACTTCCTTTCAGGCTCCAATATGTAGGGGCTTCTCTTCTCTCTCTCTCTCTCTCTCTCTCTCTCTCTCTCTCTCTCTCTCTCTCTCCCTCTCTCTCTCTTTTCTTTTGGGCTGGAGAGTAATACATATACATGTATGTTATAGAGTGTTGTAAACATTAGTCCTTCATTTATACCATCTCATGGGCTGGACTGTATCCAACAATATACTGGACTCGGTTTGAAGGTTGTGATGTGTAAAGCTTCAACTATAATTTGTTGAATTGTTATTGACAGGTCCTCCCTCATAAACAGAAATCAGTGTTTGTTGTAATATAATCGAAACTGTGAATAACAAGCTCCATACAACACCTTTGGTCTGAATTAAGCTACATGTTTCTTTACAAAAGAGTATATATAAAGCTTCTCCATTAATCGATTGGTCCTGCTGTGCATTCTTCCCAAAATCACCTCATATATTCTTGAGGCTGGGAAAAGTCAATGCTGACCGGTTCTATTTCGTAAATGATGAATCTAATCTTTGCTCTACCCATGCAGGCCCGTGCTTCATGTACATGTGCTGCAGTTTATACCCTTACAGAAAATAGGTAAGTTGTGACCGTGCAGAACCATGATCTTTCTCTTTCATGTAAACTGAAGCATGCAATGGACTACAAGTTCAGCATTGTACTTGGGCACGGCACATGCGTGCCGAACAATGGCTAGGTGCACGTGCGGTGCGTGAATCAGCTCATCTTTTGTAGGGTTGGCCGTGCAGATGAGGAAGAACAGGACACGTAGTGCCTAGTGTTCCGAGCTATGCGTCCGTGAAGAAGCAAGGAATGGTGAAACTTTCAGCTGGTCACTTGGTTTAATTAAAATTAGGCGAACGGTACGGTTGCCTAACATGTGATGTGGATCATGAAGAAGTTATTTGGAGTATCTATCTTCTCTCACTCAACAAAGAAAAAAGCTTTGCACTCACATGTGCAATTGCTTTCTGAGACACGGTCCATTAGTTGTCACCCAACATTTAGCTCTTGATGATAAATGCCGATAAGAGGTCATGGGATCATATTCCATAAAAACATACAGAACTTGATCTGAAATGTAAAGTTTACCTAATATCTGATGCATATATATCATGGTATCACTCTTACTAGCCCAGCATTTCTGCTTCAAAAAAAAAACAAAGAGTAGCCCAACATAGTTTTTACTCACATCTGCAGTCCATGCTAGACTTTTGATCGTCAGCAACTTCAAGAATTATTCCAGTTCATGTCATAAATTTATCAAATTTTAGTAGAAAATTATGATGAAGGCATACACTTTAAGAGTCTAATTAAAACTGAGAAAACGCATTACGACTTTAAGAGTGACCAGGATTGCATCGGCCGGTTACCTGCTCCCGGTCTTATTTTTGAAACCCTAGACAGCCCATTTTATTTGTTTTTTCAATCAAAGACATAGCACTGTAGCGCGTGGCTTCATCTCAGACAGAACGAGCGCCCGAACAAGACACCGCGGTTATATAAGCGGCCACCGGCTCCCTCGCTCCCTTCCCGCCACGCACAGCAAGAAACCAGCGCGTCCTTCCACTGCGCACGGCGCGCCACCGCCAACCGCCACCCCCTGTCCCCTCTCGATCGCCGACGACGATGACGCGCCCGCGCGCCGCAGCGGCGGCAGCCTTCCTGCTGGTACTCCTCACCTCCGCCGCTGCCGCCGGGCACGGCCAGCAGCAGGCCAGCGTGTACATGGTGATGGTGAAGCCCCCCGCTCAGGGCGTCGACTGCGAGGCCTACCAGATGGGCATCCTCGCCACCGCGCTCGGCAGGTAAGGATCGCGGCTCCAGCTCCGTCGGCTTATGGCATCAAATCTATAGCTTTTTTTCTTCTTGTGGTTTTGATTGGTCTCTTTGTTGCGAATTGCAAGCGAGGCGAGAGCCAAGGCGGCGCTGGTCTACAGCTACAAGACGGTCGTCAGCGGGTTCGCCGCCAAGCTCACGCCGGCGCAGGCCGCCGCGTTGCAAAGTGAGTTCCGCCATTCCTGATGCCGACCTTAGCTTCGATCTGCCAGCTGGTTTCTCGTGCGAATTCACGGTGTTGGCGGCGATGCGAGCATTGGCTCGTGTGCGCAACCGAATCTTCGGCAAATGGTTGCAGTAATTTGTCTGGTCTTCTTAGTTGCTTTACTAAGTAGAAATTAAAATCTCCCACGTGGTCTGCAGTCACATGATCGTGCCAATCCATGTTTGACAGTTAACTAATGCGTATTAAAAGTTTCAAATGTTCAGTAAGCCCTGTTGGCAGATCTTAGTCAAAGGAGAGGGGAATCCTCTTGGCGAATTCCGAGGTCAATGCAACGCGGCTGAAAGCCTGAAAGTGCAAACCATTTTCAGACACACATATAGTATGTGTGGTTTCGTAGCTAAACTTTAAACTGATGGAAGGGTCTTCGTGGTAACTTGAACTCGATATGGTGAAAAGCGTTAACTTTGAGTAGTAAAAACTGAACCTGATGAAACCTTCCTTGAAAGTTTCTCTTTTTCTTCCGCCTTTCTTGTCAAGAAGACAAGCATACTTTCGGTTTCCAACTCTGCAAGTCTCTCGAAGTGAAAAGAAGGAAAAGAAGAGGACCACCACTAAGCAAACAGCTAGCATAGTTAATAATGTTATCCTTCAATTCCCTCTGGTTGCATGAACATGCTAATTTTATCTTTGGGCGTACATGAACATGCTAATTGATAAGGCCTTCAAACTTTGTTTCTTGTGTTCCAGCAAAATTCATGAACATTTGTTTGTTAGTTTCCAAACAGGGCCTGAGCATTCGGAACTTATACTGACTTTTGTGCCTGTTTCTTGGCCAGAGCATCCTGACGTTCTCCAGGCGCTGCCTGACGTGAAGTACACCCTTCAGAGCGACAGCAACCACCTCAACTGAGTGCTTTTCAGTCCTTCAAACAAGACAATTTCTCTTGAGACACATAGTTCAGTTGAATCAGTTCAGTACTGCGATCTGCATGCTTCACAAAGTACTACCCCGTACTATTTACGCGCGCGTGTAAGCGCGCGCACAACCTAGGTGTCTGACTGTATGTAGGACAAGTTCACACCACCAGAGAATTTGGTGTCAGTCATTGTTAGACGATGTTCACTACACACGCCAAAGTATACGTCTTGTGTACTGCCGAAGGTAATTTGGTCGCCTCTTTATGATTGCTGGATGTTGTAACTGTAAGTCAAATCATCAAGTGCCCTATATATACTTATATACAATCTGGTGGCTAAGAAGCATAATTTGTCACGAAAAACTTTGCCATTGTGAATCATTGAATAATCTGTGATTATATTCCTGCTGTTTGATAACGCTGCGGATGCCACTATGCAAGAAACACCCTATAGTGACGCGCATAAAGGTGACGAGTGGTTGTTGCGCGTCACCTGTATATGAAAAGTGACGCGCACAGATTCAGTGCGTCACCTTTTTATTCTCCTAGAGCCCCGTTCAAAAAGTGGCTCGTCACCTTTGACCCAGCAAAAGTGACGCGGCTCATGAAGCCCGTCACCTATATTACAGGTGACGGGCGTTATTTGGAGCCCGTCACCTGTAATCATGTCATATGCAACGGCCCATGACCTCTTAGGTACCGGTGACAGTCTTTCATGAAGCCCGTCACCTTTGTAGAGTACACAGATGACGGCTCTAATTGATGGCTGTTACCTTTGAGCCTGACCTACTATTTCCCTCTGGCAGCCGCCGCTAGGGCAGGCCGTTGCCAGTAGGTAGCGGCTGCGGGTGGCGACGGTCATTTTGGGCGATTTTGAGGTTGTGCAAGGTTAGAGCTCCAAATTGTTGCCCTCTCCCCTCTCTTTTCACCCTCATTCCCTCTCCTCCCCCTCCTCTTCAATTAATTGTTGAAAATAGTGTGTTCTTGCGGATGTAGACGGAGAATAAAAGTTGGATGGGTCTTCCTAGCCATTGTTGTCCGCAATACTTGAGAGGGTTGAGGTCTTTCATGGAGATTTCGAGGGCCGACATGGAAGCGAGGTCTAAAACAACAATCTATTGTCCGTGCCTTGATTGCAGAAATGATAAGAAATACTCTGACTTTGAAGTAGTATATGCGCACTTGATCGTTGGATTTCTACCAAATTAAACTTGTTGGAATAAGCACGGAGAGGAAGGGCCTAACGAAAGGGGGAATGGGTCGCCGATCATGAAGAAGGGCCCAACCGCAGGGAAAGGCAGGACGGTGAGCATGATGGGGAAGAAGGCAACGGTCAAGCTTATGATGACATCAATGAGGAGTGCATTTTGGAGTGCAATGATGACCAGTTTGATGCCTTGGTCGACAATGTTGAAGACATGATCCGTGATGTAAGGGGAGAAGAAGATGAGATGACGGAAGCTGAGCTGCGTAAATTGGCAATTTGTTGAAGATTCCAAAAAACCTCTTTATTCCCATTGTGAGAAGTACTCGCGGGTAACCGGGGACCTAAAGCTTCTACAACTAAAGGCTGCTCATGGTTGGACGGACATGAGTTTCAAAGCATTGCTTCTTCTCCTGAAGGATATGCTGCCAGAGGGAAACTTGCTCCCGGATACTGTGTACGAGGCCAAGCAGATTGTGTGTCCCGTGGGATTGAAAATTGAAAAAATTCATGCATGCTATCATAATTGTGTCCTATTTTGTGGAGACAATGAAGATCTGGACCGTTGCCCTAAATGTGGAACATCGAGGTACAAGCGTCGAAAGGATGGTGGTGATGATGGAGAGGACAACATCAATGAGGTGAGGAAGAAGGGGACTCCTATGAAAGTTGCATGGTACTTTCCTCTAATTACCAGACTGCAGCGGATGTTCGCAAACAAGAAGGAGGCAAAGTTGTTGCGTTGGCATGAGGAGGGTCATAATAAAGACACAATGCTACGTCACCCTGCGGATTGTGCTCAATGGAGACATATTGATAACACCTATGGCTGATTTGGG
Source organism: Panicum miliaceum (assembly GCA_032594955.1). Taxonomy (NCBI): domain Eukaryota; kingdom Viridiplantae; phylum Streptophyta; class Magnoliopsida; order Poales; family Poaceae; genus Panicum; species Panicum miliaceum. The sequence goes on along the minus strand of CM064057.1, from coordinate 47,773,414 downwards.
GATGATCCTAGGAATATCAGGTTTGCTCTGAGCACAGATGGAATGAATCCGTATGGAAACATGAGTACCTCACATAACATGTGGCCTGTTCTATTGTCAATCATGAATTTGCCGCCATGGCTTTGCAATAAACGCAAGTATATCATGTTGTCAATATTGGTCTCTAGACCGAAACAACCCGGTGATAGAATTGATGTGTTCCTCTGGCCCCTCATAGATGATCTTCAGCTCCTTTGGAAAGGTGTGTCTGTTAGGAATGTTGTCATCAATGACCGCTTCACTTTGCATGCTATGTTGATGACCACCATCAGTGATAATCCGGCTCATCGTAATTTGTCCGGGCAGAGCAAAAGGAAGGGTCAAGGTTGCTCCCACTGCTTGTCAGAGCATGTTCATTGTGGCTGAGGAACTCGAACAAATTTGCATACATGGGCCACAGGCGATGGCTGCCGAGGAATCACCTGTACCGTAGCATGGATAGACAGTTTGATGGTACAAGGTAGTCACGAACTCCACCACATTTCTCAGGGAGTGATGTGTACAGTCAGGTTAAGGATGTCACTCCAGTTCTCGGCAAGCGGAAACGTGGAGTTCATGAAGATGACAAAGGGATCTGGAATAAGAAATCCATACTATGGGAGTTAGAGTATTGGCACATCTTAGCAGTCCGACATTCAATTGATACCATGCATTTAAAGAAAAACATATGTGAGAGCCTTGTCGGCACATTCATGAACACGAAGGGTAAAGGAAAGGACCACGAGAACACCAGAGCTGATCTGGAAGAGATGGGCATTCGTCTTGAGCTTTACATCCAAGAAGCGAAAAATGGAAAAGACCTTCCTGTAGCTGCCACCACAATGTCCAGAAAGGAGAAGAAAGAATTATGTGAATTTTTGCATAGCGTAAAATTTCCCTTAGGATACGGATCCAATTTTGCTAGGCTTGTCAACATGAAAGAATTGAAGCTCAATTTCGCAATGATAGTCTCATGACTGTCATGTGCTTATGATGTCATTACTGCCTGTAGCAATCAGGAATGTGCTCCCTGTGAAGGTTCGTGAGACAGTCATGAGCCTCTGCTTCTTCTTCAACGCCATAGAGCAAAAGGTCATTGATGATGAATCGCTACCAACTCCACAGAGACGGTTACAAGAGACACTTAGTCTGATGGAGGCCTTCTTCCCTCCGACATTTTTTGATATTATGGTTCACCTCACGATTCACCTTGTACAGGAGATACACTACCTTGGCCCTTCTTACCTCCACCAGATGTTTGCTTACAAGAGATTCATGGGTATCCTGAAGTCATTCGTAAATAGTCGTACATATCCAGAGGGAAACATCATCAGCCGATACGGGACCGAGGAGGCTGTTGAGTGGTCGATGGGTTACTTGGATCCAGATAACCCAATTGGAGTGCCTCATTCAAGACACGAAAGGAGGTTGGGACTCTAGGGAAGAAGACTACTAATCCTGATTGAAAATCGTACGATCAAGCCCATTTTCTTGTCCTAGAACATATGGAGGTGGTGGAGACATATGTACTCGAGCACAAACAACTTCTAGTGCAGCAAAATCCTGAGGGAGGTGATGGTTGGGTTGCTAAGAAGCACATGAAGGAGTTCAACAATTAGTTCAAAGACCGTGTGACAGCAAGCGGTGTATCGACTGATGACATTAAGAAACTAGTGGCAGGCCCTATATTCACTGTGACAATATATCAGACTTATGATATCAATGGATACACATTTTACACAGTAGAGCAGGACAAGAAAAGTATCTACCAGAACAGTGGGTCCGCATTGATGCTTATGATAACAACATGCAAAAGGCCTCATACTATGGTCAAATAGAGGAGATTTGGGAGCTGAACTACCTGGGATTCAAGGTAGCCCTATTCAAATGTCGATGGGTTCAAGGGTCACAGGGAGTAACATGTGATAAGAATGGGTTTGTTAGTGTTGATCTTCGTAACGTTGGGTACAAAATAGAACCCTTTGTTCTGGCAAAAGATGTGCAACAAGTGTTTTATGTGTCTGATACAGTGAGGACGACACGACATATTATCCTTCGTGTCTGATACAGTGAGGACGACATGACATATTGTCTTTCCTGGCAAGAGAAGGATTGCTGGGGTGCAAAATGCAGTGGATAAGGAGGAGTTTAATCAGTTTGATGAACAGGTAAATCCTCCTATAGATACGTTTTATTTATAGATTAGATACGTCTTATTTCATGTATAATAGAGTTTAGACACGTTTTACTAAAATGTGTATGGAGCGTCTCCACTCGGACCGTGTTAAGAACCATAGATACGTTTTGATTAGGCGTGTCTAGAAAATATGCTATGCTTTTTTAGATACAGTAAATTGCGTGTCTATGCTTGTAGTGACTTTTTGCATCCTGTCTTTAGGAACTTAATTAGAACCCTTTTCTTCGATCTGTTCTTTTTTATTTCAAATATAGTTTGACTATGACGTCACTGAGGGCATTATTTTGCAGTATCTTCTTGTATACACAATCATTTTTTCACTACGGATACATACGAAAGTACACAGTACGGAAACCTCACATGAACAAATACTCATTTTATATTAGATCAAATATGGTCAACAATCAATCATCTAACAAAATGAAAATCTTACATACTACCCTAGTTTTTATACATTTGGAATCTCTTTAAAAATCTTGATGCTTGAAGATAATTTGTATTTCATTTCTGCATCTTTGCTTCATTCTTCAGATTTTCTTCAGTCTTCCAGGATCCTCTAGATTAAACAAACAAATTCTTTGTGTATAAGATATAGGAATGTGTGGCCACCCAAATTTACATGATGAAATTAGAATACTTCAATTAACCTGTAAATGAGGTTATATCACACATCTTTGAACGGAACTCATCATCATTTCCACTGAATATTAAGCTATATTCACTTTGAATGAACAGACTCTTTAATTCAAGATCAAATGTACTGCGACGTCAAACTTAAATGGTAGCATTTGAAGTATGCAGAATGTTTATTAAACACTAACATTTGTAGGATGCAAGATTGCTATCCTCTGAAGACAACAATACAATGCTTATATTATTTGGTAACTGATATTATTGGATCATATATTCATATTAATATGACATGCTGCACCATGATTACTAAGCTATAATGAGAGCATCACGCAGCTAACATGATTATTGATACCACTGGTTAGTATAAACTACAATGGTAAAAAAAGCATATTCGTTTTTAGCAGGAAAATATTATCTCATATATTATGACATTTTAGCACTTGCATGCGAGACAGGAAGGGATATGTATCACCCATATTGTGCAGTGATCAAAAGCCCTACGGTTGAAGACATATGAGACATCCTATCATTTTGTCGCAAAAAGATTTACCTGTCAGTAGCTTAGGAGCTAGGAATTATCCTTAGGATATATCTTGGAACTTTGATGCCGTAAAATCTCAAAGATTTGGTTGTCATAGCTCAATTCTGAAGAAATAAAAAAAATGTGAATCAGGGTCTTGCAGGTAAGAACTTGCCTACAATTCATCTTATGCCAATTATGAAATGAGCTGCATCAAGGGAGCTTCATTCTGCATCACAGCCACAAAGATACAGTGAAAATATTAAGAAATAAATTAAATGAGATAAAAAAATGTACTCTACACACAAAATTTTAATAGGACTAGTGTTATTTAATAATAACCGAGATGTCAAATTCAAGCAACTCATCCAGCAAACAGGGAACAAGAGAAAAGCACTACATGCTACACATGTATGCCAGAAGAAATTTCTTATTTTTATCACACATGTTTTTGAGAAAGAAAGCATTTAAACAGATTAAAGTATATGGTAAGTATCAAGAATCCATGTGTCTCTCGATATGGATAAAAAGCACATTAGATAGTTATAATTAGTCTAATATGTGTCTTTTAACTTCAATTTCAAGTGCAGCAATATATATTTGCACGATCTACTATTACGATGCAAATATGATTCCAAAGTTAGATGTCTAGCATCGCACTAATGGATGGGATGCATCACACTTCCGTTAAAGAATCGACAGAAGGTGGATTTCCACTAGTTCACATGTGAACGGAGAAGGGAATCAGGGATGTGTTCAGCGGGTAAGTGTTCCTAACCTGTCGGAGTTGGAGCACAGCTGCATGAGGCAGAGACCAGTCATGTGCGGAGGCCGCAGCGCAGATGGGAAGGTATCGTCCTCTTGAGCAGCTCCCATGTCGAGGGCCTGCGGTTCAAGGATGCCTCGGAAGCCTGTCATGGCGTCACCATACTTGAGTGTGGTGTCGGCGCTGCGAGTGGAGGTGCTGGATCCGACATCACTGGCTCATCCTCCGGCGGAGTGATTTGGGGGCGGCAGCACACCTGAGAGATCAGCACATCATCGGAACAAGATGTACAGTGCTAGATGCATAAAGGGAGGATCACCGATTGCTGCAAGCAGCAGTACCAGGGAGGACAGCATCGGGGTAGAAGCAGCTAGGAGTTGCAGGGAGGAGCGAGCGACGACGGGAGGCGGCGGCGCGCAGGGGAGCGGCAGCGTCGGACTTCAGATTGGGGGCAGTTGGGATTTTAGATTAGTCGGAGTAGTGGAGGGAGGACATGTCTGGGATTAGATTTTTTTTTCTTCCTTTGAGCGCAGAAGCCTGAAACACACAGCATTGACACGTTTTTTCAATCATTATAAAATTCGTATCTACGTGCTGCAGCGTGCGTAGCTTAGACACGATATAGAAAGTATTAAAAGGAAAACGTATCTACATGGCTATTTTCTTGCAGTGGAACTTCCCCGCCTACCTGCCAATGACAAGACTCCGTACCTGCGTACTGACCATAACGAAAAAATTCATATGAGATCAAAGTCTGGCCGTGGATGTGGACGTGGATGTACATTAATTGTTGTTTGAAATTTGATGTCCCTAATTGGATGTACATTTAATTACATTTAATTTGAAGTGAGGACCAAACCTTGAATTTTGATGTAATATATTTTTAGTGTAATGGACATAAATTGTTGTATATTTGCAAATGCCAGAATTGCAGTTTGGAATTGCAGGGATTTAGACCACATAGCAATTATCAAAGGTGACAGATGATATGTGTTGTCCGTCACCTATAGTGCATCACAGGTGACGGACGACATGTGTTGCCCATCACCTATGGTGTCTCAGGTGACGGGCGACATGTGTTGCCCGTCACCTATAAACATTTTCTCCATTTGTAACTAGAATAGATCTCTCTCGGCAGTTAGTTGTTTTCATTTCCCATTTCAAACCCTAGGTACCCGCCTCCGCCGCCGCCGCTGCTCCCCTCTTCGCCGCCGCTGCACCGAGAGGGAGAGAAGAGGGGACGCCTGCCGCCGCCGGACTTCACCACGCCGGCACCACCTCTCTGCTGCACCGAGCACCCCTGCCCTAGACCCGACCCACCGTTGCCTCGTCGGAGCTGAGCTCCACCACCGCCTATCAAGAGGGAGGGAGAAGGAGCCGAGGAGGACAAGTAGAGGAATAGAAGGAGGGGACGCCCGCTGCCACTGGACTTCACCACGCTGGCGCCACCTCTCCGCTGCATCGAGCACCCCTGCCCCAGATCCGACCCACCGTCACCTCGCCGGAGCCGAGCTCCAACACCGCCTCCTCCACCAAGACCCTCTGCAGGTGTGCCTCGGACCCCTCTACATTCACATGCTCAGATTCTCATTCTATTTTAATCTAAGATAAAGGTTAGAATAAATGGCTAGAAAATGTAGCACATGTTCAAGAGCAATGTTGCACCTGATTTTTGGAACTTAGGCTTATTTTGACATCATGACCTCTGTATAAAACTTTGAGACCCATACCACAGTTCTAGGGTGGTGTTCTTCCAAGATCTTATTCCAGGCTTGTATATATGGTGTTATTTGCTTCTAATGCTCAATATTTGTTATCATTTTTCCTATGCCATATCATGTACTTGTTGACACTCACCACGGACCAATTTTGAGCGTCAATTTGACCTGAAAATGGGTATGACATACATACTTAACATGCATATCTAACCCGAATAATATGATTTCCACATTTCCCTTGGAGATTTTGCAATGTAGGGATTTGGGCAAGAAATGCAGGTAAAACAAGCTCCAGGATCCAAGCCACAAAACGCCGACCAATCATGAGCGAGCACCTGGATTGAAGGACCCACATGGCAGCCGAAACACCCTCAATCCAAGGCAACAGCACTCCGCCCAATCAGAACGCACTGTTCAGAGTCACACGGATCAACGGGCCCACCAGAGCCTGCAACCGACATAGGACCATGCCAACTCATCAACCAGGGACCATAGGGCCCACTTACCAGTCACCTAGGCGAAGCTGAACCCGGTTTGGGCCAGGTTTGGGTCGGCCGAACCAGGTGGTTCGGCCAAACCGGGCCTAGCACCACCGCCTTACAGGTTCCACGTGGCGCCTCCTGATTGCTTCCTAATGTCGGTTCTGCCTGAGTTCACGAGTTTGCCGGTCGAGAGCACCCCTGATCACCACTATAAATACAAGGGGAGGGGTAAGAATAGAGACACACCATTTCATTCTCTCCTCTCTCACTTTTGGAGTTGGAGCTCTCCTTAGAGGCTTAGTGCTGCCTAGGTAGTGCTTAGGGAGTGAGGGGGAGTCGGGGAGCTACCAGGGTTGTCGGCTCCCGGTGTTCTTCTCCAGCTTGTACCACGACGGATGCTTATCAATCATAGTACGTGTTTGTGACTTCTTTTGTGCTTTAGTTTCTTAGTTAAGTTTAGAGCTAGTTTCTCCTAGTTGCTTGCCAGATTAATAGTTCACTAGTTTAGTGGGTAGCTCTAGTATGTAACTAAGGCTAGAGTTAGTAACGATAATGTAGATGTGGTGTCTAGACTAGACTTACCTGTTGGTTGTGGTACATCCCATGGTTAGATGAGATAGTCATGTGGACATCCCGACCAATGCTCCAACATCATATACAAACCATGAATCAGTTACACAAGTTGATGAACAGACTACACCAAATAATGTAACCCAAGGACCGATTACACGAAGTCATGCCAAGAAGCTACAACAAGAGGTGAATTCTCTCCTTGCTGAATTTAAGTTACACACAAATGAGAATTGTTTACTACCTAAGTGTTGTACTCTTGTTATGCTTAGGTTCACACATGAAGAAGAGAACACTACTTTACATGAAGATGACTTTTTGAAGATCAACAATAGTCTCCCTGATTCAGTTTCATGCTGTTCAGCGAAGACCAACTTCAAAGGTCGAAAACGGTCATTTTGATCCCGTTTCTGGCTGTTCAGACTGCTATAAAGAATTAACTATAACTCTTGCTTCCCGAAAGATCTGGAGACTCTTGAGTACTCATTGGAAATATACTGAAGTCTACTTTCCAATGCAACAAAACTCATGTCTTTTGGAGTTCCCAATAGAGTTATGACTAATTTAGTGGAGGCTCCTCGGGATTTCAGTTCGTGGTGACTTTTGAGTTACCATAACTCCAGAAACTCTAAGGTCCATTCGCACCCAACAAGGAGGCTTGTTCCTTGTATAAATACTCCATGTATCTCAGAGATTAAACAAGACTTTTGATTATGAAATAGAACCCCTTTTGTTCAGCTGTGTGCTAACAAATTCAGAGAGTGATTCTCTACCACTTTGCTCTTGTGATTTCCCCATGGGATTACATAGGCGGCCGCTTCATCGGCACCCAATCCGTGCTCCTGCTACTTCATGTTCAGGTTGTGTAGGTTGGTTCTTTGAGAGTGTGATTGGGCGAATCCTTAACTCAGGCTGCCGTATAGAGACGGTGGTTGGCTTCTTGTGCGTGTCTCAGGTTGCACTACTTTTCCGGTTGCTCGCAGCTAGTTATCTAGTTCAAGATCCTACGTCGTGAAGATCGGGACAACATCCGTATCATATGGTATCAAAGCTTCATTTGCCACGGTAGGATTTCTTTACCCTTTGCTATATATATTTTTGTCTTCGTTCTATCCACCATAAAGCCATAAAAAAATTTCTGTTATAGCCTTTTGTTTCAATCTGTTTATCTAGTGAGTTTGGTTAAGTTTCAGTCCATTAGAGTCTTTATTTAGTTGCTGATCATTTCATCCTTTGCGTGTCCTTTTGTGCCTTTCCATATATCTGAAAATCCCTACAAAAAAAATTAAACCGATTCTATCCTTCGCGAAAACTTTTATCCTATCAACATAGCTGCTGGTTGCATGTGTTTCTACCTTTAATTTTTGCAAGTGTTATATCTGGTCTTGTTTAGTATCGTGAAAAATAAAGAGTCAAAAAAAATAAGAAAGAAAGTTGCAAAAGAAAATTGTGTTGAGAAAGTTGCAAAGAAAGGAGAAGGATCAGATTGTTGGTATGCATAAGTGCTGAATTTTATATCAAGTTATGTAACCAGTTTGCTATCTTCCTTTGGTGCAATTTTTGCTAGGAGATTCCGTGTGAACCATCCATCCCTAGTATAATCCTTGTTTGCATCAAGTCTGAAATATCTTTTGCGCGTGCGTTTCATCAGTTACATCATTCATATCTTTTGATCAGCACTAAGCATTGTTCTCTAGTTTGGATTGCTACTTAACTTTACAACAACTAGAATTCAGATTGTTCCCTGTGATTTATCCCCTACCAGGCACCACATAAAAGCCATCGTGTACGGTTGTGCTGGTCTTGTATTCGCTCAATTATCACTAGTCTTTACCACCACACGGATTGCCTTAGTAACCTGCAGGGAAACATAAGAGCCTTGGTTGGTAAGAGAAGGTGAGGCTGTTAGATCCACAAAATTTCCATTCCACATATAATTGCTATTTTATTCTCACCAACTGTGGCAGAACCACCTGAATTAATCCGGCTCAAGTGTATTAACCATCACCATTAAAGCATTCTCGGTTAACCTTACACTTCAAACGGAGTAATCCACTGGTCTGTCGGGTATAACCTCCCGATACAACCACGGTGAACGGATCGAGCGCCATACACACAAACGCTCATGCGACGATGAGCCCAGAGAATACCACATTCCAGCAAATATTACAGCATTAGCATAAGTAAATATTACAGACCAAGTTTTGATTTTAGAAATCAAGTACTTCAATGATCACAAATAAGTTCTTCAGAGTTTTAAGTTGCAGCGGAAATAAACAACGGCAGCTACTCGACGATACAGGATGTCTCGATGAAGCCCGTACGAGACATCACTCGGCCTTATCTCCGTTGGACGGGGGCGCATCCCATTCCACCGACCAACCAGGGGGAAGAGTGCAGGGCCAAGTCAAGCTAGCAATCATATCTTCGAAGGTCTCACCTGAAAACGAGTCACAAGCAAGACTGAGTATACTAATACTCAGCAAGACTTACCCGTGTAGTGGAATCTACTCCACCGACTCTAGACATGCAAGGCTTTTTGGCTCAGGGGTTTGTTTTGCCGAAAAGCATCTACAAGTGGGTCCTTACTTTCAACTTTTAGCTCAAGATTCTAGTTTCGTTAGCCAGTCTAGATAAGCAGCTATCTAAAGCATACATGGTGAAACATTAAATTTTTCATCCAACCAGTTCATTCATCATCATTGTTCCTCTTCTTACTCTGTGGGTAAAAATGGTTAAGCAGTCTCAATAGCCGTGAGAAACGGACGATTCAAATCGAATTTCGTAACCTTGCAAGGGAAACCCAAACACACGTCACGTGGTTACTCCCTAGAGTCACACGTGCAACTTTTCCCCTTTCTTTCCGGGTCGTGGATCGGGGCTACCCTCCGAGAGTACAAGAGCCCCACGCCACGGTTCGGCGCCGGGTCGTGACCACTCTCTGCACTCGCCATATGCACATGGGACCGAAGTTCAAAGGGTAGGATGCCGTCCCCTTGCCGGGCCAATCAGGTACTTAAGCTTACCGATTCCCATAATCTCGGCATGTGTTTAGTACGTTCAAAGACTTAACCATCACTACCACACCCTGCGGCCTTAGCAGTTTTCACTAGACAGACGGGCCTCAATCGTAACCATCGTTCCATAGCCCGTCCGTGTCCTTATGATTGCAGCGTGTAGTAGTCATTCAACTCCTATTTTCTCGCGAGTGACAGGAAATCACTCGACTTTTACCGGAGTCCTATTAGCACAGCATTCTATCGAACCTTACGTCTAGTTTTCAAGCAAGGGTTCCTAACATCATGCAACTAAGTTTTCATCCAACTCCTATAAACTTAATGCACAAGCAAAGAGTAATGAGTTGCATAGTTTCGGAAAGAATGGGTTATGCTCCGGGGCTTGCCTTCGCAGTTCGCTTGGGGCTCTTCCGAACTTGCGCTCGGGTCTTCAAGAGCTTCAGTTAGATTCGCTTGAGCTTCACGCTGCTCACTCTCGGACGCGGGCACCAGCTCGTAAGTTCCGTCGGCGAGAGTCGTCGATTCTACATGAGTGCACAAGTTTAACTCGTGGAAATGGTACTTGATACGATTTAAGAGTAATTACTACAATGGATAGTTTCTGGTCATGAAATTTTGGATTTAGGCACATCAAGGAAAGATGTGCTTACTGTAAAATTTTCAGCCAATTTTATGTAACAGATTAATTATGAAAAATACATTACATAGTTGCTGTTAGATCCTTGTTCTTTTTGTACAAAACAATTGGTGCAACAAATGAGTCTAAGATTTTTACAGAGCTTTCACTTAAGCATGCATAAGCTACTGGAATGTTTGTAGGATTTATCATGCAGTATTCAGAGCATAGAAAATATGACATTCTACACCTAGGCTATTCAAGGATTCATTTTTATAGGACCCTACACAGGGTTTTTGTCCCTGGAACTTTTTACACAGTAATCTCTACCACAGTGTACCTCCTAGCAAAAATTTGAGAATTTTCCAAGCTAAGATACTATTTTCTTGATTTAATGTATGTTATTAGCTCATAAATCAAATAAGTAGGTTACTGTGAGATAAAAAGTCTCCTAATTTTTCTCTGGCTTCTAGGTACCAATATATTAGCATAGAAAAAGTTTCATTGGGTGATTCACCACCTAACCGAAGGGATAAAACATTCTACTTAAACATGGGATGAAACTAAGTTTAATAAACAGTAAAGCTAGAGTTGGAATTTAGGCCTGATCTTTTTATACAGTCCTAAACATCAAGCAACTAACTTACTGCCTAAAATTTAGGGTCAGCATTGTTCTACAACAGTGGGTACAAAATAAGTCCATTAAAGCTTCCATTTAATGTAGAGCAAAATATGTTGAGATTCTGAGAAACTTCCTGTAACAAAAGTGGTAGAGTTTGTTCTAAGGATTCCAGAACATTTGAGTTTGCATTTTTCTGAATTTTCTACGATTTTATTCGAATATTACAAGTTCACTGAATTTGAATCTAGATTTGAAACTTTCTTTTACAACTAGGTCCTTGAATCTTACGCGCAGACCCTTCTAAAGATTTAAATTCTTGCAATTGGGTCCTCGGGCGGCTCGGGTACGGCGGCCGGCCGAAATTCCGGCGAGGGGGCTCGCCGGCGGCGAGGGGTGAGGGTCGGGGAAGGTTCAGGGGTGCAAGGGCTACCTTGTGGGGGTGTTGTTCAGGTGGGGTACGGCCGGGAAGGGCTCGCCGGCGTTGGAGCAGAGGCGGCGGCGGCGCGGCACGCGTCGACGGCGGTGCTCCGGTGGGCTTGGGGCGGTGTGGTCCGGTCAGCGAGCTTCAGTGGCGCGTGGGGAAGCTGCTCAGGGGCTCGGCTTGGACGGAGGGGGTCGGGGTCGTGCTGTCCACGGCGAGCAGGGGCGGCGGCGGCGGCGGCAGCGCGGGCGGCGGCGCTCCGGTGGCTCTGGGCGGCGTTGGGCGGGTCGGCGAGCTTCAGGGGGATGATGTAGTGGTGGCTGGGGGCTTAGTTTGGGCAGTGGGCGGTGGCGGTGGGCTGTCCACGGGCGGGCGGCGCTCGGCGGCGGCAATGGCGACGGCGAGGGCGTTCCGGGGTGCTGTGGCTCGCGCGCGTGGCCGGGCGGGGCTTTTATAGGGGCCGGAGGGGGTGCGGAGAGGCCTGGGCAGCGCGCGGGGCGGGGGCACGGCACAACGCGCACTGGGCGCGGCGGGCGGCGGCAGAACGCCGGCGCGACGTGCGGCAGCGCGGGCGCGGTGACTGGGCGGCCGGAGATATGGCGTGGGCGCGGTGGGATAGCGCCGGGCGGGGAGTGGTGAAGCAGCAGCGGCAGCGGCTCGGGCGGAGAGCGGGCGCGGCGACTGGCGGGGCGCGGGGGCCGGGGCGGCACGGCGGAGCGAGGCGACTGGGCGGCCGGGCGGCGGGGCTGGACGCGGCTGCGTCGCGTGCACGCGCGGGCGCTCACTGGCCGCGCGGCATGGGGGCGGGGCAAAGCCGGCCGTGGCGGGGTGGTGTGGCGGCCACTGGCCTGGCGCCTCGCGCCGGTCAGGCGACGCCGGCCACCTGGCGCGCGGCGGTCGGGCGCGGAGGAGAGAGAGGGGGGGAGGGGGGGGGGGGGGCGAGGGGCCTGGATGCAAGAATTCGAAAAGTTTCAGGGGGCTAGGTGCAAACAGGGCGTTTTCTCCTCTTTCTGATTTGAATTTCAAAAACTTTTGAACACGAAAGTTGTTCAAAATAAAAAGTTCTACAACTTTGGTTTCAGGCAAAATCTCATTTGGCTTATGGTTTGAAAGTTAAATTTAAAAGTTCAAAAGTAACCAATGTGCTCAAATTAAATTTGAATTCCAACTGAACTCGTTTTAATTCTTTCTACCCTTTCATTAGTTGGTTTAAACATAGAGTTAGGCTAATGACATTGATTTTGGAAATGTAATTACCAGGGTTGTCACACCAACCATACTGGAAGATGTCCGGACAACCCGAGATTGAAGATTGTGTTACCATGGCACAATTCAATGAGATGAGGCAAAGAATGGAGAAGAAACAAGATAGATTGTCATAAGAACTTCAAGACATTATGACTTAGCTACAAAACCTTAATCGTGTTCCTGAAAATCCAAACATCTATGGAGATGAAGTAGATGAAACTGAGTTAGAAGTTGCTGCTCGACTTGCAAGAGAACAGCGAGAACGCCAGAGCGAGCTGCTACCCATGCTAGGAGACCTGCTGGTCCAAGGCTTTGAAATGGAGGTGGTTGTGGAAGAAGAAGAGGTCTTGGACATGGAGGTAATGACTACGCTGAATCTGAAGATGAGTATGAACAAGAAGAGGTGGAACAACCCCAAAATGGTGGTCAACATCACCAAGGCAATCGTGAACGTAACCAGCCCAATGAAGAGAGGTTTGGCAAGTTAAAATTCACCATTCCCAAGTTTAATGGAGGATCGGATCCTGAAACTTATCTCACATGGGAGTTGAAGGTTGACAAGATTTTTCGCTTGCATAATTACTCCGAAGAGAAGAAGATGGCAATGGCCGCACTTGACTTTGATGATTATGCTCTAATTTGGTGGGAGCAAATAATTAGTGACAGAGAAGAAGCTGGGCAAGGTGCTGTCCAAACATGGGCTAAAATGAAAACAGAAATGAGAGCAAGATTTGTACCTAAACATTATCGCCGTTATCTTTTTGACAAGCTGCAGAATTTGAGGCAAGGAAATCTCTCCGTTGATGAGTATTACAAAGAGATGGAGAAGGAAATGATCAGGGCCAATGTATTTGAAGATGAAGAGCAATCAATTGCAAGATTCATGTCTGGTTTACATCGCAATATTCAGCGAATTGTTGAATTTCAGCCGTACTGCAATCTTATTGAGTTGGTACATCAAGCAAGCAAAGCTGAGCGTCAGTTGCAGCAAGACATGAACAGCAATAGAGGAACCTTATTCAGTATGAAGGGTACCCCAAGTGGAAGTAAATTTACACCAAGAGCTAATGCAAATTGAGGTGCAATCGCTAACTCAAGTGGTGGGTTACGCTCTAGTGCTCATGGTGCTTCCAGTGGGAAAGAATTAGCTGCTCAAAGTGAGAGAAGCAAACCTGCAATATCATCATCTACATCAATGGCTTCTACAACAAAAACTAGTGGAATTCAGTGTTTCAAGTGTGGAGGTCGTGGTCATGTTATAAGGGAGTGTCCAAACAATCGCACCATCATTGTAAATGACCAAGGACAATATGAATCTGCTAGTGATGAGTAGCAGGAAGCTATAGATGAAGGGCAATTAGAAGATGCAACTGAAAATGAAGGTCACACATCTTGTGAATTTGAGGGAGGTGCTGCTCTTGTTGTTACTCAAATTTTGAGTGTACATATGAAGGAAGCTGAAAATGGACAAAGGCATAACCTTTTCCAAACAAGAGCCAAGGTTGAGGACAAGGTTTGCAAAGTAATCATTGATGGTGGAAGTTTCCATAACCTTGCTAGTAGAGAAATGGTTGAGAAACTTGGTTTAAAGTTGCTGAAACATCCTCATCCATACTATGTGCAATGGCTAAACAACTCAGGCTCCATCAAGATTGCACAAAGAGTGAAAGTTCCATTCAAAGTTGGTGAGTATGTTGACACCATAGAGTGTGATGTGGCACCTATGGCAGTATGTCATCTGCTGTTGGGAAGGCCCTGGCAATATGATCGTTCATCTCTACATTGTGGTCACACAAATCAATACACCATCAAGTGGAAGGGATAGAACTTGGCACTTAAACCAATGATACCACAACAAATCTTAGCTGAACACTTGCAAAAGAGCTCCGAAGTGCAGATTGAGAGTGGGAAAGAAAGAGAGAAAAAGAATATGAGTGCCCTCCACAAATTGGTGAGTGAGAGCCACAAGCCAAATGAGAGAAATAAAAAGAAAAGAGAGGAAAACGATCTCGTCATGTTAGCCACAAAATCTGAAATGAGAGATGTGAGGAATAACCCAAGTCAAACACTCATTGTACTTGTGTACAAGGATACATTTCTTTCAGCTAACAACATAACATCTGTTCCTAGTGTTATTTCACATCTTTTGCAGGACTACAAGGATGTCTTTCCAGAGGAAACACCTGTTGGGCTGCCCCATTACGAGGCATTGAACTTCAAATTGATCTCATACCTGGAGCTGCATTGCCCATTACGAGGCAAGTACAAGCACTTTTAGATAAAGGTTATGTGTGTGAAAGTTTAAGTCCTTGCATTGTCCCTATTATTTTGGTGCCAAAGAAAGATGGTACATGGAGGATGTGTGTAGATTGTAGAGCCATTAATAATATCACTGTTCTCTATCGTCATCCTATTCCTAGGCTAGATGATATGCTTGATGAATTAAGTGGTTCTATGATATTTTCCAAAATTGATTTGCATAGTGGTTACCATCAAATTCGAATGAAAATTGGAGATGAGTGGAAAACTGTTTTCAAAACAAAGTTTGGGTTGTATGAATGGTTAGTTATGCCTTTTGGTTTGACTAATGCTCCTAGTACTTTGATGAGATTAATGAATCATGCCTTGAGAGTTTTCATTGGAAAATTTGTTGTTGTTTACTTTGATGACATCTTAATTTACAACAAGACATTGGAGGAACATGTTGGACACATACAACAAGTTTTGGATGTGCTTAGAAAAGAGAAATTATTTGCTAACCTTGAGAAGTGCACCTTTTGCACAGACCAAGTTGTGTTTCTTGGTTTTGTTGTCTCTGGACAGGGAATTCAAGTAGACGAGTCCAAGATTGCAGCAATCAAGGAACCCCGATCATAACGAACCCCGTCAAGAGGAATTCGAGTCGAGCCACGAGAGTCTCTCAACAGCCAAATCCAAGCTTTCATCTCCCACATCCCAAGATTCGTCTGTTGAGCCCTCTCCCAAACCACGAACATCGAAGAAAGAAGAAATTCAACCTTCAGAGTTCTCTTCTCAATTCGAGGATGATTTATCTAGAAATCCCAAAAACACCTCGAATCCTTTAGGGGAGGAACTTTCTTCTGTCCATGCAGATCAATCTCAACATCCCTTGACAGAACCTTCCCTCGGGCCTACGGTACCTCTTTCTCCTCCCGATCCTCTTAACGAAGCACTTCTCGAGGAGGCTAACGGTGGGTGAGGACCACCAGCAAGGATTCGTGGGAACCCCCGTTTAGAGATTCAGCCAGGGGTGTAACACGCGGTGAAATTCGAACCATAGGAGAAAGGATTTAGATAGGTTCGGGCCGCTCGAAAGCGTAAGACCCTACGTCCTGTGTGTGGTGTTCTTGTTCTCTGCTCGAGAGAGCTTGTAGCCAATGAGTTGTGTGATTTTTGTCTGTCCTTTACATGTTGCTCTGATGATCTATTTATAGCCCCTCCCCTGGGCCCAGGGAGGGGACTTACCGACCTTAGATTTTACTGCTCTTGGGTGTGAAAGCGGCGCCGTACTGGGGGTGCCTCCCAGCAAGTGGTGCCGCCCCTCTAACGCCATCTTATTCTGTCGGCCCTGCCCGATCGGTTCCCGGGGTCTTCCTGGAGCACCCTGATGCGGCCTGGCCGACGCCTGGGATGTTTGAGGGACCCACAAGGTCCTCGGTGCATGCTCTCGGGTCGTCCCAAGGCCTTCCCTTGACCCCGAGGTCTTTCCGGTGGTTTATGTGACGTGATCGGAGGCCCAGGCAATGGGCCCCACCTGCGCCGGCCTCTGCTAGGTTGACGGGACATGACCGAGGGAAGGGGCTCCCCTCACTCTGGTCAGGGCACCGTCTGATCGCACGTCTCTTCGTAATCATGCTGCTTTATGGGGAAGCCGCGCCATGGTGGACCCCGCTCCAGCTCCGTGCCAGCGCGGTAAAAATCCTCTGCCAGGGGTAATTCCTTATAGGCTAAGGAACCTCCCTGACCGGTGGGGCCGCCCGCACCCTCATCCAGCTTGGCATCCTCCAGAGGCCGCCGTGCCGGGCCAGTCCTTGACAGCTTTGGTTGGCCTGCTGGCCCATTTAACCCTTGATTTGTTGGGTGGGGTGGGGACCCCCGTCCCCACGACGCCGACAGTAGCCCCCGGCGCTACACCCGGATTGGTACGGTGATCCAATCGTAGGGCCATGAATTCACAGCTGTCGCCACGCCCTTCTTACGCCGCACAGCTTTTGAGGTAAACGGGCCCGCTTCTTCGAGTGGGGATGCCCCCCTCGGCTAGTGGGGCCCGGGTGACGATGGGGCGCCACGACATCTTGCCCATGGTCGGACCTTTCGCCTGGAGATTTTGAAGGAGTGCCGTCAGCCGAGCCGCTGGTTCGCATTGCTACTGACAGCCGCCCTTCCTCATCTCCTCCGTTTCCACTGCTTGCCAAAGTTTACGACCATGGCGCGCTCGCGCAACTGTTGGCATTTTTTAGTGTCACCACGAGGGTGTTAGTCCCATCCCTAGCAGCGGCACCAAGAAACGTCATGTGGTATGTCTTTACGATTACAGAAAAAGATCCGCAAGCGCACGGATATACCGTTGTAGCATTTCACCCGGTGAGTATTTGGGTATCGTTATTTATATTTTCCTAAAGGAGGGCATGATTGTAAAGAGTTTACTTGGTATAAGAGCAAGACAATATGAATAACTCATAGACTATAACATAAACAGGGGTAAGTCATGATAAAAGATATGAATAGGGGTAATGTGACACACACACGGGCCAAACTCAAGATAAAGAATGAACAAATAAACCTAAGGTTAGTGGGAGCATAGGCATACAAGGGGGTCGTATTAGCATCTATTCATAGAAGCAAAGGTTACACACAAGACATGCTTAGAACTCCAGGTGCCAGGAAATTAGGGATACTGGGGAGAATGTCCCGCCCCCAGAGTACATTCGGGCCGTTACATCTTTGCATGAACTCCTACACTGTACCCGAACGTCAAGGAGTGCACTAACCATGAAACAGCTTCGTAGCGGACGGACAGGGCTATCACCACCTGCCGTCTACCCTAGTAACACCATGGAGCACGGTCATATCCGAAGGATTCCGCATACCCGAGCACCACGCTCGTGTATGAGGTCACTACCCTAGCGTCCCCGGGTCTCCCACCCTTCGGTTGGACAAGTAAAACGCTAAGGCAAGCCCGAAAGCACGACGAACCAATATCCTTACCCAAATCATCTGGTCTAAGAATATAAAGAGTATAACTAGTGAAGCAACAAGTTAAGGCATGATAAACTAGCAAGGCAGCATAACAAACCGAGGTAAGATAGACTACCAGGCTAGCAAAGCAACCAATACTGACCTCTGTATTATGAATAGGATACTGACAAGTCGAATACAAAGCCATACCAAGGACCGAGGATTGCTCTCCGATCCTGAGGATGACTGGATTCGCTAAGAGAAGTTCTAGCCTAGCTCCACTACCCTAAGGATTACAAGTCAAAAGTGAGAGTAGAGAGAATAGCTCCAAGTGTGGTGTGTGGAATGTGTTGTGAGGGCCTCCTTTTATAGCTCTTGAGGTCGGTTCCCGCCATCTCTATGTATGGAAACGTTGATAACCGACCTTGGGAGGATCAGATCTAGCTTCCTGCCAAAGGGCACCTGGATGGGTTCCAGGGCAGGTGCGGCCGCACCCTCGGTGCGGCCGACCCCCCTTGACCGCCTCTCGCCACCGCCTTTGGCTGTGTCACTGGTAGGTGGGCCTAGGTATTATCCCTTGGGTGTTTGCCACCATTTGACGTCGGTTTGGTTTGGCAAATGGGCCCTTCTTGTAAGTGTGTCGCAGCGGATGATCTTCTGTTCATGTATTGCTGCGTGTTCTTCGTGTTTTCTTCTTATTTTGGACTTGCATCCCTAAAATGATAAGTCTCCCAAAACAACTGTGGAGCTAGGTTAGTGATACAAATATGTGAGTAAGAGGCATGGTTTTCCTTTGTTCGTGAGTATTGTTGACGGTCGGATTTGGCACTTAAGGACCGTCAACAACACCCCCAAGGTAGCCTTTTGCTCGTCCCTGAGCAAAACAAGTCTTTTTGTTGTTGATCTGGAGTTGCTTCAATGTTGCATTTCCAACCTATACCTTAGGCACAACAAAGTGTTCTTACCATAATTTTGAATAAGTTGGCCTTGTTCTTACCTCTTACCTTACTCCTGTGGGGCTTGTTGGCTCTCCTCATCTTTGGCGGTTGAGAGTCAGAACGGTTTTGTAGAGTGTTAATATCTCTTACTCCCTTGTTCAACCATCAATCCGGAGGGTTTTTGTAAAGTTTTTCAAAAGAAATCTCAAAGTTCCTCAAATGATCTCTCGGATCACTCTTTTGTGTATGATTCCTCACCAAGGATTTTTATTTTGCCTTTCTTCCTCACCCTATCTCTAAAGGTCAAACTTTGTGGGGCTGTAGGTATGGAGGATATGAAGGCACACTTGTTTCTCATTTATTGCAAAGTCAAAAACCGGATCCAAAGGAGAGACAAGTCATAAACCTTGATCAAGATGTGCAAGTGTGTGGATATTTTTGGTGGATGGTGGGTGAACTCCTTCGCATGGACCATCTCTCTATTTATTTTCTTCTTTCGAGCATGACTATCTCTTCGTTCTTTTTTTTAACATGCCTTATGAGCATGTGGCATACCTTCTTTGGGCATGCATCTTTTTTTTTGACATGCCTTGTGAGCATGTGGCATACCTTCTTTGGGTATGCATCTTTCTCTCTCTCTTTTTTAACATAGCCCATACTCCTTTTTCTTGTGGAATTTGGAGAGAGTGGTCATGAGGTAATATGGAGTTTTTATTTGTGGATGGTTGAGTGGAATACTTGCTCACTCCTTGTGTAGAAGCGTAGCATATGGTGGAGTGTGTACGTGATCTTGATCATGGGAGTATGAAATGAATCTCACTAAGGGTCACAACAGTTTGACAAGGCTCAATGAGATAACAAGTTGCATATGTGGAATGTTTTCAATTAGATCAACATATGGCTTTGGATGGGAATTCCAAATCATTGAGGAACTTTGTTTATTTTTTTTTGAAAATATGAATACTCCAGAAATCAAGCGTCACTTGGGAGAAGATCATAGCAGCTCTATTCAACCATATCATAACTCACAACAACCTAGATTTGGATCATGCCTTTTGCTACCCATAAGTTTCAAGCTTAAGGTTTGAACATTTTAGCCAACAAACTCAAAACTTGGGAAGAGCACTAAATCGTAACTAGGCATGTGAAGGAAATTAACAGAGTAACTATTCATCATCTCAACAAGGAAAACTACACCATGCTTACTACACAAAAAAGCAAGTAAATATTTTTTGGTCTTTTTGGGTTTTTGCAAATTTTTATTTGTTTTTAGTTTTGCAGATTTTTATTTTATTTCACGCATAAGATTCTAAAAGCGATAAAGAAGTTGAGATACAAGATACCTCTCGGTGGGGGTCCTCCCCCCAGCTAGCTTCAGACTCACTGCTATTGGTCCGGGTTAAACCCTCTCCAATGGTAGTAATCCCTCCACTATGTACTGCTGCCATCCTTGGTTGCTCCCAATGTGTGTAACCTTTGCTTGTATGAATAGATGCTAATAGGACCCCCTTATATGCCTATGCTCCCACTAACCTTAGGTTTATTCGTTCATTCTTTATCTTGAGTTTGGCCGTGTGTGTGTCTCACATTACCCCTATTCATATCTTTCATCATGACTTACCCCTATTTATGTTATAGTCTATGACTTATTCATATCGTCTTGCTCTTGTACCAAGTAAACTCTTTACAATCATGCCCTCCTTTGGGAAAATATAAATAACGATACCCGAATACTCACCGGATGAAATGCTACAGTGGTATATCCATGCGCTTCCGAATCTTTTTCTGTAATTGTAAAGACATACCACATGACGTTTCTTGGTGCCGCTGCTAGGGATGGGACTAACACCCTCGTTCCTAGTGGTGACACTAAGAAATGCTAACAACGAGGGCGCGACTAGAGTCGAGCTTGGAGACGACGTCGGCCGCGACGTTGTAGTCTCTAATGACATGATGGAACTCCAACCCGTAGAAGCTGGCTTCCAACTTTCATATTTCTTTGCAGTAGGCGTCCATCTCCTCCTTTGTGCAGTCCTAGTCTTTGTTAACTTGTTGAATAACGGCCTTGGAGTCTCCGTAAGCGAGGAGACGTTTAATGCCAAGTGAGGCGGCGATCCGGAGACCGTGGATGAGAGCTTCATACTCAAAAGCATTGTTAGTTGCCTTGAAAAGTAATTGGAGGATGTACTTTAGTTGTTCACCTTTTGGGGAGATGAGTAGAACTCCAGCACCGGCTCCGTCGAGGTTTTGGGCGCCATCGAAGTACATCTTCCAGTGTTCAGGTCGTTTCTCGGGTGGTCGATCTTGTATCTCTGTCCAC
This sequence comes from Panicum miliaceum, assembly GCA_032594955.1. Classification (NCBI taxonomy): domain Eukaryota; kingdom Viridiplantae; phylum Streptophyta; class Magnoliopsida; order Poales; family Poaceae; genus Panicum; species Panicum miliaceum. The sequence continues at coordinate 47,752,129 of CM064057.1, read as the reverse complement.
TCGTCCAGGAAGTCACCCAGGGCCTGAGACTTGATCATGGACCGAGGAGAGAACTGCAAATTGAGCGCGCCCAGCTCGACTGACCACTTGACAACTCGGCCGTTAGCGTCGCGTTTGTGGAGGATGTCGCCGAGTGGAAAGGAGGAAACAACTCTGACGCTGTGTGCTTGGAAATAGTGCCGCAACTTCTTAGACGTGATGAGGACCGCGTACAGGAGCTTCTGAACCTGAGGCTAGCGCACCTTGGACTCGCCAAGTACCTCACTAATGAAGTAAATGGGTCGCTGCACCTTATAAACGTGGCCTGGATCATTTCGCTCAACAACCAGGACGGTATTGACCACATGGGTGGTTGCCGCTATGTAGAGAAGGAGTTCCTCATCGGGCTCTGGAGCCGTGAGGACTGGTGCGTTGGTGAGGAATTCTTTGAGCTCCTGGAAGGCTCTAGAAGCATCGTCATTCCATACGAACCTTTTTGCTTTGTGAAGCAGCTTGAAGAAGGGGAGTCCCTTGTCACCGAGTCGACTGATGAATCAACTCAGGGCCGCCATGCACCCGGTCAACTTCATCACATCCTTCTTGCACCGAGGGGGCTTCATTCTCCTGATGGCGTTGACCTTGGTGGGGTTGGCCTCGATGCCTCGGTTACTGACTATGAAGCCGAATAACTTTCCTGAGGGGACACCAAAGACACACTTGCGCGGGTTTAGCTTCCATTTGAATTTCTTGAGATTTTCAAATGTTTCGACTAGGTCGGCTATGAACTGATCATAGGACCTAGTTTTGACATACGGACCTAGTTTTGATTACTATGTCGTCGACGTAGGCCTCAACATTGCGACCGATTTGCCCCTGGAGGCACCTCTGGATGGCCTTATGGTATGTGGCACCCGTGTTTTTTAGGCCAAACGTCATGGCGTTGCAGCAGTACGCCCCGAAGGGTGTGATGAACGAAGTCTTCTCTTGACCCGACTCCTTGAGGGCGATCTGATGATACCCGGAGTAGCAATCAAGGAACGAGAAGAGGACGCACCCGGCCGTAGAGTCAACGACCTGGTTGATGCGAGGAAGAGGGAAGGGGTCTTTAGGGCAATGCCTATTGAGATCCGTGTAGTCAACACACATTCTCCATTCACCATTTTACTTTTTTACAAGGACTGGGTTTGCCAGCCATTCGGGATGTGTGACTTCACGAATAAATCCTGCGGCTAGGAGCCGAGTAACCTCTACCCTAATAGCCTCCTTCTAATCTTGAGCGAAGCACCGGAGTCGCTGCTTGATGGGTCGTGCCTTTTCGTTGAGATCCAAGGACTGCTCAACCTCCTCCATTGGAACGCCTGGCATGTCAGAGGGCTTCCATGCAAAGATGCCCAAATTGGAACGGAAGAAGGAGGTGAGCGCGTCTTCCTATGCTTTGTCGAGGTCCGCCCCGATGAGGGCGGTCTTGTCTGGGTTGTTCTCCCTGAGGAGGATGGTCTTCATCACGCAGCCGGGCTATAGCTGTGACTCGGTAGCCGAGTCGTTCGCCGGGATGGGTATGTCCTCTAGAGGCATCACCTTTGCCGATTCAGCAATCATGATGGCGTTCTTGGTCCTTTCTAGTGCATCTGAGATGTTTATGTTCTCGATCTCACAGGAGTGGGAAGTTTGCAGGTCATCATAGATGGAGAGCACACTGTTGGGAGCAGGCATCTTGAGGACAAGATACGTGTGGTGTGGAATGGCCATGAAACTGGCGAGGGCGGGCCTCCCCAAGATTGCATGGTAAGACGTCTTGAAGGAAGCTACCTCAAAGTGGATGTGCTCCGTTTTGTAGTTCTCCCGGGTGCAGAAAGTGACTGGGAGAGAAACTTGGCTGACCGGAGTCGAGCCTGAGCTGGGGATGATGACGTAGAAGGCCTCCTGGGTCAGGACCAAGGAGGTCATGTCGTGCCCCATGCTCTCCAGTGTCTTGGAGAAGATGATGTTGAGGCCACTGCCTCCGTCGACGAGCACCTTGGAGAGGCGCACCTGGCTGACCACCGGGCTGACCATGAGTGGATAGGAGCCAGGGCTGGGTAGATGGATCCAGTGGTCGCACCGATCGAAGGTGATCGCGACCTCGAACTAGCGCAAGGGTTCAACTGGGTGTTGGAACACAGAGTTGACCTCGCACTGATCAAGCTTGAGGCGATGTCGGCACCTTGGGGCTCTGGAGCCACCATAGATGAAGTTAACTGCCTGGTCCGCCTCTTGGAAGTCCGCTGGGACTTCTCGCCTTGGTTGTCCCGATCTCATCTGGGCGAGTCGTTCCAGCGTCCTCGACCCCTGGAGGTTTTGGAGCTGCCGGGTTTGTCACGGTCATCGTTTTGGGGCTGCAGGGTTTGTCACGGTCATCGTAGTGTGCGCTTGGGGTCGTCCTAAGCCACACTGTTGCGGAGTGCATGACACTCCTACGCTGTGTGGTTGGAGTCCTTGTGCTAGGCGCACTTGTCGTCGAGGAGTCGATCCAGCTCCTCCTGGTTGAGGGAGGTGCAACTGTGACGGTGTTGTCGGGGCCATGCTTGTGCTCTTGCTGCTTGGATGACTCGGGTCGGTTGTTGTGCTTGCCAGAGTTGTGGCGAGGCACGTGTCGCTGCTCTGGCCGGTTGTCGGAGTGACGCCGATCCTTATGGTGATGGTGCGCTTTCTCAGCGTCCTCCATGTTGGCGTGTTTGTTGACGACGACCATCATCTCGGAGATGGTTTTGGGGTTGCTCTCGAACATCTTGCGCCAAAGCTTGATGTTGTGCAGCCCTTGGTGGAACTAGTGGATGACGTCCCCGGCATCAACATCCGTAATCATGTTATGGTTGGTGAAGTACCTTTTGTTGTAGTCGCGCAAGGATTCTTTAGGTTGCTGGGTGACGATGCCCAGATCCCATCTGGTTTTGGGACCCGGGCACGAAGCCTGGAAATGGTTGACGAAGGCGGTGCTGAGTTCCTGCCAGCTGTTAATCGAGCCGGGGCGGAGTCCCTCGAGCCAGATGAGAGCCTGGCGACTCATGATGACTGGGAAGTAGGCCGCCATGATGTCGTTGTTGCCGCTCGCCGCTCGGACGGTGATGGAGCGGGTACGGAGCCATGTCTTGGGATCGGAGTCGCCGGCGAACTTGTCAATGCCAACTGGCTTGAACGTGGATGGCCACGAGACCCCACGAAGCCGGTTTGAGAAGGCGGAGAAGCCGTCCAGGTCCCCCGTGACGTCATCATCGAGGTCGATCGGGGCCTGCAAGGGTCGGTGTGGACGATGGTGAGCGTTGCCGTGGCGAGCCCAGCCTCCCCAGTTGGCACCGGGTGTGTCGTACTCCTCATCATACTGTCGGCGGCGTTCCCGCTCGGCCTCATCGCGCTCGCGATGCTGATCGTTGATGACCGGTCGGACATCACGGTTGCGGAGGTTGGAGCGCAGATCCGGCTGGTTGACATCGTTGCCAACATGGTGACGGGTTGTGGAGTGGCGGGAGCTACTGGATTGGGCTCACAGAGCTGAATAGTCCTTCCTCAAGCGCTGGACCTGAGCAGCAGCAACATGCAAACGAGTCTGGGTGGTCAGGTTAGCAGATGGGGTGGCAAAGATGTTCTGGCCGTCGCACTCGAGGACGATGTCATCGTCGAGGTTCCGCGGAGTCGCCGGTTGTGACCCGCGGGTTGCAACCGTCGGCGTTGCAGAGATCTTCTTCAGCTTGGTCGATGGTGGCCTCGTTGTTGCACCGTTCTTGGCGGTTCTGGTTGCGTTAGAGTCATTGACGCTTGGCCTCCTCGTCTTCTCTTTCGATAGATGCCTCGTCGGGTGAAGAGAACCTCCTGGTAGCCAACTTGCGGTCCTGAGACCATGTCAGATCCGATCTGGTCAACACTTGGTTGACTTAGGTCAGAAAGGCGCAACTTCTCCATCAAATATCTAATCTGGTCCGAGTAGACGGAGGAGCCGAAGCAGAGTCTAAACGGCACCTGAGGGGATGATTCGCGAGGACGGCGGAGTGCCGATTCTGCGAGCTCGATGCACTCGGCGAGGGAGGCATCAACTCGGTCCAGGCCGGCAAGGATATCGTCGATGTTGATGTGTGGACGACGGGCCGTCCGTGTAGGGATTTGGGCCACATCCTGGATCGACAGGTCCTCCACCTGGTGTAGCACTGAGCTAGAGAGGGTCAGATCACATCTGGAACCCTGGAGGCTTTCTGTCTCAGAGACAGATGAGCTTAGCGACGAGCTCCTAGGAGCAGGCATCTCGGGAAAGCTTCCAAAGATGATGGAGTGGCCGGAGGCGGCATGGATTTGGAGCGTCACTTGCGCAGAGAAGAAGATACCAGACTTGGATGCCATCAAGCTCGCCAAGAGGACCCTGTAGATCCCCCTACCTGGCGCGCCAACTGTCGGAATTGCACTCCGGCAAGTTTGCTTGGGGTAGCCCCAAGTAGTAGATTTGTAGGCAGGGTGGATCAAAGAGAGCCCGTAAGCTTGATGGTAACACGAAGACGGGGGGCTTAGACAGGTTCAGGCCACACAGAGCGTAATACCCTACGTCCTGTGTTCGGGGGTTTGTATTAGGGTTTTGAGGTTGGTATGAGCTGAATGAATTGCCTATGGGTACCCACACGGCCCCCTTATATATCCGAGCAGCCGTGGGTTACAAGTTAGGGTAAATCTACTCGGGTTGGTTACAAGGAATTCGATCAGTTAAGGTACACAAGATATACCTATCCGGTTCAACCTAGATCCTGACCCTGATGGATCCCACCCATCATCCAGTCGAGTGCCTGTATGCTGGGTCGTTTATGCAGAGTCGTTCAGCCGGGTAGCCATCTCCACTCGGCAGGGAGGTACCTGGGTCTACCTCCGTCAGACTCCTGCTGCCAGGTGTTGACCACAATGTGGTCGACGTATGCTTCGACATTGGGGGACTGCAAGTCCTGTAGAGTGATGCGCATGATCCGCTGGAAAGTGGGACCAACGTTCTTGAGCCCTAAGGGCATGCGGACGTAGAAGTACGTTCCCACCGGGGTGTTGAACGAGGTTTTCTCCTCGTCCTCCTTCGCCATAAATATCTGGTGGTACCTGGAGTACGCGTCCAGAAAGCAAAGGAGGTTGCATCCTGCCGTGGAATCGACGACCTGGTCAAGTGGGGTAGCGGAAAAGGATCTTTTGGGTAGGCTTTGTTGAGGTCGGTGTAGTCCATGCACGTGCGGAGTTTGTCGTTGGCCTTTGGGACGATGACCGGGTTAGCCAACCACTTGGGGTGGAAGACTTCCCGGATGAACCCCGCGTCCAACATCTTCCGCACTTGTTCGCGGATGAAATCTTGCCTCTCCAGAGCCTGGCGCTGGATCTTCTTCTGGACGGGCCGTGCGTCGGGTTGCACGGCCAGGTGGTGCTCGATCACCTCCCTAGGGACCCCGGGCATGTCGGACGGTTTCCACGCAAACACATCGACATTGGCCTGGAGGAAGGTGATGAGCGCACTTTTCTATTTTTTGCCCAGCTGGGCCCCTATCATCACCACCCGCGAAGGGGCTCCCCCTAGTCAAACCTCTTTGGTGAGCGCCGCGTCATCCGGGGAGAGCCGTTGCTTCACTAGAGGGGATGATGCAGAGTCGGGGCACTTGTCGTCTTCGGGGGTGGCCGCTACCATGGCATCGTACAGTTTCTCGGCGTGGTACACGGACCCCTGGACGTCCGCCTTGATGATGATGACCCCGGATGGTCCCTCGATCTTCAAGGTGCCGTAGGCGTAATGCACGGCAGCCATGAACTTGGCCAGCGCCGGGCGGCTAAGGATGGCGTTGTAGGGGAGGTCGCAGTGTGCCACGTCGAAGACCACATTCTCAGTGCGGAAGTTGCTCAGGCCTCTGAACGTGACCGGCAGCTCGATCTGGCCCAAGGGGATGTTTTCCCCTTGGTGACGTCGTAGAAAGGATTCAATGGCTGCAGCTTGCGTTCCCCAACCTGCATCTTGTGGAAGACCTTGGGGGAGAGGAGGTTCAGGCCCGCTCCCCCATCGACGAGGAGTCTGGCCACCCCGATGTTGTAGATGGTGGGGGTTACTACTACAGGGAGTAACCCGACCCTTGTCGTGTTGTTGGGGTGGTCATTCCGGTCGAAGGTGATGGGTGTACCCGACCACTTCATGAGTCGGGAGCTTTCTGGTGACGGGGAGACAGCGCAGACTTCCCTCCAGAGGAGCTTGGCCCTCCTCCAGGATGGTGGCGCGGTCGTTCCCCCGAAGGCGGTGGCGACAGCTTGCCATGGCTCCTAGAAGCCAAGACCTGCGTCTTCGGGATGGCGGTCGTCGCGCTCCTTCTGGTGGTCCTCGGCGAGCCCCTTGACCAGCCAGCACTCAGTGAGGTCGTGCCGGTCAGTTCGATGGATTTCGCACCACTTGCCAGCCTCTGGTTTGGCCGGAGCTGGCTTCTGGAATCCCCCACCAGGACTAGGGGCGCCTCCCCCAGGGGCTCGACCGGGGTGTTGCTTATTGCGGCCCTCTGCCGCCGCCAAGACGGTGGCGGCCTTCCGCTTGTTCTTCTTGTTATCGGGCCAGCCGGACCGGGCGTGCTCCGGTGCGGCAGGCTCTTCCGGGGCGCCGCGGCGCTCGGAGCGCTGCTGTGCCTCGGCCTCTCGGGCACATTTGTCCACTAGGGGGAACAGCTCGGAGACGGTCTCGACGTTGCGCGTCTCGAGCTTTGCCCATGAGACGCTTGTTGGTCACGCCCTCAGTGAATGCCATGATGACGGCCGAGGGTGTGATGCGCCGAATGGTGTTGCGCACATGGCTGAAACGCTGGATGTATTGCTACAGTGTTTCACCCTTGCGCTGCTTGATGGCGAGCAGATCACCTCTGGTCCCCGGTCGGTTGAACGAGCTGGAGAAGTTGGTGACGAATTGTTCGCACAAATCTCCTCAGGAGCTGACCAACTCCTGGGGGAGATTCATCAGCCAGGACCTCGCCGTGCCCTTAAGGGCGATGTGGAAGTAGTTGGCCATGACCTGAGGGCCCCCACCCGCGACCTGAATGGCCGTGGTGTAGATCTGGAGGAACTCCTTAGGGTCGATGGTACCATCATACTTTTCCGGGAGGTCCAGCCGGAACATGGTAGGCCAGTTGACCCGACGCAAGTCGGCGGTGAACGCTCGGCACCCGGCCCCATATGGCCCGATGTCATCGCCCACCGAATCTTCATGCCCACGGTTGCAACGAACGTGGGGACCAGAGATAGCGTCCTCCTCCCTGGCCTCTCGGCGGCACTCTCGTGCCCGCTTGAGGGTGGTCCGGGCATCTTCGCTGGCCCTGATCTCTCGGAGCCGGGAACGCAAGTCTTGCGTCCCGTTAGTGGCTGACCCCGCCGGGGTGGGCGGCCACGGCGGTCACCGATGGCCTCCCGGGGAGGAGCCCCCGGCCGCCGTTCGAGAGCCCTGAGCCCCCGGTTTAAGGCATGCCTTCTCCACAAGGCTGGCTAGCTCGTCAAGCCAACGCTCCTCGGGGGTTCCAGGCTCGGCTCGCACCGGAGGGTGGCGCAGGAGCGCTCGAGCCGTGACTAGCGCTTCCCCTGGGGGAACGCTGCCGCAGTCGGTTCTAGAAGGTGCATGCGACGCCTGCCAAACCGCACGCCGTTGTGCTTCCGCCCGAAGTTTGGCGTACCTGACATTGGCCGACGTGGTGCCCCTAGAGGCAGATCTGGGAGCGTCGAGACAGGGTGGCGCCGTAGCGAACGACGCCGGTTGACGCCCGTCGGGCACGGGAGGCGATGGAACTAGCCTCGCCGCGCCCGCGTTCGCCGTAGATAGCCCCCGGTGGGGGCGTGCTCGCCGTTGGAATGGTCGGAGCGGCTCATCATTGCTTCGATCGAAGGTTCTTCATCGAGGATGGAGATTACAACGCGCCAACACCCCCTACCTGGCGCACCAGCTGACGGTGGGTGAGGACCACCAGTAGGGATTCTTGGGAACCCCGGTTTAGAGATTTGGCCAGGGGTGTAACACGCGGTGAAATTCCAACTGTGGGACAAAGGATTTAGGAAGGTTCGGGCCGCTCGGAAGCGTAAGACCCTACGTCCTGTGTGTGGTGTTCTTGTTCTCTACTCAAGTGAGCTTGTAGCCAATGAGTTGTGGGATTTCTGTTTGTCCCTTACATGTTGCCCTGATGTTCTATTTATAGCCCCTCCCTTGGGCCCAGGGAGGGGACTTACCGACCTTAGATTTTACTGCTCTTGGGTGTGAACGCGGCGCCGTACCGGGGGCGCCTCCCTGCATGTGGCGCCGCCCCCTGACGCCGTCTTATCCCGTGGGCCCTGCCTGGTCGGTTCCCGGGGTCTTCCTGGAGCACCCCGGGGTGGTCTGGCCGATGCCCGGGATGTTTGAGGGGCCCACAAGGTCCTGGGTGCGTGCTCTCGGGTCGTCCTGGGGTCATCCCCAGACCCCGGGGTCTTTCCGGTGGTTTATGTGACGTGATCGGGGCCCCAGGCGATGGGCCCCGCCCGCGCTGCCCTCTGCTAGGTTGACGGGACATGACCGGGGGAAAGGGGCTCCCCTGGCTTTGGTCAGGGCACCATCTGATCGCACGCCTCTCATTAATCATGCTACTTTACATGGAAGTCATGCCATAGTGGACCTCGCTCCTGCTCCATGCCGGCGCGGTAAAAATCCTTTGCCAGGGGTAATTCCTTATAGGCTAAGGAACCTCCCTGACTGGCGGGGCCGCCCGCACCCTCATCCAGCTTGGCATCCTCCAGAGGCCGCCATGCTGGGCCAGTCCTTGATAGCTTTGCTTGGCCTGCTGGCCCATTTAACCCTTGATTTGTCTGGTGGGGTGGGGACCCCCGTCCCCACGACGCCGACAGTAGCCCCCGGCGCTACACCCCGATTGGTACGGTGATCCAATCGTGGGGCCATGAATTCACAGCTGTCGCCACGCCCTTCTTACGGCGCACGACTTTCGAGGTAAACGGGCCCGCTTCTTCGAGTGGGGATGCCCCCCTCGGCTAGTGGGGCCCGGGTGACGATGGGGCGCCACGACATCTTGCTCATGGTCGGACCTTTCGCTTGGAGATTTTGAAGGAGTGCCGTCAGCCGAGCCGCTGGTTCGCATTGCTACTGACAGCCGCCCTTCCTCATCTCCTCCATTTCCACTACTTACCAAAGTGGTGGACCCCGCTCCAGCTCCATGCCAGCACGGTAAAAATCCTCTGCCAGGGGTAATTCCTTATAGGCTAAGGAACCGCCCTGACCGGCGGGGCCGCCCGCACCCTCATCCAGCTTGGCATCCTCCGGAGGCCGCCGAGCCGGGCCGGGCCTTGACGGTCGTGGTTGACCTGCTGGCCAATTTAACCCTTGATTTGTCGGGTGGGATGGGGACCCCCGTCCCCCCGACACCGACAGAAGCCATAGAGGAGGAATAGTCGGATGGAGTAAGATGCTTTTCAGAAGAAATTTTGATTAGTTCACCCTCCACGATCATCCCCTGCTCTATAAGGAGAATTACCGTAAAAGCCCATCTTAACCCCCTCATGGAGGTTAACATCATGCCATGGCACTTAGCGTACACACTTTTGGGCGATGTTACGCTAAGACCATCCGACAAGCTCATTAAGAGTTGTCCCTTTGGACACATCCTTGAATATCGGGGGGTCGCAAGTGCCGTGTTGCTCAAAATAGACAAAATCAAGGTCAAGCTAGACTTCCATATCTTTGACATCCTCTATTTTGATCTTCTCCTAGGCTACCCACTTGAAGAATTTCTCACATCTCATCAACGGAGCCTAGATGAATTGCTTAGGGAAATCGCTTCTGCTACTGCTACCTCTTTTTTAGAAAATCCAACGGTGAAGTTTCATCCCAAGCAAAACCCGCTCGAGTAGATGGAGCATACAACTCCATTCATATCATCTGAATCCATTCTCTTTAAAGTTGCAAAATCTGCGACTTCCGAAGAGTATGATTCGGACGAAATTCTTCACCTTTCTGAAGACGAACGATCATCATCACCCTCGATCGAGTTTGAGCCTCTTCCCGCTAGCCCGGAGTACGTTGTTCTCGACCACGATCGAGATACAACTACAATCTTTCACGATGTATCTCTTGAGATGGAGAACCCATGGGCCATGAAATTTTGTGAGGCGCCGACTCTGGAGTCCGAGGGGAAAGATTCCACAGATGAGCATGGGAGCTTTATTCTGGAAATACCCCAAGGACCATGCTCATTCAATGCCTCTCCAGAGTCAGGCATGCTTTGTGCCCCAAGCACGCACGAGGACTACAACCACCTTAAGGTCCTCTTTTGCAAAATATTCAGAAGGTTGGTTGTAGATCCATATGTTTATCATAAACATTGCAAATTTCGTGTATGCTCTATGGCACTAACCTTGCAGCTAAAGCTTCCTGAAACATCAACAATCGGTGGTGAGAGGGGAACGACATCACCAATGATAGCTGCAAGAGGAAGTTCTCATGGTCGAGCTTCTAACCATAAACAAAGCACCGCTAAGAGATAACCCGGATTATCATTTGATTTTTCTCCTTTCAAATAAAAGCAAGATCATGTTCTAGTATAAGTTTTCCCTTCGGGTATTTTTGGTCACTAACCATATCAGGTGGAGATTAAAAAGAACAAAGGACAGGCGACGCCTACGAACATGAGAGCTACACCAACTATAACACTATGGTAATTTTTGGTGGGGGAATGATTATGAAGGGAAGCTCGAACTCCACACACTTGAGTTGTGCTGTTCAGCAATGCAAACTTCAAGTGTGGGGGAGGTATGTGAGATCCCAAGTAAGTTCCTTTTCATGCCAATGCAAACTTTGATGGTACTGGTTCTCGCATCTTGCTCCATAAAAAAAAAGAAAGAGAGTAGTTACCACGGCAGCAATTCTGAGATCCTCATCAGCAAAACGCCATGGTAAGAACCTCCAGGTATGTCTTGCTTTTGACTTTAAACAAAGCCCTTCCGGAAGGTAGCTCGAGGATCACCACTTTTAAGCTCATGCTTTTCTCTCTTTGAATAAAGCTTGATCTTACTTTCATGCTTCCTTTATCTATTCTTGTATGCTCTGGTCTGAGTGTGTGCTCATAGACTTTTTAAATTAAGCATGGTTCTTAGGTTGAAAAGTCTTCTTCAATCAAACTAGGCGTGGTGTCAAGTTTGATTGATGAACCTTAGAGTCAATACTTGTATAGATATCGGTTATATATGTGGACTAACCCCTGCAGGAAAATGCTCAAATCCAAATGGGTAAGTCATTGAGCTGAATTCAAATGGAAAGGTAAGCCAAGGCATCGAATTCATGTTGCGCAACATAGGAAGGAGGTACATATCACCTTCAAGGTTCCACCGTAAGTACACCATCCTTTGCTCATGTTGATGCAACATCAATTCTACCTTGCTTGAGTAAGTCTCATGGTCAGATTAAAAATTTAGTTCCAATAAATTTTAGGGGCTCCTTGGTTCTTAAAACCGGTAGAGCCATTATTTTGTTTCCACAAGTTTGTTTTTGAATAAGCATCAGATACAAGAACAAGTGTGGGGGAGATCTCTCAGAGTTTTGATGCACATACATTCGAGATCTCACACAGATAGATGCGCAAGACCGAAAGAACTAGCATGCAAAAGGTTTAGAACCCATCGTGATGGTTTGTGCACTCTACCCCTCAAATCTCCCTGATCCATGAGTTTAAATGAAATTCATTGCTAACCAATAAAATTAAACTCAATGGTGCTCGCTGGTCGCGTACTTCAAGTTTTATTGGCTTGCATATATTTGATTTCCTGCTAAACTTGAGCTTGTGAATCATATCTTAGGGAACCCATAATTGTTAAGTTGTTGAAAAGTGAGATACGATTTGATGAAGGAACCCTTACTTTCTCTGCTTTTATGTTTGGGAATTTTATTTTAGAAAGAAAACCCCTCCATAGCTTTACAAACTCCTCGTGTTTGTCCTACCAAAGCCATATGCCGATCCTCATGATGAAACCTTATACATATGTGCCTTGTTGTTGCATTGAGCTTCATCAAATTTTGTGACCCTAGTGAGATGTCTTTTCATACTTGCTTGATCAACATCACGTACACTCCACAAGCTAAACTTCTGCACTGGAAGTTAGCCACTTCATTCCATCCATCAACAAAATAAAACTCCATGTGTAATGATCTCTCTCCAATACTCCTTGAAAGAGGCATGGGCTATATGAAAAAAAGAAAAAAAAAGAAAAAAAGATCTGGACACATGATGGTCCAAGAGTTGAAAAAAAAGAAGAAAATTCGACACGTGAAGGTCAAAAAAAAGGAGAGAGAGTCTTCCAAATAAAGGAGAGAGAGTTTCATAAAAAGGAGTCTTTCATTTTCATCATCCACCTTGTTGACGCCAGATTTTGACACGTGTTGAATCGGCGTCAGGAGGAGAAGATTGGCCGATGCGGCAGATCTGAAGGCTACAGTAAGGGATCGGCCGATTGAGGTAACAGTTGGAAATCGGCCGATTGGTGATGCAACTTGCGCCGACAGGATGGGACTACTTCGGAGGGTCCCGGTCAAAAGTTGGTCAACAGAGCGACGTTAAGTCGGTCAGGAAGCAATTGAAAAAAGCCCTGATTGGATTAGGAGACGGCGGCGGAAGATTCTGCGGGTGTCCATTTCCTTTTTAAGATATTATAGATATAGTAGTTTTCCTGTTTTTAAATAAGGTTATAACAGGTCGTAATCGACCAGGAGTCCTAGTTGTTAGGGTATAAATAGGAGTCGTCAGGGCTTTGCAAGACATCAACATATCAATCAACAACAACACTTCTACTTTTTCCAGCAATTTACTTTCAAGTCGGCGACTTCGCCAATACGTTTCTTCTTTCACGAGTTCGTACGGATTGGCAGGGCTGCATCAACTTGATCTCCGGCCAATTGGTAGGTTCCACTTATCGAGTAATATCCGAGCTTTAACTACGGGCGCATCGCTGTGGTTTCGTTTGGATTTATTCACCAGTTATCGATATTTACTAGAATTGCAAGTTTTACCTGTTGTTCTAGTATTATCACCAGTTATCCAGCTTGAGATCAGAATAATCGGCTTCGTCATCATTCTTCTTCGATTTATCATCTTACAGCCGATTAAATCTATTTCAAGTGTTGCATCCGTAATAATTGTTTAGATCGCTCCAGCAGTCTTCTTTACAATTATTACGCGATTATCGGCTGATCCATAGCCGATCATCTTTACAGCAAATCGGCCGATTCGCCGACGCGCTCTTCAGGACAGATCGGAACTCCAGCCGATCGGAGCGCCTGGAATTTAATACTCTTATTTCCTTATCAATCAACAGGTCAGATTGACTGGCACGCCGCGCGAACCGTACCAGGGCGATAACCCGAACAGGAGCTAAGCAGATTCTCCCAGGTCGTGTGTCCGACGCTAAAGACCATCGGCCGATTCTCATCTGGCCGATTTTAGCGCCAACACACCTACCATACACTTGCACAATCTTGATCAGCTTGTATGATGTGTCATCTCCATGGATCCAATCTTTGATTTTGCAACATATGTGAAACAAGTGCATGCTTCCAATCTCCTACCATGAACTCCACATAAGCTATCATTAAAGTAGGCTAAAAAGAGGCAATGCCTTGGTGAGGAGTAAAGTTATGGTTGGTCTTTTCAAAAATCATTCAAACCCCCAGTCATACAACAGAGTAGTGGAGGAGACTCAAGTCAATACCGTTCCGCTCTTCAACTTCCCAAATTTTTACGGTAGACAAATCAAGATTCACAGGTAAGGGTGAAGTTTGGAATAATCTATATGCAGGTATCATATCAAAAGGAAGTGGTGTTCCACCCTAGTCCTAAGCTTTACTTGAGGACGAGCAAAGACGAAGTGTGGGGGTCTTGTTCACACTCGCTACGGACCAATTCTAAGCGTCAATTTGACCAAGAAATGGGGATGACATACATACTTAACCTGCATATCTAACCCAAATAATATGATTTCCACATTTCCCTTGGAGATTTTGCAATGTAGGGATTTGGGCAAGAAATGCAGGTAAAACAAGCTCCAGGATCCAAGCCACAAAACAATGACCAATCATGAGCGACCACCTGGATTGAAGGACCCACATGGCAGCCCAAACACTCTCAATCCAAGGCAACACCACTCCGACCAATCAGAACGCGTTGTTCAGAGTCACACGGATCAACGGGCCCACCAGAGCATGCAACCAACATAGGACCATGCCAACTCATCAACCAGGGACCATAGGGCCCACTTACCAGTCACCTAGGCGAAGCTGAACCCGGTTGGGGCCAGGTTTGGGTCAGCCGATATTTGGATTAAACATAACTTTTTCTTCGAAACTCTTTCTTTAATCCTTTTCTCCGAAACAGGCGCAGTAAACTACGGGCGCATCGCTGTGGTTTCGTTTGGATTTATTCACCAGTTATCGATATTTACTAGAATTGCAAGTTTTACCTGTTGTTCTAGTATTATCACCAGTTATCTAGCTTGAGATCAGAGTAATCGGCTTCGTCATCGTTCTTCTTCCATTTATCATCTTACAACCAATTAAATCTATTTCAAGTGTTGCATCCGTAATAATTGTTTAGATCTCTCCAGCAGTCTTCTTTACAATTATTACGCGATTATCGGCTGATCCATAACCGATCATCTTTACAGCAAATCGGCCGATTCGCCGACGCGCTCTTCAGGACAGATTGGAACTCCAGCCGATCGGAGCACCTGGAATTTAATACTCTTATTTCCTTGTCAATCAACAGATCAGATTGACTGGCACGCCATGCGAACCATACCAGGGCGATAACCCGAACAGGAGCTAAGCAGATTCTCCCGGGTCGTGTGTCCGACGCTGAAGACCATCGGCCGATTCTCATCTGGCCGATTTTAGCGCCAACACACTTTTGGCACGCCCGGTGGGACACTTTCAAGATCCGATATGTCAAAGAACGTAGAGATTTCCGACGGTAACATCATTGAGGTCACAGAAGCGGATCTCAAGGACGATCAGAGGGAAGAATTAGCTAAACATCTAGAAGATTACAAGAAGATATACCTGCAGTCGTTCAGTCGTACCAGAGGCGGAGAGGCTGTCAAGAAAGCTCCTATTCCAGTTCCCCGCCACATCGCCATTGCTGAGGACTCGGGCAAGATGTCCGACATGATCCAACAGTCCGTCTACCAGGCGTTCATCGACAAGTCCTCGGTGATGACCAACACGGTGTACAACGCCGTCGTCAGCTCTCTGGCCAGCGGAGCAGTTCAAGGCTATCAGGGGCCGGCGTATACCCCGCCGATTATGCTTCCAGCCAGAAGCTTACCAAGCACGTCCCAATTGGCTCCTCAGCCGATATTGACGCAACGCGAGGGGTACAACACTCCGTTGCCTCCGGCGTCTCCAAGATACAGCGGCACACCATGTTTCCCATCACAGGCACCGCTTCAACCCGTCC
The DNA here is from genome assembly GCA_032594955.1 of Panicum miliaceum. Taxonomy (NCBI): domain Eukaryota; kingdom Viridiplantae; phylum Streptophyta; class Magnoliopsida; order Poales; family Poaceae; genus Panicum; species Panicum miliaceum. Next base: position 47,736,668 of record CM064057.1, on the reverse strand, counting down.
AGATTGCTTCTGTGCAATCGCTACCCCCAAGTTCAGTGCCTTGGGGGACATCAGCGACAATGGTTTTTCCCGAGCCAACAACCGGATACGGGAGCTATCCAATCCAGGCGCCGCACCAATCGGCCGTCCGGCCGACGGTCCCTCAGTATCAGCCAATCTCATCAGAAATCGGCAGGGGGGCAAGCGTTGTAGAAGCACTCAGAAGCACGGCGCCAATGATGACGTACGACAGAGCGGCGGATTCACTTCGCCATCAACTATCAGCTGCTCAGCAAAATTCGCCGCATGCTTCGATTCATCACCCAGCCGTACCAGCCCTTCAACATATGCCGGCACCGCGAACGGTCGTTCATCAGCAGCAGGTGGGCTGGATGGCAAGGATAGCAGAAGTGATTCAAAACCTGTTTGGGTTGAAGCCAAAAGTGCAGACTTACACATACAAGACGCCATACCCATCGGCCTATGACTTGCTGTCGTTTCCACACCGATACAAGGTGCCCGATTTCACCAAATTTTCAGGGTTGGACGCTACATCCACCGTGGAGCACATCAATAGGTTCATCATCCAGTGCGGAGAAGCTGCCACGCAAGATGCTCTGAGGGTGCGGCTATTTTCATCGTCTCTGTCCGGATCGGCCTTCCAGTGGTTCACCACTTTGCCACCAAATTATATTGTTACTTGGGCCAATCTGGAGAAACAGTTCCACAAATACTTCTACGCAAGAGTACATGAGATGAAGCTCTCAGATTTAACCAGCCTCAGATAGAGAAGCGATGAACCAGTAACTGGATATATACAGAGGTTCAGAGAAGTCAGAAACAAATACTACAGTCTGGCTCTGACCGATGCACAGTTGGCCGATATCGCTTTCAAGGGCCTCCTGCCACAAATCAAGGAAAGATATGCTTCGCAGGAGTTTGAAAGTCTAAGCCAGATCATTCACCGATTGGCAGGATAGGAAGTCCGCCGGTTGAAGCAACGGAGGAATTTCCAGAAGAAGGTGGCATATTTAGAAGGATCTGAATTGGATGGAGAAGAGGAAATCGGCCTGGCAGAGTGGGTGAAAGGCAAAAAGCCAATATCATGCCCTTTCGGAAAAACAGAGCCAGAGACATTCGGCTTTGACACATCAAAAGCTTTTAAAATTTTCGACTTATTACTCCAGGAAGGGCAAATTAAGCTTTCTCAGTACCATACCATCCCTACGGCCAAGCAGCTCAAGAAGATGAAGTACTGCAAGTGGCACAACGCCACGTCTCATGATACGAATGAATGCAAAGTCTTCCGTCAGCAGATACAATCGGCCATCGAGCAGGGGACGCTCAAATTTGAAATCCCGGCTAAATCGGCAAAGCCAATGAAGATAGATCAGCATCCCTTCCCGGCTAACATGGTTGACACGGGGGGAAATCACGTCAAACCAAGGTGCTGACGTCAGAATCGGCAAGAAGGGGCGGCGCCGTCGATCCCAGGAGGCAGATTACGGCGGAAGAGATCAAAAGGAACAGGCGGGGGCCAGAACAACCACGCAAACCCGTCACCTCCCAGTTCTTGCTCAGCAAACATCAGCAGCAGCAAGAACAATCAAGATACCACGACGAGATGATACGCCGGCATGAAGATCACTGGCAATGTCCGTTCTTCATCCATTGCTGGGAGAACAACATCAGATTGCCATCTGCCGATAACTGTCCGGAGTGTAACGGATTGAGTTGCAACGATCGCCCGAGGTCACACTCTAGGGACAGAGGATCAGAGCCGATCAGCAGAAATCGGTGCGGATGAGAGGAACAGCGCATTTCGGTGCATGATCGGCTGGGGGGCAGAGTTGACCAGTACCACCGGTCAAAAGGCAGGATCAACCAACAAGATGGACTGGGGGGCAGGATCAGCGTGCACAATCGGCTGGAAGAGATGGCCGATGACAGGGTGTCAGACGAGGACCCCCTAGGAGGGGAACCGGATTGGGAACGCGCCAGATCATCGGCCAAACCAGTAAACCCCAGGTGGTGTCCCGATGGCCTATCCAGATTCTAGAAACGGAGGATCCAACGCCTGCGCCAGTGGGAGCAACAAGAGGAAGAACAGAGGCAGGTGCCAGAGAAAAGAAATGTTAAGTCTCGGGTGTGGCACACAAAGAAAAACAACGGTCAAGAAGCAGACAACCAAGAATCGGCAGCCGACATCAACATAGTGTTCATATTGCCGATGGAGTTCATGGCGCCTGACGATCGAGACAAAGCGACAGGGATGGAAGAGCAAATGGCGCAACTGGTATTAGAGCCGATGACGGCTACTTTTGAGAAACCAGAAGAGAAAAATGGCAACATCTTAAAGCGTTGTTTCTCAAAGGCTATGTTAACGGACGACCCATCACCAGATTACTAGTAGATGGACTGCGCCGCAGTTAACATCATGCCGTATGCCATGTTCCGCAAGCTGGGTAAGAGCGATGAAGATCTCACCAAGACGGATATGATGCTGAAGGATTTTGAAGGCAACGTGTCTCCCGCCCGTGGAGCGCTCTGCGTCGACCTCACCATCGGCAGTAAGACCCTTCCTACCACCTTTTTCGTTATTAATGGTAAGGGATCCTACAACATGTTGCTCGGTCGCGACTGGATACATGCAAACTGCTGTGTCCTATCTACAATGCATCAATGCCTCGTGCAATGGGTCGGCGACAGTACGGAGATAGTCACCGCCGATTCCGCCTACAGCGTCGCAGCGGTCGATACACAACAATAGAGCTGCGAGCACGTCAGGTGTATATCTGGCAGGACTTGGGACACTGACTTCCTGAAGGTGTCCGATTTCGGTCTACAGCCGATCCAAGCAGTCGGCTCTGAAGATTCGGAATAGATGGATCAGCTCGTCCGAGAAGACGGGAAGCTTGGGCATGGATTTACGTCGGCCGATTTATTAGAGATGGTAGATTTGGGAGATAACAGCAAATCAAGGCCGACGTATATTAGTGCTAACTTGAATCCTGAGTATAAGTGTAAACTGATAAGCTTATTAAAGAAATTCAAGGATTGCTTTGCTTGGGAATATCATGAGATGCCAGGGCTAGACCGGTCCATTGTTGAACACCGGTTACCTATAAAATCAGGATATCGGCCATATCAGCAACCTGCACGACGGTGCAACCCCAAGATTCTACCTGATATAAAGGCCGAAATCACAAAGTTAATTGAAGCAGGATGTATTCGGCAGTGCCGCTACGCCGAATGGATTTCTAATATTGTGCTCATGTATAAAAGGAATGGAAAGTTGTGTGTGTGCATCGATTTCAGGAACTTAAATCAGGCCACACCAACGGATGGGTATCCGATGCCAATTGCCGATATTTTGATAGATGCTGCCGCAGGACACAAAGTCATCAGTTTGATGGATGGTAATGCAGGGTACAATCAGATATTAGTGGCCAAAGAAGATATCTCGAAGACGGCTTTTAGGTGTCCAGGTCATCTTGGTTTATTTGAATGGGTTGTAATGACCTTTGGGTTAAAGAACGCCGGTGCCACATATCAGCGGGCCATGAACTATATCTTCCACAAGCTTATTGGTACATCGGTGGAAATATATATAGATGACGTCGTGGTCAAGTCAAAAGGTCACCAAGAACATCTGGCCGATTTACAAGAAGTACTGGAGTGCACAAGGAAGCATGGGTTGAAGATGAACCCAAACAAGTGTGCATTTGGTGTATCGGCTAGGCAATTCTTGGAATTCATGGTTCATGAGCGCGGGATAGAAGTCAACCGGAAGACCATAGACGCCATCAACAAAGTTGTGGCCCCACAAAATAAAACTGAGCTACAGTCCCTCATCGGCAAGGTCAATTTTATCAGAAGGTTCATATCCAACCTGTCAGGGCGTATTCGGGCTTTTACTCCTCTGTTGAAATTAAAGCCCGATCAAGAATTTATATTGGGAGAAGAACAACGCAAAGCATTGGAAGATATTAAGCAATATCTAGTTTCACCTCCGGTGTTAGTCCCACCATAGCCTGGTAAGCCGTTCAAATTATATTTATCGGCTGATGAACAGGCTATTGGATCGGCGTTGGTATAGGAGTTCGAAGGGAAAGAACGAGTGGTATATTACGTCAGCAGAAGACTCCTAGACGCTGAAACAAGATACTCCCCGGTGGAGCGGCTGTGTTTGTGTTTATACTTCTTGTGTACCAAGCTCAGGCACTATTTGTTATCGGCAGAATGCATAGTTATATGCAAGGATGATGTGGTGAAGTATATGCTATCATTGCCGATTTTGAAAGGACGGATTGGAAAATGGATCCTGGCTCTGTCAGAATTCGACTTAAGGTACGAATCGGCCAAAGCTGTCAAAGGTCAAGTAATGGCCGATTTCGTAGCCCAGCACTGTGGACCAGAGATTGCCGCCGTTGAACCGGTTCCATGGACTCTGTATTTTGATGGTTCTTCATGTGGGGTCGGATCAGGAATCGGCATTGTTCTTGTGTCGCCTCGGGGGGCATGTTATGATTTCTCTCTGTCGATAGAAGCTTCCGCAACTAATAATCAGGCGGAATATCGAGCCGTTCTAAAGGGCATCCAATTATTAAGGGAAGTCAAAGCTAATGCAGTCAAAATTTATGGAGATTCATGCTCATTGTGGATCAATTAACGGGGCGATCTGAGTGCAAGGATGATATCTTGAGGATTTATTATGAAGATTACCTTCAGCTTTTAAAAGAGTTCAAGTCTGCAATAATTGAGCATATCCCCAGAAATTATAATGAAGAGGCCAACAGGCCGGCCCAACATGCCTCCGGGTAACGGCCGATTCAGGGAGCAATGATGCTAGAGCTCGCGGCCGGTGACTGGCGAAAGGAAATCGCCGATTACTTGAAAGATCCATCCCGAAAAGTGGATCGGCGAATACGTTTTCAAGCTACAAAATATGTGTTGCTTGAGGATGATTTATTTTACCGAACGATTGATGGAGTTCTTCTCAAGTGCCTGGGAACAGAAGAGGCGAAGGTTCTGATGGGAGAAATCCATGAAGGCGTGTGTGGAGCCCATCAATCGGCTCACAAAATGAAATGGATGATCCGGAACAATGGGTATTATTGGCCAACCATTCTTGAGGATTCTTTCAAATATTACAAAGGATGCCAAGATTGTCAGAGGTTTCACAACGTACAGCGCGCGCCAGCATCGGCTATGAATCCAATAATTAAGCCATGGCCGTTCAGAGGTTGGGGAACAGATCTCATTGGACAGATTCATCCTCCATCGAGCAAAGGACATAAGTTCATATTGGTAGCTACAGATTATTTTACTAAGTGGGTGGAGGCAGTTCCTTTAAGGAACGTGACATCGGCCGATATGATTGAGTTTGTTAAAAGCCATATTATCTATCGATTTGGTATTCCTCAAACCATCACAACTGACCAAGGAACAATGTTTACTTCTGGAGAATTCGGAGAGTTTGCCGCCGATATGGGGATTAAATTATTAAATTCTTCTCCATATTATGCTCAAGCCAATGGCCAAGCAGAATCGTCCAATAAAGGGATAATCAAGCTAATCAAGAGGAAGATAGAACAACAACCCAAAAAGTGGCATATGTCTTTGGCTGAATCTTTATGGGCTTATAGGATGGCTTGTCATGGAACCACTAAGATATCTCCTTATCAGCTGGTTTATGGTCATGAGGCAGTCTTGCCTTGGGAGTTAAGGACGGGGTCAAGACGTGTATCGTTTCAAGATCAGTTGACGGCCGATGACTATTCCTTCCTCATGAAGGACGAACTTGATGATTCGGCAGGTTTACGGTTGAGAGCCCTGATTAGTATAGAAGAGAACAAGAAAAGGGTGGCCAGATGGTATGACAAAAAGGTCAAAGTTAAACAATTCTCTCAGGGAGATTTGGTGTGACAACCCTGGTAATTAAAATTTCGAAATCAATGTCATTAGCCTAACTCTATGTGTTAAACCAACTAATGAGAGGGTGGAAAGGATTTAAAACGGGTTCAGTTGGAATTCAAATTAAATTTGGGCACATTTGGGCACATTTGAAACTTTTAAAATAACTTTAAAACCATAAGCCAAATGAAATTTTGCCTGAAACCAAAGATGTAGAACTTTTTATTTTGAACAACTTTCGTGTTCAAAAGTTTTTGAAATTCAAATCAGAAGGAGGAGAAAACGCCCTGTTTGCACCCAGCCCCCTGAACTTTTTCAAATTTTTGCATTTCGGTCCCTGGCATCCCCCCCCTCTGCTCTGCCGCGCCGCGCGCACGCGCCCGCCCGCCGCGCGCCAGGTGGCCGGCGTCGCCTGACCGGCGCGGAGCGCCAGGCCAGTGGCCGCCGCACCACCCCGCCACGGCCGGCTTTCCCCCGCCCCGACGCCGCGCCGCCCAGTCCCCGCGCGCGCGTGCTGCCGCGCCCCGGCCGCCGCCCGCCCGGCCAGTACCCGCGCTCCGCCGTGCCGCCCCGGCCCCCGCGCCCCACCAGTCGCCGCGCCAGCCCTCCGCCCGAGCCGCTGCCGCTGCTGCTTCCCCACTCCGCGCCCGGCGCTATCTCGCCACGCCCACGCCACAATCGCGGCCGCCCAGTCACCGCGCCCGCTCGCCCGCACGCCGCGCCGGCGTTCTGCCGCCGCCCGCCGCGCCCAGTGCACGCCGCTGCCGTGCCCCGCCCCGCGCGTCACCCAGGCATCTCCACGCCCCCTCCTGTCCCTATAACACCCCCGCCCCGACCGCCCGCGCGAAACCCCGCCACCAGAACGCCTCGCCGCGCCATCGCCGCCGCCGAGCACCCCCGCCCGTGGGCAGCCCTCCACAGCCGCCCACTGCCCAAACCGAGCACCCAGCCACCACTACATCACCCCACCGCAGCTCACCGACCCGCCCAACGCCACCCAGAGCCACCGGAGCACCGCCGCCCGCGCTGCCGTCGCCGCCGCCGCTCCTGCTCGCCGTGGACAGCACGACCCCGACCCCCTCCGTCCAAGCCAAGCCCCGGAGTAGCTTCCCCACACGCCACTGAAGCTCACCGACCGGACCACGCCGCCCCAAGCCCGCCGGAGCACCGCCGTCGACGCGAGCCGCGCCGCCGCCGCCTCTGCTCCAACGCCGGCGAGCCTTTCCCGGCCGTCCCCCACCTGGACAACACCCCCACAAAGGTAGCCCTCGCACCCCTGAACCTTCCCCGACCCCCGCCCCTCGCCGCCGGCGAGCCCCCTCGCCGGAATTTCGGCCGGCCGCCGCACCCGAGCCGCCGCGGACCCAATTGCAAGGATTTAAATCTTTAGAAGGGTCTGAGCGTAAGATTCAAGGACCTAGTTGTAAAAGAAAATTTCAAACCTAGATTCAAATTCAGTGAACTTGTAAAATTCGTATAAAATCGTAGAAAATTCAGAAAAATGCAAACTCAACTGTTCTGGAATCCTCAGAACAAACTCTACCACTTTTGTTACAAAAATTTTCTCAGAATCCCAAAATATTTTGCTCTACATTAAATAGAAGCTTTATTGGACATATTTTATACCCACTGTTCTAGAGCAATGCTGACCCTGAATTTTGGTCAGTGAACTAGTTGCTGGATGATTAGGACTGTGTAAAAAGATCAGGCCCAAATTCCATCTCTAGATTTACTGTTTAATAAACTTAGTTTTATATCATGTGTAAAAGGAATGTTTTATCCCTGTAGTTAGGTGGTGAGCCACCCCTTGAAATTTTTCCTATGCTAATGTATTGGTAACTAGAAGCCAGAGAAAAAATTAGGAGACTTTTTATCTCACAGTAACCTATTTATTTGATTTATGTTCTAATAACCTACGTTAAATCAAGAAAATAGTATCTTAGCTTGGAAAATCCCCAAATTATTACTGGGAGTTACACTAGGGTAGAGGTTGCTGTGTAAAAAGTTTCATGGACAAAAACCCTATGTAGGGTCCTGTAAAAATGAATCTTTAAAAAGCCTAGGTGTAGAATGTCATATTTTCTATGCTCTAAATACTGCATGATAAATCCTACAAAAATTACAGTAGCTTCTGCATGCTCAAGTGAGAGCTCTGTAAAAATCTTAGCCACAATTGTTGCACCAATTGATCTGTACAAAAAGAACAAGTATCTAACAGCAACAATGAAATCTATTTTTCAGAATTAATCTGTTACATAAAATTGGCTGAAAATTTTACAGTAAGCACATCTTTCCTTGATAGGTCTAAATCCAAAATTTCATGACCAGAAACTATCCCTTGTAGTAATTACTCTCAAATCGTAATCAAGTGCTATTTTCCACGACTTAAACTGTGCACTCATGTAGAATCGACGACTCTCGCCGACGGAACCTACGAGCTGGTGCCCGCGTCCGAGAGTGAACAGCGTGAAGCTCAAGCAAATCTAACTGAAGCTTTTGAAGACCCGAGCCCAATTTCGGAAGATCCCCAAGCGAACTGCGAAGGCAAGCCCCGGAGCATAACCCATTCTTTCCGAAATGATGCAACTCATTACTCTTTGCTTGTGCATTAAGTTTATAGGAGTTGGATGAAAACTTAGTTGCATGATGTCAGGAACCCTTGCTTGAAAACTAGATGTAAGGTTCGATAGAATGCTGTGCTAATAGGACTCCGGTAAAAGTCGAGTGATTTCCTGTCACTCGCGAGAAAATAGGAGTTGAATGACTACTACACGCTGCAATCATAAGGACACGGACGGGTTATGTAACGATGGTTACGATTGAGGCCCGTCTGTCTAGTGAAAAATGCTAAGGCCGCAGGGTGTGGTAGTGATGGTTAAGTCTTTGAACGTACTAAACACATGCCGAGATTATGGGAATCGGTAAGCTTAAGTACCTGATTGGCCCGGCAAGGGGACGGCATCCTACCCTTTGAACTTCGGTCCCATGTGCATATGGCGAGTGCAGAGAGTGGTCACGACCCGGCGCCGAACCGTGGCGTGGGGCTCTTGTACTCTCGGAGGGTAGCCCCGATCCACGACCCGGAAAGAAAGGGGAAAAGTTGCACGTGTGACTCTAGGGAGTAACCACGTGACGTGTGTTTGGGTTTCCCTTGCAAGGTTAAGAAATTCGATTCGAATCGTCCGTTTCTCACGGCTATTGAGACTGCTTAACCATTTTTACCCACAGAGTAAGAAGAGGAACAATGATGAGGAATGAACTGGTTGGATGGAAAGTTTAATGCTTCACCATGTATGCTTGAGATAGCTGCTTACCTAGACTGGCTAACGAAACTAGAATCTTGAGCTAAAAGTTGAAAGTAAGGACCCACTTGTAGATGCTTTTCGGCAAAACAAACCCCTGAGCCAAAAAGCCTTGCATATCTAGAGTCGGTGGAGTAGTTCCCACTACACGGGTAAGTCTTGCTGAGTATTAGTATACTCAGTCTTGCTTGTGACTCGTTTTCAGGTGAGCCCTTTGAAGACATGATTGCTAGCTTGACTTGGCCCTGCACTCTTCCCCCTGGTTGGTCGGTGGAATGGGATGCGCCCCCGTCTAACGGAGATAAGGCCGAGTGATGTCTCGTACGGGCTTCATCGAGACATCCTGTATCGTCGAGTAGTTTCCGTTGTTATTTCCGCTGCAATTTAACTCTGAAGAACTTATTTATGTTAATTGAAGTACTTGTTTTCTAAACTCAGGACTAGGTCTGTAATATTGACTTATGCAAATGATGTAATACTTGCTGGAATGTGGTATTCTCTGGGCTCATCGTCGCATGAGCATTTGTATGTACGGCGCTCGATCCGTTCACCGTGGTTGTATCGGGAGGTTATACCCGACAGACCAGTGGATTACTCCGTTTGAAGTGTAAGGTTAACCGAGGATGCCTTAATGGTGATGGTTAATACACTTGAGCCGGATTAATTCAGGTGGTTCTGCCACAGCTGGTATCAGAGCCGTAGCTGGTGCCACAGCTGGCGACAGCGGACACCAGAGCCGAAATACATACGCCAGAGAATGCTACAAGCCTTAAAAACTCGTTTTACTAAAACTTGACTAAAAGGTTGTGTTGCGAAATGCGTTGGTACGTTAAGGATGGTGCCTAGTTCGTAAAGCCCTAAGGGTTTATGGGAAAGTTACTAGGTGGCTATCTAACTTCTATATATAGTATCAACTGACTTCCAGCACATTATTTTCTGTCAAAACTTACTTTCGCGCACAACCGACCTTAAATTCTGTAACGACGCACTCGTCGCTAAGGTAAGGAGGTAAGGATCCTCAGCCAACTGAGGGAGCTTGGCCTTCCTGTCGGTGATGCGAACCGAACGCTGCCCTCAAGCAGTGGCTTACTTGAGGTGCTGCCAATATGACAACTGTTAGTTGGACATATTGGGAGTAGAAGGTTCGGCGCAGGGTATGGCGATCGCTGTTCATACCCCCGTCTCATGACGGTACCCCCGTGAATACGCTATCTCGATAGCGTATGTTAACGTCGTCTGTACGGCGGGAATTGTACAGATATCGTTTCTATAAGTAAACGGTAATGGATACGGACGCTTTCATGGGTGCTGGCATGAAAGGTTCATGATATATAAATGCTTGTCGATTTTCTGCAGGTACACTAACCGCGATTACGATAAGTTAAGGAACGATTAGAAAGACTCGACTAGCTATTATAGCGAGAGCCGTATTGTGTAAGCCACCGAAACTATCATCGTAAGACCAAAGCTATTTGGCAATTGTTTTATTTGTGAGGACGAATAGGACGTGCATACATCATAAACATGTGTATCTGGAATCAAAAATGCGATGTATGAGAGTGGTAGGGTTCTTGCGTATCTAAAGCATGGTTGCATAAGGATTATCTAGAGAAACTGTCCCAAACCTGCCACGACAGAAAAGAGCGAATTATTGACCAAACAAAATGACCCTTTCTGATAAAGTTCATGTTGAAGAAATTGTTCCAAATCTTGTGCCCTATCTTCTGTTCAAAAATGAAAAATTCTGAACTTATGGATAATAAGAAATAACAGAAACCTTGGAGCGTCAGATTTCTGTCCAGAATAAGCACTTCTGCTTCTTAAATTTTTAGGCCCCCTCCCTGAGGTTTTCTGCAAAAGAGTACAACACAAAACTTGTTCCAAATTTATCCCAGAAGCTGCTGTTAAAATTTGGTAAATTTTGGCTGGGTAGATTTTCCCTGGTGCACGAAATATTGGCCCCCTGTTCACTGAAAATTCTGGGTAGACCGAGAAGTAAGATCTTAAGGGAACAGCCATCTTAGAGCCTAATCCAGCCAAAGTGTTGAATAGAAAAGTTGTTCACAAATACCTTAGGAGTGACCTGGTGAAATTTGAGAATTTTTGGACGAGAACTGTGGGAGTTATGATTATTTTTGCACACTGTACAGAATCTGTCCTTGTGCTGCTCACAGTTTCGCTATCTCACTCCATTTGATCTTTTGTTCAGATGGCCGAGCCCGTTGAGATGATGGTGAATGAGGATGGACGCGTGCACTCGCAGTGTCTCCACTGGGAGGGCTTTCCCTCTATTTTGTGGGATGTTCTGCGTACCGCGGGCTATCTAATTCCCCCACGTTACGCCGGACTAGAGTTTGCAGAAAATGGAGTTACCCAGTGCCGTGTCAATGTGACTATCTTTTCGCACCCGCTACACCCGGAGTGGCCCGCCTTGGAGCTTGAGGCTGTTGGTCGCCGTTTGGCCGATACTTGGGAACTTGCAGCCATGAGGGCGCTCACCACATTTTGTGCGCAGCGTCCCGAGGTTGTCACACTCACTCCCATTGGATTGTTTCCTGCTGCCCAGGACAACGACCCCTTTTGGCTCAACAGGGTGCAGCACGCACAGTATTTGGTAGACTTCCATGCCCAGGAGACTATCCATACCTCCGTGCGGTGCATGAGTGCACTCTACCGGCTTCAGATTCTCCAGAGTCAGGCACTCGAGCAGCTCACTGATCTTGCTCAGGCCTACCATATGATGGCAGATACCAGGGATGAGCAGATAAAGGAGCTCAGTCAGGATCTTGAGGACAGAGATGCTCAGATTGGCCAACTTGAGGGCCAAATCCAGGAGCAGGACACTCTCATGGGTGAGAGAGATACCACGATAGCACAGTTGGAGGAGCAGCTCCATGATCTGAACCTTGAGTTGGAGGATGCTAATGAGCATATTCAGTGGCATCATGATCAGAATGACCATCTCCATGAGGACGACATGGAGGAGGATGAGGAGGAGCCACAGGAGATTGATGGTATATCAGGTATGGACTTCGAGGGTGAGGTACCACAGGCACCTCAGATGGGAGCCCACTCTCCGGCTCACAGCGAGTCGTCTGTCAACGACCTGGATGATTTCTAGAGGACGACCTAGGAGGACTTTTGCACATACTCCTCGATAGGGTAGCCTAACTTTTGGCAAGTGTTGTAATAGGCTAACTAGGAGTTGAGTAACTCCTTTGTGTTGGGTATATCTGAACCATGTGGATACCCACAACATGTAAGGAACGGCGATAAACTTGGTGATTTCGTTGTAAGTTGGTAAACGATGGAATCCACAATCGCTGAGACTTGTCGGAATTTTTGCCCATGTCTCCTTGCATTTCTTGGCTGAGTGTTGAATACCAGACTTGTGCTAAATTTTGTGATCTAGGTTCTCACAAAAATTCAGCTTCATTGGACCTCGCTAGTTTAAGATATAGGCGAAACAGTACCGATCAATCTGCTGAAAAACAGCTAAGACAGCAAGGCAAAGGACGAGCTTTTCGACCACCTTAGCCATAGTTCTAGCACCGAAGTAAATACCACAGTGGTGCAGTCCTAAATTCTCTGACTACCACAAATGTTTGAGATGTTTTGGATGGACCCATAGCAGGCTATGATAATTCTCGTAGCAAACAGAGATTCTGTCCATACTTCGAGCTGTGATTTCGGAAGTCGTTGACTACACCAATCATTTAGGAATCAAGGAAGTAAGATGGATCGCGATGCTAATGGTAATCTTTCACGTTTCAGATGGTTGGATCAACACGTGGCAACCCCGAGGGTTTTGGTGCCGGTGGCAGCCGCTCGCGACAATCGCCACCACCCCCGCCCAGTTTGGTGGAAGTAATGGCCGCTCAAACCGAGCTGCTGCGTCAGATTGTGCAAGGGCAACACCAGCAGAGGGGTGGGCACAATGCTCACCAACCACAAGTTGCAGGATACACGGATTTCCTGGGGACCCAGCCTCCCTTGTTCCATAAGGCCGAGGAACCCCTGGACGCAGATGCATGGATTCGCACCATAGAATCCAAGTTCACCCTACTTGTGGCCCCATGCTCAGAAGCCAACAAAGCTCGTTTTGCCGCGCAACAGCTTCGCGGTACCGCTCGTCTGTGGTGGGACCACTATTTTGCGATGCTCCCGGCTGATCATGTGGTCGACTGGGATGAGTTCAAGACCGCGTTCCGGGCACATCATATCCCCGAGGGTCTCATGGAGAGGAAGTTGAACGAGTTCCTGGCACTCACCCAAGGCACCCGCACCGTGCTGCAGTACGCCCAAGCGTTCAACAACTTATGTCAGTATGCAGGCTATCACGCTGATACGGATGCCAAGAAGCGTGATCGTTTCCGCCGAGGTCTGAATACCAAGCTCAAGGAACGTCTGAACCTAGCCAGGGCTGACACCTACAATGAGTTGGTCAATATGGCCATTACCCAGGAGGACTGTATCATGGCACACCGGGCAGAGAAGAAGAGAAAGGCACCCGCAGGGCCATCAAGTGCCCAACCACCAAGGTATCGCATCGTGCAAAATACCGCACCTACAGCTCCACCAAGGGCCCCGCAGCCAGGAAGATGGATTGCCAGACCCCCACAGCAGCCAGGCATGGTACGACCCCCGATGCCTTCACAGAATGGTCCGAGGCCCATTCTTCAACAGTCTCTTCGACCTAGCCCCGCGAATCGCTGTTTCAAATGCGGGAGTTCCAGCCACTTCGCACGCGAATGCCCTCAGCCTGGACAGCCCAACCAAGGTCAAGGATCCAACCCGAACGCTAAGAACAGGGGCAAGAGACAAACCCTGCAAGTCAAGCAAGGACGGATTAACTTCACCACGCTTGCAGAGCTTCCAGAAGGAGCCCCAGTAATGTCGGGTACATTCTCTATCCATAACAAGCCTGCAGTTATATTATTTGATTCTGGTGCATCGCATAGTTTCATAAGTGCAAAATTCGGTGCAAAAGTAGGCTTGGATGTTTGTCACACAAAAGGGTCATATATGATATCAACACCGGGTGGTAAAATTGCTTCAAACCAAATGGTCAGACAAGTACCAGTCAAATTGGGTAGTAAAACCATTGACACGGACCTTGTCCTTTTACCCCTTGACGGCATGGACATTATTTTGGGAATGAACTGGATGGCTATGCATGGAGTCACACTGGACCTTTCTTCCCGAGCCGTTGAGATAAATTCACCTAGTCACGGAGCCACTACCCTTTACTTACCATTCGTAGATTGCACGAATTCCTGTGCTTATGAGATGGAAGGACTTAAGTTAAATGAGATTCTTGTGGTGAACGAGTATGCCGATGTTTTCCCGGATGACTTACCAGGAATGCCACCGGATAGGGATATTGAGTTCGTTATTGAACTACAACCAGGCACTGCCCCTATATCCAAAAGACCATATAGGATGCCCCCTAAGGAATTGGCCGAGCTGAAAATTCAACTCCAAGAACTACTGGACAAAGGTTTTATTCGCCCTAGCGCGTCACCTTGGGGATGTCCAGCCCTATTCGTAAAGAAGAAGGATGACAGTTTGAGATTATGTGTGGACTACCGACCTCTCAATGCGGTAACAGTTAAAAATAAATACCCCCTTCCCCGTATCGATGTACTCTTCGATCAATTAGCTGGAGCCAGAGTCTTCTCAAAGATTGATCTTCGTTCGGGATATCATCAGATCAAGATTCGCCCGTGCGATGTCCCTAAGACTTCCTTCTCCACACGATATGGACTATATGAGTTTTTGGTCATGTCCTTTGGACTCACCAATGCCCCTGCCTACTTCATGTATCTCATGAATTCGGTATTCATGCCCGAACTTGACAAATTCGTCGTAGTGTTCATCGACGACATTCTTATCTATTCCAAGGATGAGGAAGAGCATGCCAAGCACCTTCGCATTGTTCTTCAGCGACTCAGAGACCATCAGCTCTATGCTAAGTTTTCTAAGTGTGAATTCTGGTTGGATACTGTAAAGTTCTTAGGTCACACGATCTCCAGCAAAGGCATAGCTGTTGACCCCAGCAAGGTACAAGAGGTGATGGATTGGAAACCCCCTACCTCTGTTCATCAGATTCGCAGTTTTCTCGGCTTAGCCGGTTACTACCGTCGCTTCATCCCGGATTTCTCTCGAATTGCTAAGCCCATGACCGAACTGTTAAAGAAGGAAGTAAAGTTCGTATGGGATGAGAAGTGTGAAGAAGCCTTCCACACTCTCAGGGAGCGTCTGACTACTGCACCTGTGTTAGCTCAACCCGATAATACCAAGTCATTCGATGTGTATTGTGACGCATCAGGTACTGGTCTAGGATGTGTGCTTATGCAAGAGAATCGAGTGATTGCATATGCCTCACGAGCCCTTCGGCCCCACGAACAGAATTATCCCACGCATGACCTTGAGCTTGCAGTAGTCATTCACGCTCTGAAGATATGGAGGCACTATCTCATGGGTACACAGTGCAATATCTACACGGATCATAAGAGTCTCAAGTACATCTTCACACAAGCCGATCTGAATATGAGGCAACGAAGATGGCTAGAATTAATCAAAGATTATGACCTTGAAGTGCACTATCACCCCGGTAAGGCTAATGTAGTCGCGGATGCACTAAGCCGCAAGTCCCATTGCCATTGCTTATCCATGGAGTCCTACCATGAGACATTATGTGCAGACATGAGGAAGCTTAACTTGGAGATGGTTTCCCAAGGCACTCTAAATCACATCTCAGTTGAGCCCACTCTTCACGACCAAATCGTCATGGCACAACTACATGATGAAGGAATCAAGATCGTCAAACAAAAACTCTCTCTAGGTGAAGAGAAGTATAAGTGTTTCCGCCAGGACCCTAAGGGAGTTCTATGGTTCGAAAGTCGGATAGTCGTTCCGAAGGATCGTAAACTCCGCAAGCAAATTCTTGATGAGGCACACCTCTCCAAATTCTCTATCCACCCCGGCAGTAGCAAAATGTATCAGGACCTAAGGCAAAACTTCTGGTGGACTAGAATGAAAAGGGAAATTGCTACGTATGTCTCGGAATGTGACACGTGCCAGAGAGTAAAAGCCAGCCACTTAAAGGTGGCCGGTACACTTCAACCGTTACCTATACCATCATGGAAATGGGAAGACATAAGTATGGACTTCATCGTGGGATTACCAAACACTTCCCAGAGACATGATTCCATATGGGTTATCGTTGATAGACTCACGAAGACGGCACATTTTCTTCCGGTACATACCACCTATTCTACCAAGAAATATGCCGATATTTACCTCGCTCGTATTGTTTGCCTGCATGGAATACCTAAGACAATCATTTCCGATCGTGGTCCTCAGTTTGTAGCACGCTTTTGGGAACATCTGCAAACGTCTCTTGGCACTAAGCTGATTCGCAGCTCAGCATACCATCCTAAGACCGATAGACAAACAGAAAGAGTGAACCAAATCCTTGAAGACATGCTGAGAGCTTGTGTCATTCATTATGACAAGAATTGGGACAAATGCCTACCCCTGGCAGAGTTCTCTTACAACAACAGCTACCAAACGAGTTTGAAAATGGCACCATTTGAGGCACTGTACGGACGAAGGTGTCGAACCCCTTTGAGCTGGTCACAAACCGGAGAACGTAAAATAATTGGACCCGACCTGGTAATCGAGGCAGAGGAGAAAGTAAAAGTAATACAAGCAAATCTTAAAGCCGCACAAGCCCGACAAAAGAGCTATTCTGACAAAAGGAGAAAGCCTCTAAAGTTCGAAGTTGGCGATCGTGTCTATCTTCGAGTTTCGCCAACCAAAGGAGTGCGAAGATTTGGGATCAAAGGCAAACTAGCTCCCCGTTATATTGGTCCTTACGAAATCATGGAGAGCTGCGGACCCGTAGCCTACAAATTACGACAGCCCCCTCAGCTCACGGCCACCCATGATGTCTTCCACGTATCTCAACTCAAGAAGTGTATTCGAGTCCCTACCGAGGTTGTGGAACAACAAGAAATATCGTTAGAACCCGATCTCTCGTATGTCGAACACCCAATTAAGATTCTGGATCAAAAGGAAAGAGAGACCAGGAGGAAAGTGATTAGAATGTATAAAATACAATGGAATCGCCACACGGAAGAAGAAGCCACCTGGGAAACGGAAAGCTACCTGAACCAACATTTCCCTGGGTTTCTTGCCTCAACCACTGGTATGTGCACCCACGCCCACACTAAGAATTACCGAATCTCGGGGCGAGATTCTTGTTAAGGGGGGAAGGCTGTGACAACCCTGGTAATTAAAATTTCGAAATCAATGTCATTAGCCTAACTCTATGTGTTAAACCAACTAATGAGAGGGTGGAAAGGATTTAAAACGGGTTCAGTTGGAATTCAAATTAAATTTGGGCACATTTGGGCACATTTGAAACTTTTAAAATAACTTTAAAACCATAAGCCAAATGAAATTTTGCCTGAAACCAAAGATGTAGAACTTTTTATTTTGAACAACTTTCGTGTTCAAAAGTTTTTGAAATTCAAATCAGAAGGAGGAGAAAACGCCCTGTTTGCACCCAGCCCCCTGAACTTTTTCAAATTTTTGCATTTCGGTCCCTGGCATCCCCCCCCCCCCTCTGCTCTGCCGCGCCGCGCGCACGCGCCCGCCCGCCGCGCGCCAGGTGGCCGGCGTCGCCTGACCGGCGCGGAGCGCCAGGCCAGTGGCCGCCGCACCACCCCGCCACGGCCGGCTTTCCCCCGCCCCGACGCCGCGCCGCCCAGTCCCCGCGCGCGCGTGCTGCCGCGCCCCGGCCGCCGCCCGCCCGGCCAGTACCCGCGCTCCGCCGTGCCGCCCCGGCCCCCGCGCCCCACCAGTCGCCGCGCCAGCCCTCCGCCCGAGCCGCTGCCGCTGCTGCTTCCCCACTCCGCGCCCGGCGCTATCTCGCCACGCCCACGCCACAATCGCGGCCGCCCAGTCACCGCGCCCGCTCGCCCGCACGCCGCGCCGGCGTTCTGCCGCCGCCCGCCGCGCCCAGTGCACGCCGCTGCCGTGCCCCGCCCCGCGCGTCACCCAGGCATCTCCACGCCCCCTCCTGTCCCTATAACACCCCCGCCCCGACCGCCCGCGCGAAACCCCGCCACCAGAACGCCTCGCCGCGCCATCGCCGCCGCCGAGCACCCCCGCCCGTGGGCAGCCCTCCACAGCCGCCCACTGCCCAAACCGAGCACCCAGCCACCACTACATCACCCCACCGCAGCTCACCGACCCGCCCAACGCCACCCAGAGCCACCGGAGCACCGCCGCCCGCGCTGCCGTCGCCGCCGCCGCTCCTGCTCGCCGTGGACAGCACGACCCCGACCCCCTCCGTCCAAGCCAAGCCCCGGAGTAGCTTCCCCACACGCCACTGAAGCTCACCGACCGGACCACGCCGCCCCAAGCCCGCCGGAGCACCGCCGTCGACGCGAGCCGCGCCGCCGCCGCCTCTGCTCCAACGCCGGCGAGCCTTTCCCGGCCGTCCCCCACCTGGACAACACCCCCACAAAGGTAGCCCTCGCACCCCTGAACCTTCCCCGACCCCCGCCCCTCGCCGCCGGCGAGCCCCCTCGCCGGAATTTCGGCCGGCCGCCGCACCCGAGCCGCCGCGGACCCAATTGCAAGGATTTAAATCTTTAGAAGGGTCTGAGCGTAAGATTCAAGGACCTAGTTGTAAAAGAAAATTTCAAACCTAGATTCAAATTCAGTGAACTTGTAAAATTCGTATAAAATCGTAGAAAATTCAGAAAAATGCAAACTCAACTGTTCTGGAATCCTCAGAACAAACTCTACCACTTTTGTTACAAAAATTTTCTCAGAATCCCAAAATATTTTGCTCTACATTAAATAGAAGCTTTATTGGACATATTTTATACCCACTGTTCTAGAGCAATGCTGACCCTGAATTTTGGTCAGTGAACTAGTTGCTGGATGATTAGGACTGTGTAAAAAGATCAGGCCCAAATTCCATCTCTAGATTTACTGTTTAATAAACTTAGTTTTATATCATGTGTAAAAGGAATGTTTTATCCCTGTAGTTAGGTGGTGAGCCACCCCTTGAAATTTTTCCTATGCTAATGTATTGGTAACTAGAAGCCAGAGAAAAAATTAGGAGACTTTTTATCTCACAGTAACCTATTTATTTGATTTATGTTCTAATAACCTACGTTAAATCAAGAAAATAGTATCTTAGCTTGGAAAATCCCCAAATTATTACTGGGAGTTACACTAGGGTAGAGGTTGCTGTGTAAAAAGTTTCATGGACAAAAACCCTATGTAGGGTCCTGTAAAAATGAATCTTTAAAAAGCCTAGGTGTAGAATGTCATATTTTCTATGCTCTAAATACTGCATGATAAATCCTACAAAAATTACAGTAGCTTCTGCATGCTCAAGTGAGAGCTCTGTAAAAATCTTAGCCACAATTGTTGCACCAATTGATCTGTACAAAAAGAACAAGTATCTAACAGCAACAATGAAATCTATTTTTCAGAATTAATCTGTTACATAAAATTGGCTGAAAATTTTACAGTAAGCACATCTTTCCTTGATAGGTCTAAATCCAAAATTTCATGACCAGAAACTATCCCTTGTAGTAATTACTCTCAAATCGTAATCAAGTGCTATTTTCCACGACTTAAACTGTGCACTCATGTAGAATCGACGACTCTCGCCGACGGAACCTACGAGCTGGTGCCCGCGTCCGAGAGTGAACAGCGTGAAGCTCAAGCAAATCTAACTGAAGCTTTTGAAGACCCGAGCCCAAGTTCGGAAGATCCCCAAGCGAACTGCGAAGGCAAGCCCCGGAGCATAACCCATTCTTTCCGAAATGATGCAACTCATTACTCTTTGCTTGTGCATTAAGTTTATAGGAGTTGGATGAAAACTTAGTTGCATGATGTCAGGAACCCTTGCTTGAAAACTAGATGTAAGGTTCGATAGAATGCTGTGCTAATAGGACTCCGGTAAAAGTCGAGTGATTTCCTGTCACTCGCGAGAAAATAGGAGTTGAATGACTACTACACGCTGCAATCATAAGGACACGGACGGGTTATGTAACGATGGTTACGATTGAGGCCCGTCTGTCTAGTGAAAAATGCTAAGGCCGCAGGGTGTGGTAGTGATGGTTAAGTCTTTGAACGTACTAAACACATGCCGAGATTATGGGAATCGGTAAGCTTAAGTACCTGATTGGCCCGGCAAGGGGACGGCATCCTACCCTTTGAACTTCGGTCCCATGTGCATATGGCGAGTGCAGAGAGTGGTCACGACCCGGCGCCGAACCGTGGCGTGGGGCTCTTGTACTCTCGGAGGGTAGCCCCGATCCACGACCCGGAAAGAAAGGGGAAAAGTTGCACGTGTGACTCTAGGGAGTAACCACGTGACGTGTGTTTGGGTTTCCCTTGCAAGGTTAAGAAATTCGATTCGAATCGTCCGTTTCTCACGGCTATTGAGACTGCTTAACCATTTTTACCCACAGAGTAAGAAGAGGAACAATGATGAGGAATGAACTGGTTGGATGGAAAGTTTAATGCTTCACCATGTATGCTTGAGATAGCTGCTTACCTAGACTGGCTAACGAAACTAGAATCTTGAGCTAAAAGTTGAAAGTAAGGACCCACTTGTAGATGCTTTTCGGCAAAACAAACCCCTGAGCCAAAAAGCCTTGCATATCTAGAGTCGGTGAAGTAGTTCCCACTACACGGGTAAGTCTTGCTGAGTATTAGTATACTCAGTCTTGCTTGTGACTCGTTTTCAGGTGAGCCCTTTGAAGACATGATTGCTAGCTTGACTTGGCCCTGCACTCTTCCCCCTGGTTGGTCGGTGGAATGGGATGCGCCCCCGTCTAACGGAGATAAGGCCGAGTGATGTCTCGTACGGGCTTCATCGAGACATCCTGTATCGTCGAGTAGTTTCCGTTGTTATTTCAGCTGCAATTTAACTCTGAAGAACTTATTTATGTTAATTGAAGTACTTCTTTTCTAAACTCAGGACTAGGTCTGTAATATTGACTTATGCAAATGATGTAATACTTGCTGGAATGTGGTATTCTCTGGGCTCATCGTCGCATGAGCATTTGTATGTACGGCGCTCGATCCGTTCACCGTGGTTGTATCGGGAGGTTATACCCGACAGACCAGTGGATTACTCCATTTGAAGTGTAAGGTTAACCGAGGATGCCTTAATGGTGATGGTTAATACACTTGAGCCGGATTAATTCAGGTGGTTCTGCCACATTTGGTGTGGAAGTTGGTGCTGCCGATAGGATCTAAAGATCCCAAATTCGGTAAATGGTCACCCACTTGGGAAGGGCCGTACAGAATCGGCCGATGTGCCCCTGGAAATGCATATATTCTCGAAACAATTGAAGGGGAAGAGTTCCCAAGAGCCTTAAACGGACGATATCTGAAGAGATACTATCCAAGCATTTGGATAGATTCATAACTTGCGGTAAAATATATCAAGACAATATGGCCGATTTCCTATCGGCTTTCGTCTGCATATCTGGTGCAGAGATGACATCGCCTGAAGAAAGAAACATTGGAATTCATTTCGACTAAGTTCACTATTGGATGAAAATGATAGAGTACATGGCCGACATGGTACAAGTCGCCCTTAGAATAAAAATACGGAGGCATCTATTGATTACGCCTGCTCTGGATTTCTCTCTCGACGCGACCCAGCTCTATCATAAGGTGGATCCTATTCTCCTTCGGATCCTCTATGGTGGCTCCAGTCTCAGCTTGATTGCAAAGTTCTATCAGGAGGCGGGTCTTCTTCTCCTCCAAACTCTCCATGGCAGTTTCAATCTTGACTTTACAAGGGAGTGGAGGACTCTTTTCAGAAGATGGTCGTTTACGGACCAAACAGTGAGCATCTATAAGGTCCCAACATTCCTGAACAGCAGCGGGAACATGATCTCTGAGTTCCTCGGCATGAGCTCTTATCAGATCTTTGTCTGCTTATGACAGTGATTCGTCTGAATGCATGATTTCAATCGCTCGTTCTAGACCAGGGCTGAGGCGTTTTGGCTAAACAGAGGTAAAGAGATTACCCAACATCAGAGCGATTGAGGTGCTTAGGGGAAAGGCAGAGGAGAGTTCATACCTGGTTGACAGAGGAAGAAGATGAAGAGGACGAAGAAGACATCTTGCTGTTCGGTTTGGGACGGTAAAGAGAGACAGAGAAGATAAGTAATGCATATGCCTCTGGAGACGGTGAAGGGTCTACTTATAAAGGAAAGAGAGGTAGATGGATGGTGAGACACGTCCTATCAGAGTAAAAGCGTACATAAATGCAAAGCTGCCTAAAGAAACAGTTCAAGATCAAGTCGGCGCAGTGACATTGAAGGAGCAAATCGGTGCAGTAGCATTAAAGGAGCAATAAATGTTTACAGTATTCTTTACAGCCCAAGAAAAGCATCTATGGCCGCAATAGCTTGTCACCTAATTTGATCGGCCGAGTCTAGTACTCTCTGGTCATCATCGGCCAATCCTGGAACTTCTGACATATGGCGACGAAGCCTTATCGTTTCACGGGCCAAGTGCTGCCTTTCTTGCTTCAGTTCACTGATGATGGATGGGAGTTCTTGAAGCTTCTTTTCTTCAGCGGCTATCTCTTTGGTTATCTGCTCCATCTCCTTGGCCAGCTCTGCTCTTCTCCGTTTGAGCCGATCTATCGTGCCGACGATGTCCGGGCGACAGCTTTCGAGGAAGTTGATCTTTTGATGTACTTCCTGAGCCCGGTGCTTGTATGAATCGGCATCTTCTTGGGTTTTTGCCAGCTGGGCACGATCGGCCATATGGCGCAGCGCCCTAGAAACCGGAATCTGCATATGTTCTATATAAACAGCATGCGCCAAGTTTTCTGTTGTTTCTTCCGGGATTCAACCCTTGATATCGTTGAAAAGATGTCGAATCGGCGAAGCGTCTTCTACCAATCGGCCGATGTCGTCTTGAAGGAGAATACGCATGCTTTCAAGCTTGGCGCAGACATCATCGGAAGCAGAGCTCGACGAAATCGGCTGTGAAGCGATTTACTCGTCATCAGGCAAGGAGACAGCAAAGGAGAAGATGTTATTTTTCGGGGTGTCTTGCTCCTGTGGGGAAATAAAGAGAAGGGTTAGCAAGCAGTAAAGGGGAATCAGCCGATTCCAATGGTAAGTTTGTTACCTCCTTAAAACGAATTTCTCTTGCTTGCGCCGGTGGAAACGTCTCCCTCGTCTCAGGGGCTGGTACAGTTGGCTCGTCAGAAGAAGAAGATTCAACAACTATTAATGCTCTGCTCGGACCAGCTTCCTGAAAAGGCATGGAAAACAGATTTTGTGAGTATACTATGTATAACTGAAATAAGATGGTATGAAATAGTTGCCATGCCTCCGTCGATCTTCTGGCCGATGTTTGTTGTGGAGTTATAGCCAGCATACCCAAATCGGCCTGCATCAGGATCGTTTAAGTCCTCTGAATATCAAGAGATTAAAGTAAGAGGTCATTTACCTCGACGGGAGGAGCTGCTGGAGTTTCGGCTTCCACTTGGGACGTGGCCGATTGCTGTGGAGACTGCGGTGGAACAGCTTGTACAGCCTGGCAGAAAGAGAGAGTTAATGTTAGTGGAGCACTTAAAGAATATATGAAATGAGCAAGATCACCTGAACAGCTTCTACTAGTAGTGATGCCGCAGCTGCCCCGACTTCGGCGGTGACTTGAGGATCGGCTATCTCGGTAGCTGGCAAGGATAAAGGAATCGGAGTCTCGGCCGATGCTACAGCCGTCTGGTCAGCCGATCCGATGCGGGCTCGCACTCGACGGCTTGTTATCTTCGAGGTTGGCCTTTTCGGTGCTCGTTTCGATCGGCCAGTGGAAATGTCCTTGATGGTTGGAGCATGGAAACCGATGAGTGGATATGGTGTATATGGATGATGACTATCTATCGGCCTGCCGCTTCGGCTCCGCATCGGAGGGACCTGGCTCTCAGACTAAGGACATAAATGTGAGATAATGTCAAAATGAGAGTATGAAAAGAGATAGTACTGAAATCAGCTGGAAGAAAAGACATACCGCTGCATTTGGGTCGATGTTTTCTGGGTCCAGAATGTTGCAATAAGTTGATGGAGATTTGCAGAAAAGGTATTGCTTCCATTCTGCCCACCATAATTTAAATTGCTGAGTGGCAAAAGAGGCCACTGACCAATTATTCAGGTCAATAGTGCTAGAATCTGGCACTAGATCGCACAGCCGATTGTAGTCAAGACTTGAAGTCAATCCATCTCTGAATTTTGCTTGACCGGCGAGGTTGACCCGAATCGGCAGTTGGCCAAAGCCCAGTTGCCTTGCTGCAGCCGACGGATTGTAGAACTCATAGGTGGGAGAGTCCTTTCCTGAGAAGAAATTGGCTGGCAGAATCCCTGGCTTGATCAAGATATCCATAAGCTCCCTGTCAAAGGTATGAGTGGAGAAGTCGTAGCTCATGGGTAATTCAAAAATCAGCTCCACTGCATGATACGGATGCCAGCTGACAGTTTCTTCACTAAGGCCATTATAGAGGCATCTAAAATATTCAGCTGTATGGGTAGCTGTAAACTGACAGCCAGGAAAGGCCGATGCCGCCTCTCCAAAGGATTTGCAGCATCGTCGGACAGTTGGATTCTCCTCTAACTCGATATTGGGGAAAGTTTTGGTCTCTATCCGTTGCTGAGAGACCTTGCTCATATATAAATTGAGCCAGAGGGTAACGAACCACCAGGGACCGCCAGGATTCCCAATCGGCTCCCCCTTTGACAGCTTAGTGCCGATTTGATGCATCAGGTGGTAAGCCGATCCCTGTAGATGTTTTCCAAGGGGGATGGCCGATCCTTGTGACAAAGCTTCCGCTAAAGCTTGGGTGTTTGAAGAGGGTCCAACTGCTCTGCCACAGAAAAAGTGCTTTTCCAGCCACATCATCAGAAAAGCAGTATGTTCTCTCTCTGAAACTGTTCCCGTCTTCATATTTTTGATGATGTATCCCTTCCACCTGCCGATTCCTTTGGTCTCTAGCCGATGTGATGGCTTAATCAGATAGTTAAAAGGGACATCGGCGGAGGAGATGTCGAGGCCGGTCAACAGCAGGACATCGGCCAAAGTTGGGGTCATAGGTCCATGTCCAAAAAGAAATGCATTGAGTGCGTCGGACCAAAAGTAAGAAGCTGCTATGACCAGAGGTTCATTTTTCTCCATCTGGGACAGAGAGAGGTCTAAGCATTGGCCGATTTTTTGTTCATCCCACTGAACCCTCCTAGACCTGGCTATTCGTTGGTACAATTCTCTCCGGCCGGGGGTCTCATTTGGCCAGGATCTAAAGGTACCTACCCACTGATCTAGGTCCATGGGTGATTGCTTGAAGGGGACTCTGTGAGTCTCTAGATTGATCAGGTCAGTTGGATCGGGGTTCCCCATGGGGCCTAAGCAGATAAGATCAGGGGATTCTGAAAGAGGGATGGTGATCTGGTGCCTAAGTGCCTAAAGAAGGAAGAAAAGGAGAAAAAACTGAGAAAGGATCCAGAAAATACTGGAGCAGTAGAAAAAACAAAAGGGGGAAATTTCAAGTGTTTACCTCTGGGATGAAGATCATCGTTGCCGATGGGGCTACCAGTGGAGCCGCCTATTGGGCCGCCGCTGCTGAGGGGATCGCCGATAGAGCCTCCGTGGTTGGAGTGGTCGCCGATGGTGACGCCATTAGGAAGTTGGAGCAGGTTGCGAGTGGGATTACCGGAGGAGGCAGTTGGAGATCGAGGGGGCTCGGAGGAAGACGAACAGTGGTTCACTGGAAGGAGATGCTAGATTTGTTGGGAAGAGTAGGCGGAGAATGCCAACACTTAAGGAAAAATCTGGAGGGCAAGGGTAAAGACGGTATTCTTGCCGCGTCGTCTACACGAATTCCAGGGGAGCGGTCGTTTCGCGCGCTCGGTCCGAGGAAATTGCAATCATTGTGCGGAAGACCGCGGAACAGAAGGAGATTTTTACTGCGCCTGTTTTGGAGAAAAGGATTAAAGAAAGAGTTTCGAAGAAAAAGTTATGTTTTACTCCGAAACTGGGGGGCATGTGTTGACGCCAGATTTTGACACGTGTTGAATCGGCGTCAGGAGGAGAAGATTGGCCGATGCGGCAGATCTGAAGGCTACAGTAAGGGATCCGTCGATTGAGGTAACAGTTGGAAATCGGTCGATTGGTGATGCAGCTTGCGCCGACAGGATGGGACTACTTCGGAGAGTCCCGGTCAAAAGTTGGTCAACAGAGCGACGCTAAGTCGGTCAGGAAGCAATTGAAAAAAGTCCTGACTGGATTAGGAGACGGCGGCGGAAGATTCTGCGGGAGTTCATTTCCTTTTTAAGATATTATAGATATAGTAGTTTTCCTGTTTTTAAATAAGATGGTAACAAGTCGTAATCGACCAGGAGTCCTAGTTGTTAGGGTATAAATAGGAGTCGTCAGGGCTTTGCAAGACATCAACATATCAATCAACAACAACACTTCTACTTTTTCCAGCAATTTACTTTCAAGTCGGCGACTTCGCCAATACGTTTCTTCTTTCACGAGTTCGTACGGATTGGCAGGGCTGCATCAACTTGATCTCTGGCCAATTGGTAGGTTCTGCTTATCGAGTAATATCCGAGCTTTAACTACGGGCGCATCGCTGTGGTTTCGTTTGGATTTATTCACCAGTTATCGATATTTACTAGAATTGCAAGTTTTACCTGTTGTTCTAGTATTATCACCAGTTATCCAGCTTGAGATCAGAATAATCGGCTTCGTCATCATTCTTCTTCGATTTATCATCTTACAGCCGATTAAATCTATTTCAAGTGTTGCATCCATAATAATTGTTTAGATCGCTCCAGCAGTCTTCTTTACAATTATTACGCGATTATCGGTTGATCCATAGCCGATCATCTTTACAGCAAATCGGCCGATTCGCCGACGCGCTCTTCAGGACAGATCGGAACTCCAGCCGATCGGAGCGCCTGGAATTTAATACTCTTATTTCCTTGTCAATCAATAGGTCAGATTGACTGGCACGCCGCTCGAACCGTACCAGGGCGATAACCCGAACAGGAGCTAAGCAGATTCTCCCGGGTCGTGTGTCTGACGCTAAAGACCATCGGCCGATTCTCATCTGGCCGATTTTAGCGCCAACACACCTACCATACACTTGCACAATCTTGATCAGCTTGTATGATGTGTCATCTCCATGGATCCAATCTTTGATTTTGCAACATATGTGAAACAAGTGCATGCTTCCAATCTCCTACCATGAACTCCACATAAGCTATCATTAAAGTAGGCTAAAAAGAGGCAATGCCTTGGTGAGGAGTAAAGTTATGGTTGGTCTTTTCAAAAATCATTCAAACCCCCAGTCATACAACAGAGTAGTGGAGGAGATTCAAGTCAATACCGTTCCGCTCTTCAACTTCCCAAATTTTTACGGTAGACAAATCAAGATTCACAGGTAAGGGTGAAGTTTGGAATAATCTATATGCAGGTATCATATCAAAAGGAAGTGGTGTTCCACCCTAGTCCTAAGCTTTACTTGAGGACGAGCAAAGACGAAGTGTGGGGGTCTTGTTCACACTCGCTACGGACCAATTCTAAGCGTCAATTTGACCAAGAAATGGGGATGACATACATACTTAACCTGCATATCTAACCCAAATAATATGATTTCCACATTTCCCTTGGAGATTTTGCAATGTAGGGATTTGGGCAAGAAATGCAGGTAAAACAAGCTCCAGGATCCAAGCCACAAAACACCGACCAATCATGAGCGACCACCTGGATTGAAGGACCCACATGGCAGCCCAAACACTCTCAATCCAAGGCAACACCACTCCGACCAATCAGAACGCGTTGTTCAGAGTCACACGGATCAACGGGCCCACCAGAGCATGCAACCAACATAGGACCATGCCAACTCATCAACCAGGGACCATAGGGCCCACTTACCAGTCACCTAGGCGAAGCTGAACCCGGTTGGGGCCAGGTTTGGGTCAGCCGAACCAGGTGGTTCGGCCAAACCGGGCCCAGCGCCACCGCCTTACAGGTTCCACGTGGCGTCTCCTGATTGCTTCCTAATGTCGATTCTGCCTGAGTTCGCGAGTTTGCCGGCCAAGAGCATCCCTGATCACCACTATAAATACAAGGGGAGGGGGCAAGAATAGAGACACCATTTTATTCTCTCCTCTCTCACTTTTGGAGTTGGACCTCTCCTTAGAGGCTTAGTGCTACCTAGGTAGTGCTTAGGAGTTAGAGAGAGAGTGAGGGGGAGTCAGGGAGGTGCCGGGGTTGTCGGCCCCCGGTGTTCTTCTCCAGCTTGTACCTCGACGGATGCTTATCAATCATAGTACGGGTTCGTGACTTCTTTTGTGCTTTAGTTTCTTAGTTAAGTTTAGAGCTAGTTTCTCCTAGTTGCTTGCCGGATCAATAGTTCACTAGTTTAGTGGGTAGCTCTAGTATGTAGCTAAGGCTAGAGTTAGTAACGATAGTGTAGATGTGGTGTCTAGTCTAGACTTACCTGTTGGTTGTGGTACATCCCATGGTTAGATGAGATAGTCATGCGGACATCCCGACCAATGCTCCAACATCATACACAAACCTTGAATCAGTTACACAAGTTGATGAACAGACTACACCAAATAATGTAACCCAAGGACCGATTACACGAAGTCGTGCCAAGAAGCTACAACAAGAGGTGAACTCTCTCCATGTTGAATTTAAGTTACGCACAAATGAGAATTGTTTACTA
Source organism: Panicum miliaceum (assembly GCA_032594955.1). Lineage (NCBI taxonomy): Eukaryota > Viridiplantae > Streptophyta > Magnoliopsida > Poales > Poaceae > Panicum > Panicum miliaceum. The sequence continues at coordinate 47,707,667 of CM064057.1, read as the reverse complement.
CCTAAGTGTTTTACTCTTGTTATGCTTAGGTTCACACATGAAGAAGAGAACACTACTTTAAATGAAGACGACTTTTTGAAGAACAACAATAGTCTCCCTGATTCTGTTTCATGTTGTTCAGCGAAGACAAACTTCAAAGGTCCAAAACGGTCATTCTAATCCCGTTTCTGGCTGTTCAGACTGCTATAAAGAATCAACTATAACTCTTGCTTCCCAAAATATCTGGAGACTCTTGAGTACTCATTGGAAAGATACTCAAGTCTACTTTCCAACGCAACAAAACTCATGTCTTTTGGAGTTCCCGATAAAGAGTTATGACTGATTTAGTGGAGGCTCCTCGGGATTTCAGTTCGTGGTGAGTTTTCAGTTACCATAACTCCAGAAACTCTAAGGTCCATTCACACCCAACAAGGAGGGTTTTTCCTTGTATAAATACTCCATGTATCTCAGAGATTAAACAAGACTTCTGATAATGAAATAGAACCTCTTTTGTTCAGTTGTGTGCTAACAAATTAAGAGAGTGATTCTCTACCACTTTGCTCTTGTGATTTCCCCGTGGGATTACATAGGCGGCCGCTTCATCGGCACCCAATCCGTGCTCCTACTACTTCATGTTAAGGTTGTGTAGGTTGGTTCTTTGAGAGTGTGACTGGGCGAATCCTTGATTCAGGCTGCCGTATAGAGACGGTGGTTGGCTTCTTGTGCGTGTCGTCAGGTTGCACTACTTATCCGGCTGCTCGCAGCTAGTTATCTTGGCTGAATTTCAGCTAGTTATCTTTTTCAAGATCCTATGTCGTGAAGATCGGGACAATATCCGTATCATCTGGTATCAAAGCTTCATTTGCCACGGTAGGATTCTTTACCCTTAGCTATATATATTTTTATCTTCGTCCTATCCACCATAAAGTCATAAAAAATTTCTATTATAGCCTTCTGTTTCAATCTGTTTATCTAGTGAGTTTGGTTAAGTTTCAGTCCATTAGAGTCTTTGTTTAGTTGCTGATCATTTCATATTTTGTGTGTCCTTTTGTGCCTTTCCATATATCTAAAAATCCCTAAAAAATTAAACTCATTCCATCCTTTGCAAAAACTTTTATCCTATCAACATAGCTGCTGGTTGCATGTGTTTCTACCTTTAATTTGTGCAAGTGTTATATCTGGTCTTGTTTAGTATCGTGAAAAAAAAGAGTCAAAAAAAAGAAGAAAGAAAGTTGCAAAAAAAAACTAAATTGAGAAAGTTGCAAAGAAAGGAGAAGGATCAGATTGTTGGTATGCTAAGTGCTGAATTTTATATCAAGTTGTGTAACCAGTTTGCTATCTTCCTTTGGTGTAATTTTTGCTAGGAGATTCCCTGTGAACTATCCATCCCTAGAATAATCCTTGTTTGCATGAAGTCTGAAATATCTTTTGCGCGTGTGTTTCATCGGTTACATCATTCATATCTTGTGATCAGCACTAAGCATTGTTCTCTAGTTTGGATTGCTACTTAACTTTACAACAACTAGAATTCAGATTGTTCCCTGTGATTTATCCCCTACCAAGCTCCACATAAAAGCCATCGTGTACGGTTGTGCTGGTCTTGTATTCGCTCAATTATCACTACTCTTTACCGCCAACACGGATTGCCTTAGTAACCTGCAGGGAAACATAAGAGCCTTGGTTGGTAAGAGAAGGTGAGGCTGTGAGATCCACAAAATTTCCATTCCACATATAATTACTATTTTATTCTCACTAACCATACAGGAAGATGTTCGGACAACCCGAGATTGAAGATTGTGTTACCATAGCACAATTCAATGAGATGAGGCAAAGCATGGAGGAGAAACAAGATAGATTGTCATAAGAACTTCAAGCCATTATGACTCAGCTACAAAACCTTAATCGTGTTCCTGAAAATCTAAGCATCTATAGAGATGAAGTAGATGAAACTGAGTTAGAAGTTGTTGCTCGACTTGCAAGAGAATAGCGAGAACGCCAGAGCGAGCTGCTACCCATGCTACGAGACCTGCTGGTCCAAGGCTTTGAAATGGAGCTGGTTGTGGAAGAGGAAGAGGTTTTGGACATGGAGGTAATGACTACGCTTAGGAGTTAGGGAGAGAGTGAGAGGGAGTCAGGGAGCTGTCGGGGTTGTCGGCCCCCAGTGTTCTTCTCCAGCTTGTACCTCAACAGATGCTTATCAATCATAGTACGTGTCTGTGACTTTTTTTGTGCTTTAGTTTCTTAGTTAAGTTTAGAGCTAGATTCTCCTAGTTGCTTGCCAGATCAATAGTTCACTAGTTTAGTGGGTAGCTCTAGTATGTAGCTAATGCTAGAGTTAGTAACAATAGTATAGACGTGGTTCCCAGACTAGACTTACTTATTTGTTGTGGTATATCCCATGGTTAGATGAGGTAGGTAGCAGATGGTGACAGCCCTGTCTATCCAGCGAAACCCTCCCCATTCGGGTATATCCCAGTAACGTATTACTGGAACTCACCAGTCTTATTCTGTGAGAAGGCGGTAGCCCGACGTAAACGATTAGGATAGTTCTATCTTACCTTTGACTCTTAGTCTTAGGAATCCTCTCTACTCCTTGCCTCTAATTGATGCGGTGTCCTTGGACGAACCTAAACCTTAGAGAATATACACACTTTCCTTAGTGGATACGATACCCTTGGAATACTCCTGGGTGAAAGCTACTACAGTATCCGTGCGCTTACGGATTTATTTTCCTGACGCTAGGAAACGTCAACAGTACTGCTGTCTATTTTGCAGGATCACTGGAAGAAACCATGTCTCAAACTGGATCCTCTAACACTTCAGGTGCACATCATGAGCCTACGCACAGTGGAGAACCGTCTCGACAGACAGCTGCATGTAGCACATCCCAACGTAGGAAGCCAAGAACACAGACAAAGTGGCCAAATGATGTTGTAAAAGTCGAGGACATCGACGGTGAAGGGTTCCCAACAAATGGTAATGGTCTAAAACGGTGGCGATTGATCTGTGGATTAATCGCTCAGCAAAGGGTTGGAATCAATGTCAAATTTGAGGATGTGGACCAGCCCATGCAACAGGGCTTGTTCGAGATCATGAATGAATACTTGGAGTTTCATGAGGGCACATCCGAGGCACAGATGAATCGTGTTAGAGGGGCAACATTGAAGTCAATTGCCAAGCTCCACAGGCACTTCAAGTCCAATCTGGTATGAAATTTTGTCAACAATGGTACAGAGCCCTTTGAGGTGCACAAGCACATGGATCGTCGAGACTGGGAGATATTCGTCGAGACTACCACCTCTGAGCAATTCTTAGAGAAGAGTGAGCAGTTCAAGAACCTTCGTGGTAGATCATGGACAACCATCGCCTAGGTACAGAGGGCTATGCTGGGAAGGAGAAGGGGAAGTGGCGCAAAGAGGACGCAGCAATGGAGGAGGCGGGGACAGAGAACCCTTGGAGACAGTTTCCTGGACGCTCATCGCCATATTTTAGGGCCACGGCTGATCCGACACCATCCACCGGGGAAATCACCTGGAGTAGTGACAATAGCAAGAGGCTGGCCGACCGAGTGATTGAACTGAAGGATCAAGAGATCGGTGTAAGATAACATGACATCCTCTCCACTACCATTGATACGCTAGAGCACCGAGGTCGTGTGCGTGGAGTCTCCAGTCTGAAGGGCTGGAAGGAAGGCTACGGCAAAGATAATGAAAGCTTGTGGAAGAAGAAGAAAAGGACATCTATGCATCCAGACCGATTGAAAAAAGAGATAATGGATGAAATATTTGGGAAGCTCAGGGCAGCGGGGATTGACATTGATGCAGCATTAGGTGCGTCCATTGGCAAGAGCAGTTACGCCTCTAAGGAGGTGGAACAGCCCCTAATAGCACCAGCAGGCCAACATAGCCACCCCTCCCCCGGTGGACATAGCATTTCATCCCCCAACAAATGGCTGGGTCCTAGTCATGATGAGCCCGACACATTCAACCAGCTAAAAGGTCCAACCGCTTGCAGCCTTGTAACTGGAAGTTTCTCAACGATGTTGATTCAGCTAGCATAGGCGGTCGTGCTACCCGAGGAGAAGGTCTGCCACACGGTGCCGGTGCAGGATGGGTATGTCGTAGTGAAGGTTGACCACGTCCATGAAAACGCAGAAGGCTACCCTCTCGATATCCCGGTGCCAAATGCCGAGATTTTTACTTTGGGGGATGCCTGTACCTTGCGGATTTAGTGGAAGAAGAGTGATGAGGTCTTCGATTGGCAAATAGGGCATCACCTTATCTTTTGATGGTAAATTGATTTTTTTCCTCAACAGATTTTGGGGGAAATCAGTATGAACATATAGAGCAAATCCATATAAGTTTCAAAGAATCCAGAAAATCAATAGAAACATACTACCCAACTTTAAAGTGGATTCTATGTCGATGGAACAATATTTGAAATTGGGGAACAAGCATCCCCAACGTGAGTTTATGTTATTGGTTGATGGGTGATGTGGAGGCAAGAGAATATAAAAAAGGCAATAAGCTTAGAATTGGTAACAGATCGTGATCTTAATACTCTTCACAATTCAACTTGATCCTTATATATTTTTAGCTTAAAATTTAAGATTTTTTACCATCCTCAAAATAAGCTAGCAGTGCTGCAAGCAACCGGTAGCATGGATATCAATGGTTTTTATGGGGTTCTCCATCTACAAGCAAACGCTTCGATGTTGTGGCAGCAGAAAACTCGATATACTTTTTTCCTCCCTCCCTTATAGGGAAGCCAAATCAAACATATTACCCCACATTACCCTCTAACAACTATATTTCTCTAAATATTCTATTGCTTTATAGTAATTTCCTTCCTGACAAGCATTTTTTTCACCTACTCCCCCTTCGATCTTTCCTTGTTCTAGCCAAAGGCTCTCCGGTCCTTCAGCACCTGATCTTCCAACGGCCTTCTCCGCTAACACTGTCCGCGCCCAGTTGCGCCTTTGCCGTCTATATATACCTGAAATTTTCCGAGGAGCAGCTTAATATATTATCGGACCCTTCGGTCAATGCATAGAGAAGGTAGCTTTCCCAACAGCTGATATTACTGTAATGTGAGTGGTAGTCTTATAAAAATAATGATTTAAAACCATTGTCAATTTTGCAAATGTTCCCTTGCAACAATGGTAAATAGAAATTCTCAAAACAAAACTGCTCCACATATTCATAAAAAATCTACTCCGTCCGTTTAAAATTATTGATTATTTTAACATTTCTAGATGCATAATATTTGCTATATATCTAGATATAGTGTATATCCTAGATATATAGTTAAATTTGTGCATTTAAAATTTTGAACGTTCCTGTGAGTACTAAGTATAACTAGAAGTTACATTTAACTGCTGGGGAAAAGGAAAACCCCATAAGCATCATCTTTCTGCCTTTCGCAGTTGACTGGTGGGGGTCGCTCGCGGCATCAATCGCTGACGTTGACCCCAGCTCTGCCGTTCACGATGCACGCGCTTGGACGGCCGCTGACCGCTGGCGCGTCTCCCCGACCGCACCGCCCCACCCCGCCCGCCGGGCCGCCGGTGCCGTGCCGTGAACCGCGTGCGGTCGTGGCGACTGCCGGTGTGCGGTGTGGCGCCAGGCCTAACTTGCTCCACGCGTGCGGCGTGCCCCATCAACCCAGGCTTTGAAACTCCTTCCACCCCCTTCCTTCCTTTTGCCTCGTCCTCCCGCCGCTCTAGCTCGCGCGGTCGCTTGTCGCCCTCCGTCCACGAGCCGCGTCTCGCGGGCAGGTGGGCGGGCGTGAGGCGGGGCGGAGCGAGGCGAGGCGATGCTCGCGTGGAAGGAGAAGGTGGCGGACCGCCTCTCCCGCCTTCTCGCCGACTCCCCCGTCTCCCCTTCCCCGGGCCCCACCGCCGTCCAGCCGCCGCAGGTGAGATCCGCCTCCCTCGCCCCCTACCCCCTCCCGCGCTCCGGGCAATCGCATTGCGCCATCTCTGTGTTTCTTTTTTCTGCGGGTTCGATCGGTGGTTGGTGCGGGGGCGTTGGGATCTCGCGGAAGGTGGGATCTTGCAGGAACGTGCTGTCGAATCAGGACAAAAGAATCGATTTTTCGTCTTCCCTCGTCACGAATTGCGGGCATTGCGGATGACTTAGCTCGGAAGCTGCTACCAGATTCGGATTTGGGGATTGGGTTTCCTGGGCGAAATGAGGCACCTTGGAATGGCGTCCTGTGAAGATAAGCTAAGATAAAGCATGTGGTTTTGCTGCTGCCTCCGCCGCCTGCATGTTCAGATTTGGATGTGCATTTGCATAATGCTGCTGCAACGCCAGCGATGCGGAGCGATTGCCTCTTTTACTATTGCATTGTTGTGCAATGTCTTCACTCCGATGCTTGAAAGTTCACTGCCCAGGGTAACCATGCTAACGTTTTTCTCAATAATTCATGTGTGATCTCTAAGTCCTCACCCTATGGATGATGATGGGATCTTTGTGGCCCACAGCAGTTTGGGCCTAACCTCACCTGAAAAGTCTTGGAAGGGTTAGCTCAGATACTACACTTATCAGAGTTTAAATGGTTGATCCATTCGAATAAGTTTGTGTTCAGTGAGGGAACATATGAACCATGCATTGATCTGAAACCAGACCCCTTGAACTTTAAATGTATCATTCAAATGTATGAATGTTTTCTTTGACAAAGTTGCATAGCACCGTTAAATGTACAAAACCATGTTGGCCGTCCCATCCATGTTGATATCACAGTTTGTTTCCTAGTTTATGTTATTTGAAGTTGTTGATAGATGTAGTTTATCAATTATCAGGTCGCAGCAGTTATGTGTACAAATTACATTCCATGCCAAATCAAATGATCTGTCAATATTTGTTGAGAGATCAAAATTAACATGAAAGTATAGCTTACGGGGTTCATCTGTAATTTAATACTTTCAGTTTGCAGATGTCGCTGAATTCTTGTTTTAGTAGTGATCTGTTTTAGTTTCAATAACACATCTTTTGTTTTGTGCCTTCTGGATGTTTTATTAACCTGCATTTTTTCCAGGCAATATCTCTCCCAGCAGAACATTTTACTTCCCCCAAGAAGTCGTCGTTATCTTCTTATGTGTTGTCCCTTCTACCAACCTCAAACTCAGGGCCTGAGCAGAATTCACCTTGTTCAGGGACTTTGAGACCATTACCTCCTGAATCACTTCCTAAGAGATGGAGAGGGAGTGAATTCACATGGCAAGATCTGCCGCTGCAATTGAGTGAGGAGTCTGGGTCCGAAAGTGAGAGAGATGAAAGGAATGGGGATTTTAGTAACAACCAGATCCATCAATCATACAGATCCTTGGGAAACACAAATGGAAATGAGGAAACATCGACTTCAAACTGTGCAGGCACTCTTCATTATCTAACTGAAAAATCTATGTTTGTATCTCCAAAACTGTTTGCGTTCTTTGATTCTTCACTCCCTGGGACCTTAAAGGGGTGCCACTGGGTATTGCTATATAGGTAAAATATTAATCAGCCTGTCATGCTTACAGCTTTCTCTAGGAAAATACCTTTTTTAATGTTTATCCAAAATACCTTTTTTAATGTTTATCTGCGCACTTTCTAATTCTTTCTTTTAACAAATGAAGTGCAGCACCTGGAAGCATGGGATATCTCTAAGAACACTTCTTCGTAGAACTGAGAATATTCAGGGTCCATGCCTATTGGTATGTCCAACTATCTACTTGCATTTACCATTTTAAGGGTTTGTTACTCGTGCGATACTTTTGTGTGGAATTCAGATTTCTTTTTTAACGATGTCCCCCCTATTTCCTCTTTCATTAGATTGTTGGGGATATGCAAGGGGCTGTGTTTGGTGGCTTATTGAACAGTCCTTTGCGGCCTACAGAAAAAAGGAAATACCAGGTCGGTGATAAAGAAATTGCACACTATACTAATGCATAATAAATACAAGTCATGCTTTGCATGAAGATTGCTAAGTTTTGTTCATCTTGTATAGTAAATATCGTTACTGCTCTTATGGACCAGGGAACAAACCAGACGTTTGTGTTTACAACGATACATGGTGAACCTAGACTTTTCAGACCAACTGGTAAGAATAATTTATGGAAAACAAATGTGAACGAGTAGCTTGTGATGAGTATCCAAAAAAAAATGTTGAGTTGTTTCACAGGACAGTAGCTGTTTCTGGTTATGTCGTCTTTGTCAACATAGTCAGTCCCCTAGACATCTTGCACAATACCAGTTTACTCGAGCCACTGCTTAGTGGGACAGGAAGACTAAGGGTCTGATTGGTTGTCATCCCGGCAGAGCCTGGCTCGCACCAGGGAGCCAGGCCGGCCAGAGCCAGGTTGAGTGCATGCAGGAGGTCATGTTTGGTTACTTGTTCAGTACAGCCAGGCTCTAAGAAGATAGCGCTTGGTTTCCTGGTTGCATCCAGATTTGAAATAGGAGATGCACCTGCGCGCTCGCCGCCGCACCGAGCGAGCCTGGCTCCGGGGAAACGAGGATTTTGGCCGTATCCCGGGAGCCAGGGTCGGGGTCCCCTTTTGCACGACGGGCCAGGCCCAGTACCTAGACCAGGTATCCAATCAGCTCAAGGTTGCACCCCGAGAGCCTGGACGGGGGCTCATGCGACCAACCAATCAGGCCCTAAAATGCATGCTAACAGAGCCTTAAAGATAACGAGACAATCTGATCACACAACTTTATATGTTTCTAACTTGACATTTACTATTTCGTGAACTGTCAACATTGCACATGGCTCCACCCTTTTTCATAATTTTTCTACTCTAGAATAAATAAAAATATTTTTATTGGTTCAGAGAGCTTATTTGAAAGCATATCCAGGTGCAAACAGATTCTACTATTTGTGTTTGAATGATGCTTTGGCATTTGGAGGAGGTGGAAGTTTTGCATTGCGTGTTGATGAAGATCTGTAAGTTTGTCTTATGTTGTCATACTTTTGCTCTTTTTGTGGACAGCAGTAACTGTATGGTATCTAAATTTTGTTTGAATAGGTTACATGGAAGCAGTGGATCGTGTGAGACATTTGGAAATTCATGCTTGGCATATACTCCAGAGTTTGAACTAAAGAATGTTGAGGTAAGATGCCTTTTAATTTGAGTTTCACATAAAGGTTTGTACGTGAAAGCCATATTAGTTCACAACTCATTAATATGACATGTAAAAAATGCAGCAGAATTTGAAGGGTGTTTTACTAGAACACTTAGTTAAAATGGGCGTACTTCGCCACAAGTTTGTTATTGTAATTGGTGTGAACAATCTTTTTGTAAAATTTGATGCGACCAATGTAGATATTCGACGATGTTACTGGTCAGAGACGGAATTTTATATGCACTTTCTTCCATGGTGGCATGGCGTAGAATCATGAGCAATACTCTTGATGCTTTGTGTAGATAGGTTTGATCCACAAGTGGGCTGGATGATACTGGCCATGCCCATTTACAATGTTGCAACTTAACTCTAAGGTTAACCTTGGTTCGATAGTTTTCTGTTTTGGGTGTGGACATGATGAATAATGATCATTGCGCGGCATTTCAGATGGGGGGAAGAAAAAGAAAAAAAGCACTATTTTTCACATTTCTCTTTACATGTAGTGTGAATTAACGAACTATTAGAAAACAGCTATTCAGATGGAACATACCACATGCTTGATTTCTGTTACACATTTTCATTTCTGTACTTGATTTCGCATGCCCCTCACTGACATTTCTTTTGTGCAGCTGTGGGGATTCACGCATTCGTGGAGCCGTTCGAAGTAGCTGATGCTAGTTCTAATCCAGTGTACTTGTTGTTGACAAAAAAAAAGAAAAGAAAAGGAAAGAAAGATAGAGTGTACTTGTTTAGCTGATGCTAGTTGTCCCCACACGATCGTCAGCTGTAGTTAATCCAGTCTATAAAAAAAGGAAAAAGAAAGAAAGATACAGTGTACTTGTTCGTTGTGATGTCTCCTCACATTTAACATCGTTTCATTTCTTTCACATTTATCGAAAATGCTTTTCTGCTCACAATAGCAATTCCGGATCAAGAAAAACATCGGCACGCTTTTTTCTCTCAAGTCGCGCGTGAAAGCCGTGATGAAATGTGGTCAGGCATCTTTCTTTGTTTGTCGCGAACGATGTACACTGTCAGTCAGAGCTGGGAACAGCTCCACTCGCTGGCGTCGTGCCTTACCTGCTGCCGTCCTCCTGTTCCTTGCGCCAGGTATCGTCCATCTGTCCGTCTCTCCTCCTTGTCCTTGCCTCTCTGGAGCCCAGCCAAGGAAGCAGGAGCTCGATCCATCGTATCCATTTGCAGGATCGTATCCATTTGGGTAGTGTTTGGTTCGAGGTAGGATGGAATTGTTTCATTCCAGATTTAGGGATCACATGATTGGAGGATGGAACGGCTCCATTTCTTATTTTGTTGGAGGTACGAGGATGGAGCTGCTATTACGGCGTTAACCACCGTTATGTGGGACCCGCTTGTCAGTCCTCAAATCCTCTTCTTCCTCGAACACGGCTCCTCCCTGCACTGCTGGTCTCGGCGTCCACCTCCGCCCCCGCCCCCCCCCCCCCCCCCCCCCCCCGGATGTCGGTGCTCCGCCTCCACACCGAGATCCGCCACGGCCCGAGACCCGCCTACGCGCCATGCTCCGCCGCGGCTCGAGCTCCGCCTCCGCGCCGAGCTCCTCCCCGACCCATGTTTGGTACCGCGCCCCCGCCGTGCTGCTCCGCTGCCCTGCTGCCGCTGTGGGCACCACGCTCCACCGCGCTGCGCCGTTGGCCTCCACCGGCGCGGGCTCCGCGCACCCGCAGGCCGCAGCGACGGAGGAGATGGCGTTCATTTGGAGCGAACTCGTTCGCTCGTTTCTGCCGAACGAGTTCATCCCGCATATTGAGGGAATATTCCCTCGTTGGGATGGCTCCGCTCAGGCGTTCCCAAACCAAACAAAGGATGAAACTGCTCCATCCTGCTCCACTCCCCAACCAAACAAGCCCTTGCATTGCGGTTGCGGCGATGGGCCGCCATTATTGCACATGGGGATGGTGGTGCTGAGGATGACGATATAGCCGCCTCGCCTCCCCCGTCGCCGCCTCTGCTTCTTCCTCCTCTGCTTCCTGCTCACTGCCTTCGCCGTCTCCAAGCTCCGGCTCCAGACGGGTGGTGACCAACCTCCTAGGACCGTCCCGGAAAAAATAGGGCCCTGTGCCAAATTCTAATCCAGGCCCTCAACTTGACGACCAAAATAGCAATGATAATTTATACTATAACTTAATTTTTTATACGAGTACAAATACAAAGGTTTACATACACGCCCGCATGAAATATACTCATCTTATTCCTACACTATGCCTCAGAAAGACACTCTATCACTATAATCACTATTACAAATTGGGCCTTTAATCCCGGTTCTTGACCGGGACTACGAATTCAGGATTAAAGGTCCTGGGTCTAGCAACTGGAACTAAAGGATCGGATCTACCAGTCCAGAAAAAATAATTGGCACAAGCACCCCCAACTCTGCAGTACGGGATTCGAGCCTATGACCTAAATTAGCTGCAGGGTTTTTTTTAATAACATATGTTTACTTCTTGTTTGTACAGAGAAAAAAAGTTCAAGGTAACTCAAAACTGAAGAAATATGTTGTCAAAATGATGTGAAGGTATTTGAATGCTGAATTAGATTTGAATAAATGTTGAACATAGTATTTCAAAATGTCAAATGCCCTGGCTCAAAATTTCCTTTTTCTTCCCATAAACAAATAAATACCACCAGCTTTGATAAGAGTACTCCAGAACGAGAGCGGAAAAAAATTGAGATTTGCTCCCTATCAGCTGATTGAAATCCGGTTTACCTCTCAATCGATGCGCTGCTTCGTCCGATCAGAGACGGATGGACGAGATTGTCATTTGTGCTTCGTCCGCTGTTGTCTGTTGTTCCTGCTCAGGTTCACGCTGTTGGGTCTGAAAAACGTTCACGGGTCTGACCCCATCTGTTCCTGTGCTTTAGACCGGCCACCATTTCTTTTCTTTTCCGAAAAACACCACCCACCATTTCGACCCCGTCGTTTCCATCTCCAGCAACAGGGGGGGTGGGGAGTCAGAGAGGAGGTGGCTGCGATCCAGGTCCTCTCGCCGCCGGATCAGGAGAAGGGGGCGGGGGAGCAGGGGACGGGGGCGAGCCGGCGACGATCCCCCGCCGTGCCTGTGCGCCTCACCGGGGCGCAGTACCAGGAGAGGGGGGTGGGACTTCTCGGTCTTCTCAAGGTAATCAGGGGCCTGAGCTTGCTTTCTGTAGGGTTTTGTCCGTGGTGCTTAGTGTGTGTACGTGCAAAAAAATTACCAACTGCCGTGCCCACGTGTTGATGGGCTCATTGTATGTAATATTTTTTAACCTCTGCAGGTCCATCTCTCTGTTGTCACTCTCGTTGACATGTGGGATGGGTGTCAGCGCTGAGGCAGCTCGGACGTGGACACGCGCCGCGCACGGCCGAAACGGCGACGGCGACGTCGGCCTGTGCCACACTGCCACCTACCTCTCTAACCTCTTAGCCCGTGCTTGTTAATGGAGCCTTTTTGTTCGGACGAATGGCAGGAGCTTGGTGGTAGCGACGCCGGGGAAACTCGATCGGTCTCGACCGCGACATCTGGTTCGCTGCCGTGACCCTCCTCGACTCCTCTCTCGTCGTCGTCCTGCCCCCGGCGTCTGCCGTCGCCGTCCCCCGTCGCGTGCGCGTCAACGTCGTTCATCCTCTTCTTGCTTCCGTGGCGGCCGCCCTTCGCGGCAACAAATAGCCAGGAGCTCCGCCTGCAGGCGCGACCGCGCGACGTCAACCGGGACCGCTAGCACGCCTGCCGCAACCTTATCGATGACGACGGCGGCAGGGCCGCGGCCGCGCCTCCTCTGGCCAGCCGGACCGGGCTCGCTCTGCCACCGCCTCTGCACCCGTTGCTTCCTCGTTGTCTTCCTGCTCGCCGCTTCTCCGGCGCCGGGCGGGTGGTGACCAGCCTCCCTGGCTTCGACGGGCCCTTCCCCTTCCACCTCGAAACAGGGTGCGCGCCACTCTTCTTCATCCTATCGCCGTTGCCTCTGTTCCTCGAAACAGGGATCTCCTGCTGCTCTGAAGCTGCAAGTAGACTGAAACGAAATGCTGCATCTCTGCAATAAGGTACGAGGAGGTGGACAAGCAGAACGGCGCCGAGCTCTTCTACTACTTCGTCCAGTCCGAATCCGAGTCCGGCGCCGCCGCCGCACCTTTCCTCCTCTGGCTCACCGGCGGCGACCGCTGCTCCGTCTTCAGCGGCCTCGCCTACGAGATTGGTAGGCACTACGCCATGCCACACAGCACACATCATCTTGATTAGTTTCCACACCCAGGCATCATCAAATATCAATCAATCCACGCCTCGATGCGACTGATGATGATTGTTCTCGCAGGTCCCGTCAGGTTCGTCGTGGAGCCCTACGACGGCACGTTGCCGCGCCTGCGATACAACCAAAACTCGTGGTCCAAGGTGATCTGCTCCGTCCTTTCTTTTTCAGCTACTCTCCAGTTTTGAATTTGCTTCTCAGTTCTAGGTATTAGTATAAAAGGATCAGGGTGATAGTGACAGGATTCTCATCCTGTCTTTAAAATATAGTGACAAACTAAGATGAGGTGATGTGCTCACCTTATCCTCTCGGATTCTCAATTGTTTTGTACTCTCCCAATATGATCCTATTATTTTTAAAAAGCTTGGTTGTTTTTCTAAAGAAAAAAAAAAGGCTTGGCCATCCATGGATGTCCTGCCTAAGTTAGAATCTGAGAGAGTACAAAAACTGGTTATAAAGATTGGGTGGCTTCTAGTAATTTTTATACAGATTTAGCTTTTAACTTACTCTCATAATCTTATAATTTTAGTTCATACTAGGCATAAAAACGTACTCTTCAACTTATTTTTTTTAGACCATAGGCCATTACGGCCCAGCTTTTTATAGAAAGCCAGATAAGTGTATGCTGGGGTTATCAGCTTACAGGTTAAGTTCACAGCAAGCTTAAGAAAGCTACGCGAGCACAGTCGCACAACAGCAGAGGGAAAACGCCGCACCACCTCTACTCCCTCTAAAACCACACAAGACCGCAAAAGAAAGTCAGCAGCCCCTAAAAAAAACGATACACGACAGAACTGAGAACTCTGGAACAAGCAAGAAGTAATACTCGCGCCACCAGCCTCCTAAACATTTCGGTTCGGGGACGCAGCTTCAGACTGCAGGGACGAGAGGTGGGCCTGCAATCTTTTAATCAATTGCTCCGCCGATTGTATCTTGTCATTGCACACTTGCCAAAAAAACACTCTAATTTTGAGCGGCAGAAAGGCTTCCCATATGATCATCATATCTTCATTGATAATTCCCAGGAACAAAATCTCTTTATACAATGAGGCAGTTGTGAAGTCACCTGATTTCTCTAACATCCAAGTGGCTGAGTCTGAATCCCGAGTTAGGGTCAGCCCATCCATGAGGGTCAGAAGGTTGTCCCTCTCTATTAGCTCTTCCTTTCCCAATCTGCGTCTGAAGGTCAGGTTAACCACCCCCTCACCCAGGACCTGATGGACAGTCCAATGTTCCTGATAACAAATGTCGAACATCCTGTGGAAACTAATTTTGAGGGTGCATTCTAGGACCCAAACATCCAGCCAAAACCTTGTCTTTTCCCCGTTATGAACTATGTCTTTAAAACCTTTAAGGCATTGAGTCTTCACACTCTGAAGGCCTTTCCAAAATTGAGAACCTCCTCTATATCTGCAACTGAAAAAACCGCCCTCGCCCAAGTATTTTTTCCTCAGCAGGTTCAGACAGAGGTTATCATCACCACGTTCAAGTTTAAAAATCTGTTTTGATAGCAGGCACTCATTCATCGTCTTTGTATCAGTGAAACCCAGCCCCCCAGCCTCTTTTGGGCTCATGAGCACACTCCATTTCGCCATGTGATATTTTTTCTTCAATCCTGGGCCATGCCAGAAAAAGGTTGACCTTGCAGTGTCCATTTTCTGATGTATCTCATCTTGCAGCATATACATTCCCATGGAGTAAGTAGGGATAGTGCTCAGGCAAGATTCTATTAAGATCACCCCCCCCCCCCCCCCCCCACCCAAATGACAGACTGTTGCACCACCATGTCGGTAAAGGTTTCGATACTTTTTGGTGGATATATGCCAGGTTTGAAATACACAAGTGACTGTCACTGACCAGTATCCCCAAATACTTCAAAGGAAACTTCCCCACATTGCAATTGAATAGATTTGCCACCCTCTCTTGTTCCTCTTCATCAACTCCAATCACAAAAATCTCACTCTTCTCATAATTAATTCACAACCCTGACATATTTTCAAAACAATATAAAAGGAACTTAGCACTCAAGAAAGTTTCATCATCATAATCCAGAAAAATGATAGTGTCATCCGCGTACTGTAGATGTGTGATACCCCCCTCCACAAGTTCTGGCACCAGTCCTTTGATGGTACCTGCTGTTTTGGCTTTGGCAAACATGGAAGCGAAAGCATCACTCACTAGATTGAAGAGGAGGGGGACAGGGGGTCACCCTGTCTAAGCCCCCTGAATGTCCTGAAGAAATCCCCCCGGGTACCATTTATGTTTATCTCAACTCTTCCTCCCTCAATGATTTGTTTCATCCAGGAAATCCATTTCTCGGGGAAATTCTTCTACTGTAACACCTCCATTATGAACCTTCCAACAACAACAACAACAACAACATAGCCTTTTGTCCCAAGCAAGTTGGGTAGGCTAGAGATGAAACCTATAAAAAAAAACAAAGATCACGGATCTTCAGGTACATGGATGGCGAGTCTCCAAGCGCTCCTATCCAAAGCTACCTCTTTGGAGATATTCCACTCCTTAAGGTCTCTCTTCACCGACTCGTCCCAAGTCAGTTTAGGTCTACGTCTACCTCGCTTTACATTTTTGGCCTGCTTTAGAACCCCACTACGCAGGGGATCTCCATTATGAACCTCCAATCTACTTTATCATAGGCCTTCTCGAAGTCTAATTTCAGAATCACTCCTCTTTGGTTCTTCACTCTTAACTCATGTAGAACCTCGTGTAGGATAACCACACCCTCCAAAATGTATCGGCCCGGAATAAAAGCAGTCTGAGTCTCACTGATCAGTTTATGGGCCACCTTTGTCAGCCTCATCGTGAGTACCTTGGTGAACCATTTATAGTCAACATTCAGAAGGCAAATTGGTCTATATTGTCTAATATTATTAGCTTCCTTCAGTTTGGGAGTTAGAGAGATTAACCCATAATTAAGTCTGCTCACATTTAAATTCCCTCTATGTAGTTTTTGGAACATCTCTAACACCACATGTTTTATCTGCTCCCAAAAGGCCCTGTAGAAACTCACTCCAAGGCCATCAGGACCTGGAGCGGTTGGTCCATATCTTTCAAGGCAGCTTCCAGTTCTTGCATTTTGAAGGGAGCAATCAGTCCCTGGGCTTCCTCCTCAAATAGACCTCCAGACTCATTCCACATACCAGCTCCTAAGTGTATTGTACCAGAATCTTCTTTTCCAAACAACATTTTATAGTATTGCTCCACATGTTCTCTGATCTCCTTCTCTCCTCTTATCTCACCAATTTCACCTTCTAGGGAAAATATTGAGCATTTCTTTTTCCTCCCATTAGCCATACTATGGAAAAATCCAGTATTAGCATCCCCTTCTAATATCCATTTGATACCACCTCTCTTCTGCCATTGTTGTTCCTCAACTCTATAAATTACTTCCTGTTTTTCCTCTGTATCATATCTTAGCTTCCATTGGGCAGTGGTCATAGAAGAAGTATCCGCCTCTCTATCTAGGACCTTGAGTTGTTGTAAGAGGTCCTCATTCTCTTTCCTTCTCATGCTATTCCATTTGGCACTCCATCCTTTGCAAAACTGTCTTACTGAGTTTTTGATTTCTTTCCAGAAGTCTTGCACATCCATATCTCCTCTAGAAGGCCATTTATTCATCAGCATTTCTTTAAACCCTGTTGGGATAGCCAGCTGTCCTCAAACCTGAAGAAGAACTTCTGCTTCACTCTAATATCTTCAGTGTTGACCACTAAAGGGCAATGGTCAGACCCCACTCTAATCAAAGATTCACTCTAATCAAAGATTCACAGGAAGCCAGGTGGTACAATTGATCCCAATATGGGCTCACAAAAACTCTATCCAGGACACTCATAATTGGGTTTAATTGTTTGTTCGTCCATGTGAACCTACTCCCTTGTATGTTCATCTCTTTCAGTCCACAGTCAGCAATTAAAGTATTGAAAGGATCCATCCACACTTGATCCACGTTATCTGAGGATTTTTCCCAAGCGTATCTAATCATGTTGAAATCCCCTCCTATGATGAAAGGTCATTCCATACTTTCAATTTTCTTAGTCAGTTCCTGAAGGAAGGTATGTTTTCTGTCTAACTGGACAAGACCATAAACATTAATTATTTCCCATTGGCTCTTATCAAGCCTATTTTCTATTTTCACACTGGAGAAGAATTCCCCCGAGTCAATCTCTAGAGCATCCAAATCACCCTGCTTGACCCCCAATAGTGTTCCCCCAGAATGACCCCCGGCAGCTGTCCAGTTCCAGGAAAAGGCTCCCCCCTCCCCTAGAGACTGAAGCTCACCCAGGGTATAGCTCTCTTTAAAGGTTTCTTGTAGGCAAAACACCTCTATCTTATTCTGTTGAAGGATCTCTCTAAGCTGTTTCCTTCTCCCCTCAGCACCCAACTCTCTGATATTCCAGAACTGAATTTTCATATTTTCTTTTGCATACATCGGCATCTAGCCGGCTTTCTTTGCTCAACATCACAACTGATGGAGAGGGTTGAGGGAGGCACCTCCTCTATCCTCCCCTCAACCCCCCCATCAGCGGATTTTACACCCTCTTTTATCTTTTTTGGAGCTTCCAAAATGTTTCCCTCGCATCCTTCCATATTATCATATTTTTTCTTTTTGGCATCTACTTTCTTTTTTGCTTCTAACAGAGTAGCTTTCGCAGTTTCACGAGCTTGCAAAGTGGAAATAGATTGTTCAATTTTTTCACCACTTCCACCTAATTCCAGATTACTCATGCGGGCAATTTTTTCTAAGAAGTCAGTATTAACATAACTAAAAATTGTAAATGAGTGTTTGCCTGATATGTCATTTTGTTTCTGTTTTAGGGATTCAACTTTGCTCTGTATTGGGACCCTCTGTTTAGTACTCTCTCTCAGACTCTGTCTCTGTGCCACTGTAGGTGAGACTTTTCCTTTCCCCTTTGACAGTAACGACATCTTCTTTTCCACTGGAACCATAGTCTTCTTTTCCCAGCTCTAACTCACCCTCCATCCTGTTATCTCCAGTTTTGCTGTGCTCTTCACAAGTCCCCCCACTCTTTTCTGCATTCTCTATTACCAAAGGCAGCTTTAGGACATCCAGCAGTTTTTGAGCCTTCTCATCAAAAATTTTATCAATCTGGTCCATCTCAGCTTTTTCCAGCATGAGACTATGAGAGAGTCCTCCTCATAGTCCACCAATTTCTCCTCTAAGTCCTCCATTTCTTCATCTTCAAATTTTCACCATCTCTATTTGTTGCACTATTTTGTGTCAGACCTGCTTAGCTATATCTTGAGAGTATATCTCCTGACTGTCAAGCAGATCTTCAGATTGAGTATCAACTTTCTGCTGTGATGTCTGGGCCAACTCTAACTCCGCATCAGCATGCTCCTCCACTCACTGCTTTTTGTTTGATCCTGCATAATCACCACCAGAACCAGGCTTGGATTGTTTGCCACCCTCCTTCAATTGCCCATGTTCAACATCCTGACTGTCAAAGGAAGACTCCTCCCCTCTTTCATCTTCAGCATCCCCTCCATCATGATCTTTCTGCCTGTCAAACTTTGAAGGAGCAACATCAGATTTAACCTTTCTCTGGCAATTCCACTTCCCATCTTATCTGGCGACTCTCCCCATTAAAGAAAACCTGGGTTTCACCTCTCACTTTCCTGAAGTCCCTACAAGCAATTTGAACCCTCACTTGACCAGGTTTGTTAAGTGAACTCATGTCAACCTCTTCTGGGTCCCTCACTAAGTATTCAACCTCCATGACCACCTCTACTGATTTAGCATTTGAAGGGAAGTTGTATGCCTTGATCCAAACAACATCCAGATTGCCATCCAAGCCAGCAGATAGGTAAGTAGGGACAACATTTCCTTTAACAATGGCAGTCTGGAAGTCAGAACCTTTGAATCTAGCTAATTGCTCCATGATTTCTTCACTTGGAAAAGGCATCAAAAATTCATTTTCATTTGACAGCCTCTTGATGTTCCATTTGAAACCACCTTTGAAAAGATGTACCAATTCCTTCTCTATACTTTCAACTGAGGCCAAACCATATTCTATAGTCATAATGCCTGCAACCTCTTTCTTCACCTCACTCTTGTCAGAAGGGATGTGGATGCTGTAAAATCCCTGTCCAGGTAGGCCAAAACCACACACTCTCAGCCCCTTCTTCTTTGGGTAGGTGGGAGCTCTGTGCCCTATCTTTTTACAGCAATAGCAGAAAGGTGGATTGACACAGTTCTTGTCGAAATGGCCTGATTGGTTGTAATTGTAGCAGAAAGTATCACTTGTGTTAGCAGCTTTGCTTTTTCTCTTGTAGTCCATGACCATCTCCTCTCTAGGCCCCCTCCTCAGACTGGACTCATTCTGGTCGCCTCTCGACCCGCCTTCCTGGGCCCTATTGAGTTTGGTGCGAAGATCTCATTCCTCCCTCTCATATCTATCAATCTCCCCTGTAGATCTCTTGAAGTTGCCCCCCATCCCCCCTATTCTGACCAAATCTAGCCTCGCCGCGGCCATTTCTCCTTGGGCCCGAATTGTACTGTCCCCCAAATCCACCTCTAGAATCCCCTCCCACAAATATCTGGAAGTTCCTATCTCTGAAATAGCCATTAAACCTTCCATCATCTTCACGGCGGCCCATCGGCGGTGCTTGACGCCCCAGGCTATCTCTATTGCCCAGGCGCGCCCTCATATCCCCCCGTCCCTCAAAATTGATCCTCTTCCGATCCATCTGCTCGTTAACCACTGATGCGAATGACCTTGAATCGACTCGCCGCGAAGTTGCCCTCACTATTTTCCTACTTTTCCTACCGAATCTTTGGATCTCACTCTTCCTGGCCGGGAACCCTAACCCTCGTTCCACTGTTTGCAGCGCCGCCCCCTTGGGAACCCAGAGCCACTCCCCCTGGCGGTTTGACCATGAATGGTTATAGATATCGTCAACGCAGGTCCCATGTGGAAAGCAGTGTTGTGGTGGGATAATTGAGACAGTTTTTTCTACTAGCCCCCTCCGAAAAATAGTCTCTCTTCGGCATCCCTTCCAATTTCAAACTCGTCTTCTTCGCGAGTTACCTCCTCTGATCGAGCTCTGATGAAATCTTGCACAAATCTCTCCGAGCAATCAGCGCTCGTATGTTTTCCTCTGAAGGCGAATCTTCCATGTTTTTGGATTTCCTTTTCAAGTATATCCCCAAACGAAAACACACCAATTCCCTTCGACTGCTTCCTGATCTCGAATTCAGCATAGCGCTCATCCCTGTCAAATTTACTCTGCCGAGGTCACGAACTAGGGGATTTGATCGGTGGCTCCCTGTAATCATCCTCTACACGTTGCTCAAAGCTACAGCCAATCACAGGTGATCTCGTGTTTCTAACCAGCGGTGAATAGGGTTGATCTCTTCGCCCAGCGGTCCTCTGCCGCGAGAAATCACCAGACGATCTCAGAGTGGACGCATCCCTCGAACAGGCCTCCCATGGGTGATGGAAGAGCTCAGAATCCCGAATGAGTTCATCTCATGGCCTCCCATGGGTGATGGAAGAGCTCAGAATCTCGTCGCACGCATCACGATGGCGGATGAGTTCATCTCGACCGAGATTCTCACCTCCCATTGGCGACATCTCTAAAATGCTTCGAGAGAGCTCCCAGAGATTCACCAAACACCCTCAAAACAAGGAGAAACCCTTCTTTATGGCCTGCGCAGAGTGATCCGTGCCCGCAGACACATTTTCTCCGGCGAGAGTCCAGCGATCGCCGTATTTCTGTTTGATGTGCCTATGAGAATGTAAACGTGCATGAGAAAAATAACGCGACATCAGTTACATCATGGTTTACTTCAGTCCAAATATTATGCAAAAATATCTCTATGCTATATGAATTTCTGCTACTAATGCACATGGTTTCAGCATTCATATGATACTTCATTGGAAAGATAATTAAGTCTACTTTCCCACGCAACAAACCGCATGTCCATTGGACTTTCTAATAACGAGATATGATCGATTTAGTGGAGCCTGCATAGAAGGCATAGAAGGTTAGCAGTCTTCCTAGGACAGAATGTTGGTACAACTTTCTCGTACAAATCTGTATTAATCTGACACGTTCCATGGTACAAGTTATACATAGTTAGAAAGCTTATCAAGTCCACTTTCCAACCCAACAAACGGCACATCTTTTGGACTTCCGAACAGAGAGTTATGGTCATTTAACTCGAAGGTGTGCAGGCTGCCAGGAAGCTGCGCGAGAGTACAAGTCTTTTTAGCTTCTTGATTATCTCTTTATTTTCCAAGAGTCTAAGAGTTTTAATTAGGGAGTCATTTTCTAAGTGTCCTTTTAGTTTTTCCAAGTTCAAGTATCAAGTGTGTCTCTCCCTATCTATATAAAAGGATGATATGTGTAGTCTGAAAAAGGATGGATGAATTGATATGATATGAGAATTGGGCATGACTCCTTTGAGAAACCCGTAGAGTAACATCCGGTGCTAGTTGATCCTTGTCGAGTAATCTCCGGTACTAGTTGATCTTGTTGAGTGATCTCGTAGTGATTCTTGTTTTATCTACCCAATCCACCATACACTTCTGCAAGCCCATCCAGTCAACCATACTACCCGCGAGTGCCCTCCATATCAGTTGATAATCAGAGCTTCAACCATGCCTGATCGTCAACATCGTCGAGCAAACTCCGGCAACGACAACACCAGCCAAGAGCATGATGCGATCCTTGAAGGCTTTGTCGAACAACTTTGGCAGATACAAGAGAGCCTAGAGCATCTTGAGGCTGCTGGATGTGAAGTATCTCGTCATGAGGATGCTGATCATGACGCTGAAGGTCATGGTTGTCGTGGACATCGTCGGGGCCAACATGACTACAACAGTGAACAAGAAGACGATATCAATCCCTTTGCCGATCAGCAAGATGATTTTAGTAATGATGATGATATCCATACTCAGATTTCTGTTGATCATCATGGAAACAATTTTCATATTCGTGTTGATATTCTTGAGTTTGAGGGAATGTATGATCCTGATGATTTTATTGATTGGCTGAACACGACCAAGCGTGTTTTTCTTACAAGAGGATCTCCGATAGAGACAAGGTGCTGCTAGTCAGTATCAAACTCTGGAAGAATGCATCTGTTTGGTGGGAACAGCTCCAACGCCATTGTGTGCAGCTTAACAAAAGCCGCATTAGAACATGGGAGAAGATGCGAAGAGAGTTGTCCACAAAGTTCCTACCGAAAAGCTATCTTCAAGATGCCTACAACAAGTTACAAGCCTTTAAGCAAGATGATCTTTCTGTTGAGGAATATAAAAAAAAAATTGACCACCTTCTTGTTTGTTGTGAAGTAAATAAAAAGAGGAGCAAACTATTGCTCGTCATGCGACAGGATATCCATGATGTTGTTGAGTTGCAGCCATATCACTCTTATCATGATGTATTCAAGCTTGCTGTGAAAATTGAGACACGCCTCCTTATTGGAAGAGGCACACCAAGTAAGAAAGAACCAAGAAACAAGGTTACAACAGCAAGCGTTCATACTTCTAACAGCAGTAAGCCTAAGAAGGAGGAAAATTCA
Source organism: Panicum miliaceum (assembly GCA_032594955.1). Taxonomy (NCBI): domain Eukaryota; kingdom Viridiplantae; phylum Streptophyta; class Magnoliopsida; order Poales; family Poaceae; genus Panicum; species Panicum miliaceum. The sequence continues at coordinate 47,684,747 of CM064057.1, read as the reverse complement.
GCAAATAAAGGTGTCCAATGTTTTCGATGCAAGGGTTGGGGATATAGAATGCAAATTGTCCAAGTAGACGTACTCTTGCAATTGATGGCAAAGCTATTGAACAAAAATGACTCTCCACCAATATTTGATGAAGATCCATCAGAGAAGAGAATAGCCATACATGTTGATGAAGGTGAACTTTTTATCACACGTCATATTCTGAATATTGCTCCTATTTCGGAAGATGATTGGCATCGTAAGAGCATTTTTCGCACATGTTGCACTGTCCATGGTGAAGTATGTGATGTCATCATTGATGGTAGAAGTTGTGAGAATGTGGTGTCCCAATCTATGGTGGAGAAACTTGCACTTGTGACCATGGAGCATTCTCATCCATACAATTTAGCTTGGTTAAAAAAATCACAGAAGGAGAAGGTGCATCAGCAGTGTCTTGTAAATTTCTCTATGAGGGTTATCAATCATGAAGATGTGCTTTGTGATGTGATACCAATGGATGCTTGCCATCTAATTTTAGGGAGGCAGTGGCAGTTTGATCGGCAGACTATGCATGATGGGAAAAAGAATACATTCATTCACCAAAGATGGACTAACCCTCACTTTGCTTCCGGTTAATCCGAACTCGAGGACACGTTCTCTTTCAACCAAGGGAGGATGATGTGCCCATGAGAATGTAAACCATGCATGCGAAAAGTAACGTGACATCATTTACATCATGATTTACTCCAGTCCAAACATTATGCAGAAATATCTCTATGCTATATGAATTTCTGCTACTAATGCACGTGGTTTCAGCATATGATACTTCATTGGAAAGGGAATTAAGTCTACTTTCCAACTCAACAAACCGCATGTCCATTGGACTTCCCAATAACGAGTTATGATCGATTTAGTGGAGCCTGCATAGAAGGTCAGCAGTTTTCCCAGGTCAGAATGTTGGTACAACTTCTCGTACAAGTCTGTATTAATCTGATAGGTTCCATGGTACAAGTTATATATGGTTGAAAAGCTTATCAAGTCCACTTTCTAACCCAACAAACGGCACATCTTTTGAACTTCCGAGTTGAGAGTTATGGTCATTTAACTGGAAGGTGTGCAGGCTGCCATGAAGCTGCGCGAGAGTCTAAGGCTTTTTAGCTTCTTCATTATCTCTTTGTTTTCCAAGAGTCTAAGAGTTTTAATTAGGGAGTCATATCCTAAGTGTCCTTTTAGTTTTTCCAAAGAGTTCAGGTATCAAGTGTGTCTCTCCCTATCTATATAAAGGGATGATATGTGTAATCTGAAAAAGGATGGATGAATTGATATGATATGAGAATTGAGCATGGCTCTTCTTTGAGAAACCCGTAGAGTAACCTCCGGTGATAGTTGATCCTCGTTGAGTAATCTCCGAGCTATCCTAGTTGAGAAATCCGTCAAGTAATCTCCAGTGCTAGTTGATCTTGTTGAGTGATCTCTAAGTGATTCTAGTTCTATCTACCCAATCCACCGTACGCTTCCGCAGGCCCATCCAGTCAACCATACTACCGGCGAGTACCCTTCCATATCACTCTCTCTATCGCCTTGTTTCTCTCTCTACCGCGCCGCGAGTGAGCTCTCATGCCATCCCGCATTTGAGTTTCGCTCTACTCTTCAACTTATACCTTGGAGTGACTTTCAAAACTGAATACATCACAAAAAATCGAGGCAGCAGTTGGGTCGAGACCTCCGCACAGATAAAATGGTCCATACAACTTTTGATGATGCACGCGTCCCTTTCTCAGAAAATTTTCCTTGGTTTCATTCTAGTTTTCTTGGCATATTCTCATCTCGGAAGCACAGCCCAGCCATTCGCCTTAGCCACATGAACGTTGCACATTATCAAAGAGCTAATGGCTGCACCATCTATCTGAATCTCCAGAGAATTTTATTCTTTGAGCCAAAAAATCTCAAGTATTTATCTGGTTTAAAATCTTACCATTTATTGCGTTTAAAATCTTAGTCATATCCAGTTTAAAATTGTAACCGGTGATCAGGTTACTACATTTTGCCGGCTACATGCTTGTTCATCTTCAGTGCAATGGAGTAGCACCATTTGATTGTTAGACAACTCATTCTGCTCACCCAGGTGTCACATATCCTATTTGTCGATTCGCCGGTTGGGGCTGGGTTTTCCTTCTCCAGAGATCCTAAAGGCTACAATGTTGGAGACATCTCATCCTCACTGCAACTATATGATTTCCTCACCAAGGTACTGTATAAACTCCTTGCTTTTCGTTAATCAAATTAGCACATATATCATGGTGTAATCCATACTAACACAAATTAATTGTATTCTTCTTAATGTCTATCCTGTTTTTTTGTATATATGTTTGACCGGCATCCAGTGGTTTAATGACCATCCTGAGTTCCTCGCGAATCCTTTCTATATTGGTGGAGACTCCTACGCTGGAAAAATTACGCCTTTTCTTGCACAGATTATTTCAGAAGGTATTGATTCTCACTCTGCAGTCTGCACTATATAAATAACTGGTAATTTACAGGATATGTGGACAGCTTTGTGGAATAATCCAAGTCCTAATTTGTGCTTTAATTATTCAATGAAATTGCCATTGTTTTGTGCCGTTTGTTAAAAAAATCCAAGTAGTAATCAGCTACCTGCTGCACTTGATCCTCTTCAGGTATTGAAGCAGGAAGGATCCTTCCTAATCTCAAGGTATCCAGCAGATTTTTTTTTCCAAAAAAAGAAACCCGAAAAGGCTATGTCTACGAAGTTTCTGAGCTCGAACAATTGCAACTACACCAAGAACATACCGTGCAACTTTTATATATTCTACACACTGACATAACCTTACATGCTGGTTCATTTTGTCTCGATCCTCTTAATAGGGCTATCTAGTGGGTAACCCGGGCACAGGAGAAATTATTGATTTCAGCTCTAGAGTGCCTTATGCTCACGGATTTGGTATTATTTCTGATCAACTCTACGAGGTAATCAACTAATCTCATCCAGTTCAGCCACTACCATCTGCATACAATTTTATTGTAGCTCAAGTGTGACACCACTGATACATGTCGCAACGCATTTCTGTTTTTGTAATCGATGTTCTTTTATCTGTCTGCAGACAATACTGAGTCATTGCCAAGGACAGGACTACATTGACCCTGGAAATGCTGGAAATGTGCTCTGTGCTCAGGCTCTGAATACTTTCAATGATGTAAGAACAGTTCTTCACTTCTTCTGAATGGATGTTTCGTACCTCTGAATTTTTCTGAGATGAGGAGGCACGTACATGCTTCAAGTGACATCGGTTGCCGGTTGCCGGTTACCGATAGTTCCAGATGACTTACTGACAATTCAACTGCCCTCATGGAATGCAGCTCATCGACGAAGTTGAGAAGGCCCAGGTTCTGCTGGACAGGTGCGTGTACCAAATGTTAACAGCAAGACGGATGGCTCAGATGGGAGAAGGATCCTTGGGGAGGAGGTGGGAACAAGGAAGCTGAATCACCCCCCAGCTCGACCCCCATTTGGTTGCATTGTGAGTCCGAATCTACGAAGCACCTCTGCTCAGTGCAGCAAAATAATGACAATCTATTTCTATTCCGTGCACTCATTCTATCTGTTTATGCAGACTTACGGCTACTACCTGTCATATTTTTGGGCGAACGATAGGCGCACCCGAGAAGCTCTTGGGATCAAGAAGGTGAGCTACCCACGCTAGTTTCTCCGACGAAGGTGACACTTCCACAGGTAGAATTCATTTCGATGCGAGTACTGAGATGCCTCAAACTGATTAGGGAACTGTGAACGAGTGGGTGAGATGCCACGACAAAGATTTGCCCTACACAGGCGACCTGAGCAGTGTCATCAAGTACCACCGGAACCTGACGTCCAGAGGTTACCGCGCGCTGGTCTACAGGTAATACTATCTCTGCTCCCATTAAGGAATGCCATCGTCTGAATAATCATATGACTTTTTTTTTGTCATGGTTGCTGCGGCAACCATGACCTGCTGGTGCCGCACCTGGGCACGCAGGCGTGGGTCAGGTCGCTCAACTTCTCCATCGTTGACGACTGGAGGGCGTGGCATCTAGGCGGCCAATCCGCAGGGTGGGCTGATTCGTTCCGACCAAATGTTCTGTTCTTTTTTTTTCGCGTTCCTAGTGGATGATTCTTTCATTCCTTCCTTTCTTGATTTGCAGATTCACGATAAGCTATTCAAACAACATGACATTCGCGACGATCAAGGTATGTAGTAGAGCATGCGATTGATCTGTTGATTTCAGCTTTATTTTGGTCAGATAGCATGTTGCTGACTGTCCCATTGGAACGGGTTTGGATCGGAATTGCAGGGTGCTGGGCATACGGCACCAGAGTACGAGCCGGAGAGGTGTTTTGCCATGTTCGGACGCTTGATACTCAACCGTCCACTCTAAGTATCCACTCGTATCTTGGTGGACGGCACTCATGTAGGGATTTAATGGAATGCAGAGTATAATTTGGGTGGGGAGGAATGGATGATTGTTATGAATCGATGGATGATTCATGTGTGAATCTCCATGCTGGTCGATGACTGAAATACTTGTCTCTGGTATCCTTCGTTAACATTGGTAGCAATAGAAGTCATAAGGGCTGAAGCTACAGCAAGAATAATATGATTCATCCCTTCATCGTACACGAATGATATGCATATGTAATTATCAAGCAACATATAGTAAATTGATACGTCCAACTTTAGCATCATTTCAAGAGTAATGGCAGTCGTTTCAGTATGTTAAGGATGCAGATGTATCCAAAATTCATTTAGAGTTACTTAATAGCCTATTTCTTATACTATATCTCTATCCCGTGAAATTCTCGAGCCGAAAGATGGATGCATATGCTATGTTTCAATAACATTAGCGTGACCTTCAAATTCGGTGAGCGTGATTGCATGTAAAACCATAGTTTCTTCAAAAGATACATGCAACAATGTTGAAACTAATATGCATAATAGCAGAATTTAGCAACTGCAGCAGATGTACTCCACAGCTAATGTTGCCATTACTTGATACTAATATAAACATGAGATCCAAGAAACGCAGTGGCAACGCAATACCTTTTGTAACAACAATCAAGCTATACAAAGGCTTTGTACTGTTATCAGTACAAATGCTTTGTTCTGTTATCAATTCATAATAACTTGCCAGTCACTAAGTTTTCAGCCTTTTAAGCTTTTATTTGAAGTCTGGGATCGAACTTCATGTTGCCTAAAGGAAATCCAGCATTTTCGAACATGTTTCCTGGATTTAACACATTTATTTGTTTTTTTCCATTGCTCTCTTTTAATTTTTCCATTTATTTGTCAACACGCTTTGCTTCTTCTTTTATGTATCATTTTCTTTGTTCCAAAACTGAAGCAAGATAAGAAGTGTGACACATCCTCTGAAGATATTGTCATCTCCACCAGAAGTCTTGACCCCTCTTTGTAGCAGAACACATCTCTGTAATGGCCAAGAGATGAAGTTAGCAATTTCAGGGGCGAGCGATGGCTAGTTCGCAGGCATAGTTACATCAAGCCTTCAGAGTTGGGGCCTGAGCGTGCCTTGCTTGTGGCTGGTGGCTGGAACCTTGCTACCTCACATTCCTAGCTAGCCGTTAGCTACTATACACCCTTATGAGCATAGCTAAGTACGGGCGGACGTGCTTGCTATGGGATGATAGAGAAGGTATAGAAATTGCAATTGTGGAGTGGCCAACAGTGTGGTGATTGGGCTATCTAGTAGCCAGCCACCACCGGAAACCATTGTTTGCCGGGTACCTAAAATTTTACCGAGTGCAATCCATCAGGAACTCGTTAAAGAAGTGATTTGCCGAGAGCTCCCAGTAAAACACACGCCAGTTATTCGGCACTCGGCGAAGAAGCTATTTCCGAGTGCTAGAAGCAGGGCACTCGGCAAACAAGCTATTTACCGAGTGCCACATATAAGACATTGGGCAACGCACCCACGTGCCCGTCATGTGCCACACGGCCGTTGAGACAGCGCCGACCGTTAGCGCTTTGCCGAGTGCGACATAGAATACACTCGGCAAAGACTTGCACGTGCCCGTCACATGCGCACGGCCGTTGGCACAGTGCTGGCCATTAGTGCTTTGCTGAGTGTCCGTTAGAGTCACTCGGCAAAGTTAAGGCTTTGCCGAGTGCTTTTCCCCATGCACTCGACAAAGTTAAGATTTTGCCGAGGGCTTTTCCCCAGGCACTCGGCAAACAGAAACAAAATAAACTCTTGTGTCCTCCAAACTTTTTCTGATGTACATATAGTGTACATGGAACTCCATATTAAATTTTGATATATTTGTTCGTCTGTTTGCTATATTTAGTTAATTGTTGCTTTTAAAAAGATTTTCTAGGGATTAGAGAAATTTGAACTGCAAGTGATTCGAATAATGGAATATAATGAATGGAAAATTAATATTCATATTATTGAGTTCAATGTGAGACCTTATCCAGAAAATGAAAGGAAAATTCTAATATCTTGTTCACAAAACATGACCACGAACGTGTGGCCGAATTGTTTTTAAATTTTATAAAATACAAACGAAGTCCGAAAATCATACGTGGAGGTTGTGGTAAAAAAATTGAGAAAGTTTTGTAAAAGTTGTCACGTACGTTGCTTACAAAATGAAGCATCTCCGAAGAAGATTCATAGAGTTGAAAAGGATTTGTTAAGATTCAGAGTCAAAGTGACGGTCGAATTGGAGTTTGACTTCATAACTTTTTCTACAGGCAATAGATATCATAAAATATTTCATGTGAAACTTTGGTTCCTGGAGCTAGACTCTAGTGATGGTCTAGTGATGGTCATAAGAGCCTATGTCCTTGAGCCGAGTGCTTTGCTTTTACCAGGGCACTCGGTAAAGGCTTGATCTTTGCCGAGTGCCAGCAGAGCGGCACTCGGCAAAGTGGAGGTTTTTGCTGAGCGCCTCGCCATCACGCCACTCGGCAAAGCCTCCATCCGTCACTTGACCGTCAGTTGGTCGTGCTCCTACCTTTTTTGTGCCGAGGGCCGTCTCAGCACTCGGCAAAATTTTTGCTGAGTGCCCGGCAAAAGACACTCAGCAAAGAGCTATTTGCCGTCAGAATAGATGACGTGTCGCGTTTGCCGAGGGCAGCTCATGGCAAACACGTTGCCGTGTGTTTCTGGGGCTTTTCCAGGTGCCTGGGGCACTTGGCAATGAAGCCAGTAGGAAATAATGCCCTCACAGCAGCAGTGCCATGTTGATTAAGGTAATTGCTCCTCCGCAGTTATCTCTAATGCTGAGATGATTCTCTTTACAATTATTGAGCTATGCCACTGCGACTGGCTGCCTTGGAGATGGTGGAAACGGAGGCAACCAAGGACAACTAGGCTCACACCAGAACTGAAATGCGGTAAAGGTGACAGCTCACCTGCTGCGACCACATGTCGGGATTGGTTAGTAATGCTGCAATTTTCTAATATTTATTCAAAGTACACCATATTTTGTATTTGTGTTATCTATATGTGATGGGAAAATTAAGAATACTAAAAATGAGTCAATTTTAATTTGTGGCGGATCCAGGATTATAACTCACGTATGGCGAACATACCACATACTATATCAAGTATACAAAGTATCACTACGGGATACTCGGTGACAGCCTACTCGGCAAAGGGAAGCACCCCTTTACAAAGTGTCTTTTTTGGGGCACTCGGCAAACACTTCGCCGAGTGCAAAATCTAACACTCGGCAAATATTTTTTAAAAAAATAAAAAATCCAGCTCGCCGCTGGCCACCAACGCACCACCCAGCTTGCCACCGGCCGTGGCCGCGCCGGCACCACCCTGCCGCGCCCCGCCGCCGCTGCTGCGCCGCTCCCCCGCCACCGCCGTTGCACCCGCCCGCTGCACGCGCCCCTTCGCTGCCGCTGCCACGCCTCCATGAGCGCCGGCACCGACCCTGCCCCGCGGGAGAGAGGTTGCCAAGGGAGGGAGGTTGCCGGGGAGAGAGGGCGGGGGCGCCACGCCGGCGCCGCACGCGCCGCCAGCCCACCCCCGGCCTGGGGGCCTCCGGCGCCGCCGCCCCTCACCGGCCAGCAAATGGAAACGAGAGGGAGAGAGATGAGAGAGATGAGAGAGAGGTGGAAGAATGAAAGGCCGGTGGAAGAAAGAGAGGTGAAAGAGAGAGGGAGGGAATTATGTGATCAACAATGGACGAATGAGAGGCCTCCATTATCAAGGGGTGGATCGCTCATGTGGCCACTTGTATTTTCTCTGCTCGCTTGTAATGAATTTTTGGATGTCTAAATAATTTCAAATGAAAAAATTGTAAACTACAAAGTTTTACATCTTTTTGAGATCTACAACTTTTATATATAACTTATTTACATCCGAGGTCATTTGAAAGTTTTAAAAATTTAACATTTGAAATCGGATAGCTTATAATGTTTTTTTGAAGTATTAAACAATCTCAAATAAAAAAAATTTCAACTACAAAATTTTATATTTTGTTGAGAGGTACAACTTTAGTATAGAACTTATTTATATTTGAGATCATTTGAAAGTTCTAAAATTTATGATTTCAAATTAGATAACTTATAATAAAATTTTAAAATATTAAATAATCTCAAATATAAAAGTTGTAAACTATAAAGTTTTAGATTACATCGAGATGTATGACTTTTTTATAAAGCTTTGTTTCATATGAGATCATATAAAAAAGTTTGTATTCAAAAAATACATTCAGTAACTCTCTCACATACAATCACACGTATACTTCTTGTGAGATGTTTCGATTTTGTAAATATAGTTATGATAAAATATGCGAAATCTTCTCAACTTTTTATCACAGTCTTCACGTATGATACCATCACATCATGATAAATCTCATGATTTTAAGACTTTATTTGCTTTTTTTAGAATTTAAACATCATTCGGACACACCTTAGTGGTCATATTTCTTGAACAAGACGTTCGAAATTTCTTTTCATTGCATGGGTGAGACCTCAAACTGGGCTAAATAATATGAATATAATCTTTCTACTTATTATATTCTATTATTTGAGTCACTTGCAGCTCAAATTTCACTTGATTCAAAAAATTGCTTGAAATGTAATTAATTAGTTAAATATAGCAAATAAATACAAAATATACCAAATTTTAACATGGAGTAACACATGTTGTATGTAGAGAGTAGAAAAAGTTTTGAGGTTGGAAGAGAAAAAATATAATTTTTTACCGAGTGTAAAAACACACTCGGCAAACTCTCATCTTTGCCGAGTACCAAAAATAATACACTTGGCAAGCTGAGTGTTTTTTTTCACTCGGTAAAGAGCTTGTTTGCCAAGTGTAAATAGTTTGCCGAGTGTTTTTGTTAGGCACTTAGCAAAGAGCTTCTTTGCCGAGTGCCCGAAAAAATGCACTCGTCAAAGAAGCAAGCACTCAGACAATCTTGGCTTTTCCCCTAGTGTATAATGCACTAACAAAGCAGGTGTACACAAATAAAAATAAAGCATAGAGAATTGAACTACGATGGAGCTTCAAAAATCATAATTAAAGTGATAATAAACTGACAATTATTGAGTTCGATTCTACTGTCGTTAATGTATTCCATCATCTTCCTCTTTTGGAGCAGCATCGGATCGCATGATTCTACTGTCGTTTTCCATTTTTCCTCATCAAACTGGCCGGCCTCAGCAGCAAGCCCTTAGTAGCGTGGTGCTCTCTTTCGCCTCCTTGACCTCTGAAACTCTGATCCTCTCTCGTCTATTCGCTTCCACCAGTTAGTTAGGATTTTACCTTCACCGACCATGACTCGCTCCGTTTCCACCTATATGTTTCATGCTAATGGCTATGCTATAATCAGTTTTGCCGCGAGTGGACGAGTAGTGGTGAGGCAACAGCGGCGTGTGTATCAAGGTCCTGCTGCAGTTGCATCCAGCATGGAGAGTAGCAACCATTCTTGAAGCGCACCACTCGTACCTGGAACCTGAACTTGCTATATGGGTTTCATTTGGTGGCTGAAAACTCGCTGATACCTTGCATTCCTAGCTAGTAGTTGTTTGTTATGGATTGGCTGTGTATGTATGGGGCTATGTGCTGACATGATCAATGCTCAGTACAAAGTGCTAGAGGAGAAGCTGAAGCATGTAGCTCAACGGAGTTAAAATAGCCACTAGCAGAGCATTGCTTGGGCTAGCAGCTAGCTAGCATTATATACATAGAGCTCGTCAGTGCACACACAAATGAATATAATATTGCTCGGCTGTTGGCGATATCTTGTGTGGAACTGTATTGATTGCTACAGACTCCTGAAGGGAAAATCAGTACAATTATCAATTAACGTGGGCCCCTCATGGGTGTATGGTTGAATGGGCCAATTGAATTTGCCACTGCTATTATGATGTGTCCGCTGCACACTGCTTTATCGATCAACTTAAGAAACTGAACCATTCCGTGACTGAAATCACTTGTTATGGTTTTCCTCTGTAATTGTGCTGTGCCACTGGCCGATACGGGGCACATCTTCACTGTATGTTGTGTAATTTCTTTTACCCATTGAACTTTTGAAAAAGAATGGAAACATCTTGAGACCATGCTATTCATTCAGTCATACGTACACATTGTTTTTAGATAATGGGAAAGAGTACCCAGCCTTGACGTCACAAGAGGCTACAGCCGATATGATACATGGTGCTTAGTTTCCCAATATGATTCACGATGTAGGTGCTTTGTTCCTTGATTATCATGTAATGTTTCCCTTCCATTTAAGGACCTCGTCCAACTGATCCGAGGCTCTTAATTTTTACGGAATCTGGTGGGCAAACAAATCTGGCACTTCAATGCCGACAGAACCGAGACCCGTGTCTGGCTGATGCAGCTTGAACTGCACCCCTACCGAGCAAGACACCAGAGAGGACAGTGCACGCAGCTAGTGCTTATTCCACGAGAACCGCAGAGATGGCTAGCGCTAACTCCATGAGCCGTCATGACAATGGCAGCCTAAAGGCTCATTTTGGAAGCTGTTGGTACTTTTGGCAGCCATTCCTCAAAATCCTCTGCAGCGTCGGTAGTTTTGGCACAGGTACAATACGTGTGGCTGGAAGCTTGCTGATACTTTCTATTCCTAGCTGGTTTGAATTAGTACTCGAGGCGCTATTGCATCATGTACACGATGCAATAATAATGCTGGAGGAGAACCAATGTTAACAAATTGAATAGTAGCACATTGCACAAGCAGCATGTAGATGGCCAGATGGGAGGAGAAACTTATATAGAGGGTGTAACTGGTGATATGAGAGACAATGTGGGATGGTAGCAAACCATTAATAAACTAGCTCGCCCGTGGCAGTTGCAATGAATGTGATTTGATTTAAACCTCGCTCTTAAATTATATTGCATCAGTATTGCACTGCTTTATAGTAGGTGTACTCCATCGTCATTGCTTGATGCTAATATAAACATGAGAACGTACAAGTGCAGTAGTGGCTATCAAGAAAACAACAACAATTTATTTCTTTTCTGCCATTGCTTTTTTTCACGACATCTTATACTACTGTTGTCAACCTGTGTGGGCTTTAGATGTCATAGACACATCAATGGAAAATAAAGGAATTGCATTTTGAACTGCAAATAAGAAATTTTGCCCCCAAATAACAAATCCAATCCAGAATGGACTTACTAATCACTAAGTTTTCAGCATTTTAAGCTTATTATTGCAGCATTAGACTTCACATTATCTAAAGGAGATTCAACATTATGGAACTTGTTTGTTGGATTCAACATAGTTATTTGCTTTATTCTGTTGTCATGCAGATAAAGTGATGAATATTATATCCAAATTTAGTTGTCGACAGAAGGCTGATCAAGTTGTGCCTGAATCGGTGCCCTCTTCTTTTTTTTCGCTGTTTGTGAGTAATGCTGCGATTTTCTAATCTTTGTTCAGTGTTTGGTTAGTAATGCTGCTATCTATATGTGCTGGGAAAATTAAGGATACTAAAAATGAGCCTATTTAATTTGAACTTAACACATTTTCCCATCACATAAATAGCACAAAATGCGTCCTTTGCAGCTCTATGTGTACGTTCTCCAACTGGCAAGACCCCGCAACAGCTAGACTCCAGCCATGCTTGAGCCCGTTGGGAATGATGGGAGAAAAATTTGGTGCAATGACCACACAGGATGAAGGCGTAGGAGATTTGCTGTGAGTAGTGGTGAGGCAACAGCCGCGTGTGTACATGGTCCTGTCTTGGCGCAGTTGCATCCAGCATGGAGAGTAGCACCATTCTTCAAGCTCACCACTCATACACGGAACCTGAGCTTGCTGAAATGATTTCATTTAGTGGCTGAAAACTTGCTGATACCTTGCATACCTGGCTGGTTATTTGTTATGGATATGCACATATGGGCAGACATGTATGCTTACTACAAAGTGCTAGAGTAGAAGCTGTAGCAGATTGCACAATGGGGTTAGAAATAACCACTAGTAGTGCAGTAGTGCTGTGCTTGGCATAGCAGCTAGCCAGCAATGGGATAAAGTTATATGTAGAAGCTACTCATATGAGCTGCTCGATGAAATAGTAGCAGTACACGCACAAATGAATATTGCTGGGTTGTTGTTGTTGGCGATCTCTTGTGAGGAGATAGTATTAAGAGTACGCGTTATTTTGATAGTATTCCAGTTTTGGAAAAAAGTGTATCTGTTAACTGCATTTGTGAGGCAATGCCTAGTGGGTGAAATATTGATGCCTCAAGATCACGAGCTTCATTTTCGCTGATACAGACAGGTTCCATTGTTTCTCTTACTTTGGGCCCCCACATTATGCTATTTATGGCGGAACTAGGTCCTTTCATTGGATCAATTGACCCCGGCCCGATAATATTTTGCAATTCCTTCATAAAGTAATGTTAATCCTTATCTTGAGCCCATTGTCCCAATGCAGCGCTGACCCCAACATCATTCCCATCTAGATTCCCCCGCTACTATCCATCGGGTTCGAACCAGTCGGTGGACGGTGCAGGAGAATGAGCTGGCCAGGATATATAAAGAGTTTCACGTCTTGATAGACGACAAGATCAAGAGGTGTTACACATGCTCACTCTGGAGCTACCGCCATTTCCACCGTTATTTGTGTTAACCCCTCTTGTAGCTGAACACATCTTTATAATGTTCAGGGGATGAAGTTAGGAATGAGGGGCGAGTGATGGCTGGTTTGCAGGCACGGTTGTAGCAAGCCATCGGAGTTGGAGCCTGAACCTTGTTTGTGGCTTCGATGCGGTGGTTGGAACCTTGCTGATACCTCACATTCCTAGCTAGCCATTAGCTACTACATACCCTTATGAGCATATCTAAGTATGGGCAGACATGCTTGCTATGGGATGCTGGAGGAGAAGGTATACAAATTTCAATTGGAGTGGCTAGTATTGTAGTGCTTGTGCTAGTAGCTAGAGCTACAAATAGAAAGAGGATAATAAACTTATAAAGAAGCTAGTCATATAAGCTTGACCATATATATGCATATATATGGGCTCGGGGAGGGAGGAAATAATGGTCTTGCAGCAGTAGTTCCATGTTGATTCAATTGCTCCTCCACAGTCAAGGCTTTTTCTTTAACGCTGAGACAATCAAGCCCACCATCTCTAGGCTTTTAGACCCACACGATAATTGAAATGCGGTCAAGGTGACAGCTTACCTAGTACATCAGTACATGTTGGGATTGCTTCGTAATGCTGTAATTTTGTAATCTTGTCCCGAGTGCACCATATTTTGCGTTATCTATGTGATAGGAAAATTAAGGATACTACTAGGCTAACCACCTTTGCATCTGCACAAGGTAGCCACTACCGCATAATGTTTTTTTCCGAATCGGGTGTGTACAACCGGTGTTACATTCTTAGCTCTAGAAATAAATGTGCAATTTTTCAGTCCGTAGTCCTTGCCTGGTTCCACTAGGTTATTTATTTTAGGGCGGGCTCCGACGTACAACTGCTCATTGAAAAAATCGGATGTACCTAGAAACATTTTTCTTTAGTATAGTGACTAGTGAGCGATATTCATGTGATGGAAATATTAGGCATGGTAGGCCATGAGCCTATGCGTGTGCACAAGCTAGCAATTTTCATGGGAAAACAGTTTAAAACGCTATTGCTTTAATTTGAACATTACTTAATTGCTAGAGGAACACCTCCCGTTCCTCACTACTGGAAACTGATAGTTTACCGTGTGCCCGAAACTTTGCCGTGTGAAATAAATCGGGCACACAGCAAACAACCTCTTTGCTGTGTGCTATACAGAAAACACACGGCAAAATGCCTCTTTGCTGTGTGCTGGAGGACTAACACACGGCAAATAATAGGTTTGCCGTGTGTCTGGTACCCGACACACGGTAATAATTAAATGCGTGCACGGCACGGTGGATGGCCCTTAGGCTTTGCCGTGTGCCTAACAGCGGCAAACACGGCAAAGTAGTATTTTTGCCGTGTGCCTACTAGCAGCACACGACAAAAACACTACTTTGTCATGTGCCGCTGTTTGGCACACGACAAAGAAACCAAAAAATATTAACTTCTGATCTCCAAACTTTTTCTCGATTCCACATACATTGCTTGGTGCTCCATATTCCAATTTGGTACATTTCGCGAACTGTTTGCTATATTTAACAAATTTATTGCATTCATTGGATTTTTTGTATAAGTCAAATTTGAACTGCAAGTGTATGAAATAATAGAATAAAGTGGGTGAAAAAATTATATTCATGATAGTGAGTCCAGTGTAAGACCTTATCCAGTAGTTGAAACGAAATTTTGAAAATCGTGTTCACGAAACATTACCACGAACGTGGGGCCTTATAGCTTTTAAATTCTATAAAATTCAAACGAGTCTAAAAATTATGAGATTTGTAAATATCTCAGTCTATCATACGTGGAGTCTGTGATAAAAATTTCAGAAGGTTTTGCACATTTTGTCACGTACGATGCTTATACACTGAAGCTTCTCCAAAGAGAAAGATATGGTTAGGTTTATAGGTGCAATAATATTTAAATTTGAGTTTGACTTCTAAACTTTTTCTGTAGGCAATAGACAACATAGACTACTTCATATTAAATTTTGGTATTTTTTTGATCTGTTTGATAATTTTAATGTATCAACTGCAATTATACTATTTTAATTGATATAAATTAAATTTGATCTATAAGTATATAAAATAATAGAATAGAGTGAGTGCAAAAATTATATTCATGTTATTGAGTCCAGTGTAATGCCTTATCTTATTTTTAAAAAGAAATTTGGATTATCGTGTTCAAAATAATGCAAAAAGAGATTTCGATTATCTTGAATCTGGCACACGGCAAAGTCATGTCTTTACCGTGTGCCGTGGATCTGGGCACACACCAAAGTCATGAAAATGACTTAGCCGCGCCACTCACTCACCCTCTGCTCACTCGCACACACACAGTGCGCGCCGCACCGCCAGCCTCCCCACCGCCCGCTGCCGTCGCCTCGCTCCCGCCCACCCGGCCGCCCCGCCCTACGCCTGCCTAGCCGCCCGGCCGCCCCGCGCACGCCTGGCCGACCGCCCCACCGCCGTCGCCCCCCGCACGCCCTGCCGACCGCCCCACCGCCCTGCGCCAGCCCGGCTAACCGCCGCCCCGCGCCCGGCCACCCCTTCCCACACCCGACCGGCCGCCACCCTTTCCTTTGCCGTGAGGAGGAGGAGCGTGGAGGAGGAGGAGGAGGAGGAGGAGGAGGGGGAGGGGGAGGAGGAGGAGACCACGCCGCCCATCTTGCCGTTGCCGGAGAAAAAGGAGGAGGAAGACGCGCCGCCGTTGCCCCGGAGGCCTCGTTAGCTCGGGTCGCACTACCCGCCCCCGCCTCGCCGCCGTCGAGCCCCTAGGTGAGCCTCGTGGCGTGCTACGCTGCATGTCCGGCCATCGAGCCATGGGAAGAAAACCTCGGTGTAGGCCGACCTTCGTGTCGTGGTTTTTGTTGCAGGTTTTGGAAACCTCACCGTACAGGGTAGGTGTTGCTGAAATTTTGAATTGACACTAAGCATTGATCCATTTTTGTAGGAAAACCCCCATTGGCGCCGCCGTCGCCCCGGAGAACTCGTCGGCCCCCGTCTCGTTGCCGTCGAGTTACTAGGTGAGCACGTGCAAAATGCCCCTGTTTTCGTATCATGTCCATAGTTCACGTAAACTAGACGTCTCCCGTTCGAAAGAGATACGGTTAGAAATATGCAGATCTTTGCATATGTATGGCCGTATCTGTTTCGAATTGTCCAAGTTTTTTGGACAGCCCGAGGATGTGTAGATGGGTTTAGTTTTCATGGTCTGCTCCGATTCAAGACAGAATTTCAGCATCACCTCCCTGTTATTCTCCAGATACACAATCTCCTTGCCAGGATATGTATTTGGAGAACAGCGGGGAGGTGCTGCCAAAGTTCTGTGTCGGATAGGGGTAGAGCATGGAAACTAACCCCATCTACACATCCTCAGGTGGGATTAGGGCCTATCTTCACCTATTAGAGCATGATAGACATCTTGTAGATGCAATTGATTTTTATATCACCCACTCATATGTTAAAGGATGGATGACCGTGTGTGAATGTACACGGGCTGGCGGGGTAAGCGTGACTCGACCAACGAATTCATTTACAAGGTTGATGAATTCTTGAAAAAAGCATTTGACAAAGGACAGAGTAAAGCGATGTGACCCTGCAGCAAGTGTGAAAACAAGATATTTCAATCAAACTTGAACATGGGTAAACACATTTGCTCCTATGGGTTTGTGGAAAACTACACCCGATGGATCTGCTATGGTGAAGCCCATCGTGTGAGAGATGAGGCCGTGAGACAACGCATCGAGGATTATGTTGGTGATGCCAGGTGCAGAGACATGTTAGATGGCTTTCATCAAGCACACTTCGATGAAGGACCTAGTCATGTTAGGGAGGATCCGCCAGAGCCAACCGCAAAATCCTATTACGACATGTTGTCTTCGGCACGGAAACTATTGTATGAGCATACCGGTGTTTCTCAACTGGATGCCATCGGACGCATAATGGCCCTAAAGTCTCAGCTTGGCATCAGTCGAGAAGGCTTTGATAATATGTTGACAGTTTTTGGCAGCCTGCTTTTGGGTGGTCACAATCTGCCACGCAACATGTATGAGGCACATAAACTTCTTCGTGCACTTAAGATGCCATATGAGCAGATACATGCTTGTCCGAAGGGATGCATCTTGTTTAGGAAAGACCATACGGATGCAAAGCACTGTCCTAAATATGAGTCCTCTAGGTACCTGGAGGTAGACTCTGGTGATGGTCAAAAGAGGCAGCTCGAAACCCCCATGAAAATCCTACGGTACCTTCCATTCATACCGAGGATCCAACGGCTTTACATGACCGAGAAATCCGCGAAACAGATGACATGGCACAAAGAAGGCAAACGATATCGTCTTGAGAATATGGTACATCCAGCCGATGCTGAAGCATGGAGATATTTTGACTCGCAGCATCCTGAGGAAGCTGAGGAGGCTCGTAATGTATGTGTTGCACTGGCGACAGATGGGTTCAATCCTTATGGAATATCATCTGCCCCATACACTTGTTAGCCCATGTTCATTATCCCCCTCAATCTCCTTCCCGGCGTCATCTCAACGACAGAACATATTCTTGTCGGTGATAATTCCTGGATACTCGGGGGATAGTATGAGTGTGTACATGGAGCCTCTGATTGATAAATTGCTCCTTGCTTGGAATGAAGGGGTATGGACATACGACCGAGCTACAAAGACAAACTTCAAAATCCGAGTGTGGTACATGTACTCCCTGCATGACCATCCGGCGTATGGGCTATTTAGCGGCTGGTGTGTCCACGGAAAGTTCCCATGCCTAGTATGCAAGTCAGCTATCAAGTTCTTCTGGTTGACGAAGGGTGGCAAGTATTATTCATTCGACAAACACCGACAATTTCTCCCTATTAAGCATCCCTTTAGACGAGAGATAAAGAACTTTACAAAAGGTGTCGTGGTTGAAGACCCCCCACCGCAGATGTTGACAGGTGCTGCGGTTCATGAGCAGTTAGACGCGCTCAAACCAAATAAAGAAGGTGTTGGTTTTGTGGGATATGGTAAGGAACATGTCTGGAGTCAGAAGCCGGGTTTGTGGAGGCTCCCCTACATGGATGACATTCTTCTTCCAGATAACATTTATATGATGCACACTGAAAAGAATATCGTCGAGGCAACCTGGGGTACAGTCATGGACATTCCTGATAAGACAAAGGACAATGTTAAGGCTAGAGTGGATCAAGCTAGGTTATGCAATAAACCTAAGTTCGACATTCCGCCTCCCAAAGGCATAAGATGGAAAAAGCCACCAGCTGATTTCGTCCTGAAGAGGAACCAAAGGAGGGAAGTACTACAATGGTTCCAAACTTTAATGTTCCCCGATGGGTATGTAGCGAATCTGAGGAGGGGGGTGAACTTAGATACTATGTGAATCAATGGGCTCAAGAGTCATGACTACCACATATGGATTGAGCGGCTTCTTCCGGTGATGGTTCGCGGCTATCTCCCTGACCATGTGTGGCTAGTGTTGGCAGAGTTAAGCAATTTCTTCCGCATCCTTTGTGCTATGGAGTTATCTCGGACTGTGGTTGCAGAAATGGAAAAATTAGCTCCTGTGTTGCTTTGTAAGTTGCAGAAGATCTTTCCACCCAAATTTTTCAATCCGATGCAACATATGATTGTGCACGAATGGGGGGGGGGGGCCTGTGCATGGTTGTTGGTTCTATTCAATTAAGAGACAACAAAAATTTCTTTGAACCAAATGTAAGAACAAGTGCAAAATCGAAGCTTCCATGGTAGAGGCACACTGTACTGAGGAGGTGTCAAACTTCACAACAAAATACTATGCTGACACCCTTCCTAACGTGCATAATCCACCCCCTCGTTACAATGCCAATGAAAATGAATCGAACATCAGCCTCTTTGGAGGGCAACTCGGTAGTGCAATTGTTGCGACTCCTAAGAACTCGCAACATGCAGAGTTCAGCACTATCATGATTTATGTGTTGACCAACCTTTCTGATGTGGAGCCGTACATTCAGTAAGTTCTCAACAAACTAGTTCTCGATCATTTCTAGCATATGGTCACTATTCTGCATGTAACCCCCTTCAATCTTCTTTTCGTTTGTATAGAGAATTTACTCAACAATTCTTGTGGGGAAATAGGGCACTGATCCCGCAGCAAGTTGATACCCTTCTTAAAAAGGGTGCGGGACGTGGATCACCCGATTTCATTTTTTGGTTCAAACAAAAGGTACGGTCATTTTGGAGCTCGTACTTTTGGTTTGACACTACAAGTTCCTCGTACATGCGAATAATATAACGAACTATCATGCTTCTACTTGTAGGGCCTAAACGATGTGTCCATGAGTCCCGAGTAGAGACAGGTTGCCCATGGATGTGCCTATAGGGTCATGTCATACTCCGGCTATGATGTGAACTGATATCGTTTTCACACAAAAAGCCACGATCAGAGTCAGCCCAATCGGAGAACCACAAATTCCGGAGTTTGTATGACAACCCAAGATGGGGCCGAGTATTATTGAATAGTTGAAGAAATATACGAACTCATGTTTCATGGTTGCAAACCTCTTAAGCCTGTCATATTAAAATGTCATTGGTTTGATCCTAACATAGTCCGACGGACCCCTAATCTTGGACTAGTCGAAATTCGTCAGTCATCCATGTATTCAGGAGACGATGTCTATTTTGTGGCTCAACAAGCCACACAAGTTTATTATCTCTCATACCCATGCAAAACTGACGATCGTATTAAGGGTTGGGATGTTGTGTAACAAGGTATCGCCACACGTTAAACTACCTGTCCCAAACAATAAAGATTACAATATAGACCCAAACACATATGAGGGAGAGTTCTTCCAAGAAGATGGGGTACAAGGGTGTTTTGAGATAGACTTAACTGGAGCGATCGGAATGGAAGTAGACGATGATGAAACGGTTGATGATGAGGGTGATGAAACGGTTGATGACGAGCATATTGGAGATGAGGTTCATAATGTGAAGGACATACTATTACTTTAAAAATTACAATTAGGGTTTGATGAAGACGACATTCCTCTGTTGGAGCACATGCCTGATTTTGATCTCGACATGTGTGATAGTGCTGATGAGACTTATAATCCAGCTAATCTTGATAAGGCTGATTATTTCTAATACATGTATGATCTATACTGATTGAATTATTATTTCTAATCATGTCTTCTTTATTTTGCTTCTGTTTCTACTTACGTTTTGTTTATACATGCTGATTGGTTTACTGTTTTTAATTGTAGGTGATTGAACAAAGATGGTGGGCGGCGGATTAGCGCGAAAATGCGTGTCTACTTTTAGAAGAATGATGCCAAGTTCCGATGAAGCTGGGGGGGGGGGGGGGGTTCGTCGCTAGGGGTACCCGAGGCAAGGGTCGAGGAAAGGTGTTGACGACCATTATACGCCATTTTTGCCGCCAACCATTGCAAATAATGATGGAACTTGAAGTAGCTCTGATATAAAGTTTTATTTGAGCTAATGAGTTCCACGAGTTTTGTGTCCCAACAAGAGCTCCTTGAGATGATCGAAATGGACACTTGGATCACCCGATTTGGAGTCCGGACGGAAAAATTATGCCTCCGGGAAGATCACCGACGCGGCCCTGCCGAGCCGAGCGGCCTGACCTAGGTCGGGCGGCCTTCAGGCCGGCCGGCCTGGCAACTCCACAAAACAGCCTCAACTCAGTATCATGGCCTTGGAGAATCACCAATGGACCCCCATTTGGGAGACATGCAGAAACTGAAACTATGGCCGAAAGGCCTCATATGCCCCTCCAATGGGCTCCCTGTGGCAGAACCGCCCAAATTAAACCAGCTTAAGTGCACTAAATATCATCTTAAATGTTAATCAAGTCAACACGCACTTAAAATGGTGTAATCTGGCAGTCTGTCGGGTAAATCCTGATAAACCACGAATGATCTCGATTGAAATATACACCAGAAGTCTCACACAACGACGAGCGCCGATAGTACAAGCATGACACATGTTTACAAAAATAGATAACTATAGTAAGGTATTTACAAAATGACTTTTAGATTAGGATCAATATAAGAAGTAATAGCGGTGGAAAAGAATCTAACCTGAGAAAATTTTTAAAAGAGAACAAATAAAACAAATCGATAACTATGAAGACGTGAGGACGTCACATTGAGCCCATCGATGTGAATCCTGGTTAGCTCCAACCAACAAAAGCTATACCTAAAACACGGTCAACAACAAACCGAGCAACTAATACTCAGCAAGACTTACTCGACTAGTGGTATATACTTAGCCGACTCCTAATATGCAAGGCTTTTGACTGGTGGGTTCGTTTGCCAAAAAGCTACTAAAAGCATGTCCTTATTTTCCACATTTTAGCTCAAAGTTCTATGTAGATTAATAATCAACTAATTGCAGAATCACTAGAGCGAACATGGTAGAGCATTAAATCACAATCCAAGGTAACCATCAGCATATATAATCCATGTTCCATATCATCACACTACGATGTGACAGAGAGATCAAGGGGCTCTTTACTGAGAGGACGGCGAATCGATTCGATTTAACCTTGCATGGTGGACCTAACACACACGTCACATATATGCCCCGTCGGACTACACATGACAACCCTTCCCGTCTCCGCCCTCGAACCTCGGAACTGCCCCGTCAAGCACTAGTCAGTTGGGCCCTACGAGAGACCCTAGGTGCCACCCCAGGTGCCCTGTGCTCCGCGGCCACCCAACCGCCCTAGAGGGCGGGTAGGACTTCCAAACTTTCGAAACGAATAGGTACGCAGGCTTACCGGTTTCGACTACCTCCTACTCCCGGCATGTGTCTAGTACTTTTCAAACCTGATCAATTGTGCCGACAACGAATGGGCCTTGAACGACACAGATGGGGCTAAGACACCCAGAAACCCTGTCCTGTTGCCATAACTTACATCTCAACACCATTCCCTGTCCGGTCTCCACTTTTATACATCATCTCATTATTTTTACTCATTTCCCATAAATATACATAAGTGCTATATCTCGCGAGTGACATGAAATCACTCAACTTCTATCGAGTCCTATTAAGCATGGCAGTACTAACGATATGTACATGCTAGTATAAGACCGAGGGAACCTAGGGATCATGCATCTATGCTTTCATTTAATTCCTAGAAACTTAATGCATAAATACTTTAATTAAGAACATTGCATAATTTTAAAGTAGGGGTTATGCTCCGAAGCGCTTCTACTGCTTAATAATGTTAGTGCTAATGAGGCCTTGGGCCCTTCCGACCTTGGGTCGGGTCTTTAGAGTGCTCCAACTGGTCCTTCCACCTTCTGGATCTGCCCACCCAACACCATCTTGTGGTTCAACTCCAACATCACGTGCTTCACGTCCACGCGTTGTACATCTAGCGTACCTAAATGAGATGCAACAATGCTGATGTATGAATGCATGGAAGTGCAATAAAGCTCACTGCCATGGCCGACCAGGGCCTCGTGCTACAATAGGTAAAAGTGCAGGGGTCTTGTTGTGAAGTCTATGACTCATCTAAATAGTGCCGCGCAGGGCCTTTTCGAAAAGCTAGCTGAAACTTTGAAAATTCATAGTAAATTATAGAATAACCGTAAAATTGAAAATGAAGATGTTTTGGAAGCCTTGTGCTTAGATATATGCAGTGAACCTATAATATGATATGTTTTAGTAGAAAAATATTGCTCTAGATTTTTATGTATGCTTTGTTAGGGACAAATTCTTATCTGTAGTTCTGTTGCCCCTTTTGCTGTGAAATTTTGATGGTAGGCTATTCATGTGATGCATGTGCTGTGGTAAAAGTTTCAGATTTATTGGTGCATGTATGCCTGCGTTAATGATTTAACTTGTTTAGTGCTTAGTAATTAGTTTATACATAATAGAAGTGTGTAAAAATAGGAAATGTGGTTCCACTAGCTTTGTATGGTGTTGTGATGACCTATGAAACCTTAATATGGCCATGTGTTACAGAAAGTAGGGATCTACAGATTTATCTCATGTGTTATCTTGTTAAAGAACGTAAAGAACATTGTTACATGTGTACTGAAATGGCTGCATGTGTGGTTTCTGTTGCGGTGATAATTTCGTGATGCAAGTGACCTTTTCTGTGAAACTTGTCAATACAAAAGTTGTAGATAACTTCCATATTTCGCTTGGCGAGGTGCCGACCCAGGGTGAACGACACGTGGTGGTCGCCGGACTGCGCTTGGTTGCCGGCATGGGCGCGGTATGGCCATGCACTGGCGCGAGGACGAAAGCAGGTGAGGTGTTTCAGATGTATTTGACTGAATTTTGACCCAGATTTAACTGCAATTTCAACCATTTAAATATTGCTTTCCTACATTCTTATGCTAAATAGAAAGTTCATTGCATAGACTAAAATTTGTATTTTGGTCAAAAATTTTTAAAAGCCACTCAAACATAGATACTTTGAATTAAACAAACACTTTATTTCATGTGATTAGATGTTTAAATTACAAACTTGAATTGGTTCCTGTTTGAAAATTTGTTCAAGGGCTACAAGTGAGTCATTTGACAATTCAAAACAGTATTAACATGTGATGATAAAATTTATTTTATATCTTTATGCATGCCTAATTAATACTAATAACCATGTTAAACATATGATTAGCCCTAACTGAAGGTAATAAACACCTGGGGTGTTACACTCCTGAAGTGGCCACTCGAAGTTGGGTTGATCAAGCAAGGTTGGATCTGCACCTAGATGCAAAGAAACACAAAGAGGATCAATGCAACCCATTGGATGGAATTTTACACAAGTGGAGGGATGGATGAGCTTGTACATGGATCAAAGGGCCCACTTTCCGCATGGATAACGTCCAACCGACTCAAAACAGCCTTAGAAGAGTTAAGACACACTGTCCATCACACAATGGTGGTTGATCCAACGTCTAAGGACAAAATCCCAGGCCGGCCGGCCTCACTTTGCGGCCGTTTGGACCAATTCCACTTGGTGGTTACTCCAACCGACGCTGCAAGAAAGAAGCCTGGCAAATATTCGAAAAAGGGGAGAATCCTAGGCCGGCTGGCCTGCTACTTGCACGCCACGTGTTCAACTTTGTGTGGAAGTTACCTTAACCGCCGAGGCTGCGTACAAGTGAAGCATCTCAGCGAGAACCGCCCTTGGAGAGCAATAAATACATGTCTCCTCCTTCATTTCAAGACACGGAGAATTGGATCAAGTCCAAGGTGAAGTGTAGTGCTGCCCACATATCCTTAGAAAATAGGGAGAGAGGCGAGGTGAGAGTCCAGAGAGGAGCCGGAGTGTCGCCCCCTCTCCAACTTCGTACCTCCGGGGAATGAAGCTTCGGTTCAAGTAAATTCCTCCTCTTTTGTCGGTAACATTGCTTTCTCTCCTTTACCTTATTAGTACTTGAATACTTGCTTTCTCTAGTTGCGTGATCCCTTGTCTGCGTGAGTCAGCAAGCCTGCTCATTTGGTGTTTCTTCTAGCCTTGCCGGGAGGCGGAAGTTAGTGACTTGATAGTGTAGGCGCGGTGCCTAGGCTAGATAGTTACCTTGGGTTGTGTTCCACCCCAAGGAACTGTGTGGTAGGCGGCAGGTGGTGACAGTCCTATCCATCCTCTGTAGTCCATCACGTTTGGATGTTTTCATAGCAGTAGTTCTTGGTGCCGTTGGACTCCCCTCTCATCCCTTTCTGAAGTCCTTCCTCGCCAACCGCCGAAGCAGCTAGAGTAGTCAAGTATTCTTGATAGGAGTAGTTTAGCAAGCCGAGGTTAGAACACCTCTACCTATCTTATCTGGACCTCTTCACTCCCGTCATATCCCTTCGATAAACAAGAGTCCCTGCTAGTTTCTGATGCAAAAAGCCAGCGATCGGCCTTAAACGCCAACACACGCGAGGACCTGGGAGATTCTGCTTCGCTCAAGTGCAGAGTCCAACTCAGATGCGCGGTGGTGCAGGGTGTGCCAATCAATTTGACCTACAATTGACAAGGGATAGGAAAGCGTTAAATTCCCGAAACGTATCGGCTGGGATTCCAAATCGTTCCGCTAAGGGCATCCGCCAAAAGTCCGATACAACAATAGATCAATCTGCTTAAGTCCTGACCGATTGAGCAGACAAGGTAACGCCAAACGGGTTAGCGAGGCCTTGGTAAGCAACACTTAGATCCGAACCCAATCAGCCTAACGAAGTGCAAAAGGCAAGCCATGCGTTGGCCGATGGTATTTAGATCTAGGCTGGATAAATTATGGTAAAAGCTAATAAAAACAAGATTAAACAAATCTAACCCTTTTTAACCTAGCAAATATCGTTAACTGATGATAACAACAAGGAACAAACTAGACTAAGCAGATTAATCTAACAAGAACAAGCTGATATCGATAAATTGATGAACAGATCAGACCGAGATCCAATCTGCTTGAGCCTATCTGCCTCGTTCAACACGGAACTTACCAGCAAGCCGGAGATCGAAGTCGATGCAGCCCCACGTGCAGGAAAGAACTCGAATAAAGAAAATCTACTGCAACTAAGGCGAAGCCGCCAAAAAGAGAAAAAGTGAAAAAAGGGTTTGTGTATTGATCATTGGATATCTTTCGTACATGCCCGATGGCAGTTTTTTATAGCCTAAGCTACAAACCCTAGTCGATCATGACTTACAAATTACTTGATGACAAAGAAATAAACTTTCCTAAACAAAATCTAAGAGATAACTTGTTGACGTAGCTTTGCCAGCTCTTTCCATAGTTCCCTCGACTGTGACGCTCTTCTTGGCCCAAAAAGCCCAATATGCTCCATTCTTCGTTCTTTATTCATCGTCGGCCCATTTATCATTGGCCGCTTGCCTCAACGGATTTACACGTGTCAAAAAATGGTGTCAACACATGCCCCCCCCAGCTTCGGATTGAAAATATAAATTTGTCTCTGAAGCTCCTCCAATCCACTTGGCCTCCCTTCTGCCTCCTCGTGAACTCTAATTTCACGCTGCTGATTCCTCGCATCCGGCGCTAGCGGTGAGTACAAAACCCCGTTTTGCCCTGGCTTCGACTTGCTCTCACCACTAGTCTACATTGAGACGGTTCAACTTCCATCTTCTCGCCTGTAAAACATTTTCAATTGACTCCTTTGACTTGAGACGCTCCATCTTCTCTGAGCCGAGACATCTCCTCCACCCGGGCCATAAATAGCGTCCATCGGCATAGCCAACTCACAAGACTCCATCGGCTTCATCTTTCCTGCTCTAGCCGGAAAACCCTAGCCTTCATCTCCACTGACAATGGCCGGAAACAAGCGCGCATGCGAAGGTCACTCCGATCAGCCTCCAGCTTTTCGCCATCACGGGTAACAAATCTTGTGTTCTTGCTCCTCACTGTAGCTCGATCAGATCTAATCTGCTTCTATTTTCCTTTCAAAGATGATGAAGCTTCCAGCACGCTACCCCATTCTCCTCCCACTTCACCGTCGAATCCTTTCGACGACCTTGATGAGGGAACTCGCAATCTCATCCGGGATCTCTTCCGGGAGAAGGATGATGCGCGCAACAACAATGCAGAAGACACCAAGAAAACTAGCCGATTGGAAGCCCAATTGGCGGTTGCCGAGAACATGGCACTGACTGCACGCGCCCAACTTGTTACCGCCGATTCCTGGGTAGCCGGTTAGCTTCTAACCCAAAAACCCTTTTCCTGAGAAACATTAATCTCTTCCTTATTGCTGTCTGTATCTCTCCTCTAGTTCTGGAATCGCAGATTCAGGCCCTCCTTGGTGCAGCGGCCACCACCACAGAAGTGGTGAATGCTCGAGGCGACACTGTAGTTGCCCGCCTGCAGGACGTCCCTAACCGAGTTCAAGAGGTCGCTGGCCATGGAGTTCACTGTGGCGCTGCTGTTGCTCTTGCTGTGGTGCAAACCCTGTCCGGGAACGATCTTCGGACTCTCCACCCAATCTTTCTAGAAGGCAAGGCACGAGAAGAATTCGAAGAACTCATCGATGACCTTGGCGTAGTTGCTTCTGCCATCAGCGAGGATGTTAGTCTAAGTGATGTGATCAGCAATGTCTTCACTGATGAATAAATCAGTAGTAGTAATTAATCAATGTAACAGCCTGATCTACAGATTAGATTTTTGTAAACATATTTCCAAGTGAATAGATCGGCTTTCCTCTCATTTGCAGCTGAATTTCCAATAAATTGGATTTCTTTCCTTGTTGACTTGTAATATTCAATCAACTGATCTCGATTAGTCAATACCTCCGCAACCTTCTTTGATATTTAAAACTTGAGAAAAGGTAGGATACATCAAGGTCAATCGGCTATGATAATCACCGGACATAACTCCAATATAATCCCAAGATGATTCCAATCCACTCAGACATAGTTTAGCCAATCACTGGATAATTAATCAAGATCAAATAATTTGATCAAAGCGTCTTATTGTGGGTGTTTTTTGCACTAAGGGCGATACATATCGTATCGGCCATTTGAGCCTGATCATTTATCATTACGATCGGCTTTTACAAGATTATTCCATCGGCCAGAGATCTCTCGCATTGTTTCACCTTAGCTGATGGGAGACTTGTTCAAATCCCTTCACGGAGCAGAGTCTTCGAAGTCATCCTCTTGAACTGGGTTGAACCCGAAATCATCCATCTTCAAGAAGTCGATCTCCTTCCCATACTTTGCCTGATATGCATTCCACACCATCAAAACCCCAAACTGGAGGATCGGCCATTCAACGCTGAGCTATGAGTCTGCGGGTACCACTTCAACCTTATCGTTCTCCAACCACTGAATAAGGCATTGATGCATCATAGATGGGATGCAACAGTTAGCGTGAATCCAATCTCGGCCTAGGAGCAGATTGTATGATCTTGCCATCAACGACAAAGAAAGTAGTAGGCAAAGTCTTGCTCCCAATCGTTAATTCGACGGTGATTGCCGCCCTGGCAGGCGAAGTCTTTCCTTCATAACTCTTGAGAACCATATCAGTTCCCATCATATCTTCTTCGCCAAACCCAAGCTGTTAGAAATATGCCCTAGAGGCAACCATAGAGATGATCATATTTTGTTGTATCCATGATGTATAATATATATATATATATATATATATATATATATATATATATATATATATGTGTGTGTGTGTGTGTGTGTGTGTGTGTGTGTGTGTGTGTGTGTGTGTGTGTGTGTGTGTTCGCTGAATATCCATGAAAAGGCAACTTGTATTGATTGATAGTTATGTGAATTATTTGTCAGACTCTTTATTTGTATGGTTATTCTAAAGTTGTTCCTAGTCGGAGTTCATGTATGGACACACGTGAATATTAGACTAGCACATATATTAGTTGTTGACTATGTTTCACAAGTCATAGACATGGACATGTCAAACTAATAATGTGGGCGCATGTATGACATGTGGCTGAATAGACCCAACTCGAGAAATAGTGATTTCTCATTACACAATGTGTACGCTATGTCCTTAGACCTGAGACTATCGCATGTGCTGAAGATGTGAACCGACCTACTTAGGAGCTATCAAACGCTACTCCGTAACTGGGTAGTAATAAAGGTGGTTCTCGAGTTTGTCAAGAAGCATGCTGTGAGACATGGTCAGTCAAGATGGGATTTACCCCTCTCTACTTGAGAGAGATATCTCTAGGCCCCTCGAGTGATCGGATCAAGAAATGCATGGCCGTGCTAGGGTTAAGTGTTAACCAAGGATTCCGGATCACGGCATCGAGAAAGAGAGGTCAGCTTGAAGCTAGACCAAATATCGTGAGACAAAGGGAATAGCATGTATATGAGATTGTGATGGCTCGTCTGATTTAATCTTTGCGCACGCATAGGAGTTGACATGTCTTGCTAGAGGCCGCTGTCAATTATTGGTCGAGTAGGAGTACTCGGGCCATGTCTATTCGCGCATGAGCCCATAGGGTCACACACTTAAGGGGCTGGAAGCCTAATGCGGATTTGATCCGAATTAGTCTGGGCTTAGGTGCACTAATGGGCCTCGGTTGAGCCCATTAGTGGGCGCCTAAAGGGGTCTATATAAATAGAGGCGGGGCGCATGGAAACCCTAACTTTCCATGCTTACTGCTGCCGCCTATGCCCGCACCTTCGTCGCTCTCGCGGACCTAGCAGTCCGGATCGTGACGCTTCCGCCGCCGTACGTGTGGATACCTTGGAGGTGCTGCATCTGCAGCACGAGGACGAGCCGCACGTGAGAAGGTCTCGCAACTGCACTGCCGGCTACCGTACAAACTACACCGACGCGCTACAGAAGTTCCGCACCTACGCGTCTAGTGGTAATTCCGTGATCTATAACAGCAGTAGTTCCTTGTTTATGGGGAAGAAAAATTTTGTTTTGCGCTAGTGTAGCCTCCCCATAACCCTATAGTGGTATCAGAGCCATAACTGCTTTCTTATAGGCTCGGATGTGTGCATATGGAGATATGCGAGGTGTAGATGAAACCCTAATTCTGTTTTCGTGTCCTTGCTGCGATGGTCGTGTAACGAACTACTCCTACTGGTCGGGTATCCGCCATCGGAGTTAAGTGATACATGTAAACCCAGTCATAGCAGGAGGAGATCAATGAGATTGGTCGAATCGAAACCTAGGATGGGTTGCCAGATGCATATGATGCGTGGTGGCGGATTGGATCTGCTACCGGGTTGAGAAAGTTGTAGAAAACTTGGTGTTCGGTAAACAGCCATAACTTTTGCATACAAACTCGGATTGTAGTGATTTTTATATGAAAATTCATCTAAAAAAATTTTTACACATGAATTCAACCTGCTTTGCTGGTTTCTCTAAATTTAGATTTGCTAAATTCGGCCCGGAAAGTGGAGATATCAGGAGTTTAAGTTTGGCCGACGGTAGTGCGCCTAACTCTGTTTTGCAGGATCTTGTGATCGATATGGCTTATATGTGTATGTGATGCATGTGTGTATCTGATCCATGATCTGCCTATCATGGGTAAGGTAATACGGCTGGAGCCACATGTATTACCACATTTGATGTAATGGCCTGCTTGCCAACCTGTGATGATCCAAGTCCAATATGTACTTTACTTTACTAGCTTTTAGGTGTAGCAGTTTGTAGTTGTACTTGGAGGCTTTATCACTTGGAGGACGACTCACATGCAGCATGGAGATGCAGGTCACCATGATGGACAGAAGCATGGTGATGGAGATTAACATGTGATAATGGACCATACCGTGTCTCTTTGTGAATGTTTATCCTTATTGTTTTACTTCTACACGCGATAATAGGGTTTTTGCATTCGGTAGAAGTAATTCGATTGATCCCTCGCAATATTTAAGTTTATGTTCCCTCCCAACTAAACCTTGCTTCATCATGGGTCTTGTACAACTGGTGGTGGGTCTATGAAATTAGGGTGCCACTAGTTTTCCTTGACTAGATGAGTTCGTATCGGATACTTACACGCATAAAGGGTTGGTTATCTTGAACAAAGTCATCTTAACGGTTAAGGACTTTGGGGCATAAGGGTTGGGAGCCGAGACATAGAGATGTCATCCAACAACAAGAGTTATATGTGATATGATTAGCAAAGAGTTGCTTACCGATCTACCTATCTTCTAGCGGTGATGCAAAAGCTCACTAGTCGACTTGATAGTTGTGGGTCTTGAATCACTAAGTATCAATTGAGGGATATTGATTTTAGTGGGAGTACATTCTATTAAAACATTTAATGTAATTTACTCTGTCTTGGATACATTTGTCTTAGTATTTTGCATTATTATTTTATTGTAGATAAATGGCACCCAGCACCACCGCATCTTTTACTTTGCTTTCGATCCATGAGAAGGACAAGTTGAATGGGACTAACTATACGGATTGGATCCATAACCTGAGAATTGTTCTCAGGGCTGAGAAAAAGGAAGATGTTCTGGATACCCCATTACTAGAAGAACCTGCTGATGATGCAACTGATGCTGTCAAGAATGCTTACAAGAAAGCATACGACAACAACCTTGAAGTGAGTATGCTTGCTTGCATGGAACCTGAGCTTGAAGATGCAGTTCGAGACTAACCATGAGGCGCACGATATGATCATGGCGCTTCAAGACATGTTTTAGACACTGGCCAGGACTGAAAGGTTCAATGTCGCCAAGGCCTTTCGTGAGTCCAAGCTCGCAGAGGGCGCAGCAGTAGGGCCGCATGTAGTCAAGATGGTTGGTTACACGCAGAGGTTGGAGAAACTAGGCTTCCCACTCGGCCAAGATTTGGCCATTGATTTCATTCTTGCGTCTTTACCGCCAAGCTATGGGAACTTCATCTCGAACTACCACATGCACGGGGGTAAAAAGAGCTTGAATGAGCTATGCGGCATGCTCAAGACAGTAGAGAGTGACATAAAGAAGAGCATGGGCGGCGGCCATGTGATGGCTGTCCAGAATAAGCCTAACTTCAAGAAGAAAGGTTCTTCTTGCAAGAAGAAGGGCAAGGCTAAGGTTGAGAAACCCAAGCCAAACCCAGCACCCAAGGCTAAACCTGGACCAGCTGCAGATAATGAGTGCTATCACTGTGGTGAGAAAGGTCACTGGAAGAGAAACTGCAAGGTGTACTTGGCTTCTTTGAAGAACTGTGGAAGTAAGAGTACTTCCAACTCAGGTACGCTTGTTGTTTATATTACAGAAATATTCCTCGCTGATTCTTATGTCAATTCTTGGGTATTTGATACCAGATCGGTTGCTCACATTTGCAATTCGATGTAGAGAATGTCAAGAACTAGAAGCGTGGAAAGAGGAGAAGGTGATTTCCGCGTGGGCAATAATGCAAGGGTTGCTGCTTTGACCGTCGGCACGATGCAACTCCACCTCCCGTCAGGATTTATTATGGAGTTGAATAATTGTTATTTTATTCCAAGTAAGAGTCGAAACATTATGTCTCCTTCATGTTTGATGGAGGATGATTATACATTTGTGAGTGAAAACAATGGTTGAGTGATCTCTAAGAATGGCATGTTTGTGGCTTGTGCGACCATTGTCAATGGCTTGTTTATTTTAAATCTGGATGAATCACCTGTCTATAATGTAAGCGCTAAAAGGCCTCGGCCTAATGATTTGAGTCCTACCTACTTGTGGCATTGTCATCTCGGTCATATAAGCGAGAAGCGCATGAAGAAGCTCCATAAGGATGGACATCTAACTTCGTTTGATTTTGAATCATACGAGACATGCGAGGCTTGTTTGCTAGGCAAGATGACCAAGACGCCATTTACAGGTTTTCCAGAAAGAGCATCCAACTTGCTGGAACTCATACATACTGATGTGTGCGGTCCAATGAGCACGACTGCCAGAGGAGGATTCCAATACTTCATAACTTTCACTGATGATTTGAGTAGATATGGCTATGTCTATTTGATGAAGCATAAGTCTGAAACCTTTGAAAAGTTCAAGGAATTTCAGAATGAGGTTGAAAATTAACGTGGCAAGAAAATTAAGGCCTTGCGATCTGATCGAGGAGGCGAGTATTTGAGCCACGAGTTTAGCAATCATTTCAAGAGTTGCAGAATTGTTCCACAGCTCACGTCGCCTGGAACACCTCAGTGAAACGGTGTGTCCGAGCGACGTAATCGGACTTTGTTGGACATGGTTCGGTCGATGATGAGCCAGTCAGACCTACCGATATTGTTTTGGGGTTACGCTCTAGAAACAACGACTTTCACACTTAATAGGGTACCGTCTAAATCCATAGTTAAGACACCATATGAGATGTGGACTGGAAAGAGTCCTAGCTTGTCTTTTCTGAAAATTTGGGGATGTGAAGTTTTTGTCAAGCGATTTCAATCGGACAAGTTAACTCCCAAATCGGATAAGTGCATATTCGTGGGATATCCAAAGGAAACTTTAGGGTATTATTTCTACAACCGATCAGAGGGCAAAGTGTTTGTCGCTCAGAACGGTGGTTTCTTAGAGAAAGAGTTTCTCAGGAAGGAGAAAAGTGGACAGAAGGTGTATCTTGAAGAAGATCAAGAGGATCCAATCGGGCAAGATTCAACAAGTGATGCTAGTGTAGGAGAACAAGTTGAAGTACCCGTGGCAAGAGAAGAACCACCGCAACCACGAAGATCGGCAAGGCTCCATGCAGCACACGAGATATTATTGTTGGACAATAATGAGGCTGCAACATATGCAGAAGCAATGATGGACCCAGATTCCGAGAAATGGCAGAGTGCCATGAGATCCGAGATAGACTCCATGGGAGACAATCAAGTTTGGAACTTGGTTGACATGCCGGATGGTGTTAAAGCCATAGAGTGCAAATGGATCTATAAGAAGAAGAAAGACATGGATGGAAATGTTCATATCTATAAAGCTCGACTTGTCGCAAAGGGTTTTAGACAAGTTCAAGGAGTTGACTACGACAAGACATTCTCTCCTGTAGCGATGCTTAAATCTATTCGGATCATTATAGCAATAGCTGCGCATTTCGATTATGAGATATGGCAGATCAATGTCAAAACAGCTTTCCTGAATGGAAACCTGGATGAAGACGTGTATATGATACAGCCCGAAGGTTTTGTCGATCCGACCAATGCTGGAAAGGTATAAAAACTTCAGAAATCCATTTATGGGTTGAAGCAAGCATCTCAGAGTTGGAATATTCATTTTGATGAAGTAGTCAAAGAGTTTGGTTTTCTTCAGAACGAAGAAGAAGCTTGTGTTTACAAGAAGGAAAGTGGGAGCTCTGTCGCATTTCTAATCCTGTATGTGGATGACATACTGCTGATTGGGAATGATATTCCTATGCTGGAATCCGTAAAGACTTCACTGAAAAGTAGTTTTTCTATGAAGGACTTAGGGGAAGCCGCATATGTCCTGGGCATAAAGATCTATAGAGATAGATCAAGGAGGCTACTAGGATTAAGCCAGGATACTTACATTGACAAGGTATTAAAACGTTTTAGTAAGAAACAATCAAAGAAAGGGTTGTTGCCTATGTCACATGGTATGCATATCAGCAAGACTCAGTGTCCCTCGATGACTGATGAGCGGGATCGCATGAGCAGGGTTCCCTACGCTTCGGCAATTGGTTCAATCATGTACGCAATGATAAGTACACGCCCAGATGTCTCATATGCTCTAAGTGCTATGAGCAGATACCAGTCTGATCCAGGTGAGAGTCACTGGACAGCTGTGAAAAACATCCTTAAGTACTTCAGAAGGACTAAAGATGTGTTCCTAGTCTATGGAGGTGAGGAGGAGCTCACTATAATGGGTTACACTGATGCTAGCTTCCAAACCGACAAAGATGATTCAAAGTCGCAATCAGGTTTTATATTCACATTGAATGGTGGTGCTGTGAGTTGGAAGAGTTCCAAGCAAGATACGGTGGCCGATTCTACGACGGAATCCGAGTACATTGCAGCTTCGGAAGCTGCGAAAGAAGGTGTTTGGTTGAGGAAGTTCCTCATTGAGCTTGGTGTATTTCCAAATGTGTCTAGCCCATTGAACCTCTACTGTGACAACAATGGGGCAATAGCGCAGGCTAAGGAGCCAAGGAATCACCAGAAGAACAAACATGTACTGCGGAAATTTCATCTTACACGAGAGTTTGTGAGACGGGGTGAGATCAAGATATGCAAGATACACACGGATTTGAATGTTGCCGATCCGTTGACAAAGCCTGTTCCACAGCCTAAGCATGAGGCGCACACAAGAGCTATAGATACCTTGAGGATTAGACTCTAGTGCAAGTGGAAGACTGTTAGAAATATGCCCTAGAGGTAATCATAGAGATGATCATATTTCATTGTATCCATGATGTATTATATATATATATGTGTGTGTGTGTGTGTGTGTTCATTGAATATCTATGAAAAGGCAACTTGTATTGATTGGCAGTTATGTGAATTATTTGTGAGACTCTTTACTAGTATGGTTATTCTAAAGTTATTCCTAGTCGGAGTTCATTTATGGACACACATGAATATTAGACTAGCACATGTATTGGTTGATGACTATGTTTCACAAGTCATAAACATGGAGACGTTAAACTAATAATGTGGGCGCATGTATGACATGTGGCTGAACAGACCCAACTCGAGAAATAGTGATTTCTCATTACACAATGTTTACGCTATGTCCTTAGACCTGAGAGTGTCACATGTGCTCAGGATATGAACCAACCTACTTAGGAGCTATCAAACGCTACTCCGTAACTGGTAGTAATAAAGGTGGTTCTCGGGTTTGTCAAGAAGCATGCTGTGAGACATGGTCAGTCAAGATGGGATTTGCCCCTCTCTACTTGAGAGAGATATCTCTGGGCCCCTCGAGTGATCGGATCAAAAAATGCATGGCATGCTAGGATTAAGTGTTAACCAAGGATTCTGGATCACGACATCGAGAAAGAGAGGTCATCTTGGAGCTAGACCAAATATCATGAGGCCAAGGGGATAGCATGTATATGAGATTGTGATGGCTCGTCTGATTTGATCTTTGCGCATGCATAGGAGTTGACATGTCTTGCTAGAGGCCGCTGTCAATTATTGGTCGAGTAGGAGTACTCGGGCCATGCCTATTAGCGCGTGAGCCCATAGGGTGACACACTTAAGGGGCCGGAAGCCTAATGCGGATTTGATCCAAATTAGTCTGGGCTTAGGTGCACTAATGGGCCTCGGTTGAGCCCATTAGTGGGCACCTAAAGGGGGTCTATATAAAAAGAGGCGGGGCGCATGGAAACCCTAACTTTCCACTTTTGCTGCTGCCGCCTGTGCCCGCGCCTTCGTCACTCTCGCGGACCTAGCAGTCTGGATCGTGACACTTCCACCGCCGTACGTGTGGATACCTTAGAGGTCCTACATCTGCTGCACGAGGACGAGCCGCACGTGAGAAGGTCTCGCAAGTGCACTGCCGGCTACCGTACAAACTACACCGACGCGCTACAGAAGTTCTGCACCTGCGCGTCTAGTGGTAATTCCGTGATCTATAACAGCACTAGTTCCTAGTTTATGGGGAAGAAAATTTTTGTTTTGCGCTTGCGTAGCCTTCCCATTACCCTACATAAGCTTCTGGAAAGCAATGTATGGCATGACATTGATAGCGGCCCCTCCATCAACAAACATTTTGGTCATCGGCCTGCCGTCAACATGCCCCTTCACGTATAAGGGCCTTAGATGCCTCCGCTTTTTTTCCTCTCGCTTTTGAAATGAGGCCTGGACTGGATCAAGTGCAAGTTCTGCCACTGCCACCTCATCATCGTCGTGGACTGGTGCTTTGAATTCCATGGGCAACACAAAAACCATATTGACCGATGCTGACGTGGTAGTTTCATCGGTCATTTGCCGGACGCGCCATACTTGTCATTTAACCATTTTCTTCTCGTGGGCGCGCTCTTCTTCCTTCTCCCTATGCCGGAGCCTTTGAACCCTCCTTTTCTGAGATCGGGTCAAACCCCGAATACACCAATCCGGGTATTCCTCTAGATCGTAGCGGTAGCTATCGTGACGTTCGGCCGACCGATCTAGAGGTGCTTCATCAGGTGCACGATCCGCAGCTTGCTCTTGTAAGGAAAATGGCCCCATTAGGCCATATTGTGATTTTGGTGATTGAGTGACAACATGATCAATGGGACTAACGAGTTTGTAAGCTCAAGTTTGTAGGATTTTTAGGTTCCATGGATGGTGTCCAAACCATCTCCAAGATAGTCCAAATCGTCTCCAAGATACCAAAGTGTAGTGAAAATGCGGAGTCCAAATGATCTCGGCGACGACTTGGACAAGTGGCAGAAACAGTCAACGGGTCGGTTGAACCGATGCCATCAAATATGAACGGGTCGGTGCAATAGAAGATGCAACGACGGTCAAGGGCAGAAGTTTTTAGTAGGACTGGTTGAACGGACACTGAGAGAAAAGAGGTGTCAGTGCATTGACAGTTGCATCAGAAGTTTTTGGAATTTTGACTCAAGAAACATCTTAAGGACTGGTTGAACCGATGCTTAAAGGAGAGTGGCGTCGGTGCATTGGACGTTGCATCAGAGAGTTTTGAAGAAGGTGGCTCAGAAACACCTTCAGGACCGGTTGAACCGACGCTCCGTCAATGTATGCGTCAGTGCAATGACGCAAGCAAGTTTCAAGTGTCAGATGTCCAACGACTAGCTCGAAGATGTGTGCGACCGGTTAAACCGACGCACATGGTCGGTTGAACCGATACTATGTGCAGAAAAGGCAAAACGGCTAGTAACGGCTACTTCGAGTTGGTGGCCTATATATAGGCCTCACCCCAGGTCATTTGAGTGTGCTGGGACTGCTGGAAGTTGAGGGACATGCAGAAATGCACCTCCAAGCCACCCAAGAGCATATTGATCACATCCTTAGATTAGCACAAGCTTTGTGAGTCTTAGTGCTAGGATTAGCTCTTGTAAGAGTGAGAGAAGCAATGTGTGAACCTTGTGTGCTGGTTCTAGAAGTGAATCACAAGTGTATCTCAGTGTGCCGGCCCCTTGGAGCTTTGGTGGTCGCCGGCAAGTCTTTGACCCTCCAGCTTGGTGTGGAGCGGCGATGACGGCTTTGTGCGGGGACGTACTTGTGGCAAGAGTCAGGCTCAGGTTCAAACGTACTTGTGCAGATGACTCAGGCTCTCAAACTCCTGGGACGAAAACTTCTCCCTGATGAGTGGCAAGAGTCCCTGAAAGGCCAATTTAGCTAACTGGCCATAGCTAAGAAACAAATTGAAGCAGCGACTTTTGACATACCTGAATCTTTGAATGTAATCCGGGACAAGCTCGTCGTTCCTCTGTCGCACCGCAGTCAAGTCTGTGATCTTCATCTCCTGTACTCTAGTGAAGAAGTACTTGTGGAACTGCTTCTCAAGATCGGCCCAAGTTATTATGGATTTGGCTAGCAGCGAGGCAAACCAGGCAAAGGCCGATCCAGAGAGAGATAGCGGGAACAAGCGGATCTTCAAGGCATCTGTCACTGTAGCTTGCCCGCATTGCACCAGAAACCTGCTGACGTGCTCAATGGTTGACATGCTGTTCTACCCAGAGAATTGGTGAAATCTGGCAGCCTGTACCAATGAGGCAACGGGATCTGATCGTAAGCTTTTGGGTAAGGCTTCCTGTACATGAATGTGGGTTCGTTAGGCTTCAAGCCGAACTGATTTCATCACATCGGCTATTTTGCTGGTCCAATCAATTTCAGGCTGCTGCACCGTGAGGTTCGGCATCTGAAAGTTTGCATCTTGAAAGGCCCTCTAGACTTGTGGACTCATCGGTTGTCCCGATGTATCATCCATCGGCTGAAAAGCCAATGCATCTGCGTGATGCCCCCCAGTCTGGGTCGGGGCCGGTGGAGTCTGCGGTAGTTGTTGAATTGTCAAAGCAGACGGCACAAACGGAGATGTAGTAGTAGGAGTACTCATCACGTTGTTGTTTTGTCCGAACATCCACGGATAGATATACGGCTAGAGAATTCCATCAGCATGCCCAATGAGGAAGGTATAAATCTAGCTGGGGTGTTGAACATGCCTTTGCTTGGTGTTGATGTGTTCATTGCAGGATTTGTAGCGAATGCAGCTGCAGATGGCAATCAAGTGTGTGCAGCTAAAGATCCCAGGCACTTCAACACGTAGGATGGTGATGAGCTCGCCCCTACGCCGGTCATCGGCACACTTGTTTGCTTGGGCAGACCTCCATCGTTGGGTAGCATGGCCCCACATTGCCCATCTGAACACCCTTAGATAGAACGTTCTTGATGGCATCCTTGATGGTTTCAATCAAAACTGCTGACTGGTTGATCAGCGCGTGGTTCATGGATAGATCGAACATCGCCTTGAACTTGGCTGAGTCCTCCATGATAGAGATGCCCCTCGGCCTTGGTAGTGGCTACTTCTGCAGTGCCTCTCCTCTTCTGGTCACAGTGAATGATCTAAGGCAGACGTCTTGAGTTTGATTCATAGCTTCTTTGACTAGCCGCTTCAGATCGTCATTGAGATCGTCCATTGTGGGAACCAGGATCTTGCTGTTTTCCATCCCATCATTCTTGGTCACCGTGGTGTCATTATCGTGTCCCACCGGGCGTGCCACAAGTGTGTTGATGCAAAAAGCCAGCGATCGGCCTTAAATGCCGACACACGCGAGGACCTGTGAGATTCTGCTTCGCTCCAGTGTAGAGTCCAACTCAGCTGCGTGGTGGTGCAGGGCGTGCCAGTCAATTTGACCTACGATTAACAAGGAATATGAAAGCGTTAAATTTCCGGAACATATCGGCTGGGATTCTGAATCATTCCACCAAGGGCATCCACCAAAATACCGATACATCAATAGATCAATCAGCCTAAGTCCTGGCCGATTGCGCAGACAAGGCAACACCAAACGGGTTAGCAAGGCTTTGGTAAGCAACACCTAGATCAGAACACGATCGGCCTAACAACGTGCAACAGGCAAGCTGTGCGTTGGCCGATGGTATTTAGATCTAGGCTCGATAAATTGTGGTAAAAGCTAAATAAAAACAAGATTAAACGAATCTAACCCTGTTGAACCTAGAAAATACCGATAAATGATGATAACAGCAAGGAACAAGCTAGACTAAGCAGATTAATCTAATAAGAACAAGCTGATATCGATAAATTGGTGAATAGACTAGACCGAGATCCAATCTGCTCGATAACTTCAACTAAACAAGATAGAGGAAGAAGCGATGCGCCATCAACCTTGAGCCTATTTGCCTTGTTCGACACAGAACTTACCAGCAAGCTGGAGATCGAAGTCGATACGGACCCATGTGCAGGAAAGAACTCGTAAAAAGAAAATCTACTGCAACTAAGCGAAGCCGCCGAAAAGAGAAAAAGTGAAAAAAGGGCATGTGTATTGATCATTGGATGTCTTTCGTACATGCCCAAGGGCAGTTATTTATAGCCTAAGCTACAAACCCTAGTCGATCACGACATACAAATTACTTGACGACAAAGAAATAAAATTTACTAAATAAAATCTAAGAGATAACTTGCTGACGTAGCTTCGCCAGCTCTTTCCATAGTTCCCTCGGCTGCGATGCTCTTCTTGGCCCAAAAAGCCCAATATGCTCCATTCTTCGTTCTTGATTCATTGTCGGCCCATTTATCATCGGCCGCTTGCCTCAACGGATTGACACGTGTCAAAAAATGGTGTCAACACTAGTGCACTTATCGTTCCTCGTGGATTCGATACCCTGGAATACTTCAAGGGGAAAGCTACATCGGCATTCGTATGCTTGAGGATCAATTCTGTTAGGCTAAGGACCGCCAACAAGCTTTCTGGAGCCATTGCCGAGGAACGGTAGTTGTACTAGTATTAATTCAAGTTCATCCTTGTATCATTCCACCTTCCACATGGGTCCCATTACCCTCCGTAACTTCTCGGCTCCGGGGCCTCATTATTTTGAGTGACCACCTTCATGTCACCCCATCCTCACACTAGGCTATGAGATCCGCCGTAGTCTCATAGCCATGGTTCGATCACAATCTATTTTGGGGCACAAGGATGAAAATCCGTACACTCACCTATGAGAGTTTGAGCTGAATTGCTCTATTATCTCACTACCAGGCTTGCACCATGAAACCGTGAAATAGAAGCTTTTTCCATTCTCTTTGACCGGTGCTGTCAAACAATGGTATTCCCTAACCGTAGGTAGGGTAGAAGGTGATTGGAATGTTCTAAAAGAGAAGTTCTGCCTCCGTTTCTTCCCCCAACCTAGGGTCGTTGCCTTTCGTATAGAAGCTCTCTCTTTCAAGCAACGAGAGGTAGAACCTCTTGGAGCAGCCTGGGCTCGTTACACTGAGCTAATTTCTTCAGGGCCAGACTTGGGTATACCCGAGGCTATGCACTTACAACACTTTGTCGTTGGCCTTAGGCTAGAGAGTGCATTCCATTTTGATGTGGCATCTGGGAGATCCTTTTTCCACACAACAGTAAGTGAGGGGAGAGCCATCCTTGATAAGGTCCTTAAGAATACCGCACACACTGGAATATATGTAGATCTGTCTGAAGAATCTCGAGAGCGTATTGAAAGAGCGGAACTTTTTTTCCAAACTCCAAAACCTTGCCCACAAAAGATTGCTGTTGATGGTCCTTAAATGCAAAATCCGACCATCATCTATACTCGCAAAGCAAAGGAAAACTATATCTCTTACCCGCATAAATGTATCACTAACCTAGTTCCACAGATGTATTGTCTATCTAACCTTTGCAGGAGTAGAAGTCTGAAACAAGAAGGAAACATGAAGGACACGCAGCAAAGCATGCACAAAAGATCAATCGCTGTAACACATTTTCAAAGAGGGCCCACCTGGCAGAACAAATGGGCGTCCCAAGGCACCAGCACCCAAGGGATAAGGTCAGGCCCACTTGCCAGTGGCACAGGGGAAGGCAGAGCCGAGGAGGCGCCAACTGGGAGGGTCGGCCGACCCTGGACTACCTCCCGTCCAGGTGCATTTCGAGGAGGAGTTGCCACCAAGTCACCTGATCCTCAAGGATAACGTTTCCATATCAAAGAATGGTGGGAACCAACCTGGGAGAGTATAAAAGAAGGCCCTCACCCCCTTATTCCACACACACCACACTTGAGCCCCCTTCTCTCACTCTCACTTGAGACTTGTACTCCTTAGGGTAGTGGAGCTAGGCTAGTGTTGGCGTTTCGTACTGTCATCACTAGGATAGGTGTTTCCCAGCAACGGCACTGGAAATGTCGTGGGGGTATTCCTTACGTTACAGAAGGATCCGCAAGCGCACGGAATACCGTTGTAGCATTTTACCCGTGAGTACGGGGTCGTATTTATATTTCCGTAGGGAAAGCGGCGGTTATTGGAATAGATTAGTGTGTTAATTAGTTCTAGCATGAATATTCTATTGAATAAATAGGGTAAGATAATATATGGTAAAGAGGTCATGTGACACACAAGTTACTCAAGTTCTATCTTAAGCAAAGCTTACAAGAAGGGAGAAAGGAAGAAGAAAGCTAATCTAAAGACTTACGTACTCCTAACTAAGCATACATTCTATACTAGGCACTCATACACATACACATGGTTAGGAACGGCCTCTAGGTTCCCAAGCATCGCGAGGAGACCGCACAAGATATGGCTAGGTGGCCACTAGATCTTCACGGCTATTTTATGCACCTCCTACAGCTACTACACGAACATGGAGGGTTACACTGGACGGACAGGGCTGTCACCACCTACCGCCTACCTCATCTAACCATGGTATAGAGCCGCATCCAGCAACATTGATTAGCCCAGACACCACGTCTACGCTAAGAAGCGATACTCTAATGCCCCGCGCAGAGCCCCCACCCTTCGGATAGTCAGACATCACACTAGAGCAAACATATGAATACTGGAACCAATGCCGTAGCCTAGATGTCTTACCACGTCTAATCATGCAAGATATAAGACTTAGATATAAACTAAGCATAGCATACAAATCTGAATACACAAAACATATACTATACGAGTACACTAAACTAGAAGATAACTCTATTAAGGAATTCCAAATATTACAAAGGAGAGGAAGAGTAAAACTCATACCGAACACTCCTAGGCAAGACTCGGGAACTGAAGAAGAGCTACTTCACCTAAACTCTACTATCCTAAAGGCTAAGCAAGAGAGAAACTTGAGAGAGGCTTCAACTTGTGGTGTGTTCTATTGTAGCACCCCCCTCATATTTATATAGGTGAGTGATGGGGTTGTGAAGCAGCTCCACGGTGCCCAAATGCCCGAAGCCTTGCCAAACCGCCATTAGGAGCCAATGGGGAAGCGCCACGTCAAAGGAGGTAAGTCGGTTAGCCTTAGCTGGGTCGGCCGACCTAGGGGGTCGGCCGACCTGGGCCTGGCTCGGCCCAGGTCCAGCTTGCTCTAGGTGGCTACCCTGTGGGCCCTGGTTGCTCCTGTGCGTGAGTGGGGTCTGGCCAAGGTCGGTTGCATGCTTTGGTGGGCCCTTCAATCCATGAGAGTCCAAATGGCGCGCTCTTATTGGTCGACATCACTTGCCTTGGATTGAGGTGCTAGTTTAACACTTGAATTCTGCTCAATTTCCCTACATTGCAAATTCTTCAAGGGGAATGTGGAAATGATATTATTCTAGATAAATATGCAAGTTAAGTATGCTAGTCATCCCAATTTTCTTGTAAAATTGACGCTCGAATTTGGTCCGTAGCGAGCGTCAACAGCTTGTACTTCTTTCTTAGTGAAGCAAGTCGTCCTCAGGGTCGGAGCAGTCTTCGGCCTTGGTAATGGCTTTGTATTCGAATCGTCAGTATTCTATTCTTAATGCAGAGTTGAGCTTTGGTTGTTTATCTATCTTGGTAGTATATCATGCCTTGTCTTGTTATGCTGCCTTGCTAGTTAATTATATCATGGCTTGGTGCTTCACTAGTTATGCTTTATATATGATTTGGCTAGATGATCTGGGTAAGAATATCGGTTCGTTGTGCATTCGGGCTTGCCTTAGCGTCTTACTTGTCCATCCGAA
Organism: Panicum miliaceum; assembly: GCA_032594955.1. Taxonomy (NCBI): domain Eukaryota; kingdom Viridiplantae; phylum Streptophyta; class Magnoliopsida; order Poales; family Poaceae; genus Panicum; species Panicum miliaceum. The sequence goes on along the minus strand of CM064057.1, from coordinate 47,641,195 downwards.
GGGTGGGAGACCTGGGGGCGCTAGGGTAGTGGCCTCATACACGAGCGTGGTGCTCGGGTATGCGGGATTCTTTGAATATGACCGTGCTCCACGGTGTGACTGGGGTTGACGGCAGGTGGTGACAGCCCTGTCCGTCTGCTACAAAGCTGCTTCGTGGTTAGTGTACTCCCCGATGTTCGGGTATGGTGTAGGAGTTCTGAAAGATGTAATGGCCCGGATGTTCTCCAGGACGGGATATTCTTCTTGGTATCCCTAATTTCCCGGCACCTGCAGTCCTAACCATATGTATGTTACATAACTCTTTCTTGCCTAAATAGATGCTATTAGGACCTTGTTGTATGCCTATGCTCCCACTAACCCGTAGGTTTTTTAGTTTATTCTTTATCATGAGATTGGCCAGGTTGTGTGTGTCACATTACCCTTATTCATATCTTTATCATGACTTACCCCTGTATATGTTATAGTCTATGGTTTATTCATGTCATCATCAGTTATGTACCAAGTAAATATCTTTAACACATCATGCCCTCCTTTGGGAAAATATAAATAATGATACCCGAATACTCTCTAGGTGAAATGCTACAACGGTATATCCGTGCGCGTGCGGATTCATTTTGTAATCGTTAAGACATACCACCACGGCGTTCCTTTGGCGCCGCTGCTAGGGATGGGACTAACACTCCCGTTTCTAGTGGTGACGCTAAGGAATGCCAACAAGCATTTCTGGCGCCGTCGCCGGGGAGTGGCATTGATGTTAAAAGAATTTACTACTACATGATCATGACAACATGTTTAAGAAATAGCTATAGCTTATACAGGCTAATGTTGCTTTTGTTTTCTCCTGATTGGATGAAAATAGGGTAGTGTATGACTGGTTTCTCCTTGTCGACAAACTTCGTTGAAAACCCCGAGAAGCTCGTGAGAAGGGTCCAACCTCGCATCATCCCTCCTCAGATCTCGTTGTCGACAAGCGAACCAGCTTTCCAAGCACCATCAACAACAACCGAACCCATGGCTGAGAAGAGCATCCGCGACTTTTCTGTCCCCTCCGTCGCCAATGTGGCGACTGGACCCAACATTGATTTTTGGGACATGAATTTTGAGCTCATGTCCAGCCTAATTAACATGGTGCAGGCTAGCCCCTTTTGTGGCAAGCCTAACAAAGACGCCAATGCCCACCTCCAGAATTTTCTGGAGCTCTGTAAGACCGTAACTATACGGGGCGTTGCTGATGATGCCATCAGGCTCCGTCTATTTTCCATCTCCCTTCTGGAGAAGGCGAAATAGTGGTTCTACCAGAACAAAGAAGCCATCAGCACGTGGGACAAATCTTCTGCGCCTTTCCTCGCAAAATTCTTCCCGCGGGGCAAAACAAATGCCCTGCACGGGAAAATATCAAGTTTCCAGTAGACAGGGATGGAATCCATCCCAGAAGCTTCGGAGAGACTTCAAGAGTATATACTCGCCTGTCCTCATCATGGGATGGATGAGTGGCTCGTACTCCAAAGCTTCTACAACGGGCTAACTACAACATCTAGAGCCCACATTGATGCTAGTGCTGGAGGAGCCTTCCTCGACCTCATGATAACCAAGGCTACATCCTTGATAGAAAAGATGGTCTCAAACCAGGGTTGGAATGAGGAGCATTCTCAACCCCATACCAAGGGCATGCACACCGTCAAAGAGACGGATATACTTGCTGTCGGTACTTTCACCGTCAGCCTACCTAGAGATACCCTAAAGTAGGTGATTATTTGGTGAGGGATCGCCGGATCTGGAACTTGAAGGTAAACGTGAGGACGCAAGACACAGATCTAGACAGGTTCGGGCCGACAGAATAGCGTAATACCCTACATCCTGTTTGGGTGTTGTATATTGCGCCCTGCGCTTGGGTGTTGAGTTGCCTGTTGGCTGCTCTGTTCTCTTTGGTCTGCCTATCTAGGTACCCCTGCCCTCCTTTATATATCCCAGGGGATAGGATTCCTAGTAGGATTACAGGTTATGAGTCCTAGTAGGATTACAGGGTAGAGTGCTAGTAGGAATTCGACTTCTTTTCCCCCATGGGTAGCTTCCTTGCGGTACCCAGGGGATCTATCCCTGACAAGCCCCCGAGCTCTTCAAATCCGAGTACTGTAGGTATTTCGAGTACTTCTGAAGTCATCCTTCGGCTTCTTCTGAAACTCTGTCTTGAAGGTGTCTTCTGAGTACTTTCATGGTTGCTCGAGGCTGTGAGGTGCTCATGCCCTGAGTACTTTTAAATCTTCCTTTCTATGGGGTGCGATGCAAATCGCACTCCATATGGAGTAGCCCCCGAGCCTTAGGTTGAATCCAAGAATCAAGCTGAGGGTCCCACTAGTCTTGAATCTTCTTTCCTTATATTCCGAACTTTTTTGAAAAATAAGCCATCGATGACACGTGTCCCGCAGCCCTCGAGCCTTGAATCCAAATCCCAAGGTTTGGAACAAAGAATCCAAAAGAGCGTGGCATACTGAACAGTGTTATGTACAAAATATGTGTAGAAACTGTGTGATCTGCCTTGATGGTTTGATTTGGAAACTGTGTGATCTGCTTTCGGGATAAGGTCCCTGAAAAAATGGTTAATCAAATAAACACCCCAAAACTCTTCCCAAATAACCGCTCAAAAAAAAAATCACGCTTTCTTAGGGAAAAACTCTTCCAAAGGACCCTTAGGCCGCCGCTGGTTAACTAACCGCGCGGCAACCTAGGGTTACCTTTAGGCCTTCAGTCTTCATATAAGTTGTCTTTCGAGTAGTTTTGCGGTGTTCAGCCCCCGAGCTTATGAACCAAGTGAGCTATAGGAGCAACATCAAGTAGTTATTGGCACCCAGCCCCCGAGCTTGGGAGCCAAAGGAGCCACGTCGAGTAGTAATCCGCCTAGCCCCCGAGCCGGGATACGGGCTAAGCGGTCTGGCGAGTTGTTGCCGAAGCTTGATATGAAAGAAGACAATGCATACATTATGTAGCATAATGTGAAGATACCGAGTTTTACTCAGTAATAATATGAAAATACCAAAATTTATTCGGTGATAAAAAATGAAGCTGCCGTGTCGAGCTCTGGTTTAGGCCATTTAAATCTCTCGAGTAGTCCACCCTTTACGTTCACCCAGTTTCAGTTTAGCCTTCGCTCATAGCATCCATCAGATCTTTATCTCGTGCACAGAGTCGCTTAGGTCATGACTAAAGACTCGAGGTTTCACGAGTTATGGCATTTGCTACTCGAGTAGATTAGCGACTATTAAGAGAAGACAGCAAGCAGAAAAAAGTAGTCGTCATGCGACATAGAGGATGCGCGTTGCGCAAAAAGTAGTCAGCGATGTGTAGCTCTGGAGGGTTTCGTGCCCATCGAGAGACATACACAGATAAGTAGTCGGCGAGAGCGCGTGTTGTAGCGCGAAGATCTATACTTCCATAGGGTGTAGCCACTTGAAGCCTCCAGCACTCAGAACACAACTTTGTGGCATAGCCTCCGCCGGTGTGCTAAGACTGTGGCAAAGCCGCCAGCACTCAGTGTATTAAGTCTGTGGCAGAGCCTCCAGTACTCGGTGCACCAAAGTTGTGGCTGTCGGTCTAACATCCCAGCAGTAGTTGATCACGGCATAGCCCCTGAGGGTGATTCCTGTCGAGAGGCGAACCCAAAAAAGTAGTCAATCTTGTGGAGAACAAGTCGAAAAAGGTATAAGTCACTTAGCTTGATTCGTGGGCGATTGCCGATGAAGCCGTAGCGCTCATCGATGAAGCTGTGACGGTTTGTTGATGAAGCCCGACTAGTCGAAGTTGATTTTGACTAGTTGTTGATGGTGTAAGACAAGCTTCGACTAGTTTTGTAGTCGAGATGAGTAGTTCGAACTAGTCGAAGTAGTCGTCGGTGGGTCGCCGAGCGTCCTCATGAAGTTGAAGTAGTCGAAGTAGTTGTCGGTGTGTCGGCATCGCAAGTAGGAGTCGTGCCGAGTAGTCGAAGTAGTTGGCGACGCCATCAGGAGAAATGCGGAGTTGTCGAAGTAGTCGGCGACGCAAGTAGGAGATTCCTAGAGTTGTCGAGGTAGTCGGCGACGCAAGCTGAAGTCGAGTGAAGTAGTCGAAATCGTCGCTGCTGCGCGTTGATGTTGCAGCGCGAGCTGAAGTTGAACCGATCTCGAACTCGACGAATCATCCACCGATGCACATGTACGAGGTAGCAATCCGCCACGTTGAGTGGATTGATGTTGATGAAGAGGTGGGCGCCATGATCGCGATGATCTGCCCCACGGTGGGCGCCAGCTGTCGGTACTTTTACCATCAACCTACCTAGAGATACCCCAAAGTAGGAGATTATTTGGTGAGGGATCACCGGATCTGGAACTTAAAGGTAAACACGAGGACAAAGGACATAGATTTAGACAGGTTTGGGCCGCCAGAATAGCGTAATACCCTAAATCCTGTTTGGGTGTTGTATATTGCGCCCTGCGCTTGGGTGTTGAGTTGCCTGTTGGCTGCTCTGTTCTCTTTGGTTCTGCCTATCTAGGTACCCCTGCCCTCCTTTATATATCCTAGGGGACAGGGTTCCTAGTAGGATTACGGGGTAGAATCCTAGTAGGAATTCGACTTCTTTTCCCCCGCGGGTAGCTTCCTTGCGGTACCCAGGGGTTCTATCCCTGACACTTGCCGCAAAAATGGACCTCCTACTGAAGCGAATGAACAATTACGCTCAAGCCGTAGACTCGCACCCCATATGTGAGGTCTGCGGCAATGGTGGACACTTGAGGAATGACTGCCCCGAGACCCGTGAAGATGTTGCCTACATTAACAACAACAACAACAACGGGTATCGTCCACAAGGAGGCCAAGGGTGGGGCCAATCACACCCACCATACCAAGGAGGAGGTAACAATTACTCCCTCCATTCCAAAATGTAGGTCGCTTTGGCAAATCTAGATACATAACTTTTGCTATGCACCTACATATACGGTATGTCTAGATACATAGCACAATCTATGAATCTTAATTTGCCAAAACGACCTACAATTTGGAACGGAGGGAGTATAACTCAAATTACAATTTGAATTTCAATTCGAACGAACCCTCCATTAAAGATCTGGTTCTTGGCCAAGATAAAATAAATGAATCCATAAATAAAAAGCTTGCTGCCAATGATAAAATTCTTGAGAGTATAAATATAAAAGTTGAAACTTTGTCTTCTGCTCTTAAGAATCAACTAAGTTTTAATAAAATGGTAGAATCTCAACTTGCTCAAGTAGCTGCCGCTGTTCCTGCTGATAATTCTGGGAAAATCCCGGGGCAACCCGAGAATCCCGTGGAAAATGTTAACATGTTGTCCATCGGTTGGGGTAACCCATCCCGGAGGATCCCTCGGACTAATCATGCAGGTAGAACCGCGCGTCCAAGGACGAACGCGTGGGGAGGACTGACAGCGGCACTACACGGAGACCTAGGGGTGCCTATGATTAAATGCTCAATCTATGACCAATACTACGATCGGGCCCTCTGTGACCTTGGGGCTAGCCGACTCGACAATTCGATATCCCGAGGGGATAGTCAAAACATGCTCGTACAAGTTAAGAACTCATTCATCCTCGCCAACTTCATCGTTCTCGACATGGAGGGCGATACCAGCATATAGCTCATCCTAGGACGCCCCTTCCTAAAAGACGTTAAGGCGAGGATTGATATCAGAGCCAAAGAAATCCAATTCCGCATCGGGGTCAACAACATATTCTTCAAATTCCAATACAAGAAAGAGCAGCGCTTTGTGATCCACCAGGGTCATGACGGGAGTGGTATTTGGGGAGAACCACTTCCCGAACCAGAAACTCCACCAACCGCACAACCGAAGAGAAAGAAGCATAAGAAGGTATGGCGAAAGGTAGAAAGCTCGTCCTTATCTACTTCTCCAAGACGAGGCGACAAGTGGTAAGCAAACACCGGAGGAAAGACTTGCCTGTCGGACTCTAAACAACGAGCCCTTACCAAAGGTAAAATGGTATTTATCCCATATTTGATTTTTCAAAATTTGCTTCTTCACTTTATTTAAATTTTCCCACTGCATATTTAATTTAAAAAATTTTCTGCATGCTGGAATTTTTCTAGCCTTTTCTTTCTTTTTACAAAAATGCAAAAAGTATTTTTGGGCATCAAAATCCTCTGAAAAACATTTTGAAAATCTTTTCCGAAGCAAATTATGGCCGAGCATCCCACAGCTATCTTCCATATAGCCATTGGGAAACACACGAGAAAGGGCAGCTGAGGTGGGCCCACTGTGGGGCCGACCTACACAAGTCGGCCGACCCAAGAGCAACGGCTCCTGGGCCCCACCACCTCCAACGGTCACTAGCCATTGCATGCTGCCCGTTGCCTGCTTGCTCCCGGCCATTGCTCTACATATAGAGCCCGAGGAGGGGTGTGCTTCACTCACACTTCACTTCTTCACTCTCTCAAACTTTGCTCTCGGGTTTCATTTGGTTTTGTGCTCAAGTTCGAGTGCAAGAACTCTCTCTCTCTCTCTCTCATTTCTTTGCTGCAAGAATGCTCACATACTTGGAGGAACAACTTTGGGTAAGTGTTTCCATTTCGATTTCACTAACGTAACCCGATTCGAGTTGTTCTTGTTCAAACATGAAGGGCATTGGGAGAAAGGTTTCCGTTGTATTGAAGAAAATGACGAGAGGAAGCTCTTTCCATTCTTGAGGTGGCTCAAGCTCCCGCCACACCCCCGAACCTACACCAAGCCCGAGCATGATGGACTACGAAGAAAAAGAACAAGAACAACCACAACAAGAAGCGCAAGCCGAACCGCAAGCTCAAGGACATAGAGATGGACGACGATGATGCACCCTATCTCAACTTGCGAGACGACCGCGAACGACAAGCCTACGCCATCCTCAAGAATCGAAGCTTTGGCCACACCAAAGCCTTTGACCCGGACCTCCTCACCAAAACAGGTATGGACGTGGATTTTGCTACTGTTTGGCATGCGATTGGATGGGACGGTTTTGTGCCCGTTGAGGAGAATGGTTCTCGTCTCCTCACCATCCAGATTCTTTGCACTCTTCGAGAGGTGGATGACGGTGTTTCGTTTTGACTTTTTGGGCATGATTATTACATCACTTGGAAAGATTTGAGTCACCACCTCGGTTTTAACAAACGCTTGCTGGTTTCTCTTAGAAAAGCTTGCCACAGTTTTAATCGACATGATTTTTGGGGTTTGTTTTCGGGTCAAGTTGTCCATGGCAAGTTTGCACCACGGTGCAATGATATTCAAAATCTAACTCTTCATTTTATGCACAAATGGTTAGCCATTACTCTCTTTCCAAGAGATGATGTTCGAACTGTGCGCAATCATGAGTTGATGATACTATATGCCATGGTCAACAAGATCAAAGTCTCCCCCGTAAAGGCAATGATTTCACAATGGCTTTTGAACTTCAAGATGACGGGCCCTGTTGAGTGTACTTCTTTGGTTACACGCATCGCTTCGAGTCTCGGGGTCTTAGATGGGAATGCCATTCCCTTCATTGAGGATCCCCGTACTCGTATCGATGAAGCTTATTTGATTTATGGGCACACACTCAAGAAAGGCCCGAATGACTCTTTGATTTTCTTTTCCTTGGGCTATGCAAATGAAATTCCATTGCCAAACGCGGGGTATCATTTGTATAACTACATGTCACTAACTGCCCCTCTCATCCCAGAAGAGGCAGCACACAGACATAGTGTTTGTGGTTTGCCTAGCAGGATGACGCGAAACAAGGCAGGAAGAGGAACTGAGTCAGCACCACCGCCACAGCAGTCCCAACCATCATATGACCATGAGGCGGGTGGATCAGCCTGGCACGGCAGGCTCCAAGCCGCCGATCCACCAGCTCCAGCTCCAGCAGGTTCCCGAACCTTCCACGACGTACGGCCTCCAGCCGCGACTTCGGCTCCATCACCCAGCAGCTAGGCGAGCTGCGAGTTCAGGCCAACAACATCGAGGATACGCTGCACCAACACATTGAAACCAACCAGGCGTGATAGTGGTACACCGGCGATAGGATCCACGCCATGGAGCAGAGACAGCTGCAACAACAGGAGGAGTGGAGGGCTTACTATCGTTGGAGAGGGTTTAACCTCGACCAACAACAGTGAGCCTGAAGCTAGCTTGGGGGAGAACCCCCATGGTAGGTATCTTGTATCTTAAATTTTTTATCGCTTTCAAAACCTTATGCATGAAACAAAATAAAAATATGCAAAACTAAAAGCAAAGAAAAATTTGCAGAATCCAAAAAAAGACCAAAAATATTTACTTGCTTCTATATGTGTAGTAAGCATGGTGTAGTTTTCCTTGTTGAGATGATGAATAGTTGCTCTGTTAGTTTCCTTCATATGCCTTGTTCCAACTTTGTGCTCTTCCTAAGTTTTGAGTTTGTTGGCTAAATGTTCAAACCTTAAGCTTGAAACTTGTGGGTAGCAAAAAGCATGATTCGAATCTAAGTTGTTATGAGCTATGATATGGTTGAATAGAGTTGTTATGATCTTCTCCTAAGCGACGCTTGATTTCTGGAGTATTTATTTATGAAAATACAAAAAGACAAACAAAGTTCCTCAATGATATGAAATTCCTATCCAAAGCCATATGATGATCCTATTGAAAACCTACCACGTATGCAACTTGTTATTTTATTGAGCTTTGTCAAATTGTTGTGACCCTTAGTGAGATACATTTCATACTCCCATGATCAAGATCACGTACACACTCCACCATATGCTACGCCTCTACACAAGAAGAGAGCAAGCATTTCTTCCATCATCCACAAATAAAAACTCCATTTTACCTCATGACCACTCTCTCCAAAGTTTCATAAGAAAAAGGAGCATGGGCTATACAAAAGAAAAAGAGAAAAGATGCATACCCAAAGAAGGTATGCCACATGCTCACAAGGCATGTAAAAAAAAAGAGAAAAGATGCATACCCAAAGAAGGTATGCCACATGCTCACAAGCATGTCAAAACAAAAGAGAAGAGAAAGAGAGAATTAGCCCATGTTCAAAAGAAGAAAATAAATGGAGAGATGGTTCATAAAAAGGAGTTCATCCACCATCCACCACAAATATCCACACACTTGCACATCTTGATCAAGGTTTATGACTTGTCTCTCCTTTGGATCTAGTTTTTGACTTTGCAATACATGAGAAACAAGTATGCCTTAAAGCCTCCATACCTATAGCTCCACTCAAATCAATTGAAGATCATCGACCTTTCTTCTTTTCCATGTTCGACGATGATGAATCAACGGAGGACAATGATGTCTCATCATTACCAAGGGAGGAAAGTGATGCTTATAGAGAATCTGAGGTAGTGACTCTTGATCCCGAGGAAGAATCCTTGTCTGACATTAATCAAGCAAAGGAGGAGTCATCATCCCATAACTTGGAGTTCCAATTCTTGGAGGATGAGTTTGAATTTTCTAGGGATGAGTTCGAAGCCCCTATCTCCCCAAGTTCCTCAAAACTACAAGAATCAGATCAAGGCCTTGATCCATTCTGTGACCTCCCCCAAATTTGAAAGAAGGCATGGAGCTACCGAGTAAAAAAAATGGCCTACCCGCAGGCAGAAGAAAAAAAGAGATAGAGAGCTCTGTAGTTTCATGTCTCCAAAGTCCTAAGAGGGATCCATGAAAAATAAGGAGGACCACTCAAGGCCATATTCTTTCAAAAGCACAATGTATGGTTTGTTCACCACAGTCCATTGCACTTCTGTTTCTTCATTCCTTAGGACATGTCCATTTTTTTCTTCCTCATCCTTGATTATTCATTTCTCTATGATCGGAATATGAAGTGTCACAACTTTCAGTAGGAACAATCTATGATTTAGTAAGATACACAACATAGGTGAGCCTACATTTCCCCTACCCGAGTTCCGCTTAAGCCTATAGATTGTAGGGAGAGGTTGGGCAATGGTCTTATCTAGGAATAAAGTTACCACACGAGCGATTTAAGAGTGCCATATGGGGATCACATGAGCTAAGGAGTCTATTTTGAAAAAAAAAATCATGAAAGCTCCAAGTATGGTTGATCAAGAGGGAGGTCATATCTTCAGTCGAGTTGTTCCACTTTCCAACCACCGAAGGCAAACATCATAGCCACCTCAAACCCCACAGGTATGAGTAATGCTTTGGAATAACATTTATGCTAGCCATTTACTTTGAGAAGTTGTGCATCAAAGTCTACCTTAGTTCTTGCTCGGCCTGGTTTTCTTCATCCTACCCTTTGCTCAGGATGAGCAAATATCTAAGCGTGGGGGTGTGTTGATGGCCATTATACGCCATTTTGACCACTAACCATTGCCAATAATGATGGAACTTGAAGTAGTTCTGACATAAAGTTTTGTTTAAACTTATGAGTTCCACGAGTTTTGTGTCCCAACATGTTTTGCAAGGAATACAGGTAATATGGTGCAAAAGTTACTCAAATCACATATTTGACAGCACCATGTTAAAGACCTCATCGAGATGATCAAAATGGACACTTGAATCACCCAATTTGGAGTCCGGACGGAAAAATTATGCCTCCAGGAAGATCACTGATGCGGCTCTGCCGAGCCGGGTGGCCTGACCTAGGCCAGGCGGCCTGAACAAGGCTGGCCGGCGTGGCAACTCCACAAAACAGCCTCAACTCAGTATCATGGCCTTGGGGAATCACCAATAGATCCCCAAACACGTGGGAGACATGCAGAAACTGAAACTATGGCTGAAATGCCTCATATGCCCCTCCAATGGGCTCCCGAAGTGGCCACTTGAAGTTGGGCTGATCAAGCAAGGTTGGATTTGCACCTACATGCAAAGAAACACAAAGAGAATCAATGCAAACCATTGGATGGAAGTTCACACAAGTGGAGGGATGGATGAGCTTGTCACATGGATCAAAGAGCCCACCTTCTGCATGGATAACGTCCAACCGACTCAAAACCGCCAAGGAAGAGTTATGACACACCATCCATCACACAATGGCAGTTGATCCAATGCTTGAGGACAAAATCCCAGGATGGCCGGCCTCACCTAGGCCGACTGGCCTCACTTTGTGGTCGTTCGGACCAATCCCACTTGGTGGTTACTCCAACCGACGCTGCAAGAAAGAATCCTGAAGAATATTCAAAAAAGAGGAAAATCCTAGGTCGGCCGACCTGGGAGAGGCCGGCCGGCCTACTACTTGCACGCCACGTGTTCAACTTTGTGTGGAAGTTACCTTAACCACCGAGGCTGCGTACAAGTGCAGCATCTCAGCGAGAACCGCCCTTGGAGAGCTATAAATACATGCCTCCACCTTCATTTCAAGACACGGAGAATTGGAGCAAGTCCAAGGTGAAGCGTAGTGCTGCCCACATATCCTTAGAAAATAGGGAGAGAGGCGAGGTGAGAGTCCGGAGAGGAGCCGGAGTGTCGCCCCCTCTCTAACTTTGTACCTCTAGGTAATGAAGCTTCGGTTTGAGTAATTTCCTCCTCTTTTGTCGGTAATATTGCTTTCTCTCCTTTACTTTATTAGTACTTGAATACTTGCTTTCTCTAGTTGCGGGATCCCTTGTCTGCATGAGTCAGCAAGCCTGCTCATTTTGGGTTTCTTCTAGCCTTGCCGGGAGGCGGAAGTCAGTGACTTGATAGTGTAGGCGCGGTGCCTAGGCTAGATAGTTACCTTGGGTTGTGTTCCACCCCACAGAACTGTGTGGTAGGTGGCAGGTGGTGACACCCCTATCTGTCCTCTGTAGTCCTCCACGTTCGGGTATTTTCATAGCAGTAGTTGTTGGTGCCGTTGGACTCCCCTCTCATCCCTTTCCGAAGTCCTTCCTCGCCAGCCGCCGAAGCAACTAGAGTAGTCAAGTATTATTGATAGGAATAGTTAGCAAGCCGATGTTACAACACCTCTACCTATCTTATCTGCACCTCTTCACTCCCGTCATATCCCTTGGATAAACAAGAGTCCATGCTAGTACACTTATCGTTCCTCGTGGATTCGATACCCTGGAATACTCCAAGGTAAAAGCTACATCGGCATCCATACGCTTGCAGATCTATTCTGTTAGGCTAAGGACCGCCAACAGAAGGTTGGCCCCAAGGGTGGAGGGAAGGGTGGCAAGGGTCGAGCGACTCGGTCTATACAGCCGTCTTCGCCTTAGGAGTCGGAGGAGGAGGAGGAGGAGGAGGAGGAGGAGGAGGAGGAGGAGCAGGAGGAGCAGGAGCAACAGCAGCAGCAGCAGGAGGAGGAGGAGGAGGATGGGTAGGAGGAGGGGGAGGAGGACACGACATGGGGTACGCCGGCCGATGTCTAGTTGCGAGGTCCCTCGTGACTCCCGGACAGGCCGATACCTCTTGCCGGACGCCCGGTGATTCGACCCTGTGTGCCAATGTAAGTAATTTTATATGTTATCACTACTTTTTCATTTCATAACTTGAAAATCACAAAATAGAAACTAATATTTCATCTTAATCACTTTTGGCAGGAGTTGGAAAGTAGTCACCCTAGGTGTTCACAAACACAAGGTCAACGACATCCTGGGTCTTTTATACAGGGAGCACTTTCCAGGCCAGGTCCGCATTGGTGGAAGGTAAGAGCCGGCCTGGACGTGGGAGCACTAACGCGCCACCCCCGATCAACTCGATCAAGAAGATAGGTGCTTCACCAACAAGGCAGAGCGGGTGGTGGCTAAGCTGTGGATAAGTCTTCCTCGCACTACACTGCTCAATACATCGCATTCATTGGACATATTTCTAATAATGACTGGATACTTCATGTTTATATGCAGGATTTGCACAGGTGTGAGCCCGGCCACAAGGTTGTGGCTCACAATTGATGTGTTAAGCTAGTGAAGGACATGCATTACGAGGCGCAAGTTCAGTGTGTCGTAAACTACGGCACTATGTTCCTTCACCAGAAGATCAAAAAAAAAGAGGCAAGAAATTTGAAGCTGACCCGGGAGCAATACTTGGAGGTAAATTTAGATTTATTCTCCGATTAAGTACATCGCTTAATTTGATCTTCTTACATGTCAGTCACTTGATCACGTGTAGGTGCCTGCGTGGTGGTGCCATAATAATTTCCAGTGTTGGGAACGCATAGTGGACAACTGGTTGACACCCGAGTGGGAGGAGAAGCACAACACTGGCCGAGAGCGGCGTTTTCTGATGACAGGTCCAGCACACCATCAAAGCAGCCTTAGCAACAAGGAGTACAGGGCTAGATGGGTATGCAGATCATTTCTTTATTCTAACACTTAATTGTGCATAATTTGTAATTAACTTGCTGTTTTTTGGCAGTCCCAGGCACATGGAGGCGATGAGTGCCCCAAGTTTGTGGGATGGTCTTTGGCCCACAAGGGCAAGGCGTCTGAGGTCACCTACAACCCGAACGACCCGCCCTCGGCGTATAGCAACCCCGCCGTCTAAACCCGCATCAATGCGTACACAAAGGCGGGAAGGCAGGTCCATGGGGCAGAGTGGGATCCGAGCGCGCACCCTCTTGATGGAGAGATCATCATGAGGGTTGGAGGAGGCAAGAAGCATGGCTGGTACTATATAGACGATGACACTCTAGACACGGCCAGTACTCCCACTCTCGCCCAGGTTCGAGCAAGGAGCATGAGCAGTAGCCCGGCCATACGCCCACGGCTATCCGCGGCACAACAACAAGTGCAGGAACTTCAAGTTATTTCTGATTTATTCATCATTCATTCAATTTCTACATATATTTGCTTCGCATTGTAACATTGGGATGAGAAATTGTAGGCCCAGCTGGCGGCGCAAGCGGCGGCATACGAGGCAAAGCTGGCCGAAGATAGGAGGCAACGGGAGGAGTGGGAGGCGAGGCAGCAGGCCGAGATGAACAGCCTGTTTAGTTATGTTCGAGGCCTTTCTGTTCAGATGGGTCAACCTCCACCACCACCGATGATGTTACCTCCGGCTCCGGCTCCTAGCACTCCTGATGTGAGCCACTTGACAACCTTGTATATTCATTTCAAGTATTATAGACTTAGAGAATCTAGAAACTTATAGTCACTTAGAGACTTTGATGAAATTTTGAAGGTTTTAGATTATGACTTAAAGAACTTGATTCTTATCTCACATGCAATATATTCTCCTTCCTACAGAATCAATCGACTGCGGCATCGAATATGCCAGAGGCGTCCCCGGGCATCTCATCGACGTTCTCTTTATCATGTGCTATAGTGGGCACACGGCAAAGAGACCATTCTTTGCCGTGTCCATGACTACAGCACATGATAAATTTTGAATCTTTGCCGTGTGCCGAACAAAGCGGCACACGGCAAAGCCGCCTCCACCCACTGTTAGCATCTTGGCGCCGTTAGTCGCTTTTTTTGCCGTGCGCCCGTTAAAACACACGGCAAAGATGTTTGTCGTGTGTCCAATAAAAGGCTCACGATAAAATCGGCTTTGACGTTGGGGCCGTGTGCCGTCGGGGCTTTACCGTCGGCCGCGCACGGCAAAATCTTTGCCGTGTGCAAAAGGGGCTTTGGCAAATTACCTGAATCCTGTAGTGCCTGGAGTTCACAACTAAATAAGAATTATTAGCATATTTACCTTGGTTGTGGCGTTCTTATCCACATACAAAATTACTTGATGCCTATTTTGACAAAATTCTACCTTTGGAAATGTCGATCCATTGACCACGTTGATCCGATTTCTCTGTTTCTGAATGTTTTTAACTTTTTATGCTGCCAAGGGAGCAAGCTAGCTTCCTTTTTAGCTGATATAGTCCGTAGATTACCTGACTTTCGACGCCCCCATGATGTTGCACGCTCTACAACTATGCAGTCTGTGACATGCACACAAAGATATATATTTATGCAGTCCTCGACCGCTACTGAACCGAGCACCTCTACCCAGTATAGCTGTAGCAGTTTTGCGATGTGTAGTGGCGAGGCTAGGGGAGCGTGTGGACATGGTCCTGGCCCAGTTGTGTCGAGGATGGAGAGTAGGAACCATTCTTCTAGTGCAACCATTTGTCCAGGAATACCAGGTACGTGGATTTGTCCATCAGCTGGCTGAAAACTCGCTGATACCTCACATTCCTAGCTATTTCTTTGTTATGGATATGCACATATGGCAGACATGAATGCTTACTACAAAAGTGCTAGAGGAGAAGCTGTAGCAGATAGCACATTGGAGTGAAAGTAGCCATGCCCATACCACTAGTGTACTGCAGTGCTTTTTGGACTAGCAGGATAAAGTTATATATTTATGTAGAAGCTAGTCATATGAGCTGCAGTGCACGCCCAAATGAATTTCGTTCACTGGGTTGTTGGCAATCTCTCGTGTGGAACTGGTTGCTACACAGAGTCCTGAATGGAAAAACAATACAATTCGTACGGGTGTATGGTAGAATGGGCCAATTGAATTGGCCGCTGCTATTTTGATTCGTTGGGCCAAGTGACCGACCATGCTCTTGCAGCTAGCACGTCTACTGTCGCACTGCTTTATCAACTCAAGAAATTGAACTATTCCATGACCGAAAGCACTTGGTGTCAGGTACTCTGTAATTGTGCCGTGCCACTGGACGGTACTACACGCATATTAACTAACTGTATGTTGGTGTAATTTCATTTACCCATTGAACTCTTGAAAAAAGAACGGAAACAGCTTGAGATCATGCTATCCATTCAGTCATACATATATGGTGCTAAGTTTCCCCATATGATTAACAACTTTCACACCCGATTCTAGAAAGAACCAGATGCATCTCATGTGTGCGCCAGGATCATGTTCACACACACATGATAGACGGACAAGTGTAATATATCAAAGACAATGCTTGTAAAGTAACTAAATAAAGTATTTAACAATATTACACTCCGAATAAAACAGACACAAAGGTCTTTAAACGATACACCGATATACCCTAAACGAAGTCTGCAACAACTCCGTCTTCCACAGGCGATGACTGGTGAACGCAATGCCTAGAACTCCTCGAAGTCGTCGAAGTTCTCCTCTTCGAAGTTCTCTTCTGAACAGCAGTTGGGCAAGGGTGAGTACTCTTATGGTTGATACTCAGCAAGTGGGGGAGAATATGCAAAGCCATCAAGGATAGGCTAAGGTTTACAGCAGCGAGCACTTTTAGTTGGTCAAGTATTTATTAGCAAACACCTATTAACTAGATTTAAGTTTATACCATCCCACTTTAGCAAGAACATAAAGGTACCAACAACGTAAACATAAACCACGAACCACGAGTTAATTAATCTTCAAGTTTCATTATCATGTGAGGGTCCAAGCCACTCTTAACCGTGAGCACGGCTGTTATAACAGTTTTACACTCTACAGAGGTTGTACACTTTCCCCACAAATCGTATTCCCCTAAGTCGCCCGGGTTTGCAAGGCCCTTAAACACTTCCGAGGTGAGTGGCGAGGGTACACTACGAAGCCTTTACAAAGACATGTCGAGAGCTAGGCAGCCCGCTAGAGTTTCGGTAGCAGTGTGGTCCATAAACCTCCCTAATCGTCAGCTCCTTAGCAAAGGCAGCTACCCCAAGAGGACCGGGCTATGACCCCTATCACTGACCCCCTCCATGCCCTTTCGGTAAGGCCACCAGCTAACTACACATCTAATTAATTGGCTAAGGTCAGAGCCATATGACTTTGTGGTTGCAGTGTTCACTTGGGTGGTTCTCCATGTTCCCATTAATCAAACTTGATCTTGAATTAACGCGGTATAACAACATTATGAAACGTGATCGTAATTATCATAAGAGTAAACCAACACATTTTCCCAAAGTTTGCAACTAAGCGTGACTACCCAACATGAATAGTAAACCCCGGTGATTCAAGGCTTTGGGTAAAAGACTAGGTATGTCCTTAGCATAGGTAACCCATCAAGTATATGCAAAGCAACATTAAGATAAAGTGAATTATCATGCGGTTGTTGGGATAAAATAGAATAAGCAGGGGAGGGAAGTCCACTTGCCTTCCTCAAACAGTTGTTGATTCTCTTCCTCGTAAGCTTGCTCTTGGTCTTATTCGAACGTCACGTTGTCTACGTGATCACACAAACAAATAAGAAACAGTACAAACAGAGAGTAAAAAGATGATAATATTGTAGTTCATGATGCAAGGATCGCGTGAGCGCAAGAATCGCTGAAATCGGAGTTGAAACGATGAAGATATGGCTAAAACAGTGATCCAGGGACCTAACTGCGAGAGTTTTGAACTTCCAGAGGCTAGATCTGAAGAAACCAGGGGCTAAAACATAATTGAACATTAAACAGAGGGTCTGGGTGCAAAACTGGAGGTCCTGGACTGCGGGTACTAATTCTAGAAAGGTCAGGGGTCGGGACAGAAAAGAAAGGACCTAACACTAATTATTTTTCTACTGATCTGGACTGCGGGTTGATTTCTGGAAAGCCTAGGGGCTTTTCTGCAAAGGTTCCGGGGACGACTAGGGTCGGGCGAATCTAGTCCGTTGGATTAGAATCGGGCGGCAGGGTAAGGGTCGGGCGAGGGCGGCGGCTCATGCACGGCTCAGATCTGTTCTAGTTGTTAGATCTAGATCGGGCGGCAAGGTGTGGGTCGGCTCGGGTCGACTCGGCAGAGTAAGGGTCGGGCCAAATCGGTAGGCGGCGCTGGGCGCCGGCGGCGAGCGTGGCAGCGGCAGACGGTCGGAGCTCACCGAATCCGGTGCTCCGGGGCTCGGTTCAGGCTGGGGTTAGGCCGGGGAGAGAGAGGGCCGCACGGCGAAAGTGGTGGGGGTCACGGAACGGCCGTGCTGCGGCCGTAGACCGGCGGCCACGGCGGCGGGCGGAGAAAGAGCTCCGACGAGCAATTGGGGCCGCGATAGAGCGAGAGAGGGGGGAAATGGGGGCGGCTTGGTGCTCACCACCTCGCGGAACTCCGGCGAGGGTTGTAGGCGTTGGAGCAACAGCGGGACGATGGGCCGATGGAGGGGTGCGGCTCGGGGCGGCGGCGTTCCTCCGGGTCCAAGGCGGGGCTCCGGCGATGGTCGCAGTCGACGGAGGGGCGGCGGGACAGCGGGTCGATGGCGCAGCTGCGACGGAGAGCTCGACTCGGGCGTAACGCAGGTGCTGAGCAGCGGGGCTCGGGCGCGGGTTTTAAAGGGGAGGAGAGGAGGCGGAGCGGCCGGGGAAAGGAAGGTGGTGGCTCATGCCGCGGAATTGCTGTGGTCGCCTGCGAAGGAAAGGGGCAGGTCGCCCGGGGCGCGTACCGCGGCCATTATGGCAGGCCAGCGTCGCAGGGAAGGAAGGAGGAGACGCTGGCGACGGGCGTGGGGGCGAACTGGATTCGGGGTGAGGAAGAAAAGGAAAGGGAAGGGAGGCGCGGACGACGGGCGACGGCGACGGGCGCGGGCGCGTCTCGTGTCGCGGCAGGAAAGGAAAGAGAGAGGAGCGGGAGGAAGAAGAAAAGAAGGTGGGGGGAGAGACTGACAAGTGGGACCCAGCTGGCGGTGAGAGAGAGGTGAGGGAGAGTGAGGCGGGTTGGGCCGGCTAGGTTGGGCCGCGCGGAGAGGAAAAAAAAAGAAAAGGAGAAGAGAGAGAGGTTTGGGCTGGGCTGAAAGAAAAGAGGAGGGATTCTGGGCTGGGCTGAAAGAGAGTGGGAGAAGAGAAAGAGAGAGAGATGCATGCATAATTTTATTTTGTGTCTTTTATAAAAATATTTTTTAAAAAAAAATTATTTCCTATATTTTTGGGTGTTACAAAACCTACCCCCTTAAAGAGAATCTCGTCCTCGAGATTTGGATGGATTAGGGTACAGCTGAGGGAATTCTGCAATCAGTTCATCTTCTCTTTCCCAAGTAGCCTCATCCTCTGAGTGGTGACTCCACTGTACTTTGCACATTTTCATCACCTTGTTCCGAGTAACCCTCTGAGATGTTTCCAAGATTCTAACCGGATGCTCTGAATAAGTTAAATCTTCTTGTACATTAAGTTCCTCCAGCGGTAACTGCTCCTCAGGCACTCTCAAATATTTCTTTTGCTGTGATACATGAAACACATCATGGACATCTGACAATCGTGCCGGTAACTCCAATTGATATGCCACTTCACCTTTCCTTCCCAAGATCTGAAAAGGACCAATATAACGCAGTGACAACTTTCCTTTCACTTTGAATCTACGTAGACCCCTGATGGGTGATACCTTCAAATACACAAAATCTCCAACTTCAAATGTCAATTCCTTTCTTCGTGTGTCAGCATAACTTTTCTGTCATGACTGAGCAATCTTGAGATTATCCCGGATTATCTGGACTTGTCTATCCGCTTCTTTAAGAATCTCTGGCCCAAAAACCTGACTTTCTCATGTCTAATTCCAATACAATGGTGTTCTGCATTTTCTCCCATATAATGCTTGCCTGATAACTGTTATTGTAGGAGAACTCTGCATATGGCAAGCTTTTATCCCAACTGCCTCCATGCTTTAGGGCACATGCTCTCAACATATCCTCCAATACTTGATTCGTTCGCTCAGTCTGACCGTCTGTTTGTGGATGATATGCGGAACTAAAATTGAGCTTTGTATCCATGGATTCATGTAATTTCTGCCAGAAACGCGACGTGAACTGAGTACCTCGATCAGACACTATCTTCTTTGGAACACCATGCAGACACACAATTCGTGACATGTACAATTCTGCTAACTTGGCTCCAGTGTATGTTGTTTTGACCGGGATGAAATGCGCGACTTTTGTCAATCTGTCCACAATAACCCATATCGAGTCGTAACCATCACGAGTACGAGGTAACCCTACAATGAAATCCATACCAATCTCTTCCCATTTCCATTCAGGTACCTTTAATGGCTGGAGTAAACCTGCTGGTCTCTGGTGTTCTGCTTTCACTCTCTGGCACACATCACACAAAGCCACGTAAGTTGCTACGTCTCTTTTCAAACCATACCACCAGTACTTCTCTTTCAAGTCTTGATACATCTTGGTACTTCCAGGATGAATGGAATAAGCGGAATCATGTGCCTCCTTCAAAATGAGTTCACGAAGGTGAGCAATTTCAGGTACACAGATCCTCTTTTTGAACCAAATAGTTCCTTGTTCATCTTCGGTGAAATCCGGAGTCTTGCCTAAACCAATTTGAATCTTGATCTCTTTGATCTTAGCATCTGTCAACTACCCTTTTCTAATCTCTTATTCCAATGTAGGTTCCATCTCCATAGTCATGGCTTCCGCCTGTGTGATGATTCCCAGGTTCAAACGTGCCATCTCCCAACATAATTCCTGAGGCATCAATCGAGCAATCAACATATTAGCTTGTCCTTTCCGGCTTAGGGCGTCTGCCACAACATTAGCCTTGCCAAGATGATACTGAATATCCAAATCATAGTCTTTGATTAATTCTAGCCATCTGCGTTGTCTTAGGTTAAGATCCTGTTGCGTGAAGATATACTTCAGACTCTTGTGGTCAATGAAGATCTGACACTTGTTTCCGATCATGTAGTGCCTCCAAATCTTCAATGCGTGCACGATGGCAGCCAATTCCAAGTCATGGGTAGGATAGTTCTGCTAATACTTTCTCAACTGTCTTGAAGCATAGGCCACAACTTTGCCTTCTTGCATTAACACACATCCAAGACCCATCCGTGAAGCATCACAATACACATCAAACCCTTTGTGGATATCCGGCATTATCAACACAGGAGCAGTGGTCAATCTTGTTTTCAGCTCTTCAAAACACTTCTGGCATGCAGCATCCCACTTAAATTATTTCCCTTTCTCCAACAAAGAAGTCATGGGTTTCACAATCTTTGAGAATCCCTCAATAAATCTGTGGTAGTAACCTGCAAGTCCGAGGAAACTTCTGATTTCAGGCACAGTCTTCGGTGGTTTCCAATTCAGAACATCCTGAACTTTACTTGGGTCTACTGCAATTCCTCCATTTGTGATAACATGTCCAAGGAAAGAAACTTTTCTCAACCAAAAATCACATTTGCTCAGCTTGGCATATAACTGATTCTCTCGGAGTTTTTGTAACACTATCCTCAAGTGCTCTTCATGTTCTTCCTCGTTATGTGAATACACCAAGATGTCATCAATGATCACAACCACAAACTTATCAAGATATTCCAGGAAAACCTTGTTCATCAGGTACATGAAATTTGCTGGTGCATTGGTCAATCCAAACGACATCTTCAATTCTGGGCAGTGGATATTTATTCTTGATCGTCACATCATTCAGTGACCTGTAATCTACACACATCCTTCTGCTGCCATCCTTCTTATCAACAAAGATCACGGGTGCTCCCCACGGGGACGAGCTAGGACAGATAAATCTTTTAGCTAACATTTCTTCTATTTGTTTCTTTAGTTCACTTAGATCTTTAACATCCATTCTATAGGGTCTCTTAGAGATAGGTGCAGTACCAGGTAAAAGATCAATACTGAACTCAATGTCACGAACAGGTGGCATACCTGGTAAATCCTCCGGGAAGACGTCGGGGTACTCACAGACAACTCTGATATCTTCTAGAGGCACTCCCTTCATTTGGTTCACTGTCCCAACTCCACTGGGTGAAGCTGATGCCACAAACTCTACTTTATCTCCTTGAGGGCTGGTTAAGAGCACTGACCTCTTGCGACACTGAATGACACCATCACATCCTGATAACCAATCCATTCCGAGGATCACATCAATGCCGCTAGTCTTTAGGACTATTAGATTGGCTAGGAATTCTACCCCCATAATATTCATGATGACCCTCGGGCATAAACGACTATCTTTCAGTTCTTTGCCCGGGGAGCTTACTAGAAGAATTTGTTTCATAGGGTTCATTGGTAAGTTATGCCTTGTGGCGAATTGCTCAGTAATGAATGAATGTGATGCTCCAGAGTCAAATAAAACTGATGCAGGTTCAAAATTAACTAGGAACGTATGGAGCACAACATCGGGAGCCTCTTCAGCTGTTTCTGCAGCCACATGATTTACCCTTCCGCGCACGTAGTTCTGTTGACCTCTGTTGCCCAGTGGTGTCTGGTTGCCGTTGCGCGGCTGCTGCTGCTGAGGAGTCTGCCTCTGCCCATTGTTCCTCTGATTCTGAGGAGTCTGCATGTTACGCTTCGGGCAGTTGTTAGCATAATTCCCCAGTTCTCCACATCTGAAACAGCCGTTGGGTTGGACCGGTGTGACTGGATTGTTGGTCCGCACTGGTGCACCCGTGGCATAGTCTGAATGTACGGTTGCGGGTTGGAGTTGTGCTGAGTCTGCTGGTTGAAGTGTTGAGGCTGCTGTGGAGTTCGTTGATTCTGTTGACTCCGCGGATATCCTCCGCCTTGTCCTCCAAAGCGCGACTGAAATCCCTGGGGTGTGCTGTAGCGGGGACGAGTGTTGCTGCTGGATTGTCCCTGGGACTGAAGTTTTCGCTTGTGTTCCCCAAGCTCCTTGCGCTTGCTCTCCAGACCAATGGCTTTATCTAGCAGAGTCTGGAAGTTTGGGAAGGTGTGACTGTGCAGCTGATAGTTGAGTGGCCCTATCAGACCCTCTAAGAAGCGCTCCTGCCTCTTCGCATCACTATCCACCTCATGGGGCGCGTAATGAGACAACTGAGTGAATTTGTCCTGGTACTCGCTGACAGTCATGCTGCCTTGCTTCAGGGTCAGGAACTCCTTCTGCTTGAGCTCCATCAGTTCTGCTGGGATATGGTGGCTGCGGAAGTTGGTTCTGAACTCCTCCCAGGTGATAGTGTTGGCATTGGCGTGGGCAGCAGTGAAAGCATCCGACCAATCAGCGGCTGCACCTTCCAGACGTCCTGCAGCATACAGGACCCTTTCACGGTCACTGCATTGCGTGATGTCCAGCTTCTTAGTGATGACCTTCAACCAGTCATCAGCATCCAAGGGGTCCACCGAATGAGAAAATGTAGGGGGGTGGTGGCTCATGAATTCTCTATGTTTGTCTCTTGGTGGTTGGTTTTGCTGCGGTGCTTGCTGATTCTGCTGGGCTTGCATGTTCTGGATGGTGGCAGTGAGCTTCTGCAACACCTGCATCTGTGCTGCCAAGAATTGCTCCATTGTTGGGTTGGGTGGTGGTGGCAACTAACTCTGTCGGTTGACTACGTGAGCACGCCTCGTGCTAGGGATATCCTGTCTTCCACCTGTCCTGGTGTTTACCATCTGACCGTTAGGGAATAAACCCAGGATAAGACAGGTGTACTTGATCTAGGTAGATAAAAGATAAGATCTTTATAGATTTATAAGGACTCCAACTTATATTAATGGATAGGTTATAGCAAGCAATTCTCAAGGTTTCCAACCAAGCACACAAAAACAAACATTTGTTCTCGAGCAAACATTATTACATCGTCGTCCTCTCAAGCAAAAATGATTCTAACGAGAGAACTTTAAGAGATACTAGCCTAAGAGCCCAGACGCCTAGTCCTCGTGGTGAGTTATGGAGCCGGGTTTGCCGCGGCGAAGCTTCTTGCGGGGCGGTGACAGGGCGGGAAAGCGGGGTTCATTCATCTGTGGAGGTGGCGGCGCCCTTCCCTCAAGTTGGGCCTCCAGTATGCGGATCCTGTCATGGGCCTCCAGTAGCTTGTCCTGAGTATCGTCCAGCTCAGTGACGACGCTCTCCAGCTCAGTGTTGAGGGCGGCAGTGACTCGAGCAAGGGTGTTGAGGTTGTCTTCATCATCTCCACCCAGAGTAACCACGGTCTCCTCAGTTCCACTGAGACGGCGAGAAAGGTGGCGGTACTCCGTGTTCTGTAGCTCCTGGCGGTGGGTGTGGCAGATGGACCATAGAGCTCTCCTGGCGGCGCTGCTGACGGAGGCGTCGTAAGTAGCGTGGGGTGTAGCGGAGTCGTGCGCAGTGAGAGTCCTCCGGCCTCTGGTACTCTCCATATCCACCCTGACGTGGACGCGAGTGAGGTAGTAGTTTCCAAGCACAGGGTAGATGTAGTGGTGCGTGTGGTAGTGGGGGTTCACATGGTTGCCCAACTCCTGCAGAACACCCTGTAGCACCAGAGACAAGTGACCGGGCTCTCTGTCCAAAGTGCGAACACTGCAGAGTTGCCTCGTCCATGGAGGATCATCGCCCTGATCGTCGTTGTTATCATTGTCGTCGTTGTCCTCGTCATCATCACCTCCATCATCAATACCCCCGGAGTTACCCGGGCTTCCTCTAGCGACGACCGGTGCTGGAGTGGGAGCTAGAGCAGGGATAACTAGGGGTGGTGGTGGTGCCTCAACAACTGGTGATGCCGGCGGTGTGAACTGATTCCCTTCTTCATCAACCGCCATGATGCGGCCATCATCCCCGTCCACGAAGTAGTAGGCCTCCGCGGGTTCCTCCTCCATAGCTTCCTCCTCCTCAACAGGGGCTGGAACTGGGGCGAGAGGAGCTGGCTCAGCTGGGGCAATGCGAACCTGGCGACCTCTGGTGCGCTTGCGATCAGTCTGGTAAGTCCTGGCCATCTGACAGAGCGAGAATAAAACTCAGAATAAATTTTTTTTAAAGAAATAAAACAATAAAAAGTTCATGTAAACATAGGTTTTTATGCGGAAATATAAAATAAACACAAAGAAATTTTTGATGCTGAAATGGCTTGCTAGAAGATAAATCCTTAATTTCGACCATTTCTAACTAGGCTAGCGTCCTACAGTCACATAGCTTTGATACCACTTCTGTCACACCCGATTCTAGAAAGAACCAGATGCATCTCATGTGTGCGCCAGGATCATGTTCACACACATGATAGACGGACAAGTGTAATATATCAAAGATAATGCTCGTAAAGTAACTAAATAAAGTATTTAACAATATTACACTCCGAATAAAAGAGACACAAAGGACTCCGTCTTCCACAGGCGATGACTGGTGAACGCAATGCCTAGAACTCCTCGAAGTTGTCGAAGTTCTCCTCTTCGAAGTTCTCTTCTGAACAGCAGTTGGGCAAGGGTGAGTACTCTTATGGTTGGTACTCAGCAAGTGGGGGAGAATATGGAAAGCCATCAAGGATAGGCTAAGGTTTACAGCAGCGAGCACTTTTAGTTGGTCAAGTATTTATTAGCAAGCACCTATTAACTAGATTTAAGTTTATACCATCCCACTTTAGCAAGAACATAAAGGTACCAACAACATAAACACAAACCACGAACCATGAGTTAATTAATCTTCAAGTTTCATTATCATGTGAGGGTCCAAGGCACTCTTAACCGTGAGCACGGCTGTTATAACAGTTTTACACTCTACAGAGGTTGTACACTTTCCCCACAAATCGTGTTCCCCTAAGTCGCCCGGGTTTGCAAGTCCCTTAAACACTTCCGAGGTGAGTGGCGAGGGTACACTACGAAGCCTTTACAAAGACATGTCGAGAGCTAGGCAACCCGCTAGAGTCTCGGTAGCAGTGTGGTCCATAAACCTCCCTAATCGTCAGCTCCTTAGCAAAGGCAGCTACCCCAAGAGGACCGGGCTATGACCCCTATCACTAACCCCCTCCTTGCCCTTTCGGTAAGGCCACCAGCTAACTACACATCTAATTAATTGGCTAAGGTCAGAGCCATATGACTTTGTGGTTGCAGTGTTCACTTGGGTGGTTCTCCATGTTCCCATTAATCAAACTTGATCTTGAATTAACGCGGTATAACAACATTATGAAACGTGATCGTAATTATCATAAGAGTAAACCAACACCTTTTCCCAAAGTTTGCAACTAAGCGTGACTACCCAACATGAATAGTAAACCCCGGTGATTCAAGGCTTTGGGTAAAAGACTAGGTATGTCCTTAACATAGGTAACCCATCAAGTTTACGCAAAGAAATATTAACATAAAGTGAATTATCATGTGGTTGTTGGGATAAAATAGAATATGCAGGGGAGGGAAGTCCACTTGCCTTCCTCAAACAGCTGTTGATTCTCTTCCTCGTAAGCTTGCTCTTGGTCTTGCTCGAACGTCACGTTGTCTACGCGATCACATAAAAAAGCATACACAAACAAATAAGAAACAGTACAAACAGAGAGTAAAAAGATGATAATATTGTAGTTCATGATGCAAGGATCGTGTGAGCGCAAGAATCGCTGAAATCGGAGTTGAAACGATCAAGATATGGCTAAAACAGTGATCCAGGGACCTAACTGCGAGAGTTTTGAACTTCCAGAGGCTAGATCTGAAGAAACCAGGGGCTAAAACTTAATTAAACCTTAAACAGAGGGTCTGGTGCAAAACTGGAGGTCCTGGACTGCGGGTACTAATTCTAGAAAGGTCAGGGGTCAGGACAGAAAAGAAAGGACCTAACTCTAATTATTTTTCTACTAATCTGGACTGCGGGTTGATTTCTGGAAAGCCTAGGGGCTTTTCTGCAAAGGTTCCGGGGACGGCTAGGGTCGAGCGAATCTGGTCCGTTGGATTAGAATCGGGCGGCAGGGTAAGGGTCGGGCGAGGGCGGTGGCTCGTGCGCGGCTCAGATCTGTTCTGGCCGTTAGATCTAGATCGGGCGGCAAGGTGTGGGTCGGCTCGGGTCGACTCGACAGAGTAAGGGTCGGGCGAATTGGTAGGCGGCGCTGGGCGCCGGCGGCGAGCGAGGCGGCGGCGGACGGCCGGAGCTCACCGAATCCGGTGCTCCGGGGCTCGGTTCAGGCTAGGGTTAGGCCGGGGAGAGAGAGGGCGGCACGGCGAAAGTGGTGGGGGTCACGGAACGGCCGTGCGGCGGCCGTAGACCGGCGGCCACGGCGGCGGGCGGAGACAGATCTCCGACGAGCAATTGGGGCCGCGACAGAGCAAGAGAGAGGGGGGGAAACGGGGGCGGCTTGGTGCTCACCACCTCGCGGAACTCCGGCGAGGGTTGTAGGCGTTGGAGAAATAGCGAGACGGCGGGTCGACGGAGGGGTGCGGCTCGGGGCGGCGGCGTTCCTCCGGTGAGCGATTTCCAGCGGTGTGCGACGGTGCAGAGTGGAAGAAGAGGTTGACGACGGCTCTGGGTCCAAGGCGGGGCTCCGGCGATGGTCGCAGTCGACGGAGGGGCGGCGGGACAGCGGGTCGATGGCGCGGCTGCGACGGAGAGCTCGACTCGGGTGTAACGCAGGTGCTGAGCAACGGGGCTCGGGCGCGGGTTATAAAGGGGAGGAGAGGAGGCGGAGCGGCCGGGGAAAGGAAGGCGGCGGCTCACGCGGCGGAATTGCAGCGGTCGCCTGCGAAGGAAAGGGGCAGGTCGCCCGGGGCGCGTACCGCGGCCATTATGGCAGGCCAGCATCGCGGGGAAGGAAGGAGGAGACGCGGGCAACGGGCGCGGGGGCGAACTGGATTCGGGGTGAGGAAGAAAAGGAAAGGGGAGGGAGGCGCGGACAACGGGCGACGGCGACGGGCGCGGGCGCGTCTGGTGTCGCGGCAGGAAAGGAAAGAGAGAGGAGCGGGAGGAAGAAGAAAGGAAGGTGGGGGGAGAGACTGACAAGTGGGACCCAGCTGGCGGTGAGAGAGAGGTGAGGGAGAGTGAGGCGGGTTGTGCCGGCTGGGTTGGGCCGCGGGGAGAGGAAATAAAAAAGAAAAGGAGAAGAGAGAGAGGTTTGGGCCGGGCTGAAAGAAAAGAGGAGGGATTCTGGGCTGGGCTGAAAGAGAGTGGGAGAAGAGAGAGATGCATGCATAATTTTATTTTGTGGCTTTTATAAAAATATTTTTTTAAAATTTTATTTCCTATATTTTTCGGTGTTACAACAATCTAGGCGCTCTAATCCTTGATTATCATGTAATGCTGCTGTTCCATTTAAGGACCTCGTTTAACTGATGATCCGACACACTTTGTTTACGGAATCTGCAGGGGAGACTGATGTGACATTTCAAAATGCTGAATTCACCAAGATTGTGTCTGGCTGATGCAACTTGAAGTGCACCCTGTGCCGAGCAAGACACAATAGAGGCCAGTGCACACTGCTAGAGTGCTTATTCCACGAGCACTGCGGAGATGGCCAGCGCTAACTCCAACAGCCGTCATGAGAATGGCAGCCTAAAGGCTCATTTTGGAAGCTGTTGGTAGTGGCCTTTTAGCGGTTGTTGCGTCTATCATGGCGTCTGGCAGCCATTTGTCAAAATCCTTCCGTGGAGGCTGTGGTTTTGCTATGTTTGCAACGAAAGATAATATGAAATAAATGTGGAGGGTGAGAGATGATCAAGAGCTAAAGGATTTACTATGTTTGCAACGAAAGATAATAAGAAATGAATGTGGAGGGTGAGAGATGATCCTAAATAAGGGTTTTGCTACGGTACTCCCAAATGACTGTAGACCCTCCATTTAAATAGATCTAGATTATTATTATCTCATATTACCTCCTAGATGGAATATAATTTTTATTTTAAGAAAGAGGAAAAATAGGTAAAATATCTTCCTATTAGATCTAACTATTTTTTCCCACCTAGTAACGTGATATGTTCCCCTTTGTTTTTCCTAAGAACATGAGGTAACGTGACAAAGCTGATGACAACGTAACATTTTTTTCCCTAATGACCCCAAAACATGTTTTCCTTCTAATAACATGAGGCAACGTGACATGAGGTGACAGGTACAATCAATTTTTCAGATAAGTGATCGTTGCACCTTGAGCGAGGTATTATAATGACGTGATATGTACAATCTTTTATGGAATTATTGATAGTTGCATTATGCACAAGTGTCTTGATGACACGTGATAGGTGGTGTTTTTCTCCGTGCGTGAGGAGGTGCGTGGTTGCTACGATCCGAGATTGCCGGCGTTTCTGTTTCTCTACACGCCAGGAGCTGCATGGTTGCCGTGATCTGCATTTTTTCATTGATTATTCTAATTACTTTAATATTTTATTTATTTTAAAATTAATGGCTGTGATTTATTTGAGGTCTTACCTCCTAAGAGGTAATGGGAGTACCATAGCAAGACACGAATAATCAATGAAACCAAATAATTGTCTGGATTTCATCTTACTGCTAGCTTAAATTTGTATTTGTAATAAATAGGGGAGCTGATCGGACACTTCAGTGCTGAATTCACCAAGATCCGTGTCTCGCTGATGGGACTTGGTGCCATTGTTCCTTTCTTACCGCGAAGGCCATGTTCCTTGCAAGATTCATTGGCACAAATTCAGTATAAACTAGAGATTGCACCCGGATCACAAATCTCCGCTCAATGTCCACAAGTACCGATGAAATCGCCATAGAGACTAGTGTATATGTTCCAACCCTCGCCCTAGCTGGACAGCCTGCCGGAGTCGAAGAAAACAACGCGATCACAAAACACACACACGAACGCAATTGGAATTGGTGCGGCCTCAAAACACCACGTGTTCTATTTTTCTATTTATCGGAATGGGAAACAAATATTCAGTGGCCATCAGGCTACGATGCCCGTACGGCGTGCCACGCTCCGCCGAGTATGGCGCCATCCCACCACTCTGCTGTGCAACTGCAGCTGGCAAGTGGCAACTGCTGCCGTGTTCTTTCCGCATTACCTGCGTCGAGCCATCGAGTCCGGAATTGTCACACCCAGTTTAAGGACAAAACCAAATGCATAACTATATGTATGCCAGGATCAAGTTTCACACATATAGTGACGTCATCAGTGAATAACAGAACATAAATAAGGACTTACAAGACTATCAAAGATATGCGCTTAACATGGAAACGAAGGCTCCAAACTTCACAGGCAAACGACTGGGAGTTGCGTACGCCTAGAACTCTTCATCATCTTCAGTAGACTTCACACATCCTTCTTCTGAGCAGCACTTAGCAAGGGTGAGTACACTTATGGTTGGTACTCAGCAAGGCCACAAGATATAACCAGAGTAACGATTTAAATCCATCTTTAAGTTTATTAATCATGTGAGGGTCCAGGCCGCTCTTGACTGTGAGCACGGCTGATATATCAGTTTTAGACACTCTGCAGAGGTTGTACACTTTCACCACAAGTCGCGTAAAAGTTCAAAAGAACTTTGGATCCAACCATGTTGTGCTAGCTAGGCACAATACCACACTTCCGAGGTGTGATTGCATAGGGACGCTACGAGGCCTTTACAAAGATTCCCTAATAAGAAGTAGTCCGCTAGAGTTTCAGTAGCGGCGTGAACCATAACCCTCCCTAATGGTCAGCACCTTAGCAAAGACTGCTACCCCAAGAGGACCGGGCTATACCCCAATCACCGACCCCCTCCTTGCCCTTTCGGTAAGACTGCTTCAAACTAGAGTCTCTAATTATTTAGCCAAGACCAAAGCCATATGGTCCTCGTGGTTGTACTGTTTTCCTAGGTGGTTGTCCACGTTTCAATTAATACATAGTATTCTTATAATAAAGCATAGGTAGGAGGATGGTTAGGGTCACTTGCCTTTTTCCAACGAAAAGCTACTCTTACTGCTCTTCAGCTCTTGCTTACTTGGAAACCTTGATCTTCAAGCTTCAACAGCAATCATTCTACTCGAAGCAAACATCGAGCACAAACATACAAAACAACAAATAAGTACAGCTAAGAACAATACACCAATCACAAAACAAAAGCTTTTAAAAGAGCGTGCTAAAGGATAAGGCTCGCTGCTACGGTTACAAGAGCACAAGAAACACGAAAAACGGTATTATAAAAGAAACAAAAGAACTATGAGCTTTATTTAGTTTAATTGGAAGACAAATGGAAAAGATATTCAAAACAAAATATCCTTGATTATAATTAACTTATATTATATTTTTATTTATAAAAGCGGAGTAGAACTTAGTCATATTTTATTTATGATTGCCTATGTACAAATTACACTAATCAATTAATTAGAAAGAAACTTGTGAGAGCATCTAAACGCATAACTTTATATTTGGTGTTCAACTAAACAAATTATATTTAGAACACATTTGAGTTGGTATTAATTGAATTGACATTAGTTATGAAAACCGGAGGTAAAGACCTAGGTAGATTTTAATTAGAAAAACTAGGTGAGAGAACTTTAATCAAGTTAAATTTATTTTTAATTAAAAGACAGGAACTAAGGCACAACGACACAACTAAACGGTAGCTTAGGGTTTTATAAGACTTAACGCGACAAGAACGAGTTGAAAGGGATCTAAAACGATGAAGATAGGGCTAAAGCAAGGCTCCAGGGACTTATCTCCGAAGAAACTGAACTTCCAGGGGCTAAATTGAAGGAAACCAAGGGCTAGAACCTAATTAAACCTAAAACGCACAAAACTGGAGGTCCTGGACGGCGGGTACAAATTCTAGAAAGGTCAGGGGTCGGAACAGAAAAGAAAGGGCTTAACTCTAATTATTTTTCTACTGATCTGGACTGCGGGTTGATTTCTAGAAAGCCTAGGGCTTTTCTGCAAAGGTTCCGGGGACGGCTAGGGTTTGGCTCAGTCGAGCGGATCTGGTCCGTTGGATCAGGATCGGACGGCAGGGTGTGGGTCAGGTGATTCAGACGCAGCTCGGCGGAGTAAGGGTCGGGCGATTACGCGGCTCAGCAGAGTAAGGGTCGGGCGTGGCTTGACGGCTCGCGCGCGACTCAGATCTGTTCTGGCCGTTAGATCTAGATCGGGCGGCAGGGTAAGGGTCGGGCGAATCGGGTCGACTCGACAGGCGGCGCTGGGCGGCGGCGGCGGCGAGCGAGGGCGGCGGCGGACGGCCGGAGCTCACCAAATCCGGTGCTCCGGGTCTCGGTTCAGGCCGGGGTTAGGCCGGGGAGAGAGAGGGCGCCACGGCGAAAGTGGTGGGGGTCACGGGACGGCCGTGCGGTGGCCGTAGACCGGCGGACCACGGTGGCGGGCGGAGACAGAGCTCCGGCGAGAAATTGGGGCTGCGACAGAGCGAGAGAGAGGGGGAAACGGGGACGGCTTGGTGCTCACCACCTCGCGGAACTCCGGCGAGGGTTGTAGGCATCGAAGAAACAGCGGGACGGCGGGTCGACCAAGGGGTGCGGCTCGGGGCGGGGGCGTTCCTCCGGTGAGCGATTTCCAGCGGTGTGTGATGGTGCGGAGTGGAAGAAGAGGTTGACGACGGCTCTGGGTCCAAGGTGGGGCTCCGGCGATGGTCGCAGTCGATGGAGAGGCGGTGGGACAGCGGGTCGACAGCGCGGCGGCGACGGAGAGCTCGACTCGGGTGTAATGCAGGTGCTGAGCAGCGGGGCTCAGGCGTGCGGTGAAGCAGGCGTGGAAGGAGAGGAGCTGGGGTTCGGGCGCGGGTTTTAAAGGGGAGGAGAGGAGGCGGAGCGGCCGGGGAAAGGAAGGTGGCGGCTCACGCGGCGGCCAGGATTGACGCGGGCGGAATTGCGGCGGTCACCTGCGAAGGAAAGGGGCGGGTCGCCCGGGGCGCATACCGCGGCCTTTATGGCAGGTCAGCGTCGCGGGGAAGGAAAGGACGAGGCGTGGGCGATGGGCGCGGGGGCGAACTAGATTCGGGGTGAGGAAGAAAAGGAAAGGGGAGGGAGGTGCGGGAGGAGGAAGAAAGGAAGGTGGGAGCGGGAGGTAGGGGATGGCCCCGACAGGTGGGCCCGGCGTGTCGGTGGGAGAGAAGGGTGAGCAATGGTGAGAGGGGGGCAGCGGGTTGGGCCCGGCTGGGCTGTTTGGGCCGCGGGGAGAGAAAAGAAAGAGAGGAGAGGGAGAGGTTTTGGGCCGGGCTGAGAGAAGGGAAAGAGAGAGACAAAGATGGGGTGGGCCAAAAGAGATAGGGAACAGAGGAAAAAAGATTTTAGGGTAGTTTTTGGATATTTTTATTTTGCAAACTCAAACACACAAACAAACAAAAATCAATGCAACGACATGAATGCAACATACATAGAACCATTTTATTTAATTTAGAAAGACAATTATTTATTTTTCCTATACTAAATAAATGTTGAAATTTTTATATAATTATGAGAAAATCATTGCTTTATTTTTTTTTAATCACATCCTGAAATCCAATAATTTTTAGGGTGTGACAAAACTACCCCCCTTAAAAGGAATCTCGTCCCGAGATTCGCAAAGGCTAGCAAGAGACAAAGGTTTAGGTGAGTGGCATCCAACTTTCTTCCACATCGTTCATTCTTACAATAAGTCCTCGATCACACTT
Source organism: Panicum miliaceum (assembly GCA_032594955.1). Classification (NCBI taxonomy): domain Eukaryota; kingdom Viridiplantae; phylum Streptophyta; class Magnoliopsida; order Poales; family Poaceae; genus Panicum; species Panicum miliaceum. The sequence continues at coordinate 47,608,202 of CM064057.1, read as the reverse complement.
ATTAATGCTCCACTACCACATAAAACACTTCTTGGATACTTAGTCTAATTCCACTTTTAACTATCCATTCCCTCCTCAGCTTCATTGGCCCATCTTTTGAAGAACCTTCTTCATATATTGATAAAGTGATTTGAATAGAGCTGGATTGATTCCATGATCACTTTTCCTTGGCTTGACTGTCTCCTTCCAAGATATCCTCAATTCTTCTCAGCCTAACTTTTACTTGCTTTGGTATCTTGGCGACCCAAGGTGGTATGAGAAATGGGCATTGGGGATTGATGGCATTCTTGTCTAGCTGAGGTTTCCTGATCATCTATCCTGCTAAGGAGGCAAACTGATGACATCTGACTGAGTGCAGGGCCATTAGGACTTTGGTCCAGGGGTTGATTATCATCCTCTTTTGCACACCAACTGGCAAGATGTCCGTCTTCTCCACACTTGAGGCAATATAATCCAGCATCACATGACCTAGTCACCTTACGCTTTGTTGGACATTTATTAACATAGTGACCTTCTTCACCACATTTGAAGCACACTCCTTTAACATATCCATTCGGGCTTCCTTTCTGCTCCACCATAGCTCTTCGTGAAGCAATCTGGGCATCAGGATTCTTCTTGATAGAGTTGTCATGCGGAGGTTGAACAACTTTAGGTTGTAGTTGGTTGGAACAAGGTTGAGTACTGCTATGTACCAATGGTTCTAGTAACTCCATCTTCTCTTGGCTTTCTTCGCTTGCTTGTTTCTTGCGTTGCTTGATTCTACTAGGCCGAAATTCCTTGAAAGAAATACTCCAATCCTCAAGGTTCATAGTCTGAGTACCATCTTGATATTGGGTAACTCCCTCTTGGAAAGTCTCTTGGGTAGATAAATCCTTATTAATATCTAAATAGTAACATTGTCTAGCTTCAGCTGTCATTAGGCTAGCATCATTTTGAAGACATGGCTGACCATAATGCTCACAACATTGACATGTTCCTGGGGTCTTGATATCTTTATATTGTCTCACAAATTCTAGCTCTAGCGTTCCTCGACTTTTCTTATTCCTTTGACGGTTCCATGCTTCAGCGACTTGCCTCTTCACTGGTCCGATAGGAATGTCTGGTTTGGTCAACTTCATGTTATGAGGGGATGATGTATTGGGCTGCATCCTTCCTTGTGAGACTTGAGCCTGCATGGCTAATAGCTTCCTTTTATCAAACGGTGACAGAATTGGTGAAATCTGATCGTTATCACTACTAAGGGAGTTGTGGTTCATAGGAGTTGAGGCTTGCTCTGTAATTTGCTGATGGATATTGATCATGGTTTGAGCCATTGCTTGTAGACTTTGAATTTGTGCTGCCATATACTCTAGCATCCTGTGCTCAAATGATGAGGCTACAGGTGGAATGTTGAGGTCACCTTCATTAGCTCTTTCTTCATGATTTCCGTTGGGACTCGCCATCTGGTTGGGTGGTAAAGGTAAAATTAGAGGAGAATGAGAATAACTATAAATAAATAATGATAAAGAATGATTGAGGAATAAGGTAGAGTCCATGATATCATCTTCATTTGCTTGATTTTCGAGATGGTAAGCAAGTAAATCAAGGTAGAGAGGAGAATAGCACGGAGGTAACAAAAGGAAATAGAGCATTCTTGGCTTTAGCTTCTTTCATTTGTCGACCACTGCAGATGTTTGTAGGTTTCTACTGATGATGCCGGTGTTGCCTTCAACTTCCTACTGGGTTATTGAGGTCATCATCGGAGTAAGGTAGACTGAAGAATAGCAAGCTGCAAGGTGGTAAAGGAACTAGAGTAGGGTCTTCTTTTCTTTGACTTGCTTCTATCCAGACGATGGTGGTGACAATAACTTCTGCTTGTTGATATTGGTGTTGCCTTTAGCTTCCTTCTCAACATCCTCTTTTGGAATAGGGAGAAAGAAAGGAAAAGAACAAGGATGTGGGAGGTACAAGAGAAGAACCCAACTAAGCAACTGATGTCATTGTAGGTAGAAGACCCACAATACACCAACAATTATTACAAAGAAGCGAATCAGGCAAGGTCATAAAGAAAAGCAACATCACGCAAACACAGAACTACACTAGTCAACACACAGTCAAGGAACGATGCTAAACGTTGTTAATAGGGCTGCAAGGGGTACTCCTAAGTATGGGTTGTCTCTTCATGTTCAACTATTAAAATATGAGTCTTTTATCTGTATGCCATTATAAAAGATGACAGTTACATGTGTGACACTAAAAATTTCCCTCGCACCAATATGCCATTGCACAAACTTTCTTTTACCTACACACCACTTTGGATGGATTTCGTAGGTCCCGTTTGGGAGGGCTCCAGTCGGCTCCGACTCCTCCTGGCAAAACTGTTCATTGGAGCTATTTTTCTCTCTCCTCTCCTCTCCCTCTCATAGAGCCCGGAGGAACCGGTGGAGCTACTAATTGTGGCTTCACCGGCTCCTCCTAGCTCTGTGAGAAGGAGGAGAGAGGAGAGAGAGAGAAACAGCTCCAATGAACAATGCTTTATTAGAGGAGCCGGAGCCGGCCGGAGCCCTCCCAAACGGGCTCTTAACAGTTTGGGAACCCTGACATGTGGGACCAGGCTATGAATTTGACCATCTGACCCTTGAGTCTCTTCTCTCCCTCCCGCACCCTGCTCGCCCGCCGCCGCTCGCCAGCCCTCCGCACCAACGCCGTCGCCGGCCAGCCCTTAGCAGCAATGCCGTCGACCCCGGCCCTGCGCACCAGCGCCGCCGCCGCCGCCTAGCCCTCTGCACTAGCGCCGCCGTCGACCCCGGACTCTAGGGCAAGGGAGGAGCGAGCGGGCGGGCTGACCTGGATGCCTCTGGGCGAGTGCTCCATGGTGAGCGCGCACCCACGCCAGGACGGAGAGCTTCTAGGCGTCGGCATCGAGCGGGTTGTGCAGAAATACGTCGGGGCGGATGCGCCGGTGAGGAGGGGTGGATTCACCGTCGCGAGGCGGCGGGGAGGAGGCCAGGCTCGCCCAGCGAGGTCACGATCTTCATGGCTTGCGTGTAGCGTGTCACGTGTGGCGAGGATAGGAGACGGAGCTTGTGACGCGAGGGGGCACACGATCACTCACGTCGTATGGGAGAGGCTAGAGGCGAAGGGTGAAGCAAAACTGTGGGATTTCGCTCCAGGATGCTAATAGCAGACACATGCTAAACGATCGCCTGAGTTCTTTGAGAATTTGGAAGGTGGAAGGGTAGAAGCGTCTTTGTGCACCTTTGTTAGGTTCTGTTAGTTGACATTCCGTCCAAAATGGCGTGTAGGTAAAAGAATGTTCGTGCAATAGCATACAGGTGCGAAGGAAATTTTTAGTGGCACACAGGTAACTGCCATCTTTTATAATAGCATACATGTAAAAGACTCTTAAAACATATGATGAATATGTTACTTAGCGCATATGTTATGGCCACGCATGTTGGCTTTTACTAGTAGTCCAAGTGTATATGCACTACCCGACCCACATGACTAAGAATATAACTTGATGATCACTGAAATTCAGCACTCTGACCTTACCTTGTTTGTGTTGTTTTGTATTATATATGCAGGGGCGAAGCCACAATCAAATTAACCATGGTGCACGGCTCAAAAAACCAAACGTACTTTCCCATAATTATAAGGTAAAAAGTATTTAGTTAGTGGTAAAAACAAAGTTTACCCTGGTGCCCGTGCACCAGGGAAACCCAACGTGACGTCGCCCCTGTATATATGGCCATTGTTTCGGTTGAATCCCAATTTTTGAAGTGACAATCTATGAACCACGCGTGATTGTCTGAGTCAATGGCTTTTTGTTCAAAAAATTGATGCTTTCATAGACTAAGTTTCTTTTTAGCTGATACAGACAGGTTACATTGGTTCTCTGACTTTGGGTCCCATGTTGCATTAGTTCTCTATCAGCTCAGAGTCAGTCGAAGGTGGCCGAGATGTGAGCTTGTCTGGATCATCAGTTCCAAATGCTAGGTCCACGAGTGTGACTCATGCTTGCTCTAGGACTGCTACCAATGGCAAGGGCTGGTGCCAGCTTATCTACTAGATGTTGCGTAGCACTTCTTTGATGCAGTAGCAACTTAGCGGTAGAGTGATGGCAACGAAAATAGGTAATGTGCATATGCTTGACACAGTTTCATCAAGTTTGTAGCGTTCCAACCATTGATGTGTACATGTCAGAGGAGCCCGAGCCTTGTTGATTGTTTCGTTGCGGTGTTTGGAAACTTGCTGATACCTCACATCCCTAGCCAGCTGTTAGCTATTCCCTACGTTTCAAATGATAGATCATTTTATCTTTTCTAGGTTCATAAATGCTGCTATGCATCTAGACATACGCTATATATAGATTTATAAACACTATGTATTTAGAAAAAACCAAAATGATATATAATTTAGAACAGAGAGAATACTACGTATATATACGTATGAGCGGACATGCTTGCTATGGAATGTGGTTTCCACATACTAGAATGCGATTGGTTAGTAACTGATACCTTGCTGATACCTCACATTCAACACGGTGGCTGGAACGTTGCTGATACTACCTTCCATTCCTAGCTACCATATATATACCCATAAATGAGCATATCTAAGTATGGACGGACGTTTTTACTGTGGGATGTTGGAGATGAATGTATATAAATTGCAATTAGAGTGGCAAGTTTTGCAGTGCTTGGGCTAGCTAGAGGTAATAACAGAAAGAGGATAATAAACTTTTGAAAAAGCTAGTCACATGAGCTCGACCAAATATATATGGGTCGGTGAGGGAGGAAATAGTGCCCTCGCAGCAGTAGTTCCATGTTGATTCAAGTAATTGCTCATCCATAGCAGTTAAGCCTTTTTTTTTTAACACTGAGACACAATCTTCTGTAAAATTGAGCTACACCACTACCATTGGCTGCCTTGGAGATGGTCTAAATTGAGAGAACCAAAGGCCAACCGTCTCTAGGATTTTAGGTCCACACCAGAATTGAAATGCAGTGAAGGTGACGACTCATCACTTACTACATATTGGGATTAGTTCGTAATGCTGCAACTTTTATAATCTTTGACGTCATGTTCCTTGCGCCTTGCTCCATTCCACTAGCACGACCCTATGGTAGCTATAGATAGACCGGGCTGCTGGGATCATGACTTTGCCACGGCCACATACACGCGTACCCCAACCAAGCAAGTTGTTACAGAGGCTGGCGCATGCGAAAGCTAGCAATTCCACGAGCATTATTGCATATGGCAAGAAGGGTGGCCAACACAGGCTCCATCCGCCTGCCATCATGCCAATGGCCGAGTGCCAAACACTGTTGGGCTGCGTGAATCTTCATTCTGGAGCTGCACTACTGCTGTTCTCTGCACGATCAAACCGAAGCTGCAATCTGTATCGCGGCAATTTCTCTATGCCTCTAGCGGAGGTTGAAACTTTGATGTAGCCGGGCCAGGAAACTTGTGCTGATACTTCCGGGCACAAATAGTTCCAGATTATCCGCATTTACGACCCGCTCTAATTTCAATCCCATATCAAAACTACATCTTTTTCAGCTCTGCTCCCGAAACCCGAAAAGAGAAAGGAGACTGATCTTGACGTCGGCGTTGGTTTTTCCAACGAAAAACGAGAACATTCTTTCATTCCATGACAAAACAAAATGCTAGTTGCCTTGTAACGCATACACTTCCGCGTTTGTCCCATCGACGAAGGCCAATGAGATTACTTCTAAAAAATAGGAAATGGAAGTAGATGAGCGTCTGTCAGGTGCTTGTTGACATGCCTCTTTATATTTGAAAAGAGCTTTCGGTTCTATTCCGTAAAGGCTTTTTATCGACGAATAAATAAGCTCTTTCTACTTTGCCTTAAAAGCTCGTCCTAAGGAAAGCAATTTGAACTTGCTTGAGAAGATAGCAGAAGTTCTAGTTATTACAAAACCTTTGCTTTGAACTGCTTTGTCTTAGCCGATCAATTGGAGAGATGCGCCTCAATCCTATCTTTTCCTAGCTAGTTTAATTTCAACTATGGTTCTGTTTGGATCCTTGGGCTATTTTTTAGCCCCCACTCAAATAGCCCAAATAGCTCTAGAGGAGCCAAACAGGAGGGCTATTTCTGAGCTATTTGCAAATAGCCCACCTAAAAAACTATCCCCTCCAAGGGGTGCTATTTGGGGCTATTTCGGGTGGGTCCACTGATTCTCTCTTTCTATCTCTCGTTAAAGTGGCATCCAAATGATTGGAAAAGTACTTTAGGAGCTAAACAGCTCTTGGATCCAAACACCTCAAAGGCTATTTCATTGAAGGGCTATTTTCTTGGAATAAATTTTAGTCCTTAAAATAACTCTTGATTATTTCTCCAAACAGGTCCTATTCCTCGAAGACGTAGTACACACAACCTATGCCAGCAGTATCCGATCGAGCTAGCTAGCTGCTAGTCTGCTAGTTGTATGAGAAAGACTTTGCAGGGTGTATCAGGGAGACCTATCTAACAGAGAGTATATATATGTCCTCGCTCGAAGCAGCAGCACTGGATGGATTGATGCGCGCTGGCTACATACCTCTCTGAAACATGGTACACTTCCTGATGAACAGTAGGGCAGTTTTTTCTAGCTCCTGGTTCGTAATCCTCCTGTGGAGGCATGACTTCCGATCTTTTTAAAGAAAACACATAAAGACAATAATGCAAACGCTTAAATACATGCACATACCGCTATGAACATAAGAACATACATCCTATTAGTATGAGCACATCCGAGTTTCTACGGACCACGGGGTCAATTGCTCCTGAAAATCACCATGATTATAGAAGCGGACAATAACATGGATCACACCTGGAAATATGCTCACATTCCCGTACGCCGCTAGAAAGCATGGTGTTTTCAGGGACGCTTCATCCCCCGGTCTGCACCTGGAAACCCATTTTCAGGTGTGGTTTGCAACAACAGCCGTTCCTAAAAAATCAAACAGAACAGTGCCACACCTTGTTCTTCTCTGAGCTCACCAGAATAGTGGCGGACTGAAAAAGGGGGAGGTGCTGCTGAAATTCCGAAAAAAGAAAAGGAGAAGGGGAAGGTTTTTCTCTTCCATTTCCTTGAAGTTAGAGGCTATAGGAGATAAGCCTATGCTAGTCCTTTGTGCGTTTTTAAGTTTGCTTCATATGGAACAAAGCTAAATTAAGGTATAGTTAGAGTATCTAGTTCATGGTGTGGTTAGGTTATTTTGACCTCAATTTGCCCAAACATTTGGCTGAACTTACTTTAGTTGAGTAGGAGCATAAGATTCTCCTAGAATTTTAGCTCAATTCCAAGTCTTGTAGCCTATAATTGCTCATTTATGAAAGAGGCATTTGGTACCTATTACCATGGATGGAGAGATTTTTTTCTACATGTGAATACTAATTTAATGTTCTTATTTGTCTAAATGTCAAATGTTATTTATTGAATCTTTTCTACACATGCCATTATTCATTTTTCCCCAACTTATAAATAACTTATTTTTAAATTGAAAAAATATTTATAGGATGTGCTGCCAAAATTCCAAATAAAATAAAAGGGGAAGGGGCAGAGGGAAGGGACAAACGCCTGAAATGTTGCGGAAGTTGTTACAACAAAAAAAGAGTGCCAATTATTGTGTGGGGATGGCGAGCACGGTCCCACCATTGGGAATAAATTAAGGAAGAGGAATGGTGGAAAAAAAGGTGTTATCGACGCCAAGATCTACAAATAGGATTTATAGCAGCTTTACGGCTACTGCAGCTGACAAGCGCTCCAACCATCTCCAGTAACACTGACCCTATGGGAATGGGAGATGGTTTCAAATGCGGTGTTTCTCGATCCTGAAAACATCGACCATGTCCCGGGAATACATGATAATATTTGTCCCTACCTTATTAAACATCTTATAAGGAGCATACTAGATTTCCTCCTCAACCCTATCGACCTGGTAACTTTTGTGGCTATGCGCGAGACGAATTTGGTGCCGTAGCCACATAGGATGATGGTGTGTAGCTATTTTGCAGCAAGTAGTGGGGAGGCAAGGACCACGTGTGTACGTGATCTTGGTGCAGCTGCACCACGCATGGTGTGCCAATTTCATTCGGTGGCTGGAAACTCACTGATACCTTGCATTCCTAGCAAGTTATTCATTATATATGGATATGCACATATAGGCAGGTAGGCATGCTTACTACAAAGTGTTTGTGGACAAGCTGTAGCAGATAGCACATGGAGTTAAAATACCCACTAGTATTGCTGTGCTTGGGCTAAGGATAGACTTATATATAGAAGCTAGTTACATGAGTTGCACAAGGAAATTAAATAGTAATCATAGACGCATGAATAAATATTGCTCGGTTCTTGCCCTGTTGGCTATCCCTCGCGTGGAACCGGTCACAGCAGAGTCTTGAATGGAAAAACATTACAGTTACCAATTAATGGGCCAATTGAATTGGCCACTTCAATGAGAGTTTCATTCTCATTAAATGAGATAACACATCACTAAAACTAGTGAGATGGCAGCAATTATGAGAAGAGAGAGAAGATGAGTTTAATCAGGATGAAACTGGGTCTACATTATTTTCAAGACTATGAAATATGTTAAAACTGCCATTGAGGACTACAGTGTTTCATTTCAGCTGATTTTCTATCTAATGTGCTGCATTACAATTAAGTCTATGGTTTACCTATGAAATAGTGATATGAAATTTTGCATTGGAGGTATAGTTTCATTCATCAACGAAAATATCGGTTTAGATGATGTGACACACTTAGAAATTAAACTACCTCATGCAACCTCCCTTTTAAAATGGCCTCAGCATATTTGTTCCGTGACAGAAAGCACTTGGTGTTCCTCCTTAATTGTGTTATTGCCACTAGTCAGTGCACATCTTCACTGTATGTTCCTTATATTATTGTGTAATTTCTTTTACGCATTGCGGACTTTTGATAAAAAAAAACATGGAACCAGCTCGGAAAGATGATGCTATTCTTATGACCAAACATCTTCACTGTATGTACATTTCCTCTATGTGATTCACCATAGGTTGGTGCTTCATTCCTTGATTAGTTTCAAGTTATACATTGTTTAAGCTTTTATATATAAATATATAGCTTTTATTATATATATAGATATAGTGTATATCTAGGTGCATAGCAAAACTATGCACCTAGAAATGCCAAAGTGACCTATAATTTGGAATGGAATGAGTATCATGTATGTAGCTGCCGTACCATTTAAGTACATCGTTCAAACTGATCTGAGACTTTCTTGACTGATCAGACACTTCGATACCAAGATCCATGTCTCGCAGATGAGGCTTGTCAGTGCTAGGGGTGGGCATTCGGTCTAACCGATCAGTTCGGTTGATCGGACACTTTGATGCCAAGATCCATGTCTCACAGATGGGGCTTGTTAGTTGTTACTATCGTTCCTTTCATGATTCACTGGCACAAAGGCAGTCGGGAACTAGCTAGCTAATGACTGCCACCGGATAATAAATTCCTGATGCGCATCATCACCCCTATCGAGGAAGCTAGTCGCGCGCTATATATAGCGGTTGTTGTCGATACTCGTTGTGCTTGTGTCAGGAGCACTGAAGATGCAACGGGGTGCAGTGTCATTTCCACATCACCAGCATCGAGCCTGGGGTCTGGAACTCTGTACCTCTGGTAGCCATTCATCAAAGTCTACTGGTGGATCGGAGGCTGTATTGTCAGTCTTGGCACTTAGTGTGGCTAGAAAAACTGGCTGATACTCCTCATTCCTATTTCCTAGGTAGCTAGATTGATACCACTACTGAATATCAAAATTTTCCACCGACAGGATATAAGGGAAAACTATTAGAAAAATATTTTCCGATGGCCAATTGATAGGCAAACACCGACGCGGATGGAATGATAGAGAAATTAAAATTGTCTGTCGGTTTCCCGGTAGAAATAATTTCTCAAACGGTTTATGCACAAAAAGGCTGCAGTAGTCAAGTTTAGAAACAATTTTTAGGTAAAATTTGGATATTATTATTAAATTTTAGAAACTATAAAGCGACTAAGAAAACAAAAGTGTCAACTATACATATATTTGAATTTCTCCTTCCAAATTTGTGCGTGGTATTAAAATATATGAATGTATTAAGATTTATATTTCTCCTTCCAAATTTCTATTTAAAATTAATTGATTTTGTAGATATTGTTATTTAAAGACGAAAAATATTTGAATTTTAACCATTCTAAATGTAGCTGCCAAGGCCGTCTCGAGGGAACGGAAGTCCTCGCTGTCGCTATAGGTTATTAGATTTTGCAGGGCCACCGAAATCGTCATCCCCTAACAGCAGTGGAAGGATGTGCTAATAATACTACTCGATCCACATTGCGGAAAACATAACTCACTTGCTGATCACTGAAGTTCAGCACTTTGAACTTACCTTGTATGTTTTGCGCTTACGCTCATTATCTTGATAAAATTCCAATTTTGGAAAAATCAATCTATGAACCATCCGCGTTTGTTTGAATAAATGGCTCGGTGGTGAAATTTTATCCTGCAATAGACTAAGCTTCTTTTTGTATTAGCTGATATAGACAGGTGCCATTTGTCCCTATGACTTTAGGCCCCGTGCTGCATTCTCCATCACCACCAGCTTGTAGTCGATTGGAGGTGGAGGAGAATGAGCCTGCCAGGATCATGATTTCTTACTGTTGCATGGGACTCCAAGGTCCACGAGTGTGTCCCATGCTACATCTGGGGTTACTTCCAACATGAACTATTTTACGGTGCCTTATACTAATGTAGCTAGTGTTTGATAATGACTAGTATTTACATCTGATGGTTTAAATTAATTGTATAAAGTTCACTAGTGGTATGGACAGTATACATAAGTAGTATATGTAGTGTAAAGGTATTAATTATGGGAATAACATTAGTAACATTGTGTGGGGGGGGAGGGGGGGGTCAGCATCAGCCTGGAAACACAAAAATAAATCGATCCTCAATTCTAGGTAATAATTGTTAAATTACCCTTACTAATAGATGGTGGTCAGATCTTCTCTATACTTTATACCACTAAGTGGTACTATAGAGTACCGTAAATGAGTTCACCGCCAATTGCAAGGGCCATCAGCATCGTCACCACCGGATGGTCTTGGCCGTCTTGTAGCACATCACATCTGTAATGTTGTGTCTAAGAGATGACAGAAGCGAATCAGCGGGAAGTGATGGCAAGGTGATGAGTCCATGGTTACAACATAGCTTCATCAAGACTGGAGGGCACCGACCATTCCTTAAGAGCACTAGTTGGAGCTCGGACCTGTGCCTTGTTAAATCTCTTGATACTATGGCTGGAAACATTCCGATACCTCAAATTCCTAGTTAGATGGTACTATTATGTATATCTATGTATGGGCGGACATGCTTGCCATGGAATGCTGGAGAAGGTATAGCGGTTTCAACTGTAGGGGCGAGTAGTGCAGTGTTGAAGCTACAATAGCTAGCTAATATATAGGAGCTTGATGAGATAATTAATGATGTCCTCACAGCAGATGTGCCACACTGCCACGTTGATTTAAGTAGTTGTTGTCAAGTAGTTCCTCCGTATATAAAGACCTAGCTGTGCCACTTGCTGCCGCGGAGATTGTGAAAATGATGAAGACAACGAATGTCAAGTCAGTATCTAGAAAGGCCGAGTGGCCCACTGCACAACTGATGGCAGAACTATAAGGACTAGACTCAAAAAAAATAAATAAAAGGACTAGAATGCAGACTGCGGTAGAGGTGAGTAGTGGTGAAGGCTCACTGACTACAAGATGAAATTTGTTAGTAATTATTGCGCTATATAAATTGGTTGGTTGGACTGTACAATTCACATCTCAGTTCTCACCACTACGAGGAACTTGGTTGGGTTGGATTCAAATAAGTCAGTATGTATAAGTCGAAATTCAGTTCTGTTCGTTAGAGAATCCGAATTTTGTATCCATATATAGAACTCTTGTATGGAAGAAAGATAGGAAATTAGCTTAGAATTTAGGTGAGGTGGCATTCTTTCAATGCTATAAATCATCAGCTGGTTCCAAATTAGCAGCAGCAGTGGATTGATGCGCGCTACATCTCTGAAGCACCGTACCCCTTCCTGATGATGAACAGTGCAGTTATTTCTAGTTTGTGGTTTACTGCCTACTGTCGTGTACCCGTGTTGAATTTAAAGATTTAAACTTGGGTTATTAGGTTCCATCACAAGGGCCTTATTAATCGACTGAGCTACACTCAGTGCTTCCGAGCTGCAGCAAGGAATGCAACAATGCGACTTCGATCTGAATGTAGCCATATATGCGGGTGTGAATGAGGTTGTGGTAGTCCTCGTCAATGTGTGTACACATGCACATTTTAAACTTTGTCGGACCATTTTGGGTACATTTATTTTCATTGGATTAACTATGTAAAAGTGCGTGGTCGATTTTCTATCATTACTGCTCGAAATTGTAGAGTCAAAAGTGCATTTAGATTTTCTCTTGTCTATATCGAACATTGTTCTGTTTTTTGTATCAAAATTCGGTGCTGATGTATACAATCTTTCATTTTTTTATTAGCTTTCACTTCTACAATTGCTAGTATGATGATGTGATTTTTATTAAAAACAATGTCGAGATACATTGCATGGCACCTCTAGTAGAGATACGAGTAGATTCAAAAGATGGTAAACATGTCTTCTTACTCATCCAATTATATTCGATATCCAAAAACAAGACAATTTCTCATTGTACTTTTGTTAAAGAATACCCCTGTTGGTTCATCGAAAAATGATGCAAGAATGCCACATTGGTAAACCAAGATATTAGGATGCAGATGCATTTGAGAAAAAAGAACCCATGGGCTCGACACATTGTTTGGCAAAGGGGGTGGGTGGCACTGTGAGGAGGATCAACGGAGTGAAATCTATGAAGGTAGTATAGCTAGGACAAATGTAGAACGTAGAAGTCGATGAGAAGCTTGCTAGCTCTAAAATCATGCATGCCTGGTTTCGAGAGAATGTCCATTCATCAAGCCTCTCTACCAGAGGGTGCAGCCTGAATCTTACTAGATGAACCTTTCATAAAACAGTCGAGAACTTGCTGGTACTTCTCATTCCTACATAATCATTCCATGTTGATATGTAACTAAGATTTGGGCAAAAAGGTTGTCCAGTGCGAAGCTAACCACGAGAAAATCGATCATACTATATATAACTTGTGATTAATAAGTAAGAGAGGGGTCAAGGAGGGCCCATTCAATTGAAGGTGGTAATAGATATATGATGTAGTATAACGCTTGTGCTAGTAGTTGGCTAGCTAGAAGCCTAGAAGTAGGACCTTAATTATATAGAAGAGTTACAATATGCGGTATGTGAGGGAGGAAAACAATTGGTGAAATGGCTACATGCAAAGTGAGAGTGATTAACCTGTAAAAATATTTTATTAGTAAAATGGGGATCAGGTCATTTACCAGTAAAAGTAATACTCTCTTCATCTCTCCATTTAGGAAATACATGCTTGAGGAGGCACCCATTTTTGAAAGAAAAGAATCACCAAAGGTTCAAGGTGCAGAGCAAGATTAAAGAGGAGGCACAGCTTTGGGCGACAGCAGGAGCAAGGCACCTGAGCAAACTCATTCATCATAGTTCACATTGAATTTCTATACATATAATCTTTTGAGCGCTCGCCCACCATTCTGGTTGCGGTGTAGTCTTGTTTTGTTTTTTTTACTTGCTGGTTGTCTAGCCTCCCTTCAATTAAATACAACAGGCAGAACCTCCTGCCGGTTTGTTTTCAAGAAACTATGTTCTTGTTCATTCTGTACAATCTACGCATCTTCAAAATTAATCCCTCCGTTCCTTGATCACCAAATGCTGTGACGAGTAGCAGACACTACCAAACGAACTAGTAGAGGCATGCTTGGCTTCTACCTGTTGGCCTAGAGAAAGAGGGGCAACGGTCAGCTTGTAGTTGTGCTGTTGTGGCCTATAGTGTAATAATAATCTTTGTCTTTGATCCAAGTGACACCTCTCGTATCTAGCCTGAGACTTGTTCACCGCATGTGACTTACATGTTGGAACAAATACAGGTTATGTGTACCGAATGGGGGAACTGTTATTGTTGTTGACCAAAAGGGTCGCACAATTATTGCTGTATACTCATGCACTAGGGCAGGCACTTTGGACAGTTCAGTTCTGAATGAACCAACACTTTGTTCATCGCTGATTCAGTCAGAATTCACTTCACTATACCTTTCACATTCCCAGGCAGCGTGTGGCTCGCGCAATACCCCGTCCCTACCAGTCAGAAATAGGGGGACATCGCACCATCAACACGACTCGCACGCGCCTCCGTCGTCCTGCTCCATGGTGATTGCGGATATGGAGGATGGGAGGATCAGTGTGCATCCCAACATTGATGTCGAAAGCCTGCAGGTGGTGATTAGAAACGTGCTGAGACCTTCCATTCTTATCTAGTTTGTTCTTACATATATGTACGTGATTGTTCATAGTTGGATAGGCAGGGTTGTGGTGCACTGCCTAAGGATAATAAGCTATCATAGTTCATATAGAGAGCCAAAGCCGATGGAAGAGGTGCCACTGCAAGCCAAAGGACAAGCGTATAGCTGCTGGGTGGTTTTCATAAAATCTTCCACAGCTTACAGCACATGTAAATAAGTAGGAAATAATAATTTATTTCACCTATCATAAATAGCTAGTATTTTGTCTTGCTTTTCGAACAATGCTCCGCAATGCCTAAAGATGGGTCCCGGATGCAATGCACACTGCTGTAGATTTGGCCATCCCAAACATCTCATCACCACTGGTTGGTTGATGCCGGTTGGGCTCAAACTGGCAATGATCGATAGACTTTCACCGCTTGTTCATGAGTACATGACCGCAGTGACCATTGGAACTGGCGGTGTAAATAAGTTGAAACGGCAATGATGATGACATTCCCATTTCGGAAGTGCCAATCTATGAACCATGCGCGTTTGTTTGAGTCAATGGCTCGGTGGTGAAAGTTTATCCTCCAATAGACTAAGCTTCCTTTTGTATTAGCTAATACAGACACAGACAGGTGCCGTTGTTTCCATGACTTTAGGCCCCATGTTGCACTCTCCATCACCATCAGCTTGTAGTCGGTTGGAAGTGGCGGCCGGAGAATGAGCCTGCCAGGATCATGATCCTTACTGTTGCATGGACTCCAAGGACCACGAGTCACTACTATAGAATAGTTCATCCTAGACGCCCTATCACAACCGGTTTAAATCGATCCGGAGGTGATAGTAGGCATCACCATCGGGTCGTATTATGAATCGGCGGTGATATGTTTAAAAGGCATCACCGTCGGATCGTAAGTTACACACGCATCACCCCCTTATTTTTCTCTCCCTCTCTCACTCTCCCTATCATTTACTTTGCTAGTCCCTCTCTCTCCCCCTGGTTCCTTCTCTCTCCCTCCGATCCCCTCATCTCCTCTCTCGATCCCCTCCTCTCTCCCTCTGATCCCCTCCTCTCCTCTGTCCCGCCGTCGCTTCCCTCCTCCTCTACCCTCGCTGGTTCCCCTCCTCCCCATCCCCGTCGCTGCCCCCTCCCCTCCCTCTTCCCTCTCTTCTCTTCCACTGCCGGCCCCTCCCTTTCCTTCTCTCCCTCGCCGTGTCACCCCTCCCTCTCTCCCCCGCCACCCTCCCTTCTCTTCCCCCACGGCCGGTGCGCCGCAGCCGCAGCGGCGGCTGGCGCACGGAGTCGCGGCCGGCGCAGGGCAGACACAGTGGCAGCAGGCGCGAGGAGACGTGACGGCCGACGTAGGGAGCGATGTGGAGCAGCGCGGGGAGTGGCAGCGGCCGCGAGCGGGGCGGCGGCCCAAGCGCGGTGGCTATGAGTGGGGCGGCCACGCACGGGACCGAGCGGAGCGGCGGCTCGGGGGTAGCAGCAGCCGCGGTGTGAGTTTTTTTGTTTTTTTTTGAAAGGGCAACATTGTCGGGTGATGAACCAACGGTATTGGGGGTTGCTATCACTGCCGAATTAAATCAAACGGTACGCAAAACCGGTGGTGATAGCATTTTACAACCGGCGGTAATAGGCATGGGTGGAGTAGTCAGTGTGCCCCATGTTGGATCTGGGGCTACTGTCAAAAACTTTTGGGTGATGCCTTATACTAATGTATCTAGTGTTTGATAATGACTACTCCCTCCATCCTGAAATATATATATAAGGCATTTTAGTTTGTATTCCAGGTTGGGTCTGGGGCTACTATCAAGCACTATTTTAGGTACCTTATACTAATGTATCTGGTGTTTGATAATGACTACTCCTTCATCCTGGAATATAAGACATTTTAGTTTATCTTAAGTTAACGTAGTCTAAATTTGACCAAACTTATAGAGAAGAATATTATTACTACCTAACACATCAAATTAGTAAATTATGAAAATATATGTCATAATGGATCTAATTATTCTTATTTAATATTTAAAATATTATTACTCTTTTCTATATACTTAGTCAAACCTAGAATAGTTTGACTTAGGACAAACCAAAATGCCTTATCACTACACCAAACTGGAATTACCTTGGCGGCCGAAATTGAACCGCCAAGAAAAATGTAGTTTCCTTGGTGGTGCTAGTTAACAGCTAAGGTCCTTCATTGGTCCCGGTTGGTGGCTCCAACCGGAACTAAAGGTCCCTGCGCGCGCCGACAAGGTCCCTAGCCGTTGGACCCGAGACTAATGCATCCTTTAGTCCCGAGCCTAACCAAACCGGGACAAAAAGGGGTGGATTTATTTGAGGTTCTGTAGTGACCAATCGAAGCTTGTGTCCCAGCCTTGTTAAAGCTCTTGACACAATGGCCGGAAACTTGTTGATACCTCAAATTCCTAGTTAAGATGGTACTATTATTTGTATCTATGTATGGACGGACATGCTTGCCATGAAATGCTGGAGATGGTATATATAGCAATTTTAGCTAGAGTGGCGAGTAGTGCAGTGCTTAATAAGATATAGTAGCTTGACGAGATAATGGTGTCCTCACAGCAGCAGTAGCTGTTCAACGATTCAAGTAGTTCCTCCGTATATAAAGAGCTAGCTCTGCCCCTGGGCGCCGTGGAGATTGTGGAAATGGAGACAATGAATGTCAGCCGTGCCTACAACTTTATTAGGCCCACGAATGACAATGAATGGCAGCGAATCAAAAAAAAAAAAGAAGGTTCATAGACGTGTTAATTTCGCCTATATATAGTTTTGTGTTTCATTTATGTAGCCTGGTTTAATAAGTTTTTTGAGACCTTTGACGTCATGTTCCTTTTGGGCCTTGCTTGATTCCATTGACACGACCCTGTGGGAGCTATAGATCAGACTGAGATGCTGGGATCATGACTTTGCCACGGCCACATACATGCTGCATAATCACTGAGAACTCGAGGCGTCTGAGGGCAGCCCTCGGCTCCTCTCAAGCTTAGCTAGCAGAGGCAACCCGAGTGAAGAATGCCACTGAGGATCGGAAAACCTCCTACGTGCTGAGGTCGAGCTGCGCAACCTGAACATGAAGCGTCATGTGGCGGAAGGCCAAGTCAGAGCCATATCCAGCCACCGTGGAGCTTCATTTTGGAGCTGCACTGCCGTTCTCTGCACGATGGAATCAACACTGTAGTGTGTTTCAGTAATTCGTCGAGGCCTCCAGCGGATGTTGTAGCTTCAGTCCTGATATTGATCACTTTGATGTAGCTGGAAACTTGCTGATATCTCCTATTCCTAGCTAGTTTGAATAACTATTCCTCCACGCACACGCAACATGTCAGCAGCGGCCGATCGAGCTAGTTGCTAGCAGTCAGCTAGTTGTATGAGAAAGACATCACTGGGTGTGTGAGGGGAGCTACCAGCAGAGAGTAGTATATATCCTTGCTCGAAGCAGCAGCAGTGGATTGATGCGCGCTACGTCTCTGAAGACCATACCCCTTCCTGATGATGAACAGTGCAGTTATTTCTAGTTTGTGGTTTGCTGCCTACTATTGAATCTAAAGATTTAAACTTGGGTTAGTAGGTTCCATCACAAGGGCCTTATTAATCGACTGAGCTGCACTCAGTGCTTTCTGAGCTGCAAAAAAGAAATGCAACAATGCAACTTCGATCTGGACGTAGCGATATATGCGGATGTGAATGAGGTCATCCGCTTCAATGTGTACACATGCACATGTTAAACTTTGTCAGATCATTTTGGGTACATTTATTTTCATCGGATTAACTATGTAAACTTGGCCGATTTTCCATCATTGCTCGAAATTCTAGAGTCAAAAGTGCATTTAGATTTTCTCTGGTATATGTCGAACAATGTTCTGATTTTTATATCAAATTCGGTGCTGTGTACAATCTTTCATTTTTTTATTAGCTTTCACTTCTACATTGCTAGTATGATGATGTGATTTTTTATTAAAAACAATGTCGAGACACATTGCATGGCACCTCTAGTAGAGATACGAGCAGTAGATCTCAAAAGATGGTATGTTGGGAAATTTGGAAGGAGTGAAACACACCTATTTTTGAAAGAAAAGAATCACCAAGGTTCAAGGTGCAAAACACCTGAGCAGACTCATTCATCATAGTTCACTTTGAATTTCTGTACATAATCTTTTGAGCGCTCCCCCACCATTCTGGTTGCAGTGTAGTCTCGTTTTGTATTTGGCCTAGAGAAAGAGGGGAAACAGTCAGCTTGTAGTTTTGCACTTGTGTTCTTGTGGCCTATAGTGTAATAATCTTTGATCCAAGTGACACCTCTCATATCTAGCTGAGACTTGTTCACTGCATGTGACTTATATGTTGGGGCAAGGAGAGTGAGGTTATGTAGTACCGAATGGGGGAGCTATTGTTGTTGTTGACCAAAAGGTCGCACTATTGTTGTACACTCAGTGCCGGAACTGGGGGGGGGGGGGGGGGGGGCACGGCCCCCCTTAACAAGAAAAAAACCCAATACATATAATATAATTTATTGATAAAATTAGTTTTTCTTGGCAGAATAGCCTATTTCGTCCTCGAACTTTTAATTGAGGGTTAACTTCATCCCTAAACTTCCAAAATGACCGTTTCAATCCTCAACCTTTTTTATGCAGCTCAATTTAGTCATTTGTTATACGTATCTTATTGCCATGTTGGCATACCATGTCAGCATTCAAGTGTTCTTTTTTTAGCCGCAATATATATTGGTTCACATATATCTAAAGATGACACAACAAAACTTTAACTTGTGTCTACCTAAATTTTTTTCACAAAAAAGAACTTTTGTGCATGTATAATAAATATTTTCGTATCAACTCCCTTCCTTAAGAATTGTACATCATTTTAGTTTCGTCAAGGTGAATCTTTTATAATGATCAAATTTATAGAAATGTTAATTTTTTTTATGAACACTAACTGACTAGATGTGCAAGGCGTGCCAACATGGCATGCTACGCGGGATGAATGATTAAATTGAGCTGGATGTAGAAGTTTGAGGACTGAAATGATTGTTTTCAAAGTTTAGGGACGAAGTTGACCTTCAGCTGAAAATTTAAGGATGAAATTGACTATTCCATATATTCATTTTACCCCTTTAATTTTTTCTCCAATTCCGCCGCTCCACTGATACACCGGGGCAGGCACACATTGGATACCTCGGTGCAAAATGAACCAACGCTTTTTAATCACAGAGATTTCTCTGTACTATTCACATTCGCAGCCAGCATGCGGCTCCCGCAATACCCAGTCCCACTGACAGCCAGAGATAGGGAGACATCGCAGACGACTCGCACGCGCCTCTGTGGCTCCAACGTGATTGCAGATGCGAAGGATGGGAGGATCAGTGTGCATCCCAATAATCAACCTTCATCGGAGGATATTACTAGAATCTTGATCTCTAAGGCCTGCACGTAGTGATTAGAAACTTGCTGAGACATCTCATTCCTATCTAGTTTGTTCTTACATATATGTACGTGATAGTTCATAGTTGGATAGGCAGGGTTGTGGTGCAGTATCTATGGATAAGCTACCATAGTTGAGATAGAGAGCCGGTGGAAGAGGAGCTTCTATATACGAGCTTTGCAGTTAGGATCGTTTATTAGCCGTCCTTTTGTATCGTAGTCACTGCAAGCCAAAGGACAAGCATATAGCAGTTGGTTGGTTTTTATACAATGTTCCACAACTTACAGCACATGTAAATAAGTAGGAAATAATTTATTCTATCTATCATAAATATCTAGTATCTTGTCTTGCTTTTCGAACAATATTCCGCAATACCTATAAAGAAGGGTCCTAGATGCAATACACACTAGATTTGATCATCCCGAACATCCCATCACCGCCGGTGACGGAACGTGAGGTCACCATGGATTGTTATAAGGTGAAGGCATATTAATCAATGAAAACTTGTGTTAGTCAAATAGAAATCTGCTGATTTTTGCAAGGTTTAAAGCTCAAGTACATTTCGATCGCCCATGAGGTCACGTGCCCAAAAGCCCCGGTACTGAAAATTGATGCTTGGCATTTACTGCAGAACTCTATTATTCATGTACTGCTGAAAAACATCATATAAGGCAAAAGAGTAATTCTTGAGATGAGATCTAATACATGGACCTCACAATTAGGCATTTTAGCAAACAGATTGATATACTTATTATCATTAGCTGCCTTGTAGTAGATACAGCTCTAGTATTCATCTAAATGTTCTACTAAAAACTTAAAGTGCACACACCTTGTAAACATTACACTATGGGTAGACGTGCACTTTAGGATATAAATAGTATATCACACGGGTTACACGGCGTGTACACGGGTAAAACATGCTACATGGTATGGAAAAGACGTCCTAAACGTGTGAGTAGCATACTCTTTCAGGCCCGGTCCTGAGATTTTGGGAGCCCGGGGCGAGAATTAAAGTAGGAACCCTTTCAATAATAATAATAAAATGCCACCTAAGATGATGTGATCGTTTTTGTTGCTTGTTTCTGGGGAGATTTGGAATGAGAAGAATGGAAGAATTTTCCGACACAAAGAGTCCTCAATCCAAACGTTGCTTGCAAAAATCAAGGAGGAAGCTCGTGCGTGGTACTTGGCAGGAGCTAAATGTCTGAGTGATTTATGGCAAGGAGATTAGACTAGACCTCATCTTTTTTTTCTCCTTTTGGCTTAGGCCTTATTGTTTCTGTTCTCACTCTCCTATCTCCCCTATTTCTAAAGAAGCAATAATTTCTTGATCCGTCAATCGGAATCCTAATCAGAATCGGGCAAATCAACCGAAATCCTAATTAGAACGGATAAATCAATCGGAATCCTAATTGAAATCCGGACAAATCAATTGAAATCCCAATTGGAACGGATAAATCAATCACAACTAGTTACCTGACGCTAGGAGCTAGCATTAATGCATCAACATGTTTACAACTAGTTCCCGTGTGCGACGGAGGTTATTTCCTGGTCCACAGGGGGCGCCAGTGCTGCAAATTAAATCGTTTGTGGCAGGAAGCTAGCGGAGTATAAAATTATGCCATGTGCCCGGATCTAAAGATTCATCAAATTCCATTTTTGTCGACGTGTGGATATATCAGCTCATGGATTAAATTATTTTTTCTTTACAATAACATCCGTGATACCTCTCCCTCATGGATTAATTTTTTTTACAACACCTTTGGA
The DNA here is from genome assembly GCA_032594955.1 of Panicum miliaceum. Classification (NCBI taxonomy): domain Eukaryota; kingdom Viridiplantae; phylum Streptophyta; class Magnoliopsida; order Poales; family Poaceae; genus Panicum; species Panicum miliaceum. Next base: position 47,586,565 of record CM064057.1, on the reverse strand, counting down.
CTGAAATAATTATTCTTTACATTAATGACCACAAAAAGAAGCATAAATTGGTTGAATAAGGAGGACTAATACATCTGCTTCATGTCGCTAAATAAAAAAGGATTAGTATCCAGAACATGCAAGGCAAGGTACACAGGAAAGAATTTACATATCTTGATTCAGGAATCTAGCTAGTGATTTGGTTGCATAGTAGTAAAGAAACAACATGCCTATGCTGACCTTCACTTGCATAGGGCATGAGCATATGATTTTTTTTGGAATCCATCACCAGGCCATAAGGGTTAGGAAGGTCACATTACAGACATTGAAATGGATCTCAGAAGGACATGAGCCATGACGCTAACAAGAATTTTCTACACTTCCCACAACTAAAACCTTCACCATGATCTGACTGCTTATTTGGATGTCTTTCATAATGGAAACAAATGTCAAGCTTGTTTGATCTCACCAATCTGCTCCAATGTGATCTTGTTGCTGCAGGCAGAAGTCAATAGTTCAGAACAACACATAACTGCTAGCTATTGATTCGTCAGAATGGTCACATACCCAATATGAGCGCACTTGCATTGAGGTTTACATGGTTAAAATTGCTTCTGTGAGTTATCATAGACAATCACCTGAAATTTTCATAAGTGTGGAATATACTTGCATAATACATAGAACTAAAGCATACAAAAACAGAAGCCCCCTACATGCTCTCTAGCTAGAATAAAAAGATTTACGATGTGACCCATCAGCAAATGACACTAAAATATGTATTGAATAAGACATGTAGATGCAAATGCAGTAGTACTCAGTATATTGCGAGTTGATAAAAATTCACAGAATTTCAGATGCATGTGCCTGGCATTACAGAAAATTGCAGAGGAAAGATCTCACCAATGGCATTATGTTAGAGAATGCCACCAAAAACTGATTTGTACATCGGGTCAAGGGAGTAACAATTTTTTCAAACCGCAGAAGTGCACACAACTTAAGCAGAGATTTACCAATTGAAGCAGAAGGTTCAAAGTCCTGTACACCCAGAGATACATCCACTGCTAGAAGCCAACGCAGGCGTCAGCTTAGCGCTGAGGTGTAAATCGAGCTCCACATATCAGGCAAAAGTGAGAATGTCAAAGAATTCATCATGTGCAGAAAATTTGAGGATTAGTTGCTGTTGGAGACTTATTTTTGGCCCCATTGGGCTATATATTCGTGACGAATTGACAACTTCACAGCTGAAATTTCACCACTGCATCTGCAATTTGCATCAGAAAAAATCTTGGTACTGAGTGCGTGGTGGAAACTGGTGAGTGATCCAGACAGAGGTGTCAAGATCGACATAGCATTCTTCTAACGTTCTGGCCAATCCATGGCCGGTGGAGCTCTCCTGGTGCTGCTACCGATATCAATTCGAATATGTAAGAAAAGGGGGTATGGAATCTGGAAATTATTCAAAAAAACAAAGATTCTCTGCACCAGAGCCATCATGGGGCATAAGCATGTTTGTTTACCCTTTACACAATTAGCTAATTGGTAACTACTAACTAAAGCACCAAAAATGCAAAATCTCTACGCAAGCTCACAATCATTGGCTAGAATAAATAATATTATTACAGAACCCCATGTCAAAAAGGACACTAAAATTTGTAAAGAAATATAGACATGTAGATGCAACTGCAGTAGTTCTTAGTGTACAGTGAATTGATCAAATTTGCATGGAATTTCAGAGTCATATATATGCATCTAGTATTGACTATTGAGAAGATTGCTTCTGCATCCATCACTAAAGTTGGGACTACTTCTGATTCAGGTTGCAGGAGCTGATGTATCACGATTGTTATTGTACAAAGAAAAAAATAATGTAATCCATGAGTTGATGCAATCCCATTGTCGATTTCAGCACTAAAAGAAACTTAAAAAATCCAATGTGATGTAGACTAACACATAGAGCTACATTCCCATGCATCAAAAATCACAAACAAAAAAAAGATAAATAACTAATACTAGTGTACACTGTACAACCAATCGGAAAATGACAATCCATGACACATTATATAACTCGAAGAAACATAACACCTAATTTTACACATCCATATAGACATGCATCCGCCAGAAATAAGCAAGCAGCAGCTGTCAAGCAGCACAAAAGGACAATGAGGAACCAGCAGAGCAACAAAGAAAAAGGAAGGAGAAGTACCTAACGTGGAAAGATGGAGCACCAGAGCACAGATCCGAATGGGTAGGGATTTTTTTTTTTTTTGAAACAAAGGTAGGAGCTCTGCCACTCAATTAAGACGAAAGAAAATAATATACAAGAAAGTTAGCCAGCCGGAATGCCAAAAGGCACCCGGTGGGCTAACCACCCCATGCGATGCGGCTGAGTACAACATGGCACACCGCCATCGGTCATCGTTGCCAAGCATGGCCGCCAAGCAGGCAGCAGCTCTGACTTCCCATGGCGGGCCGCTCAACACCCACCGACGGGTCCGAAGCTAACGGTTGCCACTGGTCATTGTCACTAAGCTCAACCAACGGCTGGAGCTCCGAATGGGCAGGGATGGCAGAACTGATCACGCAACCAGCGGCAAGTCCCAGGCTCCGCTGGTTGGCAGGATCCCCAATATGTAGACTCTCTGAAATAGAAATAGCAACACCATATTGTTCATGACAGATAACTAAAAGGGGACAATCTCAACTCGCAATGCAAGAATGATGACACTTTTTTTCTATCACCACAACAAAAAAGATAGCAAGCTACCAGGCAGCTCAGCAGTTCCTAGCATCAACGACTAAAGGCAGTTCTGTGTCAACAGTTCCTAGCATCAACAATTAAAGGCAGTTCTGTGTTATCCTGTACACATGTTCAAGTGTCTAAAAGTGCATATTGTAGAGACTTTGGGTTTTAATTATGACCGAAACCAGGGTAGGTTGCAGCACATTTCCAATAAAAGGCAGCACCTGAAACTGAAAGCCAACCACAAAGTCCATATTGATGTATCAAAATTTAGGAGTAGCTACAGCAGAAATCTAACTCAGTCAGGGACGCATGGCACCTGACGAAGGAGAGCAATTGGATACCTGCGTTTTATCTGATCCATAGAGGCTGCAGTTTTCTCTTTTTCTGTTTTGCTAGATTTCAACCGATGGCTCCACGCAATCGTATTCTTAAGTTTGGTAGCCGGACGGAAATGCCATTGCCTGATACTCAAATCCAAAGATTAGGCTCCTAAACAAAAAGAGGAAATCAGATCCTTCTACACTAAGGTTCCGATTTGCATGCACCCAGATGAGAAAATGAGAATGGTTACTAAATTAATCATTAGCGAGATCAAAGAATGTGGAGCGCCACCGGCACGAGAGAGACTGGCTGGCCCAGGCCACAGAGACGATCTGCGCCTTGCTGCCGCAGGTCCAGAGCGAGAACCCGGCGGTGCAGCGCGAGCTGAGGAAGCTCCTGCGGAGCGGAAGGCAGGCCGATGGGCTAGTTCCACGTTAGGTGCATGGGGTCGCCGGACTCCGGCCGGCGGTCGACGGCAACGGCGGCGGCAGCTACTGACCTGGGGGCGACGGGATCGGTGCATGGAACAGACAATGGCGAGACGGTGGATCGGGTCGCAGGACTCCAGCCGGCGGTCGACGGCAACAGCGGCAGCAGGTAGTGATCTAGGGGCGACGGCGACAGGAGCGGACCGATCTCGCGGAGCGAGGAACGGGCGGCGGCGCAATGGGTGAATCGATGTTTTATTTTTTTTTATCGGTGTAATGAGGCCACGAGTGGGAAAGAAAAACCGCTGCGCGGGGCTGGGTCACGAAATCGGGTCGCGCGGGCGGATGGATCGGACGCTACGCAAAAACCGGTAGGACGGGGGTATGGGATGCTTATTCCATATCTAGGGTGTAGAATAGAGCTATTATAATAATAATAATAATAATAATATATGTATATGTAAAATGTTACTGATACGTATTTAATGTGCATAAAAAATATTCATATAAAGCAGTATTATATACAGCCTATATTAAAAGTTTCCGCTATCATTTCTAAATGTGAAGTCATTTTTAACACAGAAACTTTACTTTATCCACTTCGCATAAAGGTAAGTTTAAAAATTACATAAAAGAATTGCTATATAAGAAAAAAAATTGTATATGACGATACTAGCCATACCTCTGTATTGTTTATTATTGATCATAAGAGTAGCCAGTATGGTAAGATCATCGTGAGAACCCTGATCAATCTGAAGGATAGAAAGCATAAAGATTAGCCAGCTATAACACTAATGAAAAATATATACATGCATATCCATGCATAACGAAGTATTACGGTTCATCATGAGCATTGTGATCTTTTTGAACTTTGAAGGACTGGATTTCCTATATCGGCTTCAGGATCTCCAACACACAGTTAATTTTTTTAAGTCCTGTCTCCTTCTCTAGCTGTGTGTTATCGTGCTGAAAGAAATAATAAAAAATAAGATAGAATTGGATTGACCAGCTGATCGGCAAACAGCAATGGCGGAGAGTCAGAGACACGGAAGATCGTGATCGGCGATCCAAACAACATACATGCTCATAATAATTAACGGAACCAGAGGGAGACATCATCCTTACGAATCGTCGTCAAGGCCTAGCGGCGTGATGGCGTCGCACGTCCGCGCAAATCGCCGGCGTCCAGTCAAATTTACGGCGCGTGAACGGGTATGTATGGGCGGCGGTGTAAGAGCAACTCCAGCAATAACCTTTAAATTAGATCCTCTAAATACTAAATGGGGGCTGCCTCTATTTTTTAAGGGTTTCTAAATTTCCTTCAACTTTAATAATAGAAGACTCCCTAGAGACCCCTAAGAATGGAGGGTGGAGGACGAAATTTGAAGATCTCCCCAAAATAGAGGGCGCAGTAGAGGGTCTGCTGAAGTGCAACTTTTTATTTGACCCTCTAAATATAAGATAGGAGGATGTTTAGAAGATCTGCTGGAGTTATTTAAGCATATCCCTCCGGAGGTCAAAAATAAGATCCAATCGGGAGTTGTGGCTCGCTGGAATTGGGAAACAAGAAATCGCCGGTTGCTAGTTTGAAAGAAGAATTTATTTTATAAAATAGCCTAGTATTGCAAGCTTACACGAGGGACCCGGCTCGCGCTCGCATTGCCCCGCGCGTGAGGTGGTGGTGCCGCGCGCCGGCCGGCGTCTTGGTTTGCCCGCGGGCTGGCGGCCCGGCGCGGCGGTGGTGCCGCGCGTCGGCTGCGCAGCGTAGGAGGCGCAGTGCGGCGTCGGTGCGATGGTGGAGTGGTGCGGCTTTGCGACAGGGTCGTGCCCCTCCTGGCTACTCTCCAAGGCTCCTCGGATGGCCACGAGGAGGGGGCAGCCGCGGGAGGTGCGGCGGTTGGAAGCTGCGCGAGAGACGTGACTCCGCGCGTGCCGCGATGTGGTGGCGGCTGGAGGCCCGCGTGGGGCGACGACGGCTTGGAGGGCCTGTGCAGCCGTGGCCTAGTGGGACGTCGGAGGCATGGGCGTGGTATCGCCGGCTGCTTAGGAGGCCAGTGGGTGGCTGCGGCAGCAGTGAAGGTGCGACTGGGAGTAGGCAACACGACGGTGCGAGTTGGCCACGACGCGAGGTGGCAAAGCGGCGCCGCCGGCCTCGGGAAGGCTTATGTGGGTTTGCGGGGCTGCGAGAATGTAGGTAGGGATGGGATTCTCCAGGCGAAAGTCTTGTAGCTTCCTGCTGTAGCTTCCTGCTGGTGGCGATGACGATGGCGTCCGAGTGCGTCGTTCTTATTGTTGGGGGTGTCATCTTGAAGCTTGTCCCTGCTGTGCGGTTTTCTCTAGATGAAAATCCTATCCATATGTTGGATGAGCGACGACAGCACATTTAGCGTTATTACCTCCTTGGATACGTCATTGGTGGAGATCCATCTTGACCAAATGGTGGAAGGCTTGCAAATGGCTTGGCAGGGCGGCTCGGTACAGGTGGCAAGCTCAAAAAAGGCTGCCGAGCTCAAGCGGTGGCGACCAAAATCATGTTGGCGGCCGGGTTGTCGCATGGATGTTGGATTTGGCTGGTTGCAGTGGAGTATGGCAGCTAGCATTGCTCGACAACTGTCAGTGCGTCGTGGGACTGCGTCGGAGGACGGCGCTTGCAGCAACGACACTGTGGGATGACTTGGTTTGCAGCGGACTGTGGCGGGTTTCTCGGCCTTGCTCGGCGACTCTGTTGCGGTATATCGTCGGAAGATGGCGCAAGCGACAACTTGACTTGCTGGCATGTCGACGGAGGCTGCGTGCGCAGGTGGTGCAACGAGATGCTGTCGTCCGGTGGGCGTGGTTCGGCTGTTTGATGGGGAGCTTGCAAACGGGGCAATATTATTCATCATTCCGATGGTGACATAATAAACGGATCTGTGACATGGAGTACTGTGGTGGACGTGGCGAGGCCCCCGCGTGCGGTGTATTCTGCGAGGCGACGAGAGCGAGATGGAGTCCAACGGCGGATGTGGCGAGGCCCCCGCGCGTTGTGTGTTCGCGGTGACGACTGTGAGGCAGACTGCGTGCGGTCCGAATTCAGTGCTTTCACCCTATCGGATGGTGTGTGATGTTGCACCGGCACTACGACGGCGGGTCCTGCATAGCGGTGGCCTTCTCGGTGCAGTGCGGTCTGTTTCTCTCGTTTCCCTATTGGCACAGGACTATGCCTTGACGACTTCATGGGTTGGAAAATGTTATTAGCGGCGGTGGCTAAACTTCATTTCTGCCTCCGCTGCCCTGAGAAGTGGCTCCGTCCGTGTCGATGTTCCAATCTGACCGGACTGTATTGTCTCATGGAGACAAGTTGAGTGGCTTGCGTCGATGACCCAATCCGACCAACCTGAGTTGAGTTGTGTTCGGCGTGTGTTGATGATCCAATCCAATCCGTCGGTGTTAGTTCTTGTATTTTTTTTCTTTTTCCTAGTTATGGTCTCTTAAGAATAGAACCGTATTTTTTTATGCTATATCAATGAAACACACTCGTCGAGTCGTCGAGTGCTGTTCGCTTTTAAAAAAAAAAGCCTACACGAGAGCTTCAACTGTGAGGAATCCATATCTTCAATGTTTTCTATTTTGTGGAGTGTACTATTCATTTGTGGGTTGTAAAGTTTTAGCAGCTCCAATGGATCACTGGCTGATGTAGAGCATTTTGCAGCCAGTCAGGGAACAAAAAGAAATATCAGTGTTTGGAAAAACAAGCTAGAAGTTATACAAGCTACGAACAAATTGCAAGGCAACGCAACGGCGCGGCGCCGCCTCAAGCAGCGGCGATGCGGCGCTCGTGCGCGCCGTAACCTTGACCACCCATCGTCCAAGTGGCATCGCCGGCGGTGGCCCACCTGCCCACAACAACTTGCCTCTGCGCGCTCTGCCCCCCTCCTCTCCCCTCTCGCTCCGGCCTGCCTCCTCGGCCCGTCCAATTGCGGACGCCGAGACGGAACCCAAAAGCGCATCACCACCCGTCAACCACCCCCCGCGCCCGGCCCACAGCGCCTCCGCCCACTGCCAGCACGGACCCACCACCCCTCCCGCACCCGGCCCACGCTGCGTCCCCTGGACCCGGCCCACCCGCTCTCCCTCCCCACCCAAGTTGACAGAATCATTTTCCCATCGGCGCAGCGAACCGCTCGCCCGCACGCCGCCTCTACCCGCGCCCACGGCGGCCCCGGCCCCGCGCGAGGCGGGCCCCGCCTGTCGGTGGCGTGCGGGGTGTCCCCCTGGCCGGGTGGGCGCGGCGGTCCACCACGCGAAAGGCCGCCTCCCATGCCCCCCCCCCCCACATCCCATCCCTCCTCCCCGTCTCGCTCGAGCTCTCTCTCTCTGTTGGAGGCCAGGCCAAGGCGAGGGATTCGGTTCGCGAGCTCCTCCTCCTCGTTCTCGGCCCCGACCGCCGATCTCGCCACGCGCCGCCGCGGTGGAGGTGAGGCCCGCGCTCTCTCCGCCTGTGTTCCCCCGGGGCTCGGTCCGACCCCGGTTCGAGCGCCCTGTCGCCCTCTGCGCGCTTGGTTAGGATCGGGATTCGATTCTGCTTCGGCTGGGTTCCGTCTGGCTGGATTGGCGCGGGGGGTGTCGGGTTCCGTGTAGCGTGGCTGGGGCGTTGGGGCGTCCACCGTGCTGCGATTTGCTTAGGTTTAGATTGGCGGGTGGATTCCTGTGAGGCGTGAAATTGTCCGAGGCAGCATGCTGGTGTGGGCTCGTGGGGGAGCGGAATCTGGAGTGTCCATGATTAGGTGGCGCTTTGGGTAGTCTTTTTTTAAAGATGGAAAAAAATTCTCAGTGTTTTTGAGATTGTCTAGGGAGAATTTAGGTGTTGTACGTGCATTTACTTCTGATAGTTGAGATACTAGCTTGCTTGTTATTGTCCGAGTAAACAACTTATTTGACCATCTAGAATACCAGGCTTTGTGTCGTGGTCTCCCCTTCTACCGTGGAAGGACCCAGAACTGGTGTCTTTCCACAGCTCAGCTCAGGTCGATTGAGAACGTGTAAGGTGTTCACTCATTTTTTTTTCATGGCCCTGTAGTTTGTTTAGTAGGGGTATACACTATACATGCTACGCTAGTTGCTGGCCAGCTGTATTTGCCTAAACAGCCATGTACATGTAGGTTGGTTTGACTATTTAGCGTTTACCTTCTACGGAAACACTCGAGAGGCGGATTGATGAAATTTTGATTCATCAGTTTCTTGTTTATCCTTCAAGTTTTTGAGATCAAGGATTTCTTGTTGTCACAAAAATGAATGGTTTTTTACTTCATTGCAGATGCAATAATCCTAGGCAAGGAGCATATTCAGAAGTCAAAGATAGAAAGGGCATTATACGCTGGAGGAACATTGTGTTGGTGGTAGCTGAGGTTTGTGCACATTCGTAGATGGAGAGATTAAGCACCAACCAGCTCTACAGTTCTGGAGTTCCTGTAACTGTGCCAACATCTCTGCCTTCTATACCGGCCTCTCTGGAAGAGGGCTTCCCGAGGCTTCCGGATGCACAGAATGTTTTGATAGAGAGAGAAATGAGGAGCACAGCACCTCATCAAACCGCTGTTGCTCCTATCCGCAGCCAGTTTCACTCGAGTACTGGATCTGTTGGGCCTTTGTGTTCGCCCCCGGCTGTAAGGTTCTCTTCGGTTTCAAACCCTGAGCAATACTCCAATCCCAGTCCTTACAATTCCCAAGCACCAACTACTGCAAGTTCTTCAACGTTGAATTATGGATCACAGTATGGAGGCTTTGGACCATCCTTAACTGATTTTCCTAGTGATGTTGAACCAGCCTGGTGCTCTGATCCGGTTGAGAGCATTCTTGGATACTCTGGTGATGTCCCTGGTGGGAATAATTTGACTGGGAGCACTTCTATTGGAGCTTCAGATGATCTTACTAAGCAAACTGAATGGTGGACTGAACTTATGAATGATGATTGGAAGGACATTGTTGATAACCCAGCTTCTGCAGAAACTCAACAGGTAAACATGGAACGCGAACTCTCATTTGTGCTAATCCTTACCTAACTGAATAGTTGGTTCATTGAGTTTTGGTCCTTGTCAGCTAGTTGATGATGGACCAGCAATCATACTGTTGATGTTCTATAAGTCGTATTGTTATCCAGAACAGATGCTTTGCAATCTTATTGCCTGCCATTCTTTTTTGTTTATATTCTACATGTGATACATAAATTAGTGTACTTGGAAGTCTTAGAAAGCTTGTTCACTAATCCATATCAATTCAAGGATAGTGGTGATATTTGTAAATTTGAAACAGCTTCGCCTCAAGTTATCTGCAAGCCAAATAGTTTCTGTAATTTTTTATATATTACTAGACTTTGACTAAGAAAGGATTATCAATTGGGTGTCTTTATACTGACTTGTTATTTGACATCTAGAGTGTCCTCAGATACTAGATTATGGATATGGCAGTATGCATCACAAGTTGAAATGGTGTCAGGAGCTGCCTCATATTTTTCTTGGTTGCTTTTAAGTTATAACCTAGCGTCTAGGTTATAAGCTGCATCTAGTGTGCAGCTGAATCATCTCAAGTGATCTCAGACAGGCTTGACTTGGCTATGATGCACTAGTGGCTTTAGCTTCATTTTTGTACAATCTCCTATCCAGGTTTTCTGGGTTGAACTATTGTGTTTGCAAATGACTAGAACACAAATGGCCAAGTTGCTTTGCTTGAACTGGCTTGTATTTTTTCCTGCGTTGGGGTTCAATTTTAGCAATGCAACATGCAGAGTTTTGTATGAATTTATTCAAGTTGAGTTCAGTGATTTTTAGAAATTCATATTGAAGTTGAAATAAGGCATATTTTTTTTCTCATTTTGTGCAACATTCAATTCCGGTGAAAGCGTCAATCTTGTCTTGGCTAGGCCACTTTTGTTTGCTAACCTAAACTGCACTCTTTGTTTAGAAATCTTTATGCGAATTTATTCAGCTCTATATGTTTTCTTGGGGTTGGGCATTGCTTAATTTATGCTTCACATAGGTTGGACCACCTGCGCAATCATCCGTCCCAGTTCACCAATCAGCTACCCAACAAACAGTTTCATCTCAATCTGGAGAACCTTTGGCAGTTGTGGCACCCTCACCCAGTGCTGGCTCCAATACTGCCAAGGCACGCATGAGATGGACTCCTGAACTTCATGAGCGCTTCGTAGATGCTGTCAATCAACTTGGTGGCAGTGAAAGTGCGTATTGTTTGAAGACAACTACTATCTACCATGATTGAATATTTTCATTATGACATTACTCTTAAATTATTGCAGAAGCAACTCCTAAGGGCGTGCTGAAGCTGATGAAGGCAGACAATTTGACCATTTATCATGTAAAAAGTCACCTTCAGGTCTGATAGCTAGCCCTACTGCTCATTATTACTGAAAATAGGAAAATAAAATATCATCTATCTGATTTTGATTTAACTTAATTTTTCAGAAGTACAGAACAGCTCGATACAGACCAGAATTATCTGAAGGTCTGACATATTCTGCTTGCCATGTGTTTTGTTTCTTTGTATTTCTTTCTGCAATTTCTTCAAGAGTTTTACCATGTTTAGCGATTTGAAATTTTTCAAATTTTCAGGCTCTTCAGAAAAGAAGGTAGCATCAAAGGAAGATATACCATCTATTGATCTGAATGGGTAAGCGTGCAACTCGTGTGAAACTCATTTAGTTTGTTTTGATGTTATTGATGTCTATACAGTGTGAAAAACTGTACAGCTTGTGTTTTACTTTATATAAAATGCCTGATCTGGAAGCTTGCATATTGTCGCAATCATATTTTCAGCAAAAACATGAATGATAGCACTGAAATTTATTGTTTGGAGGAACAAAAGTACAAATAGTTTAGGTAAATTATCAAACATAAACGACACTTTATTTGCATATCCATCTGGTTAAGTCACCCCCATTTTCAACACTGTTTCCGAGCTGTATGTAAACAGATATTCATGGACTTCATATTCCTGCTCCCTAGTGAATCTAAGTTCTATATCTAGTTTTACAGATTTTACCTTGGATTGGATGTGTTCTATGTTTGTCCGTCACATAACTGCATCTGATGAATATTGCAGTCACTGCAGTGTCCACAACAATAACAGTTTTTTGGCCTTTATTCCAACGGCTAGTCTCTTTTCTTGTTTATTGTTTTTACCTTTAGTCATGGAATAGTTTGGAATTTTAGCCAAGTTGTATGGCCATCCTAAATTACTTAGTTATTGGGTTCTGAATTTCAGTTCTTCTGTTGTGCTACTGCTACAAGAGTTGCTTCTGATAAACAGTTGCAGCGTCCTCTGTAATTATGGTTGTTTGACATTTGTTTTGTTGCAATTGCCATTGTTTTTAGATGGGAACCTGTTAACATTCTAGCCAAGTTATATGGACATTCAAACTTGCTTAGTTCTTGTTAGGGGTTCCTGAGAATTAGTTCTTTTATTGTGCTGCAGGAGTTTTGATCTCACTGAAGCACTTCGTCTCCAGTTAGAACTTCAAAAGCGGCTTCATGAACAGCTTGAGGTATTATTAGACTTGCTCTTTTAATGCTTTTGATTTTGATGTCTGAAGGAGTGAGGGTCAGCAGGGTCTAAAATCTGTGTAATTCAGAGTTGGTGGTACATGCAGTTACTTTATTGTACCATTCTTTTTCTTTGCAACTTGATATTGTAATTCAATGATGCCTGATTATGAATTCAACTTTTACATGCAAAACTATTCTCCCATCAGCCTGCTACAGTTTTAATTTACTTCAATTTTGAAGTCATATTGGTAATAGTAATGCTATCTTTAAAAACAATAGTTTTAGTGCAATAAACTGTTATTTAGCCAAGTCTTGAAGTACATATGTACATTATCTCAAAAAAGTACATATGCACATAGTAACATGTTAGAGTGGTGAGGAAATTCAACCTCCATGTTCTTTTATGGTTTGCATCTCTTTCTAGGCAGAACTGATATGATAGTAGTGGGCTCATTGGGCAAAAAGCCTTAAGCAGTAATCACTAGATGGCAATGAGTTTTACAATTTTACACTTTCAAACAATATGCTAGGTTTAGCAATGCTGCCTTGTGCATCGGTAACCACTAACCACTTCAGTTTCAAATTTGAGCTAGCAAACAGTTCGTTGTTCCAGTGGGAGTATTTCTGATGAACTTGAACAACATACAATAAATTTGTACAGCAGACCTTGTGCAGGCTTATTGCTTTTATGTTCCTGGAAAAGGACTAGTAACCATGTCCACGACATACTGTGTCTTGCTGAATTTTACACATGTTTCCTCTATCATTACCTGGACTGCAGATTCAAAGAAGTTTGCAGCTAAGAATTGAGGAACAAGGTAAATGCCTTCAAATGATGCTGGAGCAGCAGTGTATACCGGGAACAGAAAAGGCGACTGATGCTTCAACCTCAGCAGAAGGATCAAAGTTATCTTCTGAGATTCCAGAAGCTTCTGCTGTCAAGGAAGTTCCAGAAACCAGTCAAAATGGACTAACCAAGCAAACAGGTATGCGCATCTAAGAAAGGCTTCCGCTTGTGGTGATACCGATTTTATGATGAGAAACGGATAACTGATGGTTCCGGCCTTTGTTTCAGAATCAGGTGCTACCCAATGAAGTTGCAAGCAGGTTCTCCCCAACCTGGCCATGAAGTGGGTTTGTTGTTGTGACTGGTTGTTTTCAAGCTTAAGTCGTTTTTGTCCTTTCGAAGGAACAGATATAAACAACTTTGCAAAGCCTGGCCAAGTGCGTGTAACTAGACATTAGTTGTACAGTACCCACCATCACGGTTCCGATGAATCCCGTGCTATGTGGATGATGTAGGGTTCAGAAGACAGCGCAAGCACAATTGTCAGGAATTTGACATTCTTGCCTTTTCTCCTTTGTTAGGGATCCAGTAGCATCTGCTAGCCTGCTAGGCATTTGATTATGGGCTAATCCAAGTATTTACAATAATCTTCAGCACCTCTCTTGTTTAGAACATAGCATGGTACCCAAATATGATCAAGGATGTATTACCTTCGTATGAGAAACATGGACCGCACTTTGGTTCAGTCTCCATATCTTCTGTTGGATGTTCGCTGTGGAGAATTGTGCTCGTGGATGATAGCAGAGCATCTGGGGTGAACTGTTCGAATATGGACAGACATGGCTACATCAATATTAGTTGCATCTTTTCTACTACTGGATGTGAAACCCAGAATGCATTATACGGATGGATGGTATCGGATATAGATGCATACCAAAAATGAACCCAATATTTTCTAGTGTATTTGAAATCATGAATATGTAGCAGTACGATCTCTTTGAGGCATGAGCAGTCACTGCGTGCCTTGTGAAGGCACTGTAGATGGTAGCGGTGTCATAATCAGGTGATACGGTAGGTTTTAGCACCATAACCGTCATGTCTAAAGAAACTGTAGCTTCAGTATAAACTACTTTTAATAATGTACAAGAAAAGAGTTATGTATTGACGGGCTACAAAACACTTCAATTTTTTGTAGCCTATCTACCCACCATCACAAAGCACAAATATGAGCGATTAAAATTCACGTGTTGAAGTCATCTGAAACTAATTAAACAACTCAGCACAAACATATGGATTCTCCCCTCTTTTCTTAACCAAAATGAGTAAATGACCACCAAATCATCTCAAAATTCAAGAAACCTTTTTTATTGTGATACAACAAAGGCAGGTGAATCCAAACACATATGTAGCATTTAAATGAAGTAAAATTCACCAAATAGGTATGGGCCCAACATTACTTTCTCAAAGTTACGGAAAAAATACTATATTCCTATCATGGCATGAAATAATTTACAAAATTATCTTGCATGATAAGTTACTTAGAGAATGTTGAAGTTATTTCAAAATTTTATTTATGTGAAAGAACTTTAAAATTTATTTATGTGAAATAACTTTAAATTTATTTTTGTTAAAGAACTTCAAAATTTTCTTTTGTAACTTATGATGTAAAGTAATTTTATAAATTCTTTCATCCCACTGTAGGAATATGAAGTATTTTCCATATATTTTTAAAGTATTTTTGTGCCCTAAAAATTTGGATAATTTTCAAAAGTGTTGTTATTCAAAATGGTTTCATCTCCATGTGTCATATCACTACAAAAAGTTTCATGAATTCTGAAGGTGCTTTGATTGTCATTTTAGTCAAGGGAAAGGACAGATGATTTACATGTTAATGTTGTTATGAGTTAACCGACGGGCGGGCATAAGTGTAAGTACGGAATGAAAGTTCAACTTAGTGTAAAATCTCAACTTTATCAGTGTTAAATATAGAATTTTCTCTTTTATTTTTTGGTTTTTTTAGGCAACACATAACTACTATTTTTCTATTATAATATATTTATAGCACCCCATATTGTTTGGAGATTATGAGATTACTTTTCACGCTAATGAAAGCAATAAGTTTGGTCTTTATATTCAAGCTAAATACTTTTCAAATTACTGTCAGTCAAATTCAAGCTAAATACTTTTCAAAATACTATCAATCAAATTTCTGAAGCTATTGTCCAAGATGTCTAACCGGAGTACTTAGTTTACGCCCTAGTGACAATAGTTGCCTGTCTCAAGTTACGCTAGCTGTATTGTGCTGAAGAAGAGCGCGCTAGCCTATGCCTTGGGGTCGAACTTCTTCCACGCCTTGTAGTCCTTGCTCCCCAACATCTGCTCCACCTCCTCGAACTGCAGCCCCTTCGTCTCCGGCACCAGCAGGAAGAGCAGGAGGAACGACGCCGCCGACACGCCGCAGAAGAGCAGGAAGGTGCCCGCCGTGCCCAGCGCCTGCGTCAGGCTCAGGAACGTCTGCGTGACGAGCAGGTTGGACGTCCAGTTGGCCACCGCCGCGATGCCGCCGCAGATGCCCCGGAACCGGAGCGGGTACACCTCGGAGTTGATGAGCCACGGCACGCTGCCCATGCCCGGCGAGTAGGACACGATGTAGGCGCCCAGCGCCACCAGCGCCAGCCACCCGAAGGAGCTCGGGCAGCCGCGGGTGTACCACTCGCGCCGCCCGGCGGCGGCGCCGCGGCACGCCCGCCGCGCCTCGTCCGACGCCGCGAGGCACGCGCCGGGGAGGAGCTTGTCGGTGTCGGCGCAGAAGCCGCACTCGGAGGCGGCCCGGAGGCACTGGGTGCAGGTCCACCCCGCCCCGGCGGCGGCGAACTCCGGGCACGTGGCGTTGGCGCCGAACAGCGCCGTCCCGGCCGGGCTGACGTCCGGCGAGTGGCTGTCGACGGCGAAGAAGACGCCGCTGAGCATGGCGAGGCACGCGACGATGCCGGCGAGGCTGAGCAGCATCAGCCTCCGGCGCCCCGCCTTGTCGACGAAGAACATGCTCACCACGGACCCGGCGGCGTTGAGCCCGGACGTGACGAGCGACAGCGCCAGCGCCGTGCTGTTGGACGCGAACCCGGCGAGCTGCACGATGGTCGGGCTGTAGTACATGACGGTGTTGATGCCCACCAGCTGCTGCGCCACCTGGCAGAGCACGCCGGCGGTGAGCCCGCGCCGGACCACCACGCTGCCGAACGCCTTCCGGAGCGTGCCGGCCAGGCCCGCGCCGCCAAGGGACCGCTCCTGGGCCATGTCGGACTCCACCGACACCCGCAGCGCCTCGATCTCCCCCTCCACCTCGTCGGGCGGGTACACCTTCCGCATGATCTCCTCCGCCTCGCCCTTCCGGTCCTTCCGGTAGAGCCACCGCGGCGACTCCGGCAGCGCGAGCATGAGAAGGAACTGGAGGAGCGCCGGCACGCCGGCGACGCCGAGCATCCACCGCCACGTCCCGCTCACCTTGGTGAAGGCGAGGTTGATGAGGTAGGAGAGGAACTGGCCCGCCGTGATGAGCAGGCCGTTGGTGCTGACCAGCGCGCCGCGGATCCTCGCCGGGGAGGCCTCGGAGATGTAGAGCGGCGACGTCATGGAGGCCATCCCGACGCCAAGGCCCACCAGGACCCTGCCCACGATGATGACCGCGGGCGCCGGCGCGAAGCACATGACCATGGAGCCGGCCAGGAAGAGCAGGTCGGCGATCAGGATCGACGGCCGCCGCCCGAACCGGTCGTTCATCCAGCCACCCGCGCCCGCGCCGACGATCGCCCCCGCGACCGCCATGCTCACGATCGTCTCCTGTTGCAGCATCCCACGGTTAGCTTCCCAATCAAATCAAGAAACAACAAGAATCGAAGCAAGAACCTGCAGCACGGTGCTCTTCTCAACCTCCTCGAAATCATCTCGGATGTACAAGAGAGCTCCTGATATGACGCCTGCACAGGGAAGAAATCAAGACGAAATGGATTAGACTAGTTGCATTGAACATTAGAGGCAGATGAAATGGGTCTTCCTATCTGAAAGAAAGCATCTGGTCATCATTCCAAAAACTAAGGTGTGCACACATTTTAGTTAAGAAATCATGACCTCTGACCAATTCCTATCACAAGCAAGTTGAGAGTTTAGACACGGACCTGTGTCATAGCCGAAGAGGAGGCCACCGATACCGGCGGAGAAGGCGAGGCGGAGTATGAAGGGCTGCTGTGACGTCAGGTAGAGCGAGTCCCTGAACTCGGTGCTCTCTGCTTTGTGGATACCACCTTCCATGCCGCACAGATTAAATTCCTGAAAAATTGTAGCAAACGACACGAAGAACAGAGTAGTTTAGGGAGGTGCCTGAATTTTGGAGTTTCTTTTCCAGACGATGTACGTTATATATCCGTTGCTCCCTCCACTCAGAGATGTAGCACGTATTTTAACTAGAAAAAAGTAAAACCTTGCAAACTTTGACAAATAATTAGTTAAATTATATGTACATTTAGTGCATGAACTCTGCATGTATATATTTGCATTCAAAGTGGTTTTGAGATTATATTGAGATTTTAGCAATTCACAATATATTATAAGAGAAATTAAGGATCAAACCTACTTTTAGGACTTCTTCGTAGTCAACATATATCTAACATTCTGAATTGAGGGAGCATATGTTAATCCAACCGTTTGTATTGTATTTCATATTATTCATTCGTCTTCTACCTTTCCTACCGTCTTATTCGTCCGCACGAGTACCAGCCTCTGTTCAATGCCACCCTTGTTCTCCCATCGTCGCCGGATCCGCTACCACCCACCACAACCCATTAAACACCATTGTCACCCCTAGCATCTCTAACCCATTAGCCATCTTGTGCACGCCGCCGCCTCCACTACTCCGCCTTTCCTCCTCTGATCTTTACCTATTTCTAAAGAAAGGATTGATTCCTTTGTTCGTTTTGGACTTAGGCCTAGGTCTTTTCTTTCGTCCACACTCCACAACCTGCTTCTCCCTTTCAACAGACGGCTGGTCGTGTGCTGCGGAACCGTCGATGGCTGCTCCTCACCTTCATGCCGTCATGTCGCCGCCTCCTTCACCAAGCCTTATACGACCGTCTTCTGGATCACGCCGTCAAGTTCCACAACGACTTCAGGGCGAACTTCAATGATTTGGGTGGGGCCTGTTGCACCTCAAACTTCGTGGCCAGGCAGGCAGCCACTCATGCTGTGCACCGCTCGAGGCCGCTGCTGCCAAT
Source organism: Panicum miliaceum (assembly GCA_032594955.1). Taxonomy (NCBI): domain Eukaryota; kingdom Viridiplantae; phylum Streptophyta; class Magnoliopsida; order Poales; family Poaceae; genus Panicum; species Panicum miliaceum. The sequence goes on along the minus strand of CM064057.1, from coordinate 47,568,500 downwards.
CCAGAGACATTGATCTTGTCCCCATAGGCTCTCGCCACCGCTACAACTCCTCTTTCACCCGCAGCACTCTCCACTTGCCCTCCGTGTCATCGTGCAGGCTGCAGCAAGGATGCAAGCAGCCACACGCACGCTCGCAGCAGTAGACAGACAAATGGAGACAGAGAGGAAGAGATACATGCCAAAGCCAAGAGTTGAGGCCTAGAAATCTGATAAAAAGCAAGACACCCAGGGGAAAGCGACAGGAAGACAAACGGTAGTATGAAACTAGGTGGAGTCCTCAATATTTGCACGGAAAAGATATGAAGGAGTGTGGAGACAATGGAAGCACAATTTAGGAACAGAGTGATTGAATTATTTGGGATGTCACGTTGGCTGTAATTGACAGGTCGATCCCCCCCCCCCCCCCCCCCCCGCCCCCCCTCCCCGCGCCGTCTCCTCTCGGGGGAGACTCGGGCGGCGCCCCCCTCTCCACTACCGCCACCCCCTCTCCCGCCCTCCTCTCCACCTCGCCGCCGCCGGAGCAGGGCACCGGAAGCCCGTGTGCCTGCTGGGAAGGCAGCGGCGGGGCTCCTCTCGTCCGCGGGCATGGCGCGCGAGCTTGAGACGCCGGCGCCGGGCATGGCCGCGGCGGCTGCCCGGGGCTGTAGATCCGGCGTCCTGAGGGACGGATCCGGCGCCCCCAGGGCCAGATCTACGAGGTGCGGCGGCGTGGTGGCCGGCGGCGTGCGGTGGCGGCGGCTTCCCCACGCGGCCATGTCAGGTTGGGTCAAGGTGGCCATGGCGGCGACCCAGCCGCCGTCCTCAGCCGCCACCCTGCTCTCTGCAAGTTCAAGAATTCCTCCGCGGCTTCACACGCCCCCCATCACCAGTGCGGCGGTGGCGGCTTCCCCCCACGTAGGAGCGTCCATCCCGTGGTGGCCGGCGGCGTGCGGCGGCGGCCTCCCCACGCGGGGCCGGCTGCCGGATCCGGCGCCCCCGGGCCCAGATCTACGCGGGTGTTGGCCGTGGCCTGGTCCCGTGTGAATGCCGCGCCGAGGCCGGTACGGCATGCTGCGGCCGGGGATCGGTGGTCGGTGGTCCTGCTGCTGCCTCATCGACTACTAGCCGAAGGTGCTTGCTCCTCTGGTACAGTGCGGTTTAGGGTCTACGGGAGCTCCAAGCGAAAGCCATCACCGACATGCTATCGGTGCTTGCGACGATGGCGTCCTTGGACGTCGTTACCTCCCTAGAGGCGTCGTGATAGCTCTCCCTACCGTTCAGCCGTCTCGTTATGGAGGAACCATCGATTCTCTTGGTAGCCTTACTTTCTCCGGGTGAGAACTAAGATTCGACTCTACCAAATCGAGCAATGTTGACGTTTTGATGTCAAATCCTCGGTGGAGGCATTGTTTCGGAGATGGGCATCTGGAATTGCATGGTGCTAGACCCTCAAGGTGAATCTCAGCCACCAAGCTCGTGGTATTGCTGGTGGTGCGGTGCTGTGGCTGCTGCTATTTTTTCGCGGATTAAGCTGCAATTTCGTCCTTGTGCTAGGACATGGTGTTGTTATACATGGTTATGCCATAAATCTGCCTTTGTGCTAAGTGTGTTGTATGAGATATAGTTTAGCTAGGTAGGTTATCAAGGTTTTAGCCTGGTTTTCCTAAATTAATCGAGCATTGTAGGGTTTTATCTCATTTTTCTCAAAAAATAAGGTCTTTGATCTGTGGTCTGCCACATCATTTGAATACAATTTAGATGGGGATTCTCTCCCCTCCGGTGACCATTCAAAAAAAAGTTTATTTGGAGATGCTGGCGGATCTAACTTGGGATTCGGCCATCAGTATCGTAAATAACTAAACATGGGCACCTCTCTGAGAAGAGAGAGGAATTGGAAGGGGATGTGCTGGGACACCATAACGATGGAATGAACATGGGATCGGTTAGCACTATAATTTTTAGAGTGGAAGGTTCACAACGAATGGCCGTTGGCTCCATCCGGTCCCCTAGAATAGGGGTTTCCTACCTTTACGTATAGGCCTTACAAATCGGTTTGGCAGTCAGGATACTCTTTATAGCGAGGATAAGCAAATGCTCTTCCTACCTTTATATCTCCCACCATTCTATATTCTCCTTTTTTGGTTATTTCTTTGTCCATAAAAATTGAAAGTAACAAGTCAGGTTGAGCAAATGCAACGTGTCCATAAGGAAAATAAAATAAAATGCTAGACAAAATTATAAAAGCCTAATACAAAATCCACCTAAAATAATTATTTTTTTAGTTATATACACAAAGTGATATAAAAAAATATAGATCATGTCCGCCCGTACGCACGGACATATTTGCTAGTATCTTCTAAGATCGCTAACTATGATACTCTAGTCCTACGATACAAAACTCAAACAACTCACACATTTTCTAAGGTAGGTACTGTTTGAACATCAAAATATACTGTACTTCGAAAATAATTTCTTCTAAATAGGTAAAAATGGACTGGCTCTTCTAAATACAAAATATTAGCGAATTGAACTCCTTTTCTAAATTTTTTGTTTCGACAGAGTCAAATGCTTTGCAGACCAACAAGGTCTAAACAAGTTGGTAATGGCACAACACAGGAAGGATGTGGTTAATTCTCCCTAGGATGCATATGGTGGGTCGGCTCCGGCCCATGTTAGGCATGTGTCTTTATACTTGAGAAAAATTTAAAATAATTAAGTTGATTTGCCTATCATGCATGCGCCTGATGAAAAATTATGGACCATTGTTAATTGTGGAACGGGGAAATCCTTGTGCAAATAGCGATGAAGCCTGAGCAGATCCTCACTTACCTCTCAAACTCGACCAGGTGCTTGTTTCCTGCCGGAACAGGGATCCCCTTGGTCGCCAAAATTCTGCAATACTCTCGCGACGGTGGGGCGCCGCGGCTGATCGCCGGTCGCAGATTCCCAGCTCCGTTGGGTTGTCGAGGATGGACCTGGAATATTCAACGCGAGAGGCATCAGGAACGAGCGTTGTCGCCGGTCTCCTGCCACTACTACTGGCTTTAGCCGAGAGGATCGGCCCATCAGCCGCGTGTCAAAGTTTCCCAAATTTAGGACGACAGAGATCCTATTTCCGGGGATTAATCCGCACACGTGGAGAGCTTTGTTGGCAGACTTCTTAGGCTTAGGACGTAGTTGTGATGTGGGTGAAGTCTAGAGGTTCCACGTTCTACGACGATCTGCGTAGTACACACTAGAGCCGCTTGGCCCAGCTCTGGTTTGATACTTTTGTTCGAAAAATTTATATTATGTTCCCGACAATTTGGTATAATATATATATATATATATATGTAAACGGTAATGCTAGGGATAGAGCGTCCGATCCGTCGGATGCCCTATCCACTCGTTCCTATCTTCCTTTCTCCTCCATCTCCCTCTCTCCCCCAATCCACCATCCCGTGTCTTCCTGTGCAGATCTGCTCTGGTCGCCGTTGCCCCGTCAGGGGGCAAGCTGCGCCGGCCGCAGCGCGGGCTCGAGCGCAGGGGCGCGGCCCTGCACCGGCCACCGCATGGGCTCGCCGCTCCCTCATCCCCCCGCGTCGGCCGCAGGAGAGCTTCGGGCGGCGGGCAGCTCCGGGGCGGTGGGTGCAACAGGCGGGGGGAGGAGGGAGGGCACGAGGTGGGAGGGCCGGGCCCCTATCGCCGCTCCCCCGTCAGGGCTGGCCGCCGGCCGCCGGAGGAGCTCCAGGCGGCGGCCATGGTGGGTAGCTCTGGCAGTGAAGGCTGAGGTAGGGGAGCACCAAGGGCTCATGTTGCGATAGATATTTCACGATGTTGTAGTAGAGATTTTGAAAGGTTGCAATGGGTACCTCGTGGTCTTGCATGAGATATTTTTGGATGTTCGGGGATGTTGCACGAAACAGGCGTCGATGTTGCAGCGGAAATTTTTTTCCTCAGAACATGATGTTTACATTGAACTATTTTTTTCATGTTTTTTCATTCTTGCAATCTTATAATTTTTCATGTTTTACATATTTTATTTCGATGTTACATATATTAATTTTAAATGTTGCAAAAGAAATTACATGTTGCATGCAACATTTATGCATGTTGCGGTGGGAACTTTTACTACTAAACTACCGTCCGACGTATCGTACGTCCGGGCGCTAGCAAGCCTGATATGTAAAGTGTCCATCTCATAGTTTGCTTTGGTTGACATGCATGGTTTACTAGCTAAGTGGTTAGAACTAAACTAGAAAGTGATAGGCCGATATTACCCGATGTTATGCCCACGTAGATTCAAACCGTATCATAGAGTGGGATGTGACCTCCGGTCAAAAACTTCAGCACTCAAAGATGCCGAAACTTTCTGTGTAACTCACTTAAACTTATTGTGGTCTAACCACCGCTCAAAAGTGTTATGCCCTCTTATGTACGTACACGGTTTATATACGAACCACAACGCACATGATAACACCGTAGCCTTTTCCTATTAAGAGCATTGTAGGGCTCGATTGAATAATCCAGAGATTGTTAACAAATTGATCTAAAGTTTTCTATTTGACTTAATAGATCTATTCATATCATTATATTTGGATCTTTGCATATAAAAGATCAAATCCAATGTAAGATAAATCATTGTGAACAAAGGTACGTAAATCATATCACGTTTATGCAAAAATAGCTCTCTTGGCCATTTGGAAAGTTTCTTTGACATACTTGGGCTCTTGTTTATCCCCCTGTCACTCTCTTTACTTTGATGTTGCATTCTTGAGAGATTGAAAGCATCCTAGCATATTTAATTTCATCAAGAGTTTCAAATTTGTGATAATAGAGAGTCCAGCAAGCGTCATCGTCTACTCATTACTGTTTGAGGTTGCAGTCTTGATAGAAGAGCATGTCTGAGGAAGTTATAACAATCGTAGACAACTTATAGGTTGTGGAACAATGAGCTAGTAACAAACTGTGAAAATCACCTTTTGTTATTCTGGGATACTTTATGATTGCCTTGCTAGAGTAGTGAAGGCCAGTTCAAATCAAGTTGTGCCTTGCTATAAGAGTGGTTGCCATCTCAACGTGGATTAGGTCATGCCGACGAGTTATTGATACAATGTAATAAAATTCATGTCTTGTGTTCAGTTATTTCTTGAGTTCAATTTATATTTTTTTTCAAATTACCTTGAGCTATTTTATTTCTAGAGATTGAATTGTTTCTCGTCACCCTAGGTTGCAAACATTCACTTAGTGCATATATAGTGTTCAAACAGGAGTTCTCTAGTTTACTAATCTGAATTTTCTTAGTGGTGTGATCATAGTTGAAACCACTTATTCACCTCCTCTAGTATGTATCATTGCTCCTACAAGTGGTATTGAAGATGAGGACTCTATTTTAATAAGGATTTAACCATCCTAGAGTAGGATGATGGCTTGACATAATTGATTACAATATTCATCAGGGAAAGCTACAATACTCTGACGGGAATGATTATGAGTTATGACAATTGAAAAACTAAAATGATGGTTCATCTTAATTAATGTCATAATGAGTGGAAAAATCTATATACGAAGGATTATGAATGGATTTCTGATTCTTATGAGTGTAGTTTTAGTGCAATCGATGATGAAAACATTCTTATCAACGATCAAGCTATGAATGTGTTCTATGATAAATTGGACAGTAGTCACTTTAACCAAGACAAAATATCTCAACTCTATGATGAGATTTGGGGTTCCGCCGCCCTCGCGCCGGGCAGCGCACTGGATGGCCCCCTTCGGGGGCCATGCTCATCGTTTTTTCAGGGGCGGCTTAAAATGTGACCTGTTGCTACAAATGAAGCCAGGTTACTGTAGCAACCGAGCCGCCCCTGGAAATGCATTTTTTAGGGTGGGTCACCCCCCACCCGCCCCTTCAAATAACTCCCATTTGCATGGGCGGATGGGGGCGTCACCCGCCCCTAAAAATACTATTTGTAGTGGCGGGTCACCCCCACACCCGCCCCTACAAATGACCCCCATTTGTAGGGGCGTGTGGGGGGTGACCCGCCCCAAAAAATGCATTTCCAAGTGCGGGTCACCCCCCCAACCCACCCCTACAAATGACCAATAAAAATCTGGGCCGCTCTTCTTTCTCCTCCCGACAACACACTGTTTGCTCGGGGGTGGTGCTGCCCGAAAATCTGAGAAAAGGAAAAAGAGGAAGGAAGGTTTTAAACTTGATTTCCTTCGAGTTGGGGGCTCTAGGAGGTAAGTTGATGCTAATCTTATATCTTTTGTATGCTTTTTTGTTAGTTTTAAGGCTCAAATGGAGCTCTATTTGCCTCTTTAAGATTTAGATCTCCATTGTGTGGATTTGCCATTTGGGGCTCTATTTTTCTTAAACTTTTGGATGAAGTTATATTATTTTAGTAGGAGGACATGGTTATGAAATTATTTGAGCTCAATCTACATGTTTTAGACTCATTCCCAAGTAATTAAGTTTCTAGATCCATGGAGGAGGGAGAGGAAGATTTTATTTTTTCTATATTTGCACAAGTGCATGATAGTTTTTTCCTATTATTTATTTGTACAATAATAGGTTGGCTTTTCAATTTTTTAATTAGTACATATTAAATTGATTTTTTATTTTCAATATCTATGCATATAGAAGTATATATTTATGGGCATTTGGTCTCCATTTGCCTCAAACTTTTGGATAAATTTATGTTATTTTGTAGGAAAACAAGATTATGTAATCATTTAGACTCAATCTATAATTTTAAGTCTCATTCGCAAGGATATTTTTTTTCTATATTTACTCTAATGAATGATAGTTTTTCTCATGTATTTATCTACCAAATTATTGAAGAGATTGTTTTAATCCATTTAAATTATTTTTTGTTGTTCACAGATGAATAGGTCATGGATGTACGAAGCACAAAGGACGGAGGCCTATTTTCGTGGAGAATTTAATAAATTCATTGAATCTGTGGAGAAGCATGCAAGAAGTGAGAATACAAAGATGATACATTGCCCATGCAAAACCTGCAGGAATTTCTGAGTTTTTAGCGACGCGGCTACAATAAGATCGCATGTGTTGGTGGGTGGTTTTGTAGATGACTACAAGATCTGGACGAAACATCGCGAGAAAGCACCACCACCTCCGATGCAAAATTCAGTCGATGAAATCATGCAAGACGCTGAGTTTAATAGATTATTTGATGCTTATGATGATTTTAGTGATGATGGCGGCGATGATGAAGATGTTGGTGGAGGCAATAGTGATGATGTCGATGGGGTACCTATCAATGGTGGCATTGATGATAGCAGTGATGATGATCTAGACGATGGTGATTTTCTAAGCCAATTATTGTGTCACACCAAGATGGAGCTATTGGTTGGTAGTGCAAAGGGGCTGGCAAACTTCGAGACGGTGAGAAAATCTGCAGAGGAAAATATATACGAGAGATCTAAAGGATGCCCAAAACACTATACTGTGCTTCATTTCATACTTGAGTTATTGACTCTAAAGGCTAAGCACAGTTGGTCAGACAGTAGTTTCAATGATCTTCTGCGTATGTTGGCTTGGTTGCTTCCAAAGTCAAATAAAGTGCCAGCCAACACCTATCGAGCAAAGAAGCTTGTCAGTATGTTCACGATGGGTGTGGAAAGAATTCATGCATGTAGGAATTATTGTATTTTGTATCACGGTGATACTTTCAAAGACTTGGACAAATGCCCTATTTATTTTGCAAGTCGATACAAAAATAATGTCGGTTATTGTGATGGCAACATTGAATGGCTAGTCGATGGGAATAAAAGTAAGAGGAAGGGTGCAAAGGATAATATTGCCTCTGTTGAGCCAGCAGACACTACTTTAGGCATTTATGAGAAGCAGAGCAGAATTTCCGCCATGGTTATGTGGTATCTCCCAGTTGCCGATCGTCTGAGGCGTTTCTTCTCCAACCCAAAAGATGTTGAACTGATGCGGTGGTGAGATTCGGATAAGCATAAGAAGGATGATGGAAAGCTCAGACATCCAGCTGATGCTCGCTAATGGAAGAAGTTCGATGAGTAGTATTATCTGGAATTTGGAAAGGACCCAAGGAATGTGACATTTGCGTTGAGTATAGATGGAATAAATCCGTTTGGTGATAGAACTAGCACTCACAGCACATGGCCAGTGATCTTGTTGATGTACAACCTGCCTACATGGTGGTACTAGAAGAGAAAGTATCGTTTACTATCCATCCTTATACAAGGCCCCAAGCATCCTGGCATCGATATAAATGTTTTTCTTGAGCCTCTGATGAAAGAGATGGAAACTCTATGGAAGGAGGGTATCGATATCTTTGATGAATTCACATGGCAGCCCTTTAATCTAAGAGCTATTATCTTCGTCACCATCCATGATTACCAAGCATTATTCGTGCTTTCGGGACAGATAAAAGGTAGGACGGGATGCACGGTTTGCGTAGATGGCACCGTATCATCTTTCCTGGAAGGTTCTAGAAAGGTGGTGTACCATGGGTACAAGCGCTTCTTGGTGGAAGGACATCGGTACAGAAGTAAGAAATTCTACAATTTTTTTTATGGCAAGCCTGAATTACATTCTGGTCCAGTAAAACGATTCGGACACTATGTTTTTCAAATGGTCAGAACCATCCAGATTACTTATGGGAAGATGACGAAAGATGGGAAGAAGAGAAATAGAGATAAGGCACCTATAAATTTTGTACCATTCAAGAAATAGTCCATCTTCTACAAGCACGTGCCATATTGCGCAGATCTTGATGTTCGCCATGCAATCGATGGCATTGCACCTTAAGAACAATGTGTTTGGTAACACAATTGGGCTCCTTCTCGAGACATCAGCCAAGAAGGATACCTTGAAGTCACGCCAAGACTTGGTAGCTATGAAGATTAGAGAAGATCTTCATCCTGTGGATAAAGGGAACGGAAGATATGAACTTCCTCCGGCTAGCTACAACTTAACACATGATGAGAATAAGGCAATGTGCGAGAGCTTACGGGGGATTAGGGTCCCAAGTCGTTTCTCATCCAATATAAGGAAACTAATCTCGATGAAGGACCTCTCGTTATGCGGCTATAACTGTCACGATTGTCATGTCTTGCTGACGATGTTCTTCCCAATTGCAATCAGAGCAATCAAGCTAGTAAACATAAAGTTGGTAATCACTTGGTTGTGTTACTTCTTCAACAAGATTTCTCAAAAGGTCATTGACGATGATGAATTGCAGGATATCCAAGAATTTATTGGGGAGACAATGGCGCAGCTCAAGATGTGGTTCCCTTCGGGTTTTTTTTTGATATAACGGAACACCTAATGATTCACATGATCGATCAGATACGTGCACTTAGTCCACTTTACATGCATAAAATATGGACGAATAAGCGTTTCATGTCCATTCGAAACCGGTATGTACTAAACCGTGCATACCCTTAAGGGTCCATGATAGAGGGATACAGTAGTGAGGAAATCATCGAGTGTTGCCTAGGTTACCTAAAGGACAATGTAAGCATTGGTTTGCCTGCTCCATGCTTTTTGGGGAGGTTGGAAGGGGTTGGCACAGTTGGGAGGAAAACTTTCATCGACAAAGATTTCAAAGTTGTGCAACAAGCGCATTATAGCATCTTGCAGCACCTCATGATAATGACACCTTTAGTCAACGAACACTTGACCATGATTCGTGCAGAAAATAGTGGTCGCTCTGAAGATTGGATCATGCGAGAGCACAAGTGTCGATTGACCGCATGGCTGAAGGACCTGGATCTACCTGATGGGGAGATCGTGGAAGAACAAACCATTAAAAGATTGGTAGGTGGCCCATCTAGCCAAGTCACATCATGGCAAGAGTGTGATATTAATGGATATCTAATTTATACAGCCGCAAAGGATAAGAAGACTGTATCTCAGAATAGTGGTGTTCATATTGAGATCTTATACGAGAGAACAGGACAAAGTACCACATACTATGGAGTCATAGATGATATATGGGAGTGCACTATGGATCCAATATACAAGTACCAGTCTTTCGGTGATGTTGGGTCAAACACCCAAGAGGTGTTGAAGTTGACGGCTACGGGATCACGATTGTTGACCTCAACAATGTTGGTTACAAAGATGATCCATGTGTACTTGCTTCACAGGTCGCACAAGTACTATATGTAGTTGACCCAACAACGAAGACAAAGCACGTTGTGGTCCCTGGAAAACAAGATATCATAGGAGTTGATGGAATCAACGATGTGGAAGAATATAATCAAGACGATGAAATGAATCTCTTGACAGACCTACCACAAAAGATAAGAACTATAGAAGCAAGCATAAAAAAAGACGAGAAGCCATTGGCACGTAAGGACGGAGAATCCATAATTGTTACCGCTTAAACATATAGCTAGTACATTTTTTTTATCAATTTCAACATAGTAGTGTGACTTAGGTACACATGGTGGTTGCAACACTTTTATTAATTATATACACTACAATGTGATTTTCATATTTTTCTTATGTTCTACATATCACAATATGCTTATGGTAAAAAATTCATATTTTTTTGATGTGTTTTACTCTCTTTTTTATAAATTAAATGAATTGAACAATGTTTTCTTGCACTGTGGGCGGTCCGTGCGGATTGACCGATCATCCAGGCCGAGACGTTCGGACTGTCCGATCGTCCCGACAGGGTTCGGGGCTGGGCCGTTTGGTATTTTTTTTAACCAAATAAAATTTGAGAATAGAATTGAAAATAATTTTTAGGGGCAGGTGATGTTCCAACCCACCCCTATAAATGCATTTGTAGGGGCGGGTGAGGCCCCAACCCACCCCTACAAATAATTTTCAATTTTATTCTGACAATTTATTTAATACCAAAAATAGCAAAACACATCGGAAATCCGTGAAATTTTTACCACAACCATATAATGACCTGTAGAACTAGGGAAAAATATGAAAGACATAATTTAACATGCTTAGTGTTTAAGAGTGTGGAAAACACAAAGTTAGCCTTGAGTTGTATGAGATAGTAGTGTGACTTAGGTACATATGGTGATTGCAACATTTTTATTCATTATATACACTGCAATGTGATTTTGATATTTTTCTTATGTTTTACATATCACAATATGCTTATAGTAAAAATTTCAAATTTGTTTGATGTGTTTTACTATTTTTTACGAATTAAACTAACTTTCAGAGTAAATTGGAAAATTATTTGTAGGGGCGGGTGGGTGCTTCACCCGCCCCAACAAATCCATTTTTAGGGGTGGGTGGGGGCATCAACCACCCCTAAAAATCTTTTTTAAATTTATTTTGTAAATTCATTCAATTCATATAAAACAGCAAAACACATCAAAAAAGTGATTTTTTTACTATAAGCATATAATAACCTGTATAACTAGGGAAAATATGAAAAACATATTTCAATATGTTTGGTGTTTAATTGTATGGAAAACACAAAGTTATCCTTGAGTTGTATGAGAAAATAGTGTGACATAGGTATACATGGTGGTTGCAACACTTTTATTCATTATAGACACTGCAATGTGATTTTGATATTTTTCTTATATTCTTTATATCACAATATGCTTATGGTAAAAATTTCACATTTGCTTGATGTGTTTTACTATTTTTTATGAATTAAATTAACTTTCAGAATAAATTGGAAAATTATTTGTAGAGGCGGGTGGGGGCGCCAACCGCACCTACAAATCCATTTTCGGGGGTGGGTGACACGCCCACCCGCCCCTACAGATCTTTTTCAAAATTATTTTGTAAATTTATTTAATTCATATAAAACAGCAAAACATATCAAAAAAGTGAAATTTTTACCGTAAGCATATAATAACCTGTATAACTAGGGAAAATACGAAAAACATATTTCAATATGTTTGGTGTTTAATAGTGTCGAAAACACAAAGTTAACCATGAGTTGTATGAGATAGTAGTGTGACATAGGTATACATGGTGGTTGTAATACTTTTATTCATTATATACACGAAAATGTGATTTTGATATTTTTCTTATGTTCTACATATCACAATATCACAATATGTTTATGGTAAAAATTTCATATTTTTTATGTATTTTACTATTTTCTGTGAATTAAATGAACTTTCAGAGTAGATTAAAAAATTATTTGTAGAGGGTAGGGGCGTCACCCGCCCCTACAAATCCATTTTCAGGGGGCGGGTGTCGATCCCACCCGCCCCTACAAATCCTTGAACTATATATACTCCCTGTGGGACTTAGAAAATTTCAGTTCCAAAGGCACGCGTGAGGAGACGCCGGGATATATATACTCCCTGTGGGACTTAGAAAATTTCAGTTCCAAAGGCACGCGTGAGGAGACGCCGGGAGGCTGCCAAAATTTTTGGTGACCTCCGCCCGCCGCCACCGCTCCACCTCGCCGTGCGCCGCCGCTCCTCCTCCTCACCATGTACCGCCGCTCAGCCTCCTCGTCCCGCGCCGCTGCCGCTCCTCCTCCTCCTCCCCCGAAACGCCGCCGCTCGTCCTCCTCTCCCACCGGCGCCGCTCCTCCTCCTCGCCGTGCGCGGCCACTCCTGCACCTGCTCCTCCCCCGCGCGCCACCGCTCCTCCTCCCCCGCGCGCTGCCGCTCCTCCTCCTCCTCCCCGCAGCGCCGCCGCTCCTCCTCCTCATCCCCCTCCGGCGCCGCTCTTCCTTATCCTCCCCCCACCCCCTCCCCCTGCCGCCGCTCCTCCTCCTTCCTCGCAGCGCTGCAGCTCCTCCTCCTCCTTCCCCGCCGCGGTCGCTCCTCCTCCTCCCTGCAGCACCACCGCCGCTCGTCCTCCTCGATGCCGGATCTGCGCCACTCCTCCCCTCCTCTCCCACCCGCACGAGCCCGCCTCCCCGCCGGCCCGTTTCCCCACCGGCCCGCCCACCTCACCGGCCCACCTCCTTCGCCGGCCCGCGCCGATCGGCCACCCCGCTCCGGCTCGCAGCCTCCACGCGCCGGCCCGTAGGTTTGTTCTTGTTTTTTTTCTCATTGCAGTTAGCTATTGAATTAGCAAATAAATTTCCAAGTAAATTAGTTAGTGAATTAGCACGAGGAATGATGTGTGTGTGTGTCTCTCTCTCTATATATATTGAATGTAATTGAAAAGAATTGTAATACATGTTAATTAGTGAAATATATGTAATTAGCTATAGACAATAGTTTATTCTTATCCATTGTAATACATGTAATTTATTTTTATGTAGGAACTAATGTTTTATACATATGATATTGTGAATGCGAATCTTGATTTGGTGGTTTTTTATGTAATTGTCGAATGTGAAATTTTAATATGTGAATGTGTGGATAAGTGTATTCTAATTGAATTATATAATATTGGAGACACTTGAATGATGTATATATTGAATGTAAATTGAATGTATACTTGCGAATGTGTGTATAAGTGTATTCTAATTGAATTATGTTTGAATAGTTAGTGAATAATGAAAAGTGTATTTTATTATCTAGAATGTGAACTACTGAATATGTGAATGTTTCTATTGGAATATGTAGAACTCATAAATGGATAAATAACCATCGTTAGCATCCCTGCAAACGGAGAATGCAGAACTACAAATCGACGAATTTGAGGAAATAGCATCCCAGATGGCGTTGGACAACGCCTTTGTCCAATCCGAGGACTCCGGGGACGATGATGCCGAACCTGGGGACGGTGAAGGCCCTGTGATTGGATACGGGCTTGGGTAGGTGGTGAGTGGCAAGATCCGATAGATACACACCCTTTTCCTTCAAGACAAAGCCGTTCAAGGTCGGAATATGATCCAGATTACAAACCAAATCCGCATCAGTAATGACTACACAATTAATTAAATCCTAGCGTTTAGTAGCTATCCATTTTTATTTGTACCATGTAATGACTCGATGAATTGTATGATCTGAGTAGGCGGCTAGGACAGGAAGTAATCAGTGCCGACGCTGAAGCCCTACTGAGGAAGAACTTGAATGCAGCTCTGGTCGACATCAAGAAACTACAACTTCTGGCAGCCAAAACAAAAGGAAACGGGGTCAGTGAGGAAGAAACTAATACCCCGAAGGTCAATGGACGGTCAATGAACACAGCAGGCGAGCCCATAGAGCCTCTTGAGGTGCGTGCAAAGTTTCGGAATGTCATTGATTCTATAATTAGAACAAAGACGGTCTTGGATCCAAGGATCCCCGATTGGATGAAGGTTCCTTCAGGGAGGAAAGAAGCGATGTGGCATATGTTGAGCCAAATATTTATTTTGCCTAGAGGAACTCATGACCAAGTAAAGCATTATGCTACGAAGATGCTGGGTGAAACATTCCGCCGGTGGAAGGGTGATCTAAATACAAATTATGTTCAGAAAGGCCTAACGCCATTTGCAGATTACGGGGCAATCACACAGGCATAGTGGGAAGAGTTTGTTCGGCAAAAGACCACTGAGGAAGCTCTAACCCTAAGCCAGAAGAATAGAGAACTTGCACTAAGCAACATACATAAAGTTCATCTTGGGCCGGGTGGATACCAAAGACAGGTCTAGAAGTGGCGTCTTGAAAGAGAGGCTGCAATAGCCGTCGGGCAACCAGACCCTTTTCAAGGCCTTAACGAACGTGGCTGGATGTGGCTTCTTGGGAGGAAGCCTAAGATAGTGGATGGCAAGCCTAAGTTTGACCAACCCGAGACCGACGCAGTGGCAGACAAAATGTGTAAACTTACCGAGCTTGAGAAGGAAGTAAAGTTCAAAGCCAAGAGGGATAAAGATATGCTCAGTACAGCCATTGGATCCAAAGAGCAAGGAGGCCGTGTCAGAAGCGTATCCTCTAGCTACAGGAGGCATGACCGCTACAAGGAAGAAATGAAAGAAGCGGCCAAGAAAGCACTAGAAGCTAAGTTTAAAGATTTTTTCCTAGCACAAATGGCGGAGCAGTAGCAGTCAGGGCTATTATGGATTGCCACGTCACAAGAGGTGGGACAACAACAGATGGAGATGATGCCCTCTCCGGTATTGGCAAATGCGAATATGGCATGCTATCATAGCAGTGTTGCCTCTACCTTAGCACAATCATTCCCGGTAGATTACATAACAAGTACTACTCCCTGCTTGTTGCTCTATCCGATCGGCAGAGCTGGGAAGACCAAAGAAGTGGCCAAGGCCCAGGTGTATCCGGTTGGGGGTTTATACGAGGGAAATCCGATCCCGCCCATATATGCATGTGTACAAGTGGAGAAACTCTTGAAATCAAGCTATGAGGACAATGAGATAGATATCCCCACTGCAGATGGGAAGATTTGCCTAGGAGAATGCGTCGGCAGTGCCATTTTGTGGCATAAATGAGATATAGTACTGCTTGGTCCACTACCTTCGGATACTTCGAATCGTACCTCATCAGAGCATACTCTACCGGCTCCGCCATTACCACAACCACCACGACAGGCATCACCACTGGATCCACAGCATGATCCACCTTCACGAGAGCCAGCGTCACCACTGGCCCCGCTATCACCACAGGATGATCCAGTTACCCGATCACAACCAACGGCTCCAGAATCACCACAGGCTGATCCAGTTACCCGATCACCACCACCGGCTGTTCCAGTTGCCTAATCACCACCACCGGCTCCAGCATCACCAACGGCTCATCCAGTTGCCCAGTCACCACCACCGGCTCGAGCATCACCAACGGCTCATCTAGTTGCCCGGTCACCACCACCGGCTGCAGCAGCACCACAGTTTCCGCCAGCACAACAACAACAACAACAATAACCACAGTTTTATATGCCGCGAGTGATACGGTCTTACCAGAAGGAAGGGTCAGAGATTGTAGATATATGGCATGTCACAAACAAGAAGTAGGGCCCAAAGGCTAAGTCAAAGGATGATTCAGAGGCCAGTAGATGACATGGCTTTTCCTTACCTCGCACTGACTCGGAGCACCAACTGGTTGTTGGGGTCGATGACATACAAGACTTACCAGATTGTCCGCTAAATTTTGAGTATGGTAAACCATTTCTACCCGACTTTATGATGGAGGGGGTTCCAAGTGAAATGAAGAGGATGCATAGTTGGTACACGAGAGCATGTAGACTTGGCTCAGAAGCATATGGGCTTGGTACGACGAGGATATTTTCGGAGCAAAGAATATAGGCATCACTGATATCATGTTCGATTTTCAAGACATCCAGAATATGTTCCGCCTTAAAGAACTAAGCATCAAAATGGTTAGAGTCTGGTGCATGTTAGTGTCGAATCAAAAGTAATATCTTATATGCTACAACCTGCAATACTATACATGTATATCTAATTAATTGTGTTACATTTTGTTCTTCAAGATGCAACAAATACAAGCGGAAATTCTAAACCGTAACATCGTGTTCCTTGAATTAAAAACCTCAAGCTATTTGTGAGTCCAGGCATCGTGGGCCAATATGGTGGAGGGATGACCGTGATGAGCTAATCACGTGCCAAACACGCAAGGGAAAACAAGAAAAAAGAATAGAAGAACACACAAAGATCATGAAGAGGGTTGCTGTCTACATATCGCTTCAGATGCAACGGTGGCAAGACAGGGATGCCATATGGGCACCATACTACTTGCAGTAAGTGTAGTTTCAATCATTTGTTGTAATGTGCACTTGCTTCGAATAAATGCCTAAGAAACAATATATGTTATTTTTGCAGACATCACTGGATTGCTTTTATCATACAAACAAAGCTTGGAAAAATCCTCGTATTGGACTCTGCTGATTTTGATAAGAGCAGATACAAAGAATTTCTGTACATCATCAACATGTTAGCAAGAATCTTATCCTCTACTTGTACATCATGTTAAACCATCCCATAAAAATAAATATGTAAACTAACTTTTTATTTCTTTCTATTTCAAACAGGGCTTACGCGCACTATATTTCCAAAGGAGGAATTCATCCCGCTGATAAAAAAATAAATGACTATACGAACAAACTTTCCATGCCACAAGCAACCTGCAGGTTCCGTGTACTGTGGGTACTACATGTGCAAGCAAATGAGGGATCTCGGGAGATACTCAACTGATCCCGAACATATAAGAGGCTACTCTTTGTTAATTAGGGATAGATGCATAAGTTAATATTATTTTTGCGTGTATCTAACACTTGGCTTAATTTATCGGTGGATTATTTAATTGCAGATCCAGCCGATGAAACACGAGACGCAACTCCATGAGCAACAACTTCTCAACGTAGTCGCCAATTTATGTCGTTTCATTGTGCCTGAAGTGGTACATGTAGCGGGTCATTTTATTCACCCTGAACATAAATTGGCAACTGATAAAAAATACGAAAGTCTTTGTCAGTGGGAAGCTCAGCATCTCCATGATGGCTCCAGTAGCGTTAATAATCAGGGCCAATAGGACAAACATGTATTCTATGCGCACTTTGATGATGTACTCTAATGATGCATTGTAATGTTATACTTCTACATGATTTAATTTTTATGCTTCATTTTTTATATTTATGAAATATATTATTTCATGTCGGTCTTTACGACAGCCATCGCGCACTAGCTCGATAACGCAAATTTGGTGGGAAAAAAATCTAAAAAAGAACCGGAAACAGATTTGAAGAATTCAAATTTAATCAATAATTTTTTGGGTGAGAAAACAATTTTCAGGAGCGGGTGAGCCCACAACCCGCCCCTGCAAACTTTGATTTTTAGCAGCGAAAACCAGGGGCAGGTTTCGCACCCACCCCTACAAATGACGTTTTACCCGCCCTTAAAAAATGTTTCTGTAGTAGTGTGCTCTCGCCGTCGAAACGGTCGGAGCGCTTCGCCATGGTTTCTCTTGAAGGCCCTTCGCTGGGGACGGAAATCCTACGTGCCAACACCCCCTACCTAACGCTCCAGCTGATGGTAGGTGAGTACCGTAAGCAGGGATTCGTAGGAACCTCGTTTAGAGATTTGGCCAGGGGTGTAACACGTAGTAGGGTTCCGATCGTGTGGCGATTGGGAAACAAAGTGGTCTAGACAGGTTTAGGCCGTTATGAGCATAAAAACCTACGTCCTATGTGGAGCTGGTAGTTGTATTCAGTTCAGTGGGATTCGATCCCTTTACATATTGCCCATCTATTCTATTTATAGCCTTTTCTTGGGCCCCAGGAAGAAGCTTACCACCTTAAGTGTGAATGTGGCGCCTTATGGGGGGCGCCGGCCTGCAAGTGGCGCCTGCCTGCCAGATAGGGCCCCGCGCCGTGGGCCAGGACCGTCGTCGCGATGCCCCGAGGTCTTTCCCGGGGTCTTTCTTGTGCGTCATCCGGAGTCGTAGGCGCTCTTCTCCATGTCCGTCGAATGCGACAGGCCGAGGGAGTAAGTGGCGGGGGCCACCCACCTCCCATTGCTAGACGATGCGACGTGACCCGGGAGGGGGGCTCCCTCAGACCGGGTCGCCACGCCGTCTGTGAGCACGCTTCCCTATAATTATGTTGTTTTACAGGGAAGGCGCGCCGCCCTCGGGCCTCGCCTGGCCGTAGCAGGGCGGCGCATTAAATGCATCGTCAGGCGGATTTCTTCTCCATGAAGGGACCGCCGTTGGCCCGGGGAGGCGCTCGGCCTCCCATGGTCTTGGGCCCTCCTGGAGGGGCGTCGTGTTGGTTCCCCAGCCTGGCCCATTACTGCTAGTGGGCCAGGAGGGTATTTTAGCCCATTTACCCTTGATTTGTCCAGGATTAGGAGAACCCCCATTCCCGTGGCGCTGCGCTAACCCTAGCGGCAAAAAGGCATAATGGAAAGTGGTCAAGCATGTGGAGAAGGATGATCTAAGGAGAGCAAGACAAAAGATGAGTGAAAAATATTATCGTCCACAGTGGGATCAACCTATTAGTCTATGTCGCCGCGCATGGGTGACATATTCTTTTGTGTGGCGCGTGGGAAAACAGACAAGCCACATTTGCTGGTTAGATATATAGTTGGATCCTTGGGTGTAGGGGTCATAGAGGTGAAACACCATTCGGATCAGTTTGGGCATGGTGTAGCTGCACCATCCACAACCCATTCGATTCCACATATATCCCTTAGCATATTTAAACTCCAAAAGTGCTTTAAATCATAAAACTTTTTCCAAATCCCCTCTATGGTGTCTCCTTATCTGTTGTACTTTACCTTTTCACTTTCACTCAAATCGTTGGCAAATTTAAAAGACCACTTCTACCTCAGCCTTTTTCCTGCTATCAACTGCTGGGTGGTCGTAATGCAATAGGTCGGTAGCCTTAATGGTATTTAGCTATCATCCGGGCTCTAGTGAAAGTTGATATAGATTCAATAATTTGGAAGATGCGAGTGTCCACACGGGCCTAGTGTCCACACGGGTGAACCAGCTTGATGGTGATGTGGAAGATGCGAGTGCTGCGGCTTCGGATGAGTTGACGAAGAAGAAAAGATCTAATACTTAGACAACTGCAGGATCGGCGGCGGCTGCGAGTGGTAGCTCCCGCCGGGCACAATGAATTGCCTGAGTGTGAACTGCCGGGGCTGTGGGCGGCCCGAGGCAGTTCAGGAACTCCGCAATCTTGTGGAGGAGGTGAAGCCTGCGGTGGTTTTCTTGATGGAGACAAGAATGGGCAGGGAGCGTGCTCTCGGTTTGAGGCATGCCCTGGGCTTTCCAAATGGAAAGGCAGTGAGTTTTGTTGGCCTTAGTGGTGGTTTGGTGTTGTTGTGGAGAGGTGACGTTACTGTGGCAATTCGGAGTTGCTCGAATCCCACATTGATGCCATTCTCTCATGTGCGAATCTTGGTGTTCGGCAATAGCGCCTTACTGGATTCTATGGTGAGCCAAGAAGGGAACTGCACAAGAATAGTTGGTATTTGATGAGATTTCTCAAAGCACAATCTGATGCTCCTTGGCTTTGCTTTGGGGATTTCAATGAGGTGCTCGAGCCGGAGGAGCATCTGGGTGTGAACGAACGTGAGCACTGGCAGATCGCAGCGTTCAAGGAGGTGGTACAAGACTGCAGATTTGTCAATCTTGGTTTTAGTGGGCTGCCATATACGTGGGATAATTGACAGGAAGGGGATCGCAATGTTAAAGTGCGATTGGACAGGGCATTGGGCGACCATAAATTTATGGAGCTCATGGTGGAGTCGACGGCTAAACACATTCCGCTTGCTAAGTTGGACCACTGTGCAATACTGATAGAGGTCCGCCGGTCTGAAGCTAGTACAGAGAGACAAAGAAGGCGGAAGCAACGACCGTTCCGGTATGAAAATATGTGGCAAAGCCATGATGACTATGTGTCCTTCGTCCGGCAAGCTTGGGATCCAGGACCTGGAATTGCCGATCTTTCCTCAGTTGTTGTGTCATTATCTTCCATACAATCATCGCTGAAAGTGTGGGATAGAGAGGTTTTTGGTTCAGTAAAAAAGAAGATTTTACCTCTAAGACAAGATCTCGAGCGGGAGAGGGGTAGTACCCTATACCGTGGACCTACAGTAAGAGAAAAGGAGTTGATGCAACAACTTTCAGAGGTACTGGCGATGGAAGAACACATGGAGAAGCAAAGGTCTCGTGTTGAATGGCTACGTGAGGGAGATCGAAACATGGGTTTCTTTTCGGCCAAGGCCAGAGCAAGAGCACGGGCAAATAAAATACATTGCCTAAAGAATTCTGATGGGGAAACTGTAACAGATCAATACAGGCTAGAGGAGATGGCTACTGAGTTCTACCGGGGTCTTTTCTCAGCTCAAGATGACTTGGATCCAAACCTGGTATGCAGATATGTTCCCAAAAAGGTAACCGATCTGATGAATGAGATGCTGGATCAACCATTTACGGCAGATGAAGTAGAACGGGCTCTCTTTCAGATGGGACCAAACAAAGCGCCGGGGCTTGACGGTTTTACGGCAGGATTTTTCCAGAAGCATTGGGCCTTAGTGAAGGAGTCTGTGACGGTAGCTATACTTGGTTTTCTTAATGGTGGTGAGATGATTGCCTCGGTAAACACTACTGTCCTAGTTCTGATTCCTAAAGTTACAAATCCACATGAATTGTCACAGTTTCGTCCTATATCCTTATGCAATGTTCTCTACAAACTTTGCTCCAAGACTATGGCAAATAGATTGAGGCTTGTCCTAGATGATATTATCTCAGAGGAACAAAGCGCCTTTGTGCCGGGCAGACTGATCACTGATAATGTTCTTATTGCTTATGAACATATACATTACTTGCGATTGAAAAAGGAAAAAGTGGAGCGTGTGCTGTGAAGCTAGATATGGCAAAAGCATATGACCGGGTTGAGTGGAACTATTTGAACTCGATCATGAGGGCTCTTGGCTTCTCGGAGAAGTGGTGTGGCCTCGTCATGAATTGTGTGACATCTGTCTCCTTCTCGGTACGAATAAATGGTATGTTTTCACCATCCTTTAATCCGACAAGGGGGATTAGACAAGGGGACCCGATTTCTCCTTATCTATTTTTGCTGTGCGCTGAAGGCCTTTCATGGATGCTTAAATTTTGTGGGCCGCAACACTTTGCAAAAGGAATTCGTGTTGGAATACATGCGCCATGGATTTCACATTTATTATTTGCAGATAACAGCTTTATATATTTGCAAACAAGTCGGAGGGGGGCAGACAAGCTAGCCAACATTCTGGACCAATATAACCGAGGGTCTGGTCAGCTTGTGAACAAGGCCAAGTCTGCAATTTTCTTTAGTGGAAACTGTGATCAGGAGATGAAGCAAGCTGTTTGCTCTTCACTCCAAATCCAAACTGAAGCTCTGGGCGAACGATACCTGGGATTGCCAACTGCAGTGGGGAAAGTCTCTGATGGGACATTTGATTACTCTGCAGATAGAATCAGGAGTTTCGTTCATGGTTGGGGAGAAAACAATATGAGCTGTGCTGGTCGTGAGGTGCTCCTAAAGGCAAATGCTCAGGCAGTTCCAACGTATCCGATGAGCTGTTTTAAATTGCCAGCTCCGGTCTGTAAGAAGATGCGGAATTATATCTCAAATTACTGGTGGGGCAGCTCGGTTGATAGCCACAAGATTCATTGGCAACGCTGGTCTAAGCTGACTGCTCCAAAAGGAGAAGGTGGTATGGGTTTTCGTGATTTGCCGCTATTCCATAAAGCAATGCTCGGGAAGCAAGGTTGGCGGCTGCTTACAAAACCTGATTCCCTATGTGCGAGGGTGATCAAAGGGAAGTACTATCCTCATGGAGATTTTTGACCGCCACTCGGAAAAAAAGATCGTCGGAGACATGGCGTGCGATGCTGCACGGGCGGGATGTTCTCGGAAAAGGGCTGATTAAGAGAGTTGGCCTGGGGAATTCAATCAATATTTGGGAGGACAATTGGATCCTGGGGCACTAAAACTGAAACCTCTGATCAGGCAAGAACATGTTACTGTTGAGCATGTGGATGAGCTGTTTGTTCCAGGAACCCGGAGTTGGAATGAGGAGTTGATCTGTGACTCCTTTGTTCCCTGGGATGCGGAGGAAATACTCAAGGTTAGGCCGGGGCTACGGATGGTGGAGGACACCATAGCATGGAACTACGAACGATTTGGTAACTACTCAGTTCATTCTGCATATCGTCTCTTGAAGGCTGAACAGCGGCAGGAGGAAGCAAGTGCAGGGAATGAGCCCGGCTCGTCCAATGGTGATGTCATTTGGAGTAAGCTGTGGAAAATCAAGATTCCTCCAAAGATACGTATCTTCCGGTGGCGTGCAGTTAATAACTTCCTTCCCACCAAGAAGGAACTAAAAAGAAGACATGTGGAACAAGAGGATTACTGTGATACATGTGGACTGAAGGTGAAGATTTGTATCATGTTGCCTTGATTGCTCTTTGGCGAGGAGTTTCTGGCAGTCCGCAAAAGAGTTAATTGGCATCAAAGTTCCAACCATGCATCCGAGTACATGGACCAGGGACCTTCTGGTTCTAGGATGTCTCCCAACAGCAGATGCTGCCCTAATCATTTGTGGTGTTTGGTCCCTTTGGTCAGGGAGAAATGCGCGAAAACATGGAAAGGAAAGCTGGAACCCGAGGGCGGCGGTCAGGCATGTCTCAACCATGCTGGAGGACCTGGTGTGCTCTACTGTGACACAGGAGGTCCGATTGCCAGCATCCCGGAGTCGATGGAGACGACCGCCCGACGGCTGGCTCAAGATCAATACGAATGCTGCCTACTCTGTTGCGACATCATCCGGAGCCAGTGGCGTGGTGATCAGAAACTCCCAGGGAGAAATTCTGGTAGCCGCTGCTCGTGCATATTCCAACATTTCAGATGTGACTATGGCAGAAGCTTTGGCGGCAAGGGTTGGTATGCGGCTTGCAATTGAGCAGGGAGCAGCGCAGGTGATTCTGGAGGTGGACAATGTGCATGTGGCAAGCCTCATTCGTTCAGAAGAAGGGATCCGCAGTGCTATCTCCGGCATTTGGCATGAAATCAGAGAGCTTAGTAATTTGGTTACTGCTTTTGTTGTTTCTTTTGTTCATAGAGAAGGTAACGAGGCTGCTCACAGGTGTGCGAGCACGCCGTCGGAAACCTCTCCTTTTTTTTCTATTGGTCCGGTTCTCTCCCAGACTGGCTTGTGGAGATTAACGGCAAAGACTGTAATGACTCTTTAATTCAATAGAAGCTCTCTTGATTTGCCCTCAAAACAAAATAGATTCAATAATGTGGCATTAGCCCAACATAAGCACAACATCAGCAGAGATACCATAGGCTCTGTTTATGACAGCTTCTAGTGATAGCATGGGCTAGAAATGGTTGAATTGGTTGATTCTTGGACCCCCGGGGAGACATTGTGGTGAACTTGGAGTGGATACAGAACTGAAGTTTTGGTTGGGTCTATGTGCAGTTGCGTGATCCAGACTATTTAAACCAATGAACACACCCCAAAAATCTAAATCCTTTTCCAAATCTCCCCCCTATCGCCGTCTCCTCATCCGCCATCCCATTACATCTTTGATATCACCCATATCATATCGTAGGCGAACCACTTCCTCCTCCGCCTACTTTCCTTGTTTACGCCCGGTGATCCCTATGCGCCCGGGCTTCCAAGCTGCTCAGATGATGGTGAGTACCCGTCGTCCAGTCCCGTTTTCCTCAATTCCCCTCTCGGTTTCCAAGATCCCTAACCCCTTCCCTAATTCCCCTCTGTGGAGGGGTGGATGGCACGGATGCGGAGCGACAACTCTGAGGCGGTGACCGGCGGCTTCCTCCACGCGAAACCCCGGTAACAAGCAGCTCGTATCCCGATGCGTTAATGTTTGGGCTTCCAAGCTGTGACTCCACCCCACCGCCGCCGAATCATGGTGAGTACCCAACACCCAGCTCCATTTCCCCGATTCCCCTTCTGGATTCCCAAAACCCTAACCCTTTTCTCCAATTCCCCTCTCTTTCGGTTGTAGTGTGGAGGGGTACGGCGCGGATCCGGAGTGACAACTCCAAGGCGGTGACCGGCAGCTTCTCCGCACGGAATTCCGGCAACAGGAAGCTCGAAATCCCCTTAGAGGTAGAGGCTTAGATTTGAGAGATTGGGACGATTATCAGCAATTCAAAAATATTTTTAAATATATCTATCTATTATTTATGCAACATTTACAGATCTAGTTAGAGATAAACTACAACAAACTAAGATCTCTCGGCCTCCTACAAATCCTAAGCTGCTACGACCTTGAATTACAAACACATGCACTTCTATATCTTTAATACTGTTGGGGTAAAAGAGTATGTAATGGTACGGATAAGGTGTGTTTGGTTGCATACACTACACGTTGCATGCATGGATGATCCCGGATGGTGTGGTTGGTTCAATCAACTTTCCTTCAATCATATAGTTTAATTTATTACTCTTAGTAGAAAATTATATTAAGTGCGATGGCTTCATCTTGAATGAGTTGGTGTCATTTTCCCAACCAAACAAAGACATCACCGTCTAGTTTGAACCATGATTCAATACATGCAACCAAGCATACCCTTGCATGACCAAACTGACCATCGAAACTGCCTGTTTGTTATAAGCCAGTGTCGTGCGTCGATCAGAGCTCACTGATGAATGAGATGGGTCATGTTTGTGGTCTACCCGGCAACTATACTTCCTATTACAGGTATCAATGACACATTGTTTCCAGGCATTTAGTCAAAACTGAGCATCAAACAGCACGGCAGATGCTCTTGACAAAAATGGGTTCCCGCGGAATTATTCCACTTGTAACATCTGTTTTCTGGAACCTATCAGAGGACACATACATACCTTTTCAGGTGGCACACTGTTTCTACATATAAAGGGTCCATAGCGGATTGCAATGGTCTAAACTCTCAATGCAGATGCAGCGACAAGTAGTTAAATACGCTTTCCAAATTCCATCCATAACATCAATTGCCCAACAAAAAAACAGTCTGCACCTCCACCATCGTTGTATACCCCACTCGCCATACATTGGAAATAAAGCAGCAATGTGTACGTCAGGAACTACTATTTCACGTCAACGTTAGCTATCGCACCCAAGAGACATTGCGAAGGTCTGCTGGCGGTCGCTCCAGTCGCTCATCATTGTCCCTGTAGGATCTACTCAACGAGCATGCGCTGAGCGGACTGTGCCTGATCTGGCGGTCCGGATACCATAATCATAGCTTCATTCTCGTAGACAGCAATGTCTGCACCAGAGATCTGAATTCACATGGACAGTACAAATGTTACAAAATTCACAAAACAATGGTTAGGACGTTAATCTATACACGGATTACAAAGAGTAGAGAATTTAGTGGTTTTATAACTTCCAAAACGACAATAAGAAACCATAATCACATAATGGAACACAGGAACAGGTGGCACAGAGATGCAAGATATAGGTATAAAATGGAATAGACTGAAGTGGCAACAATATTTTAAAGCAATCAGTTAGGAACTGCTAGTAACAGCAATGTAAGTAGTTTTCTATTCATGGATCAAATTTTATAAATCAAGGAGAGCCCAATGCACTTCGTGGTTCAACAAATTGAAACGAAAAAATACTGGTAATATTAATGCCAAGGCATATTCTTCCAAAAAAACCATGACCAAGAGGGTCAACTATAAATCTCTGTACTTTGTATTGTCTTTCTTCATCTTGAAATCATTTGATTTTTTTTTATAACTCAACGTACAAAGTTCAAAAGTGTCAATGAAGATTTAATGTAAATCTCTGAGTCGAATATAATGCAATCATAACAAACATATAAGGTTAAAAAAGTCACACAGCAAGACCTCTGTAAGCTGGGCCAGGTTGTTTCCATCTCCATAGACAAGATTTAGGATGCTCCCAGAAACAGCAGTTTCATATGTGATTCTTGTTATCGCAGCATGCTGAACTTCCCTGAAACCAGAATCAAATGTTACTAAAAGTTACTAGCCGTCAAAAATAATCATCAACTCGCCCATGTTGATAATGGGCAAAGCAAATGGTGCCATAAACCAATCCAGATATAGAGAAACTTTTGGAAGTTGAAGCAACCTCTGGTTTGTTGATCACTTCTGATTATAATAATCAAATGTACATATGCTAGAGTAGAAAATCACGAAGAGAAGTAAAGATTTTTATGATTGAAGAATTATCAGTGCATTGAGAACAAAATTTCAGGAAAAATGTATGGTGTATCCTTCATACTGGTAAAGTATAGAAGTCTACTCAAATGCTAAAGTTGAAACACCACTTTGTGATTAGAATAACAGAAACAGGAACGGCTCTGCATGCCTGGAAAATCTAGATGCTATTACTATTCATTTGTTTCCTGAGACACAATTTTCTTCTAGGTAACAAATATCTAAACAGGAAAAGTACTTTGTGGTTACAAGAACACAAACAAGAATAGCGCAGATATCAATCTCTAAAGGTAATACATTGATGCATAGAAGACATTATTGATTTTGATTTAAAAGCAAAGCACCAATATCATTCCTGTCATCAAGTAATCATAATTCCTTGCAGATATCAATCTCTAAAGGTAATAGCACAGTATTGTATAAGTAGAGAACAAACAACAAAGATAACACTATACCTCGCAAGATTGTTTTCCTCTGGAAATATAATTCCATGATTCAAATTGTTGACTACAATGTCATTCGGCTCAGTAGGTTTCTGAATCCCATTATCTGAATTGTCGATCATGGCAGCATTCCAGTTATCATGTTTCTGCTATCAAATATTTGTTTAGTAGTGCCACAAAAATTAGTGAATAGGAACATAGCTTAAATACAAATAGCTCATACAGTAGAGTATAAGCCTGCCAAGGTGAAAGGAGAGCTCTAATAGCATTGAAGAAACAGAAAGTACAAGCTTTGTGCATAACTGCGTGAGATTTTCGAATGCCTTCTTCACAAACAAATAATGATTATTTTGAGGGGCAAAAGGCTTAAAAGGGCATTTGATCTGATAGATCACACCTGTAACATGTTGTCACTTCCCACGTAAATAGTTTCCATGAATCATCACCGCTGTAAATGAATATACCATAAAAGTACCCACCCAACCACACCTTTCCACTACTTCAGGAGATGTCAAGGGAATGAAAATATCAATTGTATATCAATCACAACTGAAGTTGGAGCTACAATAGCATATCAATTTAACACAGCTACCAATCAGACTTGCTGTTGGCCAGGTCATTTAGGTTAACTTGGCATACTGTGTGACAAGTGGTTGAGTTCACCCTGATTTAGCTTCAGTTTGATAGATTCAAGAAGAAATAGTGAAACAATCAGGTTGCCATAAGGATGAAGAGAAGTCATAATATGAAAAAAAATGGAGATTTATCATGCAACAGAAAGATTAAAATATGAGAATATGTCCGACATGTATTTGCCTGTCAGTGAGGATCAAAGCTATGTAATGATGCTGTCATTGTCAACGTGCAGGTCAGATTCCATTCCAAGGCCCAAATGGGCAGGTATACAGGTGTGTGCATATGAAAAGAAGGGATAAACAAGAAGCTAACTACAACATGTACATCAAAGAGAGGCATTGAGCATTGCTTTTTCCGTGGAAGATAAACACATACCCTGAATTGATATGGGGAATAGGAGTTCAAAACAGGAGTTCCTGGTGGAACTAGCCATGGTATGCAAATTCTAATCTCAAACTTTGTCTGACAAAAGAGTTGGGAAATTATAGGAAATCTGATTTGTAGTTGACAAAATTAGCAAGCATAAGTTTCCCTGAAGGACTAAGAATTATTCATCTTGAATAGCAAATCCCTACAATAACCAACCTTCCCATGAGTTTTAAAATGGTTGGAGTTGGATCTTCTAACTTCCAATCCCCATCACACCTGAACTCCCAAGCTTCAGGAACCAAACAATAAAATTAATAACCCCGCATCCCCTATATGTCCACTCACTTACAATAATTGCAACCAACTAAACAGGCAGCATAGACATGCATACAGCAAATCCAGACAGAAGATAAATTTCAATATGGGGCAATAGTCAAATAAGCATATAATAAAGTTTTATTAAAAAGTAACCTGAATTTCTGAAGAACTGAGCTCTAGGGAACTGAAAGTCTTATCCACAGAGTCCATTCCGTAACTGAGAGAAGGTTCATGATCAACCTTATGGGCATTGTCCATTGAATATTGGCTTGTTGAATAAATATTTGCCTGGCTAGTTGCATTTGACTCAGCAATATCTGAGGAGGGAATATAGCCATTGTTGTAGTCGGTTCCATTGGAGCAGAAAACATGACTACGCAGTTTCCAGCAAACTAGGCATAAAGCATGCCTGACATTCATTAGCTCCCCAGTGATCTGTAGGGTGCAAAGATAAATCTCAATAAGTACGAAGCTGTCCAACACATAGCAGGAGAAGCAGAATCACATGGAAAACTTAGATCTTGCACGAGTCAAACATAAACACCAACATCAGTCGAGAACTACTGCATTGATATTGTTCTTATAGTCTGGTTGTCCAAAAGAAGTTCATTTACATATCATACTCATTGTAAGGATAAACAAATCACGATGTGCAAATCGTTTGTAATACGTATTTATGAAATTTTAAACACGCCAGCATCCCGTGCAAACTATGTACCAGAAATACCAAATGAGCAAAGCAGAGAATCAAAAGGTTGAGTTCATTAAGAATAGCTGCTATTTGTTCATAATTTAATTAATTACAAGGCACAGAAGAAACAAGCAATACAAAGGTGCATATATTTGTTTTGCTTTTGTTTAAGAAAAAAATGCTTGCCTGTACAACTAGTTCAAAGCTTGAGGCACATCCAGGAACATCTGTATCATCCAATATTTGAATTCTTGCTCCTGTTGCATTCACCATTTCCTTGATTATAGAACCCCCTAAACCAACTAAACAATCACATTGGTTTTTAAGCACAAGGGCCCTGGCCGAGAATTGAGATGTCTTCTCAAATGTGGAGCGTGTGTTGCGTTCCAGCTCCATCATTCTGTCAAATATGAGTAGTAGTGCGCTTTGCACTATATGATATTCTGAGTCTGGGCTCTGCAAGGAACAGAAATCAAATATACACAGTGAACGAAATGCACAATATGATTTACGAGAAGTATAATACAAGCAAAGTTTCTAGATTCATAGAGAAATGTAGAATAGCCACTTCATCATCGCAAAAACTGTTATTCTATCTTATCTACCAAACAGTTAAACATGGCTCTAAATGAGAAAATAGTAATGGTAAAAGGAGCTTTTCGCGTTCATAAACAAACCTCTAGGGCACAAATTGTTATCACACGCTCCCTGCAACCAGTAACAGGAGCACCAACATCAACACAAGCACCAGTTTCCTCTTCAATACCTTTGATAATCAAGCCCTTCTTGCCAATCAAACCTCCAGCAAGATAGGTAGGCAAGAGAAGTCTGAATGAAACTTTCTCAAGACCTTTGCTTTGAACATGTCCTGTATTACCTTCTGGACAGTCAGCTTTAGGGACACTGCCTTGTGCAAACTCTGTGGATGCCTCTGAGCACAATATTCCCACATTAGGCTCAGGCACTTCTGAAGATGCCCATGGGAGCGTTGAACCTTCTTTGTTAACAGAAGTTGTTGAGCCATCAACTGGCTGATCACCTTGAAGACGGCTAGACAAAGCAACTAGAGCTTTCCTTACAGCAGTCCTATCTCCAGTTATCTGAAAAATAAACAGAAACAAGACACTAACTAAACTTGTAGAGTAGCGAATCACAACAATAATTTTTTTCTCAGAAGAGTCAAATGATATTATGCACAGACCAGACATTGTGAACCAAAAGGTCATTACAGGTATCCCTGATAATGTGCCTAACCATTTTACTCATTAGTTCATTTTGCAGCAAAAGAACTAGAAGCCAAATGGATTTACTCAGTGCTACAGTCTTTTTAGGCGAAGCAAGAACAGGCTGCTCCTTATCTACATTGTCCTAGATTCTACAAACCTATACTAGCTAGCCTTCTAGTTGGTCCATACCTTTTCCTGGCAAAATTGAAAAAATATTGAAATGGACTCATGCTGTAATTACAAGTGATAAGATGAAAGAATACATAACCAAACAACATATAAGAAACCGACGATCCGTGCAATGAGAACAGAATGGATCAAGATCACGAAAATGAAATCACACTGGGAAAAACGCACATGTCAAATGCCAAAGAAGCTAATGAGCATAGCTAGCATCTGTGCACACCATACATGCGCTCTGTGTGATAAATCAATTCCATGGCTTCACATCGTGCAATTATCAGCAGATCACCCCACAAAGTTCATTGCGTTGCACAGCAAACAACAGTCCCTACTTATACGAAAGCAAAGAGCAAGCTACACCTTTAAACAAGGTGCACATGTCTATGTTGTAGTTATGTCTCCCCTCTCCCTTCATGTAAACAAAGCCGTTGAAACATTTTAAATTCTCCATGACACTGCACTAGGTCGCACGCGTGAGCTCACCTCCCGTATGTAACCCACACATCTCCCGCAATAAAAAGGGAGGCATTGCAATGCACAGAGCACAATCGCAATTGAGGGAAGCATCAAGAGTAGCACGCGTACAACTACCAGCTAAGATAAATCGTAGACGAGAGATCGGTGGTATACCTCCACGACCTCCTCGGGCGGCTGCCCCTGCGGCTGCGGCGCGGCCTCCTCCCACGGCACGACGCGCACGTAGGCGCCGGCCTCCAGGGCGATCCTCCCCAGGACGCCCCCGCCGGCGGTCGCCGCCTGGAGCCGCTCGGCGTCGACGAGGAGCAGGCACGTGGCGCACCCGGGCGGGCCGCCGCCCTTCCCGCCGCGGGGCCCCTCCTGGTCGGCGCGGTAGAGCGCCCCCTCGGCGTCGAGCACGGCGACGAGCGCCTCCTGCGCGGGCGAGAGCGCGAGGGGCTCCGCGGACGAGGAGGAGGCCTCGGCGCGGCGGACGGGGGCGGCGGGGCCGAGGACGGCGGCGACGACGCGGCCGCCCGCGGAGGCGGGGTCGAGGGGCTCGACGCGGACCTGCAGCGCGGCGGTGCGGCGGCGCAGCGGGTTGACGGCCGCGTAGAGGCGCATGGTGTCGGCGTCGGAGAAGGACGGCGGGAGGAGGAGGCGGAAGACGGCGAGGCCGGCGGCGGAGGGGTAGGGGGAGGGGGAGGAGGAGGGGCTGGCGAAGGCGGCGTGCGGCAGGAAGTGGGGTTTCGCCGCGGCCATCGCTGGTCGGTGGGGGTGGGGTTTTCCGACGAGAGGAGAAAGTGAGAGCGAGAGTGGGGGGACGGGACGAGAAGGTGGGGGTTTTGCCGTTTCCGTGCGGGCTTCCAGGGGTAGTCTGGGGATTTCGCGCGGCGAGCTTTTGCGCTTTTTGTCTTCTTGCGAGGGTCGTGGACCATGGACCCTTCGGCTTGGGTTCAGACTTCAAAGCACCAGCTGCTTTGTCTTCCTGCCAAGTGATCACTTGATTGCAAATGCATTGGTGTTTAACTTCATGTTTTTCATTCTCACCAATTTTGTCCAGCATGTCTGCACAAGTCTATGAGCCAAATAGAAAGTTGAACGAGAAATGACCACATTGTACTTCCTTTTCTAAGCGTGCCAGAGCGGCTTCTCCCAATTGAGAAACCCCCCAACCCTGGCTCATGCCCGAGAGGGTCAAGCCTCGCGGCAAGCACATCGAGGGGAGTTTTTTACCCCGCCGACAGGAAATTCGCTCCAGATGGCTTCAATTAAAAGAAAGGGGAGATATTCTCAAATTACATACACACACAAAAAAGAATGGTGGTTGCCCAAGGTACGAATGCCCAATGCACAATTTCACTGGTATCAATTAGGTATCCACCGCACTGCTATATAAATATGTTCTACCTACTGTGGTACCATTTCCAATAATGGCATGAACCAAACAAGTTTTGGCACTAAAATCGGTATGGAGCAGCATGCGTGCATGCTTGTTTTATGATGGCATGAATCTAAATGTTACAAAAGCAGCTGCAAACGTAGAAACCGTAATAGCCAATGGGAGAAACATATTTTTTTCTCTTATTAAAGGATAATCTACAGCCATTTATCGTTCATGTTATTATTGTCAAGGATGGCATCTTAATTAACTAACTTTTCTTTTTGATCTAAATAAAGTGGAAAAGGTAGTTAAATAAGTAGAACTAGAGAGGATCAATGGATTGACGCATGCCCATCCTGTTCATAATTATTGTAGAGGAAATGAGTGACAATATTGCATTTTTTTCTCTCTAAATCGACAAATGTTTTGTCGATAAGAAATGGTCCCAATTAAAACACGGGTAAGTGGGCAAACATGTGGTTACAAAAGTTTTCTTTGCCTAGCCAAGAAGAAAAGAATTTGTATAATGAGATCAGGTCGGGGGCTATCCCAATCCAATCCAAACTAATCCACTCTAAAGCATCGGAAGATCAAAGTACGAAACCATTCTTAGCTCAAAATTAGAAATTGATACACGTTTGGAGATTGGGAATATTAGACTAGATATATCAACTTTAACATCGCGAAAACTTTCAGTTGGGTGGCTTTCAGCTCGTTTAATTCTCGCTTTGATAACCAGCCAGATCAACTCTGGTCCTGCTTTCTTTTTAGAAAACTTGTTCGTTGACATTGTAATGCCAGAAACAATGCCCATGTTTTTGTCAAATGCGTGTATGTCAGTGCAACTACAGTTCCGAGAAGTCTAATGCTACTTTTTTTTTCTTTTACAAAACTTGTTCACTGGCATTACAATGCTTGAAACAAAGCCCATTTTCATGTCAAATACTCAAATGTCTGTATGTCAGTGCAACTACAGTTACTAGAACTCTAGTTATTTAACTAGGACTAGTCATTGTGGGGGCTTGTAGGTCTTGGGCAGTTCCAGTCTACATTTCTAACAATGAGCTAGATCAGGATGAATCGGCCCTAAACTGTGATAGTCCTTAGCCTTCCGAGGGCCCTTTGCTCTCAGGCCGGTGAACCACAAAATACTGAGAATCAGGCTGATCAACACGTGCGGCAATATAAGGGACGACCCAATTTAGAACAATGCTTTCCTTTGTAATACTTAGAACAATGCTTTGGTTGCAGCTCAGCAGAAACATTGTCAAACATTGTCTGGCCAGCTTGGTATCAGCCCAACATTGATCATGCATGCACAAGAACAGACCGACCGACCAACATTCGTTGACTTGAAATGCAAGCTCGGCAAAAGCGGGTTCCTCCTCTGTTTCAGCAGCGAACCAAATCTTGGTGGCCTTGAATTTCCTTGATTGGTTTCTGCACAGCACAAAACCTGGTTAGCTCAGTCACAGGCTGATGGCCTGAGGGCAAGTACAACAGTGCAGACACCTGCCGTCTGTTTGGCACAAACAGACAGTTTAAACAGACAGCTTGAATAATGGATTGTCGGTTTGGCCGTCTACAAGGTGTTTAATTCATCCTTTGACACAGAAATCATGGTGATCTAGTGCATACTTGATCCTTGTTAGCCATTTTGTTGCATACATGGAAAGAATGCACAATACATTGAAATAATTCACATGACCATGCATAATATATAAAGTCACTATTTCATTGGACATGTGGCTCTAATTTTCTCTTGACCCATAACGCTGCCATATATGCTCAACTAAATCATTCTTGAGCTGCCTATGTGTAGAGATAGCCCGAATAGCCGAATTTCTATTAAGCACCTCCACAAAAGCATGGATTAGGGTTGTCATTTGTACTCACTTCCGGTGGTAGGACAATGGTTGCACTCGGGTTCTCATTCAAATCCAATGGAATTCTAACCAACTCTTTTTCATCTTCCACTATCATATTATGGAGGATAACGCAAGCTTGCATTATATTAACAACATCATTCCTTTTTCATAACCGTGCCGTGCCGGACGGTTGACAATATTAAAACGGGATTGCAAGACGCCAAATGCGCACTCCACATCCTTGCCCCTTCTTGTCGTTGTGCATATAATTTATGTTTCTCCGTTTGAGGTTTTCTTATTGTCTTCACGAAGGCTTTCCACTCAGGATATATTCCATCGGCAAGATAATACCCCGTGTAGTATTGCTTTCCATTTACAATATAACTCACTCGGGGGGGCTTCTCCTTTTATCGCGTGAATGAACAATGGTGACTTGTTTAACACTTGGATATCATTTTGAGACCCGACGGTACCGAAAAAAGCATGCCATATACGAAGGTTCCGAGATGCTACCGCTTTAAGGATCATAGTAGGTTTTTCTTTGTCACCACGAGTAAACATGCCAGCCCAATCTTTTGGACAATTCTTCCACGGCCAATGCATACAAAATCGCCACCAGAGGCATCAAATGTATATACTTTTGCTGGATCAATTTCTTCAAGAACAACATCAAAATCGCCACCATCGCCACCAGAGGCCAGCCCTTCATCTCCACCAGAGTCACTAGAGATCACTTCGTCGCCACCACCGCCACCAGAGGCCAGCCCTTTATCGCCACCAGAGATCAGTCCATCGCTACCAGAGCCACCAGGTGCTTCACCCGATGACATTGAGATAACAAAAAATGATGCAATGCATACACGGCACAGTTCAGTCTCTAAATTTTCTTACCTCCCTTTGCATCTCTACTGCCTCTCTTTGTTCCTTTACTGCAAGATGAGCAAGCTTTGTTTGTTCGATCTTCTCAGATGATAACTTCTGCAGCACTTCCAATACTTTCAGCCTATTTGCTTTCTGTTCATCCTGCATTTTACCAAATTTGTCCAGCTCATCAAGATCTATATGGTCCACCTCCTTACTTTTGGCATATTTCAGCTTTTTAGCTAGTTTTTGTCCCATTGGTCTTGGCTGATCATCAAGTTCATCTACATCTATATGAGCCTCAGCCTCTCCTTCCTTCTCATTGCTTGAACCCTTTTTTTTTCTTGCTGCTTTAAGCCCATTGTTGTATGTAATCCACTTTGCTTCAGTTTTTACTGTGTTCCATACTTCCATCAACACAAAAGGGCCTAGATTGAGTTTCTTATTGTCTTCTATATAGAATACATGGGCCTTCTCAATCCACATTTGATCATTATAGCCACTAGTATAAATCATTCCAGCCTTCAACCAAGCACTATGGAATAGGTCAGTCCACCTATTTACCTTATGAAAATGGTCCTTGATTTGCTTGGCATTTCTGGCCCTGTTACTTGGTGTAGTCTCATTGTACGTAACCTCAACATCACTCCAATATTGGTCATTCTTCCTATCAGCACCGCAGGTTGGGTCTGTTGAATTGAGCAGCCAGGAGCTCATCTATAAATGTAAAAATTAAATATTATTTCATCAGTTGTATTAAGCAGCCAGGAGTCCAAATGTAAATGAAATTGCAAAGAGACTCACCATCCTAACATCTTCTTCTTGAGTCCAAAAGATTCGCTTCTCGGTCCTAGGTGCCTCTTCACCGCTGTCAACATTAACATATGTGGTGTTGTCCTTTGCTGAAATAGGAGTTGACATTTCTTCTTCTGATTGTACATCTTGTATAGTCCGTGGCGGTTTGAATGGGGCAAACTGAGAAGCTTCTCCACCAAAAATAAAATTATAGGACATGTTTGGCTGGATGAAATTTTGGAAGTCTCCAGGAGGTGTTGCATTTGTTCCCCTGCAATCATAAGCAAAGAAATAGAGCTGCACTCAAAGACTAGATCAATGGATACCTTATAAGCACTTGTTTTAGAGCAATGGAGCAATAGATAGAATTATTAAGCCTTGTATCTTAGCTTGTAAAGAGCACATGGATTAAGTAGGACAGAATTGAAGTAAAATATTGTTAAGAACATATTTGCCTAACACTAAAATGAACATATTTGCCTAACACTAAAATGAATTAAGAGCACATGGATTAAAGAGCACATTAGCTGACAACACATTATTGTTAAGAACATATTTGCCTAACACTAAAATGAATTAAGTAGGATATAATTGAAGTAAAATACATGCATTCTACTTTGTTCAACTTGAAGATCATTGACCAAAATTGAGAGAGAGTACTACGTTCCAGGATCTGAAGATTGAGGATTCCATGATTGGAGGCTTTGTCCGGGGCTGCCGAAGAAGTCGCCGGCGCTGCCGATGAAGAAAAAGCTGCCGTCGGTGAAGGATCTTGCTGGAGTAGCTGCCACCGCGCCATATCCCGAACTCCTCTGCTCCGGCACACACGCCGCCCAGCCCGAACTCAGCTCCGGCACAGGCGGCACCCGAGCTCGCCCCGGGCCTTTCCACGCTACCACATCCTTCTACGATTGCGCCGCACCTGCCTTGCGCACCCGACCTGCATCAACCTTCAGTAGACCTCGTGCCGCCGCCGCCGCCTCCTTCGGTCCCTGCCGCGACATTGTGCCCGAGCTAAGGTTAGATGGGGAGGACAAAGAGTATTTGAGGAAGAAGATTTCGGGAAGCAAATGGCGCGAACCTTGGGCGGCAAATGAAATCCCCCGCGCGCAACGGATCCGAGGCTCCGCCGTCTCCCCGCAGCTCATCCTACAACGGCCTCCGAGTCGTCGCTCCGGCCTGGGAGCACGCGCTCCGCTCGTAGACGAACGAGACGACGAGGGCGCCTTTACTCTGGTCGCGCGGGGGGTTTCTGCAAAAAAAACTTTGCATGTCTATGGCAGATGACGGCCCGTTGTACTTGCCCTGAATGCTGCATCGTTCTGAAGAGGACACGGTCACAAGCCACGAAGATTTGCGCAACGCAGGTTGAGAGCAGGTGAAGTAGCATTTGCAAGGCACAGATGCTCCACGCCTGCACTGCTTACCAAAAACTAGTTCAGCAATTATTCCCAACAAAACTGTTGATGAAATGATGAAGCGCGCAGGTCAATTTCATCCGTCTACCGATCCATTCAAACAGAAAACAACAATGAAACGTGCTGTAAAATACACGGATGACAGTGCACAGTGCAGAATTGTTGAGCTTCGAAAATTGAAAGCAGAAGCGAAGGGTCCGGTGGCAGCCGACTTTGCTCTCGCTAGTGAGGTGAGTTGAAGAGGCTGCCGGCCCCTCTGCCCCGGGTCTGGACTCTGTCACTCTGGAGGGAGTAAAACAGGGGTGGATGACGGAGGGAGCAGCCAGAGGAGCAGAGGACTGCTGAGTGGCAAGCAGTAGGCTCCAGCAGGTGATGTATGGACAAACACAGACCTGGCACGTTAGCTCTGTCGCTTGGTGCTGCATCGTACTGAAGAGGACATGCTCGTGAGCCTTGCTGATGATAAAATCCAAATCTTGAAAAAAAAATTCTGCTCTCAAGCCGTGAAAGTTAGTACAATGCTACCGGTTTCTCGTGCTCCAATTCAAAGCCGGCGCTCATGCTGTGCCTTTTCTTCGCTGTGGGGGCAAAAAAAAAAAAAGACTGCAATTTCTTGAGGGCTGGGCGGCAGGGCGGGTAAATGAAAGCATAACTGCAAAAGCATGGCAGATGCTGCACCGTTTGCCTTAGCCTATATAAAACAAGTTCAGTAGTTCCCCATGGAAATGTGGATATGGATTACTTCAAAACAGAGAAATGTGGATGAAGCAACCTTCGTTCCATTCGAACTGAAGAGAGCGTACTGAAATACACGGACGGTACCGCTGGATTGCCGAACTCTCTGCATCAACTTGCAGATCACCGTCACGAGCGTACGCGTCGTTCAACCAAACTTGGCTTCATTTATATTTCTCGAAACATTCAGGCAACCTTACATGGAGTAGGTACATACATACCGTGACCGGCGTCAACATCACCGCATTAATGACGAAAAGATGCAACAAAAAAAAGCACGAACAGATCCCTCCAACAAACCGGAGGACAGACACACGACGGCCAACCCAGCACTGCAAACTCTTCTCACAACTGCAAAAGCACGATCTGTTCTGAAGTAGGAGTATGTAGAGCTAACGTGATGGAACTGCGGAGAACACATGCCGGCATCAGTGGTGACCGCCAATGCCGCCGCCGCCGCCGCCACCGCCACCGCCACCGCCGAACCCGCCGCCGTTGCCGAACCCAAAGCCGAAGCCGCCGCCGCCGCCGCTGCCGGCACCACCACCGTAGCCGCCTCCGCCGCCAAGGCCGCCGCCCTTGCCGAAGCCGCCGCCAACACCGTGGCTGATTCCGCTGCCCTTGCCGAAGCCGCCACCAACGCCGTGGCCGATCCCGCTGCCAAGGCCGCCGCCCTTGCCGTAGCCTCCGCCGATGCCATGGCCGATTCCTTCGCCGAGCCCGCCAACCTTGCCGTATCCACCACCAAGACCACCACCCTTTCCGTAGCCGCCACCGATGCCGCTGCCAACACCGCCGCCCTTCCCGTAGCCGCCACCGATGCCGTGGCCGATACCTTCTCCAAGGCCACCACCTTTGCCGTACCCGCCGCCGATGGCGTGGCCGATCCCTTCTCCAAGGCCACCACCCTTGCCGTACCCGCCGCCAAGGCCTCCACCCTTGCCGTACCCGCCGCCAATGCCATGGCCGAGCCCGCCGCCCTTGCCGAACCCACCGCCGATGCCGTGCCCAAGCCCAGCACCGCCGCCGATGCCGTGGCCGACGCCACCGCCCATCCCAGCGCCACCGCCGTACCCGCCGCCGGCTCCTCCACCGTACCCACCGCCTCCACCTCCTCCTCCGCCATAGCCGCCGCCGCCGCCGTAGCCGCCGCCGCCGCCCTTCCCGATACCACCTCCGAGGCCCTTGCCCAAGTGCTTCTTGAGCCAGAGGAACTTCTCGTCCTTGGTGGTGGCGACCGGGCGAGCCCACGCGCCCACGGCCGCGCTGCTCAGGCAGAGCAGCAGCGCTAGCGCCGCTCCCTTGCTCCCCATGGCTCCTATCAGCAGCTAGCTAGCTACTTCTGTGGAGGAAGAAGAAGCTGCTGGCTCGAGCCCGTTGCGGTGCGGTGCAGTGGCCTCGCAACTCGGCGGCTTATATAGCCGTAGCCGCAGCAGCAGCGCAGTGAAGAAGCTATAGGAGAGGAGCTGAGCTGAGCTGAGCATTAAGTGATGGGTACCTGTGCACTGGACTGGCCATGTGGTGGGGGAGGACGGCGGCCATGCAAGGCGGTGGCGCAATAAAGGAGGGCGCGCGCAGCTGGGTGGGTGGGTGGACGGATGGACGAGGGAGAGGAGTAAAGAGGGTTACTGCAATGGCGGGAGGACGGGTCGGTCGACAAAGCGGCAGATGGGATGGACGGAGAAGAAGGCCGCTGCTACACGGCTTGCCATTAAAACTGTCACGGATTCGTCCCGGCGCGTTCGGCGGCCATCGGCGACGCGTGCATGTGCATGTGCATGCACAGCGATCATCGCCCGGAGGAGAGATCGTGCTTGCCAGGGCATTTCGACCATGCATTTTTTTTTACTTCAAAAAGAAAACGAAGCATGGGATCGGAACTCACCTCTACTTGCAGTGTCAACTCAGGACGTACTGTCTCTGCTGTGACCCCCATTGGCACGGAGGAATTTCAGTTTCTAGACTGGCATATGTATGCACTTGTTTCGTGCTTTTCATCAGATGCAATGCAGCAAAGCCGCAAAGCTTCCTGCCCTATTTTTGCATGTTCACAAACTTTATTTGGAAAGGTACCATAGCAATGTTTTGAGAATTGTATGCTTTGATAAACTATGCACGTTGATGCCATGTTTTGAGCCTGCAGACTTATTACGTTGGAGTGTTGCTCATGTTTGAGCTTGTATGTGTGAAACTGTAAAAAATTATAATTATAATTATTCTCCTCTATTTATGTCTAATATCGAATTCATGTGAAGTATATGCAAAGGTCGTGCCCAAATTTGTTGCGGTTGCAGCAGCCAGCTAGTGCTAATAGCAAACTACAAGGGCATTTTGGTCTTTCCCATCCATTTTGTTAATTTCGAGTTCCCAAAATTAACGGCAATGGCAGTTTGCAAACCAAAGTTCGTCTTTTTCTTTCCAGCTCGAAAACTTCGCGGTGGTATTTTCCATGACCGTGAACTTACGATGGTATTCTCGAATAAGTCCTGTTACTTTGCAAATCGTGGCCTTTTTGGCTTAATGTTAATTAAGTCGTGCTTTTTTATTTATTTTCTTGCGTATAAAACGTATGTAGCTTAGCTATACATGCAAGATCATGCGGCTATCCCATTTTGTGCGAGCACTTCATTGCCATATGAAAATCTATCATGACAAGGTCCATGCATGCATGATGGTTCGATGCACGGGTACGGTGATATGTGAACAATGAGCGTGAGAATGCGTGTGGATTGCCTTTCTTTCAATAACCTGCATGCATATTGAAGATGATAGCCTCCTAAGCTCTGAGGATGCCTCGGCAATCCAACGGACAAAAAAAGACAAGAGTTTATGCATGCAGGTTATTGAAAGAAAACGTGTGCAGCCATAGCGTTGGCGAAGGGCTAGCTAATGAGCTGGCAGCCGGACGGGCGCCACGCGGGTGGGTGTCAGGTTAGCCATGCATGCATGTGGAAAGTGGGTGCTGTTGACATTAAAAATGATGATCAAATTTTGTCACATATCACTGAAAAATCGTCATAAAACAGTATCTGTGACGATCTCAAATTTCATCATGTATTGAGCATCACATATTATACCTCGTGACATTTTAACCGGAATCGTCACAGATTAACTCAATCCACGACATTTTAAAAACGTCATAGAATAGCCTTAAATCCGTTCAACCTAGCCCAGGCACATTATCTATGACGAAAATAAATATCACGGGTTCAATTGCCACGTCACGCAATGTCGACGTAGCCGATAACGTGGCGCTAACGTGGCTAATGACGTGGCAATGATGTGGATAGAGAAGATGATGTGTGCATTGATATGGCCGCTGACATGACGAATGATGTGGTAGATGACATGGCTGATGATATGGATGATGACGTCAACATTTCAACCCATTTGTGGACAGGCATACTGGGCCACTAAGATGGGCTAAATATTTCTCAACCCATTATTTATTACCAGCCAACAAGACCGGAAATACATAGCCCATAAATGATAATACCAACCCAGAAATGACAGCAATTAATCCCAACCAAATATACCATCACATGAACAATATTCCATCCAACATGAGATCAAAATATGGGATCACATAAAATTTTCCATCCAGCAGCACTAAGAGGACCAGAAACAACAAAAAAGTCCAGGACCATAGACAACAAAACGAAGCAGAGACAACAAAAGTAAAGATTTCAGCACAACATCAAGCTCAACAGCTAAGTTTTGGGCCTGCAAAAGTTTGACGTTCCATCAACAGCTAGCTTTGTCGATTTTGGGCTAGCATAAGCTCAAGTCTCGCCTCCAACTCAGCTTGCTTCTTCCGATTCTCCTCTTGGTCCTTGATCCTTACTTGTTCTATCTCCTGCATTTGCTTTGGCAAACCATCCATTATTTCGCGCTGGTTGTTGACAGTTGATTGAAGCTCAGCATTTGTCCTTCTCTCTGCTTCCAGTTGTGCTTAGCAATTTGTAGACTAGACCTACGGTTTGCAATCTGGACGCCCACATTATGAAGGAAGTGATTGTTTTTTGTGTTCTTGTCAAGCACATCAGCTACAACTTGGGTTGCACAGTTAGGTTGTCCACCTTCTGTTGGTATAGCTAGCTGGTTTTCTATTTGAGTAGCAAGCAAGAAAGCAGCAAACAACATTAGAGAACTAGTTTTTTCTATTACAATATACTTGAAATAAGCACATCTACAGAGCACTGTTAGAAAGATGTCTTACAATAGCCAACTGTA
Source organism: Panicum miliaceum (assembly GCA_032594955.1). Taxonomy (NCBI): domain Eukaryota; kingdom Viridiplantae; phylum Streptophyta; class Magnoliopsida; order Poales; family Poaceae; genus Panicum; species Panicum miliaceum. Next base: position 47,526,368 of record CM064057.1, on the reverse strand, counting down.
CAGTAGGAGTGAATCCTTTTTTTCCCCTTGCTGTAATGGCAGATCTTGAACAAATCAAAGGCATCAGGTTCTTTATCCTTGTATTTGTCTCCCTGCAAACAACATTTATATGGAGCAATATATTACACTTGGTCACAACACTTCATATTAGTCACAACTGGAACATTTATATGCAACAATTTGAAGAACTGCAAGTGAATTATGACAGTTATGAACAAAATGGGCGGACAAAAATAGAAAAGACTGAACATAAAGTGAATTATGACAGCAAGAGGATTATATTGACCAAAATTATATGATCAAATGGTAATGACCAATATTATAACAGCAAGTGGATTATAACAGTTATGACAGAACATCATGTTCAGGTATTAAAAATGAATATGCAATCATAAAACTACTAGATATTGACATTTACTTCCAACAAGTGAATTATGACAATTTTAAACAGCAAGTGATAATATTGGTTATGAACAAAATAGTTTGACAAGTGAATTATGCCAGTTATGAACAAAATGGGATGAGGATCAGCCGCTGGCAGGCTAAACAGTAGTTCAGTACAACAACTACATATCCTCAAAATTTCAATGCTTTCAAAGGCAACCGGGAACATTAAGCTATATATGAGACAGTACCATAACAAATAGACTGCACATCAACATGGCTAACTTACCAATTTTCTACCAAAATCGGGTAGCTACAAGAGCCGGTGGTTTGATGGAACTTTACATCAGCTCGGTTGTCTTTGTTCATTTGACATGCCTCCTACATCAAAAGTACATGTAAGCCACGTGAAAGATTAGCATGTAAAAGGAAAGATTTTAGTTTTCAGGAAAAAAATGCGATCTTTTTAGGAGTCTTCCATACTTCCACAAGGTCCATCCACTGTTTATCATTCATCACTTTGACACGAGAAGTTTTTCTAACCAAATATAGAGGAAAAGGATCAAAGAACTCTTTCTTCAGCTTGTGTCACTGTTGGTGAACAGCAGACTTCATCATATCCAGACAACCTTTTCTAACTACTGCATCCCTCGTGTCAATGTCAAACTTAGCCTATTCAAATGGTAGAACACGTATCAAAAATTTTATATCTGAGACAATGAATTAAAGAATTATATGGTAGTAACTATTTTCATCCACCACATTATCTGTAATCTAATTTTCTAAGCTGCAAGAAAAAAATACCAGTTCACTACTATGGCTTCTCTCTGAAATCCAGTAACAAAAAAACTGGTACAAAATACAAGGTGCCCAAATTATAGTGAAAACAACCATTTCAAGGTGCAAGTAACATATAGCAGGAGCTAACCACATATATATATGAGTATACTGGTACAAAATGGTTATTACTGCAAATAAACTAAGGAAACGTATTTACACGAAGACTTCCCAAAAAACGGTTGATCAGCGCAGGATGTTTCTTGTATTCCTTCCAGTGCATGAGCACAGGAATATGGTTCCTGACTACGATATTGCATTCAGTTGCATACTTTGCGGCAATCACAGGTGCCACGGACCTTATGTTCCCTTCAGTTTTGACAACTGGCAGTTTTCCACCCCGAGCTCGGGTCAACCTCTGGAGACCATGTCCCACATTAACTCCTCGGTCCCATGGCACGTCTCCAAGGTGTAAATGCACATTGAAGTTGCGATTCGTAACTTGAAGCAAACATTGATCCTAGCTGATCATTCAACCAAAGAAACTAGTTGCATTCATCAACCAAACTAACAAGGCAATATGACAAATAAATGAACAAACTCTCACCTTCGGTGGTCATCTCGTTGCGGCCACCAGGATGGGTAATGCAATCAGCTCCATCATCCACAATGTTGTTGTCATCATGCTGGGTAGAACCATCTAAAATGGCAGGTAGTAATAATACATTCATCATGTGAATCAAAGGTGATATAATGACAGTAAGAAAGCATCACCTTCATTGGTCGTAGTGTTGTCAGCAAGCTGGGCAGGCCCGTCATCTAAAAAATGTCGACAAGTCAGAGGGCAATCACCATGTAATCAAAGCAAAATTGATAATAACAAACATGGTAGTAGAAGTAGCCTTCCAAAGCAGCTTGGGTGCCATCATTAGGCTGGGATGGAGGTGGCACGTGGATATTACTTGGTGTCAGAATTGCATCAGGCTGGGTGGTGCTTGACTTTGACCTTGAAACTCTAATAGGTGGTTGTTCTGCATAAACCCTCTTACGAGACCGAAACCTAACTCCAACAATAGGTCTGTTTGAACTTTATTTTGTTAGTTTTCTTGCATGCCATGTCCTTAGATCCCTGCTAGAATGAAATCATGGATTAGTGAATAGAGTGGGGAGAGTATTATATTGCATTAGCAAGGAAACAACAAGTTAAGCCTTGACAAGATGGAGGATTGAGCACCTTAGCATTGTAAGCACCAATCATATCTCCTTCACCAGTATCATCCTGTGAAGGCTCATGCTCAGATCCGGAGTCTTCATTATTTCTATGCTTTGGCTTTTTCTTGTTTAGAGCATTGCCACTATTGTTTGGGAAAATATGCTGGAAAAATCAGGAACTCCAAGATCCCAAAGCCTTAAACTGTTGGCCATACATTGTCTGAGTCGTTGCTCTTCGTACGGATGTAGTGCATGTCCTTAGATAAAAGAAAATATGGACAACGGATTAATATTTTTGTAGTAGCAGTACCAGTACCTATTATGACCTTTGAGCAAAAGTAACATAACAGTAGATGAAATTGCAGTGACAGTAGATGGGGAATTAATGTGATGCAAATGATTATAATTACTAATGTAACAGTAGTTGATAAAGCTTAGGTGAAGCTACAGAACTTATATAATATATAATTTGATACCTATATAAAATTTCCCGTGAAGACCAGATCGGCGTAATAATAAGGGGCTTTGGCGTTCTTGCCCCTGTTTTAGATTGAAATGATGATTTTGCTTCTATTTTTCGAACTGTGCGATTTTACCCCTACTATTTGGAAACGAAAGGAGAGTTTACCCTGTTCCGTGAAGATCAGTTAACAGTGTTAAAATTGGTATGAAAGAGTAGTTTGCCTATGTGGATTCGCCCCTACTATTATATGAACTTGGTGATTTTACTCCTGTTTTTTGAATAGAAGAACAAAGAGCATTTTGACAAGTTATGTCAAACAAATTCAAACCAGATTTTGTCAAGCAAATTCAAACCAGATTTTTAAAAATTTCAAACATGAGCGAAATTTGATAAAAATCTTCAAAATTTTGGCAGCAACATGACATAACGTGCATTTAACCTCAAGTGCACAAACATGATCATGAATTTGTCCAACAAAAGCACTATAACACACACATATATGTCCACCAAAGGTAACAAATCATGATTCATCATATCCAAACAGGGGCACCATCATGTCCAGTTCATTCCCCACATACAAGTAGTCCAACAAAAGCAAGGATACATATCCAATAAAAGCAAACATCACATAGAATCTATGGATCTATGCCTAACAATGCAGCCAAACTCCCTATCCTTCCTCCTCTTCCTCTTCCTCGTCCTCCTCCCCTTCCCCTCCTCGTTCCACTTGCTCTTCCTCCTCCCATTCCCCTTCCTCATCCTCTTCCTCTTCCATCACTTGCACGGTAGTAAAATTGTGTTAGTAAACAAGTTGATAATAAAGCAAATTATAAAGTGATCTTATTATGCAAAATAAATGTTTGTGCTAATCCACCACTCATTTTGATGTTTGTGCTACACTTGGGTCACTACTCCCTTCTCTTGGTACATTTTGTGAAGATGAAAGCTTTCTCTTTTGTCTAGCAGTGGGGCCTTTCTGGCAAACAGAGTCAAAATCAAGGGTAAACAGACGCTTCATTTCCAAAAAATAGGGGTAAAATTGCACAGTTGAGAAAATAAGAGTAAAATCACCATTTGAGTTCAAAACAATGACAAGAACACCAAAACCCCTAATAATAACGTGCATCGTCACCTTATTGCCTGTGTGGTGCATGTGCGCGCCCCCACAGGCCGGCCGGTTGCCTGGCTTGGTCGCAGCGGAAAGGTGTTGTGCGTTGGTACGACAGCGTCGTGGCCGTAACGTGTTGGGCCTTCTAGTCTGCGAGCGCTCGCCAGGAGGGTTGCTGGCGAGCGATATCGGACACCACGCAAGTTTCCTTTTTAGAAAATTTTCCTTCTCCGCAGTTGTGTAGTTTTGAAAATTTATATTCTGTGCACATAATTTTTGCATATAATGTTTTCTAAACAAATTTTTTTCAGCATAACTTTCATGATAAATAAAACTTTTACGCATAACTTATTTCAACCAACTACTTAGAGAATATTTTTTAGCATAACTTCTCGCAATATGTACAATTTACGTGTATAACTGTTTTGAGAAAATTTATCAATGGACATTTTGTTAGCATGACTTACATGATAATATTACCGGTTAGACTTCCCACACAACTTTTACACGTAAGTTCACTATACAACTTCTTGAGAAAATTTTAGCATATTTTAATTGAAATATTTATTAAACAAAAACTTCTCAGGTGACAACATAATAGAAGGTAAAAAAATTAAAATGGAGAAAAAAGAATACTTGGTTTAATAGAACTTAGAGGAACACACTACAAAGGAAAAAAAAGAATGTAACTAATATATATGCCCATCGCCGTATCATATTAGCTCATGAATCTAAGTATGCCTGAGACAGACGCTCACATATAAGGAATCAAACTAGCCTCCATCTCCTGTACATATACTATGGATCTAGAGGGGTGGATCGGGCGGCCCACTCGAGCCCAAACAACTCTACTCTATGTATTTTGATCCCAAACACACACACCAGCACTTTTAACATCCATAATGATTGCTTGGCAAAAAAAAATTCATGTATATTGGACCACCCTAACATTAGATTATGGATTCCCCACTGATAGGCACGCAGAGCGGCAGACAGCTATCTCGTCGCGCACGTGCATCATGTGCTGGCGGCGGTCAATTAATGAGGGTGACCATCAGGGTTCGATTCAGGACGTCAATAGGGTACTGTAGCCACGGCTAGTTGAGGGTGACTCTTTTCTCTTTTTTTTTTCCTCCCCTTCCTCTGAATGTTTGCAAAATTAACTCAGATAGATTACTGCTACTGTTGGATCTACCGGTATACGCACGTACGTGCTGCTACATAAGATGTGTCCCTCCGTAGTGGTAAAGAAAGTCATTAAGAATAGCATTTAGCATACTAAAACATGATTAATTTAGGATAAATTTTCTCTGCCTACCCTTATTAAATAGGGTTGCGGATGTATTGTAGACAGCAATCCCACGCGACTCGATTGATTAGCGCGCCGAATCCCAAGACTTGAGACGCATCTTTTTGCCGTGCTTGGCGAGTTTCTCCGTTGTGCTGCATTGTGCGAGGATGAAATCGTCTTTCTGCCGTGCTTGGCGAGTTTCTCCGTTGTGCTGCATTGTGCGAGGATGAAATCGTCTTGCGCGCGCCTCACCTGTCTCACCCGGATGCGATCGTTCGTTTGCCTATTTAAGCGCACGTCCAGCACTCCTCCAGCTTTTGCACTTTCCATCCGACGCTTGAGTAGCACTGAACCAGTGAAACAAATGGCTGATTTTTTTTGCTGGCTTTGATCTCAACAAGCATGAAGAGGAGGCGAGCGGTCGACGACGCAGTTAATGAAGTGAGTTACGGCGGGTTAATATTGCACAAGAAACAAAGCGCCGGGGGAAAAACGTTAAGAATGAGCTGTTGGGAGCCAAAACAACTTGCTTTGTGTAAATTGAGTACGGCTCCAAAACGACTTCAATTTTATATACGGAGGGAGTATATAATAAGCCGTATACTGTCAAAATAAAAAGAAGAAGCCCGTACTACGCGTCCTTTGCTCGTCTAGTTATTAAGAGTACGTACGTGCGTGTACAAAGGACTAGAGGAGTACGTAGAGGAGCGCCATGTATACGGCCATACGGGCATACATGGTTTGGAAGCTCTTCCGTACCTCGATCTGACTTTATATTGAGCCACTGACACATGGAGCCCGGCAGAGACACTACGGGAAACTGATTATTTGCCATGTGCCTAAAACTTTACCGTGTGCAAAAAATTGGGCACACGGCAAACAGCCTCTGTGCCGTGTACTAAATTGAAAATACACGGCAAAGATAAAGCATACGATAAACATTCTCTTTGCCGTGTGCTGGAGGACAAACACACGGCAAAGAATTTATTTGTCATGTGTCTGGTCCCCAACATACGGTAATAATTAAACACGTGCCCGGAACGGTCGACGACCGTTAGGAGGAGGGCCGGCCGTTAGTCTTTGTCGTGTTCCTAACAGCGGCACACGTCAAAGACTGATGTTTGCCGTGTGCCCCTAGTAGCACACGACAAAATAGTATTTTTACCGTGTGTCTGCTAGTAGCACACGACAAAAGCGTGGCTTTACCGTGTGCCAATGATAGGCACACGACAAAGAAAAAAAACAACTTCTGCCCTCCAAACTTTTTCTCCACTCCACATACATTGCTTAGTACTCCATGTTCCAATTTGGTATATTTCTTGAACTATTTGCTATATTTAACAAATTTATTGCATTCATTAGATTTTTTTGTATAAGTCAAATTTGAACTGCAAGTGCATGAATAATAGAATAAAGTGGGTAAAAAATTATATTCATGATAGTGAGTCTAGTGTAAGGCTTTATCCAGTAGTTGAAACGAAATTTCAAAAACCATGTTCATGAAATATTACCACGAACATGGAGCCGAATAGTTTTTAAATTCTATAAAATTCAAACGAAGTCTAAAAATTATGAGATTTGTCAATTTCTCATGCTATCATATGTGAAGTCTGTGATAAAAATTTGAGAATGTTTCGCACATTTTGTCATGTACGATGCCTGTAAACTGAAGCTTACCCGAAGAAGATCCATATCAAAGAGAAAGATGTGGTTAGATTTCTTGATGCAATAACATTCAAATTTGAGTTTGACTTCTAAACTTTTTCTATAGGCAATAGAAAACAAAGATTGCTTCATGTTAATTTTGGTATGTTTTCAAATCCGTTTGATAATTTTAATGTATCAACTGCAATTATACTATTTAATTGATATAAATTGAATTTAATCTATAAGTACATAAAATAATAGAATATAGTGAGTGCAAAAATTATATTCATGTTATTGAGTCCAGTGTAAGGCCTTATCTTAATTTTTAATAAAATATTCGAATACTGTGTTCAAAAAATAATGCGAAAGGAAATTTAGTTTGCATGAAATAATGGTCGGGACGTTCGAACGTCCGAACGTCTCTTTGCCGTGTGCCTCGAATCTAGCACACAGCAAAGTCATGGCTTTGCCGTGTGCCTTGGACCTGGGCACACGATAAAGTTTTGTTTTTTGACTTAGGCGCACCCCCGGCCTCTCCCTCACTCAGCTCACTCCACATCACTCACACACTACTCCCGCCGCTGGCGCTTCTCCTCACCGCCGCCCCGCCCACCCCCGGCCACGGCCCATGCCTGTGTCGCCCGCCGCCCGCCTACACCCCGGCCGCCCCTGCGCAGCGCGCCGTGAGGAGGAGGAGAGGAGGAGGAGGGCACCCGCGGCCGCGCCCGGAACTCGCCACCGTCGCCCGCTCCCCCCCCCCCCTCCCCCCGCGCCGCCCGTGCCCTGGCCACCCCGCGCCGCCCGTGCCCCGGCCGCCATGAGGAGGAGGAGGAGGAGGAGGGGGAGGCCCTTGCCACCGAAGGAGAAGGAGGCCGTGCCACCCCTCTTGCCGCGCCGCCGTTGCACCGGAGGACTCGTCGGCCCCCGTCTCGCCACCGTCGAGTTACTTGGTGAGCACATGCAAAATGCCCCTCTTTTTGTATCATGTTTGTAGATCACGTAACCTAGTTAGGCGTCTCCCGTTCGAAAGAGATATGGTTGGAAATATGCAGATCTTTGCATATGTATGGCCGTGTCTATTTCGAATTGTCCACGTTTTTTGGACAACTCAAGAATGTGTAGATGGGTCTAGTTTTCATGGTCTGCTCCGATTCGAGACAGAATTTCAGCATCGCCTCCCTATTGTTCTCCGGATACATAATCTTCTTGCCAGGACGTGTATTTTGAGAATAGCGGGGAGGTGTTGCCGAAGTTCTGTGTCGGATAGGGGTAGAGCATGGAAACTAACCCCATCTACACATCCTCGGGTGAGATTAGGATCTATCTTCACCCATTAGAGCATGATAGATATCGTGTAGATGCAATTGATTTTTATATCACCCACTCATATGTTAAAGGATGGATGACCATGAGTGGATGTATACGGGCTGGCGGGGTAAGCGTGACTGGACCAATGAATTCATTTACAAGGTTGATGGATTCTTGTAAAAAGCATTTGTACAGAGTAAAGCGATGTGTCCCTGCAGCAAGTGTGAAAACAAGATATTTCAATCAAAGTTGAACATGGGTAAACACATTTGCTCCTATGGGTTTGTGGCAAACTATACCCGGTGGATCTGCCATGGTGAAGCCCATCGTGCGAGAGATGAGGCCGTGAGACAACGCATCGAGGATTATGATGCTAAGGCTGGGCGCGGAGACATGTTAGATGACTTTCATCAAGCACACTTCAATGAAGGACCTAGTCATGTTAGGCAGGATGCGCCAGAGCCAACCACAATGGCCTATTACGACATGTTGTCTTCGGCACAGAAACCATTACACGAGCATACCGGTGTTTCTCAACTGGATGCCATCGGACGCATAATGGCCCTACAGTCTCAGCTTGGCATCAGTCGAGAAGGCTTTCATAATATGTTGACAGTTTTTGGCAGCCTGCTTCCGGGTGCTCACAATCTGCCACGCAACATGTATGAGGCACAAAAACTCCTTTGTGCACTTAAGATTCCATACGAGCAGATACATGCTTGTCCAAAGGGATGCATCTTGTTTAGGAAAGAACATGCGGATGCAAAGTACTGTTCTAAATGTGAGTCCTCTAGATACCTGTAGGTAGACTGTGGTGATGATCAAAAGAGGCGGCTCGAAACCGCCATGACAATCCTACGGTACCTTCCATTCATACCGAGGATCCAACGGCTTTACATGACCGAGGAATCCGCGAAACACAAAGAAAGCAAACGATACCGTCCTGAGAATATGGTACACCCAGCCGATGCTGAAGCATGGAGATATTTTGACAGATGGGTTCAACCCTTATGGAATGTCGTCTGCCCCATACACTTGTTGGCCCATGTTCGTTATCCGCCTCTGGTGCACTCTAGAAGTCGGTTCTGCAAGGCTCCATGAGATTGCCGGCCGGGACACCCTTGATTCACCCCTATAAATACAAGGGGAGGGGCTACTAAATGAGACACATCATTCCATTCTCTGCTCTCTCACTTTTGGAGTTGGAGCTCTCCTTAGAGGCTTAGTTCTGCCTAGGTAGAGCTTAGGAGTTAGGGAGAGAGTGAGGGGGAGTCGGGGAGGTGTCGGGGTTGTCGCCCCCCGACGCTCTTCTCCACCTTATACCTTGACGGATGCATTTCAATCATAGTAAGTGTTCGTGACTTCCTCTATGCTTTAGTTTCTTAGTTAAGCTTAGAGCTAGTTTCCCCTAGTTGTTTGCCGGATCAATAGTTCACTAGTTTAGTGAGTGGCTCTAGTTTGTAACTAAGGATAGACTAGACTTACCTGTTGGTTGTGGTATATACCATGGTTAGATGAGGTAGGTGACAGGTGGTGACAGCCCTGTCTATCCATGGAACCCTCCCGTTCGGGTATATCCCAGTGCCGCAGTACTGGAGCTCACCAGTTTTGTCCTAGGGAAAGCCAGTAGCCCAACGCGAACAACTAGGATAGTTCTATCTTACCTTTGACTCTTAGCCTTAGGAATCCTCTCTACTCCTTTCCTCTAACTGGTGCGGTGTCCTTGGACGAACCTGAACCTTAGAGAATATACACACGTTCCTCTGTGGATACGATACCCTTGGAATACTCCTGGGTGAAAGCTACAACGGTATTCGTGCACTTGCGGATTTATTTTCGTGATGCTAGGAAACGTCAACAACGACTGAGCCACAAAGACAAACTTTAAAATGCGAGTGTGGTACATGTACTCCCTGCATGACCATCTGGCGTATGAGCTATTTAGTAGCTGGTGTGTCCACAGGAAGTTCTCATGCCCAGTATGCAAGTCAGTTGTCAAGTTCTTCTGGTTGACGAAGGGTGGCAAGTATTGTTCGTTCAACAAACACCGATAATTTCTCCCTATTGACCATCCCTTCAGACGAGACATAAAGAACTTTACAAAAGGTGTCGTGGTTGAAGACCCCCCACCACAGATGTTGACAGGTGCCACGGTTCGTGAGCAGTTAGACGCGCTCGAATCAAATAAAGAAGGTGTTGGTTTCGTGGGATATCGTGAGGAACATGCCTGGAGGTATCGTATTAAGGGTTGGGACGTTGTGTACAAGGTATAGCCACATGGTAAATTACCTCTCCCAAACAATGAAGATTACAATATAGACCCAGTCACATATGACAGAGAGTCCTTTAAAGAAGATGGGCTACAAGGGTGTTTTGAGATAGACTTAACCGACGCGATTGGAATGGAAGTAGATGATGATGAAATGGTTGATGATGAGGACGTTGGAGATGAGGTTCATAACGTGAAGACTTACTATTTCTTGAAAAATTACAATTAGGGCTTGTTGAAGACGACATTCCTCCGTCGGAGCACATGCCTGATTTTGATTTCGATATGCGTGATAGTGATGATGAGACTTATGATCCAGCTAATCCCGATCAAGAGGATTATTTCTAATACATGTATGATCCGTACTGATTGAATTATTATTTCTAATCATATCTTGTTTATTTTGCTTCTATTTCTAATTAAGTTTTGTTTATACTTGTTGATTGGTTTACTGTTTTTAATTGCAGGTGATTGAACAAAGATGGTGGTTTACTGTTTTTAGAAGAATAATGCCAAGTTCCGATGAATCTAGGGGGTCCATCGTTAGGGGTACCCGAGGCAAGGGTCGAGGGAAGGGTGGCACCAAGGGTGGAGGGAAGGGTGGCAAGGGTCGACCGACTCGGTCTATACAGCCGCCTTCGCCTCAGGAGTCGGTGGAGGGGGAGGAGGAGGAGGAAGAGGACACGATAGGGGGTACGCCGGCCGCTATCTGGTTGCGAGGTTCCTCGCGACTCCCAGACAGCCCGATACCTCTTGCCGAACGCCCAGTGATTCGACGTTGTGTGCCATTGTAAGTAATTTTATATGTTATCACTACTTTTTCATTTCATAACTTGAAAATCACAATATAAACTAATATTTTATCTTAATCACTTTTGGCAGGAGTTGGAAAGTAGTCACCCCAGGTGTTCACAAATGCAAGGTCAACGGAATCCTGGGTCTTTTGTGCAGGGAGCACTTTCAAGGCCAGGTCCACATTGGTGGAAGGTACGAGCCGGCCTAGACGTGGGAGCACTACCGCGCCGCCCCCGATCAACTCGATCGGGGAGACAGGTGCTTCGCCAACAAGGCGGAGCGGGTGGTGGCAGAGCTGTGGGTAAGTCTTCCTCGCACTACACTGCTCAATACATCGCATTCGTTGGACATATTTCTAATAGTGACTGGATACTTCATGTTTATATGCAGGATTTCTACATGTGTGAGCCCGAGCACGAGGAGACGGCAAAGGTTGTGGCTCACAATCAATGCGTTAAGCTGGTGAAGGACATGCATTACGAGGCGCAAGTCCAGCGTGTCATAAACTACGACGCTGTGTTCCTTCACCAGAAGATAAAAAAAAGAGGCAAGAGATTTGAAGCTGACCCGGGAGCAATACTTGCAGGTAAGTTTGGATTTATTGTCAGATTAAGTACATCAATTAATTTGATCTTCTACATGTCAGTCACTTGATCATGTGTAGGTGTCTGTGTGGTGGTGCCGTAATGAGAAACGCAACACTAGCCGAGAGTGACGTTTGCTGATGCCAGGTCCAGCACACCATCAAGGCAGCCTTAGCAACAAGGAGTACAGGGCCAGATGGGTATGCGGATCATTTCTTTATTCTAACACTTAATTCTGCATAATTTGTAATTAACTTGTTATTTTTTGGCAGTCCCAGGCACATGGAGACGCTGAATGCCCCGAGTTTATGGGATGGACTTTGGCCCATAAGGGCAAGGCGTCTGAGGTCACCTATAACCCGGACGACCTGCCCTCGGTGTACAACAACCCCTCCGTGTACACCCACATCAATGCGTACAAAGAGGCGGGAAGGCAGGTCCATGGGCCAGAGTGGGATCCGAGCGCCCACCCTTTTGATGGTGAGATCATCATGAGGGTTGAAGGAGGCAAGAAGCATGTCCGGTACTATATAAGCGATGACACTCTAGACACGGCCAGTACTCCCACTCTCGCCTAGGTTCGAGCAAGGAGCACGAGCAGTAGCCTGGCCATACGCCCACGGCTATCCGCGGCACAACAACAAGTGCAGAAACTTCAGGTTATTTCTGATTTATTCATCATTCATTCAATTTCTACATATATTTGCTTTCCATTGTAACATTGGGATGAGAAATTGTAGGCCCAGCTGGCAGCGCAAGCGGCGGCATACGAGGCGAAGCTGGCCGAAGAGAGGAGGCAACGGGAGAAGTGAGAGGTGAGGTAGCAGGCCGAGATGACCAACCTATTTAGTTACGTTCGAGGCCTCTGTTCAGATGGGTCAACCTCGACTGCCACCGATAATGTTACCTCTGCCTCCGGCTCCTGGTACTCCTCATGTGAGCCACTTGACAACCTTGTTGATTCATTTCAAATATGAGAGACTTAGAGAACGTACAAACTTAGAGTCACTTAGAGACTTCGATGAAAGTTTGAATGTTTTAGGTTATAACTTAAAGAATTTGATTCTTATCTCACATGCAATATATTCTTCTTTCTACAGAATCAATCGACCGCGGCATCGAATACGCCAGAGGCATCCCCGGACATGTCACCGACGTTCCCGGCACAGCAGTTGTTCCCACCTTCGTTTGGCCCACCGCCGTTCAACCCACCTCAATGACGTTGTGCTACTTGTTGTGACTTGTGGACGACGAGATGCTTGTTGTGAACTTATGAAACTTGTGGTTTTATGTATATCTAGTGCCTGCGATGCTTGTTGTGATATATTAATAATATTTGTTATGTTTGTTTGAGTGGGATCATTATACGTGAAAAAAAATATTTGGCGACTTTCCCGTGTGCAATGACCACGACACATGGCAAAGTGGCTATTTCTGCAATTCTGCACAATGTGTACTGGGCATACGACAAAGTAACCATTCTTTATCGTGTGCCAGGAACCAAGCACATGACAAAGATTCAATGGTAAGGCACACGGTAACGGGACCATTCTTTGCCGTGTGCCACAGTATAGCACACGGCAAAGTTTGGATCTTTGCCGTGTGCCAGATCCACGACACACGGCAAAGCCCATTGTTAGCGTGTTGGCGTCGTCTGTCGCTTTTTTTTTTTGCCGTGCGCCCGTTAAAACACACGGCAAAGATGTTTTGCCGTGCGCCCAATAAAAAGCTCACGGCAAAGTCGGCTTTGCCGTTGGGACCGCGCACGGCATAGCCTTTACCGTCGGCCGCGCACGACAAAACCTTTACCATGTGCGAGAGGGGCTATGTCATGTGCGGCAAAGGACCTGAATCCTGTAGTGAGAGGCCCGCCTGTCAGCGTCGTCAACGTCAGGGACCCCGCTAACAGTTCCTCTGATTCAGCTTCAAGAAAGATGAGGAGCCTGATTGGTTGCATACTAAAATATTGGTATGCTAAAGTGTGGGCATGCCAATTTTTCTTATCAAAGTTTTAGCAAATTTAGAATAACACTTGGTTAGATGGGCTATTTTTTTAATCTCAACCTAACAAGTGCCAAATTATATTGGTTTGCCCACATTTGGCATGTCAACATTTTGAAAGCGAACCAATCAGGCTCGAGACCCGAGATGACTGCTCCATGTGCATCCATGGTTCCAGTCTCAGTACACAGTAGTACAACAATGCAGAGCTTATTAAAGGTCCTTTAATTTCAAGTCCATCCTGCCGATCCATCAATTGATCTCGGCTCTCATCAGTCCGTCAGTTCTTCATTAAATAAAGCTGTGGCGGGCCGCTCACGTTCGGTACCCTCTGATGATGAGCTCGAGCTATTTATTGTCCCGGGGGGGGGGGGGGGGGGGGGGGGGGGCGATTGAGCTGGAGCTGAGGTCGAGAGAGAGTGGTGGCATCAATGGCCCCCCAGGAGCGTTCGCTGTCCTTTCACCACAAACAGAGACAGCACGTACAGCGCCTTCTTCCAGAACCCGGCGGCGGCGGCGAACCAAGCAGACCGCAGCCGCTGGCGACCCCCGACCGGCGTCTTTTCTTTTCTTCCGCGCTGGCGTTAGTTAGTTATTACGAGGTAATGCTGCTACAAGCCTACAACCACCTTGCTGCTGTATGATTTACTGAAGAAAAAAATGCCCGGTGATCTCTCGACGAGTTCCTTCTCTTATGCAAAAGAGCTGTAAGTAAGTAACGCTGAGGGCCGTACTATTTCCAGCGAGATGCATGTGAAGGAATTAATTACTTCACTCACCAGAGTTACATACAACATTTATATATATGCGCTTGTGCTATGTACTTGTGTATGCAAGAACACACTCAGTGGGTGTCTAGGTCTTCATCTTATTTTTTTTCAACAAAGAAAAGAATGTGAAAGTAACTGCGAAAAAATAACGACTTGGTGGCATCCAAAAACTATATGAGCCACTATAACATTTGCAAGTCAAATGTTTGTACCTTTGTCAAGTAATAGATGAAAATGATGTAGCTTTAATTTTAAACATAACATCAATGATGTTGTTATCTTCGTCATTGAAAATATTTTAATAATCTATTACCATTTAATTTTTTGTTTGTAATTATCATATTTTCTAAAGTAATTTGGCCTCACAACCTACTAATCCCATCCTCTATACCAGGTACTACAGTCTACAGTGCATTCATTGATGGTCCACCAGTTTCCTGACAAAAGCGGACGCTGCCTCTAACTCTGCAACAGCGGTCAACATCTCCGGCGACGGCAAGGTTGCCAGGCCCTACCCCAACGATCGAGGGCAGCCACTAACCACTGCCCGGTGCGGCGGTGCCCACCGGTGGTACGGCGGACCTCATTAGTTTCAGAACTGTGCGCACGGTGCACCCAGTGTTTCGAGCTTGATCCCTGTTTGAAGCCAGAGCACCTGGACCAGCCTAACAACTCAACAAAGGGGATCCCACTTCCATCTAGATCTCCAAGAGTGCTAACACAATCCTAAGGGAACCCAAAAACATTTGGATAGAAGATTTGGCATCAGAGACGTAAGTTGCATTATACCTGATCATGGGCCATGGACCGCCTGACCTGACCAACCCAACCCGCTCGAAAAATATTCCGACCTGACCCGACGAATGTATGGACCAGACTCAGGTCAAAAAATTTAACCCGCTATAAAAGTCAGGCTAGGTATGGGCCAAAATTTTTGACCCGAAACTAAAAAACCCGACCCAACCAAAAATTTACACATGAACAATTGGGTTTTACCCGTTCCGACCCAAACACGTGCCGTGTCGAGCTCGGGCGGAAAAATCCGGCTTGATGGTCGGGTCAGGTTGGGCACGGGCCGAAAGAAAAAACCAACGGGCCGAACGTGACCCGACGCGAACCCGACCCGACCTGACCGATGATTAGGTCTAAGTTGCATCGAGTACAGATCACGTCATCTTAATTAGGAGTTAGGAGTATGTAGAAGCATATATATTTTTCTAAGTAAATATCACTACAACATAAAATCATTTATAGGATGGATCAAAACACTATTTTAAAGCCAGACACGGGGTGTACCACTCTTTTTCTGTAAAATGTAAGATATTTGTTGGAGCGGTTCAAGAACCGCCGTAAAAAAGTAGTAACACTATGTTAGGATGGTCTATGCTTCCGCCCTTTCCTATAATCTATTTTCAAAAATTCAAAAATATAGGAAATAAAAAAACAGCTCAAAAATAGAAAAAAAGATTTTATCACACCCAAGTGGCCACTGTGTTAATGATCACACAAGTCGTGCAAGTATTTTGCACATGTGCTTTCTAGAATTCAAACCTCTAACATCAAACTCCTCGCGAACTCTCTTCTACACCACACCACATTACACAATCACCTTTGATTAGGCTAGGTATGTTATTATATTATATTAACTTTGATAAGTATTTCTAGGGATGAGCCACAATACGAATTAACTCTAGAAATGGGCAGCGCATCAAAATATGACCCGCCCCTGAAAATAAATAGGACAAATTGCTACAGTGCACGACTATAGCAGTGGAGTAGAAAATCCTTTTGGTCCGCTCTAAAAAATAAGACACACCTACAAATCATTTTTTATATTGATGAATAGAAGTGAATGCACATTTTTCTTTAGATGATGAAAATTGAAAAGCAATTTTGCAAAGCGTATTCTTCGGAAGATGCAGACTGACAAGTTGCTACAAGGTAGGTGTATATATAGCTGGCGGTACCTTTTCCATTTATTACGTCGTCTTCATCTGATACGGTCGTTTCACACTTTCACGCACACTAAAAAAAATAAGAGGATAATGGTGCCAATAAATGTCAGCATGTGAGTTTGCTTTATCTTGGGACATGGTAAATTAACATGCATGTTTAGTATGTATATAAGTATTTCTACCACGTGAATGAATATAATGTTTCTTGTGGTTATCACTTATTTATCCAATTTGATATATCTTCCGTTCCTGAATTGCTGCAACCCTTTCATTGCAATTTCTGAACTTGTGCAATTTGAAACATACTAAACATAGGTGCGTTCGTTCCTAAACCAGCTGGCCTTTAATTTGTTGCATGGGATCTCTTTGCGCATACAAAACACGTCTATTTTGTTGCGGTCTATCTGGTGCTACTGATTGTTGTAAACAGTCTAAGATCCATTCTATGCAGCCCATAGTCATGATCCGGCCCATCTTAAAAATTTTCAACTCCCAACCATTACCTGAAAAGATTAATCAGATGGACCTTAATAATATATTAACAGTTGCATCCATGCATGTTACCGACTAAAGAGGAGAGATATTGTGTGCATGCATGTAGAAGAAGACAATGATGATGCATGCAAATTTAAAACTAGAAAAAACTATAAATACTAAACCGAGATCTAGATTAAATTTAGATTACACAACTATCTTTCTTATGGTAAGATCTTCAAAACAAGAACATACTTGTTTATGTTTGCATGATACTTTTAAAAATATTTTCTTTAAAAATCAACAATTAATTTTAAATATGGGAACAAATATTTTAACAACATCAAAAAATAATTATTTTTATGAATAAAAAACTATCATAACAAATAAATCATAATGCACAACGAACAAAACATTAAACATCATGGATATTTGATTGTATATAATAAATAATAAAAAAGAATATCGCGACCAAATGAGTCACCATTGCCGTACAATATAATCTACAAGGTGAACAAATAATTTGGAGTTGTGAATAAATTGGTTACATGCAAACAAATAATTTTGGATGAATAACAAATGCATCTACATTGCAAAAAATATTCTTATATACACATGCTAATAAGTTAGTATATAAAGAAAATAAATTATAAAATAACTCTACATGACACGTCCACACGTTGCATGAATTCTATGACATGATTAACAAGTTAGCTAATCAAAATTTGAAAGAAAAAGAAAAAAGAACAAAAAGAAAATAAAAAAATAGTATTATTGAAAGTAAGAGAAAAGGAAAAATAAAGAGAAAGAACATTTGGACGACGAACAAATGAATCTCCATGTGATAATAAATATACTAAATAATATCAAATTTGGAGCGGATCAAAACGCTGAATCTGCATGTAAAAATAAATAGATTAAGTAATAATAAATATACTAAGCACTGTAGTGATAAAACATATAATATACAAAAGAAAGTGAAAGAAAAGAAAAAAATTTATAAATCTAAAATCAGTCATATGAACTTACGGAACAATTAGGATACAAAGTGACAAGAAAATAAATAGAAAAGGTAATAAAAAATTCAATGTAAAATATAAGAAAGAAAAAGTGAAAACGAAAGGGAAAGAATGAAATCAGAAGAAAAAACATGTTAAAAGGGAGAAGACAAAATAATTGAAGGAAAAAATGCAAGAAAAATATGGAATGAACAGTAAAGAAAAATAAAAGAAAAAAAGAAACGATGCAATGCATGGGCGGTCTAGCCTGAGCCCCAGTCACATAAGTGTGTGTAGACCGGTTCCTACTTGGGCCAAAATTAAGAAATCAGGTTGGCCCAATATATTAGTTCGTAGCAAATATTAAAAATAAAATTTAAAATATTATTTTGCTGGACTAATTTTCTTTTATTGTTGGAACAATGCTCCCACAAAAAAAATCATTCCCGCAAAAAAAAAATTATGTCGTCTCGTGTGATGGTTGGACTGCTAGTCACAGGTGTAACTCCATATTTGCCCCTAGTGCTGGCTCAGTTCGTCAACTCACGGCTTACGGGCCTTGTGGTCCAGCGCCTTGCAGCCTTCATGAGCCAACAGCACTAGCAGCACACGCTTCTATGGCCCGAAATCATTTTACGGCCGGCGTAATTTTCTTCAGGTGATATTTGCAGATTTATTGCTCAGGTGATATATAGTCGTGACCGTCAAAATAGGTGAAAACTTTCCTAAAAATAAAAGGGAGCAAACCTCACACCTTCTTTAAAAAAAATATCCGCATATTTTTTAAAAAATATAGTACAGATGTAGATGCTAAAAGACGCACACACACATCCCTATAAACGCGCACAACCCTATCCCTATGAGTCTCATCGAAATGGCTAAACATTAGTTGACTAAACTTTAGTCCATAGTTAGGGAATTTATGGACTAAACTTTTAAGTAGGACACATGTTGAAATTTAGAAATATCTTTTTACCCTTGGATTATACTATCATTGTGCCTGCATGCGCGTAGTTAGGGGTAGTTTGATTTTGCAGTTTGTTGGTTGGTTTAGTGTAAATTAAATAAATTTTGAAGACTAATGGACTAAATATTAGATTGAAATTTTGTCCATGATCCAAAAGGTCCATCAACTGCGGGCGCCGGGCTGCAAACACCTCTGCGCATCTCCCACCCACGTAAGGTTAAAAGATGCTCCGGTTGCTGAGCACCGATGTGCCCAATATTGTGCACGTGGTTGTTTGATTGGGAGGTTGGCAGGTTCTCACTGCTAGCTGCCATGGACTCGAGCGACAAGCGAGTGCTGGGCCCAGGTTTTTTTTTAAATAAAAAGAACTGGGCCCAGTTGTTACTCCCCTACTTGTTACATACTGAGTACATCAAGTCATGGTAGGAAGGTCTTTCTGCTGATGATGCTGATGATCTGGTCAGGGCAAAGCCAAACTAAAAAAAAAAAACTGGGCCCAGTTGTTACTCCTACTTGTTATATACTGAGTACATCAAGTCATGGTAGGAAGGTCTTTCTGCTGATGATGCTGATGACCTGGTCAGGGCAAAGCCAAACTTCTTCTCGCACTTCCTTCCATCGGAGTTCCCCAAGTTCCTGAATCTCAACAGGTGATTGCAATTTTTGCCACCCAGTTTCTTATTATCTATGTTGCATGTGAGCGCTGTATCATAACATAGCTCATGACGGGCAGACGTTTTAGTAGTTGCACCAAGTACAACATGGAGAACAAAGGATTTTATTGAGTTTCTTTAGCTGAGTGCACACGGGAGCACAAGCAGTGCCGCCAGTTGGTGAAAACAGTCCCTATGGACATGGCTTGATGTTTTTCTTCGGCAGGAGCATGGTTTTCGGCCAAGGGCTAAGACTTACAGTAATAGATGGTTCAAAGCATGCCATGTTCAGGGGTTGGAACAAATATTGTTTCTTATCTTTTGAAAAAAAAGATACAAGTTGAGCTTCTACCACATGTTCCAAACATCACAATTAAAATTCCCAAGTTCCATTCTCAAGATAACGGTACCGGCAGATAAAACGAAGACCACCTGAAGAAGCTCATGAAACAAAGTACTCTGTTTAAAATACTATACACACAATAATCTGTACGCGTATACATTTTCTGTACATCATGTACAATGTTCGGCTCACTGTCAGGTACCCCATACGACTGCGAGCTTACACAAGAGAAGATTGCGCACCTCCCAAACTCTGCACTTTCTAATCAGGTGCCCCAGAGAAATCCAATGGACAAGAGTGAGATAGAAGCTCTAACATCACATCAACAATCCCAGTTAAATACATTGTTCCCGAAACAGCCATTCTTGGGCGTGATCTTCCTGACGCTATCCTGGAGGAACTGGAACCTGCCCGGAGAAATGCGTGCCCTGTCCATTGTATTTACCTTCGGCGCCTCGAGTATCGACATTGGAGGGGACAAGGCTTGCTGCATTGCCCAGATTGCGAGGGGGCGCATATATATCAGTGACCTGTAGTGGCCATCAACTGTCCATGCTTCTGGAGTCTGGAACCAGTACCTGAATTAGTTCAAGGAAGTTGATTATTAATTATTAGCACAAAAGGTTGAATAGTGCAACTCCACTTCTGTTACGAAACAAATTGATGACCGCATTGAGTCCAAGAAAGTGTGGCCGCAAAAGAACTATATCTATTTCCAGGAACATTAAATAACCATAGCAGTTCTAGTAGAAACTAGAGGGCAGCTATGTTAAGCTTTAAGCAGCCATTAACTTCACATACTAAAGAACAATGTACAGTAACAGCTAATCCTTATGATGGTCTCGCATTACTTCACAGTTGCCATCTCAAAGGAACTAGTATATAGGACTATTCACATTACTATGCATATCATTGGGTAAATGATGCTAGGACTTGAACTTGTATGTAGTGAAACAAAACAAGAAGCATACCCATAGCCCTCTTCGGACCATCCTGCAATATAAATGCCTTCTGCAGTAGTGAAGGCCTGATGCTCCATTCCATGGAGCAGCATCGTTGCAGCTAAACTATATGTCACTCCTGTCCATATTTCCCTTGACTGCATACAGGTTTCATCTACCTTCCCATTCGGATGCATACCATTCACGGCTCCCATACGTCCTCCTTTCACCCTCATCACATTATAGTCAAATATTTTCTGAAGCGTGCATTTTATCCTATCCTCTTCAAATAGAGGAGGCAACCCTGACGATGCAGTATACCATTCTCCAGCCAGCTGGTCTGCCTGGATGGAATGGCTCTTGTAACTTGTTCCACTATCATAATTGAAGTATGAACCATTCCATAACCTGGCTTCAAATACGGATTTAGCTTTTGCAAATCTTGTCATACACCTCTCAGCATAGTCATCATGTCCAAGGATGCGGGCCAGTGCCGCTGCAGCTTGAAGGGCAGCAAGCCAAAGGCAACCACAATACGCACTTACTCCTTGAACTGTCCAGGCATCATAAGTTTGATCAGGAAATCCATCATTTTCAATCATACCATCACCATCATGATCAAATTGTTCCATATATTCCATAGCAGTACAAACTGCTGGCCAGACATCCTTGCCAAATGACATATCACCTGTTGCAGCAAAATCCCTGTAAATCTGAAGCACAAACTTGGGATTAAGATCTTTCCATCTACTTGTGTCGTGGATGTTGTAAGCATTCAATTCATGCCACGGGTTATGTGCTCCAAGGTCATGGGCGACAGCACCAATTACTTTACGAATACCCCAGGCACCATCAGCAAGAAATCTGACTCTACTGTTATCTTCCCGCAGAACAGCTCTAGCAAAATCACGTTGAATGCTTAATTCAATCTTAGGAAACAGATCCAAAAGAGCAAAAGAGGCATAGAAGTGTACATCATAAGTGCACCACATGAAGTACTCTATTCCTTCCAGGTACAAAAACTTCCCAACGTTTTCTTTGTCATCAATCTCATGTGGATCAAAACCAATTAGGGGAACTGTAGAATTGCATGTGCTGTCATGAAGTGGCGAATCACCATCCTCAAGGGGACTTGAATTCGACTTGTTATCAGCGTCAACCACCAAGGATTCGCTATCTGTCGTGTTCAGATATAAAAAGACACATTATCTCAGGCGGCGTAACAACAATATAGCATACAGATACCAAAAGTTATAAAACGATCATAAGATTAGTAGTTGTAAAAATTCATATGTAAAAGATAAATATCATTTTTGGTATTGTCACCTTCTGCGAGTGAAGATATATTCAGACCAGAAATTGGCAGTCTAAAAGATTAGAACAATGGGATTTATATGCTTTGAGGTAGTGTCCTCTTGAATCAATCTAGTATTATATTCCTCTTTACCTCATTCCAAAATAATTTGATTATTAAAAAAGACTCTACATGTCAACAACATGCACAACACAAATTTTGCAAGAAATGCTTTCATTGTTACAAAACAACTTAACCATGAGATAGAACTATTTCTACACGGAAAAAAAGAACTTCATAAAGATCTTTTTTGTGAATATGGATCAATGAAAAAAACTTAAGGTTTCTTCATTGATCCATATTCACAAAAAAGAAACTTAATGTGCATATTGCCTATTGGTTTTATGTTGTGTCCAAAAGAGACCACTCAAGCTTGGTAAACAGAGGATGATAAGAAAATGCTAAATTAATTGCTGGATTCCAGTAATGTGCATATCCAAAATTTCAAGTTCTTTGTGTTACTTGCAGACATAACATGACTCAGAGTAGAAAATTGGAAAAAGGAAAAGAGTAACATCATATGCAGAGATTAGTACCAATCCAAATGGTTCCTCCAGCAACTAGGAAGTACAGTTCATTAAAGAGAGTAACCTTGTACCTGCAAGAATTATAAATATGATAAAGTCTGGACATCTTTACTTATCAAGCATATCGGAATCTAAGAATATCAAATTAAATTGTAAGAATATCAAATTAAATCTTAAGATATCTACAGAAATATGAAGTGCATTCATGAATTCCAAGTAACTGATAATAAGGAAGTAAAAGTATCTCAAGAGCAGTCAAACCAGTGTAAGTCATGCACAGTAAAGGATGTACCACTCTGGAAGTCTCTCATCACGGAGAATTGGGGTCTGCCATTTATCGATCTCCTCTTCCCAATGTTTATACTCTGGAAAGCACATAATAAGCAAATCTCTCGAGTAATAGAGAAATAAATACATCAGAAATGAATGGAAGAAATAAACAATGAATGAATCAAAATAGAATATTCAAATATGAGAAGAAAGCTAATAAGCATTATCATCATACGTTAAACTTATACCACAAGTTGGGAACAAAGACATGTGCTGTGCAATGGATGTTTACAGGAAACATACTCATTAAAGCATCTTGTACCAAATTTACAGCTGATCTTGGCGAAGTTCCATAGAACTTTGTATATCTCCTGTCAGCAGAGCAAGAAAAAAAAAGTCTTATTATAGTAACAGAAAGCTTGGAATCCTCGTTTTTTTGCTATCAATAATACAAATCATATCAGTAAGGAGAGCTTAATCAAAGATAGAAGTATTTGCTTTACTGAAAATATAATCTGATTAAATATAGGTTTCTTCAGTCAAACAGGTCAGTATATAGTTATAGTACAAGCTGAAATGTGGATGAAGGAAACGACTAACAGAGTGCACAGACTATTCCCACATGCTTTGTCCCACAACAACTTCAAGGTTTGAACTAAGGAATCAAGAAGTACTTTTAACAACTCTGAGTTGTGTCAACCCCAATTTGAATCTGTCATGATAACACCACGTAAAACTTAGGAATAAAGAATTTACCTGTAGTATGTACTTCCCTTTTTAAACTTAACCTTAGGAGCAGACCAAGCCAACGCGAATACAACTGTGCATCTTCCATGTGGTTCAACCCAGGTGGAAGCAGAAACTGCTGCACAAACTGTATCACCCAGTGAAGAAGGCATGCTGGCACCAGCATTGAAATTATCTCGGTCAAAGGAACCATCCTTTACACAATGAAACAATCAGATGGTATGACATGCAGTCTCAGTCATTGAAATGACAATCATTTGGTTATTTCAAAAAATAAATTAGTTCCACACAAGATATGCAGTAGAATACAATAATCTCGTAATAATTTCATAGAAAGGAAGTTACAGGCAGGAAAAACAATGGAAGGAAAAATGTAAAATTTACCTGGACCATTGTGCCCCACATTCCCCTGGCAGTAACAGAACTTTCTCCAGAAAGCCCAAAAACAGGCAATACTGTGACATTTACATTTTGGTTTTCACATGCCGCAATTGCAAATGTTACAGGAGGATTATTATTGGCTGTCCTGCGATGTTATTAATAGAAAATCAATGCTAGTTCATAAGAAACAAAAGGGATAGTATGTTAGAAATTATAATGTATGCAGAGAACATCACATATGGAGCCATAATTTCTTCCTTCTTCAGGCAAAGAATATAGGTGATTTTAGATCTGCTACAAGCTCTTAGTTTCAACTTGGAGTAATTAAAATGTCTTAGGGAAGTTGCTAATTCATAACAACAACAATATCAAAAGGAGCGATCAATTGATGACTTGCTTGTGATGTAGAAGAACGCCAGAAACTCCATTTTCTCCTCTGCGTGCCAAACAGAATACAAATATTTCACTACATTGAGCACAAGCAATAGAGAACATATTATTACACTTTTAGTGATATAATACTAACATGAATGGCTCATTTACATGGCCACCAGTATGATGTGATAGTCCTCCAATGGAATTCTAGTAGAAAATCAAGAATAAAACGTGATTAGATATAATACATCATAAAAATCCAAATTCAGTGCAAAGCCGCAAACACCAGATGGTAGTAGCTAATACCGCCCAAGTCATCAACAGGCTAACTTTTGCCCTTTCCTTTCCGGTATTCACTAGCTGCAAAAATATCAGAAACAAAATAAGAATATGAATACCACAAAAGCTACATTATTGAAAAAAACATAATAAGATGCACGTCAAACATGCAAAAAAAATAACTGCAGGTGATATTGTAACAAGAGTCTCTCAGAGTTACTGATAATCACAGTGGTTAAAAAGTGCTACGAATACCCTCACTGATACCATGAACATAAAAAAGATAGAATGGACAGAAGCTTTCGAATATTAAGAGTAAAGAGTTAGATCCACAGCTATATTTAAACATAAACTCAATTTTGGTTTCCATAAACTTTAATCTGCAAAGCAAATGAAGACTTACAGTGTATACAAAAACAGAGGTAGGAAGACTGCTTTCTTCATAGTTGTGTGGAATAAATGGCGATATTTGACGGCAAGATATTTTCAGCTCTGGATCTGGTTCGCCTTTAAATCAACAGAAAACCTTATTTGCATGTTTGGAAATTTAAAATGATGTGTTGCTTACTAAAACAGTTAGCAAACATACATCATGAACTTGAATGTTATACATAGGCCTTATCTACTAATAGCACCGCGGGTTCAGCATACGGAACAATGATGTTAATTATAATCTACTAAATAGAAAAAGGATTCTAATCTACTAAGTATAAAAAATACTCCGTCTCTGTTCATGCATATGTCCATTTACCTTTTTTCCACTTCCTAAGGTCAAATTGTTTGAAAGTTGAGATAAAATGAGAACGCAGAAGAATCAAGGGAAAAAGTACCGTACCACTATAGAAATTGGAGAAAAAAAAGAAAAGAGGTAAAAATCAGGGAGAAAAGGTTTGAAAACATTTTTATAATTGGAAAAATAGAGAATGTTACATACAAGATAGGTAAGATTAGACCATTATTCATCCTTTCCCAATATTTTTCCAAACTTCTTGAAATATCCTTCAAAAATGATCATCAACTATTCTGGGCTTGCTTCAGGTATCATTGTTCATTTTCTCAATTTTCAATAGTGTTCTAATATTTTTTTATTTTCTGTATGTCTACTTTTTTGCAGTCAAATGGTATAAACCTAAGGGAATGGTCCAAAGAAATGAGCAGTGGCAAAAGAGAGGGTAAGCATTTTGGGATGTTACAATGGAGATTAGAGGTCAAGTTGATAGCAAAAGAAAACTTTTCTCAGAAACAATAACTAATATTACCATCATAAACAGTCCATGCTCGAGGAAACAAAGCATGGTATGTCGAATGATCGCCCTTTAATTTCCAATCCCAGGATGATATACCATCATCGCTAGATTTCCTAAAGGAAGAACCAGAAAAAATGAACAGTGAATAATTTAAAGTTGAGCTGGTACTAGAAAATGACAATAAAATAAGAAAGCTCGATCAAGTTTAAGCAAGAATAATTTGACTGAAAATTAAAAGTGACAAAACTAGAGCAATATCTAAACACCCTTACTGCACATGATTTGTACAACAATCTGGTCATATGAACAGAAATATCATGTGCCAACATGTGGGCCATACCCAGTGGCGGAGCTCGCTCAGAATTTTAGGTGGGGCAAACTTACCCGGCGAACATAGTAAATGGTACTACAAAACGTCTAATAATTTGTCATCTAGCAGCACAAAGCTAAATTAGCAAGCAAAACAAGTTAGTAGACGTCAAGCAAGCAGAAGCACTAGCTCATTGATGTTGCTCACCACCTCGCTAAATCGTCATCTCATTGACTACCAACAGGCAACGGCCGTTGCTGGATTCTAGCCATAAAATAGTTGGGCCGTTGACGTGCATGCTTGCCTCCGGCCACTGGGATAGCCCATGGTTCAGGGGTTTTTGCTCCGTCGGTAGGTGGGGCAGCTGCCCCACTGTGCCGTATGGAGAGCTCCGCCTATGGCCATACCACCACTAGAGCGGAAGAATACTCTTCTCCCGAATTCCTAGGCAGACAATACCCTTCCTCACCATACTCTACTTATCTCAACCACCTTCCTAAAATGCCTCCAACAAAAATCCACCACTGGAATTAAACGTATCAATTCATAACAAATTATAGTCTTATACTTTTCCTAGCAGCCCTTTTATCTTCATCTCACATAAATCTTTACCATGACATCATTCTATCCCCTATTCGTCCTATTAATATACTAGTCAACACCACAGAACAAAGCTACAGAAGACTCTGGCATAACCTGGATTGGTCATTGCCATGTGAGGCCACCTTTCCCTATCTCGATTTGGCCCAATTTGGCTATAAGTAGAAGTGTAGCACATATGAGCACAGCAAAATAACCCATGTGTGACATACTGGCAAGGCATTGCTACATGAAGCAGCAGAGGCAACGGCATAGACGCATGGTGCAGACATTGTGGTACAAGCTGAGCTAACCAATTGCTGCTCAACATGCTGGGTAATATGGGTTTTCATAATACATTGAAAATCTCAAAGTATTTACTATGAGAAAATAAAACATCTGACATATCCTTCTTGCAAATAGAAATGATAAATAAAGATTACAAATATGATTAATGATCAGTACATACGTGAGTGGCATAAACACAGAACATAAAATTATGGTACCAATGAGAAAAGAATAAAGAAGAAAGTCATACTTCAAACCATCAAGTTGGCCAGGGGCCAAAACTGAAGCATATTTCTTGTTTCCTCCCCGAGTGACAAAGATCTGCAATAATCAAGTAACGTAGTGAATAAACATAATGTGCTTGTCAGTCAAAATTTTGACTTCATAGAAAAAACCTGCACTGCTTGACTAAATATACAAGCAGCAACTGTTATGGTAGTAGGACCAGGATTAGAAGGCACAGGATAGAGGTTTTCTGTTCACGCAGTACTGTAGCGTGTGAACAGTCTTGGATTAGTTAGTTTGTTAGGATAGATATAAGTTAGATTTATACAGTTAAGATATTGGCTTAGGGGTCAAGTTAGTCGTCTCTAATAAAAGAGACCCTTGTATCAGTTGAGGGCAAGCAAGATTATAAACCCAAAATAGTTCAGAGCCTCCAAGGGAGGGCGAACTAGTTTATCTTGCCCTAGTTCTATCTACCATATCAGCAACTTAGGCACAGGAAGCTTAGTCAAAGACTCCAGATAGTAATGAGGTGTGCTCTCACTTTTCAATTTTTTCATAATCGATAAATCCATTAGTATAGTTTATTTTGTCTGAAGTGATATTCCTATCTACCAAGTGGGTATTACAACAAGAACGTTGGCAGAATTGATCAATTGTTTTGAGGAAATACTAAATTTTTTAAATCAACTATCTGATTGGAAAGAACTAAAGGAATAATTACCAAAAATCCTCATTAAAAAGGTCTCCTATTTTTTCTCAGAAACATCAATGGAACAAGGAGGGACATCATGTTGAAAAACAAGTCTCCATCTTCAATACCTAATGAAATGTTTCAAGGTCCAACGCTGCCAAATATCTGAAAAAGACACATTCTGCATGACAAAGGTCTCACTAAGTCGTTTTCATATAATAAGACAACATGTTGAGTTTTAACCTGCCTTCTGCTACAGCTAGTATTTTTATGGAAACTTTTTGAAACTTTCATATCTGGTTCCCACGAGTTTTCATAATAAAATATACAGTTTCATTGAGCTTCTACTACCATGAACCTCTAGTTGGCAGAATCTTAAGATACAGCAGAAGAGTGACAAGCTCCCGGCCTTACCGAAAATTGATTGGCCATCACAGGAGACATTTCACAATAACCAGGAGTTATCTGCCAATGCTTGAATTCTCCCCTAAAGCCTCTTGAAATGCTACCACTCCTGCAGAGGAATGGATTGAGTGTACACAGTAAATGTTCGTGAAAACAGAAAGGCAGAAAGGCTGGTTGTAAACCAATATCACACACACCCCATCCCACCAAGAGGTACTCCTTGTG
The DNA here is from genome assembly GCA_032594955.1 of Panicum miliaceum. NCBI lineage: Eukaryota > Viridiplantae > Streptophyta > Magnoliopsida > Poales > Poaceae > Panicum > Panicum miliaceum. Next base: position 47,497,522 of record CM064057.1, on the reverse strand, counting down.
AGGCTGAGGGTCTGTTGCTCTCTCTAGTGAAGGGATCAATTGGTGCTTTCTGCCAGTTGGTAAGTTGTCAAGCTAAAAGTGAACCAGCAGAATAAAAACAGCAATTAACTTATAGCGTAAATTGGATATATGAAATGTGAAATCAGTATATTACCCTTCCATGAGAAGCTTCCTCCCGAATATATGACCAAAGTCGGAGACCAAGTTTCATCTGATAGTCAGGGAAAAATGCGTAACTTATGATGCTGGTTCTTCATGTAATTATGTATCACTTCAGGACTTCAGTAGACTGAAGATACAGAGAAGACAGGTACAAGTGTACAACTTCTATGAACAAGGAAAGCTGAAAGCTGCATTTTTTTTCCCATACCATTCTAATTGCTTCTCTGAATGTAACATTGAACTCCTTCAATCTATTAGCATGACTACTTAGTTTCCTCCTCCATGCATGCTCTGGTGGTGAGCCATCATCAAAGTCCAGCTGAGTGTTGCCAAAGAAAATGATTAATAAGGGGAAAAAGAAGCCAGTCGCAACAGAATTCCATGTCATACCCTGGACGATTCACATACTTTTACCTAAAATTTAACCAAATCAAATGGCAAAAGTTCTTGACAAGATGATTTGGTCAAATGCAGATGGTTAAGCAATTTGCAGTTATTTTTTCAGTATAGCCAACGAAATTGTTAATACAGAGAGAAAAATGCAACTTTTTGAACATATATGTTAGGAGAAACCATTCCAGGTTATTCTGAATACACAATCCTCATAAGCAGCAAGATAACATATTAAGGTATCAGAAGATAGGCTTAGCTCACTAGAATCAACATTACCGATCAAATCCTCTATGTTATCGAATTTAGTACGGAAGCAGATATTACATTTTTGCCACTTTCCCCAATAGGTGAGGCAATGTCTCCAGCCAAGAACGGTTTGAGGACCAGTTGAAGGAAGAGGATGGATAACAGTCTTACCAGTTGCAGGGTGCTCCTGCTTACGAGCTCATTGGCACGCCACGAACGCTTCCTGCGGGAAAGCAAGTTCCCGCTCGGCATTCCGCCGGACCGCCCCAATACCCAAGTTTAGAGTCCCCAACGAAGCAAGGACTCAAACTGCAACTCTTTGAGAAACTTGAAATTACTCAAAACTGGGAGAAAATCGTGTGTGTTGTTTGTAAGTAGAAAGCTGGTGTTGGAAGAGCGAACGAGAGGAAAGTAACGACAAATTTTGACCCCGGGAAGGTACGATTTCCCCCTAATCGGTACCGGAACTAACCGAGATTACGAACAGATTGGAAGAGGAGATGAAACAACTGTAGCGGAACCTATGCAAGTAAAAAAAAAAACCCAAAATCACAACAAACAAAGTCGTCACGATTTTTTTGCCAATAAAAGAAAAGGGCCGGCAGAACCAGCAAGAAGGAATGAGCAGCAGCAGCCGCCAAAGACGACGGGCTCCGGCTCGACGGAATTAATGGGGAAGAACCTCGAGCTGGACCGGCGAAAGCCACGAGAATCGCCGGCGTGTTAAGGGGGGAAGCTACGAGAAAGCTTTAACCTTTATCTTTTATTTCTTTTCTATAAAACAAAAGAAGAAGAAGAAGACGCCCCGCCTCGGCTGATTAACAATCCGGCGGTCGCTGTCGCTGCAGTTCCCTTGCCGGGTCGCCGGGACGGGACGGGACGGGACCGGGACGGCTGGATTGTTATCTAGCGAGTGGACTGCGGCAGCGCGCGCGCCAGATCAGCAGCGCAGGTGTCCCGTCTTCCTCTCCTCTCCGCGCTCCTGTTCTATGCAAATAGCGAAATTTTGTCTTTCTTTCCCCTTTGACCCTTTGCGCCTGGTGGTTTGGTTCCGGTGAAAAGGAGAGCAAACGTCTCCACTCTCCACCGGCTGCCTCGCCGGCCGGCGGCGACGTGGCCGAGTGTTAACGGGCGGCTCCTCCCGCGAAACTGGGACCTGGGGGAGGCTTTGGCTTTTGGTTTCGGGCCACGGGTTCTCTCGGCGGCACGTCGCGTATGCTTTGGCGTGCCGTTGGGATACGCTGGCGGCGGACGGCAAAAGCACGTGCACCGCGAGCAAGGAAGACACATGTTCTTGGTTCTTGTTCTTGGAGTGCCGACGCGGCATTCCTCGGAAGGATAAAAGAATAACAGAGATGCTCGAATGACAATCTATTTTCGGTTTCTTTCAACTTATTTAGATTTATTCTCTCTCATAAAATACTATTAAATCAGTTAAAATCAGTCGAAATCTGCGTGCCAAATAATGATTGAAGATATATGTTGGGGACCGCGTGCATGCGACTACGCGTGCAGCGTCACGTTAGCACTGTTTACGCCAAGTCCATCACCAGTCACATGTGAAGACATGCTTAGCATTTTAACCACGTTAAGTTGTTTTGCTTGTAAGCATTCTTTGCTAATTTGCCGATGCAGTTCCAGTACACTGATAAATATGATATCTTTAATTTCCCTTTATGGTAGATTAGATATTCCTATTACTTTAGATTCATTGCTTTTTTTCCCTTGATTCAAGTCTACTGGAAGTACTTTATCATTAATGAAATTGCGGGAATAAGTAACAACTCCTCTAAAGCCCCCCACAGTGGGTGCCTAGGTGATGCCCAAAGAGAGAAAGAATTTAGGCATCACTCCACACGTTATGGCCAGTGATGCTAACTCAAAATGATGCCACAAAAATCTGGATCGGAGCATGTACATGCACCGATGCCTAGACAAGACAATAAAGAAATGTAAATGTACTGTGGCCACGGGAGCCAGTTGAAATCTGACTTCTTACATTTCCTCACTATATCCAGCCAACATCTACATTCAACGGTCACAAAGTGAATTTTACCGTTGGCTCATCCAAGACAAAGTTCTACATATACAGATAACATATACATGAGCATACAAATTTGTTGCTCTCCTGTTATAGTCATGAAGAACACTTCCTCTTCTTTGTCAAATTTGATGAACTCTGCAATCACAAGTGGCGATCCACAAAATCCAATTAGTCAACAGCAAGTCAGCAACACTATTTCCCTCGAACCCAATACCCTATAAACTATCCATCACCCCAATTTCAACCCTCAGTATTTACACTTGTTCAATCCATTTTGACTTTCGAGGTCGATCAAGCTACCCACGACTCTTGTAACTCCGGTGATTCTTTCCCTCGGTTATTCAAACTATCGTCTATGGAAGAGTGCATACGGCACACTTTAGCTGTTTTCGTATTCATCTGAATGTGCCAACTGCCAGCTCTGATTGATAACACAATCAACAAAAAATCATTCTCAGTTCTTTTGCTAACGGCGACTGAATTTTATCCTTATTTCTAGCATATATTGCTCTTAAGCAACTTCAAAACGCACGGAGAACTCTACTTGCTTCTAACTTACGTGGCTTCGGCACGTTCATGCTATTTTAACCGACTTGCAAGCACTAGAGCGGAAAAAGGCCAAGCTTAACTTTGACAAAAGCAGGCACGGAATCCTTCTACTGGTGGCCTGAGCAAAAGTAAGATAAAATTTAAATATTTTGATAGATTTGATGTGCTACATGAATTTCAATTATATTTTGGTAGATTTGATGGGCTACATGAATATCAATTTGATATTTGCCCTTTCTCAAATGCAATTTTTTTTTAAAAATGTAGGGATCAAATATCATGTGCCTTCGTTGAGGGTCAACTGTCAACTCGGATATGAAGATACCAAACATTCAGAAGGCAGCTGTAGCATATCATGCATTCATTCTACTACCGTAGAAACTAAATCAGCCATTTCATGCCATCAAACCGCAGCTCAAGTGGTTAGATTTACACTAAATACCACAAAACATCTTGAGGCTTGAGCACCGATCAATCCATTCCATAAATACACCCACAATATAGCACGGTATCGCCAAAAAAAACCCAGGTTTACAGCTATTACAAGCCACCCTCAATTAAAGAATGAAATAATATGTTGAATTGAAAGTACAATGCCATGCCATTGAAGATAACTTGATTTTCCATCACATTCTCTGAAGCAGGTAATGCTCCAATACCAGCCCTTTTCCTTTTCCTGTACAAGAAGCCTTTCGAGATGTTCCAGGTTCTAGTGAGGTTGCTGGGCTAAGTTGCATGATAGATTTAACATACTCAGTTCTCCATCTCACGTCAACTCATGCCATGCTTCTTCTCCATGAATGGTCTGCACCGTTTGACCTTGGATTCGAGGAATGCTCCACCCCAGCAATGCTCTTGGGTTCCGAAAGTCTCTTCAGCCGATCACTGAATGATTCCGTTGTCCCATTTTTCTCTTTCTTCACCCCAGTGAAGGATGGAACTGATTTACTCAGTCCATTGGTACCATTTGCTTTAGGAGTATCGCTCCCTGGACCCTTCCCATTGCCTCTTGCGGCAATCCTCTTTTGCCTCTCTAATTTAAGTCTCTCCAGTCGCTTTATTTGCTCTTCTTCCTGAAAATTGAGAAAAGTTACTAGCAATTCAAATGCACAGATGGTAAGATATACATTGCACGGAAGAATCAAACAATGTCCGATAAACTCAGCTACAAATACATGTGCCCAGGAAAGAGACCGCATGCTCTGTTCCCCTAAGATTTTCAACAACCATAAATGATCAAGTAGGCAGATTTTCAAATTAAAAAAGTAATCGCAATGGCATAAAAGGTTCTGGAGTAGGATATATCTCTTCTTTGTTTTCTAGATGTAGATTACATCATAAGAAAAGTTCACAAGATTTCTGAAATATGGGAAGTTGTTGCAGAGCTTAACTAATTCTACCCTAGAAAAACTGCCAGCAGGAATGTATAATTTTAAGAAACAGCATAGTTATGTTTAAACCTAGCTGGTTGGCCATTTGAAAGGAATGATCACAAAACAACCCTTTTTGTCCCAAGCAAGTTGTGGTAGCTAGAAACAGAACCCAAGCCTGCTGACTCAAAATACAGATGCTGCATATATTTTAGCCATTTTGAATGCACAGAATGGGGAATGGAATAAAAATAAAATGTGTGATACCTGCTCTTTCTTCAGTTTCTGAAGGTCAGCTTTATATGCCCGCAGGTTCTGTGCACGTTTTTGTGCATCATTCAGTGGGGTCCTTGGAGCTGATAGCCTCCTCAATAGGGCATCTTTCCTTCTTTTGTCCGAACCATCCTTTGCATTCCTTAGCTTCTCTTTATCTGCCTTCTTTACATCACCATCAGTAACCGGTAAGACATCATCTGCTTTTGCATCTTCCACCTTCACAGTAGTCTGCATCAGCATGTGACTATCATTATCCATTGCTGGATCATATCCAAATGAAACATCTTCAAATCCACGATCTGGCACCAATTCATCCGGCTCATAGTAAAGTTGATGTCCAGCCTTTTCATCTGTTGTTTTATGAACGCTAGTAGGAAGCTCAACGTCTATGTCAATAGTAGTTCTGCTTTCTGCTCCAAAATTATCCTGTGAGCTGGACCTAAGAGGAATCATAAAGGACTCATCTGCCACATCATTCCTATTCTTGTCCTGCTGAGCAGGATTCTTGTACCGGGCCTCTGCAAGAGGATCCAACAGATTGCTTCTGTCTATCTGACTTTCCTCACCATAAACCATGAAGTCATCACCTGTCCCTCTCCTGTACCTTCCACCACCAGCTTCTATCTCCTTTATTTCACCGTTAGTATAGTTTCTCCCTTCCCCAGACATAACAAGTTCATCATCGGACATAAGCCGGATAGCTCTAGTCCTCCCATTGACTGAATCAAAACCAACTGTGCTACGTTCATGGACGTTGCCAGAATCTCTCTCAGCTAAAAGAATAGGATCACCAGTGATTACATTCTTTTTCCTCCTCGATGGGGGTTCTTTTTCACAAGCAAACATGTCTGCATCACTGGACCTTGTTTTTTCTTCTGCTCTTAACAAGAAGTTTTGGAATGCACTCCAGTTACCTTGCTCTGCATCTTGACCATTTGATGTTTCATCCTTGCTATACTCGTCTCCTGAATCAGTAGTTTTCCTACCCTCCTTTTTCTTCAAACTTGAGCTTTTATGCTTCCTTTCTCTTGATTTTGAGTGCGAATCATCACTGTCCTCAGACAAATCAGAACTTGATTGTGACTCGCTCTCTGATGAGCCATGCTTTTTAGATGTTACATTCACATTCTTGATAACAACTACACTAGGCTTCTTCTTTCCTGACCTCTTACCCTTTCTATGTGACTTGCGACCATGAGAACTTCCTCTGTCTGAACTGCTATGGTCACTTTCAACATCCAGAGTTTCTGAGTCCTTACTATCCGAGGAGTGCTTCCTCGAAGATTTCCTTCCAGAGTAGTGGTACCTGGGATCATCCATTGGAGGATATGGAGGGTAGTACGGATTCACCCCAGGATAGAAAGGCATGCCTTGCATTGGGTAAGGTGCATAAACAACTGCCCCAGATGGAGGATGCATTGCCCATGGGGGATATGCTGCCTGTGATCCCATCTGCTGGCCAGACTTCTGGTCTGCGAAGCAGAAAGCAAACAACTTCTTAAATTTAGTAGTAAAAGGAAAATTTAAGGTGCTTATGAGAGTGATAACACATAAACTAAACCTATGACTGCACAATATTTATGTATAACTCTGCTTGCAAGTTAAATGAACTATTTCTGGGTGCATGAAAGATTTTTTGATTAACAACAAATTGGATAGGCATTACCAGACCAAAGAGAAATTACAATCCATTTCATTCTTGAAGAAGAAAAATATGATAGCACGTCCGCCTAAAAAAGGTACTATATGTGAAATGCTGATATTTCAAAATATTCATTTTCCCCATTCTCATGGCCAGAAGGCTTGAAACCTAGAATAATATAACTTTCCTTTAGTAGTTTTAGTAGGTGCTTATCAGTAACATGTTTAGCATATATGAAAAGATATTCTTTTGGGGGGAGTACTTTCATCCAAGGTTCAAAATTGAAGTCACATGCTTTCTTTTGGGAAAATGCAACAACATATACCAGATTTAGCTCCATCCTCGCCATTTGCCTCCCCATTAACAGACCCTGATTCCATGTTTTGCTTCATGTTGTCTCCCATGAACACAATGCCAGATGCATTGAATGGAGGAAATTCAGAGCGTGTAGACATTGCTTCAGGTTCAACTTCAATCCATTGTCCAGTTTCGTGCTTCTGCTTCCACAGTTCAACGAAATGGGAACATGCCTTCCTGTTCAATTGGCAAAATTGAGGCGGTTAGCATGCAACATGTCTTGATAAGATGTTATTAGTTCGATGAAATGACTAAACTTGTGCGGTTGTACAAATCAATGAACAAAGTTCAAGAAAAGTATTAAGACAGGGAGCATGAAATAGTACGGTTGTCCACAGCTCATGTTTCACATCTGCATAAAGCTTATAAAACATCTAAGGTACCCACACTATCCTGATTTTTAAGACATGCTAGAATAAAAGAAGCTGATGATACAAGCGACATGGATTGGAGCCCCAAGGTCAAGCCAAAAGCACTCAAGATATTAAGATAACTAGTTCAGTCCCTCATACAAAAACACTAGGTACTCTCATTATTCTTGTTGCTTGGGAAATTTGGAAGCACCACAATGGGTGTGTTTTCAATGGGCAGTCGCCTTTGTTAGTACTGTTCTTAGAGGGGTACTTTTTTTTAGATAATGGATAATATGTTTCCGGCTTTAGACATCTTCTTAGAGATAGAGGGGTACTAGGGAAGGCTTCTTTATGGTGTGCGGCAGGAGCTTCCAGTCTTAGGCTGCTAGCCTTATGTTAGCTGGGTTGTGTTGGTTGTGTTCATGTTTAGCTCGTGGCACACCATATGTAATTTAGTAATGGCTTGAACTGGTTCTGTACCATATCTTTCTTCTTTAATGATATCATTCATAACTCTCCTGCATATCCAACAGAGAAAAAAACACAGCAAATAATGGTAATGTTATACTTACATCAGACGTAAAGCACCGAACCGCTCTGCAAATGCAATCAGGTAACCCAAGTTGTCAATGTCAAACCCAGCCGCCACAGCACGGGCGAAAGCCATTGCCTGCTCTTTTCTTAAGACAGTTTTGCGGGTTTCAAGCACTCTGAGCAGTTGAACTCTGCAAAAGTTGTAACGCCCCAAAAAATGTAATTCTGTTAACAGCTTTCTAGTGTAGAAAATACTTACAATAGTAAGAAACCAAATGTGATCTCAGAAGTACACATGCTGCTTCTGATAGAGATCACAACAATAGAACATGAATGAATACTAATCTTCTCATATCTAATATCCTTAATTTATTATTGATTTTGTAAAGTATGACTTTATACGGCTCTATTTACGTAACTGAACCTAGTTCAGTTGCTTGGAGGTGTGGTCATACACCTCCACCCCCAGGTTTGAGTCCTCTTGAACTCGAATTCAGGTGCCTGTTTCTTCTTATTTACAATGCCACCTATTTTCTCCTAGGTTGGTCAAGTATTAGCCAGAAAATGTGATGAGTAATAAAACATTATATTAAAAAAATCGAGATGTGTAAGTACTTTGAATTCTCCTCCTGCGCTGTTGTTTCATTCTGAACTGATGGCGTTGAATGTGACCCAGGCTGTCATCAACCAAACATCTAAGTCAGATTGAGTGTTGGATCACTATACACTTACAGAACAAAATATGGCTTCTCCGTATGATCATACCTTGTAGACAACAATTGCCGTGGCTGCATCAGGATCAGAATTTGTCCGGCCACCTATTAGTGGACAAAATAGTGTCAGGCATGTTGTAGTAATAACTAATAAAGACAAGGGGTGACAGCCGACAGGTAAGACAAATAAAAGGATGAAACGCTCGATCCATTCCAGTCCTCCCCTAAATGTGGAACATAATACCATCCCGAATTCTCTGGTTGGGAGTATAATCATAGTAACGGGAGATTCTGTAATATCCCACTGAATAACTACACGGTTCCACAATACACCACTGATGTGAGCCTGACCTGTGGGACCAGGTCCCACATCTCATCCTCACATCCAGTGGCATATTGTGGATTCCAAGAGCTATTCATTGGCATACTGTAGATTTATCCTATTACCAAATAATGAGGGTTAAAAACAAAACTTCATATCTAAGTCACTTTGATCGATTCCATGATAGCTTCAAACTACCTGTTCCACAACATTAGTGATAGTAAAGGTTGCCATTGAATCAAATGACCCAAACTGGCTCTTCCTTCATCCCTAACATTTTGGGAGTTGAATAATAAGTACCAACTTAATAATGGCCCTTGATGTGATGTTGCATCAAACTCCATGATGGCTATATTCTAAGATAATTGAGTGGATTGCAGCTTGCTTTTTCTTTTTGGTGGCCCAAGGAAACACTGATAAAGATTTATACATTCCTCAAAGGCAAGCTCTATACTATACAAGTATACAACATTCTCACAAAAGCAATCAAGTTTGGTGCAAGATCAAACTACCTTCATTGCTTTCAGTCAACTTTCTTCCATGGTCTTCGACCTTTCAAATGGGAAAGCAAGAATATGTCATCTTTCTAGAAAAATACAAGCAGCAGCCCATTAGGTACAATCCTCCACTTACAGATTTTAATCCAAGATTATCATTGCTCTGGATAGCGATGGCATCCTCAAGCTGCAGGATCTCAGATTCTAGTGTTGTGACTCGCTCAAGAACCTCCGGAGTACTCACAAAACGCACAAATCTGCAAAGAGTTGACGTAAGAATGACCCAACAGGCAATGACAGAAGTGGCTGTACCGCTGTAGAAATCTAGACGCTAACCTCTCCACAGTGCCTCTAGTAAACCATGGCGCGTCGAACCCTGAGCTTGGTTCGAGCGTGATCGAGTACCCTCCCTTGGCAATCTGATCCTGTGCGACCTTCAGGTGCGCCAGGAACGGTTTCAGCAAGCCAGATGCAAACTTCTCCTTCCGGCCATTTGCTATCAGCACCAAATCGAACCTGAAAACAGCACCAGGACAAGTTCCGTCAGACAACATCGACCAAACAGCAACTGAGTGGTTACCGGGAGACACCAATCCCAACAAAACAATAGCAAAGATGGAATAATTTGCTCAGTCAAATTGCATTATACAACTCTCTTCAGTCCTGCCATATACAAAATCATCTTAGTACAGTGCAACTACACATAACTGTTCTTCAAATGGCAAGCTTCCAAGTACCGGACTGTAAAATGCACGGCACTCGAACCGTCAGAAAGACAAAACTTTCTAACCGCAAAATAATCGTAAAAGTCAGTTCTTGCCACCATTCCGGAAACCAAAACCCAAGGAAGGAACGAACGATCCACCGAATCAAAGCCGCTTCATGAGCAGATCTAGGATGCTCTCACCTGGTCCGCGTGGGAGTGAGCTGGAAGACCACCGAATCCAGCCGCGCGTCGGGCCTCATCGCCGAAGAATTCCACAAGAACCTCCCTTCCTCTCCCGGCTCTCCCTCTCCTCTTTGTATCAGATCTCGCAGCCAAAAAGGGAGCGCACAGGAACTGCAACAAGAACCGGCGCTTTGCTTGTGCCGGATGCTAACCTCCCCAGTGGGGGAAAAGAGGACAAGCAGAAGGGAGCGGCAAAAGCGGGGGGGAGGCTATAAATCTCGAGCAAATGCTGCCCTGGCCCGGAGCGGAGGAGGAAACTATCCTGAAAAATTCAGGAACATGGGGTGGATGGAGGAACCAGAGGGGATTGAGTAATCAATTTCCCGGTACTAAATAATTCCTCGGCACAAGAACAGTGTGCCCAGCTGCTGCTGCTGCTGCTGCTCTGTCCTCGGTGTGAGTGTGAATGGGAGAGGGGGAGGGGGTGGTGCTGCTGCTGCTGTTGCCAGCAGTGGCATTTACTTATGGGCAGAAAATAAATCGGCTGGAAAATCATGACCTTTTTGACTTTGAGCCCTCCACTTTTGTTGTATTGTTGCTGGTATTACACTAATCCCATGCAAAGCTTGGTGCTTTGCGCATTTTTTTTATAGATAACGTGGTGCTTTGCCGATGCTTGCAAGGGAGACTGCACTCAGCCTCAGCGGCATGTTGCCATGTTGGCGACGGCGCCATTCCAACCACCGTTGCGATCTGCCAGGCGGAGAAGAGCTTGACATGAAAGGGACCTGACAAAGAGGGCTTCTTTTCCTGAGAAAAATTTACACTGGCCAGCGAGCACCAAGCCTTTTCGACTTCTTTTTCTTCTTTGTCCTAGCGTCACAGCACTGTCAAGGTGATGTTTGGTCTTTAAATTATTGTTTTGAAACTCATTAATAATATTTTTTTGGATGCCCGTGATTTGTGATGCTTGCGGACTGTTTGAACAAATTTGTGATTGCGTGCGAAGAATTACCCCGAAATTTTTAGACTCCATGTTGAACAGAGTTCGAAGGTCATTGATAGAGTAGGGTGTCTATTTTCCAGTTGGATTGTTCAAAGAAAAGCAAGATAGCATAGCTAGGGTTCGGGAATTTTCTCGACCTTGAGAAGGTTCAGCTTCTTCTTAATTTAATGACGTGGGGAACTGGGGATGGTCTTTCCACCACCGGTCGATTTTTTTAAAAAAAAAAGCAAGATAGAAAATTTGGAGGTGGTTCATCAATATGGCTAGCGACAATTTTAAGTTTAGTCAGCCATCTATATAAAAGAATGGTAATGAGCACAATGGTCCATAAGGTTACTAATATATCACATGAAATCCAAGATTTCTTATAAGTGAAATAAGGTCAATATCACTTCTATCTTAAAATCATAGTTTTTTGTTATATAACATATAGCATTTGCAAAAGTGTGATTGTTAGGTACTGAGTATAATTTATCATAGGGTTAGGAAACACCATTGCTCACAAAACTAATTGAGAGGACAGTTTATCGGTTATTATGGTGGTATCAGCTGCCGACAAATAGAACAGGTTGTGCAAATAGGTAAATTATTTTATTAATAGTCAGTTGGACATTTTCTTTTCTGTTGAGATGTCCAACAACAAAAACAAAAATACTACATTATTGGTCCCCGAGTGAAGCACTGTAGTAGGATAGTAATCAGCGTGAATTAAGAACTAGCCAAAGATACCTTTCATTCTTGTTAAGATGATTTGGTATGCCTCATCATTTTTTATTGTACCGACAGTTGCATCAAGCCCCTCTGCCCCTGGTTACAAGTCGCCACTTTCCACCGTGGCAGGGTGGGGGTGATCCAAGCTGTCTCACGTGGTTTTGTGCTGTTCTTGCCAAGTTGCCATTGCCACGCACGACCGCATGCCAGATGCTGCAACAACCTATACTCAAATAGTATTAAGCAGTACAATGAGATGCCAGCAAGTTGAATTTAGATGATTTATAACGCATTTGATTTATAATATAATCAGCATGTAGTGTTCATTAAATGATTATGTCCATATTTTTATATGTACTATGCAATGCATAGGATTCAGATAATTTTTCGCCTACATGGTTGTTTAGCCCGTATACACGCTGTATAAACGCTACACAATAGGTAGTCGTGTCCGTTTTATCAGTCATTTATCTTGTTTAATGACCATTTAATCCGTTTAAATGACCATATAATCCTAATAAATAATTAAATGGTAGGTCATCGACTATTTACCGTTTACCATTTAGACTAATACTAGAAAATTATGTTAAAATAGCGACCATATTCTTTTATCCAATGGAAAAATGGCATATGGACCATGCTGATACGCTAACAACGTTCCCCAAGTACGGTAATAACACTTCCTTTGGTATGCTCAATAAAATTGTTACAAATCAAACGTGGCCCCTATCATATATCAAGATAAATAGATAGTAACACTTCCTCTCACCAAAATTGTTGCAAATCAAAACGTGTGTTGCCTCTCGCATCTATCATGTCGAGATCAATCCGCCACCTTTCTAGAATCAATAAGGGTTAAATACATAGTACACATTTCCCCATTTACATTACAGTATCGAAACAAATTTATGCTTCCATTCGGCTCAAATTCCTTAGAATTAAGGTTGGGCAGATTCTTTCACCACTTGATAAAAAAAGTATAGAATGTCAAAAGAGCTGAGAAATTTAAACTCACAATAACATGTGGTTGACTTGTTCCATGATGGCCATCCACCCTGGCACCTCTTTCACGTCCATGTGGCCACTCCAGTTCCGGATGCGTCGATCTGAGATCGATCTAGAGACCCCAATCATTAGTTCTGGCCTTCTGGGTAATCCTAGCTAGCACAACTCGAAGATTAGCTAGGACAGTGTGATTTGCTGAATTCTTAAATAGTCCAAGGTGCTGCGTGAAGAGAGAGAGAGAGAGAGAGAGAGGGAGGGAGGGGGCGCCTAGGATTCCCAGCAAGACAAGCCTGGAAATCGATGAGGGCAGGGCAGGGTACAAAGGACGGACAGAGCAGCTGCTCTGCGCTGATTCCACACCACACCACGTAATCGGATTTTGGAAATCTAAAACAATAATAGAGGGACCGGGCAGTGAACCAGCAAACAAAAGGGAAATGGTTGTGGGATGGATGTCACGACTCACGAGCGCTCGTGACGACGCCTCGTTCATGGCCTAGGTAGGCGCTCGTGTTTGGTTGAAGAAGTAAGGAAACATTAAATCATTATGCGTTGCAGGTTTTGTGACTTAGAAAAAATAATTAATGAGGGTGTTACTTACCTGAAATTCTCAATCGATTTCAGTACATGTCTCATCCATACTATCAGCTCGGGGCCATTTTCCATGCGGGTCTTCTCTAGCGTTCTACCTCGTGGTGGCTGACATGTGGACCCGAGTCCGCGTGTCAGCCGCCCATCGTCCGGAGGACATACATCGTTTTGCATTTTTTTTTCCGTGGGTTTGGACCGGTTTAGCGCAAGCAATCAATTTGAAGTTTTGAACTCCATGGTGTTAGAAGGGGTACTTTTGTTTCAACTACTCCATCCATCCTAAAATATATGCCATTCCAGTTTTGATTCAATTTAAATATATTTTCTGAATCTCATCAAGTTTATATTTTTCGGGGTGGAGCAATATTTTTTTCTCCTCCCTGATCGGGACACTTTTTTTCATAATAGTTTTGATTCAAATTAAAATTTTCTGAATCTCATCAAGTTTATATTTTTCGGGGTGGAGCAATATTTTTTCTCCTTCCTGATCGGGAGACTTTTTTTTTCATATTATTCAGGAAATTTTCCACTCTTTATCAGGTGTATGCAATGTCAATATGTCCATCCATTAGCCAAATAACAAGTCTCAAAGTATTTGAACGTGCAGTGCTATTGAAAATAACAAAAATAAAACCTTCTATTGGGATTGGCCAATAGTGCCACATCAACAAAAAATGAAATCATGAATGACTCCTCCTACAATACACTGTTTCATCTTTGCTAATTTCATATGCTCCTGTTGTGCTTCAGATTTATCAAGAGTTGAAAACCATGCACAAGTGATCTTATTATTGGCGGATCTAAGGGGCGCTATGGGGTCAAGCGGGGCTTGGGGGGTGGATACTTCCCTGATTTTCCCCCTCCATTTTTTGGAACAAATAAAGAATGAAGAAGAAGAGAGGAGGAGGAAGAAGAGAAGGGAGATGAGCCCATCTTCACTTGCTGCTGGATTCGCCACCGGATCTTATATAGGTGAAACTAGTTTCTTCTCTCTTCTTTGCTTTTCGGCCACATCATCAAATGATCCTAAATGGCATACAATTTATTGAAAATGGATCCTCTATTAAGAGTGGCCTTGGTAACGCATGAGAGAAAATAAATTATAATAATCCAGGAAGAAATGACCATGGAATTCCCGTGGTTATGCAAATGAAACCTATGTACGTTTGTTGTTCACCTCGCACACTGCTTTTTGTCCTGTATGTACTGTATGCATCTTGGCCCACGATCCAGGATCAGGATCGGACGATGAGACTCCTCTGACGTTGCCTCTGGTCACTAATGCGTGGGCCTGGTTCCACGCGTTAGCGACACTGACGTCAGAGGCTGAACGTCAGAGGAACCGCGTCCAAGATCGGATGCCAGTAGTACAGGTTTTTTCCTAACTACTGTAATAACGGTCTTCTCTTTTTTCACCCGGCCCTCATGCGCATTCTAGGGTAATTTAAAGAATGAGAATATATGTAACCCTTTTTGTTTGCCACGAGGTAAGTGTCCATATACTGCTCCTTGGAATTTCAATCGTAAGGAAAATGAGGCTACGAGGCAATGTGTGTCTACCGTTCCTTGAATGTAAACATATAAACCCTTGCTAACGAAGCAAAAGAATACTAGTATAGCACTTGCTGATCTGCAATAGTGAGACAACGATGAGTAGGTCTTCCATTCCCTGGAACTCATAAACCCGTTGCTAACGAACTAAAAAATACCGGTCCAATTAAATATTAATAACCCACCAAATCTTATTTGGTGCTAGCAGGCTCTCTTGGCAAGTGCTGATGTCGTTGGAAATCTGACAAGCGCTAGCTGGCACGGACTCTCTTCGCCTGCATGCATGGGCATATGCAATTACATGCAAAATTGCAATTCTTTTTCTTTATTTTACTTTTCTACCATTTTCAATCCTATTATTTTTTTTCATTTTTATTTCCAGTCCTCTTCCAGATATTTCTCCGTATCCTTTTTTTCTTTTCTTCTCCTTTTGTTTGTTTACTCTTTGTATTCTTTTTCTTTGCTGTTATAGATATGTTTTTTGGTATATAATTCTAGTCATGATAGTAATCATTTATTTCTATATTTATAATTATTTTATCATAGAAATTTAGTTATTATTTGTCAAGGATATTACTTAGTATGTTTAGTTGATCTAGATATAGAAATACGTTTACTTAGTATTCACGTGTGAATACGTTTTGATCACTCTTTATAGAATAATTATACATTGCATGTGTGTAAAAACATTTTGTTTCGAAGCATATGCTCTACGTGTGTACCGTGAAAAGAGCTGACTGATTTGTTTTCTATACTGACATATTTGGTACATATATATGCTTATAGTTCTTTATGTAGAATTATTTATCTATTTGTAACTAATTTGTTCGTTATGCCAAATTATTTGTTTTTGTTGTAGACTAAATTGATCGATGATACTGACTCATTTTTTCGCGATATTTATTTTCTATTATTTATCCTATACAACCAAATGTTCGCGATGTTTAACATTTTGTTCGTAGTGCATTATTATTTGTTCGTAGAAAATAATTATTTATTTATATTATTAAAATATTTGTTTCCAGTAACTAAATAATTATTTAGTATTGAAAAAATATTTTTAAAAAATATCATGCAAACATAGTCAAGTGTGATCTCATTTTGAAGATCTTGTCATAATAAAGATAATGGTGCAATCGGAATTTAATTTGGATGCTTGGTTTAATACTTATAGCTTTTTTTTTAAATTTGCATGCATGTGGTGATATGATCATATTTGCCCTCTTTTGCGTGCAAGGAATCTCTCTTCTGTTTAGTAGAAATTAACAAATCGCCTTACTATAGAAATAGTCTTATAATTGGGCTAAGCCCATCTAATAAATTCTTCGGGTGGTTTCAACCCATCTAATAAATCTTCCTTCCATTTAAATTAGCAAAGAGACAAATTAAGCCAATCTCTTCCATAATGATTGTACCACACACTGTCGGTGTGGGTCTAGATCGGCAGGTGCCCATTTGGGCAACCACTACTTTGCCATCAGGCCTATTGACCATCAATCCTAGCCCATCTTCTGTTTAGTAGAAATTAACATATCGCGTTACTATGAAAATAGTCTTATAATTGGGCTAAGCCCATCTCATAAATTCTTCAGGTGGTTTCAGTCCATCTAATAAATTCTCATTCAGGTGATGGTTGCTCCCGCTGTCACCTCAAGTGACATATAACTGAACCCCATTTTGACCTCACCAAGAAATTTGTGTCGTTCAACAATGGGCACTGAAACTGTTTGATAAATGAAAAAAAAAAAATCATTTTCCCTTTCCAATTCCTCATCTTCCCTTTCCACTCGCCTCAGCTCTATGCCATTCATCTTGGGATAACCACGGGAAGCCGGCCAATCTGCTCAGCGATTGGAACTTTGAATTGTCACCTCAGTGTAAACTTATTATCATAGACACTTTGAGCCCACTGGCCACAACATTAATTTACGAACCCATTTAAATGAAATCAAACTCTGAACACAAAAACCATGAGCCACTTTCACCTCAATTTCTCCTTAAACTCAAGTAATAGACTAAAATTTGGACCTAAAACCATCTGAGCTTAGTCAAAATGGACTTTTGAGCTCAAACAAATTGAGACTTTTGTGCATTAAGCCATCCCACGCTATTTAATTATTTTCAATATTCGTGCAATAATCTCGACATGACAATTTGGAGAGGTTTTAATTTTAAAGCACTGGCCTACATGCACACATGACTACCAATTATTTTTTAAGCCACCGCGTGATTTTTTTTACCTTAACTTTATATTAGAAAAAAGACAAATTAAGCCAATCTCTTCCATAATGATTGTACCACACACTGTCGGTGTGGGTCTAGATCGGCAGGTGCCCATTTGGGCAACCACTACTTTGCCATCAGGCCTATTGACCATCAATCCTAGCCCTCCTGCGGCTGGTGATTGGCGAAGCACATGAAAGGAGATGATGCTCTCACTGCCCATCACGTCTAAGCACGTCACATGCAACGAGTGCTCGCCATGTCTAGTAGTACAGGAGGAGTGTCAGAGCATGTTGATACTTGAATTATAGGTTAGTTTACTTCTGAGCCTGCTGTAGGGTCAGCTCGAAGATAATCTGGGAGGGAGGGTTAATGATGAACAATGATGCTGTTGATCTGATGATCTCCTTTTTGGAGAAAGGAAATTCCAAAGTACTCATGTGATTATTCCGATGGGGATTGTGAAGGAGATGATCATTTTGCACGTTTGTTCAGAAGTTTAGAGGTCCCATCTGTCTTTTGAGGCTGGATGGATCCTGAATCCTCCGGTTTATAGCCTGCACCTTCTACTCTTTTTAATTACTACCTCCAATCGTAAATATAAGTTATTTAGAGCATCAGCAACAATTATTCATACTTCACATCAAAATCTATTTTTTCCATTACCAATAACTACCTTTGTATTTTTGGTAATGGTTATTACAGCAGACTACCAAAATTCAACCACCAAGGATAGAATAGAGGGATCAATCCCCTTCATTTAGGTGAGAGTGAGATGTGTTTTGGTGATTACCAAAAACTTTTAGATAGTGGGGATTAGATTGATAATCTGCTGGAGCACCTCCAATCACCAAAATATTATTTTTTGATATTGAGGAGAGGGTGAGCAATCCGTTGGAGCACCTCCACTTCACCTCCAACATATTTTTGTTGGTCAATATTTTTAGTTTGACCACTAATGCATAAATAAAATAAATTCTTTAACTATTACTTTAAAGGATATTGGCGCTTTCACAGCATAGAGTAGATATATGTAGATGCAGAGGTTTGGGTTTTAATCCGAAAAGCCCTATTCATGAGTGGTGGATGGGTGGTGTAACGTTTAGAGGTCCATTGCTAAATAAATTGCATAAAAACTTTTATAAGAATATGTTCCCAAAGTGAAATATTTTTCATGGTATTCTAGCGAATTGTAAGATACTTTTTTACTAAGCACAAAATAAGAAACATATGTGAGCATCCCTATATTGAGCCATATACTCGAAACTCGTGGACACATTCTATGAAACAAATCTAATTGACTGAGTTAAACTTGATTTTCCTACATTCTACGAAAAGAAATCTAATTGACTGAGATAAACTTGATTTTCCAGAGGATATGCAATATCGATCATCCATTAGCACTTCATAATTTGCAACTCAATTCTTTATTTAAGAGAAAATGGGAGTTAAGGCTGAACTTTAAACTAATAACAAATAGATTAGTTAATTTTTGAATTTTGTGTGCTTTATGTTGACATGCATACCTGGATATCCACATGCTGACGCCACCATCCGCATCCATACCGTGAAAAATGAGCCGATAAATGCAAAGATCGGGAAGATGGGATCGGGATTGGAGCGCGGGGGGTCTCACATAGGCAAGGTGTGGCCTAGACGAGGCTCGCGACAAAAATGATTAAGAAAAAAAGTTAATTAAAACACGTTTGCTTTAGGATCCATGAAAGTTTCTATTGAAAGGACCACTAGAGCAAAACAATTACATGTTTAGTTACAATTTTATGAACAAAAAAGATATATGTCAATGCAAATCTACTCATATAACTTTTCCAATCCATATATATTCTGAAAGACAATGGTTGAAAAAATCTATAAGAAATTGCAAATAAAATATTTAATACATCATGAATTTGTACCCCCTTCTCTAGGACTATGTAACTGAATTGTCTTCGAATCAGGGCCTTCAGGAAGTATGATGAGGACAACTCTACAAACATGATAACGTGCCCACCTGTAATTTGATCGAGGTGTCAGCCAACTCTGGTGCCCACGTCCATGCAAACGAGGCAGCCGACAAGAGGCCGTCCCTTGCTATAAATAAACCACCATGAAGCCCAGTTTATCGGATCCCACAACTCCCCCACTTCGGCCATCCGGACACACGTCTCCTCAATTTCTCAGGTCTTCTCTTCTTCTGCACCCAAACTTTCCCCATTTCTCCATCCTGAATAGGTGAGTGCGCTTTGTGAATTTGGATTGCACTGTTTGTTCAGATGCTTGTACACTGAATATTTGGTAGGGGCCTGAACATTTGCTAATGGTTTCTATCAAGGCAATTATGCCCTCGATTAGCGGTGCAAATTGTTTTGAGAGGTGGTTTTATGTGGTTCTGTATAGTTGGTGCATTAGGAGCAAAGTAGTAGGAAGCTTGCTGGTTTCTTAAGGAAATTGGCTCAGAAACAGTGTCAAGGATTATTGTTTCTTTTTCTCGCAAAAAAGAGGATTATTGTTTTTTCAGACTCCCTGTAGTTTTCTTATTAGGTGCGGTCTGATATTTTCTGTAAGTGTGAAACCCTGATCGTTTAGCAACTCCGATGAAGTTACTGTTGTTATCGTGTGCCTTGTTGCTCTGCTCATCCAAGGTGACTGGGATGCAACACTGTTCTTGATTGTTTTCCTTAATATCTGTAGCCGTGACGTGTTCTCTGTTGGTTTGCTTCGCCATTTACTGATTGATCCTAGCTTGGTGCAGAAATACAGATGGCGGGGACTGTGTTCACGCCCTCGCTTGAGGGAATGAAGCATGTCAAGTCGGAGAGCGGCGTGATCCTGACCAAGCCGTTTCTCGAAGTATGCAAGCACATCCTTCCTGTGCTAGGTAAACAGGAGAGATGTTTTGCATTCCTGCAATAAATTTAGGGAACTTCTCCCCAGTTAGCAGATACTTTGATGTGGTTACAGTTACAGCAGTGTCATTCTGATTCATGGATCATTGCAGAGAAATTCGGGTCAGCCATGGCTATTGTCAAGACTGATATCGGAGGCAATATCACGGTAAGGGAAATCCATTCCACAGGCACACCTAAGCCATGCCGACGAAAATTTCGTATGTTTTGACAAAATGGTCAAAGCAAATTCTGCTACCTTTGATTTATGTCTGGTTCTTACTGCAGTTTACGGCGACACATTCTTTCTGATCTTGTGCAGAGGCTGGAGACAAAATATGCATCTGATCCTACAAAGTATGAGCAGCTGCACAGCCTGGTGAAAGTAGAAGTTAGCGCAAAGACTGCCAAAAGTTCTAGCAGTTGTACTAACGGTCTTCTCTGGCTGACAAGGTAACCCAGCAAAATCTGCACATTTCAATGTTTTATCAGTATTGTAACTGTGTTGTGCATTTGATCGTCAGAGCCATGGACTTCTTGGTTGCACTGTTCCATAATTTGGTACAGCACCCAGATTGGCAGATGTCACAAGCTTGCAATGACGCATATAGCAAAACACTGAAGAAATGGCATGGCTGGCTGGCGAGTTCGAGCTTTTCGGTACTATTCCTTATCTAAGCTCCAAACAAAGTTATACCTTCTGATAATCTGTCAACCGTCCAGTAATTACCGATGATAAAGTTTAAATTTAAGTTTACTAGCGAAAACCAAAACATGATATCTTCAGTGACTACTGATTGTGCCATCAGCTAAAAGCGGACACTTCACTCTACTGCTTGAAATGCACTAACATTTACATGTACATCTACATACTAATGCCCGTTTATTTCAGGTTGCCATAAAGCTTGCACCAGACAGGAAGAAGTTCATGGAGATCATCAGTGGTTCAGGCAACATCAACGCAGACATTGAGAAGTTTTGCTCAACATTCTCCCCTTTGCTGGCACAAAACCACAAGTTTCTGGTAAGTTCAGTCCAAACTACTGTACTTTTGGGGTGACCAACCCAACATTTTCTAAAGGTAACAATTTTATGATGCACCTGTCTACTTGCAGGCCAGTGTGGGCATGGACGATCTTAAGGCATCTTGATGCAGTACACTCGTTTATCATTCGGCATTCTCCGTGGCAAGCTTACACAGAAACAAGCATCATGTGTTGTTGAATTTGTATTGAGGATAATGAATCTCTGCTGTGTCTAAATGTAATATTTATCACACCCTTGTTTAAACATTTGTTCGCCTCAGTATTCTGATTAGTCCGATCAAAATATCATAGCACAGGATAACTTCTGCCTGACGGTGTCAATTTTCAATGGATGAGATTTGGTTTGCAACTTCTGTTTTCGAGAGACTTAGGTATGATCATTGCAGCCGGAAATTTATAGAAATTGTTTGGCGTTCCATAGGTTATCCTAAATGTCGACGTCTAGGATAACCATATTATGATAGATGGTTGGTGGAAAAGTTTATTTGTAAGTTGTAACAAAGGAATTATCACAGATGGACATCCACAAAATACGTCTGGGATACTTGCTATTGAAGAAGTTCTTTTGTTGCAAACCCTCATTCCCAGACGTCAGCTAATCCATCAAGGATGAGGGCTTTACCATAAGTTTCTCAATCTGCAATTTATCACATTTTTCCATTGGGCCCTCCATTTCTAAATGCATGGCAGGGAATTCAACCTTGAGTTTGCAATGCAACCTCCAGCTTGGTTTTGAGGGGGCCTTTAACTCAACTAGAAACGAAGATGCAAAATTGGGTAAAGCTCAACTTTGTTTCACCTCTGGACCACTGAATTTATCATCTTAGAACTCAAATTTATTAAAGTTCATATTTAGGGAAAGTCAAAATGGATTTAAATTTTCCAGTAATTTTTAGGGGTCATTGTAACTGCAACAAGGTCGGCCACTTTCAAGCACAATCAAATATGCCTTGAACTAGCTAGACGTGTACTCATCTCGGCTGCGCTTGTTGAAAAAAAAATCAAGATTGCTTGATCTCCCTCGAAAGTTTGCATAAATTTGGCCATTAGGACAGGTGGAACATGTGCACAAAAGTTGAAATGCAGAAATCATGTGAACTAAAGGTATAAACAAGAACGGATCATTTCTAGTGACATCTTTGCCCAAATGGCTATCTTTAGATAAACTCCTCTGCATCCTCCATCCAGTTTCCCATAACTGTCTTCTCCTTAAATAGCCGACAAAAGGACAGGCAGCCTCTTCCTACACCCACGCATGGTCGAATAATATTAGGAGGAAGCTCAAAGGGTTCTTGACCCTCCAAAAAATTAGGCACAAGATAGATCTCCTCTTCTCGCCCTCGAGGTAGCATTGACCGCAAGGGGGCCATCCGCTGGGGTCAGTGTAAGTTTCTGAATCATATTGTGGCAATGCCCGAGGCTAGACAATATTGAGCTAGCCTTTACAGAGAAAGAGATTGAGAGGGGAGAGACATGGCATTGGCCCACTGAGGAAGGTTGAGAACCGGTTAACAAGAATTGCCAACATTTGGCCAATCTTGTTAACAGAATTTAAGGTTCCCAACAGAGTAAGCATTCCAATGTGGCACTCTGTTCAATTTGATTCATTCATTTTGAACATCCTAATATGAATGTAGGCATTTCATTTCTTTTTGCTCAATCGTATTGTTTCACCGTATTTTTTTGTGAACTGGTCCCATCAGCAATTTGCAAGTTCAAGTAGAGTGCGTGCACCCACATACATACACAAAGCTTAGGGGAAACCAACATGGGCACAAAGATGAAGAAGGGGATCCTGAAGCCGTTCCGCTACATCTCAAACATGATGGGTATGCATGATCTCGTTGCTCATTCAATAGCTTCAAACTGATTGTTCATACCAGGGAGGACACTGGCATTGACATCATCGGTCCTTTTTCATACTGAATTGTCGCAACCAGATGGTAAGGAGCCTGAAATGCAAATCGGGTTCCCAACTGATGTAAAACATGTGGCGCATATCGGTTGGGACGGTCCTGGCGCCGCCAATAACAACAACAATGCTGGAGGAGCACCTAGCTGGGTAAGCTTGGCAACATTACCTCTCATTGGCATAAAGCACATCAATGGCATCCTTGTCGACTTGGGAACGATAAGATAATTCAACCGTAAACGGTGGATATTGTGGCATGACAAAAGTGTTGGATTTGACAGATGAAGGATTACCACTCGGCACCGCTGGACTCGTCATCTTTTAGGAGTGAGAGTGGAGGCACAGCTGCTGCAAATCCCTGGGCTTCTCAAGGTCTGTTTCTTCCTTGCCTGAATAATTCAGAAATAATCATGTGGGAACTGGATCTGCTAGCAATGGAATCGCATTAAAGAAAAATCCTATATACGAAAATGAGTTTTGTTCAAGAAATAGAAAAAGGAGAGAACGTTTTTTAGCAGAAAATAAATCCTGGTTTGGTTTGAAATGTGAAGGAATGCGTATAAAATGATGATATCCTTTTGTGCCTGACAGAGATAGTCATGGATGGAGGAAGCCTTGGCGAAACCTCCTTCCGGGACACGAAAAGCGAGGCCGGCGACGCCGGCGGGGACGACTCCCCACTGTCCCCCGGCTCGCGCCGGTCGAGACGACACCGCTCCCGGGGCTCCGCCACCTCCTCCATGGACGTCACGGGCTCCGAGGGTGGCGCCGAGGAGAAGAAGAAGGACAAGGCCAAGAAGGGCATCCGCAAGAACCGCAAGAAGGACAAGGACAAGCCGTCGGCCGGCGAGGACGGCGCGGACCTCCCCGCCGTGCCCAAGAAGTCCAACCGCCGGAAAAGCAAGGGCAGCTCCGAGGGGACCGGCGGCGCGGCGACCAAGGACGGCGCCGCCGCGGCCGCGCCGGAGGAGGAGGCGGCGGCGCCCCTACCCCCCGTGGCCGACGACTAGGATCCAAGCTTTGGCGTCGTTCTGGGGAACCGATCGAATCAAGCATTGCTGCAGATAGCACTCTGAGCTCGATTAGTAGGGATCATGTGGCGATCGATGGATATACGTATAATGGTGGTACTCGAAGGGCACATGCGTTGAGGATTTATTTGAGGCGTCGTCCGAAGGTTGATGGTCTAGCGTTGTCGGGAGTGGGGTGTGTGCACGCACAAATGCCATTTCTTTTCTCTATTTCTTTCTGTAACAATACTGATCCATTTTTCTCTAACCTGTTATATACCCTGTTCAAGATTAATTTTTTCATATATAAAAGTGTACTGGGTGCGCTACATACCTCTCGCAAATTATCATATCATATGAGTTCGTTTTGTTACACAATTTACATTGTACTACGTTTAGCTGTTAGAACTGAGAAATTTAAGAAAAGAAACACTCCTATGTTAGTACATTCCAAAAGGCCTTTTAGAAACGAGAGATCAACATGAACTTCACAGTTTAAGATGGACTAATTTTGTGGGCCAAATGACTATCCAAATTTGTTTATATTTTAAAAATCTAGAAATTCGGGTGCGGTCAATTATACGTTTGAGGCCGAAATTGTGCCATGTCATGATATATTTTATTTGACCAAAAAATATTTGCAAAGAATTGTCAAAACGAACCAATAGTTTTGGTTGCTTATTACAAAAAAATGTATTTTATGTAGTTTTCATGTCAGTGATTGAATCGAAGGAGGATCAGACTCGATGATAGTTGGAGGAGCACAATGCACCGCAGCACCCTCAAATGCTGATGAGTGATGATAAATGTATAATTTTTCGCTCATGTTATGATGAGCGTCAGCACAACCTTGAAAAAGCACCACACATGTGCAGCAGAGTATTCAGAACTTCCACGAGGATTAGCAAATACCATGATGTAAAGAACAGTGGATGCGTTCACACAGAATTCATTTAATTCAGATATATGTGCATGTAACAACTACCATATAATAGGGGGCCTATGACCTTAACAATTACCATACAATTAAAAGTTATGCCACCATTTTTGTTAGGGGTTGTAATGGTAGTTGTTACATGCCACCATTTTGTTATATATATAGTTGACATTCAAAATATTATTACTCTTTTCTATAAATTTGGTCAAACTTAGAATAGTTTGACTTAGGACAAACCAAAATGTCTTACATTTCAGAACGGAGGGAGTATATAAGATGTGTTTGGTTGGTTGGTTGGATGAGGTTGGTTATAAGATATTATAAAAAGGGTTGGTTATAAGATATAGGCATGTGTTTGGTTTAGAGATAGAGTGGATAGGAATTAAGATGCCTATGTTAAGAGAATATGACGCTAGATGCTGGATGAGTCCAGTGACTAGAAGATAGCAACTGATGGTTAGTATAATGATTAGTAATAATTAGCAAATTTTGTTATTTTATTTATTTTTAAATATATGATATTCAGGGCAAGCAAATTACTAACTTTTTTTTTGGATTTTTCATGTACATAGATTTTTACTATGTATATACGCTATGCTATTTATAGCTAACTTTAACTTGAGAGAACTGTTTGAATTTTGCACTCAACACGGTAAAACCACTCCCCATCTGTGAGAAAAAAATAAGGGTTGCTAAAAAATAGAGTAATGACGGCACATCTATGTGCTCCATGATATATGCATCAAATGTAGTAACATGTTAAGGAATGGCTAGGGTGAAAGAAAATTTCAGCAACGGTGCATTTTACAACGTTGTTGTTATAGCAGTAACAAATCTCCAACGAAGGGTACTTTTAGCTACTCTCTACTATGCAGGTATCGTGCTGAAATCCACAGTTGTTTGAACAGTTTTTTTCACAATCGTACCTGAGCATATTTTTCATTAAGAAGTTGAACGGCTGACAAGAGAGAAACGTAAAGCCTTTAGATGCGTATTCACATTCGGCCCCAACTGAAACAGCACTGTGGCCGCTTCAGCAACTGTTTTCGCTTCAGAAATAACTACCCTTCATCAGCGGGATCATCCCGATCACGTCAGTCGACTAAGTAAGAAGCAACATTGATCCGAACACACAGCAGCATGACTCAAGTTATTTCTGTTCAATTAGCAGCCGGAAGCTAGTAGCAACATCTTTGAGAGAATTAGGTACCTCGAGGTCTGCGCCCAGAGCTCGGAGGGCGGTAGGATTGGGGAGGAAGAACGAGACAGAGGGACGCATCGCGGCTCCCCGACGTCCACGTGTCGCTGCTTTCTGCCTGCTCCCCTCCCAGCTCCTGCCACGTGCCTCTACCTTGTTGGCCCAGCAAAGGGAAAAGCCGCCAATAGTTTTCATCTCCCAGCTCTCGCTCTCTATTTGGCAACAAGATGAAGCAATGCATTTTGCTGCTCTCTTGTCAGTTCTTCAAACAACTGAATGTCAGCACGATGCCACGATAGAGAGCAGCCAAAAGTACACTTTGTTTCGAGATCTATTACTGCTATCACAACAGAATTGTCTTACACTTATATACACAAGACTGACCACTGTATATAACGGCCCGAGTAGATCACATTCCACATAAGTCATAATTTACACTGCAGTACGAACTTCACAATCACAGAGCTGCATAATTTTTTAGATAAAGATGCTCCCATCAAAACTTGTCGCGTGAACCATCCATTGATGACTTTCCAGGCTCACCGTTTGAACTCCTCAAACAGCGTAGAGGCGAACAACCTGGTTGATCGTGGCGCGGCAAATAGGGCACCCCCACTTCTTGGACTCGATATCCTTCAAGCAGGACATGCAACCAGCCATGTGGCCGCACGGAATGCAGGCGCCTTCCACGGGGGCATCCAGACAGATAACACAGGTGCCGGACGGAGTGTTGCCACTGCCGCTCGCATTAGCCTCATTTTCTCCTGGTCTAGCAGGTGCTGCTGCTGTGCCACCTTCGGTGGTAGCAGGCATGGCTACATCAACAGGAGTGGCATCTACGGATGGATACTGAACAGGGCCGCTGTAGAAGGTTTCTTCCGCGAATGGTGGGGCGGTTGGGGTTGGAAGAGCCGGAAGTGCTTCCTGCGGAATCACCACAGGAGGGTTGGTTTGGGTTTTGTTGGGTCTAGATGAGCTTTGGCTAGAGCTTGTTCCAGGCATGTCCCATCCATTGTATGTGCTGCTGCTTGGGGCGTCAACCTGGGCTTGGGATTGGCCACTCATCTTTGATGGTGCAGGAGCTGCCGGAGGTCCCCATCCGTTGTGAGAATTGCTTGGAGGGATACCCCAGCCATTGGTGCTGGGAGTGGATGCATTTGGTTGAACATTGGGCACTCCCTCTGCAATAGCTGATTGAATTGAGGCACTGATAGCCATCGCTAATTCAACATCCTCCTTGCTGGGTGCAGATTGTTCTGAAGGTGCCACAGATGAGTTTGCAGGTACTAGATTTGGCATTGGGAGATTTGCTGGCGGTGCTGGAGCCGTGTTGAAAACCTAAAAAGAAGTGATGTTTAGATTATACTATTGTTTCTCTGTACAAAGCTAAAAATTTAAATCCAGCAACTTCTGGTTCATTGAAAATCGACCACAACTTCACATCATCACTATTGTAGTTATTTAGATATCTATATATAAGCAAATATTGTTAAAAGGGCAAGGCTTCTTTTAAACGAATTTAGTTAAGAAAAATATAAGAAAGAATATTGTTCAGATCCACTACGGATATACCACGAGTAACTAAATGAGCAAGAAAAATATTCCTGTAAGGTACCTGTGCCATGCCACAACATGCATTATAAAACCTTTGAAGCTGTTGTTTGTCACCTTCATAGGCAGGTAAGATCTTGTATCTAGTTTCTGTAAAGGACATCTCACTCAATTTTAGAAAAGGAATGGCTACCTATTTCTCTTAGATAGACTTACAGAAATCAATCAATATTCATAAAGGGACGAACTGCTTGTCATGAGTAAAACAAGATATTTCAAAATATCAAAAGCAAGTAACACACTGTCATGCTTTCAGAAAGTAACATCAAAAGCAAGTAAAGCTGAAGAACTACTCCATTGACCAAGTTTCTACGAATATTTACCAAGATATTTCAAGCAAGTTGGCTGCAGCCTTGTTATTGGTAATAATGCTGTCAAGTTTCTATTAGGATAAAGTTGAATATTACCAAATGGTAAGATAATTCGCTTGAAGTATCTTGATCCCCAATGAGTACAGTAATAAAAGTTATTTTACATTATGCAGTACAATTCGTTGTTCATCGTCATTTCACATTTCATGTTTCTTCTTATTAAAATACTGAATAGTGTAATAAAAGAACATGAGTGGCTGCGAAGATTTTTTTTATTATTCCATTTGCAACCAATGATGGTAAGCCTAATGTTTGCTTGGAGCTACAGCCACGGCATGAGCTCAACAAATAGAATGATAGGCAGGCTTTTGTGAAATTATGTGAGATTCTATCTAAGTGGAGCCTTAGGGACGACTAAGATAACCAGCTGCCCCCATAGAAGAGTAAGAGAGTGATCAAGCATACATGTGTATCTTGTATATGGTGTAACAGTTCATGCTGTTTGATCTTCTGTGGGCGGAAGATATATGCAGTTGTGAGTTGTGACACAGCATGTCTCCTAATCCAGAATCTTAGTTGGAATATAATAAGTTGGCTACATTGAACCTTCAGAAACATAAGGCACTTCCTTTCTAAGAAAAGGTAAGACTTAAATCAGTGGTAAACATCATCATACACCACAATGGAAATCATATTGACAAAGCAAGTAGCCAATAACATAATCAAGCATTTAAAATTGCCAAATCCGTAAATTGAAAACTAAAGCATGGCACATACTTGTTCCTTTGTCAAAAATGATAATGGAAGGGTCAGCCAGATTAAGCTTTGGTTCCTCAATTTGAGATTTCCATAGTTTAACTACAGCACGTGGTTTAGAAGCCTGCAGCTCATCAAGAAAAGAAATATCACAAATAATGATCATTTCAATAGCATGTCGCCATCAAGAAAAAATATCAACTGCAACCAGGAAGCAGTGTTCACAGCTAATTGCTGAAGTAAGCAAGACACAACTCTAATAAACAAAGGAAATGACTGCACATGTGCGCTGTAACAACAGAAAATGGCAGCACCAGTGTATTTACAGTGCAGTTTCCCCTGAACAGGCTTACATGAACATATATAGCAGCAGTTACTCAAATTCAAATGCTACTTGTTCCTACAGAACTAGACCTGGGGGAAGGGATACATTTTAAAAGGAAGGGGCATCAGTAATGCCATAGCTAGCCCATGTTAATGTTAATTAATTGCAAAAGTACCGCGGAATTCAATGTGTATGAGATACGCCAACATATCCACATCTATAAGCAGTAACTGCATAATATATAAACAAAGCAGAATCCATTCAAACTTTTAAGTCGTACCTGTAATTCAGGATATATAGCTAGCTCCAACTTAAGAAGCCTGGTTGGAGCCCGCACCTCACGGGGTAAAACCACAGCCCAACTGGGAAAAGAAGTAAGATTAGAAACTCATAAACATACTGTTAATGATTCTCACACCTAAGAGCTCCGTGATATGCATCCAGATGTACAACATAAATGACAGAAAAATAATGTCAATAAAATATTACATCTTTCTTGTCATGAACTGTGGAGCAATTGCATCCAAAAAAGCAGGAGCATAATTCTCCCTCATCCATCCACAAAAAAGAGAAATCCGTCCCTACAAATAATTAAATAAGAAATAAGTGAAACAATCAGAGTACTATATGCATAGTAGGACACCCAGTAAGTAACATACCTCTATGGCCCGTACGACATTCACATGGCCCTTTTCTCTTGCCAATTCAAGGGCAGTATTGCAATCATCATTTGGTATGAAAGGATTGGCTGCAAGAATATGCATTTAACAAAACTACTACAGTTCACGAGAGAGGAATGAAGCATTTCATATACATAGATCATGGTATACCTCCATGTGTGAGAAGTAAATGGACAGTCTGCTCGAGCCCCTTCTTGGCAGCATGGTGCAATGGAGTCCCACAAAATGATCCTGCCAATGGAAAATGGGGAGGATTAGAAACATAATAACAAGAAATGGTAGACTCTTCAATCAAGCATGCATTCTGAGATTATTGTAATGGCCACCACATGTAACTTTTTCAGCAACTTGGAAGAATCATATCGAATAGTTAACATTTCATTCATGCAGAGTTGGACAGAAGCGTGCCATACTATGACATCATGTCTTCATTGATTTGATTCCACGAACATATAATACTCAAGGGTATCTAAATGGAATGTTGTTTGCTAAACCTTCTCTTATGTGCCTGAAATGTACCATATTTACCAATTTGATTCGGAAGCTTAGGCTCCCTAATAACTTTAAGGTTCTGCTATACTTCCAACCTCCAACCGCCACACATTTTACACCCACATGTATCCAAATTAACCTTTTGCTTGAGCAATCCTTAACTATGGCTCTTTTCCTATAGCTAAACTAATAGGAACACGCCAGTTCTGTGCAAACCCCAACCTTTTTTTCCCTATCCGGGCCACTGAATCTGCAAACCCAAGTACTGTGTCGTAGGAATCGCATTGCTAAGTTCAACTAAGACAGTGTAAGAAGAAGAAGGCACTAAAGAGCGTCCATACCTGGCCTGTAGGCGTTGACATTGGCTCCCAACTCGATGAGCACCTTGGCCACGTTGAACAGATCGGGCCGCATGCAGGCCACCATCAGGGGCGTCTTCCCCTCCTTGTCAATCCACTGCAAACCAAGCACGCAAACAACAGCAGCAGTGAGTCGAGGGGTTGGTGTGGTGATAAGGGCGTAAAAGTTTCTTATCCCGACTGGGCTGGGTGGCCGGCTGACCTCAAGGCCGGCGCCCTGCGCGCGGAGGGTCCGAATCCCGTCGGCGTTGCCGTAGTTGACCTGCTGGTACAGCAGCTCCTCCTTGGACTGCTGCAGCCCCATCCCGGCTCAGGAAACAGCCCAATCGAAGAGGGGGAGGGGGAGGGGAAATCCCCCGCGAATCGACCCAGCCAGCAGAGGCTGTTCCTGCGGGCGATCGCTGCGAGGTCGTGAAAGGCAGCAGTGACGGGGGCGCTCCGGTCAGGAACCAGCCCGGAGGAGATCCCCGCCGCGGGAGGGGGACGGGCGGGTGGTTCCCGGGGGGGGGGGGGGGGGGGGGGGGGGGGGGGCGGGCGCGGGCTGGGGGATTGGATTTGGGGGCGGGCAGGGGAGGAGCAGACGGGAGATTATTATAGGAATTTAATGCGCGGTGGTTCGAGGAAATGGGTGGGAAATTGAAGACTGAAGAGGGCGAAGCTGACAGTTTTTTCCCGCTCGTGATGGCGGCCTAGTACCTTTTTCCTTCGTGGCGAAGGGATTTGTGGGCAAGACAGAGTGAACGCGGGATGTGACGTGACTCGAGTCTGGCCAGCCAGGCAGTCACGACTGACGAGTGGGTAATTCGCGTGGCTTGCGACCCCATTAGTTGCCAAAAAATTTTGGTAAAAAGTTTTTGTAATTTTTTCAACACTAATTATGAGTATTAATAGATTAATTATAAAATTAATTACACGGATGAACGGGAAATCGTGAGACGAATCTATTAAACCTAATTAATCTATCATTAAAACTTGTTTACTTAGCACGACAATTTATTAAATCTAATTAATCTATCATTAAAGCTTGTTTACTTAGCACGACTTTGTCTAATCATGATCCTAAAGATTCATCTCGCAATTTTACCTGGAGTTATGGAATAAGTTTTGTCAATTATCCATATCTAATACTACTAATTAGTGGTCAAACGTTCGAAGTTACTATAATGATGGAAAATTTTGAAAATCAGGGCCTTACGATTTGCGACTGTCGAATTGATGCCAGACAACTCTGACTCACGCTTGTGACTTGCAGGGCAAGCCAGGTGATTACACACAGTTGACCGTTCGTTAAAAAAACGATTATACACAGTTGACCATGCGAGGCACGTAGGCAATTTCGTTTTGGCAGAATAACCTTTAGCTTTAGCTTTAGCCTTAGGATCACTTTGGTCCCTAAAGTATTAACCCCTTGTTTAGATGTAAAAAGTTTACACCCGTAAATGTCACATCAAATATGTGCGATATATGCATGGAGTATTAAATCTAGACAAAATAAAAAACTAATTGTATAGTTTGCTTGTAAATTACGAGACAAATCTAATGAGTCTAATTAGGCCATGATTAGACACTAAATTGCTACAGTAAACATATGCTAATGATGGACTAGTTAGGCATTAGTTTTTTAATTAGTCTATGTTTAATACTTCAAATGTAAAAAGATTCCATTTCAAAAAGAAATTGGATGCATTTAAACAAGGGCTAAATAGGCCATATAGGAATTCATGTTGAATCAATATGGATCGGCCTTGGGTTGGTACAGAGGTGCCGTGTGATTTAATTGATCGTCAACTCTCCAGAGCGAGCACAGCGGTGACCGTTGGTGATGGCAGAAAAACTTCTTTTTGAAAGTCTTCTTGGCTGGAAGGTAGGGCGCTAATGGACATTGCACCGGGGCTATATAAACTTGCAGGACCAGTCCTGGACTAAAAGGTTGTGGCGCATGAGTACGGTTGAAGAGGTAGCTGAATTTGTGATGCTTTGGGTGCAACAAGTCTCGTTGAATGAACAGGAAGATCAACTCTCTTGGCGATAGGAAGATCAACTCTCTTGGCGATGGACAGCTAATGCTTCTTACTCCTCTAAGTCAGCTTACTTGGCACAATTTAATAGTTCTTATTGCACCTTCTAGGGTACCTACATCTGGAAAGCGCATGCTGAGGGGAAGCATAAGTTCTTTGCCTGGCTTTTGGTTCAGTCCAAAATTCTTACTGCAGACAAGCTGATCAAGAAGGCCTAGCCGTGCGACCCATCTTGCCCTTTGTGTGAACAAGAGCAAGAAACTGCAGCTCACCTCTGTCTTGATTGTGTGTTCGCACAGGAGGTTTGTTTCTAATGCAGGGTTGGTCCAATGGCTTAGTAAAGCCTGTTAGAGGTGTGGACATTGAGACTTGGTGGGTATCTTCTTTGCAGCCGTTACCCAAAGAGCAGCGGCGACACATAGCAGCATTACACATGTAAATTGCGTGAAATATTTGGAAGGAACGGAATAGACGAGTTTTTGAAGGCAAAACAATGACAACTCTGTTGGTCTTCAATTGTATTGAGGAGTTGGGCGTGCGGCAAGCGGCTTTGAGTGCACCTAGCGCCATTAGTCCCATGTTGCTTTTGTTTCTTAATGAGTTGAGTGTTTCTTGTTCTACGTAATATCTTGTTAGTGTACTGTAAAACTCTACTCCCTCTTCTTAAATGATAAGCAACCCTCCTGCCGTTTTATTCAAAAAAGATGATCCTTAGGCAGATATGGCATGCCACATGTTCATCAGTTCATGCCATGTCAGCTTTAGTTGCCAAGCTGAGTCGATATATTAGAATTGCCTCATTTACCCCTTGTCCAATTATAAATCAGCTTTAGATTACAATGCAAGAATTTGTTATATCGTAGGCCTCCTCAAGCAAGACAAGAAAAATATAGTGACAACATAATAAGTTGTGCCACGTATAATGAAGATCAACATTTTTTAGAAAAATATAGGGGACCATTAGCCCCCGCACACCGAAATCAAATCATGGTAATAATGAAGGCATAGAACCTCTTTTAGAGGGTGGGGACAGGTGAAAGCATCTAGGCCCCTAACTTGAGTTTTGGTAATTAATAACAACATTTATGGAGTAACATTTTCTTGAGAAGAAATGAGTATAGATTGGTTCATGAGAAAATGAGCATATGGTTACATCATGAAGAACTTGAAGATGATCTTGAAGGGATGTGCTCAAGGCAAAGGTATATTTTAGGAATTTTTCTATTTTTGCCGGTCATAAGATGATTAGTGGATGAGATATGACCGGATTAATAGGATAGATAGCCGTACTATCAAGAGGAGTCGATGTGCCTTTGCATGACGATTTTATAGTGCCATTTTGCTCAAATATTTGCATTGCATGCATAAGGGCTAACGTCGTTTGAGAAAATGACTTCAAATGAGTGCCGACACGTTGTGGCGGACAGTCCGGCCCAGGTGGGCGGATGGTCCACCATCTTCTCAGAAGTTTTGGACAGAAACGTGAGGTTTTTGTGTTGGGCTGAAAAGTGAACGACGGACGATCCGCCATGGGGTGCGGACAGTCCGCCTGCTACTCCAGGTTTTGTCCAGAAACATTGTTGGTTTTGGTGGCGCGCTATGAATGAACGGCGAATGGTCCGCCCATGGGGTGAGGACAGTCCGCCGGCTAATGTTTGAATCCAAACAGAAAGGGGATTGTTCTGGTGCTCAGGATCTTGGTACTGCGGACGGTCCGCGAGTTGTGAGGTGGACAGTCTGACATGGCTCTAACGTTCATTTCTAACACACATTTATTGCAGTTCTAGCCGTTAATTTTGAAAAGCGGACGGTCTGGTTTTTGTGAGGTGGACAGTCTGCGAATGCTCTATTTTCACGGATTTTGAAGGTAACAGCTAGATTTTGAGGGGGTGGCTATATATACCTCATATCCGGCCGTGCGTGAGCTCTCTTGGCACTTTGAAAAGCTTCCTTAACATTCTTGAGCCAGCCACCTTCTCTCTCACTCACTTTGCTTAGGGATTGCATTCTTGAGAGTGTGAGAGCATCCTTGTGCATTACATCAAGAGTTTGAGCATTGTGGCACTATGGAGTCTTCAAGCAAGCGTTATTGGCTTGTTACTCTTGGAGGTTGCCGCCTCCTAGATGGCTTGAAGAAGGTGTAACCATTGAGTTCTTCAAGAAAATTGTGGAGGAGCCCTGGTCTGGATTGTGAGAGGTCTTTGTGCTCACCTCGCCGGAGTGGTGAATAACAACTCTAGTGGAATCAAGGTTTGGAGAGGCTCATTGATTCAAGCCGCTTCAAGATCAAGAAGTGTTCTTGATAGAGGAGCGGTTGAAGCTCTGAGTCCACCTCAACGTGGATTAGGGGTGACCGGCAAGTCATCAACACCACGGGAAAAATTCTTATCTCATGTTCGATTATTTCTTTGCTCAATTTATTATTGCAATTTACCTTGAGCACTTTACCTTACTAGACTTTGAATTGCTACTTGTCACCCTAGGTTACAAAATCCCACTAGTGATAGGTTTTACTAGAAATAGAAGCTCACTTGTGTTACTAATTAAAGTTGCCTAGTGTTTGTGGTTTTTAGTCAAAACCGCCTATTCATCCCCCATCTAGTCGGTATTCTTGATCCTTAAACAAGTCATTATATTAATTGATCCGGTCCTTATTACATAGCGTAAACTAGAGCTGGATGCATATACATGGGACACAAGATCGTGCTATGATTTTTTTTTGGCTTCGCTGTAACAGCCTTGTACACAATCGTTGTAATAGGATATGGTGAAGCATGGTAAAAAGGACAATTCTACCATGCCGACTCATCCACAAGGTTTCCTACCGCTGACATGGCAAGCGCATGTGGCATGACAAATCAGCATAGGGAGCAATTTGATCCAACAGATAAATTTGAGGGACTTAAATGGCCTATTTGATATTTTAGGGATCCAAGTGATCCTCGGAGCAAAGTTAAGGGATGTAATTGGCTATTTTGCGTTACTTTTCATTGTTCGGATGAATTTTAGACAGGATGCGGGAAGTATGCCCGGTCCTCTCTCTCCCCTTTCTTAAAATCATGCTTCCTTTTTTATTTAAAAACGAAAAAATGATGCAACTTGAGTTTCTGTTCTAAAGTGGAATATATGGTTCAAATCGCTGAGCTGTAGCACTTCGAATTTAACATTAATCTAGAGCAACAAAAAATAAAATGGAGCGTTTCGATGGTAGGAAACACATACATGATTTCAAATGAAAGAGATACATATCTGTTTTCCTCTAAAATTGGTTGCCTAGCATGTTATATTTGGAATCGGGAGGATAGTGAGAATTCAAAACTTTTGCTCCAAAGGCTTGAAACGAAAAAGTTCAAATTGGGAACTCTAGACACAAACCTTCTGTTGAGGCAAAAAGTCGCACGTAGACTTCCTGCGCAGCCCCACACGAGGACCTGTGAGATTTGCTTTACTCCGGTGCAGGCTCCACTCTAGCTTCGCGTCGGTGCAAGGTGTGCCAGTCAATTTGATCTGAGATTGACAAAGGATAAGATAAACTGTTAAATTCTGGAACGTATCGGCTGGTGTTCCGAATCATTCCTCAAGTGTATTAGCCTTTCATCCGATACTTATTTATAGATGCAATCGGCCAAATAGCCGATTTGAAGATAAAGTCTGCGTAAGATTTACTTAGTAAGGCCTCGAGAGCAACACCTAGATCCAAATCCAATCGACTGTAATTAAGGTTATAGAAAATAACAATAAAATAGTGAAAGTCGATGGATTTAACAGATCTAAACTGGATAACTATGATAGAAGCTATGGTAAACAAGACAAAAATAAATTAATCTAGTAAAGCAAACCAATATCGATAACTTTGATAACAACTAAAACGAGACTAAAGAGATTAATCTAACAAGAAGAAGCTGATATCGATAACTTGTGAACAAACCGGACC
The DNA here is from genome assembly GCA_032594955.1 of Panicum miliaceum. Lineage (NCBI taxonomy): Eukaryota > Viridiplantae > Streptophyta > Magnoliopsida > Poales > Poaceae > Panicum > Panicum miliaceum. Next base: position 47,460,614 of record CM064057.1, on the reverse strand, counting down.
TAGATCCAATTTGCTCGATAACTTTGAATAAATCAGATAGAGGAAGAAGCGGTGCACCGTCAACCTTGAGCCTATCTGCGTTACTCGACACTGAACTTACCAGCAAGCCGGAGGTCGAAGTCGATGCAGCCTTGCGAATCGGAAGAACTCATAAAAGAAAAAAGCTACTGCAACTAGGGTTTGGCGAAGCCGCCGACAGAAAACGGAAATAAACGGGTGTTGTATTGATTCGGATGATAGATTACAAGCCCGAGGGCTGATATATATAGCTTCAAGCTATGAGTCCTTGTTGACTTACATTGCTTGACAAAAAAGAAACAAACACTCTGAACAAACTATTAACATACAACTCCGAATTCCTAAGATAATCTGCTGACGTCATCTGTCAGCGACGATTCGCCCTATCGGCCTTCGATGCTCCAACGGCCAAAGCTGCCTCCATTAGCTTTCCTCTCCTGTTCTTGCATCATCCAGACACGTGCCAAAAAATGGTGTCAACACATGCTCCCCAATTTCGGAATAAAAGATATTTTGTTCCGAAATTCTTTTCCGATCATAATGGCCCCTCAGATCGAGCTTGCCCCAACTCCTCAACTTCCATTATGACAATTGGTCTTTTCCATTTACACCGCTCGTACCATGATCCTTGGACTATGAACCGCCCCTCTACATGTGGACCAAGCGTATTGTTCCGCTATTTCCACCTTCTGGTCAATTCTCGTCTCTTGACCTTCCTGACCCATCGGGTGAATTGTCGCTCCCTCGTGACGCCTCAGCTTCTCCACTAAGTCATCCAAACCCAGGCAAGGGCACAAAGATCCACTTCTTCCATCTCCGTCTCCTTTCCCCTTGCTTCTCCAGAAAACCCTTCTCTTAGCTCATGTTCCCTCTTCTTCCATGGCCAGCAACAAGCGTTCCGGTGGACGGGTCCTCCAGGCCTCCTCAGCGGCTGCGCACTGTTCTTCACTGGCAAGGGTAAAGGACTTAACTTCATCCCCTTTCCAGACTTCAGTCAATGATTCCCCTTCTACCGAATCGATGTAACACCCAAAGTTTAAAAAAATAATAAAACAAAACATCTCTCACTCTTTCTCTCCTTTCCTCTCTTTGCCGGCCCAGCCCATCTTCTTTCCCCTCCTCTCTTTTCTCTCCCGTGAGGCCCAACCAGCCCAGCCTGGCCCAACCCGCCACCCCTCTCTCCCTCACTCCCCTCTCACTGACGCCCCGGGCCCGCATGTTGGCGCCAACTTCTACCTCTCGCTCCCCACCTTCCTTTCCTCTCCCTCGCCACGTATGCCGCTCACTGCCGCGCAGGCCGCCCCCCCCCCCGCGCGCCCTTCCTTCCTTGCGTTGCATAATTGCCATAATGGCCCGTTCGCACGTCTCTCCCCCTTTTCCCGCTGGAAACCTCCACCATAAACGGCCGCAATCACCGGCCGCCACCGAGACCGCTCCCCTCCTCTACCGTGGCCGGTCCGCTCCCTCGCTCCCTCTATTTAAGCTGCCTCTCGCCGCCGCCATCACCAAGCCCGGACACACCGACGCACCACTGTGGCGGAACCACCTGAATTAATCCGGCTCAAGCGCGCTAACCATCACCACAAGGGCAATCAAGGCTAACTCGCACTTCAAACGGAATAATCCACTGGTCTATCGGGTAACCTCCCGATACAACCACGGTTTTGCCGGTCGAAACCACACATACATGTACTCACACGAAGGTGAGCCCAGAGTATACAACATTCCACAAATTTTACACCGCAGGGTTCATCATAAATTGTTATTACAATGGAGTTCAAATTCGTAAAATAAGGTACTTCAGAGTTCAAAATAATTGAGTTCTTCAGAGTTCAGTGCAGCGGAAAAATAACGATAACTACTCGGCGATACACGATGACTCGATGAAGCCCGTACGAGACATCACTCGGCATTATCACCGTTGGCCGGGGGCGTATCCCATTCCACCAACCAACCAGGAGGAAGGGTACAAGGCCAAGTCAAACTAGCAATCATGTCCTCGAAAGTTTCACCTGAAAACAAGCCACAAGCAAGGCTGAGTATACTAATACTCAGCAAGGCTTACCCAACTAGTGGAATATACTTAGCCGACTCCTATACATGCAAGGCTTTTGGCTTAAGGGGTTTGTTTTGCCGAAAAGCATATACGAGTAGGTCCTTACTTTCAAGTTTTAGCTCCAAGTTCTAGTTTTCTTTAACCATTCTAGGTAAGCAACTATCCAATATCATACATGATGAAAGAATTAATTTTTCATCCAACAAGATTAATCATCATCATTGTTCCTTTTCTTACTCTATGTGGTAAAAGGGTCAAGCAGTCTCAAGAACCGCGAGAAACGGACGATTTGAATCGAATTTCTTAACCTTGCAAGGGAAACCTAAACACACGTCACGTGGTTACTCCAAGAGTCGCACGTGCAACTTTTCCTCTTTCTTCCTGGGTTGTGGATCAGGGCCACCATCCGAGACTACAGAGCCTAGCTCTGTACCCACCATGTGCGCGCATGGAACCGAAGTTGAGATGGTGGGATGCTGTCCACTTGCCGGTCCGATTAGGTACTTAAGCTTACCGATTACCATATTCTCGGCATGTGGTTAGTACGTTCAAAGACTTAACCACCACTACCACACACTGCGGCCTTAGCATTTTTCACTAAACAGACGGGACCTCAATCATCAACATAAACACCGTACCATAGCCCCATCCGTCGATCTTATGATTGCAGCATGTAGTAAACATTCAACTCCTAAATTCTCGCGAGTGACAGGAAATCACTCGACTTTTACCGGAGTCCTATTAGCATAGCATTCTATCGAATCTTACATCTAGTGTTCAGAGCATGGGTACCTAGGATCATGCAACTAAGTTTCCATTCAACTCCTACAAACTTAATGCACAAGTAAAGTAGAGTAATAAGTTGCATAAGTTTAGAAAAATAGGGTTCATGCTCCGGGGCTTGCCTTCTTGGGAAAAGCTAGCGTGGGGCTCGTCTGAACTTGGGCTCGGGTCTTCGAGAGCTTCAGTTAGATTTACTTGAGCTTCACGCTGCTCACTCTCGGACGCGGGCACCAGCTCATACGTTCCGTCGGCGAGAGTAGTCGATTCTATATGAATGCACAAGTGTAAGTTATAGTGATGGTATAAGACGATTATTTTCCTTCACGATAAAGTTGTAGTCCACAAAATATCGATTTGGTTGCAAATTTACTGAGTTAAGATTTCTTTGGGCAATTGTTAATAGAGTATGACTTAAGCTATTAACTTCATTAAACAAGAAGGGGGTTGTGTTATAATGGAAACTTAATTTTCGCAGCACAACATGGATTAAACACAACTTCTAGATTAGGTAACTTCTGGTGATGAAATTTTAATTTAGAGCACATTATGCTGAGAAAAAAGCACTGTAAAAATTTCAGACATTTCTACGCAGCAGAAAAATTATGAAAAATATAATACACAGCTACCACTAGAACCTAGTTATTTTTATACAGGACAAACCATGCATGTTTTGATGCTAGAACTTTTACAGTGTGTTAATATATCCAAATATGTGTTGCTGTAAATTTTTTAGATTTTACTGTGCAAGATACAAAGCATAATAAATAGGACAAAATACACCCACTTTAATAAAGATTAATTTCTACAGGTTGATTCACAGGGTTTCTGTATATGAAATGTTTTGTACAGCAAGGGCTACTCTAAATTGTGCTACAATACAAAGTTGAACATTTTCCCAGCACAGAAACTAATGATTTGATTTAGTGCACTTTTCTCACCACAAAATTATATAAATAGGTTACAGAGAGTAAAAAGGTTCTAAACATTTTCTGTGGTATTTAGGCATCAATACAACAGTTTTGGAAAAGTTTCACCACATGAATCCCAACATAACAGCAATTATAAATTAGTTTTATTATTTCATGGCGTAAACAAGTTTTATTAAAATTTTTAGCTTGGGGTGGGTTCTGGTCCTAATATTTTTACACTAGCCTACAAATAAAGCAACCAGTCTACTGTTAAATTTTCAGGTTTAGCCTTTACCTACAACCATGGGTATAATTAAGGTCTATTAAACCTTCCATTTAATTTATAGCAAGATTTAGCCAGTAACTGAGGAAATGCATGTAACAAAAGTTGTAGACTTTCATCTAAAGATTCCAAAACAGTTGAGTTTGTATTTGTTCGATGTTTCTACGATTTTATATGAATTTTACAAGTTTGCTGCTTTTGAATTCAAAGTTTAAACACATGTTTACAGATATGCCCCTGGAAACTTGCGTGCAGACTCTTTTAAAGATTGCAATCGTTGCCATTGGGTCCCTGGGCCATGCTGGCATGGCGGCCGGCCAGATTCCGGCGAGGGGGCTTGTCGGCGGCGAGGGGAAAAGGGTCGGGGAGATCCAGGGAGGTGAGAGCTACCTTGGGATGGCCTTGGTCGGGGTTGGGGGTGGCCGGAGGTGGCTCGTCGGCGTGGAGCAGAGGGGCGGCGGCGGGGCGGAACGTCGGCGACGATGCTCCGGCGAGGAGGGGAGAGCGTGGGCTGGTCGATGAGCTTCGCGGTGTCGAGGGGGACCCGTTTTGAGGCTTGTTTGGGATGGAGGAGCTTCAGCGTAGGCCGTCCACGGAGCAGCAAGGAGCGGTGGCGGCGCGGGCAGCGCTGGCGGTGCTCCGTCGGTTCTGGGCGATGATGGGTGGGGCAGTGAGCTGCGGTGGGGTGCTGTGGTGGTGGTGGGAGACTCAGCTCTGGCAAGGGGTGGCTGGAGAGGTGAGCTCCACGGTGAGCTGGGCACGACGGCGGTAATGGTGGTGACGGCGGCGTTCTGGTGTCTGGGCGCGCGAGGGGGACTTAGTGCGGCGTTTTGTAGGCAGCAGAGAGGCGGAAGGAGGGGCGGGACTTGGACTGCGAGGCGCTGGCGCGGGCGGCACGACAGGGGGCGCGTGACTGGTCGCGGCGGGCGGCGAACAGAGCCGGCGCGGCGTGTGGCGAGTGCGGGCAGGGGATTGGGCGCTGAGGATTTGGCGTGGGGAGCAGGAGATCACGTGGCGCGCGGGTTGGGCGAGGAGCTGCCGCAGCCGTCTTGCCGGGCGGTGAGCGCGGCGACTGGCGGGACGCGGCGGAGACACGGCACGGCGCGGCTTGTCCATTGGGCGAGGCGGGCGGCAAGCCGAGGCGCACGTCGCCGGCGCGCGCGTGGCGTGCGCGGACAGGGGAGGAGCGCGGCGTGCGGGCACGGCCAGCCATTAGCTTGGCGCCTAGCGCCGGTCAGGCATCACCGGCCAAGTGGCCTGCAGCGATGGCGCGGCGGTGGAGGGTCGGGCGAAGCGAAAGGTCGGGCGAAGCGGCTGCGCGTCGGAGGGTCGGGCGAAGCCGAGGGTCGGGCGAACGTAGGGTCGGGCGAACGTAGGGTCGGGCGAGGCGGAGAAGAAGGGTCTGCAGTGGAAATAGAAGAAAAGGCAGGGACTGGTTTGCAAATCCAAGTGTTTCTCAAATTTTCGTGTTGCAACTCAAAAATCTCTGAACACAAAAGTTTTTCAAAATGAAAAGTTACACAAGTTTTGTTTCAGGCCAAAGTTCATTTGAGTCGTAGTTTAGAAGTTATTTTAAAAACCCAAAAAGTATAATTCGGAGGGTACGTCATTTCATGGGCAAAACTTTGCATTCACTCCTAGGTTTCAACTAGACTTTTGTTTAACATGCCAAAAACGATGTGCCTATTCAATTTGTTAGCCATGTTTGCCTCAATGTGAAAGTTATTTAAATGGCTTGATTAAAGTACATGTACTTATGCACATATACACAACTATTTTCAATTCAAGGCAAAACCAATTTATAATTCGTTTCCTTTTAATTTTTCTTAGTTAGTTAAGCATATTGTTACGCTAATGAGGCGTATTTCATAAATTAAACACCTGAGGTGTTACAACCGCCGCTTCACCGCCTCCTCGTCGACTCCAACCATCGCCGGTGCTGTGCGTCGTAGTGAGGACCACCGCCGCTCTCTTTCCCCCTCCCTCTTGCTCTCTTGCAATGGCGATTGCTTGCTAGAGTGCCGCCCCCGCGCCCCACCAGCGAGAGCCCCTCTCCGCCCGTCGAGCCCTCCTCCCGAACCCCTAGGCGAGTTCGCCGTAGCCTCTTCTCACACCCCTGCCTTTCCCCAGCCTGAACGGAGCCTCGGAGCACCATTTTGGTGAACTCTGGTGGCCCTCTGCCGCGTGCGCGCTCGATGCCGGCGCAGCGCCGCCTCCCGAGCCGCCCAGCAGCGCAGCCGCAGCCAAGCTGAGCCCTGGAGCCAGCCTCCGTCGCCGCGCTAGAGCCGCCAGCGTAGCTGAGCCGAGCCGCCGGACCGACCTGAGCCGAACCCTAGCCATCGCCATATCTTTTTGCAGAAAAAACCCAAGGTTTCCTCCTAATCAACCCGTAGAACACGTTAGTTCAAAAGTATTTCAAAAACAATCCTTTTATTTTTGTTTAGGCCCCTGTCTTTTCTAGACTTAGAACCCGCCGTCCGTAGCCTCTCTGATTTTAGATAGCCCCTGAGTTTAATGTTTAATTAGGTTTTAGCCCTCAGTTTCTTTAAGTTTAGCCCCTGGAAGTTCAAATTTCTTGCAGTTAAGCCTCTGGAACCCCATTTTAGCCATATCTTTGTCGTTTCAACTCCGATTTCAGCGATTCTTGCGCTCACGCGATCCTTGCATCATTGTCTACAACTTTATCATCTTTTTACTCTCTGTTTGTATTATTTGTTGTACTATTTCTGATTTGTTTGTGTGTGCTTTGCTTGTGTGATCGTGTAGATGACGTGACGTTCGAAGGAGATCAAGAGCAAGTTTACGAGGAAGAGAACCAACAGTTCGTTGAGGAAGGCAAGTTGACTTCCATCCCCTACATGTTCTATTTTATCCCAATAATAGCATGATAATTCACTTTACTTTTGTTGTATTGCATAAACTTGTCGGGAACACCTACTAAGGATTGACTTAGTCTTTTATCCAAGCCTTGGCACACCGAGTTTTATGTTCTTGTTGGGTAGTATTGCTTAGTTGCTTAACAACATGTTTGGTGTTGGCTTAATCTTTGAGAAATGTTAACCATGATGCTATACTTGATGATATACCCGGTTAATTGCAAGACCACCTTTGTTTAATTGGAACATGGAGAACCACCTAAGAAAACCGTACAACCACATTGTCACATGGCTCTGACCTTAGCTTATTAATTAGACTTGTGGTTAGCTGGTGTCCTTACCGAAAGGGCAAGGAGGGGGTTGATTTAGGGGTCATAGCCCAATTCTCTTGGGGTAGCGGCCTTTGCTAAGGAGCTGACCATTAGGGAGTTTTATGGACCACACTGCTACTGAAACTCTAGCGGGCTATCTAGATTTCTGCTTGTCTTTGTAAAGGCTTCGTAGTGAACCCCTCGCCACTCACCTCGGAAGTGTTAAAAGGGTATTGCAAACGCAGACGACCCAGGGGAACACATTTTGTGGTGAAAGTATACAACCTCTACAGACTATTAAAACTGACATATCAGCCGTGCTCACGGTTATGAGCGGCTTGGACCCTCGCATGGTAATGGAACTTGAAGATTAATAAACTTGTGGTTCTTGGTTTTGTTAATGTTGTTATTCCTTTATGCTTAAGTGGGTTGGTATAAACTTACACTTAGTTAATAGATGCTTGCTAATAAAACTTGATCAACTAAAAATGCTAACTGTTGTGAGCCTTAGCCTTTTCTTGATGACCTTGCATACTTCCCCACCATAAGAGTACTCACCCTTGCCCAACTGCTGTTCAGAAGAGAACTTTGAAGAGGAGAACTTCAATGACTTTGAGGAGTTCTAGGCATGCGTTCACTAGTCAATCGCCTGTGGAAGACATAGTTGTTGCAGACTTCGATTAGGGTATCGGTGAAATGTTTAATGACCTTCATGTGCATTTTATTCGGAGTGTAATAATGTTATTTACTCTATCTTGTTTACTTTTCGAACATTGTCTTTGACATATTGCACTTATTTCATCTATCATGTGTGTGTGAACTTGATCCTAGCGCACACATGAGATGCATCTGATTTCTTTCTGGAATTGGTTGTGACAAAGTGGTATCAAAGCTATGTTGACTTATTTCATCTATCATGTGTGTGTGAACTTGATCCTAGCGCACACATGAGATGCATCTGATTTCTTTCTGGAATTGGTTGTGACAAAGTGGTATCAAAGCTATGTTGACTGCAGGACGCTAGCCTAGTTAGAAATGGTCAAAATTAAGGATTTATTTTCTAGCAAGCCATGTCAGCTCCAAAATTATTTCTTTTTATTTCTGCATAAAATCTATGTTGTTTTACATGTTCTTTTTGTTGTTCTATTTCTTTTTAAAATTTTTCTGAGTTTTGTTCTTGCTCTGTCAGATGGCCTGGATTTACCAGACTCCTCGCAAGCACACCGGAGGACATCGGGTTCTCATTGCCCCAGCTGAACTAGCTCGTCTTGCTCCAGTTCCAGCCCCAGCTCAGCATGTGGAGGTTGAGGAGGAGGATCCCATGGAGGCCTACTACTTTGTTGATGGAGAGGATGGCCGCATCATGGCGGTCAATTTAGAAGGTAACCGTTTCACTCCGCCGGCATCACCAGCTGTAGATGCACCACCACCACCCCTAGCTGCCCCTGCTCCTGCTCCAGCACCTGTCGCAGCTGGAGGAGGCCCGAGTGACTCAAGGGATGTTGAAGATGATGAAGATGATGATGATGAGGATGAGCACAACGCCAATGGAAACAACAACAACAATGACGGCCAGGGCAATCAGGGCAATGGTCCTCCAATGTCAAGGGTACTTTGTTGTGTTCGCACCTCAGTGAGCGAGCCCGGCTATTTTCCCTTGTTGTTGCAGGCTGTTCTGATGGAGTTGGGAAACACCGTGAGCCCCCACTACCACACACATCACCACATCAACACTACTCTCGGCTACTACTTCCTCACTCGTGTCGACATCAGGGTGGAGTTGGAGGGTCTTAGAGGCCGGAGGATCCTCTCAGCGCACAACTCCGCTATGCCCCACTCCACCTACAACGCCTCTATCAGCAACGCCGCTAGGAGAGCTCTTTGGTCCTTCTTCCACACTCACTACCAACAGCTTCAGACCACTGAGTACTGCCACCTTCCTCGCCGCTTCAGTGGGACTGAGGAGACTATGGTCACACTAGGAGATGATGGAGAAGACCACGTCAACGTCTTTGCTTGAGTCACTGCCACCCTCAACACTGATCTGGAGAGCGTCACCACCGAGCTGGACCAGACTTAGGATAGGTTGCTGGAGGCTCATGAGAGGATCGCGCAGCTTGAGGCTCAGCTTGCAGGAGTGCCACCACTGCCTTCCAACAGAATGAGCCCGTCTTCCCCACCCTATCACCACCCCAAAAGAAACTCCGGTATGGCACACCTGGCTCCATCACCCGCCTTGAAGACTAGGCATCTAGGTTTCTTTTCTGAGGCTGATTCTTCTTACCTGACTCCCCTGTTTGTTACAACTGATGCCCCGCCTATAAACAGGTAGCTTGTGAGCTATCGATCAATTGTGCATGTTCTCATAGAATTTTATCTTATTCACATAAGTCTTTCATTTCGTACATGTTTCCAAGAAATAAATTGGGACAACCTTCTTAGGCTGGTTATCTTTTAAGGTTTTGCTTCGATAGAACCTTTTTGCTGAGAGGATGATGATGTAATAATGCTTGCTTTGTGAGCAAGTGTTTGCTTTAATTCGTTTTGTTTGGTTGTGCTTGGTTTGAGATATTTTAAGGGTTGTTGGCTACAATATATCAATTAATAATAGTTCAAGTCTTTTTCAATCCAAATCTTGTTAAGTCTTATCTTTATCGATCTATATCAATTACACGTATCTTATTCTGGGTTCATTTTCTAATGGTCAGATGGTAAACACCAGGTCAGGTGGAGGTCAGGATATTCCAAGCACGAGGCATGCTCATATAATCAATCAACAAAGTCAGTTGCTCCCGCCACTCCAAAATCCAACAATGGAGCAATTCTTGGCAGTCCAGATGCAGCTGTTGCAAAACCTCACCGCCACTGTTCAGAACATGCAAGCACAGCAGAATCAGCAAGCGCCACAGCAAAATCAGCCACCCAGAGACAAGCATAGAGAATTCATGAGCCACCATCCCCCAACATTTTATTACTCAGTGGATCCCTTGGATGCTGATGACTGGTTGAAGGTCATCAGTAAGAAGCTGGAGATTACACAATGCAGTGACCATGAAAGGGTCCTGTATGCTGCAAGATGTTTGGAAGGTTCGACCGCTGATTGGTGGGATGCCTTTACCGCTGCTCACGCCAACGCCAATTGCATCACCTGGGACGAATTCAGGACCAACTTCCGCAATCACGATATTCCAGCAGTACTGATGAAGCTCAAACAAAAGGATTTCTTGGCTTTGAAGCAAGGTTACATGACTGTCAGCGAGTATCAGGACAAGTTCACTCAGTTGTCTCATTACGTGCCCCATGATGTGGATACTATCGCGAAGAGGCAGGATTGCTTCCTGGATGGTCTGATAGGGCCACTCAACTATCAGCTGCAGAGTCACACATTCCCAGACTTCCAAACACTGCTAGACAAAGCTATTGGTCTGGAGAGCAAGCGCAAGGAGCTTGGGGAACAGAAGCGGAAATTCCAATCCTAGGGGCAATCTAGCAGCAACACCCGCCCCCGCTACAACACACCACAAGGGTTTCCGTCCCGCTTTGGAGGACAAGGCGGAGGTTATTCGCATAATGAACAGAATCAACGTACTCCACAACAGTCTCAGCGCTTCAACCAGCAGACTCAGCACAACTCCAACCAACCCCAGTACCGTTGAGGCAACGCAACAGGTGCACCAGTGCGGACCAACAATCCAGTCACACTGGTTCAACCCAATGGCTATTTCAAGTGTGGAGAACTGGGGCATTATGCCAACAATTGTTCGAAGCGCAACATGTAGACTCCTCAGAATCAGAGGAACAGTGGACAGAGATAGACTCCACAACAGCAGCAGTAGCCGAGAAACAGCAACCAGACACCGTGAGGCAACAAGCTTCAGCAGAACTATGTCCGTGGAAGAGTGAACCACGTGGCAACTGAGACAGCTCAAGAGGCTCTTGATGTTGTGCTCGGTACGTTCCTTGTCAATTCTGAACCGGCATCAGTTTTATTTGATTCTAGAGCATCACATTCGTTTATTACCGAGCAATTCGTGGCAAAGCATAATTTACTAATGAGTCTATGAAACAAATTCTTCTAGTAAGTTCCCTAGGCAAAGAATTGAAAGCTAGTGGGATTGAGTATTATGGGGGTCAATATGAATATTATGGGGGTAGAATTGTGAATTCCTAGCCAATCTAATAGTTCTAAAGTCTAGTGGCATTGATTTGGTCCTTGGAATGGATTGGTTATCTGGATGTGATGGTGTTATTCAGTGTCGCAAGAGGTTAGTGCTCTTAACCAGCCCTCGAGGAGACAAAGTAGAGTTTGTGGCAACTGCTTTACCCAGTGGAGTAGGGATAGTGAATCAAATGAAGGGAATGCCTCTAGAAGATATCAGAGTTGTTTGTGAGTACCCCAAAGTCTTCCCGAAGGATTTACCAAGTATGCCACCCGACCGCGATCTTGAGTTCAGTATTGATCTTTTACCTGGTACTGCACCTATTTCCAAAAGACCCTATAGAATGGATGTTAAAGACCTGAGTGAACTAAAGAAACAAATAGAAGAATTGTTAACTAAGGGATTTATCCATCCTAGCTCCTCCTCGTGGGGAGCACTCGTTATCTTTGTTGATAAGAAGGATGGCAGCAGAAGAATGTGTGTAGACTACAGGTTGCTAAATGATGTGACCGTCAAGAATAATTATCCATTGCCTAGAATAGAAGTTTTATTTGATCACATGAGAGGTGCTAAGGTTTTCTCCAAGATTGATTTGAGATCAGGCTATCATCAGTTAAGGATCCGACTGGAAGATATACCCAAAACAACATTCACAACCAGATATGGCCTGTATGAGTTTATCGTAATGTCGTTTGGGTTGACAAACTGAAAGCATCTAGGCCCCTAAATTGAGTTTTGGTAATTAATGACAACGTTTGTGGACTAACAAAATTCTTGAGAAAAGAATGAGTATAGGTTGGTCCATGAGAAATGAGCCAAGGGAGCATCATAGAGTACTTGGAGATGACGTAAATAAAATATGCTCAAGGCAAAGGTATATTGATAGGGCTTCTCTATTTTTGCCGGTCATAAGGTGATTAGTGGATGACATATGACCGGATTAATAAGATAGATAGCCGTACTATCAAGAGGGGTTAATGTGCCTTTGCATGATGATTCTATAGTGCCATTTTGCTCAAACAATTGCATTGCATGCATGAGGGCTAACTTCGTTTGAGAGATGGTGACTTGGTTGAGAGCTAACATGCTAGGGCGGACAGTCCGGCCCACGTGGGCGGACGGTGTGCCAGCCTATATGAGTTTTTTGTCAGAACGTTTGTGCTTTCTGGTGGCGCGCTGAGATTGAATGGCGGACGGTCCGCGCGTGTGACGCGGACGGTCCGCCGGCTAATATTTGAAATCAGACAGAACTCGGGTTGTTCTGGGTGGTCATTCACTTTGTACTGCGAACGGTCCGCGAGCTGTGGGCGGACGGTCCACGAGGGCTTCAACAGTCACTTCCGACACTTTCTGACTGCTGTTCTTGCCGTTGATTTTGAATAGCGGACGGTCCGGTTCTTGTGAGGCGGTCGGTCCGCGATTCCTCTATTTTCACGTGTTTTGAAGGTAACGGCTAGTTTTCGAGGGGTTGGCTATATATACCTCATGCCCGGCCATGCGTGAGGTCTCTTGGCACTTTGAAAAGCTTTCTTGACATATTTGAGCCACCTCCCTCGTCTCTCTCACTCACTTTTCTTAGAGGTTGCATTCTTGAGAGTGTGAGAGCATCCTAGTGCATTGCATAGTGTGTCTGAGCTTCGTGGCACTAGGGAGTCTTTAAGCAAGCGTCATCGACTTGCTACTCTTGGAGGTTGCCGCCTTCTAGATGGCTTGGAGAAGGTGAATCTGTTTAGCCCTTCAAGAAGGTTTTGAAGGAGCCCCGAATTGATTGTGAGAGGTTCTTGTGCTCGCCTCGCCGGAGTGGTGAAGAGCAACTCTAGTGGAATCGAGGTTTGGAGAGGCTCATTGTTTCAAGCCGGCTCAAGATCAAGAGTGGTTCTTCATAGAGGAGCGGTTGAAAGCTTTGAGTTCACCTCAACGTGGATTAGGGGTGACCGGCAAGTCATCGACACCACGGGAAAAATTCTTGTCTTGTGCTCAGTTATTTCTTTGCTCATTTCGTTCTTGCAATTTACTTTGAGCATTTTACTTTACTAGAGCTTGAATTGCATCTTGTCACCCTGGGTTGCAAAACCCCACTAGTGCTAGATTTTAGTAGGAATAGGGATGTCTTGTGGTTCTAATTAAATTTGCCTAGTATTTTTGTTTTTAGTTGAAACCGCCTATTCACCCCCCTCTAGTCGGTATCCTTGATCCTACAAGTGGTATCAGAGCCAAGGACTCCATTTAGCAAGGATTTAATCATTCCGGAGTAAGGATAATGACTAGTGATAATGGTGTTCATGTTGGGAAGCCACCATTCTTTGATGGGAATAATTATGATTATTGGAAAACTAGAATGATAGCTCATCTTAAGGCTATGAGTAGAAAGATATGGAGAATTGTAAATGATGGATTTCTTATTCTTGATGAGAAGAACTTAACACCCCTTGATGAATAAAATGATCTTCTCAATGATCAAGCGATAAATGTCTTGTTCAGTGCTCTAGATGTGAGTGAATTCAACCTGGTCAAGAATCTCAAGACCGCAAATGAAATATGAAAGAAACTTATGGAAATTCATGAGGGCACAACAAATGTGAAAGAAGCAAAGATGTATGCGCTTAAAGAAAAATTTAGTGAATTTTCTATGAAGAAGGATGAAAGCATGCCCGAGATGTTCAACCTGTTAAATGATATCGTCAATGAGCTCAAGGGTCTTAGTTATGAGGTGCCGGATGTGGATTTCTCTCACAAGTTTCTTAGGTCTCTTCCGAAGAGATATGATACCATTGTGACTTTGCTAATGAGAACAAACTTGAAGACTACTACTCCCACTGAAATTTTGGGAGAAGTACTCATTCATGACATATTTAAGAAGTCACAAGATGAAATTCATGGTGCAGCAAATGATGAGAGGAAGAAGAGTGTGGCTTTCAAGGCACAAAGCACAAAAGAAGAAAATGATGATGATTGCAATATGGATGAATTGGATGAAGAAATGACCCTCTTTGTTAGAAGATTCAACAAATTTATGAAGAAGAAAAATTATAGCAAGAAAAGGACAATCATCAAAGAAGAACCCTTTTGGTGACAAGAGATGCTTTGAATGCGGTGAATTAGGCCATATTATCATTAATTGTCCAAACAAGAAAGATGGTAAGAATAAGAATGGCAAGAGGGATGATGACAAGAAAAGAAGAAATTTGTCAAGAAGAAGAGAAATGGGCAAGCCTACTGTGTTGAATGGGATTCCGATGCAAGCTCCAACTCTGATGATGATGATGATGATGATGATGATGATGATGATGATGATGATGATGATGATGATGACGACGACAAGCCATCCAAGGGAGTTGCCGGAATTGCCATCAAGGAATCTCCTTCACTCTTCTCTACACCACATTGTCTCATGTCAAAAGGTGGTGCAAAGGTATCACATGATGGTAATCTTGATGTAATCTTGTTGACATGCTCAATGATGCTGATGAGTTCATGAGTAAGGAAAAGGCAAAGTTGAAGGACTTGAAGTTGAAGTTTAATTCTCTTCAAGTATCCTATGAGGAGCTAAAGATCTCCCATTAGAATCTAAAAGAAACTCATGAGAAGCTTGAGGAAGCTCACAACACCTTACTTGCTTTTGAAAGCAAAGCAAAATTGAGTGTGGGTGTTAGTTGTGATTTATTTGATAAAGCTTGTTGTGCTTCTAGCTCTACTAACCCATCTTGTAGCTCTAGTGATTTATCTTGCTTAAGTAATGAATCTTGTGATAAGTCACATCTCTTGGAAAATGAACTATTGAAGAAGGAAGTTGCTTGCTTAACTAATGATTTGATGAAGTGTTATGACAAAAGCGATCAATTCAATCATTGTTGGGCAAATAAAAAATTCAAAATCAATCAACAAGGTTTTGGTTATATTCCCCAGAAAGGGAAGGCAGCTTTTGTTCTTCCGTCTTTTTGAAGAATAGTGGCATTCCTTTTTGTGAAAATTGCAGAAATGTTGGGCATGATGAGAAAAACTGCACAAAGAAGAAAGCTATATCATTACATCCTAGATATGTTCTTACTAAAAATTCTAAGGGCAATGTTCATGCCAAATTTGTTGGGTTACCTATATATGGTGCTAAAAAGAATGCCATTTGGGTTCCTAAAGCTTTAGTCACTAACATTCAAGGACCTAAGAAAGTTTGGGTAGCTAAAAGAGTTAATTTCCTTTTGTAGGTGAATTACAAGTCGGGAGGAAGACATTGGGTGCTTGATAGTGGATGCACTCAACACATGACCGGTGAATCAAGAATGTTTTCCTTCTTGATGAAAATACTAGTGGCTACAATGACATCATCTTTGATGACAATAGTAGGGGCAAAGTGGAAGGAGTTGGTACAATTCCTATCTCAAATGATCACTCTCTCTCAAATGCGCTATTGGTTGATTCTCTTAGATTCAATCTTTTATCGGTTACTCAACTTTGTGATCGTGGTTACAAATGCACTCCAACTAGTGAAAGTGTTGAAGTTACTAGTATGGATGGAAATGAGTGCATCTTCAAAGGTTTTAGATATGAAAGCTTATATCTTATGGATTTCTCTACTAGCAATGCCAAATTGACCACTTGCTTATTCTCAAAATCATCTATGGGTTGGTTATGGCATAGAAGGCTTGCTCATGTAGGAATGAGACAACTCAATCGGTTATTGAAACATGATCTAGTTGTTGGGTTGAAAGATGTGAAGTTTTAGAAAGATAAATTGTGTAGTGCTTGTCAAGCCGGAAAACAAGTTGCTAGCTCTCATCATTCCAAAAGTGTTATGTTAGCTTCAAGACCATTGGAATTATTGCATATGGATTTATTTGGACAAACTACATATAGAAGTATTGGAGGAAATCGTTATGGTCTTGTTGTAGTAGATGTCTATTCAAGATACACTTGAGTTTTCTTTCTCCATGACAAGGTCGACACTTATGATATCTTGACGAAATGCTTGACAAGGGTTGAAAATGAATTTGATCTCAAGGTGAAGAAAGTGAGAAGTGACAATGGAAGTGATTGTAGAAATACAAAAGTTGAAGAGTTGTGTGATGAGAAAGGAATAAATAATGAATTCTCATCAACATATACACCGGAGCAAAATGGTCTTGTTGAGAGAAAGAATAGGATATTAATTGACATGACAAGATCAATGCTCTCGGAATATAATGTCTCGGATAGTTTTTGGGCTGAGGCAATTAACACCGCTTGTCATGCTTCAAATAGGCTATACTGTCATAGATTCTTCAATAAAACTCCATATGAATTGCTAATTGGAAGAAAGCCAAATATATCATATTTTCGGGTTTTTGGTTGCAAGTGCTATATTCTCGAGAAGGGAACTCGGTTATCTAAATTCCAAAGCAAATGTGATGAAGGATTTCTTCTTGGATATTCACCATATAGCAAGGCTTATCGAGTTTATAACAAATCCATTGGTGATGTTGTAGAAACTTGTGATGTTGAGTTTGATGAAAACAATGGGTCACATGAAGAACAAGAAAATCTAGATGATGTGAGAAGTGATGGTTTGAGAAATGCAATCAAGAATATGTCAATTGGAGATGTTAGACCAAGAGAAGAAGATGAGGAAGAAGGTGGTCCATCTATCTGTATTAGAGTGAATCCTTCTACCTCTACTTCAATTGAACTAGTTCAACCAATTCATCAAGATAGTCATGATGATAATTCTCAAGCTCAAGATCAACCGGGATCTTCTACTTCACCATCTACATCAACTCAAGATCCTATTGTTCCACCAAGAGTTCATCATGCCATTGCAAAAGATCACCCAATGGATCAAATCATGGGTGATATTAGTAAGGGTGTTCAAACTCGATCTTGTGTTGCTTCATTTTGTGAACATTATTCTTTTGTATCTTCTCTTGAGCCTAACCGTGTAGATGAAGCACTAAATGATCCGGATTGGGTGAATGCCATGCATGAAGAATTGAATAATTTCACTCGAAATGAAGTATGGGAATTGGTTCGAAGACCCAAGAACTATAATGTTATTGGTACAAAATGGGTCTTTAGAAACAAGCAAAATGAAGATGGAATTGTTGTGAGGAACAAGGCAAAATTGGTAGCTCAAGGCTTCACTCAAGTCGAAGGTTTGGATTTCGGTGAAACCTTTTCTCCTGTAACTAGACTTGAAGCAATTAGAATCTTGCTAGCCTATGCATGCTCACACAACATAAAACTTTATCAAATGGATGTAAAAAGTGCTTTCTTAAATTGCAGAATTAGTGAACTAGTGTATGTTGAACAACCTCCCGGTTTTGAGGATCCTAAGAAGCCTAATAATGTTTATAAACTTTCAAAGGCTCTGTATGGTCTTAAGCAAGCTCCTCGGGCTTGGTATGAAAGACTAAGGGATTTCCTCATTTCTAAGGGCTTCAAGATTGGGAAGGTTGACACTACATTGTTCACTAAATCCATTGGAAAAGACTTGTTTATTTGTAAAATTTATGTTGATGATATTATCTTTGATTCTGCTAATCAAAGTTTTTGTGAGGAATTTGGTGAGATGATGTCTAGGGAATTTGAAATGTCCATGATTGGTGAATTGAGTTTCTTTCTTGAACTTCAAATCAAGCAACTCAAGGAAGGCACATTTGTGTGCCAATCTAAGTATGTGAAGGACTTATTGAAGAAATTTGGTATGGAAGATGCCAAACCAATCAAGACTCCTATGGCTACAAATGGACATCTTGATCTTGATGAGGGAGGTAACTGTTGGTATTTTTTAACGATCATAAATAAATCTGCAAGCGCACGGAAGATACCGTTGTAGCACTTCACCCGGAGAGTATTCAGGGTATCGTAATTTCTCAGGGAACGGATGTGTAACGGTCTGCTATCTAGTTTGCCCAATGAAAAGGAAGAGGTAGAATGGTTTGTGGGTAGTGTGGTTATCCAGAGGTAAAGGAGTCAAGGAAAGGTATACTTACGATACTGTTCGTTCACTTTAGGCACTGATCTGACCCTGGTTTGCCAGGACCTGGAGGGAAGGGACAATGCAGGGCTGTGAGTGCTGCGCGGGGAGACCTGGGCGCTCGGCAGCAGGGGGCTTTTCCTGGTGGTGCTGCACGAAGAGAGATGGTAGGGGCGGCTGCAACAACTGAGGGCAAAGGAGTAGGGCGACGGCGGCGGCTATGCAGGCACGCGACGAGAAAAGCGCGCGGCGCGGGTGGCGTGTGGCGGCAGGGTAGGGCGCACAGGGCTGGGTGCGTGGGATGTAAAGGTTGCGCTCGGAACCCTAGCATGGCAAGCACGCCTAGGCTCCCTGGTAGCGGCCCAGACGCGATGCAAGCCGTGCTGGGGCTGACCCAGGCTGGGAGCTGCAAGCAGGGTTGGGTTAGACCGATGTAGGTTTGGGCGTGGGCAAAACAGTTTCGGCCATGGGCCAGGAGCTGAACCTTAGCTGTCCGAGCAGGTTCGATTGGGGCCGAACACGAAAATGCCGACAGTCCTAGTTGAACGCGAATGGCTATTCAAGAGCACATGATAGAAAAGAGAGGAATCGGGCTGGGTCATTGCCGAGTCAGTTCGGAGTTCTGCAGCCATGATGTATGGTTGCCACAGCGGGCACTTGCAACACCGGAGACATCATCGGAAAACATAGAAATCGGGCTGCGGCCCAGTTTCGAGCGGATTTGATAGGGAAGATAGATTAGAGAATGCAGAACTCGATAGGTCCACTGGTGACAGATACGATTTGAGGAAAGAGAGTGGATGATGATATAAAAGATCCGTCCAAGTACAATGAGGAATTTGGAATAGAAGAACAAGAGAAAGAGAGGCAAAAAGGGCAAAAGAGTTTCTTCAGCTGAATGGAAAGCTTCTGGTCAATTTCAACTTCGACAAAGGAAGATAATCGGTGATGAAAGGCGGTCCGCTAGCTTCGACGAGCGAGTAAACTTTGGGAAGAACAGAAAAGGGAAAGCGAGAGGGTTCGCTTGGGTACGTGACTGGAAAACTTTAGGGTTGTTTTTGTCGACAGAAATAATGCGATGGTCGACGAGATCGTGGTGGTGGCCAAGCTCAAGCTTGCACGGCATGATTTTATGGTTTTGAGAGAAATGGATCCAAAACGGGTGAACCTATCCCGATAGGGAAAGATAAAGGATTTCATTTGTCCAGTATATATTTTCAGGCTTAAATCAAATCTAGAAAAGTCTAGATAAACCTTTTAAATCTAAAAAATTTATCCTAAGGATTCCAAAAATTCATGGAAAAATCCTCGAGATAGTTTGAGACACAAGGATTCCAAATAAAATACTTGGAACCCGTGAAAAAGATTTTAGAGCCTTCCAATCAATGGATTTAGGTCTAGGGAAAATGAGAATAATTACTAGAAAAGTCTGCAAAATTCTCGAAAAACCCTAAAGATGGTCAAGGACATTCTAAAAGATAGTCACATCCTAAAATTAAATATTTTAGGGTGCGACATAAGAGAAGAGCTTGAAGAAACTTGGAGTGATTGATTTAGGGGTAGCTCATATTTTACTTCCTGCATCTGCATGAACTTTATGTGTGTCGAACTTTTCATGTGTTGGATTTCATTGCATGTTTCTCATTCGCTTGCATGGACTTGGTTGTTTTCTGAACTAGAACATGGCTTGTAATATTGTGGTGAACTATGTTGGATTAGCTTGTCTTGTGGATGTTATAGTTCTTGTGGTTATTTTGAGGTTGTGGTAACCATGTGAACTTAAATTATCTTGTCTATCCTATATGCCTTGAATTCAACTTTGTTGGGGAAACTCCGTCAAAAATTTCAGTTCTTGTATAAGTGCTCGTGATATTCTTTAAATCCTATATGCACATATCAAGGGGGAGTTCTCTCTACTCATGGAACTTTGGTGAGACTTATCCATATATTGTTCTGATTTTTTCAAGAAAATGGGTAAGTTAACTGTAAGTTGAATCTCAAGTCTACCTTACCTTGTGTGTAAAGTTGGCTTGAATCTTATTCATATCACTCCTTGAAGTGTTGTCATCAATTACCAAAAAGGGGGAGATTGAAAGCATCTAGGCCCCTAAATTGAGTTTTGGTAATTAATGACAACGTTTGTGGACTAACAAATTAAAATTCTTGAGAAAAGAATGAGTATAGGTTGGTCCATGAGAAATGAGCCAAGGGAGCATCATGGAGTGTCAGACCCGGGGCAGCGGGACTGCTCACTTGGCGTACATATACTTGTAATAGGGGATGGCGCATGGCCCATACCTTATCCTCATTGTAACTAGTCGTATAGAACTAGGACTAGTCGGACGTAAGGAAACTACCTGAGTCGTACTCGGGTAGGACTCCTCAGGCCGTCCCGACTAGGACTTCCATGTAACCCTGTCCCCCCAGACTATATAAGGGCGGGCAGAGACCCCTCCAAAAGATCTCATAACCTCTAAGGAAATAGAAACCACAAAGGACGTAGGGTATTATGCTCTCGGCGGCCCGAACCTGTCTAAACTTAGTGTTCCTTGCACCTTCGAGTTCCTGATCTCGGCGACACCCTACCTACAACCTACCACCTCGGGGGTATCCCTTAATGGGCTTGACGGTAAAACACCGATAGCTAGCGCGCCAGGTAGGGGTGTTCATCGAGCATCCACTAGAGAACTTGATGGCATCGTTCAATGTCACCAGCGCCGTGTTCGACAAGGGCACAACATTCATCTTCGGCTCCTGGATCTGCATCGCCAACGGCTCGGGTGGTTTCGGCAGCCACCTGGCCAACTCCATGGAGCTCGAAGCATCGAGCTGCTCGAGCAGACTTGACGAGTTCATCGATAGCCTCGACGAGATGCATCCACCTCTCATCGCCGAGATCGAGGAGAATTCCATTTTAGACGCTTTTTCGACTCGTGTCCCGGCATGACTTTCCAGTTCGGATCCAATCCAATCTGGAGAAGAGCGTACCTGGTTCTGCTTCTGGCTACGCAACGCGGCTTCCTCCTACGGGGAGGCCCTATGGTCTAAATCCCTCTCCGACTTGGAAGTGGACTTAGATCTCCTACTTAAGCTCGGAGACGAGGACACCACCGCTAGCCGGGAGGCTCCTGTTTTCGACGCCTACTCGGATTCAGATGACTAGCCCGACTCCTCCGTGGTCAGTCATCTGAGTCTGACCATTACAACTACCGAGCAGGGTAGATTCGTGTACTGGAAGGGCATGGAGCCCTCCAAACTACTCGATGAAGATGCCCGCTTGGTAGCCACCATCCAATAGCTGCCTTTTCAAGAGGGCAGGCCTCTTGCTCCTATCCAGGAGGAGACAACCAGGACGTCCACCTCGACTGTCCTGGCCACCGACTACTCTGGCGACTACTCGTCGGAGCATGAAGTCTACATGGCCTCCATCCGCGAGGTCGACGATAATGAGCCAGGGATCGAGTTCGACAAAGAACTCGAGGGCGACATCTCAGGCGACGAAAACACAGTCAATGCTCCTCAAGCCGAAGATGAAGAGCAGAGGTGACGCCGCCGCCTGAGGAACTCCAAGTGGAACAAGCATAGGCGCAATGCTCAAGAGCGAGCCCGCAATCCGCAATGGAGAAGGGACCTGCGACGGACTTTGAAGTTGCGGCAGAGGATGAATTCGTTACCCCCATGGGTAACATCTACGAAGCTTCTCTGCTCCCGCAACAAATCCCCCAGACGGACAAGACTCAGCGTGTCATGCGACGTGTTTAGCAAGCCGCAGTTCAACTTGACAAGATGAACCGCTGAAATCTGTCCAACACACACTTTCTAGGTCAGAACAACACGGTAGCTCTGCTCCTCAGAGCAGTCACGCCATTGGAGGTCAACCCAACCCTCGCAACAACCGGCAAGCCGGGCAGGAGGTTCAGCAACACGGCCCCAGGCCCAGGGGTGGGGGACAAGCCACGGGAGGCCAAGGCCACTAGGGTAAGCACCTTCCTCCACCACCCGGTGACTTGAGGCAGCATATCAACAGCAACCGCGACGTGCGCACCATCATCTCCAACAGGCAGCGCGAGCGGTTGGAGAACGGCGCTCGCAACGACAGTGATCGTTTTCCGGCTTTCACCGAAAATATCACCAACCGCGAGATCCCAAGGGACTTTAAGCCCAACAACATCCCGAAGTATGATGGGAAACAAGATCCGCTGCAGTGGCTGCAATGCTACTCCATGGCCACCGAAGTGTGCGGGGCCTCAAACTCGACTAAAGCCCTCTACTTCCCGATGGCCCTGGAAACAGCACCACTCACATGGTTGGAAACCCTCCGACCAAACTCCATCGACTCCTGGGAGGCCTTGAAGCAGGTCTTCGTCGACAACTTACAGGGCTCCATGATCCCGGCAGGTACTCGTCACGACTTGTCGCAGGTCAAGTAGGAGGAGAACGAGACCCTAAGGTCATACACGCGTCGCTTCTTCGACACCCGCGCCACCATTGCCAACATCGCTGACGAGGAGGTCATCCACTACTTCCGCAACGGGCTGGCCACAATGCAAACGTACCGCGAGTTCGGGAGAAACCTCCCAACTACCGTACTTGAGCTTCGTGACATGATGCAGCAATGAGCAGATCAGGAAGACGAGGAGAACAAACGCTTCCCCAAGCGCAAGATTGACAAGGGCAACGACAACAACCGCTCCGACAAAGGCCACTACAACAACTCGGGCGCCGCACGCAAGCGGAAGCTGGAGGAACAAGTGGCCAACATGGAGAGCAACCGTCGTAGTAAGAATTCAGGCAAGCTTCAGGAACAATTCGAGAAGATCCTTAAGAAGCAGTGCCTGATGCACCCGAAGGCCAAGCACACCATGTACCAGTGCACCATCCTCCGCAAGAGCCTCAACGCACCACCTCCTCCCGATGATGAGGAGAAGGACAAGGACAAGGCGGACGAAGGCAACGACAAGTCAGGGCCTCCGGGTTTCCAACATCCGACTAATACCATCAACGTCATCTTCGGAGGCGACGACGGTATTCTCACCAAGCGCGCGCAGAAACTGTTTTGGCGCGGGATCCTATTAGTCGAGCTAGCAGTGTCGCGTCCTCTGAGACATAGTGAGGTCTCGATCTCTTTTTCCACAGAGGATCAGCGGACCAGCTTCTCCGAGCCGGGAAAACTTCCACTCGTAATGGACCCGGTAGTCACGGGCTCTACACTAACTCGGGTACTCATTGACGGGGGAGGCGGGTTAAACCTGCTCTTCCCGAGTACTCTGAAGAAAATGAGGATGGACATTGGCAAGATGCTCACCCCCAGCAAGGCTCCGTTCTACGGGATCGTCCTGGGTAACGCGGCTACACCGATAGGCTCGGTTATACTGCCAGTTACCTTCGGGAAGACAGACAACTTCCGTACGGAGTACATCAAATTCGGAGTCGCCAACTTTGAATCCTCGTACCACGCCATCCTCGGCAGGCCTGCCCTGGTCAAGTTCATGGCGGTACCCCATTACATTTACTTGGTTTTGAAAATGCCAGGTACAAACAGTGTATTATCTCTCTACGGCGAGATCGAGAAGTCCTACGACTGCGACCAGGAGGCGATCAAGTATGCTGCATCAGCGCGCGTGCCAGAGCCTTCCTTAGAAGTACTCGCAGCCGCGCAAGAACTCTCCAGATAGAGCTGAAGGTGGCGAACAAGAGGCCGAACCAGTTGAGGGTCAAGCCGAACCCTGATGTCGGCATCAAGACCATCCAGCTCCAGGAGGGTGACTCATCGAAGACCGCTCTGATTGGCGGAAACCTGGACAGCAAATAGGAACTCGCACTCGTCAACTTCCTTAGGGCCAACCGAGACATCTTTGCTTGGAAACCAGCGGACATGCCAGGTGTGCCCAAGGAGTTGATCGAGCATGTCCTAAAAGTCGACCCCAAGGCCACTCCGAGGAAGCAACGACTAAGTCGTTTCTCTCCAGAAAAGAGGCAAGCCATCAAAAAAGAGCTAGCTAAACTACTCGCGGCTGGTTTCATCAAAGAGGTATACCACCCAGAGTCCTGTAATTGTTCTGAAAAAGAATAATAATGAATGGAGGATGTGTGTCAACTATACCGATCTCAATAGGCACTGCCCAAAAGATCCTTTCGCGCTCCCCCGTATCGATCAGGTTATCGACTCCACCGCCGGCTGCATTCTGCTCTCTTTCCGTGACTGCTACTCGGGTTATCATCAGATTTCCCTCAACAAAGAAGAGCAGATTGAAACCGCCTTCATCACCCCATTTGGTGCCTACGCATACACAACTGTGTCGTTTGGGCTGAAAAATGCGGGTACGGCTTACCAGCGAGCCATCCAGCTATGCCTCGCTGATCAACTACATCTCAACGTTGAAGCTTATGTTGATGACGTGGTTGTCAAAACCATAAATCCCGATGAGTTCATCTTTGATCTCGAAGAAACCTTCAATAGTCTGCGAATATTTCAGTGGAAGCTCAACCCTACTAAGTGCGTCTTCGGCGTACCACAAGGGAAACTCCTAGGTTTCATTGTCAGTCACCGAGGCATTGAAGCTAATCCTGAGAAGATAACCGCCATTACAATCATGGGGGCTCCACAGAAGATCAAAGACGTGCAGAAGCTCACAGGCTGTATGGCGGCATTAAACAGATTCATCTCCTGACTTGGAGAACGGGGTCTACCCTTCTTCAAGCTCCTTAAGCGGCAGGACAACTTCGTTTGGACCGTGGAGGCGGTGCAGGCATTGGAAGACCTCAAGGTACACCTCCAATTGCCCCCATCCTTACAGCTCCGAACCCAGGCGAGAACCTGCTACTCTACATTGCTGCGACTACTCACGTCGTCAGCACGGCTATAGTGGTGGAGCGAAACGAGGAGGGCCATGCATTTGGTGTGCAGCGGCCAGTGTATTTCATTAGTGAATTCCTTTCCGAGTCAAAGGTTCGTTACCCTTCAATTCAGAAACTTCTCTGCGCAATACTTATCACCTCAAGAAAGCTTCGCCACTACTTCGACGAGTACAAGATCACAGTTGTCACTGACTTCCCGTTGGTGGATATACTCCACATCCGGGACGCCATTGGACGTATATCCAAGTGGGCAGTGGAACTGGGGGCTCTCAGTATCGACTTCAAGCCACGCACTGCCATCAAGTTGCAAGCTCTAGTCGATTTCCTGGCAGAGTGGCAAGAAAATCAAATACCATCTCCAGCTAACCAGCCAGAGCATTCGGTCATGTACTTTGACGGTTCACTCAAGCTCGAAGGCGGTGGCGCGGTGCCTGGTTGTAGTTCAATGATGAACTCGATATCCCTATCTGGTGGCATTCCTGGTAAGTCATCTGGAAAGACATCGGCATACTCGTTGACGACAGGAATATCTTCTAGCTTAAGTCCTTCCACCTTGTAAGCACAGGAATTCGTGCAATCTAGGAATGGTAGGTAAAGGGTAGTGGCTCCATGACTAGGTGAATTTATCTCAACGGCTCGGGAAGAAAGGTCGAGTGTGACTCCATGCATAGTCATCCAGTTCATTCCCAAAATAATGTCCATGCCGTCAAGAGGTAAAAGGACCAGGTCTGTGTCGATGGTTTTACTACCCAATTTGACTGGTACTTGTCTGACCATTTGGTTTGAAGCAATTTTACCACCCGGTGTTGATATCATATATGACCCTTTGGTGTGACAAACATCGAAGCCTACTTTTGCACCGAATTTTGCACTTATGAAACTATGCGATGCACCAGAATCAAATAATATAACTGCAGGCTTGTTATGGATAGAGAATGTACCCGACATCACTGGGGCTCCTTCAGGAAGCTCTGCAAGCATGGTGAAGTTAATCCGTCCTTGCTTGACTTGCAGGGTCTGTCTCTTGCCCCTGTTCTTGTTGTTCGAGTTGGATCCCTGACCTTGGTTGGGCGGCCCAGATTGAGGGCATTCTCGTGCAAAGTGGTTAGAACTCCCGCATTTGAAACAACGATTCGCGGGGCTAGGTCGAAGAGACTGTTGAAGAATGGGCCTCAGACCATTCTGTGGAGGCATCGGGGTCGTACCATGCCTGGTTGTTATGGGGGTCTGGCAATCCATCTCCCTGGCTGAGGGGCCCTAGGTGGAGCTGTGGGTGCGGCATTTTGCACGATGCGATACCTTGGTGGTTGGGCACTTGATGGTCCAGCGGGTGCCTTTCTCTTCTTCTCTGCCCGGTGTGCCATGATACAGTCTTCCTGGGTAATGGCCATATTGACCAATTCGTTGTAGTTGTCAGCCCTAGCTAGGTTCAGACGTTCCTTGAGCTTGGTATTCAGACCTCGGCGGAAACGATCACGCTTCTTGGCATAGGTTGTTGAATGCCTGGGCGTACTGCAGCACGGTGCGGGTGCCCTGGGTAAGTGCCAGGAACTCATTCAACTTCCTCTCCATGAGACCCTCGGGGATATGATGTGCCCGGAACGCGATCTTGAATTCATCCCAGTCGACCACATGATCAGCCGGGAGCATCGCAAAATAGTGGTCCCACCACAGTCGAGCGGTACCGCGAAGCTGTTGCGCGGCAAAATGAGCTTTGTTGGCTTCTGAGCATGGGGCCACAAGTAGTGTGAACTTGGATTCGATTGTGCGAATCCATGCATCTGCGTCCAGGGGTTCCTCGGTCTTATGGGACAAGGGCGGCTGGGTCCCTAGGAAATCCGTGTATCCTGCAGCTTGGGGTTGGTGAGCATTGTGCCCACCCCTCTGCTGGTGCTGTCCTTGCACGATCTGACGCAGCAGCTCGGTTTGAGCGGCCATCACTTCCACCAAACTGGGCGGGGGTGGTGGCGATTGTCGCGAGCGGCTGCCACCGGCACCAAAACCCTCGGGGTTGCCACGTGTTGATCCAACCATCTGAAACGTGAAAGGTTACCATTATGCAACGCGATCCACATTACTTCCTCGATTCATAAATGATTGGTGTGGTCATAGACTTCCGAAATCACAGCTAGAAGTATGGACAGAATCTCTGTTTGCTACGAGAAAAATTCATAGCTTGCTGTGGGTCCATCCAAAATATCTCATACTTTGGCAGTAGTCAGAGAATTTAGGAATGCACCACTTTGGTATTTAACTTCGGCGCTAGAACTATAGCTAAGGTGGTCGAAAGGCTTGTCCTTTGTCTTACTGTCTTAGCTGTTTTTCAGCAGATCGATCGGTACTGTTTCGCCTATAATTTAAACTAGCGAGGTCCAATGATGCTGAATTTTTGTGAGAACCACGATCAAAAAATTCCTGACAGGTTTGGTATTCAACTCACGGCTCAGAAATGTAAGGAGACCTGGATAAAATTTCCGACAAGTTTCAGCGATTGTGGATTTCATCGCTTACCAACTTACAACGAAATCACCCAAGTTTATCGCTGTTCCTTACATGCTGAGGGTATCCACATGGTTCAGGTGTACCCATCACAAAAGAGTTACTCAACTCCTAGTTAGCCTATTACAACACTTGCCAAAAGTTAGGCTACCCTATCGAGGAGTATGTGCAAAAGTCCTCCTAGGTCGTCCTCTAGAAATCATCCAAGTCGTTTACGGACGACTCGCTGTGAGCAGGAGAGTGAGCTCCCATCTGAGGTGCCTGTGGTACCTCACCCTCGAAATCCATACCGGAGATACCATCAATCTCCTGTGGCTCCTCCTCATCTTCCTCCATGTCCTCCTCATGGGGATGGTCATTCTGATCATGGTGCCACTGAATGTGCTCATTAGCATCCTCCAACTCAAGGCTCAGATCATGGAGCTGCTCCTCCAACTGTGCTATCGTGGCGTCTCTCTCACCCATGAGAGTGTCCTGCTCCTGAATTTGGCCCTCAAGTTGGCCAATCTGAGCATCTCTGTCCTCAAGATCCTGACTGAGCTCCTTAATCTGCTCATCCCTGGTATCTGCCATCATGTGGTAGGCCTGAGCAAGATCAGTGAGCTGCTCAAGCGCCTGACTCTGGAGAGTCTGAAGTCGGTAGAGTGCACTCATGCACCGCACGGAGGTATGAATAGTTTCTTGGGTGTGAAAGTCTACCAAGTACTGTGCGTGCTGCACCCTGTTGAGCCAAAAGGGGTCGTTGTCCTGTGCAGCAGGAAACAAGCCAATGGGAGCAAGTGTGACAACCTCGGGACGCTGCGCACAAAAAGTGGTGAGCGCCCTCATGGCTGCAAGCTCCCAAGTATCGGCCAAACGGCGAACAACAGCCTCAAGCTCCAAGGCGGGCCACTCCGGGTGTAGCGGGTGTGGAAAAACGGTCACGTTGACACGGCACTGGGTAACTCCATTTTCTGCAAACTCCAGTCCGGTGTAACGTGGGGGAATTAGATAGCCCGCGGTACGCAGAACATCCCACAAAATAGAGGGAAAGCCCTCCCAGTGGAGACACTGCGAGTGTACGCGTCCATCCTCATCCACCATCGTAGCAACAGGCTCGGCCATCTGAACAAAAGATCAAATGGAGTGAGATAGTGGAAAAACTATGAAGAGCACAGGGACAGATTCTGTATAGTGTGCAAAAATAACCATAACTTCCACAGCTATAATCCAAAAATTCTCAAATTTCACCAGAGCACTCCTAAGGTATTTGTGAACAACTTTGCTAGTCAACTCCAGAGCTAGATAGGTCTCTAAGATGGTCTTTCTTTTCAGGTTTTACCTCTCTGTCTACCCAGAACTTTCAGTGAACAGAGGGCTAGAGTTTCGTGCACCAGGGAAAATCTACCCAGCCAAAATTTGGAACAGTATTGTGTTGTGCTTCCTGGGTAAATTTGGAACAGGTTTTGTGTTGTGCTCTTTTGCGGAAAACCGCAGGAAGGGGGCCTAAAAATTTAAGAGGCAGAAGTGCTTATTCTGGACAGAAATCTGACATTCCATGGTTGCTGTTATTTCTCACTATCCATAAGTTCAGAATTTTTCATTTTTGAACAGAAGATAGAACACAAAATTTGGAACAATTCTTTCAACATGAACTTTACCAGAAAAGGTCATTTTCTTTGGTCAATAAATCGCTCTTTTCGGTCATGGCAGATTTGTGACAGATTCGCTAGATAGTCCTTATGCAAAATCACGCTTAGATACGCAAGAACCTTACCACTCTCATACAACGCATTTTTCCACTTCAGGTCATGATGCATGCACGTCCTATTCGTCCTCACAAAATAAAACAATCGCCAAATACTTTTGGTCTTACGAAGATAGTCTCGGTGGCATACACAATACGGCTCTCGCTATAATAGCTAGTCGAGTCTTTCTAATCGTTCCTTAACTTATTGTAATCGCGGTTAGTGTACCTGCAGAAGATTGACAAAGCATATATATATTTCATGAACCTTTCGCGTCCGTATTCATTACCGCTTACTTATAGAAACGATATCTGTAAAATTTCCGCCGTACAGACGACGTTAACATACGCTATCGAGATAGCGTATTCACGGGGGTACCGTCATGAGACGGGGGTATGAACAGCGATCGCCATACCCTGCGCCAAACCTTCTACTCCCAATATGTTCAACTAACAGTTGGCATATTGGCAGCACCTCAAGTAAGCCACTGCTTGAGGGCAGCGTTCGGTTCGCATCACCGACAGGAAGGCCAAGCTCTCTCAGTTGGCTGAGGATTCTTACCTTCTTAACTTAGCGATGAGTGCGTCGTTACAGAATTTAAGGTCGGTTGTGCACAAAACTAAGTTTTGACAGAAAGTAATGTGCTGGAAGTCAGTTTGATAATATTTCATAAGTTAGATAGCCACCTAGTAACTTTCCCATACTCCCTTAGGGCTTTACGAACTAGGCACCATCCTTAACGTACCAACGTATTTCGCAATACATCCTTCTAGTCAAGTTTTATGAAAATAAGTTTTTAAGGCTTGTCGCATTCTTTGGCGTATGTATTTTGGCTCTGGCGCCAGCTGTTGCCAGCTGTGGCACCAGCTACGGCTCTGATACCAGCTGTGGCAGAACCACCTGAATTAATCCGGCTCAAGTGTATTAACCATCACCATTAAGGCAACCTCAGTTAACCTTACACTTCAAACGGAGTAATCCACTGGTCTGTCGGGTATAACCTCCCGATACAACCACGGTAGAGCGGA
The DNA here is from genome assembly GCA_032594955.1 of Panicum miliaceum. NCBI lineage: Eukaryota > Viridiplantae > Streptophyta > Magnoliopsida > Poales > Poaceae > Panicum > Panicum miliaceum. The sequence continues at coordinate 47,430,161 of CM064057.1, read as the reverse complement.
TCGAGTGCCATACATACAAATGCTCATGCGACGATGAGCCTAGAGAATACCACATTCCAGCAATATTACAACATTAGCATAAGTAAATATTACAGACCAAGTTCTGAGTTTTAGAAACCAAGTACTTCAATGATCATCACTAAATAGTTTCTTCAGAGTTTAAGTTGCAGCGGAAAAATAAAACAACGAAAGCTACTCGACGATAACGATGTCTCGATGAAGCCCGTACGAGATATCACTCGGCATTATCTCCGTTGGACGGGGGCGCATCCCATTCCACCGACCAACCAGGGGGAAGAGTGCAGGGCCAAGTCAAGCTAGCAATCATATCTTCGAAGGTCTCACCTGAAAACGAGCCACAAGCAAGGCTGAGTATACTAATACTCAACAAGACTTACCCGTGTAGTGAAATCTACTCCACCGACTCTAGATATGCAAGGCTTTCGGCTCAGGGGTTTGTTTTGCCGAAAAACATCTACGAGTGGGTCCTTACTTTCAACTTTTAGCTCAAGATTCTAGTTTCATTAACCATTCTAGATAAGCAGCTATCCAATGGCATACATGGTGAAGCATTAAATTTTCATCCAACCAGTTCATTCATCCTCATTGTTCCTCTACTTACTCTGTGGGTAAAAATGGTTAAGCAGTCTCAATAGCCGTGAGAAACGGACGATTCGAATCGAATTTCTTAACCTTGCAAGGGAAACCCAAACACACGTCACGTGGTTACTCCCTAGAGTCACACGTGCAACTTTTCCCCTTTCTTTCCGGGTCGTGGATCGGGGCTACCCTCCGAGAGTACAAGAGCCCCACGCCACGGTTCGGCGCCGGGTCGTGACCACTCTCTGCACTCGCCATATGCACATGGGACCGAAGTTCAAAGGGTAGGATGCTGTCCCCTTGCCGGGCCAATCAGGTACTTAAGCTTACCGATTCCCATAATCTCGGCATGTGTATCAGCCCGACTGGCGAGCAACTTAAATATGTATTCCAAATACTATTTAAGGTCTCCAACAACAAGGCCGAGTACGAGGCACTACTGCACGGCTTACGTCTAGCTGTCTCCCTCGGCATCAAGCGACTACTTGTCTTCAGCGACTCTTTACTGGTGGTTCAACAATGCAGCAAGGAGTGGGACACCAACAAAGGGACCATGGACGCGTACGTCACGGAAATCCGTAAGCTCGAGAACAAGTTCTCAGGGCTCGAGATTCGTCATGTGCTTTGTGACAACAACGTTGGGGCAGACGTCCTCTCAAAGCTAGGCTCCGAATGAGCCAAAGTCCCGGCTGGAGTTTTCGTTCACGAACTCCACCACCCTTCCATTCCAAGAATAGAGCCAGGCACCATAAACCAAAACCCGGTGGAGTCTAGGCGAGGGGTCCTGATGATTGATGTGGACTGGCGCCCCCAGTTCATCGACTTGATCAAGGAAAAGAAGCTGCCTCCCAACCTCGATCCCAAGAGCACCGAGGTTATCCGACTTGTCAGGCGCAGTAAGGGTTACGTTCTGGTGGGAGACAAGCTATACAAGTGCGGATCAGCATCAGGGGTACTCATGAAGTGTAACTACTGAAGTAGGGCATGAAATCTTGGAGGAAATTCACGAGGGTGCGTGTGGCAATCATGCAACTTCACATGAGTTCTAGGAGTTCTGCGAGTGAAGCAGAATTGAGATAAAATATGTTTCTGTAGCTCATCCAAGGGCCAATGGCCAGGTGGAGCGAGCCAACGGCATGATCCTCGACGGGCTCAAGAAAAGACTCTACGACGAGAACAGCAAAAAGGGAGGCAAATGGATTGATGAATTACCCACAGTTGTTTGGGGCTTCGCACTCAACGGAGTAAAGCCACCGGACAGTCACCTTTCTTTCTCGTCTATGAGTCCGAAGCTATTCTCCCAGCAGACATCATGTGGAATTCCCCTAGACTAGAGATGTATGAGGAAAGAGAAGCTGACGAAGCAAGGCACATAGAACTCGACTGCGCTGAAGAAGTCAGATGCAATGCCCTACTACGATCAGATAGATATCTACAAGGCGTTCGACGGTATCATGACCGCAACATATGTTGACAGCCGTTATTCGACCATCGTCTATCAACATCTCAGGAATAAATTAGAGTTTTGCATTATGTTCCATACATATTTTATCTAAACTAATAAAGTTCCACAAGTTTTGGATGTCTATGCAGGAGCTAGTGTACCAAAAATGGGCCTGTTTGGGAGAAATCCCAGACGCCCGACCTCCCCTACGCCGGCCGGCCTGGATCCCACCTCATCTGGCCACGTCACTGATCCATGTGCAAGAAAACACAGTCAAGTTGATCAAGAGTCGTGCACTTGAAGTCGGTTTGATCCGAGGACCCGAAAGGCTTCACACACGGATTCAAGGGCCCACCTGCATGTCTGAAGCGGTTGCTTAACTGAAAAGCAACTGTCACCGACCTCAGGAAGCGATCAGGAGCGTCCACGAGAAGGTCGGTGCCACTTGGCACCAAACCCAGGCCGGCCGGACTGGGGGAGGCCGTCCGGCCCCACCTGGCGGCCACTGATGCCTAGTCTTCGCGTCGAAGCTAAGCTACTTTCAAGGCTGTGTAATCTTGACGCTTTTCACCGGTTACCGACCTTCACTAGCTATAAATAGACCTCCCATCCTCACTTGTAAACACACACTCAGAAGGATTCTCTCTAAATTAAGTTCTAGAGTTAGGTTTAGTAGTCTCGGGATTCCGGAGTCGTCCTCGGAAGTCTGGTATAGCTCTTGTATCCTTCCTTTGACATTATCAATATTAAGTTATCTTCTTTATTTATCGAGTCAGCTTTTGTTTCCGCCTTTATTTATTTATTACCAAGCTCTGCTTGTGTGCGGAAGTTCTTTCCTTTAGCTTAGATGTTGTTCGAATCATAGTTGTCGGGACCTTATCTTGCAGGTTTTCTCGCCCGGACTATGGGGCTCTGAGTTGTTCCCTAGGTTGAGGGGGGTTTCTCTTGTAGGCCAAAGGGGAAATCCTAACACCGAGCGCAAACGTGGTGTTTGGCTCAGTGTTAGCTAAAAAGTGTGTTCCACCCCACGGTACCGTTGTGGTAGGTGGCAGGTGGTGATAGCCCTGTTCGTCCTTTGTAGTCCACCACATTTGGGTGTTTTCATAGCAGTAAATCGTTGGCCGAGTTGGACTCCCCATTTCTCCCTCAGTCTGTAGTCCTTCTGCCCCAGCCGCCGAAGCAAGCTCTGTTCTCCCATAACCTAGGTCAGTTCAGGTTTAGGTTAGAGAGGCTAGCTCATTGGTTTAAAAGTGTTTTAGGAGTCTTTCTCTCTCGTTGTCCTCCCAGATACTTACCGCTCTAAGGTAGAGTTTCTTGTGTGTCATTCGGTCATTCACCTGGCCACTTATCCTATCAACTATCTGGCTTACCACCGTTATCTAGCTGCTGATTATCCCCAATAAAGTTTACCATTCGTTCAATTGATACTCTTTAGACCATAACGCTTCCCCGTGGAAATTCGATACCCTGGAATACTACAAGGTGAAGTGCTACAGCGGTGTATTCTGTGCGCTTGCGGAATCCTTATTCTATTGGGCATAAGAAACGCCAACAAGCATTTCTGGCGTCATTGCCGGGGAAACAATTTGGTGCTATTGATATCGTTGAATTGTTTGGTAAATTTTTGCTGTTTTATTCACCGCTAGCTTTAGCGGGCTTACAATTGCTCTCTTTGTCTTTTTGATATATGCAGAGCATTTCAATCCTAATCCAGAAAGAATTGGGCGTGTTGTTCGGTAGAGGATTGTCCCACCTCAGAAAAGGCTTACCTTAGGAGGGAGTTCGTCAACGGCTATCTTCCAAATGGCTCAGAAGACACTCCGTCGGTACTCGGCCCCATCCAGCATTCATATCCCTACTGGTTTGGACAATACCCAAGGCACTAATGGCTTTGAGTTGAAGACTGGACTTGTCAACATGGTCCAAGCTAGCCGCTTCTGTGGGAAGGCAACCGAAGATGCCAACGCTCACCTCCAGAATTTTATGGAAGTGAGCATTACAATCAACCCCAAAGGCACTACGTTGGATAACATTCGCCTTCGTCTGTTTCCTTTCTCTTTGCTGGGCAAAGCAAAGACGTGGTTTTACACCAACAAGGCAGACTTCAACACTTGGATTGACTGCTCCAACGCATTCCTGGCCAAGTATTTCCTAGTGGGCAAAACCAACGCCCTCAGGAAGAGGATCTCCAGTTTCCAACAACTCCAGGATGAGACCATCCCGGAAGCCTGGGAAAGACTCCAGAATTATATAACAGCATGTCCACACCACGGGGAAGAGTGGCTGATCATTCAGAATTTTTTCCATGGCCTCAGTCAGAGAGTGCAGGACCACATTGATGCAGCAGCAGGAGGAGCATTCCTCTCTCTAGATGTTACACGGGCCAAGACGCTCATAGACAAGATTGCCTCCAACCAAAGTTGGAAGGGGGAAAGGCATCCAGCTCGCCTGAAAGGAGTACACCAGATTTATGGTGTAGATATGCTGGCCGCCAAGATGGATCTACTGATGAAGAAGCTAGAATCTCGACACTAGGAGGTCAATCAGATCATGGACTCAAGGATCACCTGTGAAACATGTGGCAGCACTGGGCATTTGGGCAAGAGCTGCCCATTAACCATGGAGGATGCGAACTTCGTTGGGAACAACTTTCCCAACAATTCGAGATATCGTCCTCAACAGCAAGGGTGGAACTCCAAGCCCAACCTTCCCTTCGGTCAGCAGCAAGGTAACAATTTTAATAACAATTTTTAGCCTTCTTTAAAAGTCCTAGTGTACGGCCAGAAACAAATAAATGACAACATTAGCAAGAAATTTCAAGCTAATGATAAAATTTTGGAGTCTCTGGCCGCACAACTAGAGGGGTTTAACTCTATTATTAAAAACCAGTTGAGCTTTAACAAAATGATAGAAACTCAAGTAGCTCAACTGGCTTCATCCTATCCTAACCCTAACGAGGGAATACTACCCGGGCAACCCAAAGTTAACCCCAAGGAAAAAGTGAATGCGGTGACCAGGCGGGTCAGAAAGTCCACGCGGGATCCACCTCTACCACAGGATGGAGGTTTACGGCGGGAGACCGTAACCGCCAGGGATACCATTGCTGAGGATGAGGTGCAGGAGGAGGTTAATGGAAGCACCTCTGCTACCCACGGAGAAGATGAGGAAGCCCCAAGGGCTCCTCGAGAATACTACGATACAACCGCCGTACCGTTTCCGGAACGGAGAAGGAAGCCAGTGGCCGACGAACAATTCGGCAAGTTCGTCGAGGTAATCAAGAAGCTATATGTCAATATACCGCTACTTGATGCAATGCAGGTCCTGACGTATGCCAAGTATATCAAGGATATTCTTGGAAACAAAAAGACTCTGCCGACCACCGAGGTAGTACAGCTCACAGAAGAGTGTAGCGTAGCTATACTCGATCCTCTCCCGGAGAAAAAGAAAGACCCAGGATGTCCTACTATCACATGCTCAATCGGGACTCAGTACTTCAAGCACGCACTTTTCGACTTGGGGGCATGCATCAGCGTCATGCCTAAGGTAGTCTATGACAAACTTAATCACCATGCGCTTGCTCCTACTGCCATGTGTTTGCAGCTAGCAGATCAATTTGTTCGCTATCCCGCGGGGATTGCCGAGAATATTCCAGTGAAAATCTGGAACTTCTTCGTCCCCGTAGACTTCGTTGTCCTGGACATGGAAGTCGACACCAAGACCCCTCTCATCCTAGGGAGGCCGTTCTTGAGCACAACAAATGCGCATATTGATGTAGGAGCCAGAGAAATCCAGCTCAACATCAATGGGCAGAAAGAGAGGTTCTCCTTCAGACCGAAGGTGGAATAGTTCTCCCAAATCAAGTCAGTCAATCGGAGCCAACACTCCGAGGAGAAAGTTGAAAAAGAGCCCGAGAAAAGATCCAAGAAGAAACCAGGGGATCTAGCTATACCTGCCATTGAAAGCCTCATTGAACTTGTAGAAAGCATACATATTCGAGAGAGAGAAATCCAGGTGCACAACCAAAGAAATGCGAAGCGAAGGATCCAACGTAAGAAATTTTTGGAAGAGGAAATGAAAGAGGTCGAATCAGCCGCGCCCACAAAGAAAGTTTGGTGTGAGAAAGTGTCACCACCGACAACAACTCCAGCAGGTGATGACAATCAAGCTCAAGGAACGTAGAGTCCCGCTCCGGACTCAAAACCCGAGCTCTAGCCATGAGGTACATGGTAGTTATCCATTTTTGCATTTGCATATAGGATAGTTTATTTCCTTCAATTTTTCATTTCAATCATGGCATGTTTAAATTTTCGCAAAGTGCATCTTTATTTTTTCGATCTTTGTTTTCATTTTGCACTGCATAAAAAGATCACGAAAAACTGGCCAGAGTGCAGGCCGGCCGGCCCCATCTAGGTCAAGGTGCAGCTCGAGGCCATTCTACTAACATGCAGGGGCAGGAATGATGGTGCTTTGCACCCATCATCGTGCATGTGGAAGATCAATTGTGCCCATGATGGGTGGTTGGCTCTTCCTTGCACCGTTCACGTCCCGTCGTGCAGAATTTCAACAAAAGGCACATGCATCAGTGGAGTAGGATGACGAATGGACGAGCACGCGAAGGACGAGCATGAGGGAGCACCGTGCCAGGCTGTTCGGTCCCATGCAAGCTGGCCGGCCTCCCCTTGCCGTCCACGTCCCATCACCACCGAAATTCAGCACCACCACCTAACACTCTACGAGTAGCGTGGTGAGCTGGAGCTCGCTGCGCTGTTCAGGCGCCGACCGGCCTGTCCCAGGCCGGCCGGCCTGCCCCTGCCGCGTGCCTATAAAAGCCAGCGCCCCCGACGACCCTCGGTGCACCACAAGCTCAGGTCTTTCTGCTTTCGCCCGAGCTCGAAATCCCTTCTCCCTCTCTAAACTTCTTTAGTTAATTTAGCCCTTGTGCTAGATAATTTAAGAGTTTAAGTGCTGCACCCACCAAAAAAAAACAAAATAAAATTAGTGCTAAACTTTCGCGTTAGCCACAGAAAATACCAAATATATTTCCCTTCCTGTTCAAATAAAACTCTTGGCGCTTGAACGAGAACATTTGTGGAGGTTAATCCCCCAGAAGGGCGACTAATGACTAACTCTTTTGTTTAATCCTTCGGGTATTTTTCTTGTGTGTGCGCTAACATTTTGCAGGCAGTATGTGGAAGTCCGCGAAGAATAAGCTCAAGAAGCTCAGCCTCTCCAGCTCTCGGCGCTTGCACGGGACGACATCCTCTCGGGATAATATATCGGTTGACTCAAGTCATCGGGATACTGACTCCCGGGAGGACACTGCCCCTGCAGTGCCAAGGAGCCGAGTTCAGGGTCGCACCCGCTTCCTCACCTCGGTCGAGCAGATCGTGCCGCAGAACGACTACGAACGGGAGGCACTGGAGCTGCTGAAGAATCAGACGTACCACCACGTCCGAGTCTTCGACCCCATCTTTTTCATGAAGACGGGGTTGAAGGCGGACATGACTCGTGCGTTCAGCCACGTGGGGTGGTTCAACTTCGCCGACTTGACGGAACCAGGTTCGAAATTTCTTACCATGGTGTTCCTCATGTCTCTCAGCTTCGAAGAAGAAGGTAACACCACCTATTTTATTTTCACTTCTTCGATGAGCAGTTTAAATTATCGGCGAAAGAACTTAGTGTTGCTCTAGGCTTTGATAAAAAGTGCCAGCTAGACCCAAGTGTTTTGGCTAAAACTTATAAATATGATCGAACCATTTGGTGGAACAAAATTTCTGAGGAACCTATGAGTAGTAAGAATAGTATAGTCTCTATCAATCACCCTACTCTCAGGATGCTAGCAAAGTGGATTGCTATGGTGGTACACCCGCGTTCCGACCTGCGCCTTTGCAGCCTCCCCGAGCTGCAGTATCTCTTTGCTATGGCAAAGAAGATAAAACTCTCCCCAATCATGAGCATGCTTGCTCACTGGCAGAAGATGATCGTGGGCAAAAGTCCCATTGATATCACTACCTTGGTCACGCGTATCGCTACGCATGTCAAGGCACTGGACAATGCCCAGGTCACTTACTTGCCATGGGGAGAAGATTACCAGCTCCGGGTGGGTTTGGAACACTTTGTGCAGGGACACATGATGTGCGAGGGGCTAGGCAACTCGCTATTTATGACTTACCCCGGGTACGATGGAGAAGTCGAGCTCCCATGCTCGAGATTCTTCCTCTACTCGACGAAAAGCTACCTCTTGCAGATGCACGAAAAGGAGCCAGCTCATCACAGCGTCGCCAGTACAACAACTCGGCGACAGACACGATTGAGCACTTGGCAGCAAGAGCAAGCAGGGCCCTCTCACCATGCTGGAACCTCCAACATGAACTTTGAAGAGACATATGAGTATTATACTCAGGGAGGTACGAGCATTGCTGAAGAGACATCTGAACAAGGTGCAGGCCAAGAACCCTGCTACCCCCCAGGTATGCAGAGTTCTTATGGTCTGCAGGTTGGTCCGTCGAGTTCAGCACGCTACGGGTTCGAGAACCCAATCATGCGTGGGATCAGCGATCTCAAGGCTCAAGTCAATACCATGGGACAACAATAGGACCAGCTCGGCATCAACCTTGCACACAACACCAAGCTCACTCAACAGAACTGGAGTATGAACACCTCTCTACTCCATGACACCACCAGCATCTTCACGCACCTAGGCCTCGGCCCTCAGTTGCATCCACCGCAGCAGCCTCAACGACCTCCACAGCAGCACTACCCATATCCTCCACCATTCTATCCTTACCCTCAGCAGCAACAGCAAGACCCCCAGCAGAAGCATGATCCTCAGCAGCAGCCACGTCCACAGCAGTACTATCCGTACCCGCCTCCATACTATCCATATCCGTACTGGTACCAGCAGTCACCAACTTATATGTGTCGAAATCCGTGCAAACTCTACCTTCGGAAATGATGAATAGTTGCTCTGTTCATGTTCTGCAAGTGCGTCGTTTATAGCTTGTTACTGGCTTAGTACTTGATCTTGCTGGTAAACTTTATTTTGGATTTGTGTGAGCATGAACATGATTTCCATGCCTAAGTTGTTGAGAAAAATTGAGATATCAAAACTGGAATGAAACTGCATGCTCTAGTAGGGAACCTCTTGGAAATTTCTTTTAAAATAAAAATGTGGTAAAGGGTTCCCCTTTGGTTTAAATGTCCTATCCAGAGCCATAAATTGTTCATTGCCATTTTAGCCATTTATGATATCTTGAGTTGCTTTGAGCTTTGTCGAACAGTGAGTCGGTCCGAGGAATGGTACCTGTCATCAACCGATATTTCTCCTTTGCGTACCCATTGTTTGCTAGCCTCAAATGTTATCTGGCCTGTCGATTACCTACTCCGGGTACCGACATCCACCTTCGCCAGATATCACATCCATACCTCAGTCCAAATTCTCCACTATGAACCCATCCATGTGAAGGTCTATACAGTCTGTCACTCCGCTCATATATCCATCTATATCATGAGAGTATGGGCTATCCTGGAAAAAAAATGAGTATGAGAAAGAAAGGAAAAGAAGAGATAGAACCCATACTCTCCAAAAATCAAAAGAGCTCAAGAGTGCAAATAAAAAGACCAAATATTCCAAGTGTGAGTCCATTCTCTCCCTCTCCCCTGAAAAAATCAAATATTCCATAAGTTCGAAATTTGATCGGGTACCTACCTCCTTCGAACCACTCTTCGGCTTGGCAACAAAGGTAACCAAGGTATGCGACACTCCTCCTACCCTTAAGCTCCACATATCAGCCTTAGAAGTAGGAAGAAAATGGTCAAGTTCCGACCATGGTGAGGACTATACACCTTGAGCGTTCTTGAGAGTGCCACTAGGGAGACTCAAAACCATTCCTTTGAAAAATTATCAAAAATCCGAGAAGGAACCTGAACAGGAAGCAGAAGAAACCCGGTGGAACTGTTCAGTTTCTTAACCACTCAAGGCAAGGGAAGAATTTTGAATAAGCCCCACATTCCAAACCAAGGTACGATTAGCATCCTCAGGTACATACGAGTATGAGTAATTTGCTATGCATAAGGTACCTGCAGGGGGTGGACATTGATGCAACTCATGATCCGCCGAGCCTAAGTATTAAGCCTTGCTCGAGGACGAGCAAGAGTTTAAGCTTGGGGGCGTGTTGATGGCCGTTATTCAACCATCGTCCGTCAACATCTCGGGAATAAATTAGAGTTTTTCATTATGTTTCATACATATTTTATCTAAACTAATAAAGTTCCACAAGTTTTGGATGAGTTGTCTATGCAGGAGCAATTGTACCAAAAATGTATGAAAAGCCCACCTGCATGTCTGAAGCGGTTGCTTAACTGAAAAGCAACTGTCACCGACCTCAGGAGGCAATCAGGAGCATCCACTAGAAGGTCGGTGCCACTTGGCACCAACCCCAGGCCGGCCGGCCCCACCTGGCGGCCACTGATGCCCAGTCTTCACGTGGAAGCTAAGCAACTGTCAAGGCTGCGTAATCTTGACGCTTTTCACCGGTTACCGACCTTCACTAGCTATAAATAGACCTCCCATCCTCACTTGTAAACACACACTCAGAAGGATTCTCTCTATATTCAATTCTAGAGTTAGGTTTAGTTGTATCCTTCCTTTGACATTATCAATATTAAGTTATCTTCTTTATTTATCGAGTCAGCTTTACTTTCCACCTTTATTTATTTATTACCAAGCTCTGCTTGTGTGCGGAAGTTCTTTTCTTTAGCTTAGACGTTGTTCGAATCATAGTTGTTGGGACCTTATCTTGCGGGTTTTCTCGCCAGGACTAGGGGGCTCTGAGTTAGTTCCCTAGGTTGAGGGGGGTTTCTTTTGTAGGCCACAGGGGAAATCCTAACACCGAGAGCAAACGTGTTGTTTGGCTCAGTGTTAGCTAGAAAGTGTGTTCCACCCCACAGTATTGTTGTTGTAGGCGGCAGGTGGTGACAGCCCTGTCCGTCCTTAGTAGTCCACCACGTTTGGGTGTTTTCATAGCAGTAGATCATTGGCCGAGTTGGACTCCCCGTTTCTCCCTCAGTCTGTAGTCCTTCCGCCCCAGCCGCCGAAGCAAGATCTGTTCTCCCGTCAACTAGGTCAGTTCAGGTTTAGGTTAGAGAGGCCAGCTCGTTGGTTTAGAAGTGTTTTAGAAGTCTTTCTCGCTCGTTGTCCTCCCAGCTACTTACCGCTCTAAGGTAGACTTTCCTATGTGTCATTCGGTCATTCACCTGGCCACTTATCCTATCAATTATCTGGCTTACCCCCGTTGTCTAGCTGGTGATTGTCCCCAGTAAAGTTTACCATTCGTTCAATCGATACTCTTTAGACCATAATGCTTCCCCGTGGAAATTCGATACCCTGGAATACTCCAAGGTGAAGTGCTACAGCGGTGTATTCTGTGCGCTTGCAGAATCCTTATTCTATCGGGCATAAGAAACACCAACAATGACCAAGAAAGATCCTTCAACGTTGGGGACCTAGTCCTACGCTGCATCCAGGGCAAGACTAGACTTCACAAGCTCAACTCTTGATGGGAAGGACCCTCATCGTCACAAAGGTAACCAGCCTAGGGTCGTATCGACTACAGTACCCTGATGGCCTGGAAGTTCCAAACTCTTGGAACATCGAGCACCTACGCCGTTTCTATGCTTAAGAAACTTGTACAAAAACCTGTCAACTGCAGCGCAACTCAGTATAATAATACATGGTTGTTTCGGTAACCCAAACGACTACTGTGTTTTTATTTCTTTCAAGTTACATTGAGCAAACTCAGGGGCTGTCGCCACGAGTTATGTCAATACGCTACTTCTTGCTAATCTTCGGAAAAACTCGGGGGCTGCACCACGAGTACCTTCCATCATGATTAAACCAAATATTCGCCTCTCGGGCTATCCCCTCGAAAGAGTTAAGGGATTTCTTTCTGACTACCTCCTTTTACGGCTTATTCAAGCTACAAGACAAGGTCTTCTAAGATAAAGTTGAAGGGATTCTCACACCTATACGTAGAGGTTCTACGAATGCAACTCTGTACAAAAGTACAAGTCTAGTAGACAATTCACCAACTGAAGCAATGCTTTCATGGTAATTACACACTAGAGCTAACATACTAAAGTGCTTAACGATTATGTTTCAACACGCTACTTCACAAGTCAAGCGTAGCAAACAAAAATCAAACAAGCATAAATATATTACATGAGCAACTGTTGTTTTACACAAAAAATATACATAGTTCAACAATGCTCAAAACAGCGGCAGATCATCTACTATCTGATGGGCAACTTCCTCCACCTCAGCACGGTACTCGTTGAATTGCTCCTCGGTGCACTCCCCGGAGACACCCTAGCCGAACGGATGAACATCCATCCCCGGGAAGTATGACTTCACCACAGCCAGTGCATGAGTCAGCACAACCTTCGCGGTGCCGGATGCATACCCTGCGATGCTCCTAGGAGCATCAACAAGGAGTTGCACAAACGAACGACCATCCGGCGTCGGGTCAACGAACTCACAGAGCTAGTGAGCAGCAGTCGCGAGTTCCTCCATCTCCTTCTCCTTGCCCTCCTTGTCTCGGGCCATGGATTGGATCTGCTTCAGATTCTCTACGAGTTGCTTGTCAGCATCCTTTAGCTGGCGAGTCACAGTCTTGTGCTCCTCATCAAGATTCGAGTACCTGAGCTGGAGATCCTCCAGTGCCTTCTGCAGTTGCTCCTTCTCCTCTGTAAGTTTGTATATGTCACACTTCCAGTCAGTTAACGCTTTTTCAATACGAGCATACTCTGGGAAAAGGTACATGCATGCAACTCAGAGGAAGGACAGAAAAGTAAAGCTACTTGGAGTAAAGGAACATGCTACTTACTTTCTTTTCGAGCGGTCAAGTCCTTGACTTTCCGGATCGCCAAGTCGTGCTTCCGCTGCTGGTCAATCATTGTGTCCCGATGCGAGATCTTCAAGGCCTCGAGTTCCTCCTGGAGCTTGAGGTTCTTAGCTTTTTCAGCCTCCAGTTGGTCCTCTGCATCGTGGGTCCGCGACAGCACATCTCCAATCCGGGAGAGCAGAGCAGACTTCTGTCTGGAGCAATCCACGAGGCTCTTTAAAAAGCAGATACAACTCAGTATACCTCTTCAACACAAAAGCAACGACTAGAGGGAATACTCGACTACGTACCTTGGTGTAATTGGTGAAGCGGCGTCCTAGCTCCATCATGCGCGTGACGGTCTCCGGCTCCACCAATGGATCCTCGAAGAGCTCCGTGCGAGGAGGAGGGCTCGGGGTTCACCAATTTCCCCTTTCCTCGGGGGCTCGGGGTTCTCCTCAGGCTCACTACAAGAACGAGTTAACCAAGTACTCATGGAAAATTGGCAAAATCAAGCAGACAAAAAGCGGAAGACTACTTACATGGCCTAGTACTGCTTGGTTTTGTTGCCGCCGCAGCAGTTCTCCGCTTGCGCGTTGCAACTCGCTTCGTGCGCGGCGGATTTGCTGCAACATCGCCCGCGTCCTTCACGGCGGGTGGGTCTTGGGCTAGCTCCTCGAACACGGGTTCAGGTGGATCAGACCTGAACCGCTCCAAGTCTCCCTACAGCTAGCAGCAAGTTATCAAATGACTACTCAGTCAGCAAGCTTACAGCAAAAAGTACTCGGGTTAAGACTTACGGGGTTCGGTGAGTAATCTGCGCCGAACAGTCTCGGGATGTACAGCTCCGAGGTCACCCCTGTGAACAGCCGGGTGACCTGGTGCATGATTTCCTCAACGGATGGCATATCCTGTGCCATCCGTGATAGGTCCCGAATACGTTCCTACACGAAACCCAAGTGGACGCGTTGCTGGAGGGGCTGTATGCATCGCTCGATAAACGAGTACGCCACAGACTCCCCAGTGATGCCCTTCTCCTTTAGGTGCTGGATCCGCTCCATCAACTCGAGGATCCCTTGGCGCTCCTCTTCCATGGGCTTCTTCAGCCAGCACTCCTAGCGCTGGGGCGGGGAATTATCCCGTCCGTGTAACACCCCAGGTGTTTAAATTACTAAACAAGTCTCATTAGCATAACAATATGCTTAACTAACTAAGAAAAATTTAAAGGAAATAAATTATGAGTTGGTTTTGCTTGGATTTGAAAGTATGTGTATATGTGCATAAGTACATGTACTTTAATCAAACAAATTAAATAACTTTCACATCAAAGCAAATATGGCTACAAAATTGAATAGGCACACCATCAGTGATAGGATAAACAAAAGTCTAGTTTAAGCCTAGGAGAGAATACAAATTTTTGCCCAGGAAAAGATGTGCCCTCCGAATCAAGCTTTTTGAGTTTTCAAATTAACTTTTAAACTAGAACTCAAATGAACTTTGGCCTGAAACCAAACTTGTGCAACTTTTGATTTTGAACAACTTTCATGTTCATAGATTTTTGAGTTGCAACACAGAAATGGGAGATAATTTTGTTTTTATGGCCAGACCCCTAAACTTCTGCAAATTCTTGAAGTCCAGTCCCTCCTCCATCCCCTGTTTCACTCGACCGCCGCGCAGAGGCCCCGGCCACCTGGCTGGGCATCCCTGCCGCTCGCGCCGTGCCAAGCCAATGGTTGGCCGCGCCCCTGCCGCACGCGCTCCTCCTCCGCACTGCGACCCTGCCCAGCCTGAGCGTGCCACGCGCGCGACGTCGTCGCCCGCCTCTGCTCTCCGCCCGCCGTGCCCGAGCCCCCGCCGCGTCCCGCCAGTTGCCGTGCTCGCCGCCCGACCAGCCCGCTGCTGCAGCTGTGCGCCCTATCGCGTGCTGCGTGATCTCCCCCTCCCCCACGCCAAATCCCAAGCGCCCAACCCGTGCTCGCGTCACTGCCGTACGCCGCGCCGACGCTGTCCACCGCCGGCCGCGGCCAATGCCAAGCCTTCGCATCGCCAATTCTCCCTCACGCACGCCCGACCCTCCCCACTCCCTCCTCTCCCCCGCTGTGCCCCTATAAAGGCCGCCCCAGGCCTCTGCTTGCGCGCCCAAGCTCCCCGCCGCTACCTCCACCGCCGCCGCACCCCACCTCGTTGTGGACAGCCCAGCTCCGACCCTCCTCCGCCCTAGCCAAGCCTCAGAATGGGTTCCCCTCGACGCCGCGAAGCTCACCGACCCTCCCCCGCAGGCTCTAGCTCGCCGGAGCATCGTCGCCGACGCGCCGCACCGCCGCCACCCCCCTGCTCCGCGCCGACGAGCCACCTCCGGCCATCCCCAACCCCGACCAAGGCCCCCACAAGGTAGCTCTTGCCTCCCTAGTTCTCCCCGACCCTTTTTCGCTCGCCGCCGATGAGCCCCCTCACTGGAATTTGGCCGGCTGCCATGCCAGCATGTCACACCCGATTCTAGAAAGAACCAGATGCATCTCATGTGTGCGCCAGGATCATGTTCACAGACACATGATAGACAGAAAGTGTAATATATCAAAGACAATGCTCAATAAGTAACTAAATAAAGTATTTAACAATATTATACTCCGAATAAAAGAGACACAAAGGTCATTAAACGATACACTGATATACCCTATACAAAGTCTGCAACAACTCCGTCTTCCACAGGCGATGACTGGTGAACGCAAAGCCTAGAACTCCTCGAAGTTGTCGAAGTTCTCCTCTTCAAAGTTATCTTCTGAACAGCAGGGGGCAAGGGTGAGTACTCTCATGGTTGGTACTCAGCAAGTGGGGTGAATATGCAAGGCCATCAAGGATAGGCTAAGGTTTGCAGCAGCGGTCACTTTTAGTTGGTCAAGTATTTATTAGCGAGCACCTATTAACTAGGTTTAAGTTTATACCATCCCACTTAAGCAAAAACATAAAGATACCATCAACATAAACATAAACCATGAACCACAATTTAATTAATCTTCAAGTTTCATTATCATGTGAGGGTCCAAGCCACCCTTAACCGTGAGTACGGCTGTTATAACAGTTTTACACTCTGCAGAGGTTGTACACTTTACCCACAAATCGTGTTTCCCTGAGTCGCTCGGGTTTGCAAGGCCCTTAAACACTTCCGAGGTGAGTGGCGAGGGTACACTACGAAGCCTTTATAAAGACATGTCGAGGGCTAGGCAGCCCGCTAGAGTTTCAGTAGCAGTGTGGTCCATAAACCTCCCTAATGGTCA
Organism: Panicum miliaceum; assembly: GCA_032594955.1. NCBI lineage: Eukaryota > Viridiplantae > Streptophyta > Magnoliopsida > Poales > Poaceae > Panicum > Panicum miliaceum. Next base: position 47,413,962 of record CM064057.1, on the reverse strand, counting down.
GCTCCTTAGCAAAGGCAGCTACCCCAAGAGGACCGGGCTATGACCCCTATCACCGACCCCCTCCTTGCCCTTTCGGTAAGGCCACCAGCAAACTACACATCTAATTAATTGGCTAAGGTCAGAGCCATATGACTTTATGGTTGCACTGTTCACTTGGGTGGTTCTCCATGTTCCCATTAAACAAAGTTGATCTTGAATTAACGCGGTAAAACAACAATATGAAACGTGACCATAATTATCATAAGAGTAAACCAATACCAATCCCAAAGTTTGCAACTAAGCGTGACTACCCAACATGATTAGTAAACCCAGGTGTTTCAAGGTTTGAGGTAAAAGACTAGGTATGTCCTTAGTATAGGTAATCCCATCAAGTTCATGCAAGCAACATTAAAGTAAAGTGAATTATCATGCTATTGTTGGGATAAAATAGAATATGCAAGGGGGGAATCCACTTGCCTTCCTCAAACAGCTGTTGATTCTCTTCCTCGTAAGCTTGCTCTTGGTTTTGCTCGAACGTCACGTTGTCTACGCGATCACACAAATAAGCATACACAAACAAATAAGAAACAGTACAACAAACAATACAAACAGAAAGTAAAAAGATGTTAAAGTTGTAGTTCATGATGCAAGGATCACGTGAGCGCAAGAATCGCTGAAATCGGAGTTGAAACGATGAAGATATGGCTAAAACAGTGATTCAGGGACCTAACTGCGAGAGTTTTGAACTTCCAGGGGCTAAATCTGAAGAAATCAGGGGCTAAAACATAATTAAACCTTAAACAGAGAGTCGGGGGTGCAAAACTATAGGTTCTGGACGGCGGGTACTATTTCTAGAACAGTCAGGGGTCAGAACAAAAAAAGAAAGGGTCCAACTCTAATTATTTTTCTACTGATCTGGACTGCGGGTTGATTACTGGAAAACCTAGGGGCTTTTCTACAAAGTTTCCGGGACGGCTAGGGTCGGGTGAATCTGGTCCGTTCGATCAGAATCGGGTGGCGGGTTAAGGGTCGGGTGAAGGCGACGTCTCGCGCGCGGCTCAGATTGGTTCTAGCCGTGAGATTCAGATCGAACGGCGGGACGAGGGTTGGCTCGACGGGGTGAAAAGGATCGGGCGAATCGGAGCTACGCTGGGCGCCGGCGGCGAGCAAGAGTGGTGGCGGACGACCGGAGCTTCACCGAATCCAGTGTTACGGGGTTTAGTTCAAGCTGGGTTTATGCCGGGGAGAGAGAGAGCGACACGGCGAAGGTATTGGTGGCCACGGGACGGCTGTGCGGCGACTGTAGACCGGCGGCCGCGGCGGCGGGTGGAAAGAGAGCTCCGGCGAGCAATTGGGGTTGCAACCGTGCGAGAGAGAGGGGGGAAAATGGGGGCAGCTTGGTACTCACCACCTCGCGGAACTCCGGCGAGAGTTGAAGGCAGCGGAGAAGCAGCGGGACGGCGAGTCGACGGAGAGGCGGCGACACGGGCGGTGGCGTTCCTCTGGTGTGCGAACTCCAGCGGTGTGCGACGGTGTGGAGTAGAGTAGGGATTGAGGACAGCTCTGGGTGCGAAGCGGTACTCTGGCGTGGGTTTTATAGCGGCGGAGTAGCCGGGAAACGGGAAGGTGGCGGGTGGCGAAGGAAAGGGCGGACGCGTGCCGCGGCCAGTAAGGCACCCTGCGTCGCGGGGAAGGAAAGAGGAGACGCGGGCGACGGCGCGGACTCGATCCGGACTCGGGGTGAGGAAGGAAAAAGGAAGGAAAAGTTTGGACGACGGCGCGGCGGAGAAAGGAAAGAGGGGAGGAGCAGAGGAAGAAGAAAGGAAGAAGGCGCCAACAGGTGGGGCCCAGCTGTCGGTTGGAGAGGGGTAAGGGAGAGTGGGCGATTTTGGGCTGGCTGGTTTGGGCCGCTGAGTTGGGCCGCAGAGAGAGGAAAAAGAAAAAGAAGAAGAGAAGAAGGATTGGGCCGGCCGAGTTGGGCCGCGGGAAGAAAAGAAAAGAAGGAGAAGAGAGAGGTTTGGGCCGGGCTGAAAGAAAAGATTGGGAGAAGAAAAAGAATTAAGGATGCATGCACAATTTTTATTTTATGGATTTTATAAAAATACTTTTAAAATTTTATTTCCTATATTTTTTGGTGTTACACAGCGCCGCCCAGGGACCATATTGCAACGATTGAAATCTTTAAAAGGGTCTGCACGCAAGTTTCCAGGGGCATATCTGCAAACCAGTGTTTTAACTTTTGTTTCAAAACCAGCAAACTTGTAAAATTCATATAAAATCTTAGAAAACTCCTAAAAGTACAAACTCAACTGTACTGGAATCTGTAGAAGAAAATCTACAACTTTTGTTACATGCATTTATTCAGATTCTTGCTATATATTTTTTACATTAAATGGAAGGTTTAATAGATTTTAAATGAACCCATTGTTGTAGACCAGTTTTGCATCTGATTTTTGGAGAATGGATTAGTTGCTTCATGTGTAGGCCAGTGTAAAATGTTCAGAACCAGAACCTGCCTCTAGCTGGACTTTTTGTTAAACTTTTTTTTATGCCATGAAGGCATATAAATAATTTTCCCTGTTGTTCTGTAATGATTCATGTTATGAAACTTTTTCTGTGCTGTTTTATTAATACCTAGATGCTACAAAAATATTTAGAAACTTTTTACCTTTCTATAACCACTTGTATAACTTTTAGAATGGGGAAATACATTAAATCAAAGTAATTAGTTCCCGTGCTTGAAAATTGTTCATCTTTTTACTATGGGATACTTAGGGTTAGAACATGTTATATAAACAGTTTCATACTTAGAAACCCTGTATAACATCCTGTAGAAATTAATCCTTAAAGAAATAGGTGTATCTTGTCCTATTTATTATGATCTGTATCATGCCCAATAAAATCTGAAAAATTTACAGTAACACATATATGGATAGGTTAACACCCTGTAAAATATTTAGCACCAGTACTTGCATGGTTCGTTCTGTATAAAAATAACTAGGTTCTAGTAGTGACTGTGTATTACATTTTTCAAAATTATTCTGCTGCATAAAAATGTCTGAAATTTATACAGTGCTTGTGTCTGTGCATAATGTGCTCTAAATAAAATTTTATCACCAGAAGTTACCTAGTCCAGAAGTTGTGTTTAATCCATGTTGTGCTTAGAAAAATTAGTTTCCAAAAGAACACAACCCCCAACCCCTTCTTGTTTAATGAAGTTAAATAGTTTAAGTTATACTCTATTAACGATTGCCCAAAAAATCTTAACTAAGTAACCTTACAACCAAATCTATGTTTTTGTGGACTGCAACTTTATCGTGAAGAAAATAAATATCATATACCATCAATACCACTCATACTTGTGCATTCATATAGAATCGACTGCTCTCGCTGACGGAACATACGAGCTGGTGTCCGAGTCCGAGAGTGAGCAGCGTGAAGCTCAAGTGAATCTAGCTGAAGTTTTCGAAGATCCGAACCCGAGATCGGAAGAGCCCAAGGCTAGCTTAGCTCAAGAAGGCAAACCTCGGAGCATGAACCCTATTTTTCAAATTATGCAACTTATTACTCTATTTTACTTGTGCATTAAGTTTATAGGAGTTGAATGAAAACTTAGTTGCATGATCCTAGGTACCCATGCTCTGAACACTAGATGTAAGGTTCGATAGAATGCTATGCTAATAGGACTCCGGAAAAGTCGAGTGATTTCCTATCACTCGCGAGAATATAGGAGTTGAATGTTTGCAACATGCTGCAATCATAAGGTCGACGAACGGGGCTATGGTGCGATGTTCATGTTGATGATTGAGGCCCCGTCTGTTTAGTGAAAAATGCTAAGGCCGCAGTGTGTGGTAGTGGTGGTTAAGCCTTTGAACGTACTAACCACGTGCCGAGAATATGGTAATCGGTAAGCTTACGTACTGGATTGAACCGAGAGCGGAATATACTCCCCACCGTCTTGAATTCGTTCACATCCAGATAATGGCGGGTGCATGTGCCGCCATGGCCCGGCTGGGTCCGTGGTCCATGGGGACGTGTAGTCGAGGGCGGTGGGCCTGTTCTGTGAAGCGGGAATTGAAGGGAAAAGTTGCACGTGTGACTCTGGGAGTAACCACGTGACGTGTGTTTAGGTCTGCCTTGCAAGGTTAAGAAATTCGATTCGAATCGTCCGTTTCTCACAGTTATTGAGACTGCTCGACCCTTTTACCACATAGAGTAAGAAGAGGAACAATGATGATGATTAATCTTGTTGGATGCAAATTAATTCTTCCACCATGTATGATATTGGATAGTTGCTTACCTAGAATGGTTAAAGAAAAACTAGAATCTGGAGCTAAAATTTGAAAGTAAGGACCTACTTGAATATGCTTTTCGGCAAAACAAACCCCTCAAGCCAAAAGCCTTGCATGTCTAGGAGTCGGCTAAGTATATTCCACTAGTCGGGTAAGCCTTGCTGAGTATTAGTATACTCAGCCTTGCTTGTGGCTTGTTTTCAGGTGATACTTTTGAGGACATGGTTGCTAGTTTGACTTGGCTGTGTACTCTTCCTCCTAGTTGGTCGGTGGAATGGGATGCATCCTCGGCCAATGATGATAATGCCGAGTGATGTCTCGTACGGGCTTCATCGAGACATCATGTATCGACGAGTAGTTTACCGTTGTTTTTCCACTGCATTGAACTCTGAAGAACTTGGCCTGTAATAATAAATTTATGTTGAACCCTGTGATGTAAAATTTGTGGAATGTCGTATTCTCTGGGGCTCACCTTCGTGTCAGTACTTTGTATGTGTTGTTTCAATCGGCAAACCCGTGGTTGTATCGGGAGGTTACCAGACAGACCTATGGATTACTCCATTTGAAGTGCGAGTTAGCCCTGATTGCCCTCGTGGTGATGGTCAGCGCACTTGAGCCGGATTAATTCAGGTGGTTCTGCCACAGTCCGGGGACGCTAGGCTCATGGTTCCCGATGTAGAACCATTGAGCGTGCCATCCGGACAGGCTGCTTGGGGTCGAGTACTTGAGGTATAGAGCCTTGTCGCATAGCTTGCGGCAGAACCACCTGAATTAATCTGGCTCAAGCGCGCTAACCATCACCGCGAGGGCAATCAGGGCTAACTCGCACTTCAAACGGAATAATCCATTGGTCTGTCGGGTAATCTCCCGATACAACCACGGTTTTTGCCGATCGAAACCACACATACATGTACTCACACGAAGGTGAGCCCAAAGGATACAACATTCCACAAATTTTACACCACAGGGATCCTCATAAATTATTATTACAACTGAGTTCGAGTTCGTGAAATAAGGTACTTCAGAGTTCAAAGTAATTGACTTCTTCAGAGTTCAATGCAGTGGAAAAATAACGATAAACTACTCGACGATACACGATGTCTCGATGAAGCCCGTACATGACATCACTCGGTATTTTCATCGTTGGCCGGGGGCGCATCCCATTCCACCGACCAACCAGGAGGAAGGGTACACGGCCAAGTCAAACTAGCGATCATGTCCTCGAAAGTATCACCTGAAAATGAGCCACAAGCAAGGCTGAGTATACTAATACTCAGCAAGGCTTACCCGACTAGTGGAATATACTTAGTCGACTACTAGACATGCAAGGCTTTTGGCTTGAGGGGTTTGTTTTGCCGAAAAGCATACACAAGTAGGTCCTTACTTTCAAATTTTTAGCCCCAAATTCTATTTCTCTTTAACCATTCTAGGTGAGCAACTATCCAATATCATACATGGTGAATGAATTAATTTTTCATCCAACAAGATTAATCATCATCATTGTTCCTCTTCTTACTCTATGTGGTAAAAGGGTCAAGCAGTCTCAATAACCGCGAGAAACGGACGATTCGAATCGAATTTCTTAACCTTGCAAGGGAAACCTAAACACACATCACGTGGTGACTCCCAGAGTCACACGTGCAACTTTTCCCTTCAATTCCCGCTTCACGGAACTGGCCCACCGCCCTCGACTACACGTCCCCATGGACCCGGCCATGGCGGCACATGCACCCACCATTAGCTAGATGTGAACGAATTCAAGACGGTGGGGAGTATATTCCGGCCTCGGTTCAATCCGGTACTTAACCTTACCGATTACCATATTCTCGGCATGTGGTTAGTACGTTCAAAGACTTAACTACCACACACTGCGGCCTTAGCATTTTTCACTAAACAGACAGGCCCTCAATCATCAATATAAACATCGTACCATAGCCCCGTCCGTTGACCTTATGATTGCAGCATGTAGTAAACATTCAACTCCTATATTCTCGCGAGTGACAGGAAATCACTCGACTTTTACCGGAGTCCTATTAGCATAGCTTTCTATCGAACCTTACATCTAGTGTTGAGAGCATGGGTACCTAGGATGATGCAACTAAGTTTTCATTCAACTCCTATAAACTTAAATGGAAGCTTTAATGGAAGCTTTCCAAATATTTTGCTCTACCTTAAATGGAAGCTTTAATGAACTTATTTTGTACCCACTGTTGTAGATCAATGCTGACCCCAAAAATTGGACAGTGAGTTAGTTGCTTGATGTTTAGGACTGTGTAAAAAGATCAGGCCCAAATTCCATCTCTAGCTGCGCTGTTTATTAAACTTAGTTTCATACCATGATTAGGTAGAATATTTTTATCCCTGCAGTTAGGTTATGAATCACCTAATGAAACTTTTTCTGTACTGGTGTAATGGTACCTAGATGCCAGACAAAAATTGGGAGAATTTATATCTCACAGGAACCTAATTATTTGATTTATGTGGTAATAACATACATTAAATCAAGAAAATAGTATCTTAGCTTGGAAAATTCTCAAATGTTTACTAGGCAATACACTGTGGTAGAGGTTGCTGTGTAAAAAGTTCCATGGACAAAAACCCTGTGTAGGGTCCTGTAAAAATGAATCCTTGAATAACCTAGGTGTGTAATGTCATATTTTCTATGCTCCGAATACTGCATAATAAATCCTACAAAAATTACAGTAGCTCCTCCATGCTTAAATGAAAGCTCTGTAAAAATCTTAGACTCAGTTGTAGCACCATTTGTCCTGTACAAAAAGAACAAAAGTCTAACAGCAACTATGTAAATATTTTTCATAATTAATCTGTTACATAAAATTGTCTGAAAATTTTACAGTAAGCACATCTTTCCCCGATGTGCCTAAATCCAAAATTTCATGACCAGAAACTATCCACTGTAGTAATTACACTTAAATCATGTCGATTACCATTACCACGACTTAAACTTGTGCATTCATGTAGAATCGACGACTCTCGCCGACGGAACTTACGAGCTGGTGCCCGCGTCCGAGAGTGAGCAGCGTGAAGCTCAAGTGAATCTAACTGAAGCTCTTGAAGACTCGAGCCCAAGTTCGGAAGAGCCCCAAGCTAACTGCGAAGGCAAGCCCCGGAGCATAACCCATTTCTTTCGTAAATTATGCAACTCATTACTCTCTGCTTGTGCATTAAGTTTATAGGAGTTGAATGAAAACTTAGTTGCATGATGTTAGGAACCCATGCTTGAAAACTAGACGTAAGGATCGATAGAATGCTGTGCTAATAGGACTCCGGTAAAAGCCGAGTGATTTCCTGTCACTCGCGAGAAAATAGGAGTTGAATGTTTACTACACGCTGCAATCATAAGGACACGGACGGGCTATGGAACGATGGTTACGATTGAGGCCCGTCTGTCTAGTGGAAAATGCTAAGGCCGCAGTGTGTGGTAGTGATGGTTAGGTCTTTGAACGTACTAAACACATGCCGAGATTATGGGAATCGGTAAGCTTAAGTACCTGATTGGCCCGGCAAGGGGACGGCATCCTACCCTTTGAACTTCGGTCCCATGTGCATATGGCGAGTGCAGAGAGTGGTCACGACCCGGCGCCGAACCGTGGCGTGAGGCTCTTGTACTCTCGGAGGGTAGCCCCGATCCACGACCCGGAAAGAAAGGGGAAAAGTTGCACGTGTGACTCTAGGGAGTAACCACGTGACGTGTGTTTGGGTTTCCCTTGCAAGGTTAAGAAATTCGATTCGAATCGTCCGTTTCTCACGGCTATTGAGACTGCTTAACCATTTTTACCCACAGAGTAAGAAGAGGAACAATGAGGATGAATGAACTGGTTGGATGAAAATTTAATGCTTCACCATGTATGCTTTTGGATAGCTGCTTATCTAGAATGGTTAACGAAACTAGAATCTTGAGCTAAAAGTTGAAAGTAAGGACCCACTTGTAGAAGCTTTTCGGCAAAACAAACCCCTGAGCCAAAAGCCTTGCATATCTAGAGTCGGTGGAGTAGATTCCACTACTCGGGTAAGTCTTGCTGAGTATTAGTATACTCAGCCTTGCTTGTGGCTCGTTTTCAGGTGAGACCTTCGAAGATATGATTGCTAGCTTGACTTGGCCCTGCACTCTTCCCCCTGGTTGGTCGGTGGAATGGGATACGCCCCCGTCCAACGGAGATAATGCTGAGTGGTGTCTCGTATGGGCTTCATCGAGACATCCTTATCGTCGAAGTAGCTTTCGTTGTTCTATTTTCCGCTGCAACTTGAACTCTGAAGAACTTATCAGTTATGATCATTGAAGTACTTGGTTTCTAAACTGAAAACTTGGTCTGTAATATTTACTTATGATAATGTTGTAATATTGCCGGAATGTGGTATTCTCTGGGCTCATCGTCGCATGAGCATTTGTATGTATGGCATTCGATCCGCTCTACCGTGGTTGTATCGGGAGGTTATACCCGACAGACCAGTGGATTACTCCGTTTGAAGTGTAAGGTTAACTGAAATTGCCCTAATGGTGATGGTTAATACACTTGAGCCGGATTAATTCAGGTGGTTCTGCCACAGCTGGTATCAGAGCCGTAGCTGGTGCCACAGCTGGCAACAGCTGGCGTCAGAGCCAAAATACATACGCCAGAGAATGCGACAAGCCTTAAAAACTCATTTCATAAAACCTGACTAGAAGGATGTGTTGCGAAGTACGTTGGTACGTTAAGGATGGTGCCTAGTTCGTAAAGCCCTAAGGGATTATGGGAAAGTTTACTAGGTGGCTATCTAACTTCTATATATTATCAACTGACTTCCAGCACATTACTTTCTGTCAAAACTTACTTTCATGCACAACCGACCTTAAATTCTGTAACGACGCACTCATCGCTAAGGTAAGAAGGTAAGAATCCTCAGCCAACTGAGAGAGCTTGGCCTTCCTGTCGGTGATGCGAACCGAACGCTGCCCTCAAGCAGTGGCTTACTTGAGGTGCTGCCAATATGCCAACTGTTAGTTGAATATATTGGGAGTAGAAGGTTTGGCGTAGGGTATGACGATCGTTGTTCATACCCCCGTCTCATGACGGTACCCCCGTGAATACGCTATCTCGATAGCGTATGTTAACGTCGTCTGTACGGCGGAAATTGTACAGATATCGTTTCTATAAGTAAACGGTAATGAATACGGACACTTTCATGAGTGCTAGCATGAAAGGTTCATGAAATGTATATGCTTTGTCAATCTTCTGCAGGTACACTAACCGCGATTACGATAAGTTAAGAACGGTTAGAAAATCTCGACTAGCTATTATAGTGAGAGTCGTATTATGTATGCCACCGAAACTATCTTCGTAAGACCAAAAGTATTTGGCAATTATTTTTATTTTGTGAGGATGAATAGGACGTGCATGAATTATGACCATATATATCTGAAACTGAAAATGCGTTGTATGAGAGCGGTAAGGTTCTTGCGTATCTAAGCGAGATTTTGCGTAAGGACTATCTAGTGAATCTGTCACAAATCTGCCATGACCGAAAAGAGCGATTTATTGACCCAAGAAAATGACCTTTTCTGGTGAAGTTCATGTTGAAAGAATTGTTCCAAATCTCGTGTTCTATCCCCTGTTCAAAAATCAAAAATTCTGAACTTATGGATAGTAAGAAATAACAGAAACCATAAAATGTCAGATTTCTGTCCAGAATAAGCACTTCTGCCTCTTAAATTTTTAGGCCCCCTTCCTACTGTTTTCTGCAAAAGAGTACAACACGAAACTTGTTTCAAATTTACCCAGGTAGCTGCTGTTAAAATTTGGTAAATTTTGGCTGGGTAGATTTTCCCTGGTGCACGAAACTCTAGCCCTCTGTTCACTGAAAATTCTGGGTAGACAGAGAGGTAAAATCTAAAAAGAAAGAGCATCTTAGAGACCTATCTAGCTCTGGAGTTGACTAGCAAAGTTGTTCACAAATACCTTAGGAGTGATCTGGTGAAATTTGAGAATTTTTGGATTAGAACTGTGGAAGTTATGGTTATTTTTGCACACTATACAGAATCTGTCCTTGTGCTGTTCACAGTTTTTCGCTATCTCACTCCATTTGATCTTTTGTTTAGATGGCCGAGCCTGTTGCTATGATGGTGGATGAGGATGGACGCGTACACTCGCAGTGTCTCCACTGGGAGGGCTTCCCCTCTATTTTGTGGGATGTTCTGCGTACCGCGGGCTATCTAATTCCCCCACGTTACGCCGGACTGGAGTTTGCAGAGAATGGAGTTACCTAGTGCTGTGTCAACGTGACTATCTTTCCGCACCCGCTACACCCGGAGTGGCCCGCCTTGGAGCTTGAGCCTGTTGGTCGCCGTTTGGCCGATACTTGGGAGCTTGCAGCCATGAGGGCACTCACCACTTTTTGTGCGCAGCGTCCCGAGGTTGTCACACTCGCTCCCATTGGCTTGTTTCCTGCTGCCCAGGACAACGACCCCTTTTGGCTCAACCGGGTGCAGCACGCACAGTATTTGGTAGACTTTCATGCCCAGGAAACTATTCATACCTCCGTGCGGTGCATGAGTGCACTCTACCGACTTCAGACTCTCCAGAGTCAGGCGCTTGAGCAGCTCACTGATCTTGCTCAGGCCTACCACATGATGGCAGATACCAGGGATGAGCAGATTAAGGAGCTCAGTCAGGATCTTGAGGACAGAGATGCTCAGATTGGCCAACTTGAGGGCCAAATTCAGGAGCAGGACACTCTCATGGGTGAGAGAGATGCCATGATAGCACAGTTGGAGGAGCAGCTCCATGATCTGACCCTTGAGTTGGAGGATGCGAATGAGCACATTCAGTGGCACCATGATCAGAATGACCATCCCCATGAGGAGGACATGGAGGAGGATGAGGAGGAGCCACAGGAGATTGATGGTATCTCCGGTATGGATTTCGAGGGTGAGGTACCACAGGCACCTCAGATGGGAGCTCACTCTCCTGCTCACAGCGAGTCGTCCGTCAACGACTTGGATGATTTCTAGAGGACGACATAGGAGGACTTTTGCACATACTCCTCGATAGGGTAGCCTAACTTTTGGCAAGTGTTGTAATAGGCTAACTAGGAGTTGAGTAACTCTTTTGTGTTGGGTACACCTGAACCATGTGGATACCCTCAGCATGTAAGGAACGGCGATAAACTTGGGTGATTTCGTTGTAATTTGGTAAACGATGAAATCCACAATCGCTGAGACTTGTCGGAATTTTTACCAATGTCTCCTTGCATTTCTTGGCTGAGTGTTGAATACCAGACTTGTGCTAAATTTTGTGATCTAGGTTCTCACAAAAATTCAGCATCATTGGACCTCGCTAGTTTAAGATATAGGCGAAACCGTACCGATCAATCTGCTGAAAAACAGCTAAGACAATAAGGCAAAGGACGAGCTTTTCGACCACCTTAGCTATAGTTCTAGCACCGAAGTTAAATACCAAAGTGGTGCATTCCTAAATCCTCTGACCACTGCAAAAGTTTGAGATGTTTTGGATGGACCCACAGCAAGCTATGATTTTTTCTCTCGTAGCAAACAGAGATTCTGTCCATACTTCTAGCTGTGACTTCGGAAGTCTATGACTACACCAATCACTTATGAATCAAGGAAGTAATATGGATCGCGTTACTAACGGTAACCTTTCACGTTTCAGATGGTTGGATCAACACGTGGCAACCCTGAGGGTTTTGGTGCCGGTGGCAGCCGCTCGCGACAATCGCCACCACCCCCGCCCAGTTTGGTGGAAGTGATGGCCGCTCAAACCGAGCTGCTGCGTCAGATTGCGCAAGGACAGCACCAGCAGAGGGGTGGGCACAATGCTCACCAACCCCAAGCTGCAGGATACACGGATTTCCTAGGGACCCAGCCGCCCTTGTTCCATAAGACAAAGGAACCCCTGGACGCAGATGCATGGATTCGCACTATCGAATCCAAGTTCACACTACTTGTGGCCCCATGCTCAGAGGCCAACAAAGCTCGTTTTGCCGCGCAACAGCTTCGCGGTACCGCTCGACTGTGGTGGGACCACTATTCTGCGATGCTCCCGGCTGATCATGTAGTCGACTGGGATGAATTTAAGACCGCGTTCCGGGCACATCATATCCCCGAGGGTCTCATGGAGAGGAAGTTGAATGAGTTTCTGGCACTCACCCAGGGCACCCGCACCGTGCTGCAGTACGCCCAGGCGTTCAACAACTTATGCCAGTATGCGGGCTATCACGCTGATACGGATGCCAAGAAGCGTGATCGTTTCCGCCGAGGTCTGAATACCAAGCTCAAGGAACGTCTGAACCTAGCCAGGGCTGACACCTACAACGAGTTGGTCAATATGGCCATTACCCAGGAAGACTATATCATGGCACACCGGGCCGAGAAGAAGAGAAAGGCACCCGCGGGACCATCAAGTGCCCAACCACCAAGGTATCGCATCGTGCAAAATACCGCACCCACAGCTCCACCAAGGGCCCCGCAGCCAGGAAGATGGATTGCCAGACCCCCACAGCAGGCAGGCATGGTACGACCCCCGATGCCTCCACAGAATGGTCCGAGGCCCATTCTTCAGCAGTCTCTTCGACCTAGCCCCGCGAATCGCTGTTTCAAATGCGGGAGTTCCAGCCACTTCGCACGAGAATGCCCTCAGTCTGGACAGCCCAACCAAGGTCAAGGATCCAACCCGAACACCAAGAACAGGGGCAAGAGACAGACCCTGCAAGTCAAGCAAGGACGGATTAACTTCACCACGCTTGCAGAGCTTCCTGAAGGAGCCCCAGTGATGTCGGGTACATTCTCTATCCATAACAAGCCTGCAGTTATATTATTTGATTCTGGTGCATCGCATAGTTTCATAAGTGCAAAATTCGGTGAAAAAGTAGGCTTGGATGTTTGTCACACAAAAGGGTCATATATGATATCAACACCAGGTGGTAAAATTGCTTCAAACCAAATGGTCAGACAAGTACCAGTCAAATTGGGTAGTAAAACCATCGACACAGACCTTGTCCTTTTACCTCTTGACGGCATGGACATTATTTTGGGAATGAACTGGATGACTATGCATGGAGTCACACTGGACCTTTCTTCCCGAGCCGTTGAGATAAATTCACCTAGTCACGGAGCCACTACCCTCTACCTACCATTCCTAGATTGTACGAATTCCTGTGCTTATAAGATGGAAGGACTTAAGCTAGATGATATTCCTGTGGTAAACGAGTATGCCGATGTTTTCCCGGATGACTTACCAGGAATGCCACCGGATACGGATATTGAGTTCATCATTGAACTACAACCAGGCACTGCACCTATATCCAAAAGACCATATAGGATGCCCCCTAAGGAATTGGCAGAACTGAAAATTAAACTCCAAGAACTACTGGACAAAGGTTTCATTCGCCCTAGCGCGTCACCTTGGGGATGTCCAGCCCTATTCGTAAAGAAAAAGGATGACAGTTTAAGACTATGTGTGGATTACCGACCTCTCAATGCGGTAACAGTTAAAAATAAATACCCCCTTCCTCGCATCGATGTACTCTTCGATCAATTAGCTGGAGCCAGAGTCTTCTCAAAGATTGATCTTCGTTCAGGATATCATCAGATCAAGATTCGCCCGTGCGATATTCCTAAGACTGCCTTCTCCACACGATATGGACTGTATGAATTCTTGGTCATGTCCTTTGGACTCACCAATGCCCCTGCCTACTTCATGTATCTCATGAATTCGGTATTCATGCCCGAACTTGACAAATTCGTCGTAGTGTTCATCGACGACATCCTTATCTATTCCAAGGATGAGGAAGAGCATGCCAAGCACCTTCGCATTGTCTTTCAGCGACTCAGAGACCATCAGCTCTATGCTAAGTTTTCTAAGTGTGAGTTTTGGTTGGATACTGTAAAGTTCTTAGGTCACACGATCTCCAGTGAAGGCATAGCTGTTGACCCCAGCAAGGTACTAGAGGTGATGGATTGGAAACCCCCTACCTCTGTTCATCAGATTCGCAGTTTTCTCGGCTTGGCCGGTTACTACCGTCGCTTCATCCCGGATTTCTCTCGAATTGCTAAGCCCATGACGGAACTATTGAAGAAGGAAGTAAAGTTTGTATGGAATGAGAAGTGTGAAGAAGCCTTCCACACTCTCAGAGAGCATCTGACTACTGCACCTATGTTAGCTCAACCCGATAATACCAAGTCATTCGATGTGTATTGTGACGCATCGGGTACTGGTCTAGGATGTGTGCTTATGCAAGAGAATCGAGTGATTGCATATGCCTCACGAGCCCTTCGGCCCCACGAACAGAATTATCCCACTCATGATCTTGAGCTTGCAGCCGTCATTCACGCTCTGAAGATATGGAGGCACTATCTCATGGGTACACAGTGCAATATCTACACGGATCATAAGAGTCTCAAGTATATCTTCACACAAGCCGATCTGAATATGAGACAACGGAGATGGCTAGAATTAATCAAGGATTATGACCTTGAAGTGCACTATCACCCCGGTAAGGCTAATGTAGTCGCGGATGCACTAAGCCGCAAGTCCCATTGCCATTGCTTATCCATGGAGTCCTACCATGAGACATTGTGTGCAGAAATGAGGAAGCTTAACATGGAAATGGTTTCCCAAGGCACTCTAAATCACATCTCAGTTGAGCCCACTCTTCACGACCAAATCGTCATGGCACAACTACATGATGAAGGAATTAAGATCATCAAACAAAAACTCTCTCTAGGTGAGGAGAAGTACAAATGTTTCCGCCAGGACCATAAGGGAGTTCTATGGTTCGAAAGTCGTATAGTCGTTCCGAAGAATCGTGAACTCCGCAAGCAAATTCTCGATGAGGCACACCTTTCCAAATTCTCTATCCACCCCGGCAGTAGCAAAATGTATCAAGACCTAAGGCAAAACTTCTGGTGGACTAGGATGAAAAGAGAAATTGCTGCGTATGTCTCGGAATGTGACACGTGCCAGAGAGTAAAAGCTAGCCACTTGAAGGTAGCAGGTAC
Organism: Panicum miliaceum; assembly: GCA_032594955.1. Classification (NCBI taxonomy): domain Eukaryota; kingdom Viridiplantae; phylum Streptophyta; class Magnoliopsida; order Poales; family Poaceae; genus Panicum; species Panicum miliaceum. The sequence continues at coordinate 47,398,677 of CM064057.1, read as the reverse complement.
ACTACAACCGTTACCTATACCATCATGGAAATGGGAAGACATAAGTATGGACTTCATCGTTGGACTACCAAACACTTCCCAGAAACATGATTCCATATGGGTTATCGTTGATAGACTCACAAAGACGGCACATTTCCTTCCGGTACACACCACCTATTCTACCAAGAAATATGCCGAGATTTACCTCGATCGTATTGTTTGCCTGCATAGAATACCTAAGACAATTATCTCCGATCGTGGTCCTCAGTTTGTAGCACGCTTTTGGGAACAACTGCAAACGTCTCTTGGCACTAAGCTGATTCGCAGCTCAGCATACCATCCTCAGACTGACGGACAAACGGAAAGGGTAAACCAAATCCTTGAAGACATGCTGAGAGCCTGCGTCATTCACTATGACAAGAATTGGGACAAATGCCTACCCCTAGCAGAGTTCTCGTACAACAACAGCTATCAAACGAGTTTGAAAATGGCACCATTTGAGGCCCTGTACGGACGAAGGTGTCGAACTCCTTTGAGCTGGTCACAAACCGGAGAACGTAAAATAATTGGACCCGACCTGGTAATCGAGGCAGAGGAGAAAGTAAAAGTAATACAAGCAAATCTTAAAGCCGCGCAAGCCCGACAAAAGAGCTATTCTGACAAAAGGAGAAAGCCCCTACAATTCGAAGTTGGCGACCATGTCTATCTTCGAGTTTCACCGACCAAGGGAGTGCGAAGATTTGGAATCAAAGGAAAACTAGCTCCCCGTTATGTTGGTCCTAACGAAATCATTGAGAGCTGCGGACCCGTAGCCTACAAATTACGACTGCCCCCTCAGCTCACGGCCACCCATGATGTCTTCCACGCATCTCAACTCAAGAAGTGTATTCGAGTCCCTACTGAGATTGTGGAACAACAAGAAATATCGTTGGAACCCGACCTCTCGTATGTCGAACACCCAGTTAAGATTTTGGATCAAAAAGAAAGAGAGACCAGGAGGAAAGTGATTAGAATGTATAAAGTACAATGGAATCACCACACGGAAGAAGAAGCCACCTGGGAAACCGAGAGCTACCTAAACCAACATTTCCCTGGGTTTCTTATCTCAACCACTGGTATGTGCACCCACGCCCACACTAAGAATTACCGAATCTCGAGGCGAGATTCTTGTTAAGGGGGGAAGGCTGTGACAACCCTGGTAATTACATTTCCAAAATCAATGTCATTAGCCTAACTCTATGCTTAAAACCAACTAATGAAAGGGTGGAAAGAATTAGAACGAGTTCAATTGGAATTCAAATTTAATTTGAGCATATTTGGTTACTTTTGAACTTTTAAATTTAACTTCCAAACCATAAGCCAAATGAGATTTTGCCTGAAACCAAAGTTGTAGAACTTTTTATTTTGAACAACTTTCGTGTTCAAAAGTTTTTGAAATTCAAATCAGAAAGAGGAGAAAATGCCCTGTTTGCACCCAGCCCCCTGAAGTTTTCCAAATTCTCGCATTCAGGCCCTCGCCCCCCCCCCCCCCCCCCCCCTCCCTCTCTCTCCTCCCCGCCCGACCGCCGCGCGCCAGGTGGCCGGCGACGCCTGACCGGCGCGAGGCGCCAGGCCAGTGGCCGCCGCACCACCCCGCCACGGCCGGCTTTGCCCCCCCCCCCCCCACGCCGCGCGGCCCAGTGAACGCCCGCGCGTGCACGCGACGCTGCCGCGTCCAGCCCCGCCGCCCGTCGCGCCCAGTCGCCGCGCCCCGCCGTGCCGCCCCGGCTCCCGCGCCCCGCCAGTCGCCGCGCCCGCCCTCCGCCCGAGCCGCTGCAGCTGCTGCTCCACCACTCCGCGCGCCACGCTATCTCTCGCGCCCACGCCATATCTCGGCCGCCCAGTCGCCCGCGCCCGCTCGCCGCACGCCGCGCCGGCGTTCTGCCGCCGCCCGCCGCGCCCAGTGCACGCCGTTGCCGTGCCCCGCCCCGCGCGTCGCCCAGGCACCTCCCCCTCCGCACCCCCTCCGGCCCCTATAAAAGCCCCGCCCGGCCACCCGCGCGAGCCCCAGCACCCAGAACGCCCTCGCCGTCGCCATTGCCGCCGCCGAGCGCCGCCCGCCCGTGGACAGCTCTCCACCGCCGCCCACCGCCCAAACTGATGCTTCAGCCACCACTACATCATCCCCCTGAAGCTCGCCGACCCGCCCAACGCCGTCCAGAGCCACCGGAGCACCGCCGCCCGCGCTGCCGCCGCCGCCGCCGCCCCTGCTCGCCGTGGACAGCGCGACCCCGACCCCCTCCGTCCAAGCCGAGCCCCTGAGTAGCTTCCCCACGCGCCACTGAAGCTCACCGACCGGACCACGCCGCCCCAAGCCCGCCGGAGCACCGCCGTCGACGCGAGCCGCGCCGCCGCCGCCTCTGCTCCAACGCCGGCGAGCCCTTCCCGGCCGTCCCCCACCTGAACAACACCCCCACAAGGTAGCCCTCGCACCCCTGAACCTTCCCCGACCCTCGCCCCTCGCCGCCGGCGAGCCCCCTCGCCGGAATTTCGGCCGGCCGCCGTACCCGAGCCGCCCGAGGACCCAATTGCAAGAATTTAAATCTTTAGAAGGGTCTGCGCGTAAGATTCAAGGACCTAGTTGTAAAAGAAAGTTTCAAACCTAGATTCAAATTCAGTGAATTTGTAAAATTCGTATAAAATCGTAGAAAATTCAGAAAAATGCAAACTCAACTGTTCTGGAAGCTTTTACTATGCTAATGTATTGGTACCTAGAAGCCAGAGAAAAATTAGGAGAATTTTTATCCCACAGTAACCTACTTATTTGATTTATGTGCTAATAACATACATTAAATCAAGAAAATAGTATCTTAACTTGGAAAATTCTCGAATTTTTACTGGGAGATACAGTATGGGAGAGGTTGCTGTGTAAAAAGTTGCAGGGACAAAAACCCTGTGTAGGCTCCTGTAAAAATGAATCCTTGAATAGTCTAGGTGTGGAATGTCATATTTTCTATGCTCTGAATACTGCATAATAAATCCTACAAAAATTACAGTAGCTTCTGCATGCATAAGTGAAAGCTCTGTAAAACTCTTAGACTCAGTTGTTGCACCTTTTGTTCTGTACAAAAAGAACAAGGATCTAACAACGACTGTGTAATATATTTTTCATAATTAATCTGTTACATAAAATTTGCTGAAAATTTTACAGTAAGCGCATCTTTCCCTGATGTGCCTAAATCCAGAATTTCATGACCAGAAACTATCCATTGTAGTAATTACTCTTAAATCGTATCAACTACCATTACCACGACTTAAACTTGTGCATTCATGTAGAATCGACGACTCTCGCCGACGGAACTTACGAGCTGGTGCCCGAGTCCGAGAGTGAGCAGCGAGAAGCCCAGGCGAATCTAACTGAAGCTCTTGAAGACCCGAGCCCAAGTTCGGAAGAGCCCCGGACTAACTTTTCGCAAGAAGGCAAGCCCCGGAGCATAACCCATTCTTTCCGAAATTATGCAACTCATTACTCTTTGCTTGTGCATTAAGTTTATAGGAGTTGAATGAAAACTTAGTTGCATGATATCAGGAACCCTTGCTTGAAAACTAGACGTAAGGTTCGATAGAATGCTGTGCTAATAGGACTCCGGTAAAAGCCGAGTGATTTCCTGTCACTCGCGAGAAAATAAGAGTTGAATGACTACTACACGCTGCAATCATAAGGACACGGACGGGCTATGGAACGATGGTTACGATTGAGGCCCGTCTGTCTAGTGAAAAATACTAAGGCCGCAGGGTGTGGTAGTGATGGTTAAGTCTTTGAACGTACTAAACACATGCCGAGATTATGGGAATCGGTAAGCTTAAGTACCTGATTGGCCCGGCAAGGGGACGGCATCCTACCCTTTGAACTTCGGTCCCATGTGCATATGGCGAGTGCAGAGAGTGGTCACGACCCGGCGCCGAACCGTGGCGTGGGGCTCTTGTACTCTCGGAGGGTAGCCCCGATCCACGACCCGGAAAGAAAGGGGAAAAGTTGCACGTGTGACTCTAGGGAGTAACCACGTGACGTGTGTTTGGGTTTCCCTTGCAAGGTTAAGAAATTCGATTCGAATCGTCCGTTTCTCACGGCTATTGAGACTGCTTAACCATTTTTACCCACAGAGTAAGAAGAGGAACAATGATGATGAATGAACTGGTTGGATGAACATTAATGCTTCACCATGTATGCTTTTGGATAGCGGCTTATCTAGAATGGTTAATGAAACTAGAATCTTGAGCTAAAAGTTGAAAGTAAGGACCCACTTGTAGATGCTTTTCGGCAAAACAAACCCCTAAGCCAAGAAGCCTTGCATGTCTAGAGTCAGTGGAGTAGTTTCCACTACACGGGTAAGTCTTGCTGAGTATTAGTATACTCAGCCTTGCTTGTGGCTCGTTTTCAGGTGAGACCTTCGAAGATATGATTGCTAGCTTGACTTGGCCCTGCACTCTTCCCCCTGGTTGGTCGGTGGAATGGGATGCGCCCCCGTCCAACGGAGATAAGGCCGAGTGATGTCTCGTACGGGCTTCATCGAGACATTCTGTATCGTCGAGTAGTTTCCGTCGTTTATTTCCGCTGCAACTTAAACTCTGAAGAACTTGTTTATGATCATTGAAGTACTTGCTTTCTAAACTCAAAACTTGGTCTGTAATATTCACTTATGCTAATGTTGTAATATTTGCTGGAATGTGGTATTCTCTGGGCTCATCGTCGCATGAGCGTTTGTATGTATGGCGCTCGATCCGTTCACCGTGGTTGTATCGGGAGGTTATACCCGACAGACCAGTGGATTACTCCGTTTGAAGTGTAAGGTTAACCGAGAATGCCTTAATGGTGATGGTTAATACACTTGAGCCGGATTAATTCAGGTGGTTCTGCCACAACTGCGAAAGAGAAAAGGCTGTTATTAGGAGTGTCTTGTTCCTGCGAAAGAATAAAGACAAAGATTAGCAGACAGTAAAGGGGAATCGGCCAATTTCGGTGATAAGTTTCTTACCTCTTTGAAGCGGATTTCTCTTGCTTGTGCCGGCGGGAGTGCCACCCTCGTCTCAGGAACCGGTGCAATCGGCTCATCAGAGGAGGAGGACTCGACGACTATCAATGCCCTGCTTGGGCCAGCTTCCTGAAAAGGTATGGGAAACAGATTTTATGAGTATACTGCGGATAATTGAATCTGATGATATGAGATACCTGCCATACCTCTGTGGGTCTTCCAGCCGATGTTTGTTGGGGGGGTACAATCGACGCACCCAGATCGGTCTGCATCAGAATCGGTTAGTTTTCGGAATATCGAGAAATTGAGTTAAGAGATTCTCTACCTCGGTGAGGAGGGTCGCTGGCGTTTCAACTTCCGCTCGGGATGTGGCCGATTGTTGCGGGGATTGCGCTGGAGCGGTCTGTGCAGCCTGGCAGAAGGGAGAAGTTAATATTGATAGAATACTTAAAGATATGTGAAGTATGCGAGGTTACCTGAACAGCTTCCACCAGCAGTGATGCAGCGGCCGCTCCGACTTCTGCGGCAGTTTGGGGATCGACCATCTCGGTAGTCGGCAAGGCTGGAGGAGTTGGGGTTTCAGCCGATACTACCGCCGATTGGTCAGTCGGTCCTATGCGGGCATGCACTCGACGGCTTGTCTTCTTTAAGGTTGGCCTTTTCGGCGTTTGTTTCCATCGGCCGCTAGTGATGTCCTTGATGGTCGGAGCGTGATAGCCGATAAGTGGAAATGATGTATATGGGCGAAGCGGTCATAAATCGCCGGAGGATGCGGCTGGAGACCGAGAGGGCGCAGGAAGAAGATGAATAGTGGTTCGCTGGGAGGAAAATACTAGGCTCGTGGAGAAAGAGTGGCGGAGAACGCCGATACTTAAAGACAATCCGAGAGAGAAAGGGCAAAGGCGGGATTTTTGCCACGCCGTCTACACGAATTCCAGGAGAACAGTTGTCTCAAGTGTCTGGTCCAAGAAGATTGCAATCATCATGTAGAAGACCGCGAAACGGAAGGAGATTTTTACTGCGCTCGTTTCAGAGGGAAGATTAAAGAAAAGAGTTTCGAAGTAAAAATTATGTTTTACTACGAAACTGGGGGGCATGTGTTGACGCCAGATTTTGACACGTGTTGAATCGGCGTTAGGAGAGGAATAGATTGGCCGATGCGGCAGATCTAAAGGCTACAGTGAGGAATCGGCCGATTGAGGCTACAGTTGGGAATCGGCCGATTGGCGATGCAACTTGCGCCAACAGATAGGGAGGGTGAAACCATTGGAACCACAACAGAGAATCCCGGTCAAAAGTGGCCTGATGTTGGTCAACGGAACGATGCCAATTCGGTCAAGAAGCAGTGGAAAGAGTCCTGATTGGATTAGGAGATGGCGGCAGAAGATTCTGCGTGAGTCCATTTCCTTTATAAAAATATTATAGATATAGTAGTTTTTCTGTTTAAAACAAGATTGTAACAAGTCGTAATCGATCAGGAGTCCTGGTCCTAGGGTATAAATAGGAGTCGTCAGGGATTTGTAAAAAACAACGAATCAATCAACAATACAATCTACTTTTTCATTGCACTTTACTTTCAAGTCGGCGACTTCGCCAATACTTTTTCTTCTTTCACGAGTTCGTACGGATTGGCAGGGCTGCATCGACTCGATCTCCGGCCAACTGGTATGTTCCGCTTATCGAAAACATCTGAGCTTTAACTTCAGGCGCATCGCCGTGGTTTCATTCGGATTTATTCACCAGTTATCGATATTTACTAGAATTATAGGTTTTACCTGTTGTTCTAGTATTATCACCAGTTATCCAGATTGAGATTGAAACTATCGGCTTTGTCATCGCTTTTCCTCGTTCATTGTCATACAGCCGATTAGATCTATTTCAAGTATTGCATCTGTAATAATTGTTTAAGTTGCTCCAGCAGTTTTCTTTTGCAATTATTACTTCATTATCTGTTGATCCATAGCCGGTCATCTTCATAGCAAATCGGCCGATTCGCCGATACACTCTTCGGGACAGATCGGAACCCCAGCCGATCGGAACTCCCAGAATTTAATACTCTTATTTCCTTGTCAATCAACAGGTCAGATTGACTGGCACGCCGCGCGAACCGCACCAGGGCAATAACCCGAACAGGAGCTAAGCAGATTCTCCCGGGTCGTGTGTCCGACGCTGAAGGTCATCGGATGATTCCCGACCGATTTTTAGCGCCAACAATCCGGAAGTTGGGGATCTGGGATATCCGGTGACGAAGACCACGGCGAACTGGAGATCGAGATGATGCAGCCCAACTTGCTGAAGAACTCATCGAGAAACTATATTACTCCTACTCCTAGGGCACAAAGCTAAAGGTAAAAAGGTAAAAGTGTTTGATTGATCGAGAGATGAAGTTATAATGGCCCTCGTCCCTTTATATTTATTGGGACAGCTAGCTTGGTCGCCACATAGGCAACAAACTTGACTAACACGAAAAATCTAAACTAAAAGGAAATATTGAGATATACGGACTCTAACTTCCTTTTTGTAGAATCCTCCTCGACTAAGCTTCTTCCCGTGGCCCCCCTATAGAAAGATCATCGGCATGCACGATTAATCTTGGACTCCACGCCTGAACTGCCTCTTTTATTTTAATCGTCTCTGCCTATATGTGATGGCTCGGACCCTCTGCATGTGGTTTGTTTATTCTGCTCATCTCTTCTTGCGTTGTATTCCATCCCACGTATGCATGCCTCTTAATTATTTAAACCGGCCACTACCCTTTCTTTAATTACCTTGCATGCGGCCTGCCGTCCGTCTCCAATATAATGCACGCACACAGACAAATAATCTCCACGACGCATGCAACATTTATCTCAATATATATATGCCAAATACACTTGCAGGCCTCCGGTCATCATACGAACAAGATCATCGGCTTGGTCCCTCTCGTTTCCTGTGACTTTGCAGGCATATGCTAATAGCCGATCATCTCTTCTTACATCGGATTTGCTGGTCAAAATCCGGTGTCAACACGCGGCATAGGAGCCGCCCTCGCCACGACGAACAACCACGTAGCATGAGCCCCGACGCACCGGGCCCGCTTGCTTTCGCATCACACTTCCAACAGGCGCCGTTCCCGCAGCGTTTCCGTCCACCAGCGAACGTCGCCAAGTACACCGGGGAAACCAACCCCGCTATCTGGCACGAGGACTTCCGGCTTGCACGCTGAGCTGGGGGCGCGACTAACGACAACTTCGTCATCTAGTACTTCCCCATATGCGTTGGGGAACACATCCGATCGTGGCTTGAGTTCTTGCCACCCAACAGTATTCGCAGCTGGGCCGACCTCAAACAGGTCTTTGTGGGCAACTTCCAAGGCACGTATGTCCGCCCTGGTAATTCCTGGGACCTAAAGAGCTGCAAGCAGAAGCCTGGCGAGTCCCTCAGGGATTACATCCGCCGGTTTTCACAGCAGTGCAACGCTCTCCCCGACGTCGTCGACGCAGACGTCGTCGGCGCATTCATCTCCGGGACCTCTTGCAAGTCTCTCGTCCACAAGCTTGGCTGCCAGAAGCCGCGGACCACCTGCGAGCTCCTAGACATAGCCACAAATCACGACTCCGGCGAGGAAGCCGTTGGCGCCGTCTTCGTCGGTACGCAAGTCAACGGCAAGGCCAAAGTCAAAGAGCCAGAAGAGACCCCTGCCTCCTCGAAATAGGGGAACCAGAAGAGGGGCAAACGGCGCCAGCCGAACCCCAACGTAGTCGCAGCTGCCGACCGCCCGGCCATGCGAACGGGAGGCAATGAACACTTTGAGCAGTTGCTGGAGAAGCCATGCACCAACCACGGCTACCCTGTCAAGCACAAGCTCAAGGATTGCGAGCTCCTGAGGCGCGTATTTAAACCCGCTGGCAAACGCGAGGGAGGTGACCGCGACAAGAAGGCACCCAAGGAGTTGAAGGATTCTGACAAGCCTCAGAACACGTTCCCCGACGCCCAGGGCTACCTCATGATTTTCGGAGGAACCGAGGACGACTGCACTCAGCGCCAGCTCAAGGTACGCCACCGCCAGGTCCTCTCAGCGGCAACCGCAGTCCCTAGGCGACTCCGTTGGTTCAACACCCCGATCATCTTCAGTCAGGACGATCACCCGCCAAGCGTACCACCACCAAGGAGCTATCAGCTTGTCGTGGATCCTATCGTTGGCACCAAGCGTCTGACTAAGGTGTTGATGGATGGAGGCAGCAACCTCAACATCCTCTACGTGGAGATCCTTGACGCCATGGGCATCTCGAGGGACAAGCTCCGTCCTTCCATCTTTCCGTTCTTTGGGATTGTCCCCAGCATGAAAGCCTACCCGCTGGGGAACATCGAACTGCCTGTCACTTTCGGTGACCGCACCAATTTCCGCACCGAGAAGCTGATCTTCGAGGTGGTGGACTTTGAGGGGTCTTACCATGCTGTGCTTGGCCGCCCTTGCTACGCCAAGTTCATGGCAGTCCCCAACTACACCTACCTCAAGCTGAAGATGCCAGGCTCGAACGGTGTCATCACCGTCAGCGGCTCGTTCGAGCAATCTTTCAGCTGCGACCGCGATCACTTCGAGCTCACGACTCCCATCGCAAACTGGCTCGAGTTCAAACAACTTCGAGTGAGGGTGCTGGAGTGCACCCTCGACTATAACGAGCCGAGTCCTGCCAGCGCCTTCCGACCGACGGAGGACACCAAGGCAGTCACAGTCGACCCGACTGACTCGGCTAAGGTCGTACAGATCGGAGCACAGCTCCCTGACAAATAGGAAGATGCGCTCGTCGACTTCCTGTGCTCCAATTGGGATGTGTTTGCGTGGAAGCCGTCTAACATGCCTGGCATCCCGAGGGAGGTCGCCGAGCACGAGCTCCGTATCATGCCTGGATCGAAACCTGTCCAACAGCGCTTGCGCTGTTTTGACGAGGAAAGGCGAAGAGCCATCGGTGAAGAAGTCACCAAGCTCCTTGCGGCCGGCTTCATCAAGGAGGTCTACCACTCTGACTGGCTTGCGAACCCTGTTCCTGTAAAGAAAAAGAATGGAAATGGAGGATGTGCGTTGACTACACTGGCTTGAACAAAGCATGTCCTGAGGATCCATTCCCATTACCACGCATACACCAGATAGTTGATTCCACCTCCGGGTGTGAAGTCCTCTCATTTCTGGATGCCTACTCGGGCTATCACCAGATCGCCATGAAGGAGTCCGACCAGCCCGCTACTTCTTTCATCACTCCGTTCGGTTCTTACTGTTACGTAACAATTCCGTTCGGTCTCAAAAATGCAAGCGCGACCTACCAGAGCTGCATGCAAAAGTGTTTTGTGGATCAAATCGACCCACCTCGGCAACCTGAGCAAACCGAGCTTCCGAGGTCCATGATCTCCGTCTACGTTGACGATATCGTGGTCAAAGCGCCCCACGCGGACGATTTGATTGCTAGTCTTGACACAACTTTCGCTAACCTCCAAAAATTCAGCATCAAGCTGAACCCGGAGAAGTGTACTTTCGGGGTCCCCAAGGGAAAAACTACTCGGCTACATCGTTTCCGATCGCGGCATCGAGGCCAACCCTAAAAAAATCACAACCATCACCAAGATGGGCCCAGTCCGCAACATCAAGGGCGTCCAGCGGCTCACCGGGTGCTTGGCCGCCCTCAGTCGGTTTATATCCCGACTGGAGAAGCTAGGCATGCCTCTTTACAAACTCCTCAAAAAATCGAACACTTTTGATTGGACTGAGGAAGCTCAGCAGGCACTTGGTAGCCTAAAAGCACTGCTGACCACCCCACCTGTTCTTTTCGCTCCCGAGCGAAGGGAACCCGTATTGCTCTACCTCACGGCCACGACACACGTGGTCAGCGCCGCGCTGGTGGTCTAGAGGAAGGAGTCGGGCCATGCCATGAAGGTCCAGCGACCGGTGTACTTTGTGAGTGAAGTGCTTACCGAGACCAAGGCTCGATGCACTCAGGTGCAGAAGCTTCTTTTATGCCGTGCTTATGGCCACTAGGAAGCTCCAACACTATTTCATGGACCACGAGGTCACGGTCGTCACTTCATTCCCACTCGGAGAAGTCATTCATAGTCGCAACGCGACCGAGCGAATATCCAAATGGGCGGTCGAGCTCATGGGCTACGACCTCAAGTATATACCCCGCACAGCGATCAAGTCGCAGGCGCTCGCCGACTTTGTGGCCGAGTGGACTGAGGTACAGACTCCCACGCCTGACATAGCTCACGAGTACTGGACCCTTTACTTTGACGGTTGGTCATGGGGCCAGGCACGGGGGCCGGGGTCGTGTTAGTCTCGCCTGAGGGTAACCTACTCTGGTACGCAATCGGTATCCACTTCCCTGCTTCGAACAACGTCGCTGAGTACGAAGGTCTGATCAACAGGCTTCGTATCGCTGTCGAGCTTGGAGCGACTCGGCTTTAGTATACAGCGATTCCAAGCTGGTTGTGGATCAAACTATGAAGGAGGCAAATTGTGAAAGCCCCCTCATAGATGCCTATTGTTAGGAGGTACGCAAGTTCGAGGACAAGTTCGGAGGGATCGAGTTACATCACCTACTGACGGGGAACAACACCGGCGCCGACGCACTCGCCAAGATGGCGGCGCAACAGGAAGACGCACCGACTGGTGTGTTCGTCAACGACCTTCATACGCCCTTGGTACGTCTCAAACCTTTATCGCAGCTTGATAATCAGACACTCGGGGGTCCGACTCAAGAACCTGTCGAGCCCTCACTTCTTGATATCGCACTCAACGATAGTGACCGACGAGTCATGGAAATCACTGATCCCGCACCTAGGGCAGTGACTGTTGCAGAACCGCCAAATTAAAACTCTAATTAAGGGTAATGGCCATCATTTGAACACATCAGGCGCATTAACTTAATGGTTTAATTTGACAGCCCGCCCTCAACCAACATGTTGATCGAAATAAACACCGGTAGTCTCACACGAAGGTGAGCGCAGATAGTACAAATATAGCAGCATTCAATAAAATAAGATTACAAATCCGAGTACTGTACATTTTGTTTTACAAACCAAGTTCGAATACATAGATAATTTACAAGTCCAAATGAAGTTTAAATAAAAGTTTGATAATAAGAAAAACTGACAACTAAGATACGAGAGGCATGAACGACGGATCGCACACACAGCCCACATGTGTGCAACCCAAGAACATCAAGAGATTAAGCATCCGGCCTGACGACTTCCCAACCATCCGCATCAAGACGAATGAACTTAGCGCAACAAGGATAGAAATCAACATCATTGGAACCTGAAATAATTTGAGAAAAAACCCTGAGCAACTAATACTCAGCAAGACTTACTCGACTAGTGGTATATACTTAGCCGACTCCTAGTATGCAAGACTTTTGGCTGGTGGGTTTGTTTCGCCAAAAAGCTATTAAAAGTAGGTCCTTATTTTCCACATTTTAGCTCAAAGTTTTATATAGATTAATGATCCACTTATATTTGCAGAATTACTAGAGCAAACATGGTAGAGCATTAAATCACAATCTAAGGTAACCATCATCATATATAATCCATGTTCCATATAATCATACTATGATGTGATAGAGGGGCTCTTTACCGAGAGGACGGCGAATCGATTCGATTTAACTTTGCAAGGTGGACCTAACACACACGTCATGTATATGCCCCGTCGGACTACACGTGGCAACCCTTGTTGTCTCCGCTCTCAAGCTTCAGAACTGCCACGTCAAGCACTAGTCAGCCAGGACCTACGAGAGACCCCAGGTGCCACCACCGGTGCCCTGTGCTCTGCAGCCACCCAACTGCCCCAAAGGGCGGGTAGGAGTTCCAAACATTCGAAGCGAATAGGTAAGCAGACTTACCGGTTTCGACTACCTCCTACACCCGGCATGTGGTTAGTACTGTTCAAACCTGATCAACTGTGCCAACAACGAACGGGCCTTAATCGACACGGACGGGGCTAGACATCCAGGAACTCTGTCCTGCTGCCATATCCTACATCTCCACATCAATCCCCGCCCGGTCTCCAATTTCATTCATCCCGTATTTATTCCAGTAATACATGTACCAAAATATAAAGATATCCTATGTCTCCCGAGTAACCGGAAATTACTCAACTTCTACCGAGTTCTAATAAGCATAGCAGTGCTAACAACCTACACATAGTAGTATAAGACCCAAGGAACCTAGGGATCATGCATCTATGGTTTCATTCAACTCCTAAAACTTAATGCATAAATATATAATTAATAACATTGCATAATTTTAAATTAGAGGTTATGCTCCGGGGCTTACCTTCCGGCTGCTGCTCTGCACTAGGATCAACCGGACCTTGGGCCGGGTCTGGTGCCACCTGCTGCTCTTGGACCGGTTCAGCAACCAACTCGTATACTACCTCAGTCGTCGTGTCTACATGCATGAAAATGATGCAATCATTTACCGAGTAAACAAAGCATAGTATAAAGGAAACATTTAGGTGCTGGTGTGTGAGCTTAGTTTTAACTGGTTTTAGCCTGGAATGTTTTCTTCAAGTACACGTTACTTAAACTTACTTCCAACAGCTAAGCACCCACATAAAACAAGAAAAGTATTTAGAGTCTCCATTTAACTAACAAGCAAATAGAATCGAGCTCTATAAAAGCAAACATATTTTACGTTAAATGAGTTAATATCTTTTACAGGTGAACAAAACAAATTCCTGAATTTACATATGCAGAAAAGAATGATTTGGTAATAATAAACAATGGATAAATATAGCTAGGAACTAAACACATGCCGAAACTTGACATGCAACCATAATCTGGTAACACAACTAAACCGGAATGATAAGTTACTGATAAAATGCGCAGCAAAAATTTACCAACAATTTTTAACAAGAGAAACTATTTATTTTAGCTCTAGTAAGGCAAACTGAACAAATAAAGATCTACAAATATACACATAGGTCCTGGACATGAAATTTTTGCAGTGAACTGCACATGCAGAAATTAAGCTACTGACAAAATTTCATGATATTTGGTTTAACAGATCTGCAGAAATTAATTAAACATGCCTAAGAACAAATTAAATTCTAACAGGGGCAAAAAGAACATTACACATGCATGAACATTTTTTCTCTGTAGATTTAGATCTAACAAGGCTAAAAAAACTGATTTTGTATTTTTACCATTTTTATACAGTTTTCTATGCAATTTAGAAACTTCAGCCAAAATAAAATAATTTCTAAAAACCCTAAACCCTAAACTGCCACTAACCCACGGGCCCCATAGGTCAGTGTGAGGAAGCGGCTTGGCCAATCCAGGCCGCACCGTGGCCTGCCCGCGCCATGGCCCGCGGCCCCCGCCGGCGGCGAGGCTCACCGGCGGTGGGGCAGGGCGGCGCGGTGACCAGCGCGACTGGACGGAACCGGCACGCCCAGCGGCGAGGCGCAGGGCCCCGCGCGCGCGGCTCGCGATGGGCAGCGGAGGTGGCAGACTCGGCCGGTGCGGCGGCAGCCGCGTTCCTGGCGGCTCGGCCAGCGAAACAGCCGGAGAAGGAGCTAGGGAGGATGAGTAGCTCACCGGGGTTCCGTTTCTGCGGTCGGAGGTCGAGGAGGAGAGCTGGAGGGAGGGGTCGATGGTGAGGGCGGAGCTTCGGGCGGCGGCAGCAATGGCGGGTCAGGGTCCTTCAATTCCCAGCCTTGTAGGCTATGGCCAGTGACGGGGAGGCGCTTGGGGGTTCCGTTCAGAGGTGTGGGACACGGTGGTGGAGTTGATTTGAAAACGATTGCTCGGGTGAGGCGAATTTGGCCGAGGAGCAGAGCTGGCTCGGCTCGACCTGATCTGCTCGAGGAAGAAGAAGGGAGGGACAAGGAGAGGGAGAGGAAGGGAATGGGGTGCTGGCGGTGGAGATAAGGCCGCGGCGACGCTGGTGGCCGCGCTCGGAGGTGCAGTGTGCGAGGACGGCGAGCAGTGCCGCAAGGACGGCCGGCCGGCGTCATCGCACGACGGTGCAGTGAGGGGCGCGGATGTCGACGGCATGGGCGCGGCAGGCAGGTGGGCGGGGTCATCACGGAGTCGTGCGGCTCGTGGCCGGGTTGCCGCGGAGGCCGGCGTGTGGCACTACACAGAACGCCAGCGAGCAGACGCTCGCCGCGCGTCGAGCGGCCACGGGCGTCGTACAGGAGTAGGTGAGGGTTCTTGACTCATTTTTGACCCAAATTTGAAAATTCAAACTATGTTTAACATATGATGAAGCATCTAATTTAGCAGATGTTACAACCCTCCCCTGAAAGAAATCTCATCCCGAGATTATTGTGCTAATGTTTAATTTTAAGGGAGATAGCAATGTTATGTACCTCGATGAGCATTAAGAAACTCCGGATAATTTTATTTAAGTAACTCCTCAGTTTCCCATGTAGCTTCACGCTCAGAATGATTACTCCACTGAACTTTATAAAATTTGCTAGTTTGATTCCGAGTAACCCGATCCTTTTGATCAACAATTTTGATAGGTTGTTCTGGATAAGTAAGGTCAGGTTCTATTTGTATGTCTTCGGTGCCCATTGTTTCTGTTGGAACCCGGAGACATCTTTTGAGTTGAGAAACATGGAAGATATTATGGACTGCCGATAAATGTGGAGGAAGCTCCAGACGGTATGCTACTGGTCCACATTGCTCAATGATGGGAAATGGGCCAACATAGCGATGTGCTAGCTTTCCCCTTATCCCAAATCGTTGAGCACCTTTCATTGGAGATACTCGAAGATAGACATGATCGCCAATTTGAAACACAAGAGGTCGATGCCTTTTATCAGCGTAATTCTTCTGTCGGGATTTTGCAATTTTGAGATTTTCGTGTATGAGACAGACTTGTTCTTCAGCCTCACGAACCATATCGGGTCCAAAGAAATTTCTCTCACCACCTTCTAACCAATTCAATAGGGTTCTACATCTCCGTCCATACAATGCCTCGAAAGGAGCCATTTTGATACTTTCCTGATAGCTGTTGTTGTAAGAGAATTCGGCTAGTGGCAGGCACTCATCCCATTTCTTACTATAAGAGAGTGCACATGCTCTAAGCATATCTTCAAGAATTTAGTTTACTCTTTCTGTTTGACCATCAGTTTGCGGATGATAAGCTGAACTGCGAATAAGTTGGGTACCAAGGGACGCGTGCAAGTTTTCCCAAAATCGTGCAATGAATTGGGCACCACAGTTGTGGCAGAACCACCTGAATTAATCCGGCTCAAGTGTATTAACCATCACCATTAGGGCAATTTCGGTTAACCTTACACTTCAAACGGAGTAATCCACTGGTCTGTCGGGTATAACCTCCCGATACAACCACGGTAATCGGATCGAGCGCCATACATACAAATGCTCACGCGACGATGAGCCCAGAGAATACCACATTCCAGCAAATATTACAACATTATCATAAGTAAATATTACAGACCAAGTTTTAAATTTAGAAACCAAGTACTTCAATGATCATGAATAAGTCCTTTAAGTTGCAGCGGAAAATAAAACAGCGAAACTACTTCGTCGATAAGGATGTCTCGATGAAGCCCGTACGAGACATCACTCGGCATTATCACCGTTGGACGGGGGCGTATCCCATTCCACCGACCAACCAGGGGGAAGAATGCAGGGCCAAGTCAAGCTAGCGATCATATCTTCGAAAGTCCCACCTGAAAACAAGCCACAAGCAAGGCTGAGTATACTAATACTCAGCAAGGGTTACCCGACTAGTGGGGTATACTTAGCCGACTCCTAGGCATGCGAGGCTTTTGGCTTGAGGGGTTTGTTTTGCCAAAAAGCATATATAGTAGGTCCTTACTTTCAGATTTTAGCTCCAAGTTCTAGCTTTCTTTAACCATTCTAGGTAAGCAACTATCCAATATCATACATGGTGAAGCATTAAATTTTCATCCAACAAGTTTATTCATCATCATTGTTTCTCTTCTTACTCTGTGGGTAAAAGTGGTTAAGCAGTCTCAATAGCCGTGAGAAACGGACGATTCGAATCGAATTTCTTAACCTTGCAAGGGAAACCTAAACACACGTCACGTGGTTACTCCCTAGAGTCACACGTGCAACTTTTCCCTTCAATTCCCGCTTCACGGAACAGGCCCACCGCCCTCGACTACACCTCCCCATGGACCACGGACGCAGCCGGGCCATGGCGGCCGATGCACCCGCCATTAGCTAGATGTGAACGAATTCAAGACAGTGGGGAGTATATTCCGGCCTCGGTTCAATCCAGTACTAAGCTTACCGATTACCATATTCTCGGCATGTGGTTAGTACGTTCAAAGACTTAACCATCACTTACCACACACTGCGGCCTTAGCATTTTTCACTAGACAGACGGGCCTCAATCATCAACATCGTACCACAGCCCGTCCGTCGTCCTTATGATTGCAGCGTGTAGTAAACAATCAACTCCTAATTTCTCGCGAGTGACAGGAAATCACTCGACTTTTACCGAGTCCTATTAGCATAGCATTCTATCGAACCTTGCATCTAGTGTTCAGAGCATGGGTACCTAGGATCATGCAACTAAGTTTTCATCCAACTCCTATAAACTTAATGCACAAGTAAAGTAGAGTAATAAGTTGCATAAGTTGAGAAAATAGGGTTCATGCTCCGGGGCTTGCCTTCTTGCAAAAAGTTAGTCCGGGGCTCTTCCGAACTTGGGCTCGGGTCTTGGGCAACTTCAGTTAGATTCACTTGAGCTTCACGCTGCTCACTCTCGGACGCGGGCACCAACTCGTACGTCCCGTCGGAGAGAGTCGTCGATCCTATATGAATGCATGAGCGTAAGTTGTGGTGATAGTTAACTGACATTATATCCTTCACGATAAAGTTGCAGTTCATAGGGCATAAGTTTTGCTGTGAAGTTATTTACTTTAACATTTCCTGGGCAATTGTTAATAGAGTTTATCTTAATCTATTTAACTTCATTAAAGAAGAAGGGGTTGTGTTATATTGAAAACTTAGTTTCTTTTTAAACACAAACATGAGTTGAACACAATTACTAATCTAGTTAGCTTCTGGTAATAAAATTTTTATTCAAAGTACATTATGCAGAGATAAGGTCACTGTAAAAATTTCAGACATTTTTGTGTAGCATGTTAAATATGAAAAATGTAATACACAGCCACTGCTAGAATCTAGTTATTTTTATACAGAACAAACCATGCAAGTATTGATGCTAAAAATTTTACAGGGTGTTGCTATAACCATTTTTGTGTTAGTGTAAATGTTTTAGATTTTTTTGTACATGATATAGAGCATAATAAATGGGACAAGCTACACTCATGTTATTAAAGATTATTTTCTACAGGATGTTATACAGGGTTTCTATGTATGAAACTTTTTGTACAGCTTGAGCTACTCTAATCCGTTTCAGTGCTTGTCTCGGGCGGAGGTGGGCCGGAGCAAGGGGTTCCACGGTGAGGTGAGGGCGGCGCGCGGCTCTGCTGTGCTCTGTTCTGCGGGGAAGAAGAAAGGAGGGGAGGGAGGGGCGCTGTGCCAGCTTTATAGCTGGTGGAGCTCGTGGGGGCGGGCTCGGCATGGCCGGGGCGCGGGGTGGAGGGGGCGGCGAGGCTGGGCGCCATTGGTGCGGCCGGCGGTGACCAGCGGCCAGAGGCGCGTCGTGCGCGTGGCGTGCGTGCGCTGGGCGCGCCTGGGGCGCGACGTCGCGTGTAGGCGACGCGGGCGGGCGGTTGGGGAGCTCGGGCGGCACGACGGGGGCACAGGGTGGAGGGGGCGGCGGCCAGAGGCGTGCGGCGTGCGGCACGCCATTGGGCGTCGGGGCGGTGGCGTCGTACTGGCCGTGCGGGCTGCCGCGTGAGGAAGAAGTAGGGCACGGCCACGGGTCGGGCGAGCTGGGCGGCGAGCAGAGGCATTGGGCGCTGCCGGCGGTGGGTAGAGGTGCGCTATTGGGCAGGCGGCGGCGGCCAGCGACTGGGAGGCAGTGCGGTGGCAGCGGTTGGGCAGGGGCATGCCGTGCGGGAGGGAGAAGAAAGCGCGGCCGCGGTTGGCCGAGCGGGGGCGGGCAGTAGGCAGGGCGCCGGGGTTGGCTCGGCGCCTGGGGCCGCGCAGGCGTCGAGGGCCAGGTGGCCGGCGGCGGTCGGGCGAGCGTGCGGTGCAGCAGAGGAGGGAGAGGTGAGGGAGGGACCTAAGTGCAAAAATTTGAAAAACTTCAGGGGGCTGGGTGCAAACAGGGCGTTTTCTCCTCTTTCTGATTTGAATTTCAAAAACTTTTGAACATGAAAGTTGTTGAAAATAAAAAGTTCTACAACTTTGGTTTCAGGCAAAATCTCATTTGGCTTATGGTTTGAAAGTTAAATTTAAAAGTTCAAAAGTGACCAAATGTGCTCAAATTAACTTTGAATTCCAACTGAACTCGTTCTAATTCTTTCCACCCTTTTATTAGTTGGTTTAAGCATAGGGTTAGGCTAATGATACGGATTTTAGAAATGAAATTTTTACCAGGGTTGTCACAGCCTTCCCCCCCTTATCAAGAATCTCGCCCCGAGATTCGGTAATTCTTAGTGTGGGCGTGGGGGCACATACCAGTGGTTGAGATAAGAAACCCAGGGAAATGTTGGTTTAGGTAGCTCTCGGTTTCCCAGGTGGCTTCTTCTTCCATTTGGGGATTCCATTGTACTTTATACATTCTAATCACTCTCCTCCTGGTCTCTCTTTCTTTTTGATCCAAAATCTTAACTGGGTGTTCGACATACGAGAGGTCGGGCTCTAACGATATTTCTTGTTGTTCCACAATCTCAGTAGGGACTCGAATACACTTCTTGAGTTGAGATACGTGGAAGACATCATGGGTGGCCGTGAGCTGAGGGGGCAGTCGTAATCTGTAGGCTACGGGTCCGCAGCTCTCAATGATTTCGTAGGGACCAATATAACGGGGAGCTAGTTTGCCTTTGATTCTGAATCTTTGCACTCCCTTGGTGGGTGAAACTCGAAGATAGACATGATCGCCAACTTCGAATTTTAGGGGCTTTCTCCTTTTGTCGGAATAGCTCTTTTGTCGGGCTTGTGCGGCTTTAAGATTTGCTTGTATTACTTTTACTTTCTCCTCTGCCTCGATTACCAGGTCGGGTCCAATTATTTTACGTTCTCCGGTTTGTGACCAGCTCAAAGGAGTTCGACACCTTCGTCCGTACAGGGCCTCAAATGGTGCCATTTTCAAACTCGTTTGATAGCTGTTGTTGTACGAGAACTCTGCTAGGGGTAGACATTTGTCCCAATTCTTGTCATAGTGAATGACGCAAGCTCTCAGCATGTCTTCAAGAATTTGGTTTACTCTTTCCGTTTGTCCGTCAGTCTGAGGATGGTATGCTGAGCTGCGAATTAGTTTGGTACCAAGAGATGTTTGCAGTTGTTCCCAAAAGCGGGCTACAAACTGAGTACCACGATCAGAAATAATTGTCTTAGGTATTCCATGTAGGCAAACAATACGATCGAGGTAAATCTCGGCATATTTCTTGGCGGTATAGGTGGTGTGTACCGGAAGGAAATGTGCCGTCTTTGTGAGTCTATCTACGATAACCCATATGGAATCATGTTTCTGGGAAGTGTTTGGTAGTCCAACGATGAAGTCCATACTTATGTCTTCCCATTTCCATGATGGTATAGGTAACGGTTGTAGTGTACCGGCTACCTTCAAGTGGCTAGCTTTTACTCTCTGGCACGTGTCACATTCTGAGACATACGTAGCAATTTCTCTTTTCATTCTAGTCCACCAGAAGTTTTGCCTTAGGTCTTGATACATTTTGCTACTGTCGGGGTGGATAGAGAATTTGGAAAGGTGTGCCTCATCTAGAATTTGCTTGCGGAGTTCACGATTCTTCGGAACGACTATACGACTTTCGAACCATAGAACTCCCTTATGGTCCTGGCGGAAACATTTATACTTCTCCTCACCTAGAGAGAGTTTTTGTTTGATAATCTTAATTCCTTCATCCTGTAGTTGTGCCAGGATGATTTGGTCGTGAAGAGTGGGCTCAACTGAGATGTGATCTAGAGTGCCCTGGGAAACCATTTCCAAGTTAAGCTTCCTCATCTCTGCACACAATGTCTCATGGTAGGACTCCATGGATAAGCAATGGCAATGGGACTTGCGGCTTAGTGCATCCGCGACTACATTAGCCTTGCCGGGGTGATAGTGCACTTCAAGGTCATAATCCTTGATTAATTCTAGCCATCTCCGTTGTCTCATATTCAGATCGGCTTGTGTGAAGATGTACTTGAGACTCTTATGATCCGTGTAGATATTGCACTATGTACCCATGAGATAGTGCCTCCATATTTTTAGAGCGTGAATGACGGCTGCAAGCTCAAGGTCATGAGTGGGATAATTCTGTTCGTGGGGCCGAAGGGCTCGTGAGGCATATGCAATCACTCGATTCTCTTGCATAAGCACACATCCTAGACCAGTACCCGATGCGTCACAATACACATCGAATGACTTGGTATTATCGGGTTGAGCTAACACATGTGCAGTAGTCAGATGCTCTCTGAGAGTGTGGAAGGCTTCTTCACACTTCTCATCCCATACAAACTTTACTTCCTTCTTTAATAGTTCAGTCATGGGCTTAGCAATTCGAGAGAAATCCGGGATGAAGCGACGGTAGTAACCGGCTAAGCCGAGGAAACTACGAATCTGATGAACCGAGGTAGGGGGTTTCCAATCCATCACCTCTTGTACCTTGCTGGGGTCAACAGCTATGCCTTCGCTGGAGATCGTGTGACCTAAGAACTTTACAGTATCCAACCAAAACTCACACTTAGAAAACTTAGCATAGAGCTGATGGTCTCTGAGTCGCTGATGAACAATATGAAGGTGCTTGGCATGCTCTTCCTCATCCTTGGAATGGATAAGGATGTCGTCGATGAACACTACGACGAATTTGTCCAGTTCGGGCATGAATACCGAATTCATGAGATACATGAAGTAGGCAGGGGCATTGGTGAGTCCAAAGGACATGACCAAGAATTCATATAATCCATATCGTGTGGAGAAGGCAGTCTTAGGAATATCGCAGGGGCGAATCTTGATTTGATGATATCCCGAACGAAGATCAATCTTTGAGAAGACTCTGGCTCCAGCTAATTGATCGAAGAGTACATCGATGCGAGGAAGTGGGTATTTATTTTTAACCGTTACCGCATTGAGAGGTCGGTAGTCCACACATAATCTTAAACTGTCATCCTTCTTCTTTACGAATAGGGCTGGACATCCCCAAGGTGACGCGCTAGGGCGAATGAAACCTTTGTCCAGTATTTCTTGGAGTTGAATTTTCAGCTCTGCCAATTCTTTAGGGGGCATCCTATATGGTCTCTTGGATATAGGTGCAGTGCCTGGCTGTAGTTCAATAACGAACTCAATGTCCCTATCTGGTGGCATTCCGGGTAAGTCATCCGGAAAGACATCGGCATACTCGCATACCACTGGAATATTCTCTAGGTTAGTCCCTTCCATCACGAAAGCGCAAGAATTTGTGCACTTCCGTAACGGTAGGTAAAGGGTAGTGGCTCCGTGACTAGGTGAATTTATCTCAACGGCTCGGGAAGAAAGGTCCAGTGTGACTCCATGCCTAGTCATCCAGTTCATTCCCAAAATAATATCCATGCCGTCAAGGGGTAAAAGTACGAGATCTGTGTTGATGACTTTACTTCCCAATTTTATCGGTACCAGCCTTATTATTTGGTTGGAAGCAATTTTTCCACCCGGTGTTGATATCATATACGACCCTTTGGTGTGCCAAACATTCAAGCCTACTTTTGCACCAAACTTTGCACTAATGAAACTATGTGATGCACCAGAATCAAACAATATGACTGCAGGCTTGTTATGGATGGAGAATGTACCCGTCATTACAGGTGCTCCTTCAGGAAGTTCTGCAAGGGTGGTGAAGTTGATCCGTCCTTGTTTGACCTGGAGGGTCTGCTTCTTGCCTTTGTTCTCATTGTTCTGGTTAGAGTCCTGGCCCTGATTTGGCAGCCTGGGTTGAGGGCATTCGCGAGCGAAATGACCGGAACTCCCGCATTTGAAACAACGATTCGCGGGGCTGGGTCGAAGAGGCTGTTGCAGAGTGGGCCTCGGACCATTCTGTGGAGGCATCGGGGGTCGTACCATGCCTGGCTGCTGCGGGGGCCTGATAATCCAACGCCCTGGCTGAGGGGCCTTCGGTGGAGCTGTAGGCGCAGCATTTCGCACCAAGCGATACCTCGGTGGCTGAGCACCCGAGGGTCCAGCTAGCGCCTTTCTCTTCTTTTCAGCACGATGAGCCTCAATACAGTCCTCTTGAGTGATGGCCATGTTGACTAGCTCATTATATGTATCGGCTTTGACAAGATTTAGTCGTTCCTTGAGTTTAGTACTCAGACCTCTACGGAAACGATCACGCTTCTTGGCATCTGTGTCTGCGTGATAGCCCGCGTATTGGCACAGATTGTTGAAGGCCTGAGCATACTGAAGTACAGTGCGGTTATCCTGAGTGAGAGCTAAAAACTCATTTAGCTTTCTTTCTATGAGACCTTCGGGAATATGGTGCGCCCGGAACGCAGTCTTGAATTCATCCCAGGTGACAATGTGATTAGCGGGGAGCATAGCAAAATAGTGGTCCCACCATAGACGAGCTGTACCGCGAAGCTGTTGCGCGGCAAAGCGAGCTTTGTTGGCCTCTGAGCATGGGGCCACAAGTAGTGTGAACTTAGATTCGATGGTGCGAATCCAAGCGTCGGCGTCCAAGGGTTCCTCTGTCTTATGGAACAAGGGAGGCTGGGTCCCTAGAAAATCCGTGTATCCTGCAGCTTGGGGTTGGGGAGCATTGTGCCCACCCCGCTGCTGGTGCTGTCCTTGCACGAGCTGGCGGAGCAACTCGGTTTGAGCGGCCATTACTTCAACTAAACCAGGTGGTGGCTGTGGCTGTGGTGGTGATCCACTTGCGCTAGCACCAAAACCATCCGGGTTACCACGGGTTGCTCCAACCATCTGAAAAGGCGAAGGTTCTTCATTAGCAACGTGATCCATGTTGCTTCCATGACTCAAAAAGATCTAACGCAGAATAGTAGACTTCCAAAAGGTCCTGGATGGAATCGCGGGCATAAAAACTGTCTGCCATAAGAATCTTATAACTCCTGGTAGGTTCATCCAAAGTTCCTCATATTTTGGCAGTGGATAGGGAATTTAGGGATGTACAACTTTGATATTCAGCCAAGATGCTAAATCGATGGATAAGATGGTCAAACGATTCACTCTTTGCTTCCCTGTTTTGGCTGTTTTTCAGCAGAACGAGTTATAGTATCTGGCCTATACTTTAACAGTTCTGGTCCAAAAATTCTCAACTTTTACCAGAGCATTCCTAAGGTATTTGTGCACCACTTTTCTATTCAACACTTTGGCTGGATTAGGCTCTAAGATGGCTGTTTCCTTAAGGTCTCACTTCTCTGTCTACCCAGAAATTTTCAGTGAACAGGGGGCCAATATTTCGTGCACCAGGGAAAATCTACCCAGCCAAAACTTACCAAATTTTAACAGCAGCTACTGGGGTAAATTTGGAACAAGTTTTGTGTTGTACTCTTTTGCAGAAAACTGTAGGAAGGGGGCCTAAAAATTTATGAGGCAGAAGGGCTTATTCTGGACAGAATTCTGACATTCCAAGGTTTCTGTTATTTCTTACTATCCATGAGTTCAGAATTTTTGATTTTTGAACAGGGGATAGAACACGAAATTTTGAACAATTCTTTCCACATGAACTTTACCAGAAAAGGTCATTTTCTTGTGTCAATAAATCTTTCTTTTCGGTCATGGCACATTTGTGACAGATTCGCTAGATAGTCCTTATGCAAACCATGCTTAGATACGCAAGAACCTTACCACTCTCATACAACGCATTTCGATTTCAGATATATGTGGTCATGATGCATGCACGTCCTATTCGTCCTCACAAAATAAAATAATTGCCAAATAGCTTTGGTCTTACGAAGATAGTTTTGGTGGCATACACAATACGGCTCTCGCTATAATAGCTAGTCGAGTCTTTTTCTAATCGTTCCTTAACTTTATCGTAAGCGCGGTTAGTGTACCTGTAGAAGATTGACAAGCATATATATTCCATGAACCTTCCATGCCAGCACTCATGAAAGCGTCCGTATTCATTACCGTTTACTTATAGAAACGATATCTGTACAATTTCCGCCGTACAGACGACGTTAACATACGCTATCAAGATAGCGTATTCACGGGGGGTACCGTCATGAGACGGGGGTATGAACAGCGATCGCCATACCCTGCGCCAAACCTTCTACTCCCAATATGTTCAACTAACAGTTGGCATATTGGCAGTACCTCAAGTAAGCCACTGCTTGAGGGCAGCGTTCGGTTCGCATCACCGACAGGAAGGCCAAGCTCTCTCAGTTGGCTGAGGATCCTTACCTTCTTACCTTAGCGATGAGTGCGTCGTTACAGAATTTAAGGTCGGTTGTGCATGAAAGTAAGTTTTGACAGAAAGTAATGTGCTGGAAGTCAGTTGATAATATTTCATAAGTCAGATAGCCACCTAGTAAACTTTCCCATAATCCCTTAGGGCTTTACGAACTAGGCACCATCCTTAACGTACCAACGTATTTCGCAACACACCTTCTAGTCAAGTTCTATGAAAATAGGTTTTTACGGCTTGTCGCATTCTCTGGCGTATGTATTTTGGCTCTGGCGCCAGCTGTTGCCAGCTATGGCACCAGCTACGGCTCTGATACCAGCTGTGGCAGAACCACCTGAATTAATCCGGCTCAAGTGTATTAACCATCACCATTAGGGCAATTTCAGTTAACCTTACACTTCAAACGGAGTAATCCACTGGTCTGTCGGGTATAACCTCCCGATACAACCACGGTAATCGGATCGAGCGCCATACATACAAATGCTCACGCGACGATGAGCCCAGAGAATACCACATTCCAGCAAATATTACAACATTATCATAAGTAAATATTACAGACCAAGTTTTAAATTTAGAAACCAAGTACTTCAATGATCATGAATAAGTCCTTTAAGTTGCAGCGGAAAATAAAACAGCGAAACTACTTCGTCGATAAGGATGTCTCGATGAAGCCCGTACGAGACATCACTCGGCATTATCACCGTTGGACGGGGGCGTATCCCATTCCACCGACCAACCAGGGGGAAGAATGCAGGGCCAAGTCAAGCTAGCAATCATATCTTCGAAAGTCTCACCTGAAAACAAGCCACAAGCAAGGCTGAGTATACTAATACTCAGCAAGGCTTACCCGACTAGTGGGGTATACTTAGCCGACTCCTAGACATGCGAGGCTTTTGGCTTGAGGGGTTTGTTTTGCCAAAAAGCATATATAGTAGGTCCTTACTTTCAGATTTTAGCTCCAAGTTCTAGCTTTCTTTAACCATTCTAGGTAAGCAACTATCCAATATCATACATGGTGAAGCATTAAATTTTCATCCAACAAGTTTATTCATCATCATTGTTCCTCTTCTTACTCTGTGGGTAAAAGTGGTTAAGCAGTCTCAATAGCCGTGAGAAACGGACGATTCGAATCGAATTTTTTAACCTTGCAAGGAAAACCTAAACACACGTCACGTGGTTACTCCCTAGAGTCACACGTGCAAATTTTCCCTTCAATTCCCGCTTCACGGAACAGGCCCACCGCCCTCGACTACACCTCCCCATGGACCACGGACGCAGCCGGGCCATGGCGGCCGATGCACCCGCCATTAGCTAGATGTGAACGAATTCAAGACAGTGGGGAGTATATTCCGGCCTCGGTTCAATCCAGTACTAAGCTTACCGATTACCATATTCTCGGCATGTGGTTAGTACGTTCAAAGACTTAACCATCACTTATCACACACTGCGGCCTTAGCATTTTTCACTAGACAGACGGGCCACAGCCCGTCCGTCGTCCTTGTGATTGCAGCGTGTAGTAAACAATCAACTCCTAATTTCTCGCGAGTGACAGGAAATCACTCGACTTTTACCGAGTCCTATTAGCATAGCATTCTATCGAACCTTGCATCTAGTGTTCAGAGCATGGGTACCTAGGATCATGCAACTAAGTTTTCATCCAACTCCTATAAACTTAATGCACAAGTAAAGTAGAGTAATAAGTTGCATAAGTTGAGAAAATAGGGTTCATGCTCCGGGGCTTGCCTTCTTGCGAAAAGTTAGTCCGGGGCTCTTCCGAACTTGGGCTCGGGTCTTGGGCAACTTCAGTTAGATTCACTTGAGCTTCACGCTGCTCACTCTCGGACGCGGGCACCAACTCGTACGTCCCGTCGGAGAGAGTCGTCGATCCTATATGAATGCATGAGCGTAAGTTGTGGTGATAGTTAACTGACATTATATCCTTCACGATAAAGTTGCAGTTCATAGGGCATAAGTTTTGCTGTGAAGTTATTTACTTTAACATTTCCTGGGCAATTGTTAATAGAGTTTATCTTAATCTATTTAACTTCATTAAAGAAGAAGGGGTTGTGTTATATTGAAAACTTAGTTTCTTTTTAAACACAAACATGAGTTGAACACAATTACTAATCTAGTTAGCTTCTGGTAATAAAATTTTTATTCAAAGTACATTATGCAGAGATAAGGTCACTGTAAAAATTTCAGACATTTTTGTGTAGCATGTTAAATATGAAAAATGTAATACACAGCCACTGCTAGAATCTAGTTATTTTTATACAGAACAAACCATGCAAGTATTGATGCTAAACATTTTACAGGGTGTTTCCATAACCATTTTTGTGTTACTGTAAATTTTTCAGATTTTTTTGTACATGATATAGAGCATAATAAATGGGACAAGCTACACTCATGTTATTAAAGATTATTTTCTACAGGATGTTATACAGGGTTTCTATGTATGAAACTTTTTGTACAGCTTGAGCTACTCTAATGTGTTTCACAGAAAAAGGATGAACATTTTCTAAGCGCTTTACTAATTATTTTGAATTAGTGAAATTTTCCTACCACAAATTCATATGAACAGGTTACATATAGTAAAAATGTTTCTAAATTTTTCTATGGCCTCTAGGTATTACTACAACAACGCAGAAAAAGTTTCATGACATTAAATATCACAGAACAGCAGGAAAAATTAGTTCTAACACTTTATGGCATAAAACAAGGTTGGACAAAAGGTGTATCTAGAAATGGCTTTTGGTCCTGATCTTTTTACACAGTCCTAAATATCAAGCAAGTAACTCACTGCCCAAAATTTAGGGTCCGCAATGATCTACAACAGTGGGTACAAAAGAAGTCCATTAAACCTTCCATTTAATCTAGAGCAAAATATATTGAGAATCTGAGAAACTTTATGTACCAAAAGTTGTAGAGTTTCTTCTAAGGATTCCAGAACAGTTGAGTTTGTATTTTTCTGAATTTTCTACGATTTTATACGAATTTTAAAAGTTCACTGATTTGGTTAAAACTTTCTTTACAGAGGGGTCCCTGAAAACTAGCAGAAAACCCCCTAGAAAGATTTGGGCGTTTGCAATGTGGTCCCTGGTCGCAAAATCACGGCGGGGTCATCCTATCCGGCCAAATTCCGGCGAGCTGGGTCGCCGACGGCGAGGGCAAGGTGGGGGAGGAGCAAGAGGAGGTTGGGGGCTACCTTTGGGTGGTCACGGTTGGGGCGGAGGCGGTCTGAGCAGGGCTGCCCGCGGCGAGCAGGGGCGGCGGCGGTGGGGCGGCGCGGACGGCGGCGCTCCGGCGATGAGGGCGGCGGGGCTCGGGCTGGGGAGCTTCAGCGCACTGAGGGGAATCCGTTTCAGTGCTTGTCTCGGGCGGAGGTGGGCCGGAGCAAGGGGTTCCACGGCGAGGTGGGGGCAGCGCGCGGCTCTGCTGTGCTCTGTTCTGCGGGGAAGAAGAAAGGAGGGGAGGGAGGGGCGCTGTGCCGGCTTTATAGCTAGTGGAGCTCGTGGGGGCGGGCTCGGCATGGCCGGGGCGCGGGGTGGAGGGGGCGGCGAGGCTAGGCGCCATTGGTGCGGCCGGCGGTGACCAGCGGCCAGAGGCGCGTCGTGCGCGTGGCGTGCGTGCGCTGGGCGCACCTGGGGCGCGACGTCGCGTGTAGGCGACGCGGGCGGGCGGTTGGGGAGCTCGGGCGGCACGACGGGGGCACAGGGTGGAGGGGGCGGCGGCCACAGGCGTGCGGCATGCCATTGGGCGTCGGGGCGGTGGCGTCGTACTGGCCGTGCGGGCTGCCGCGTGAGGAAGAAGGAGGGCACGGCCACGGGTCGGGTGAGCTGGGCGGCGAGCAGAGGCATTGGGCGCTGCCGGCGGTGGGTAGAGGTGCGCTATTGGGCAGGCGGCGGCGGCCAGCGACTGGGAGGCAATGCGGTGGCGCAGGGGGCAGCGGTTGGGCAGGGGCATGCCGTGCGGGAGGGAGAAGAAAGCGCGGCCGCGGTTGGCCGAGCGGGGGCGGGCAGTAGGCAGGGCGCCGGGGTTGGCTCGGCGCCTGGGGCCGCGCAGGCGTCGAGGGCTAGGTGGCCGGCGGCGGTCGGGCGAGCGTGCGGTGCAGCAGAGGAGGGAGAGGTGAGGGAGGGACCTAAGTGCAAAAATTTGAAAAACTTCAGGGGGCTGGGTGCAAACAAGGCGTTTTCTCCTCTTTCTGATTTGAATTTCAAAAACTTTTGAACACGAAAGTTGTTCAAAATAAAAAGTTCTACAACTTTGGTTTCAGGCAAAATCTCATTTGGCTTATGGTTTGAAAGTTAAATTTAAAAGTTCAAAAGTGACCAAATGTGCTCAAATTAACTTTGAATTCCAACTGAACTCGTTCTAATTCTTTCCACCCTTTTATTAGTTGGTTTAAGCATAGGTTTAGGCTAATGATACGGATTTTAGAAATGAAATTTTTACCAGGGTTGTCACAACAGTCACAAATGATAGTTTTTGGTATCCCGTGCAAACTAATAATACGACTGATATACAACTCGGCATTATGTTGGGCCCTATAAGTGGTTTTCACGGGAAGAAAATGAGCTGACTTTGTGAGACGGTCCACAATAACCCAAATAGAATCATACCCTTTCACAGTTTTGGGTAACCCAACAATAAAATCCATGCTCATATCCTCCCACTTCCACGCTGGAATATTCAACGGTTGAAGTGTACCGGCTGGCCTCAAATGACTCGCTTTTACTCTTTGGCAAATGTCACACTTGGATACATATTTGGCGATTTCACGCTTCATTTGAGTCCACCAAAATCGTTCTTTCAGATCCTGGTACATTTTATTGCTGCCCAGGTGTATAGAATACCAAGAGAGGTGAGTTTCATCAAGAATTTGTTTCCGGAGTTCCAAATCCTTTGGCACCACCAAACGGATTCTAAACCAGAGAATACCAGCCTCATCTAAGCGAAAACACTCCACCCCCGTGTCATTTTTGGCAAGCCTCCGGCGAATCTTTTCCATCCCAACATCATATTCTTGAGCAGAAATAATCTGATCGCAAAGACTGGGTGAAAGGACAAGATTAGCGAGAGTGCCATGTGTGATGATCCCCAAATTTAACTTTTCCAATTCATAGTAGAGAGTTTTGTTGAGATGCCTAGCAGATATGCAATTGCAATGCACCTTGCGGTTTAATGCATCTGCGACAACATTTGCTTTTCCCGGGTGATAATGAATCTCAAGATTATAGTCTTTGATCAACACTAACCATCGTCTCTGGCGCATGTTCAATTCAACTTGTGTAAAGATGTACTTGAGACTTTTGTGATCCGTGTAGATATGAACACTGTTACCCAATAGATAATGACGCTAGATTTTTAGAGCATGAACCACTGCTGCTAACTCCAAATCATGAGTAGCATAATTTTCTTCTGGACTCATAAGTGATTGAGAAGTGTAAGCAATCACACGACGGTCTTACATCAAGACACAACTAAGCCCGGTGCCAGATGCATCACAATATACGTCAAAAGGGCGGGTAATGTCAGGTTGAGCCAAAACGGGTGCTGAAGTCAACAATTTCTTTAGAGTTTGAAAAGATTGTTCACATTTATCACTCCAATTAAATTTGACACCTTACTTGAGAAGCTCAGTCATGGGTTTAGCAATCTTTGAAAATTCGGGCATGAAATGCCGATAATAACCGGCCAACCCAACAAAGCTTCTAATGTCAGAGACCGACTCGGGGGCCTTCCAATCCAATACATCCTGGACCTTGCTGGGGTCAACAGAGATGCCCTCAGCGGATACAATATGACCCAAGAATGGGACTTCCTTAAGCCGAAATTCACACTTGCTGAATTTCGCATATAGCTTATGCTCACGGAGACATTGGAGAACGATATGAAGGTGTTTGGCATGTTCTTCTTCATTTTTGGAATAAATAAGAATGTCATCAATGAATACCACAACAAACTTGTCCAACTCAGGCATGAATACTGAATTCATGAGATACATGAAGTGAGCTGGAGCATTGGTCAATCCGAAGGACATGGCCAAGTATTCATAAAGGCCATAGCGAGTAGAGAAAGCTATTTTTGGAATATCCTCGGGTCTGATTTTTATTTGATGATAGCCCGAACGAAGGTCTAATTTAGAAAATACTTTGGCCCCAGCTAGCTGATCAAATAAGATATCAATACGGGGGAGTGGGTACTTATTCTTGATAGTGACTACATTTAAGGGCCTATAGTCCACACACAACCTGAGGCTTTGATCTTTCTTTTTAACAAAGATGGCTGGACAGCCCAAGGTGAGGTGCTGGGACGTATAAAGTCCTTATCCAGCAACTCTGGTAATTGCTTTTTCGGCTCAGCTAGCTCATTGGGTGGCGTATGGTAGGGTCTTCTAGAGACGGTTGTCGTACCACGCTGCAACTCAATTGAAAATTCAATGTCACGGTCTGGCGGCATGCTCGGTAAATCCTTGTTGGCGTTTCTTATGCCCAATAGAATAAGGATTCCGCAAGCGCACAGAATACACCGCTGTAGCACTTCACCTTGGAGTATTCCAGGGTATCGAATTTCCACGGGGAAGCGTTATGGTCTAAATATCGATTGAATGGATGGTAAACTTTACTGGGAATAATCACCAGCTAGATAGTAGGGGTAAGCCAGATAAATGATAGGATAAATGGCCAGGCGATGACCGAGTGACACACAGGAGATTCTACCTTAGAGCGGGAAGTAGCTGGGAGGATAACGAGCGAGAAAGACTCCTAAAACACTTCTAAACCAATGAGCTAGCCTCTCTAACCTAAACCTGAACTAACCTAGCTGTCGGGAGAACAGAGCTTACTTCGGCGGCTGGGGTGGAAGGACCACAGACTGAGGGAGAAATGGGGGGTCCAACTCGGCCAACGATCTACTGCTATGAAAACTATGAAAACAGCCGAACGTGGTGGATTATAAAGGACGGACAGGGCTGTCACCACCTGCCGCCTACCACAGCGGTGGCTGCAGTGTGGGGCCGGCAGGCCTCCCCTAGGCCGGCCGGCCTAAGGATGTTGCCACGTGTCGTGGCCCTTCTCCTGCGTGGTCCTGATCGCTTCTGGAGGTCGGTGGTAGTTGCGTTTGACCGAGGCTCGGCAGTTAGAGGCCGGCCAGCCTGGTCAAAGCCAGCCGGCTCAGTCCTGGAGCCTCTCATCCCTCTGTTGCACCGCCTTGAAGATCAACACTTGCATGTTGTCTAGAGTGGTGCCTCTCGCGGATTCGGCCCTTGTTTTGCATGCAAGTGGGGCCTAGAATCTGTGGGTGGAGCCATTCGGGTCCTTTGATTGAACCGCCTTCGAATGCACAATCCAGGATCATCTTGAGTGTGTTTCTTGACCCCTGGACTATTGTCATGGCAAGTCGAGGTGGGGCCAGGCCGGCCGGCCTAGTGTAGGCCGGCCGGCCTAGGATTTTCCCCATTTCGGCTCTGTTTTGGCACACCTGTCCCTGCATAGACAATTCATCCAAAACTTGTGGAATTTTATTAATTTAAATAAAATATGTATGGAACATAATGCAAAACTCTGAATTATTCCCGAGATGTTGACGGACGAGGCTCGAATAACGGCCATCATCACGCCCCCAAGCTTAAACTCTTGCTTGTCCTCGAGCAAGGCTTAATACTTAGGCTCGGTGGATCAGGAGTTCCATCAATGTCCACCCCCTGCAGGTACCCTGTGCATAGCAAATTACTCATACTCGTATGTACCTGAGGATGCTGATCGTATCTTGGTTTGGAGTACGGGACTTAGTCACAATTCTTCCCTCGCCTTGAGCGGTTGAGAAACTGA
This sequence comes from Panicum miliaceum, assembly GCA_032594955.1. NCBI lineage: Eukaryota > Viridiplantae > Streptophyta > Magnoliopsida > Poales > Poaceae > Panicum > Panicum miliaceum. The sequence continues at coordinate 47,365,399 of CM064057.1, read as the reverse complement.
ATAGTTCCACCGGAGTTTTTCTGCTACCTGTTTAGGTTCCTTCTCGGAATTTTGATAATTTTTCAAAAGATTGGTTTTGAGATTCTCCAATGGCACTCTTGAGATTGCTCAAGGTGTATGATCCTCACCATGGTCTGAACTTGACCATTTTCTTCCTACTTCTAAGGCTGATGTGTGGGGCTTAAGGGTAGAAGGAGTATCGCATACCTTGGTTACCTTTGTTGCCGAGCCGAAGAGTGGTTCGAAGGAGGTAGGTACCCGATCAAATTCCGATCTTGTGGAATATGTAATTTTCAGGGGAGAGGGAGAGAATGGACTCACACTTGGAATACTTTTGGTCTTTTATTTGCACTCCTGAGCTCTTTTGATTTTCGGAGAGTATGGGTTCTATCTGTTTTCTTCTTGTCATGCTCATTTTTTTTGAAGATAGCCCATACTCTCATGATGCAGATGGATACATGAGCGGAGTGACAGAATGCATAGACCTTTTATGAATGGGTTCACAATGGAGATTTTGGGCTGAGGTATGGATGTGATATCCGGCGAAGGTGGATGTCGATACCTGGAGTAGGTGTTCGACAGGCCAGATGACTTTTGAGGCTAGCAAAACAATAGGTACGCGAAGGAGAAAGATCGGTAGATAACAGGTACCTTTCCTCGGACGGACTCACTGTTCGACAAGGCTCAAAGCAACTCAAGATAGCATATGTGGCTTAAAATGGCAGTAAACATTTTATGGCTCTGGATAGGACATTTCAACCAAAGGGGAACTCTTCACCAAGTTTTCATTTTCGAAGAAATTCCGAGAGGTTCCCTACTAGAGCATGCAGTTTTATTCCAGTTTCACTATCTCAAATTTTGTCAACAACTTAGGCATGGAAATCATGTTCATGCTCCCACATGTCCAAAACAGGGTTTACCAGCAAGATCAAGTACTAAGCGAGTAACAAGCTATAAATGAGGCAGTTGCAGAACATGGACAAAGGAACTATTCATCATTTCTGAAGGTAGAGTTTGCACGGATTTCCACACATATAAATTGGGAGTTCATTTTATTCTTTTTTTAGCATGGCAACTTTAGAACGGAAAGGATAGGTTGGATGACTTACCTGGATACTACACCAAGCTTCGATGAAGCACAGCCCTAGGTGCTCACCCAAGCTTCAATGAAGCTCAATTCTGCTGGCTTGGGTCCTGTGGTGGCTGCTGGTATGAGTATGGATATGGATAGTATTGCGGCGGGTACGGATAGTACTGCTGTGGACGTGGCTGGTGCTGAGGGTCGTGCTGCTTCTGTGGTGGATATGGGTAAGGAGGATATGGATAGTGCTGCTGTGGTGGATGCAGATGCTAGCCGAGGACTAGGTGGGTGAAGATACTGGTGGTGTCATGGAGTAGAGAAGTGTTCATACTCCAGTTATGCTTGGTGAGCTCAGTGTTGTGTGCGAGGTCGATGCTGAGCTAGTCCTGCTGCTGCCCCATGGTGTTGACCCGAGTCGTGAGATCAGTGATCCCTCGCATGATCGGGTTCTCATACCCGTAGCGTGCTGAGCTTGATGGACTAACCTGCGGACCATAAGAATCCTGGATACCTTGGGGATAGTAGGGTTCTTGGTCTGCATTGTTCTAATGTTCCTCCAGTAGTGCTCGTCCCTCCCTAAGTAAAATACTCATATGTTTCTTCAAAGCTCATGTGGGAGGTTCCAGCATGGTGAGAGGGCCCTGCTTGTTCTTGCTACTGGTGCTCGATCGTGGTTGTCGCCGAGTTGTTGTACCGGTGACACTATGACGAGCTGGCTCCTTTTTCTGCATCTGCAAGAGATAACTCTTCACCGAGTAGAGAGAGAGTCTCGGGCCTGGGAGCTCGACCTCTCTATCGTACCTGGGGTAAGTCATAAATAGCGAGTTACCTGGCCCCTCGCGCATCATGTGTCCCTGCGCAAGTAAGTGATCTGGGCATTGTCCAGTGCTTTGACATGCGTAGCAATACACGTGGCCAAGGTAGTGATATCAATGGGACTTCTGTCCGCGATCATCTTCTGCCAGTGAGCAAGCATGCTCAAGACTGGAGACAGCTTTATTTTCTTTGCCATCGCAAAGAGATATTGCAGCTCGGGGAGACTGCAGAGGCGGAGATCGGAGTGCAGGTGTACCACCATAGCAATCCACTTTGCTAACATCCTGAGAGTAGGGTGATGGATAGAAACTATACTATTCTTGCTACTCACAGGTTCCTCAGAAATTTCATCCACCAAGTGGTCCGATCATATTTATAAGTTTTAGCCAAAACACTTGGGTCTAGCAAGCACTTTTTATCAAAGCCTACAGCAACACTAAGTTCTTTCGCCGTTAATTTAAACTACTCATCAAAGAAATGGAAATAAATATAGGTGGTGTTACCTTCTTCTTCGAAACTAAGAGTCATGAGGAACTCCATGGCGAACCTGATTCCGTCAAGTCGGTGAAGTCGTACCACCCCACGTGGCTGAACGCTCAGGTCATGTCCGCCTTCAAACCCGTCTTTATGAAAAAGAGGGGGTCGAAGATCCTGACGTGGTGGTATGTCTGATTCTTCAACAGGTCCAGTGCTTCCCGTTTATAGTTGTTCCACGGCACGAGTTGTTCGACAGAGGTGAGGACGCGGATGCGACCATGAACGTGGCTCCTTGGCACTGCGGGGGAAGCGTCCTCTTGGGAGTCAGTATCCCGGTGACTTGAGTCAATCGACATATTATCCCTGGAGAATGCCGTCGCACGCGAGCGCTGAGAGCTGGAGGGGCTGAGCTTCTTGAGCTTGTTCTTCGCGGACGCCCACATGTTGCCTGCAAAAGGTTAGCGCACACACAAAGAGAATACCCGAAGGACTAAACAAAAAGAGTTAGAGGTTAGTCATCCTTGTGGGGGATTAACCTCCACAAACATTCTCGTTCAAGCGCCAAGAGTTTTATTCAAATGGAAAGCGAAGATTTAGCACTAGTTTTGTTTTGTTTTTGGTGGGTGGAACACTTAAGCTCTTCACTTAATTATCCCAAGGGATAAATTAACTAAAGAAGCTTAGAGAGAGAGAACGGAATTCAAGCTCGGGAAAGGGCAGGAAGACCTGATTGAGCTTGTGGTGCACCTAGGAGCGTCGGGGTGCCTGGCTTTTATAGCCGCGCGGCTGGGCCAGGCCGGCCGGCGCCATGAACGGCGCTCCGTGCTCCAACTCACCAGCCTATGCATAGCTTGTTAGGTGGTGATGCTGCATTTCGGTGCTGACGGGACATGGACGGCGAGGGGAGGCCGGCCGGCCTGCATGGGGCCGAACGGCCTGGCACTGTGCTGTCTCGTGCCCATCCTTCGCTGTAACACCCCAGGTGTTTAATTTACGAAATAAGCCTCTTTAGCTTAACACGGTGCATAAATAATTAGGAGAAGTTCCAACGAAATAAGTTTCTAAAATAACTTCTAAACTAAAACTCAAACAAACTTTGGCCTGAAACGAAACTTGTAGAACTTTTCATTTTGAACAACTTTCGCGTTGAAGGATTTTTGGGTTGCAACGCAAAAATTTGAGAAACACTTGGATTTGCAAATCAGCCCCTACCTTTTCTTCTTTTTCGTTGCAGACCTTTCTTCTCCTCGCGTCGCCCGACCCTCGCGTCGCACGACCCTTCCGTCTCGCCCGACCCTCTGACGCGCAGCCGCTCACCCGACCCTTTTCGTTTCGCTCGACCCCTAGCTTCGCCCGACCCTCGGCTTCGTTGCGGCCCTCGCGTTCGCGCGACCCTCGCCGCCGCGCAGTCGCCGCAGGCCACTTGGCCCGCGATGCCTGACTGCGCTAGGCTCCAAGCCAATGCCTGGCTGCGCCCGCACGCGCGCCCGCACACCGCGTTCCTCCCCAATCCGTTCACGCGACGCGCGCGCCGGCGACCCGCGCCCTGCTCGCCGCCCGCCGTGCCCAATGGACGAACCGCGCCGTGCCCGTGTCTCCGCAATGTTCCGCCAGTCGCCGCGCTCGCCGCCCGGCAAGGCAGCTGTTGCACCTCTTCGCCCAACCCGCGCGCCGCGTGATCTCCAGCTTCGCACGCCAAATCCTCAGCGCCCAGTCCCCTGCCCGCGCCTGCCGCACGCAGCGCTGGCTTCTGTTCGCCGCCCGCTGTGGCCAGTCACGCGCCCCCGTCGTGCCGCCCACACCCGCATCTCAGAGTCAAGTCCCGCCCCTCCTCCCACCTCTCTACTGCCTACAAAAGGCTGCGCTGAGTCCCCCTCGCGCGCCCAAACACCAGAACGCCGCCGCCGCCACCATTAACGCCGTCGTGCTCAGCTCACCGTGGAGCCCACCTCTCCGGCCACCCTTTGCCAGAGCTCAGTCTTCCACCAACACCACAGCACCCGACCGCAGCTCACCTGCACCACCCATCGTCACCCAGAGCCGCCGGATGTAACACCCAAAATGTAGGAGTTGAAACCTTTAAAAGTATTTTCATAAAAATCATAAATTAAAATTGTGCATGCATCTTTGTTTCTTTCCTTCTCCTATTTCTTTCTTACAGCCAGCCCAATCCTTCTTCTCTTCTTCTTCTTTTTCTTTTCCCACGGCCAACCCAGCGGCCGATTCCCTAAGCTGACCCTTGCTTTAACCGACAGCTAGGGCCCACCTGTCGGCGCCTTCTTCTTCTCTCTTTTCTTTCCTTACCCAGAGTCCGGAACGACTCCGTGCTGTCGTTCGCGCCCCGTCTTCTTTCTTTCTTCTTACCCCGAGTCCTGATCGATTCCGCAGCACCACCTTCCTACTCCCGGCCGATCCGCCCCTATAAAATCCCGCTGAAACCCCGCTTTGCAACCAGAGCCAAGCTCAAATCTTTTCCCCTGCACAACATCATCGTACGCCGCTGGAAGTTGCACATCGGAGGAACGCCGCCGTCCCGTGTCGCCGATTCTCCGTCGATTCGCCGTTCCGCAGCTTCCCTGCTGTCTTCAACTCTCGCCAGAGCTCCGCAAGTTGGTGAGCATCAAGCCGCACTAGATTCCCCTCTCTCTGTTGCTCCGCCGCCAACCAGATTTCTCGCCGGACCCCTGTTTCCGCCCGCCGCCGTGGCCGTCAGTTTACAGCCGCCGCACAGTCAAACCGTACCCACCCTCACCTTCACCGTACCGCCCACTCACTTCCCGGCATAAACCCAGCTTGAATTGAGCCCCAAAACTCCGGAATCGGTGAAGCTCCGGCCGTCCGCCGCCGCACTCGCTCACCGCCGATGCCCAGTAAAACTCCGATTCGCCCGACCCCTTTAGTTCCATCGAGCCGACCCTTCCTCTGCCGCTCGATCTAGATCTAACGGCCAGAATCGATCTTCACTTTACACGGCCGATTTACCCGACCTTTTCCTGACTCAGCCGATTCACCTGACCCACTCCTCATACCACCGATTCGCCCGACCCTTACTCCGCCGATTCGTTTGATCCGCCGCCGATTCTGATCCAGCGGACCAGATTCACCCGACCCTAGCCGTTCCCGAAACTTTTGCAGAAAGATCCCTAATTTTTCCAGGAATCAACCAGCAGTTCAGATCAGTAGAAAATAATTAGAGCTGAGCCCTTTCTTTTTCTAACCCGACCCCTGACTTTTCTAGATTTAGTACCCGCCGACCAGAACCTAAAGTTTTGTACCCGACCCTCTGTTTAAGGTTTAATTATGCTTTAACCCCTGAATTCTTCAGATCTAACCTCGGGAGACTCAAAACTCTAGCAGTTGGGTCCTCAGATCACTGTTTTAACCATATCTTCATCGTTCCAACTCCGGTTTCAGCGATTCTTGAGCCCACACGATCTTTGCATCCTGAACTACAACTTTAGCATCTTTTCACTTTCTGTTTGCATTGTTTGTTGTGTGGTTTCTTATTTGTTTGTGTATGCTTGTCTGTGTGATCACGTAGACAACGTGACGTTCGAGCCAAATCAAGAGCAAGCTTACGAGGAAGAGAATCAGCAGTTGCTTGAAGAAGGCAAGTGGATTTCCCCCTCTGCATATTCTATTTGAACCCAACAACAGCATGATAATTCACTTTACTTTACTGTTGCTTGCATAAATTTGATGGGTTACCTATGCTAAGGACATACCTAGTCTTTTACCCCAAACCTTGAAACACCTGGGATTACTACTTTGTTGGGTAGTTACGCTTAGTCGCAAACTTCGGGATTGGTATTGGTTTACTCTTTTGTTAATGTCGATCACGTTTCGTATTGTGGTTTTATCGCGTAAGTGCAAGATCAACTTTATTTAATGGGAACATGGAGAACCACCCAAGTGAACAGTGCAACCACAAAGTCATATGGCTCTGACCTTAGCCGATTAATTAGATGTGGAGTTTGCTGGTGGCCTTACCGAAAGGGCAAGGAGGGGGTCGGTGATAGGGGTCATAGCCCGGTCCTCTTGGGGTAGCTGCCTTTGCTAAGGAGCTGACCATTAGGGAGGTTTATGGACCACGCCGCTACTGAAACTCTAGCGGGCTGCTTAGCTCTCGACATGTCTTTGTAAAGGCTTCGTAGTGTACCCTCGCCACTCACCTCGGAAGTGTTTAAGGGCCTTGCAAACCCGGGCGACTCAGGGAAACACGATTTGTGGGTAAAGTGTACAACCTCTGCAGAGCGTCAAACTGTTATAACAGCCGTACTCACGGTTATGAGTGGCTTGGACCCTCACATGATAATTTAAACTTGAAGATTAAATAAATTGTGGTTCGTGGTTAATACTTGTGTTGATGGTATCTTTATGTTTCTACTAAAGTGGGTTGGTATAAACTTAAACCTAGTTAATAGGTGCTTGATAATAAATACTTGACCAACTAAAAGCAACCGTTGCTGCAAACCTCAGCCTATCCTTGATGGCCTTGCATTTTTCACCCCACTTGCTGAGTACCAACCATAAGAGTACTCACCCTTGCCCCCTGCTGTTCAGAAGAGAACTTTGAAGAGGAGATCTTCGACGACTTCGAGGAGTTCTAGGTCCTGCGTTCACCAGTCATCGCCTGTGGAAGACGGAGTTGTTGCAGACTTCGTATAGGGTATAATGGTTTATCGTTTAAAGACATTTGTGTCTCTTTTATACGGAGTGTAATATTGTTAAATACTTTATTTAGTTACTTTGAGCATTGTCTTTGATATATTACACTTTCCGTCTACCATACGTGTGTGAACGTGATCCTAGCGCACATATGAGATGCATCTGGTTCTTTCTAGAATCGGGTGTGACAGAAGTGGTATCAGAGCTATGTTGACTGTAGGACGCTAGTCTAGATAGAAATGGTCGAAATTAAGGATTTATCTTCTAGAAAGCCATATCAGCATCAAAAAAATTCCCGTTATATTTCCACATAAAAACCTATTTTTACATAAACCTTCTACCATTTTTAAAGAAAAACATCCTGAATTTTACTCCCGCTCTGCCAGATGGTCAGAATTTACCAAACTGCTCGCAAGCGCACAGGAGGTCGCCAAACTCGCATTGCCCCAGCTGAACCAACTTCTCCTACCCCAATCCCAGCCCCTGTTGATGAGGAAGCTACGGAGGAAGAACCCGAGGAAGTCTATTATTTCGTGGATGGTGAAGATGGTCGCATCATGGCGAAGGAAATCAGTTCACCCCGCCGGCATCACCAGTCGTTGGGACACCGCCACCACCCGCATTTGTCCTTGCTCCAGCCCCTACCCCAGCCCCGGTTGTCGCTGAAGGAAGCTCGAGTAACTTCGAAGATATTAGAAGAGATGATGACGAGGACAACAACAACGATGAAGACAACGATGACCAGAATGATGAAACTCCAGGGATGAGGCAACTCTGCTGTGTTCGCACCTCGGACAGAGAACCCGGCCACTTGTCTATAGTGCTACAAAGTGTTCTTCAAGAGTTGGGCAACCACGTGAGACCTCACTACCACACGCATCACTACACCGACTCTGCGCTCGGCGACTACTACCTCTCTCGCGTCCACATCAGGATGGAAAGTGGTAGAGGCCTGAGAACTCTCACAGCACACGACTCCACCACGCCCCACGCTACATATGACGCCGCCGTCAGCAGTGCCGCCAGGAGAGCTCTATGGTCCATCTGCCATACCTACCGCCAGGAGCTTCAGAACACGGAGTATCGCCACCTTCCTCGCCGCCTCAGTAGAACTGAAGAGACTGTGATTACTCTGGGAGAAGAAAATGAAGACCGCCTCAACACTCTTGCTCGAGTCACCGCCGCTCTCAACACTGAGCTGGAAAGCGTCATCACTGAACTGGATGATACCCAGGACACGCTACTGGAGGCCAATGAAAAGATCCGCAAACTGGAAGCTCGACTAGATGGAAGAGCGCCGCCACCCCCATAGATGGATGAACCCCGCTTCCCCGCTTTGTCACCACCCCGCAAGAAGCTTCATCGCGGCGAACCCGGCTCTATAACTCGCCCCGAGGAATAGGCACTTAGGCTCTTAGGCTAGAATCTCTTAAAGTTCTCGTTAGAATCATTTTCACCTGAGAGGACGACGATGTAATGATTGCTTGAGAACAAATGTTTGCTTTGAGTGCTATAAGAATTGCTTGATATAATATATCCATTAATATCTGTTGGAGTTTTATAAATCCATATTTTGCTAAGATATTATTTTCTGTCAACCTATATCTAGTACACCTGTCTTATCCTGGGTTTATTCCCTAACGATCAGATGGTGAACACCAGGACAGGTGGAGGAAAGAATAACCCTAGCTCTAGGCGTGCTCACGTAGTCAATCAACAGAGTGAGTTGCCACCATCGCCCAATCCAACAATGGAGCAATTCTTGGCAGCACAGATGCAGGTGTTGCAGAACCTCACTGCTACCATCCAGAACATACAAGCTCAGTAGAATCAGCAAGCACCACAGCAAAACCCGCCACCAAGAGACAAACACAGGGAATTCATGAGTCACCACCCTCCTACCTTTTCTCACTCTGTGGACCCCTTGGACGCTGATGATTGGCTAAAGGTCATCACTAAGAAGCTGGACATCACGCAATGCAGTGACCGTGAAAGGGTCCTGTACGCTGCAGGACGTCTGGAAGGTGCAGCCGCTGATTGGTGGGATGCTTTCACTGCTGCCCATGCCAACGCCAACACTATCACCTGGGAGGAGTTCCGAACCAACTTTCGCAGCCACCATATCCCAGCAGGACTAATGAAGCTCAAGCAGAAGGAGTTCCTGAACCTGAAGCAAGGCAGCATGACTGTTAGTGAATACCGGGACAAATTCACTCAGTTATCTCGTTACGCGCCCCATGAGGTGGATAGTGACGCAAAGAGGCAGGAGCGCTTCTTGGAAGGACTGATAGGGCCGCTCAACTATCAGCTGCACAGTCACACTTTTCCAAACTTCCAAACTCTGCTAGACAAAGCCATTGGTCTGGAGAGCAAGCGCAAGGAGCTTGGAGAACACAAGCGAAAACTTCAGTCCCAGGGACAATCCAGCAGCAACACCCGACCCCGCTACAACACACCCCAGGGATTTCAGTCGCGCTTTGGAGGACAAGGTGGAGGATATCCGCAGAACCAACAGAATCAAAGAACTCCAAAGCAGCCTCAACGCTACAACCAGCAGACTCAGCGCAACTCCAACCCGCAACCGTACCATCCAGGCTATGCCACAGGTGCACCAGTGCGGACCAACAATCCAGTCACCCCGGTCCAACCTAACGGATGTTTCAAATTTGGAGAACTAGGTCATTACGCTAACAACTGCCCGAAGCGTAACGTGCAAACCCCTCAGAATCAGATGAACAATGGACAAAGGCAGACTGCTCAGCAGCAGCAGCCGCGCAACAGCAACCAGACACCACTGGGAAACAAAGGACAACAGAACTGCGTGCGCGGAAAGGTGAATCATGTGGCCGCAGAAATAGCTGAAGAGGCTCCCGATGTTGTGCTCGGTACGTTCCTTGTCAACTCTGAACCTGCATCAGTTTTATTTGATTCTGGAGCATCACATTCATTCATTACTGAGCAATTTGCTGCAAAACATAATTTACCAATGAGCCCTATGAAACAAGTATTACTAGTAAGCTCCCCGGGCAAGGAATTGAAAGCGAGCCACTTATGCCCAAGGGTCAGCATGAATATTATGGGGATAGAATTCCTAGCCAATCTAATAGTCCTAAAGACTAACGGCATCGATGTGATCCTCGGAATGGATTGGTTATCAGGATGTGATGGTGTTATTCAGTGTCGCAAGAGATCAGTGCTCTTGACCAGCCCTCAAGGAGATAAAATAGAGTTTGTGGCATCAGCTTTGCCCAGTGCAGTTGGGACAGTGAACCAAATGAAGGGATTGCCTCTAGAAGACACCAGAGTCATCAGTGAGTATCCTGATGTTTTTCCGGAAGATTTACCAGGTATGCCACCTGTTCGTGACATTGAGTTCAGTATTGATCTTTTACCTGGTACAACACCTATCTCTAAAATACCCTATAGAATGGATGTTAAGGATCTAAGTGAACTAAAGAAACAAATAGAAGAAATGTTAGCTAAGGGATTTATCCGTCCTAGCTCATCCCCGTGGGGAGCACCCGTGATCTTTGTCGATAAGAAAGATGGCAGCAGAAGGATGTGCGTAGACTACAGGTCGCTGAACGATGTGACAATCAAGAATAAGTATCCACTGCCCCGGATTGAAGATTTGTTTGATCAGATGAAAGGTGCCATGGTTTTCTCCAAGATTGATCTGAGGTCAGGATATCATCAGCTAAGGATCCGACCAGAGGATATACCCAAGACAGCCTTCACTACCAGATATGGTCTGTACGAGTTCACTGTGATGTCGTTTGGATTGACCAACGCTCCAGCATACTTCATGTACCTGATGAACAAGGTTTTCATGGAATACCTTGACAAGTTTGTGGTTGTGTTCATTGATGACATCTTGGTGTATTCACAGAACGAGGAAGAACATGAAGAGCACTTGAGGATAGTGTTACAGAAACTCCGAGAGAATCAGTTATATGCCAAGCTGAGTAAATGTGGTTTTTAGTTGAGAGAAGTTTCTTTCCTTGGACATGTTATCACAGATGAAGGAATTGCAGTAGACCCGAGTAAAGTTCAAGATGTTCTGAATTGGAATCCACCGAAGACTGTGCCTGAAATCAGGAGTTTTCTCGGGCTTGCAGGTTACTACCGCCGATTTATTGAGGGATTCTCGAAGATTGTGAAACCTATGACTTCTCTGTTGGAGAAAGGAAAAGAATTTAAGTGGGATGCTGCATGCCAGAAGTGTTTTGAAGAGCTGAAGACAAGATTGACCACTGCCCCTGTGTTGATAATGCCAGATATCCACAAAGGGTTCGACGTGTATTGTGATGCTTCGCGGATGGGTCTTGGATGTGTGATTATGCAAGAAGGCAAAGTTGTGGCCTATGCTTCAAGACAGCTGAGAAAGCATGAGCAGAACTATCCTACCCATGACTTGGAATTGGCTGCCGTCGTGCACGCATTGAAGATTTGGAGGCACTACATGATCGGGAACAAGTGTCAGATCTTCACGGATCATAAGAGTCTGAAGTACATCTTCACGCAACAGGATCTTAACCTAAGACAGCGCAGATGGCTAGAATTAATCAATGACTATGATTTTGATATTCAGTATCATCCTGGCAAGGCTAATGTTGTGGCAGACGCCCTAAGCCAGAAAGGACAAGCTAATATGATAGTTACTCAATTGATGCCTCAGGAATTATGTTGGGAAATGGCACGTTTGAATCTGGGAATTGTCACTCACGCGAAAACCATGACTATGGAGATGGAACCGACATTAGAACAAGAGATCAGAAAAGGACAGATGACAGATGCTAAGATCAAAGAGATCAAGATTCAAATTGGTTTAGGCAAGACTAAGGACTTCACCGAAGATGAACAAGGAACTGTTTGGTTCAGAAAGAGGATCTGTGTACCTGAAATTGATCACCTTCGTGAGCTCATTTTGAAGGAGGCGCATGATTCCGCTTATTCGATTCACCTTGGAAGTACCAAAATGTATCAAGACTTGAAAGAAAGGTACTGGTGGTATGGATTTCATTGTAGGGTTACCTCGTACTCGCGATGGTTACGACTCGATATGGGTTATTGTGGACAGATTAACAAAAGTCGCACATTTCATCCCAGTCAAAACAACCTACATTGGAGCCAAGTTAGCAGAACTGTACATGTCACGAATTGTGTGTCTGCATGGTGTTCCAAAGAAGATAGTGTCTGATCGAGGTACTCAGTTTACGTCGCGTTTCAGGCAGAAATTACATGAATCCATGGATACAAAGCTAAATTTCAGTTCTGCATATCATCCGCAAACAGACGGTCAGACTGAGCGAACGAATCAAGTATTGGAGGATATGTTGAGAGCATGTGCCCTCAAGCATGGAGGTAGTTGGGATAAAAGTTTACCTTATGCAGAATTCTCCTACAACAACAGTCATCAAATAAGTCTCAAGATGGCACCATTTGAAGCATTATATGGAAGAAAATGCAGGACACCCTTGTATTGGAATCAGACAGGAGAAAGTCAAGTTTTTGGACCAGAGATTCTTCAAGAAGCGGATAGACAAGTCCAGATAATCTAGGATAATCTCAAGACTGCCCAGTCACGACAGAAAAGTTATGCGGATACCCGAAGAAGGGAATTGACATTTGAAGTTGGAGATTTTGTGTATTTGAAGGTATCACCCATCAGAGGTTTACGTAGATTCAAAGTGAAAGGAAAGTTGTCACCATGTTATATTGGTCCTTTTCAGATCCTGGAAAGGAAAGGTGAAGTGGCATATCAATTGGAGTTACCGGCACGATTGTCAGATGTCCATGATGTGTTTCACATATCACAGTTAAAGAAATGTTTGAGAGTGCCAGAGGAGCAATTACCGTTGGAGGAACTTGATGTACAAGAAGATTTAACTTATACAGAGCAACCGATAAGAATTTTGGAAACATCTCAGAGGGTTACACGGAACAAGGTGATCAAAATGTGCAGAGTACAGTGGAGTCACCATTCAGAGGATGAGGCTACTTGGGAAAGAGAAGATGAACTGATTGCAGAATTCCCTCAGTTGTTCCCTAGTCCTACCTAATCTCGAGGACGAGATTCTTTTTAGGGGGGTAGGTTTTGTAACACCCAAAATGTAGGAGTTGAAACTTTTAAAAGTATTTTCATAAAAATCATAAATTAAAATTGTGCATGCATCTTTGTTTCTTTCCTTCTCCTATTTCTTTCTTACAGCCAGCCCAATCCTTCTTCTCTTCTTCTTCTTTTTCTTTTCCCGCGGCCAACCCAGCGGCCGATTCCCTCAGCCGACCCTTGCTTTCACCGACAGCTAGGGCCCATCTGTCGGCGCCTTCTTCTTCTCTCTTTTCTTTCCTTACCCAGAGTCCGGAACGACTCTGTGCTGTCGTTCGCGCCCCGTCTTCTTTCTTTCTTCTTACACCGAGTCCTGATCGATTCCTCAGCACCACCTTCCTACTCCCGGCCGATCCGCCCCTATAAAATCCCGCTGAAACCCCGCTTTGCAACCAGAGCCAAGCTCAAATCTTTTCCCCTGCACAACATCGTCGTACGCCGCTGGAAGTTGCACATCGGAGGAACGCCGCCGTCCCGTGTCGCCGATTCTCCGTCGATTCGCCGTTCCGCAGCTTCCCTGCTGTCTTCAACTCTCGCCAGAGCTCCGCAAGTTGGTGAGCATCAAGCCGCACTAGATTCCCCTCTCTCTCTTGCTCCGCCGCCATCCAGATTTCTCGCCGGACCCCTGTTTCCGCCCGCCGCCGTGGCCGTCAGTTTACAGCCGCCGCACAGTCAACCCGTACCCACCATCACCTTCACCGTACCGCCCACTCACTTCCCGGCATAAACCCAGCTTGAATTGAGCCCCGGAACACCGGAATCGGTGAAGCTCCGGCCGTCCGCCGCCGCACTCGCTCACCGCCGATGCCCAGTAAAACTCCGATTCGCCCGACCCTTTTAGTTCCATCGAGGCGACCCTTCCTCTGCCGCTCGATCTAGATCTAACGGCCAGAATCAATCTTCACTTTACACGGCCGATTTACCCGACCTTTTCCTGACTCAGCCGATTCACCTGACCCACTCCTCATACCACCGATTCGCCCGACCCTTACTCCGCCGATTCGTTTGATCCGCCGCCGATTCTGATCCAACGGACCAGATTCACCCGACCCTAGCCGCTCCCGAAACTTTTGCAGAAAGACCCCTAATTTTTCCAGGAATCAACCAGCAGTTCAGATCAGTAGAAAATAATTAGAGCTGAGCCCTTTCTTTTTCTAACCCGACCCCTGACTTTTCTAGATTTAGTACCCGCCGACCAGAACCTAAAGTTTTGTACCCGACCCTCTGTTTAAGGTTTAATTATGCTTTAGCCCCTGAATTCTTAAGATCTAACCTCGGGAGACTCAAAACTCTAGCAGTTGGGTCCTCAGATCACTGTTTTAACCATATCTTCATCGTTCCAACTCCGGTTTCAGCAATTCTTGAGCCCACATGATCTTTGCATCCTGAACTACAACTTTAGCATCTTTTCACTTTCTGTTTGCATTGTTTGTTGTGTGGTTTCTTATTTGTTTGTGTATGCTTGTCTGTGTGATCGCATAGACAACGTGACGTTCGAGCCAAATCAAGAGCAAGCTTACGAGGAAGAGAATCAGCAGTTGCTTGAAGAAGGCAACTGGATTTCCCCCTCTGCATATTCTATTTGAACCCAATAACAGCATGATAATTCACTTTACTTTACTGTTGCTTGCATAAATTTGATGGGTTACCTATGCTAAGGACATACCTAGTCTTTTACCCCAAACCTTGAAACACCTGGGATTACTACTTTGTTGGGTAGTTACGCTTAGTCGCAAACTTCGGGATTGGTATTGGTTTACTCTTTTGTTAATGTCGATCACGTTTCGTATTGTGGTTTTATCGCGTAAGTGCAAGATCAACTTTGTTTAATGGGAACATGGAGAACCACCCAAGTGAACAGTGCAACCACAAAGTCATATGGCTCTGACCTTAGCCGATTAATTAGATGTGCAGTTTGCTGGTGGCCTTACCGAAAGGGCAAGGAGGGGGTCGGTGATAGGGGTCATAGCCCGGTCCTCTTGGGGTAGCTGCCTTTGCTAAGGAGCTGACCATTACGGAGGTTTATGGACCACGCCGCTACTGAAACTCTAGCGGGCTGCTTAGCTCTCGACATGTCTTTTTAAAGGCTTCGTAGTGTACCCTCGCCACTCACCTCGGAAGTGTTTAAGGGCCTTGCAAACCCGGGCGACTCAGGGAAGCACGATTTGTGGGTAAAGTGTACAACCTCTGCAGAGTGTCAAACTCTTATAACAGCCGTACTCACGGTTATGAGTGGCTTGGACCCTCACATGATAATTTAAACTTGAAGATTAAATAAATTGTGGTTCGTGGTTAATACTTGTGTTGATGGTATCTTTATGTTTCTACTAAAGTGGGTTGGTATAAACTTAAACCTAGTTAATAGGTGCTTGATAATAAATACTTGACCAACTAAAAGCAACCGTTGCTGCAAACCTCAGCCTATCCTTGATGGCCTTGCATTTTTCACCCCACTTGCTGAGTACCAACCATAAGAGTACTCACCCTTGCCCCCTGCTGTTCAGAAGAGAACTTTGAAGAGGAGATCTTCGACGACTTCGAGGAGTTCTAGGTCCTGCGTTCACCAGTCATTGCCTGTGGAAGACGGAGTTGTTGCAGACTTCGTATAGGGTATAATGGTTTATCGTTTAAAGACATTTGTGTCTCTTTTATACGGAGTGTAATATTGTTAAATACTTTATTTAGTTACTTTGAGCATTGTCTTTGATATATTACACTTTCCGTCTACCATATGTGTGTGAACGTGATCCTGGCGCACATATGAGATGCATCTGGTTCTTTCTAGAATCGGGTGTGACACCGGAGCACCGCCAGCGCCGCCGCCGCTCCTTGTTGCTCCGTGGACAGCCCACGCCGAAGCTCCTCCGTCCAAGCCAAGCTTCGAAATGGGTTCCCCTCGACGCCGTGAAGCTACTTGATCAGCCCATGCTATTCCCTTCCCGCCGGAGCACCGCCGCCAACGTTCCGCCTCGTCGCTGCCCCTCTGCTCCGCGCCGACGAGCCACCTCCGGCCACTCCCAACCCCGACCAAGGCCACCCCAAGGTAGCTCTCACCTCCCTGGATCTCCCCGACCATTTTTCCCTCGCCGCCGACGAGCCCCCTCGCCGGAATCTGGACGGCCGCCATGCCAGCGCCGCTTAGGGACCCAATTGCTTTGGTTGAAATCTTTAAAAGAGTCTGCACGCAAGTTTCCAGGGGCATATCTGTAAACTTGTGTTCAAACTTTAAATTCAAACATAGCAAACTTGTAAAATTCATATAAAATCGTAGAAAAATCGGAAAAATACAGACTCAACTGTTCTGAAATCTTTAGATGAAAATCCACAACTTTTGTTGCATGCATTTCTTCAGTTGCTTACTAAATCTTACTATAAATTAAATGGAAAGTTTAATAGAATTTCAATGTACCCCTATTGTAGGCGAAGTCTAAACCTGAAAATTTAACAGTAGATTGGTTGCTTGAATTGTAATCTAGTGTAATAATATTAGGGCCAGAACCCATCTCTAGCTAAACTTCTTAATAAAACTTATTTATGACACGAGATAATAAAACTAATTATAACTGCTATTCTGTTGTGATTCTTGTAGAGAAACTTTTTCAGAACTGTTGTTTTAAAGCCTAAATACCACAGAAAAAGTTTAGAACCTTTTTACTTTCTACAACCTATTTATATAATTTTGTGAAAGGAAAAATGTACTAATTCAAATAATTAGTTTCTGTGCTTGGAAAATGTTCAACTTTTTATTGTGGAACACATTAGAGTAACCCTTCCTGTGTAAAAAGTTTCATACACAGAAACCCTGAAAAACATCCTGTAGAAATTAATCCTTTTTGAACTAGGTGTATATTCTCCTATTTATTACGCTTTGTAGCTTGCTCAGTGAAATCTGAAACTTTTACAGTAACACACTTATGGATAGATTAACACCCTGTAAAAGTTTTAGCTTCAATACTTGAATGGTTTGTTCTGTATAAAAATAACTAGGTTCTAGTAGTGGCCGTATAATGCATTTTTCATATTTAATTTGCTGCGTAAAAATGTCTGAAATTTTTGCAGTGCTTTTGTCTTTGCTTAATGTGCTCTAAATAAAAATTTCATTACCAGAAGTTACCTAATCCAGAAGTTGTGATTAATCCGTGTTGTGGTTAGAAAATAAAGTTGCCAATATATATCACAACCCCTTTTGTTTAATGAAGTTAATGGTTTAAGTTATACTCTTTTAACAATTGCCCATAGAAATCTCAACTAAGTAACTTCACAACCAAATCGATGTTTTGAGAATTGCAACTTTGACGTGAATGAAAATAATTGTCATATATCGTCACTATAACTTATATTGGTGCATTCATATAGAATCGACGACTCTCGCCAACGGAACGTACGAGCTGGTGCCCGTGTCTGAGAGTGAGCAGGGTGAAGCTCAAGTAAATCTAACTGAAGTTTTCGAAGACCCAAACCAAAGTTCGGACGAGCCCCAAGCTAACTTTACCCAAGAAGGCAAGCCCCGGAGCATGAACCCTTTTTTTCTAAACTTATGCAACTTATTACTCTACTTTACTTGTACATTAAGTTTATAGGAGTTGGATGAAAACGTAGTTGCATGATCCTAGGTACCCATGCTCTGAACACTAGATGCAAGGTTCGATAGAATGCTATGCTAATAGGACTCGGTAAAAGTCAAGTGATTTCCTGTCACTCGCGAGAAATTAGGAGTTGATTGTTTACTACATGCTGCAATCATAAGGTCGACGGACGGGGCTATGGTACGATGTTTATGTTGATGATTGAGGCCCCGTCTGTTTAGTGAAAAATGCTAAGGCCGCAGTGTGTGGTAGTGATGGTTAAGTCTTTGAACGTACTAACCACATGCTGAGAATATGGTAATCGGTAAGCTTAAGTACTGGATTGAACCGAAGCTGGAATATACTCCCCACCGTCTTGAATTCGTTCACATCTAGCTAATGGCGGGTGCATTTTCCGCCACGGCCCGACGTACCGAGGTCTGTGGGGAGGTGTAGTCGAGGGCGGTGGGCCTGTTCCGTGAAGCGGGAATTGAAGGGAAAAGTTGCACGTGTGACTCTGGGAGTAACCACGTGACGTGTGTTTAGGTTTCCCTTGAGGTTAAGAAATTCGATTCGAATCGTCCGTTTCTCGCGGTTATTGAGACTGCTTGACCCTTTTACCACATAGAGTAAGAAGAGGAACAATGATAATGATTAATCTTGTTGGATGCAAAATAATTCTTCCACTATGTATGATATTGGATAGTTGCTTACCTAGAATGGTTAAAGAAAGCTAGAACTTGGAGCTAAAATCTGAAAGTAAGGACCTACTATATATGCTTTTCGGCAAAACAAACCCCTCAAGGCAAAAGCCTTGCATGTCTAGGAGTCGGCTAAGTATACTCCACTAGTCGGGTAAGCCTTGCTGAGTATTAGTATACTCAGCCTTGCTTGTGGCTTGTTTTCAGGTGAAACTTTCGAGGACATGATTGCTAGTTTGACTTGGCCTTGTACCCTTCCTCCTGGTTGGTCGGTGGAATGGGATACGCCCCCGGCCAACGGTGGTGATGCCAAGTGATGTCTCGTACGGGCTTCATCGAGACATCCTTTATCGTCGAGTAGTTGTCGTTATTTTTCCGCTGCTTTGAAACTCTGAAGAACTCATTTATCTCGAACTCCGAAGTACATTGTTTTACGAATTTGAACTCCATTGTAATAATAATTTGTGATGAACCGGTGTTATAAAATTGTGGAATGTTGTATACTCTGGGCTCACCTTCGTGTGAGTACATGTATGTGTGGTTTCGATCGGCAAAAACCGTGGTTGTATCGGGAGGTTACCCGACAGACCAGTGGATTATTCCGTTTGAAGTGCGAGTTAGCCCTGATTGCCCTTGCGGTGATGGGTAGCGCGCTTGAACCGGATTAATTCAGGTGGTTCTGCCACATTCGCGTGCACGATGCCCTGTGACCAAGCTCCAATAATTCTACTACCTTTCATCAATTTTCTGCACGACGGGACATGAACGGTGCAAGAGGGAGCCAACCATCCATCATGGGCATAATTGATCCTTCACATGCACGATGATGGGTGCAAAGCACCATGATTTCTGCCCCTGCACGTTAGTGCTCTTACCACGAGCTGCACCTCGGCCAGAGAATCAAATGTGGGGCCGACCGGCCTAGGTGGGGCCGGCCGGCCTACACTCTGGCCAGTTTTTCTTGATTTTTTTTATGCAATGCAAAATAAAACTAAAGATCAAAAAATAAAGATGCATTTTGCGAAAATTTAAACATGCCATGATTGAATTGAAAGAATTAAACTATCCTATATGCAAATGCAAGAATGGATAACTACCATGTACCTCATGGCGAGAGCTCGGGTTTTGAGTCCGGAGCGGAACTCTCCGTCCCTTGAGCTTGGTTGTCATCACCTACTGGAGTTGCTATCGGTGGTGACACTTTCTCACGCCACACTTTCTTTGTGGGCGTGGCTGAATCGACCTCTTTCATCTCTAATTCCAAAAATTTCTTACGTTGGATCCATCGCTTCGCATTTCTTTGGTTGTGCACCTTGATTTTCTTCTCTCGAATCTGTATGCTTTCTACGAGTTTGAGGAGGCTTTCAATGGCAGGAATAGCTAGATCCTTTAGTTTCTTCTTGGATCTTTTCTCAGGCTCTTTTTCAAGCTTTTTCTTGGATTGTTGTTTCCGGTTGACTATCTTGACTTGGGAGCACTATTCTACCTTCGGTTTGAAGAAGAACCTCTCTTCTGCCCATTGATGTTGAGCTGGATTTCTCCGGCTCCCACATCAATATGTGCATTTGCGGTGCTCAAGAACGGCCTCCCTAGGACGAGAGGGGTCTTGGTGTCGACTTCCATATCCAGGACGATGAAGTCTACAGGGACGAAAAAGTTCCAGATTTTCACCAGAATATTTTTCGGCGATCCCCGTGGGGTAGCGAACTGATTGGTCCGCTAGCTGCAAACACATGGCAGTAGGAGCAAGCGCATGGTGATTAAGTTTGTCATAGACTACCTTAGGCATGACGGTGACGCTTGCCCCCAAGTCGCAGAGTGCGTGCTTGAAGTATTGAGTCCCGATTGAGCATGTGATGGTGGGACATCCTGGGTCTTTCTTTTGCTCTGGGAGAGGATCGAGTATAACTGCGCTACACTCTTCGATGAGCTGTACTACCTCGGTGGTCAGCAGGGTCTTCTTGCTCCCAAGAATATTCTTGATATACTTGGCATACGTAGGGACCTGTATTGCATCAAGCAGTGGTATATTGACATACAATTTCTTGATTACCTTGACGAACTTGCTGAATTGTTCGTCGGCCACCGGCCTCCTTCTTTGTTCTGGAAACGGTAAGGCGGTCGTGTTGTAGTATTCTCGAGGAGCCCTTGGGGCTTCCTCAGCTTCTCCGTGGGCAGCAGAGGTGCTTCCATGAGCCTCCTCCTGCACCTCGTCTTCAGTAATGGTATCCCTGGCGGTTACGGTCTCCTGCCGTGAACCTGCATCTTGTGGTAGAGGTGGATCCTGCATGGAACTTCCAGCCCGCGTAGTCACTGTATTCACTTTTTCCTTTGGGTTAACTTCCGGTTTCCCGTGCAGCTTCCCCGCATTAGGGTTAGGACGGGATGAGGCTAGCTGAGCTACTTGAGTTTCTATCATTTTGTTTAAGCTCAACTGGTTTTTAATAACAGAGTTAAACCCCTCTAGTTGTGCAGTCAAAGACTCCAAAATTTTATCATTAGCTTTAAATTTCTTGCTAATGTTGTCATTAATTTGTTTCTGGCCGTAAACTAGGTCTTTAAGGAAGGCTGAAAATTGTTATTAAAATTGTTACCTTGCTGTTGACCGAAGGGGAGGTTGGGCTTGGAGTTCCACCCTTATTGTTGAGGATGATATCCTGAATTATTGTGAAAGTTGTTCCCAACAAAATTCGCATCCTCTGTTGTTAGTGGGCAGCTGTTGCCCGAATGCCCAGTGTCGTCACATGTCTCACATGTGATCCTCGAGTCCATGATCTGGTTGACCTCCTGGTTCCGAGATTCTAGCTTATTCATGAGGAGATCCATCTTGGCTGCTAGCATATCTACACTATCGATCTGGTGTACTCCTTTCGAGCGAGCTGATTGCCTATCTCCCTTCCAACTTTGGTCTGAGGCGATCTTGTCTATTAGCGTCTTGGCCCGTGGATCATCTAGAGAGAGGAAAGCTCCTCCTGCTGCTGCATCGATGTGGTCTTGCACTCTCGGACTCAAGCCATGGAAGAAGTTCTGAATAATCAGCCACTCTTCCATGCCGTGGTGTGGGCATGCTGCTATCTAATCCTGGAGTCTTTCCCAGACTTCCGGGATGGTTTCATCCTAGAGTTGTTGGAAACTCGAAATCCTATTCCTGAGGGCGTTGGTTTTGCCCACTGGGAAATACTTGGCCAGGAATGCGTTGGAGCAGTCATTCCAAGTAGCAAAACCTGCCTTGTTGGTGTAGAACCATGTCTTTGCTTTGCCCAGCAAAGAGAAAGGGAACAGACGAAGGCGAACATTATCCAATGTAGTGCCTTTGGGGTTGATTGTACTGCTCAGTTCCATGAAATTCTGGAGGTGAGCGTTGGCGTCTTCGGTTGCCTTCCCACAGAAAGGGCTAGCTTGGACCATGTTGACAAGTCCAGTCTTCAGCTTGAAGCCATCAGTGCCTTGGGTATTGTCCAAACCAGTAAGGATATGACTGTTGGATGGGGCCGAGTACTGACGGAGTGTCTTCTGATCCATTGTTAAGACAGACGTTGACAAACTCCCTCCTAAGGTAAGCCTTTTTCAGAGGTGGGACAATCCTCTACCGAACAACATGCCCAATTCTTTCTAGATTCGGATTGAAGTTGCTTCGTAGGTCAAAACCGGTCATGCACTGCTCTGCATATATCAAAAAGACAAAGAGAGCAATGGTAAGCCCGCTAAAGCTAGTGGTGAATAAAGCAGCAAAAATTTACCAAACGATTCAACGATATCTTAGCACCAAATTGCTTCCCCGGCAACGGCGCCAGAAATGCTTGTTGGCGTTTCTTATGCCCAATAGAATAAGGATTCCGCAAGCACACAGAATACACCGCTGTAGCACTTCACCTTGGAGTATTCCAGGGTATCGAATTTCCACGGGGAAGCGTTATGGTCTAAAGAATATCGATTGAATGGATGGTAAACTTTACTAGGAATAATCACCAGCTAGATAGCAGGGGTAAGCCAGATAAATGATATGATAAATGGTGAGGCGATGACCGAGTGACACACAGGAGACTCTACCTTAGAGAGAGGTAAGTAGTTGGGAGGACAACGAGCGAGAAAGATTCCTAAAACACTTCTAAACCAATGAGCTAGCCTCTCTAACCTAAACCTGAACTAACCTAGCTGTCGGGAGAATAGAGCTTACTTCGGCGGATGGGGCGGAAGGACCACAGATTGAGGGAGAAATGGGGGGTCCAACTCGGCCAACGATCTACTGCTATGAAAACACCCGAACGTGGTGGACTACGAAGGACAGACAGGGCTGTCACCACCTGCTGCCTACCACAGTGGTTTCGTGGGGTGGAACACACTTTCTAGCTACCACTAAGCCAAACACCACGTTTGCACTTGGTGTTAGGATTTCCCTTGTGGCCTACAAGAGAAATCCCCCTCAACCTAGGGAACTAACTTGAGCCCCCTAGTCCGGGCGAGAAAACCCGCAAGATAAGGTCCCGACAAACTAAGACTAGAACAAAGCCTAAGCTAAAGGATAGAACTTCCGCACACAAGCAAGAGCTTGGAAATAAATAAATAAAAATAGAAGGTTAGGCTGACTCGATAAGATAAAGAAGATAACTTATATTGATAATGTCAAAGGAAGGATACAAGAGCTTATACCAGACTTCCGAGGACGACTCCGGAATCCCGAGACAAGCTCGACTCAACTCTAACTCCCAGACTACTAAACCTAACTCTAGACTGAAGTGAAGAGAGAATCCTTCTGAGTGTGTGTTACAAGTGAGGATGGGGGGTCTAATTATAGCTAGTGGAGGTCGGTAACCGGTGAAGAGCATCCAGATTATGCGACCTTGGCAGGTGCGTAACTTCCACGCAAAGTTTGACCTCGAGTGGCTGCAGAGTGGGGCCGGCCGGCCTCCCCTAGGCCGGCCGGCCTAGGGATGTTGCCATGTGGCGTGGCCCTTCTCCTGCGTGGTCCTGATCGCTTCTGGAGGTCGGTGGTAGTTGCTTTTGACAGAGGCGAGGCAGTTAGAGGCCGGCCGGCCTGGTCAAAGCCAGCCGGCTCGGTCCTGGTACCTCTCATCCCTCCGTTGCACCGCCTTGAAGATTAACTCTTGCATGTTGTCCAGAGTGGTGCCTCTCCCGGATTCGTCCCTTATTTTGCATGCAAGTGGGGCCTTGAATCCGTGGGTGGAGCCTTCGGGTCCTTTGATTGAACTGCCTTCAAATGCACAATCCAGTATCATCTTGAGTGTGTTTCTTGGCCCCTGGACTAGTGTCGTGGCAAGTCGAGGTGAGGCCAGGCCGGCCGGCCTAGTGTAGGCCGGTCGGCCTGGGATTTTCCCCATTTCGGCTCTGTTTTAGCACACCTGTCCCTGCATAGACAACTCATCCAAAACTTGTGGAACTTTATTAATTTAAATAAAATATGTATGGAACATAATGCAAAACTCTGAATTATTCCCGAGATGTTGACGGACGAGGCTCGAATATCGACCGTCAACAATCCTCTAGAAAAACGTCAGGGTATTCACATACCACTGGTATGCCATCCATAGTTTTGCCCTCGACATGATTCACTGTGGGACTTGAAACCTTATGTTTGACAAGATTCAAGGTTACAGATCCATATAGTGGAGAATTTATATGGACAGAATGTGAACTGGTGTCTAATATAACCCCAGTGGCTTCATCCAGTTCATGCCAAGTATGATATCAATTCTTTGAGATGGAAGAACGATGAGCCAAGGGACAACAATCTGGCCTGATAAGTTGAGAGGTACCCTTCTCACGATTTGATTTGTAATGGGGGAGTTTATAGGATAATAACTACTCATGTACTCTATTGTCAACTGGTGCTTCAGTGCACATTCTTTACTGTAAATGTATGGCATGCACCCGAATCAAAAAGGACATCAACGGGGTTATCATTAAGTGAAAACGTACCAGTCATGAGTGGTACTCCCTCAGGAACTTCCTCAAGTGTGGTGTAGTTCACTCGGCCAGGCTTGAAATGCGCCACCTTTTTCTTTTGATTCTGCTGGCTGGAGCTTTGTTGTTGCCTGGGTGGCATACGACAATCACGTGCAAAATGGCCCACTTGGCCGCAGTTGAAACAGGGATATGAAGTGGGACGACTGGTCTTTGGTGGTACCGGTACCTTCTGTATGCTCTGCATGGGAACAGGAGGTCTGAAAAACCCCTGTTGCTGCTGCTGGTACTGAGGTGGCCTATAGATTGATTGCTGTTGTGGAGGCCGATACATGGACTGATGTTGATAAGGGACACGAGGGGATACGGTCTGAATCAGATGAAACCTCTGATTTGCATGGCTGGAAGACCCTCCCATCGGTGCCTTTCTTTTCTTATCCACTTTGTGAGCTATGTGGGCGTCCTCCTGAGTGATAGCCCCATTGACTAGCTCACTGAAAGTGTTAAACTTGAACATGGCCAGGCGATCCTGGAGCTTGCTGCTAAGTCCTTGCCGGAAACAAGCTTGTTTCTTCTCATCTATGTCCACGTGATATCCAGCATACTGGGATAGAGTATTGAAAGCTTGCGCATACTGAGGCACAGTATTATTGTTCTGTTTCAGAGCTAAGAACTTAGTGAGCTTTCTTTGTATAACCCCTGCCAGGACGTGGTGTGCCGTGAAGGCTTCCTTAAATCCCTCCCAAGTGATCCGATGGCCAGCAGGCAGCATGGCAATATGATTATCCCACCATGTGCGTGCAGGACCACTGAGTTGTTGGCCTGCAAATGAAGCCTTGTCACCACCATCATTGTACTGATACAAGGTGAACTTGGACTCAATGGTCCGGAGCCAGCTATCAGCTTCCAACGGCTCATCCGCCTTGTGGAAAAGCGGTGGTTGAGTGTCCAAGAACTCCTGATACCCAGCGATAGGGGGATGATTGTGATTTTGATTGTGATTGCCCTGCTGCTGCGGAGCACCCTGCTGAACGAGCTGACGGAGGAGTGCTGTCTGCTCATCACTCCCCGACAGCATGGCTGCAATTGCCTCAACCAAAGTGGGAGGCAGCGGCGGTTCCCCAGAACCATTGGGATCAGAGGGGCTGCTGCGGGTGCCCACCATTCTGAAATTTAACCACGATCTGATTAGTTCCATTATCTTGATCAAAATGATTAATCATGATAGCATCTAATACTAGATACGTGAGCAATTGCTGAATTCCAAGCATTATGCTGAACTGCTTACTGTTTGCATGATAACTTTCAATCCACAATTTCAACAGTAGATAATGAATACACTTTGAGCATCTACTTGAAATTTGCAACAACTTTGGTAATTAACTCCAGGGCCGAAACAGACTCTAATCAAGCTTAAACTTAATAAACAAATTCATGCGCGTTTCTGCATTTTTCAGTCAGCGAGCATTTAAAATTCGTATCTCTCAGCACGTAAGTCCAAAAATGCTCAAATTTTGTCAGCATGTATTTCTAAGAATACTCTAAAACTTTCGTATGGTGCATTTTAACAGACCCGGTCCCTATCATGGCGCAAGTTATCAGAACAGCAGCAAACACACAAACTTGACAGCAACTGCAAGCGGACTCTAGCCTGGTTGGCTAGCTCATTGTAGAGTGGAGCTAGCAACCACGGTTCGAATCTCCGTGTGCATAGATTTAAGCCATCTCATATGGCTGGGGTTTAGAACCCTATTTTAAAAAAAATTTAAAAAAAACTTGACAGCAACTACTAGAGAGCATTCATAGTTCAGGTCATAGGATAATTTTTTACAACGATTGTTCTACCCTTACATTATTGATACAGACCACACACAATCCACATGGATATTTTTACACCAAAAGCTCACCCCCACACACTACTTAACTTTGTACAACAATGACCAACAAGCTGACTACAATAACTAGGGAGACTACATCACACGTTCCAAGCTACTCAACGTGGGGGCTGGTACTCGAAGATACTCTCGATCTCAATCCCACGCGCACGAAACTCCTCCTGCAAACGCGCAAGGTTCTGCTCATTCACTAGTATATCCATGCATCCCGGCTGTGGTGGAACAACAGACTCTCCAACAGCACTCTCCGCATCAGACAACTCCGCCATCCCGTGGGGACCCCCACCTGACTCAACACCTGACACCTGAAGTGGTGGCTCTGGTGGACCCACTGGGGCAACTGGCGGTACTGCTCCCTGCTGCTGAAGTTGCAACTGATGGACATCCTCATTATTAGAGATATGTTGTTGTATTTCCTTATATTGAGTTTACTTGTACTCCAAGCCATACGGCAATATATAATAGAGGTCACCCCGCTCCTAAGGGTGTGTGGTGTTTCCCTAATTCTCTACATGGTATCACGAGTCCGGGCCAATCTCTAGGGCCGGCCGTGCGCCTTCCTCTCCGCTGCCCTAACTCGTGTGTGCGTTCCCCACATGCGCGCCACCCACCAGCCGCCATCTCCTCCAAGACCGCGGCAAACCTTCTCCTTGCGCTGCCCATCTAGCGCGCGCCCTCTCCCTGTAATGGGCACGCGAGGGTGCCCGATCTTCCGTCAGGAGGATAACTATCGATTGGTCGACAATACGACACAAGCGATCCGGCTTCTGATCAACAAGACCCGAGCCCGCAATCGAAGCACCACGTCGTCTTTTGGTTATCAACCGTGCGCTGCCCGGTTGACCTCGCCAAGAAGGCTAATCCTTGCCTACGAATTGAAGAACACAAGCAAGAACAAAGAAGAACACAACAACATTGCTGACAACAGATTAAGCTCACAAAGTGGGGTCTCACAAACCGATGAACGACGACTGTTCTATGACAGATTGAATCTAAGCAAAACCCAAACCCTAACTTGGGTGACTCTACTGAATATAAAGTGTTTAGGGGCGTGCAAGACCCCTGGACGCACCCATAATGGGTTCCAACACGACACACGGGCCAACGGCCCAAAAGACGGCGGCGCAGCACCCTAACAGATTCTGAACGTCCACTTGTTTCGACGATTCACGTTGCCTCAGACCTGATAATGATGTGGGACCATTGCCATTGGATAGCTTATCTCCTTAGTTTTCCATACATGTATAGAATGTCAAATTTGGACTCCGTATGCGACCTGGGCATCGTTTTTAGTGCACACTGCTCCTGGACTCCGAGGCAGACTCGAACTCGGGATGGTGTGGGCCTCCGGCTTGACTTGGACGCCCCGTCTGATCTTCTCCTCCTCCAAGTCCTCCTACAAATACTTTCTGGTCCTCTCCAATATTCCTAAGTACAATAATATTATTAGGTAGCATACTATTCTCATAATTACTAAATGTACATAGGAACGAGCTCATCTCTTGATTTGAGCGATGTGCACGAGTTCTAGTTATTGGTCTTGCATATCCATGTGAGGAGTGTTGTTTGTATCCAAAGGAGTGATGTCCTCATCATCCTTCCCCTCTTGAAGCGAAGTCGTCCTCGACGCTAGCTCATCATCTTCTCCCCAATATGGTTTCAAATCTGCAATGTTAAAGGAGGGGACTAACCCCAAACTCGGGAGGAAACTCAAGTTTATATGCATTGTCATTTATTTTCTCAATTATTTTGAACGGACCAGCAGCTCTTGGCATTAACTTAGACTTTCTTAGCTCGGAAAATCTATCATTTCTCAAGTGCAACCACACCAAATCACCTATATAAGGATTAACTTCCTTTCTACCCTTACTACCAGCAATTCTATACTTTTCATTCATCTTCGCAATATTTTCTTTAGTTGTTTCATGAATTTTCAGAATAAAATCAGCACGTTCCTTAGCATTGAGATGAATTCGTTTAGCAGTAGGTAGAGGTAAAAGATCAATAGGAGCTTGTGGGTTAAAGCCATACACTACCTGAAAAGGACTTACCTTGGTGGTGGAGTGTTCCGCCCTATTGTAAGAAAATTCCACATACGGCAAACACTCTTCCCACATCTTCAAATTTTTCTTCAGAATCGCTCTCAACATTGTAGATAATGTTCTATTCACAACCTTGATTTGGCCATCCGTTTGTGGGTGACAAGTTGTAGAAAACAACAACTTTATCCCCAACTTGTTCCACAATGTGCACCAAAAGTGACTCAAGAATTTAGCGTCGCGATCTGAAATAATAGTAGAAGGCATACCATGCCAACGAACAATCTCTTTGAAAAAGAGGTCAGCAATATGAACAGCGACATCACTTTTATGGCATGGTATAAGTGTGTCATCTTAGAAAAATGATCCACCACAACAAAGATGCTATCCCTCCCCCTCTTAGTCCTAGGCAATCCCAAAACAAAATCCATAGAAATATCTGCCCAAGAAATAGAAGGAAGAGGAAGAGGCATGTATAAACCATGTGAATTCAAACGAGACTTAGCTTTTTGACATGTTGTGCAGCGAGTCATGAACCTCTCTACATCTCGTCTCATCTTTGGCCAAAAGAAGTGTGTGGCCAAAACTTCCTCCGTCTTCTTGACACCAAAATGTCCCATCAAACCACCTCCATGCGACTCCTGCAACAACAAAAGATGAACGGAACCAACTGGAATGCATAGACGGTTAGCTCTAAACAAGTACCCACCATTCATCACATATTTATTCCATGAACGGCCCTCTTTGGAATTTTCAAACACATCTTTAAAATCAGCATCAAGTTCATATTGTCCCTTAATCGATTCAAGACCAAAAATACGACAATCAAGTTGAGACAACATGGTGTAACGTCTAGACAAAGTATCAGCAATCACATTATATTCCCCTTTCTTATGTTTGATGATGTAAGAAAAAGATTCAATAAATTCAACCCACTTAGCATGACATTTGTTCAGTTTTGCTTGGCTACGAATATATTTTAATGATTCATGATCAGAATGTATAATAAATTCTTTGGGCCAAAGATAATATTGCCATGTTTCCAAAACTCGCATCAAAGCATATAATTCTTTATCATAAGTGGAATAATTCAGCGATGGACCATTCAACTTCTCACTAAAATATGCAACAGGTTTACCTCTATACCACTCGCATCACATTCTAGCTCAAATGTTTTACCAAAATTAGGACGTTGGAGTAGTGGTGCATGTGTAAGCTTCTCTTTTAACTTCTCAAAAGCTTGTTCTTGTGCTGTCCCCCAATGGAATGTAACTCCCTTCTTTGTTAACTCGTTCAGCAGGGCATCAATGGTGCTGAAATCTCTCACAAAGCGCTGATAAAACCCTGCAAGACCATGAAAACTTCTCACCTGCGAAACCGATTGAGGGGTCGGCCAGCTCTTGATGGCTTCAATTTTAGCTTCATCCACTTCAATTCCCTATGGAGTAACAACATAGCCAAGGAAACCAACTCGATCGGTGCAAAAGGTGCACTTCTCAGGGTTAGCAAACAAACGTGCTGCCCTCAAAGCATCAAAAATAGCACGTAGGTGGTCCATATGTTCAACATGGAATTTGCTATAAATCAAGATATCATCAAAATAAACCACCACAAATTTGCCAATGAAAGCACGCAAAACCTCGTTCATCAATCTCATGAAAGTACTAGGTGCATTAGTCAAACCAAAAGGCATTACTAACCACTCATATAACCCAAATTTTGTCTTAAAAGTGGTTTTCCATTCATCACCCAATTTCATTCTTATCTGGTGGTAGCCACTACGCAAATCAATCTTTGTAAAGATAATAGCACCACTCAATTCATCAAGCATGTCATCTAAACGAGGAATAGGGTGACGATAACGTATGGTTATGTTATTAATAGCACGACAATTAACACACATATGCCATGTACCATCTTTCTTAGGAACCAAAAGAACAGGAACATCACAAGGACTAAGGCTTTCTCGTACATACCCGCGGTCCAAAAGATCTTGGACTTGTCGCTGAATTTCCTTAGTCTCTTCCAGGTTCGTCCTGTACGCAGCGCGGTTTAGCAAACTAGCTCCCGGAATCAAATCAATTTGATGCTCGATCCCCCACAATGGTGGCAGCCCGGGGGTATCTCATCGGGAAACACATCTCCATACTCTTGCAAAAGGTTAGTGACAGCAGGAGGCAAAGTGCTAGCTATATCATCAATGGAATATAAAGCATTCTTGCATATGAAAGCATAGCACACCCCATTATCAATAGCAGCAAGGTCAGATTTAGTGGCAAGCAAAACAGAACCCTTCAATTTAATACCTTGCTGATTTTCAGATTTAACATGGGATTCTTCGTTATCAAGTTTAGCTCTTTCTTTATCATCATGCAAAATTTCAGCAAGGGTCATTGGTAGCAAAGTAATTTTCTTTCCTTTATGCATAAGAGTGTACTTATTACTTCTACCATGATGAAGTGCATCAGTATCATATTCCCATGGGCGACCCAATAAAAGAGAGCATCCATGCATAGGCACGACATCACAATCAGCAGAATCAGAATAGGAGCCAATAGAAAAGTGTATCCTTAGTGCCTGTGTTACCTTTACCTTACCCGAATCGTTGAGCCACTCAACATGATATGGTTGTGGATGCTTGCGTGTGGTCAAGCCAAGCTTCTTGACCAAATCAGAACTCACCAAGTTGTTGGAACTCCCGCTTTCGATGATGACTCGTGCACGCTAGTTGTTCATGATGAAGAAGGTGTGGAATAAGTTGTGGCACTGCTGCTTGTCCAGCTTCTCCACCTGAGTGCTAAGAACACGCTTGACGATAATGCTCCTGTAGGTGGCTGTCATCTGTGAGCCAAAAGCATCGCCATCCTCATCCTCCTCGTCGGCGTCGTGGTCGCTGTCATCCTCAACATCAGAAGTGCTCACGTAGGCTCCATCTACTGTCGCTATGTATGCCCACTGGTTGGGACAGTTTCGCTGCACATGTCCCCACCCTTGGCAAGTCCGCTGCGACCAGTGGAAGTACCTGAAGAAGAACCAAGATTTTTACCTTTGTCTACTGCCGAAGGTGAAGATGAAGGTGCTGCTGCAGTAGTGGGCGGTGTAGATGATGTAGAACAAGTGGTTGCTGGTGGTGTAGATCTGCTCGACGGTGTCATGGTCGATCCCGTCGTCGTCGTCGGTCATGGCACAAAGGAGGTGCTGAATTTGCTCTTGTTCTTCTGCAAAGTGCGTCCCTGCAATTCCTTTTATGCAAGCATAGCAAACTGAAACAACTTTGCCTCAGTCCCCTCTACGATACTACAACGCATCAAACCCTTCTGAAGTTCCCCATACTAATCCTGTACAGATTTTTCTCCTTGTTCTAAGCGTTGCAATTTTTTGTGCAAGTCTCTATGATAGGAAGGTGGGACAAAACGATCACGCATAGCTACCTTAAGTTGTTCCCATGTAACAGGTAAAGTATCCTGTGAAGCTAGCCCATTCCACCAGATAATAGCAAAATCCTTAAATTCACTAGTTGCTTGTCGAACTCTATGCTGCTCAGGAACAACGTGAGTGCTAAACTTTTGTTCTATCGTCATCTCCCAATCAAGGTATCCCTCAGCATCATAATTGCCCAAAAAAGATGGTATTGAAAACTTAATCTTAGCATAAGGATCATCCATAATTTCATGACGGTCAACTATACTCACAAACAAAGGAAAATTATATATCTTACTCGCATAATTGTATCACTAACCTAGTTCCACAGATGTATTGTCTATCTAACCATTTCAAGGATACAAGTCAGATAAAAAGGAAACACGCAGGATACGCAGCAAAACATACACAGAAGATCACTCGCTGCAACACACTTACAAAGAGGGCCCACTTGGCAGATCAAATGGGCGTGCCGAGGCACCAGCACCCAAAAGATAAGACCAAGCCCACCTGTCAGAGTACTAGGGGAAGGCTGCACCTGGGGAGAGCCACCCAGGGGTCGGCCGACCCCCAACCCTGGACTGACTCCCGTCCAGGTGCATTTCGAGGAGGAGTCGCCGCCAAGTCTCCTGGACATAGATGATAAGGTTTCCATATTTTAGGATGGCGGGAACCACCCTTGGAGGCTATAAAAGGGACCCCCTCACCCCCTCATTCCACACACAACACACTTGAGCCTCTCTCTCTCTCTCTCACTTGAGACTTGTACTCCTTAAGGTAGTGAGCTAGGCTAGTACCTCATCTCTTAGCGAAGCAAGTCATCCTTAGGGCTGGAGAGCAGTCCTCAGTCTTGGTAATGGCTTTGTATTCATATAGTCAGTACTCTATTCTTAATGTAGAGCTGAGCCTTGGTTATTTTTCTATCCTAGTAGTATATCGTGCTTTGCATTGTTATGCTGCTTTGCTAGTCAATCATATCATTGGTGCTACACTAGTTATGCTTTATATATGATTAGGCCAGATAATCTGGGTAAAGATATCGGTTCGTTGTGCCTTTGGGTTTGCCGTAGCGTCTTACTTGTCCATCCGATGGGTGGGAGACCCGGGGGCGCTGCGGTAGTGACTTCATACACGAGCATGGTGCTCGGGTATGCGGGATCCTTCGAATATGGCCGTGCTCCACGGTGTGACTGGGGTAGACGGCAGGTGGTGACAGCCCTATCCATCCGCTATGAAGCAGCTTCGTGGTTAGTGTACTCCCCGACGTTCGGCTATGGTGTAGGAGTTCTAAAAGATGTAACGGTCCGGACGTTCTCCGAGACGTGACATTCTAATTCCCCGGCACCTGTAGTCCTAACCATATGTATGTTGCATGACCCTTGCTTGCTTGAATAGATACTATTAGGACTCTGCTATATGCCTATGCTCCCACTAACCCGTAGGTTTATTGGTTTATTCTTTATCTGAGTTTTGCCAGGTTGTGTGTGTCACATTACCCTCATTCATATCTTTATCATAACTTACCCATGTATTGTTATAGTTTATATCTTATTCATGCTATCTCGATTATGTACCAAGTAAACTCCTTTACATCATGCCCTCCCTTGGGAAAATATAAATAACGATACCTGAATACTCTCCGGGTGAAATGCTACAACGGTATATCCATGCGCTTGCGGATTCATTCTGTAATCGTAAAGACATACCTCAAGGGGGCGTTTCCTAGCACTGCTGCTAGGGATGGGACTAACACCCTCATTCCTAGTGGTGATGCTTAGAAACGCCAACAAGCATTTCTGGCGCCGTTGTCAGGGACTTAATCGTTCCTAGTGATTGCGCTAAGAAATGTCAACAAGCATTTCTGGCGCCGTTGCTGGGGAGTGGCATTGATTAAAATATTTACTAATACATAATCTTGGTGACATGTCCAAGCTCTATAACTGTAGCTTATACAGGCTAATGTTGCTTTTATTTTCTCCTGCTTGGATGAAAATAGGGTAGTGTATGACTGGTTTCTTCTTGCCGACAAACTTCATTGAAAATCTTGAGAAGATCGTGAGAAGGGTCCGACCTCGCGTCGTCCCTCCTCAGACCATCCTATCGTCAAGAGAACCAGCTCTTCCTCAAGCACCATCAATATAAACCGAACCCATGGCTGAGAAGACCCTTCATGACTTTTCTGTCCCCTCCGCCGTCAATGTGGCGACTGGATCCAACGTTGGTGTTGGGGACGTGAACTTTGAGCTGAAATCCAGCCTCATCAACATGGTGCAAGCTAGCCCTTTTTGTGGCAAGCCCAACGAGGATGCCAACGCCCACCTCTAGAGTTTCCTGGAGCTTTGCAAGACCGTAACCATACGGGGCGTTGCTGCTGACGCTATCAGGCTTCGCTTGTTTCCTTTCTCCGTTCTGGGAGGGCAAAATAGTGGTTCTATCAAAATGCAAATGCCGTCAGCACGTGGGAAAAATGTTCCACGGCCTTCCTCTCTAAGTTCTTCCCGCTGGGCAAAACAAATGTCCTGCACGGGAAAATTTTGAGTTTCTAGCAGACGGGGATGGAATCCATCCCAGAAGCTTGGGAGAGACTCCAAGAGTAAATACTCGGCTATCCTCATCATGGGATGGACGAGTGGCTCGTGCTCCAAAGCTTCTACAATGGGCTAACGACGACATCAAGAGCCTACCTCGATGCTGCTACTGGAGGAGCCTTTCTGGATCTCACGATAACCAAGACTACGACCTTGATAGAAAAGATGGTCTCCAACCAGGGTTGGAACGAGGAGCGTTCCCAACCCTGGACCAGAGGCGGAATGCACACCGTCAAAGAGACGGATATGCTCGCCGCGAAGATGGACCTCCTACAGAAGCGCCTAGACGAACGGGCGCAGTACAAAGAGCGCATGAACAACTACGCTCAAGCCGTAGACTCGCACTCTATGTGCGAGGTCTACGGCAACAATGGACACTCGGGGAATGACTGCCCCGAGACCCGTGAAGACACCGCCTACATCAACAACAACAGCGGCGGGTACCATCCACAAGGAGGCCAGGGGTGGGACCAAGCACGCCCACCGTACCAAGGAGGAGGTAACAATTACAACTCTAACTACAATTCGAATTTTAATTCGAACCAACCCTCCATAAAAGATCCTATTCTTGGCCAAGCTAAAATTAATGAAAATATAACTAAAAAGCTTGCCGCAAATGATAAAACTCTTGAGAGCATAAACTTAAAAATTGAAACTTTGTCTTCTGCTCTCAAGAACCAATTAAATTTCAATAAAATGATAGAAACCCAGCTTGCTCAAATTATTGCCGCTATTCCTGCTGTTGATGACGGGAAAATTCTGCGGCAACCGGAAGCTCCCGTTGAAAATGCCAATATGGTGTCTACCGGATGGGGCAACCCGTCTCGAAGGATGCCACATGTTAACCATGCAGGTAGAACCTCACATGCCAAAACAAGTGCATGGGGAGGACTGACAGCAGCACTGCACGGAGACCCAGGAGTGCTAATGATTCACTGCTCCATCTACGACCAGCACTACAACCGAGCCCTCTGCGACCTTGGGGCAAGCATAAACATTATGCCCAAGGTAATTTTTGAGCAACTACATTACCCTGCTCTTTCCCCAACACTCATGTACGTGCAGCTCGCCGACTCTACAATTCAATATCCCGAGGGGATAATCGAAAACATGCTCGTACGAGTCAAGAACTCCTTTGTCCTCGCCAACTTCGTCGTCCTTGACATGGAGGGCGACACGGGTATACTGCTAATCCTCGGGCGCCCCTTTTTAAGGGATGTCAAGGTAAGGATAGATGTCGGGACAGGAGATATCCTTTTTCGCATCGGAACGGAAAACATCTTCTTTAAATTTCAATACAGGAAGGAGCAGCGCTTCATAATTCCGCAGGCTTATGATGGAAGCCCGCTCTGGGGAGCACAAGAACCCAAGCCAGAAGAACCTTCGATCACCAAAAGAAAGAAGACCAAGAATATGTGGCGAAAGGTTTAAAGTTCGTCTTCGTCGAATTCTCCGCGACGGGACGACAAATGGTAAGTACAATGGAGAAAAGTCTTGCCTGTCAGACTCTAAAAGACAAGCCATTGCCAAAGGTAAAATGGTAGTTATCTCATATTTGATTTTTTCAAAATTTTCTTTCTCACTTTATTTGAATTTTCCACTGCATATTTGATTTCTCAAATTTTCTTGCATGCTAAAATTTTTCAGCCTTTTCTTTCTTTTTACAAAAACCTAAAAATATTTTCGAGCATCAAAATCTCTTGAAAAGCAATTTAAATATTTTTTAGAGCAAGTTTTGACCCAGCACCCAAGCATTCAAGGTTTATGACAGTTGGGGAGCCTGTGGGCCCTGGCTGTCAGCCAGCGGGCCCACTGGGGGGTCGGGCGACCCCACATGACCGTTGCAGGCTGCCAGCCAGATCCAACGGTCACTAGCCGTTGTGGCCTGCTCCTTCCCGACTGTTTCCAGCTCGTGCTCTTTAAATAGAGGCCGAGGGGTGAGTGTTGAGCTCACACACTCAACTCTCATTCACCCACTCCCTCTCACACTCTTGCAAACTTTGTTCTCGGTTTTCATTCAATTTTGTGCTCGATTTCAAGTACAAGAATCCTCTCTCTCTCATTTCTTTGCTGCAAGCAATCCCACATACTTGGAGGAACAACTACGAGTAAGAATTTCCGTTTCACAAACGTAACCCGATTCGAGTTGTTCTTTGTGTTCTTGTTCAAGCATGAAGAGCATTAGGCAAAAGGTTTCCGATGCGTTGAAGAAGGTGACGGGAGGGAGCTCATCCCATTCTTGGGGTGGCTCGAGCTCCCACCATACTCCCGAACCTACGCCAAGCCCAAGCATGATGGATTACGAAGAAGAAGAACAAGAACAAGAAGTGCAAGCTGAACTGCAAGCCGAGGACATGGAGATGGACGACGATGACGCACCCTACCTCAACTTGCGAGATGACTGCGAACGTCAAGCCTACGCCATCCTAAGGAATCGAAGCTT
Organism: Panicum miliaceum; assembly: GCA_032594955.1. Lineage (NCBI taxonomy): Eukaryota > Viridiplantae > Streptophyta > Magnoliopsida > Poales > Poaceae > Panicum > Panicum miliaceum. The sequence goes on along the minus strand of CM064057.1, from coordinate 47,328,675 downwards.
CAGGCAACACCAAAGCTTTCAACCCGGACCTCCTTGCAAAAACAGGTATGGACGTAGACTTTGCTAATGTTTGGCATGCGATTGGATGGGATGGTTTTGTGCCCGTTGAGGAGAATGGTTCTCGTCTCCTCACCATCCAGTTTCTTTGCACTCTTCGAGAGGTGGATGATGGTGTTTCGTTTCGACTTTTTGGGCATGATTACTATATCACTTAGAAGGATTTGAGTCACCACCTCGGTTTTAACAAACGCTTGCCAGTTTCTCTTGAAAAAGCTTGCCGCGATTTTAATCATCATGATTTTTGGGGTTTGATTTCGGGTCAAGTTGTCCATGGCAAGTTTGCACCTCGGTGCAATGACATTTAAAATCCAACTCTTCGGTTGATGCATAATGGTTAGCCATCACTCTCTTTCCAAAGGATGATGTTCGAACCGTGCGCAATCATGAGTTGATGGTATTATACGCCATGGTCAACAAGATCAAAGTCTCCCCCGTAAAGGCAATGATTTTGCAATGGCTTTCGAATTTCAAGATGATGGGTCCTGTTGAGTGTACTTCTTTGATTACACGCATCGCTTCGAGTCTCGGGGTCTTAGATGGGAATGCCATTCTTTCATTGAGGATCCCCGTACTCTTATCGATGAAGCTTATTTGATTTATGGGCACACACTCAAGAAAGGCCTGAATGACTCTTTGATTTTCTTCTCCTTAGGCTATGCAAATGAAATCCCGTTGCCAAACGCGGGGTATCATTTGTATAACTGCCACTCACTAACCACCCCTCTCATCCCAGAAGAGGCGGCACGCAGACATAGTGTTTCTGGTTTGCCTGGCAGGATGACATGAAACAGGTCAAGCTGAGGAACCGAGCCAGCACCACCGCCACAGCAACCTCAACTTTCATATCACCATGAGGCGGGTGGTTCGTCTTGACACAGCGCAAGCACCGACGAGTGGGCACGGCAGGCTCCAAGCCGCGGATCCACCAGCTCCAGTTCCGGCGGGGTCCCGAACCTTGCACGACGAACGGCGTCCAGCCGCGACTTCGGCTCCATCATCCAGCAGCTAGGCGAGCTGCGGGTTGAGGCCAACCACATCGAGGATACGCTGCACCAGCGCATTGAAACCAATCAAGCATGGCAGTAGTACACCGGCGAAAGGATCCACGCCATGGAGCAGAGGCAGCTGCAGCAGCTGGAGGAGTGGAGGGCTTACTACTGTTGGAGAGGGTTTAACCCCAACCAACAGCAGTGAGTATGAAGCTAGCTTGGGGAAGGACCCCCACGAGAGGTATCTTGTATCTTGTATCTTAAATTTCTTTATTGCTTTCAAAACTTTATGAACGAAACAAAACAAAAATTTTTAAAACTAAAAAAACAAATAAAAATTTGCAAAACCCAAAAAGACCAAAAATATTTACTTTCTTCCTTATGTGTAGTAAGCATGGTGTAGTTTTCCTTGTTGAGATGATGAATAGTTGCTCTGTTAATTTCTTTCTTATGCCTAGTTACAACTTAGTGCTCTTCCTAAGTTTTGAGTTTGTAGGCTAAATGTTCAAACCATTAGCTTGAAACTTGTGGGTAGCAAAAAGCATGATCTGAATCTAAGTTGTTGTGAGTCATGATATGGTTATTAGAGTTGCTATGATCTTCTCTTAAGTGATGCTTGATTTCCGGAGTATTTATTTTTGAAAATACAAAAACAAACAAAGTTCCTCAATGATATGAAATTCCTATCCAAAGCCATATGTTGATCCAAATGAAAACCTTCCACATATGCAACTTGTTATCTCATTGAGCTTCATCAAATTGTTGTGACCCCTAGTGAGATTCATTTCATACTCCCATGATCAAGATCACGTGCACACTCCACCATATGCTACGCTTCTACACAAGAAGTAAGCAAGCATTCCATCCATCCACAAATAAAAACTCCATTCACCTCATGACCACTCTCTCCAATTTCCACAAGAAAAGGGAATATGGGCTGTATATAAAAAAAAGGGGTAAGAAAGAGAAAAGATGCATACCCAAAGAAGGTATGCCACATGCTTACAAGGCATGTTTAAAGAAAAAGAAGAAAGATAGCCCATGCTCAAAATCAGAAACTGAATGGAGAGATGGTTCATAAAAATGGGAGTTCATCCACCAAAAATATCCACACACTTGCACTTCTTGATCAAGGTTTATGACTTGTCTCTCCTTTGGATCCGGTTTTTGACTTAGCAACATATGAGAAACAAGTATGCCTTCATATCCTCCATACCTACAGCTCCACACAATTTTGACCCTTAGAAAATAGGTTGAGGAAGAAAGGCAAAATAAAAAGCCTTGGTGAGGAATCATACACAATGAGCGATCCGAGAGATCATTTGAGGAACTTTGAAATTTCTTTGAAAAACATTATAAAAACCTCCGGATTGACAGTTGAGCAAAGGGGTAAGAATATTAGAACTGTACAAAACCATTCTGACTTCAACCGCCCAAGATGAGGTGAAGCTATAAGCCCCACAGAAGCAAGGTAAGAAGTAAGAACAAGGCCAACTTAATTTCAGGGATACAAGTCTCAAATAAGAAGGAAACACGAAGGACACGCAGCAAAAACATACACAGAAGATCACTCGCTGCAACATACTTACAAAGAGGGCCCACTTGGTAGAGCAAACGGGCGTGCCGAAGCACCAGCACCCAAAGGATAAGACCAGGCCCACCTATCAGAGTACCCGGGGAAGGCGGAGAGCCACCTAGGGATCGGCTGACCCCCTGGGTCGGCCGACCCTGGACTGACTCCCATCCAGGTGCATTTCAAGGAGGAGTCGCCGCCAAGTCTCCTGATCACAGATGATAAGGTTTCCATATTTTAGGATGGCGAGAACTGCCCTTGGAGGCTATAAAAGGGACCCCTCACCCCCTCATTCCACACACAACACACTTGAGCCTCTCTCTATCTCTCACTTGAGACTTGTACTCCTTAGAGTAGTGGAGCTAGGCTAGTACCTCATCTCTTAGCGAAGCAAGTCGTCCTCAGGGCCGAAGAGCAGTCCTCGGTCTTGGTAATGGCTTTGTATTCGTATAGTGAGTACTCTATTCTTAATGCAGAGCTGAGCCTTGGTTATTTTGCTATCCTAGTAGTATATCGTGCTTTGCATTGTTATGCTGCTTTGCTAGTCAATCATATCATGGCTTGGTGCTACACTAGTTATGCTTTATATATGATTACGCTAGATGATCTGGGTAAGGATATCGGTTCGTTGTGCCTTCAGGCTTGCCTTAACGTCTTACTTGTCCATCCGAAGGGTGGGAGACCCGGGGGCGCTGGGGTAGTCACTTCATACACGAGCGTGGTGCTCGGGTATGCGGGATCCTTCGAATATGACCATGCTTCACAGTGTGACTGGGGTAGACGGCAGGTGGTGACAGCCCTGTCCGTCCGCTACGAAGCTGCTTCATGGTTAGTGCACTCCCCAACGTTCGGGTACGGTGTAGGAGTTCTGAAAGATGTAATGGTCCGGACGTTCTCCGGGACGGGACATTCTCCCTGGTATCCCTAATTTCCCGGCACCTGTAGTCCTAACCATATGTATGTTGCATGACCCTTGCTTGCTTGAATAGATACTATTAGCACTTTGCTATATGCCTATGCTCCCACTAACCCGTAGGTTTACTGATTTATTCTTTATCTAAGTTTGGCCAAGTTGTGTGTGTCACATTACCCTCATTCACATCTTTATCATAACTTACCCCTGTATTGTTATAGTCTATATCTTATTCATGCTATCTCGATTATGTACCAGGTAAACTCTTTTACATCATGACCTCCATTGGGAAAATATAAATAACGATACCTGAATACTCTCTGGGTGAAATGCTACAACGGTGTATCCGTGCGCTTGCGGATTCATTCTGTAATCGTAAAGACATACCTCAAGGGGGCGTTTCCTTGCGCCACTGCTAGGGATGGGACTAACACCCTCGTTCCTAGTGGTGACGCTTAGAAACGAAAACAAGCGTTTCTGGCGGCGTTGCCGGGGACTTAACCATTCCTAGTTATTGCGCTAAGAAATGTCAACAAGCATTTCTGGCACCGTTGCCGGGGAGTGGCATTGATTAAAAGATTACTAATACATAGTCTTGGTGACATGTCTAAGCTCTATAGTTGTAGCTTATACAGGCTAATGTTGCTTTTGTTTTCTCCTGCTTGGATGAAAACAGGGTAGTGTATGACTGGTTTCTCCTTGGCGGCAAACTTTGTTGAAAATCTTAAGAAGCTCGTGAGAAGGGTCCGACCTCGTATCGGCCCTCCTCAGACTGTCCTGTCGTCAAGTGAACCAGCTCTTCCTCAAGCACCATCAATAACAACCGAACCCATGGCTGAGAAGACCCTTCGTGACTTTTCCATCCCCTCCGCTGCCAATGTGGCGACTGGACCCAACGTTGGTGTTGGGGACGTGAACTTCGAGCTGAAATCCAGCCTCATCAACATGGTGCAGGCTAGCCCTTTTTATGGCAAGCCCAACGAGGACGCCAACGCCCACCTCCATAGTTTCCTGGAGCTTTGCAAGACCATAACCATACGGGGCGTTGCTGCTGACGCTATCAGGCTCTGCCTGTTTCCCTTCTCCCTTCTGGCGAGGGCAAAATAGTGGTTCTATCAAAATGCAGAAGCCGTCAGCACGTGGGACAAATGTTCCACGACCTTCCTAGCTAAGTTCTTCCCGCTGGGCAAAACAAATGCTCTGCGCGAGAAAATTTTGAGTTTCCAGCAGACGGGGATGGAATCCATCATAGAAGCTTGGGAGAGACTCCAGGAGTACATACTCGCGTGTCCACATCATGGATGGACGAGTGGCTCGTGCTCCAAAGCTTCTACAATGGGCTATCGATGACATCAAGAGCCCACCTTGACGGTGCTACTAGAGGAGCCTTTCTGGACCTCACGATAACCAAGGCTACGACCTTGATAGAAAAGATGGTCTCCAACCAGGGTTGGAACGAGGAGCCTATGCTCCCACTAACCCGTATGTTTATTGGTTTATTCTTTATCTGAGTTTGGCCAGGTTGTGTGTGTCACATTACCCTCATTCATATCTTTATCATAACTTACCTCTGTATTGTTATTGTCTATATCTTATTAATGCTATCTCGATTATGTACCAAGTAAACTATTTTACATCATGCCCTCCCTTGGGAAAATATAAATAACGATACCCGAATCTCTCCGGGTGAAATGCTACAACGGTATATCCGTGCGCTTGCGGATTCATTATGTAATCGTAAAGACATGCCTCAAGGGGGCATTTCCTGGCGCCGCTGCTAGGGATGGGATTAACACCCTCAATCCTAGTGGTGACACTTAGAAATGCCAACAAGCATTTCTGGCGCCGTTGTCGGGGACTTAACCGTTCCTAGTGATTAAGCTAAGAAATGTCAACAAGGAACAGCGGCGGTCCACAACAGCAGCAGCAGTAGCCACCCCGCGTGCCCAACCCTACTGGTCCTTGGATCTGCATCAATCCGTGGGGGGCCTAGCAGGGCGGTGGCAGTAGTGGTGGTACGGGCGGCTACAACTAGCGTGGAGGTCAGGGCCTCCTCGGGCCTGCCCCTCAGGCTCACGCAGCGTTCAACTCAGCTCTGGCGCCGGCCCAGTCTCCCTCGTGGGATCAGGCTGGCCTGATCGCCTCCCTTCAGCAGATGGCGCTCGAGGGGAATGCATGGGTGATGGACACTTGTGCTTCTACACACATGCACTCCTCCGAAGGTATCATTCTTTCTCGTCTCCCAGCTGCTCATTCTTCGATTACCGTATGCAATGGTGCACATAACCCTGTCACATCCCGAGGTTCCTCCGTTCTTGCCACAGATACATCTAAATTTGTTTTGAACAATGTCCTTATCGTTCCCTCCATATTTCGTAATCTACTTTCAATTCGTCAATTCACACACGATAATCATTGTTCTATTGAATTGAATTTGACGCCTCTGGCTTTTCTGTTAAGGACATCAGGACGTGACAAGTGATGCTTCGCTGCGATAGTGCCGGTGACCTCTACACCATCCCATCCGTCGCACCCGCCACCGCACAAGTTCTTCTTGCAGCCTCTTCATCCTTGTGGCATCGTCGCCTTGGTCGTCCTGGTCCAGCAGTCTTAGCTACTTTAAAACAGAACAATCTTTTTTCATTTAATAAAGTAGATCGCTCGCTCTGTCATGCTTGTCAACTTGGCAAGCACGCACGTCTTCCTTTTGCTGCTTCTACTTCACAGACTACCTCTCCGTTTGAAATAGTTCATTGTGATGTCTGGACCTCCCCAGCTGCTAGTATTTCTGGTTGCCATTATTACTTGGTCTTGCTGGATGTTTTTACGCACTATTGTTGGACGTTTCCACTTAAGCATAAATCCGATGTTCATCAGCACATTGTTGGTTTCATTGCTTATGCCCGCACACAGTTCGGCCTTCCCGTTAAGTGCTTTCAAGCCAATAATGGGACTAAGTTTGTCAACCGTGCCATGCACGCCTCCCTCCTCGCCAACAGCATCGTCTTTCACCTTTCATGCCCATATACCTCCCCACAGAATGGCAAGGCCGAACATATTCTTCGAACACTTAACAATTCATTGCGTACTTTACTCATTCATGCTTCCATGCCGCCTAGCTATTGGGCCAAGGCCCTTGCTGCAGCCACATACTTGCTTAATCACCATCCATCTTCCGCCATTCGAAATGCGATTCCCTATTTTCTCCTCTACAACTCCTATCCCACTTATGATCACCTGTGTGTCTTTGGCTGCTTGTGTTATCCTAATTTGCAGGCCACCTCCCCACATAAGCTCGCGCCGCATTCGACAGCTTGTGCCTTTTTGGGGTATCCTCTGGATCATAAGGGATATCGTTGTCTCGACCTCTCCACACATTGGATCATCATATCATGACACGTTGTGTTTGATGAGTCTGTTTTTCCCTTGGCTCGTGAGTCAACTCACCCATCCCCCCTCCTTTGATTTTTTACTCGGTGATGACTTGGTTATTGCACCTTGCTCTACTAATCGTGCAGCTGATAGCTCTTCTACGGCTGCTCCGTCTACCTCAGACGTTGAGCAACCGCTTCCCTTGCCCGGTGGGAGTGGTTCTGTACCCCCACCAGGACCATCGGCTTCTTCGACTCCGTGCGGGCGTGGTCTCATGCCCCCATCGGGTCCTCCGGCTCCCTCTGCGGCACCTCCAGGCGGGCGTGGTCTCGTGCCCCCATCCGGCACTCCACCTACTGCGCCTGCACCCGCGTCAGCAGGAGCTGACGTGCTCCCACCACCCGCAGCAGCACCTGGCGGCTCAGTTAGCAGGCCTGGTGCTCTCCCTCTTGCTGTTGTCGGGTCCGGACAGATTGATGCTGCCACGGTCGATCCTCCTGGCCATTTCGGTCGGGTCTACAGCCGCCGACCAGCCCCTGCATCTCCACGGTCTGGGCATGGCTTCCCTGGCCCTCCCACGCTGGAGCATCAGGGCCATTACCTTGGTCCCCTTCGAGCGCGGCCTACTGGAACCTCTGTTCGCGAGTTTCCACCTCATGACCCGCCTCGCCGTCCGATGAGTGGTTCTTCTCCACCGACGGTTCTTCGCCGCATTACCTGACTGCAGTATGGTACAATTCAGCCAGTCAATTACAAGAATTTTCTGCTAATCATGTTGTTGCTTCTCTTGTTCTGGCCAATTATCGCAACGCTCTAGCGGATCCTAATTGGCGAGCAGCCATGGCAGATGAGTTCCAGGCTCTGGTTGATAATGGTACTTGGCGTCTTGTTCTTCGTCCTCTTGGAGCTAATGTGGTTACTGGGAAGTGGATTTTCAGGCATAAATACCACTCGAATGGTTCTCTTGCGCGTCATAAGGCTCGATGGGTTGTACGTGGCTTTTCTCAGCAGCATGGCATTGATTATGATGAGACCTTCAGTCCAGTCCTCAAACCTGCTACCATATGTACTGTTCTCAGTATTGCTGCCTCTCGCGATTGGGCAATCCGTCAGCTTGATGTGAAGAACGCCTTTCTGCATGGACAGCTTGACGAGATAGTCTATTGTCAGCAGCCTCCTGGTTTTGTTGATCCTTCTTAGCCAGATCATGTATGTCTTTTGGAGAAGTCAATTTATGGATTGAAGTAGGCTCCTCATGCTTGGTACCAGCAGTTTACTACCTATATTCATCAGCTGGGTTTTGTTTCTTCAGTCTCCGACACCTCCTTGTTTATCTACAAGGATGACACCAGCACTGCCTACCTACTTTTGTACATAGATGACATAGTTCTCACTGCCTCATCGACAGATTTGCTTCACTCCATCATCGGCCGACTTCATGCAGAATTTGCTATGACTGATTTGGGAGATTTACATCATTTTTTGGGGATTTCTATCACCTGTTCTTTGGATGGATTATTTTTGTCTCAGCGACAATATGCTTTAGATCTGCTGCAGCGTGCCGGTATGAGCGAGTGCCACTCTACCTTGACGCCTGTTGACAGCAAGTCCAAGCTATCTGCTATAGATGGTCCTTCGGTTGCAAATCCTTCAGAATACAGGAGTATTGTTGGTACACTACAGTATCTCACTCTGAGTCGTCCTGACTTGGCCTATGTTGTTCAACAAGTTTGCTTGTTTATGCATGGTCCTCGGGAGCCCCATCTTGCACTTGTCAAGCGGATTCTGCGCTATGTCAAAGGCACACTAGACGCTGGTCTTCACTTAGGCGTCGGCCCTGTTGACAGTCTCACAGCTTACTCTGATGCTGATTGGGCTGGTTGTCCTAATTCTCGTTGTTCGACCTCATATTTCTGTGTTTATCTTGGGGAAAATCTGGTATCTTGGTCCTCCAAACGCCAGACTATAGTTTCCTGTTCCAGTGCTGAGGCAGAATATAGGGCGGTTGCACATGTGGTCGCCGAGTGTTGTTGGCTACGTTAGTTACTTCACGAGCTTCACCTTCCTCTCGACAAAGCTACCGTTGTCTATTGTGACAATTTTAGTGCTGTTTATATGACTGCTAATCCTGTCCACCACCGTCGCATGAAGCATATCGAGATCGATATTCATTTTGTCCATGAGAAGGTGGCCTTAGGAGAAGTTCAGGTCTTGCATGTCCCTTCTCATCAGTATGCTAATATCATGACTAAAGGACTTCCGGTCCAGTTGTACACTGATTTTAGGAATAGTCTTGGTCTTCGCTTAGCTCCGCCTGCAACTACGGGCGGGTATTAGAGATATATTGTTGTATTTTCTTGTATTGAGTTTACTTGTACTCCAAGCCATACAACAATATATAATAGAGGACACCCCCCTCCTAAGGCTGTGTGGTGTTTCCCTAATTCTCTACACTCATGTGCATCATTAAGCTCATCCTCTAAGTGCTCGATCAAGGCATTCTGGTTGCCTATCTCCTCATTCAGATCCTCGATCTGCTACGCTTGCTCCCCAATCTGCTGTGCCTGACCCTCAATCTGCTGTGCCTGATCCCCAATCTGTTGTGCCTGCTCCCCAATTAGCTGGGCCTGTGCTACAATCAGCAATGCCTGCTCCTGCTCCCAGAGTGTGGGCAAGCATGAGCCTGTGCCGATAGAGCTCATTCTCAGCCATGATGTGATCATACATGCTGAGCAAGGCAAGCGAGTAGCGCGTAGACATGGCCAAAGTTGGGTTATGACCAAAGAAAGTAGGATCCAACAAGTTGTTGATCTGACATGTCGAGTGATCTGAAGTCCAATCCCTAACAGGGAAAGCAGCAGCTGAGGAGTAGCTTGCACGGATAGGTGCTCCTCACAAAACCGGGTAAGGGCCAAGAGTGCAGCATGGTCCCAAGCATCCCATAGCTCAGTCCCCACAGAGCACACCTCCCACCGATCTGTCTGAAGAAAGCCCGCACAAGCTGGGATCTCCAGACGAGCCTCACAGCTAAGGACACCCTCCATAAAGGACTCGTGCCCGAAGTACTGGGGAGGCTCTGTGTGGCCCCACTGCTGGAGAACGTCCCATAGCAGAACGGGAAAGCCACCCCGGTGTATACTAGTGGAGCATGCCCACCCGTCCTGGTCAGTCTGAACGTGCCCTGTACTCGCCATCTGCAATGAGTGAAGATAGCGGTAAATATCGACTCAAAGTGACAATAACCAGAGGGTAGACAAACTGCGAATGTTTAAACAACAGATATAAAAATTCATAACTCTCAAACCCTATGGCCAAAAATTCTCAAATTTTAACATAAAACAGAGAGTAAATTTTTCTACAACTTTGTAGTTGTGGTTCTGAACACATTCGAAACATAAAAAGGTCGAATTATTATTTCACTGTCTGTTATTCAATCTGTAATCCCAGAAAACTGCATTCTACCATTTTGTTCATAACCTAAGTTATGCTCCTTGAAAAATTATGAAATTGAACCAGAAAACCGAACTAGAAGTTTCCTACAACTTTCTTATAATTGAGTTCTTGTGAAAAATTTATCTTGATGGAGAAAACTGCACCACAACCTAACCAGTGCAAAATCGCAGAATTGTGAGATGTGCTTGAGTGTGACAAACACAATACATCAACCCAAAAATTTTCCACAGATGAATGTCATGATGCATGCACGCCCTAAACCGTTCTCACTAACAAAAACTTGCCAGCAAGTTTATGGAGATACACGTGGACATTTGGTGGCATACATACGTACTCTCCCTATAATATCTAATCGGTTTGTACACGCTTTAACTTACGCATTCATTTGTTAGTGTACCTGCAGAAATCATAGAATATATATTTGAACCTTTCATGCCAGCACTCATGAAAGTGTCCCGATACATTACCGTTCACTACCGTTCACTATAGCAACGGCACCCAAACATTTAACGCTGAATGGGCATCGCTTTATACGTCATAACAACGTATTCACTCCCCGTACCATCGCCTTACGGGAAATACCAGATCCGATGCCGCCTGTAGTAGCATCGGTTTCACGCAACCGAACAACGAATACTTTACCTTGCTTACCTTAGCGTAGATGCGTTGTTACGTATATTAAATATTGGTTGTGCAAGAAAGTAAGTTTTAATATAATGTAATGTGCTAGAAGTCAGTAAGTATATATATAGCCACCAACTACAATGACCAGGTACTACATAGGGCAATTATGGACTTCATCATCTAGCGCGTCTGAAGCGATTTTCATTTTCTACTAGAAATTTATTTTTTTAGTTTTAAAAACTTTAAAATTAGTCATATTTGTATCATCCCCGATGTATTTCGGCTCTGATACTAGCTGTGGCAGAACTGCCAAATTAAAACTCTAATTAAAGGTAATGGTCATCATTTGAACACATCAGGCGCATTAAATTAATGGTTTAATTTGACAGCCTGCCCTCAACCAACATGTTGATCGAAACAAACACCGGTAATCTCACACGAAGGTGAGCGCAGATAGTACAAATATAGCAGCCTTCAATAAAATAAGATTACAAACCCAAGTACGGTACATTTAGTTTTACGAACCAAGTTCGAATACATAGATAATTTACAAGTCCAACTGAAGTTTAAATAAAAGTTTGATAATAAGAAAAACTGACAACTAAGATACGAGAGGCATGAACGACGGATCGCACACACAGCCCACATGTGTGCAACCCGAGAACATCAAGAGACTAAGCATCCGGCCCGTCGCCTTCCCAACCATCCGCATCAAGACGAATGAACTTAGCGCAACAAGGATGGAAATCAACATAATTGGAACCTGAAATAATTTGAGCAACGAACCCTGAGCAACTAATACTCAGCAAGACTTGCCCGACTAGTGGTATATACTTAGCCGACTCCTAGTATGCAAGACTTTTGGCTGGTGGGTTTGTTTCGCCAAAAATCACAATCCAAGGTAACCATCATCATATATATTCCATGTTCCATATCATCATACTACGATGTGACAGAGAGATCAAGGGGCTCTTTACCGAGAGGACGGCAAATCGATTTGATTTAACCTTGCATGGTTAGTACTGTTCAAACCTGATCAACTGTGCCAACAACGAACGGGCCTTAATCGACACGGACGGGGCTAGACATCCAGGAACCATGTCCTGCTGCCATATCTTATATCTCCACATCAATCCCCGCCCGGTCTCCAATTTCATTCATCCCATCTTTATTCCAGTAATACATGTACCAAAATATAAAGATATCCTATGTCTCGCGAGTAACCGAAAATTACTCGACTTCTACCGAGTCCTAATAAGCATAGCAGTGCTAACTACCTACACATAGTAGTATAAGACCGAGGGAACCTAGGGATCATGCATCTATGTTTCATTCAACTCCTAAAACTTAATGCATAAATACATAATTAAGAACATTGCATAATTTTAAACTAGAGGTTATGCTCCGGGGCTTGCCTTCCAGCTACTCCTCTGCACTAGGATCAACCGGACCTTGGGCTGGGTCTTGCTGCTCTGAGCCACCTGCTGTTCCTGGACCAGTTCAGCAACCAACTCGTATACTACATCAGTTGTCGTGTCTACATGAATGAAAATGATGCAATCATTTACCGACTAAACAAAGCATAGTATAAAGGAAACATTTAGGTGCTGGTGTGTGAGCTTAGTTTTAACTGGTTTTAGCCTGGAGTGTTTTCTTCAAGTACATGTTACTTAAACTTACTTCCAACAGCTAAGCACACACATAAAACAAGAAAAGTATTTAGAGTCTCCATTTAACTAACAAGCAAATAGAATCGAACTCTATAAAAGCAAACATATTTTACCCTAAATGAGTTAATATCTTTTACAGGTGAACAAAACAAATTCCTGAATTTACATATGCAGAAAAGAATGATTTAGTAATAATAAACAATGGATAAATATAGCTAGGAACTAAACACATGCAGAAACTTGACCTGCAACCATAATCTGGTAACACAACTAAACCGGAATGATAAGTTACTGATAAAATGCGCAGCAAAAATTTACCAACAATTTTTGACAAGAGAAACTATTTATTTTAGCTCTAGTAAGGCAAACTGAAAAAATAAAGATCTACAAATGTACACATAGTTCCTGGACATGAAATTTTTGCAGTGAGCTGCACATGCAGACATTAAGCCACTGACACAATTTCATGATTTTGGATTAATAGATCTTCAGAAATTAAATTAACATTCCTAAGAACAAATTAAATTCTAACAGGGGCAAAAAGGACATTAAACATGCATGAACATTTTTTCTCTGTAGATTTAGATCTAACAAGGCTAACAAAACTGATTTTGTATTTTTAACATTTTTCTACAATTTTCTATGCAATTTAGAAACTTCAGCAGAAATAAAATAATTTCTAAAAACCCTAAACCCTGAACTGCCACTGACACACGGGCCCCATAGGTCAGTGTGACCAGGCGGCTTGGCCAGTCCAGGCTGCACCGTGGATTGCCCGCGCCATGGCGCACGACGTGGCACGCGGCCCCCGCTGGCGGCAAGGCTCACCAGCGGTGGGGCAGGCGGCGCGGCGACCAGCACGGGCGGACGAAACCGGCACGCCCGGCATCGAGGCGCAGGGCCCCGCGCGCGCGGCTCACAATGGGCAGCGGTGGTGGCAGACTCGGCCGGCGCGGCGACAGTCGCGTTCCCGGTAGCTCGACCAGCGAAACAATCGAAGAAGGGGCTAGGGAGGATGAGTAGCTCACCGGGGTTCCATTTCTGCGGTCGAAGGTCGAGGAGGAGAGCTGGAGGGAGGGGTCGACCGGTGAGGGCGGAGCTTCAGGCGACAGCAGTAATGGCAGGTCGGGGTCCTTCA